>JAKCOX010000005.1:15905000-17155000 GCA_022605575.1 Laterallus jamaicensis coturniculus | reverse complement strand
ACTCCCTTTTATGGCTTACCCAGTGGAACAGCCTTGTGATGTTCATGAAGGCTTTGTCCTCCCCCAAAATAAATAAAATTAATCACTTCTGAAGTCTGCCTAGTCACCCTTCCGGTTTCTACAGACATATTAATTGGCCTTTTGAGGAACAGTTTTTTACTGATAACTAAGAGAATTAATTTCTTAAAGTTTGCTAGTTACTGGAAGCTTTATTTCACCTTGAGCTATGTTGAACTGAGCCACACATAGTATATAGAGCGTTGCATTCTACTCTCTGTAGTACCAGTCTAAGCATTTGGCAGGGACAAACCCTGAATTCGGTAGAAGTCATTTTAGAAAACAACTTTTCTAAATGCATAGAAACTTACCTTCTTCATTTATGGAAATAAATTATGCAAACCCATGAAAGATATAAAAACTTGGAATTATTGGGTACTGGCACATTTTACCTAGTAGTGAATGATGAGACTGTCATGCACCTGAACAAATTTTACATGTGCATTTGTATTCTACTCTCTTGGCAAAACTTAAGTTATTGGATGTCATATAGCTGTTTTCTTTTCTTTTTTTTTTTTAATGCCCAAGTTATGGCCTGAAATTTAAAATTTTGCCAGAAGAATGTGTTAAAATGTGCTAAATCACCACAAATATGTAAGTTTGATTTTGCTATCAAATTCTTTCGTGAATCTATTTAATTTCATTTGGGACAACAGTTTAAATATACCTGCAAAATAATTCATTTTCTGGCATAAGAAACCAATAAGATGGTCAAAATGCTGTGTAAAGTGCTTCTGCATATGTAAGCATATGAGATACCACGACTGCTACATACAACTGGATACTGAAACCTATGTCAGTTTTCAGAAACCTTTGATGCAAACATAAAAAAGGAACCTCCGAGTAAATTTCAGGATTAATATAAAATGTGCTAAGGCTAAGTACGTTTGTAAAGATAAAAGATACTGCAATTATAGAAACCACTGCAATTGCAATGGTTCCAGAAAGCTTACATCACCAAAACAAGATAAAATTAGGGAAGCTTCTTAGAACACCAAATTCTGTTTATCTAATGTATATGTTGAAGCCTCATAAAGATGTGAACACCTTTATTTAGGGACTTGAAAAGAGTCAGATTACAAAATTTTGGGATTCATTAGGCATAAATTCTTATGAAGCTGAATGCAAGAAACACTCTTGTCATGTGGGAGCACTACAGGTCAGACTCTTGGTAAGAGTGCATGTGTCATATACCCTTGTGCTATTCTGTGAGTGGGTACATGTTGTGTGTGATGGACTGTTGAAATTACACTGGTAATATCCATTTGAAATGGAATTCCTGTGTAATTTCCAAGATAATTTTTATATTCCACAAAAACAAGAGAGTACATTTGTATGAGTAGTTGAAGCTGCTGCTGGTCAAGCTAATACTGATCAACTTGGGTTTAGAGTTTTGAGGTGAGGAATAGATGGCATTGCTGGAATACTTAGCTTAAAATGTTAATAGAAATATTAATGACATGAAAAGGTGGATGTTATTTAGCATAAAATATAGGAAAAGGGTGGAAAACAGTACTACAGAAATCTCTCTTTAGTGGTTGACAGCCATCTTTATCAGGCTGTCTTTCTCACTCTCAAGAAACTGTGATGGATACAGGTAGGAATTATACTTTATTCCCTTGTTTCCCTTCCAAATTACGTTCCACTTTTCCATCTGCTGCCTCATTTCTGTTGCTCATGCTTTCTGAAGCAGTGCTATCAGGGAACTTCTTTGCACTCCTTTCAAAATACTCCTGAAGTCCAACTGGTTCTGTGAGCTGTTTTAGCCATAATGAACACACCCCATATGTATTTGTTCTTATTTATCTAGCTTTGTAAAGCTCTACTTTCGCACTTTGTACTTTAAACCGGGGCAGGGAATATTTGTTGTATCAATATATAAATTATATCACTAAGATGAAGACTGGCATTTAGAGGCTTCCCCCCCCCACCTTACCCCTTTTTTAAATATGCATCAAAATATCTGGCCATAGAAGTTACTCCTGTTCGTAGAGATATTACAAGGGATACTTAAAAATTCCTACATCGGGGAAATAGAAACATTTTAGAATCATGAATTTCAGGCATATTTTCTCCATTCTCTACGAGAAGCAAATAATATTTTATGGAACCAACCAATCTAACATCTTACACACAGTTGCTGTTATTCTTCTACTGTTACAGGTAAAACCGAAGTAGTACAAAATGTTATATCTTAATTTAGAGTAACTAGATAGAAATGACCTATGGAAATAATATATTTAGTTTACTCAGGTCTAGAGAAAGAAAGAATAGTCAAATCAAAAGATAGATGAAGATATTTGGATCTTAGCGTGTCCCTGATTTAACCACCATAGCTCTATTCTACTCTGCTTGATCGTTTCTGATATTCTTATTTCAGTCACCATGTTTTGATGAAATTTTTCAACTTTGAACTATGAATTATTTCATTAGGACATTCATGGTGAACTTACCTATAAAACAATGTATCAACTATAAAATGTATATTTTAAAAGTTTTTTTTAGGGGCAGTAGCTTGATAGTTAAGCATATAGGTTTTTAAGGCTTGGATCCCAAGTTTTGTACTTCTTGAGATGCTTCAAACTGACCCATGGTCTGCTTCAGTCCAATCAGTGTTAATAAGATAGAAAGGATAGCAGAAGGAAGTTCTCACTGCCTATTGTTTGAAGCTTGAGACTGAAAAACTGGGCATCATTCTAAGTTAAGATATTTACTTGAACATTAAATATCTTCAAGACTTACTAATGAAAACAGCCTTCATCTTTTGAGTTAAATTTAAAAATGAAACAGACATGTTTTCTCAAAAGAACTTCAATTTTTCTCATGATGACTATCTGTACTTGCAAATTTGACAGAGGTCTATCTAAACTAGACACAAAGATAAATAGTTATAGTCTCTGAAATTTAAAGTGTCTGTATTAATAGATACTGATGTTTCATAGTACTGCAAATGTCACACTCCTGTTACATCATGGTATGACGTTTCTTGATGTTTAATTTTTCAGCATATTCTAGAAGTGAAAGAGGGAGGAAGGAATATGTATAGTTCAATCCTAAAGAAGATGTCAAGAAAAGGCAAAGGAAATTGAACAAATGTATTTCTCTTATTAATCTGTTTCAGTTTAGCACCTTCCAAAAATAAGCAAATCTGACCTTGGATAGATATACAAGATCAAGGAAAAGTACTATTTAATAAAACTTTAATACCCTCCCCCCCCAGATATTTTTTTATTGTTTTCTCTACAACTTGTCACATATAGAGGTTGTGTTAGTTGTTCTGGTTTGTTTATATTTTGTTTTCATGGAGGCATTAGGATTCAAAGACTCAGGTACCTTTTTCCTTAAAGCTTGACAAAAGCAAATTTTCTATTTTTTTTTCTTTTTATCCTGAGTTTTCTTGTTGTATTGACAAATTCCAAATGACTGATTGGGAAAAACTCCACATTGCACTCTTCCAAGCTTCTGTTTGCTATTTCCTTTGCTGATCTAGATTATAACACTTTTTCACATTTTAGTCATTCAATGTTGAATCACCATTGAATCAGAACTTCACAGATGGTAGAACACAAGCTAGTCAGAATATTAACCTAGAAATTTGGTCTCTCCTTTGGAGCTTAGGTGTCCTAGCAGTGTGTTTTAAATTAAAAAAAAAAAAGTTCAACTGAGAAACAGATATTTCAGTCTCAGCTGATGAGATAACAGATAATATCAAAGAACTGGTAATAATCTGTTTGAAAATAAATTTTACAGACTCATTGAGTGTACTGGGTTTTAGCCAGCAAGTGCTCATAAGTGGTATGCTCCTATCAGTGATGATAGTGAAAAGGCCAATAGTAGAAGCTCAGAATGTATACCTGTTCCATTAGTGAAGAAAATGCAGACCTCTTGGTTGAACAAGATTTCTTTTAATACCAAGTGGCAACTTATACTCTAATGCAGGCCATTTGAGTCTCAGAATAATTAAAATTTTTAAAAACATTCATATAAAGAACCTGGCCTCCTATAGATGCAACCTTACTGCTTTGGCACTGAACTGTTACTCCTAACTGGGATTTCATTGGCTTTTATAGAAAGAGAATGTTGTCTAGTGTTAGTTAGCATGTTGTGTGTCTTGGACAGACAACTGAAAGGACCCACCACACACATATATTGATTCGTACATATATAGTTCTTGTTTCTATATCTGTGCTTACCAATCCAACAATTAATGCTGTCATATGGCACAACCTGTACAAGCCAAAGGTTGTGAAATGTCTTCCAGCATTAAATACTGAAGTATGACATGTGAAAGGAGATAATGCTTACCAAGTTAATTTGTATAGTGCTTTCCCAGTCCTTCTCATTGTTCACACCAGCATTATTAACCACAATATCCAGCCTTCCAAAATGTTCAATTACTTTTTTGAAAGCACCTATAGTGAGATGCAAGGGTGAAATTTCTTAGCACTTGTGGAAAGTAAGATAGAAAAACAAAACAAACAATGCATGCATACAAATTAAAGTTTTATTAGTCTACCAAAATGTCTTCTCTGCTTTCTTAACTACTAATGAGCAACATGCAATTAAATTTTTATCTAACCATTCACCAAAAGTAGGCATATTCAGGAAAACTGAAAAGATTGCGACCATATTTGCCTTTCTTTGTTTTGTAATACCTATTTCACAGAATCACAGAGTCGTAGGGATTGGAAGGGACCTTGAGAGATCATCGGGTCCAACCCCCCTGCCAAAGCAGCTCCCTAGCTCATATTGCACTAATAGGCATCCATACAGGTCTTGAATATCTCCAGAGATGGGGACTCCACAACCCCCCTGGGCAGCCTATTCCAGGGCTCTGTCACCCTCACTGTGAAAAAGTTCTTCCGCATGTTGGTGTGGAACTTCCTCTACTCTAACTTGCAGCCATTGCCCCTTGTCCTGTCTCCACAGACCACTGAAAAGGGGCTGGCCATTTCCCCCTGCATCCCATGCTGAAACATTAATAAGGTCCCCCCTTAGTCTTCTTTTCTCTAGGAGCTAATGAAAGTTCTTAGCACCCATACATCTTGTATTAATAGGATGTTTGGCACTCAGATTATATAAATGAAGAATTTATAGCTTGATTCGTAACAGTTTGATATAGCTAGTGGAAAAGAAAAGCTTCGTATATTCAGAACAATTTTCTTGGTGGAATCTGAACTTAATCTAAGAATGCAATTCTTATTCAGTGATATAACTAAAATGGATCTTGCAACTACAGATAATTTATTGTTGTTCTTGTTTAAATTTATCCATTTGTGAATAAATTTTTATATATCCTACTTGTCAGGTAACTTTAATAATGTGCTTCCCAAATTCAAATCCTTTTCGTTCTGTTGATGAAAATAGTGACGAATCTTCCAAAGAATTTCAAAATAAAGAACTGGGAAACTTCCACAATGACATTGTGTTCTCCCAGGTGACAGTGTTTGCACTAAGATAAAAGATGAGTATGGAAAAACATGATGATGTCATAGTGATGAGAAAACTCATCTAGTCTGGCCCTGCTTTGACAGGCTAGTTGGATGAGATGACCTCCAGATGTTCATTCCAGACTAAGATTTTCCACAACTGCAGACATTATCTGATACATATATATTGCTTGTTTGTTTTTCCCTTCAACTATTGTTCCTTGTCACTTAATATTGTTGTGTAAACCAAGGCATCCACCCCAATATTGTTTTAAAAACATTCCTTGGTGTCTGACTAAAGATCTAAAGTATTTCAGGTATTCTGAAATGATGCTTTGAAAGGCCTTTCAGTGAAATCACTTTGCTAAAAGGTGATCCCAGGACCATTTTAATTCTCTGATCTTTATTCTATGGTTATTAGTGTCAATCAGGAGCATAGCAGCAGCTGCAGGGGTTTACAAGGGTTTCTTTCTTGCACCAGATGGTTGGTACTGTTATCACCTTTTCTTTGCCTGAGTGCTGTAGGTCCATCACAGTCATCATCTTGTCATGAGAACAAAGGCAGGGCAGCTGATGGGAAAAGTTTTATTTGTCCAATTGCCTTTATTGTACAGATTTTTCTAATATTCTTATTCCGTACTAGAATATTTCAGTATTACTAAAGCCTCTATTTTTGGCTGTTTTCTTTTTTGGCTTTTGTTGCATTTGTTACCAATTCCCTCTCTGGTTTCTCAACGCAACTCTTTAATCACTTCTTATCTTTCCAATCCTGCATCAGCAAGGGCAAATTAAAACCTTCGCTTTATTACAAGCAGAATTGGTTATATAACTTAGTTTCCATAAGCAAAATAAATACAATTTGGGTCCTCAGTTGGTTTCCAAATTTTGGAAGCTGGCTCTCTGATTCCCCTTTAAGTTTTGTCTGAATATAATCTTTTATCTTCAAAACCCACTATGGATAATAGCACTTTTGCCAATTATTTATTCATTAATTCACAGTCTGGATTAGTTTTCTAGTTTGTGACGAGAAAGGAGCCAAATGCTTTTCAGGTCTTTCCATATCTATGTTAAAATACAGAACGATTACCAAATGTGGAATATTTCTGGTAAAGTTTACCTGTCTACAGTAATCCCCATCTATTACCCATACATAAAAAGTAGAATATCTTTATAAATTTTTAATAGAGTCATGACCCACACTCTGTAAACTGACTTGATCTTCCCTTTTTTGAGCATAGAATAACTTTTTGTATACATAGCTCTCTAGTTAGTGCTTATGAAATGATAAAAAATAAAAGCAGGTGAACATATGAAACAGTAAATGGATAAAAATGAATAGGAGGATCCATTTTGAAGGAGAGGTAAGAGAATCAGTGGAAAGTAAGTAAAACACCAGTTATATGTGAGCTTCCTAAATACTAATGGAAAGCAAAAGTAAATGTAGAGTGATTATTCACAAGGGGGACAAGACAGATGATTTTTGTGGGGGACTATGCTGAAGAGTCACCAGAGGAAAAAAGCACAGTCAAGACATGAATGTAAATGTAGCAACTGATTCCCTACCCATAAGCATTATGTACCTATGGACAGTAGTTCTAGCACTGCAACTTCTTTCACACAGACAGGGCTGAAGTTAAAATAAAGAGGAACTTCATTCATCACACACATGACCTTTAACATAAAAGCAAGTACAAGACTTGATGCATCCCACTAAGAACTCTAAACATGAGGATTGAAATTAATCTAAGTTTATTCAGTGGTGGCTTGCAATTATAAGTGAAAAAATAGGAAAATATAGTAAACACACCACCACAAGCACTAAAAAAATGTCCCATAGACCCCAAAGTATTGTAAGACATGATTGCAAATTTGTGCTAGGAAGCCTGCAGCAAGAATAACACTGCATTAGAGAAGCATAAGCAGCAGCTGCCCATTCTTGGTCCTTGAGAGAGCCCATTCTGATCCTACTCTGATTGCTCTTTTCCTACTAACTTGTTTCCAAAACTTTTCTTGCTGATCCTGTCCTGCTCACTCCAGTTCCCAGTGCACACCCTGTTGGTCCTGCACTGGCCTGGCACTAAAGGGAGGAGGAATAATGGGAGAGAAAGTACACTGGGGTAACACCCAGTTGCAGCACACACTATTCCTACCCGTAGGATGCTTTTTCTTGCTCCTAGGTTACTCCTCCCACTTGGAGAAAAAGTCAATAATCAACCTCGCTGATAAAAAACTTTGCTAATTAGAGCAGATGTCAAATTTAAAGTCCAGGATCTCTCTTACAGACAGACAATGTAAAGCTTTGAAATTAAGCATAAACATGCTAGTTCAGAGCAGTGAACGAACTCGACTAGTTGCAATGTTCTGTGAAAGAGAAACACATCTGCTCAATCACTGGCCAGTGAGGCATAATGAATAAAAGCAGAACTAGAAAAGTTTGCATTTAGCCTAACACAAATGAATCTGGGGAAAGAGCACTGTCAAAAGTAATTTCAAAATCTGAATCTGAGTCAGTACCAATGTATGTATCAATTAATAATGCAACTTCGATGATGTGACTGTTAAGAAATATTATGAAAGGTACAGCAGCATTATCCGATACTCTACAGACTCATTGGGGAAGACAATGTATACACTAAGAGAAAACATCAATGCAAATCGTACACATGGGAAGCTTCTCACCCCTCCCTGCACCTGCAAAATGTATTTGACATGTTATCAACCCATATTTAACACCATGATAAAGCAATGTGAAATCTTTTGCCAATTCTGCTTTCAGCTACAGCAGCACACATTGAAAGAGTGCTGTATGGAAAGAGCACTGCAACCCAGAGCAGAATTTATTACTCCTGTGATGAGGGAATGCAGCTTGGAGTCTGTACCTGAAGCCTCATAAAAAGCAAGTCCATGCTTTAAAGTTTATATATATTACTCATAAAATAACAATTATCTTCTGCAAAGGCTTTCATGAAAAAATATCACACACAGCACTCAATGGAAATGACTTCTTGGGCTTTTCTTTATGATGTGCCAAGTATCACAGTGAAATACACACATGCTGGTAGTAATATTTCACATCTGTAGGTTCAGAAACAAATCCTTTTTGAGTCACTGTCAGAAGCGATTGGGAGTAGGCTGTCCTCCAGAAACCTTAATTGCACACTTATTGGTGCAGCAGCCCAGGCTCTTTCAGGTTGCTGCATGTTAAGCCGAGGCACAGGGCTGACAGTTTCCTTCTTACCTTTCAGCTGCTCCTGATCCGTAACGTCGCACTGGATGAACACCGTCCTCTGCGCTTCAAACTGCTCATCCAGGGCCGCCTTGCTCTCCTGCCCGGCCTCGGAGTTGCGGTCTATCAGGGCTACCTGAGCGGGGAGGGAAAGGCTGAGCGGCGGCCGGCCGGACAGACGGACGGCTCTCACGCCGAGTAGAGCCGAGCCCAGGGGATTGCCGCCACCCCGCGCCCGCCGGGACCTGCCGGAGGGGAGAGGCGGTGGGAAGCAGAGGGGAGGGGGAGCTTCCTAGGGCTTACCTTAGCGCCCTTGCCCAGCAGCGCCTGGACGAAAGCCCTGCCGATGCCCTGTGCCCCGCCAGTGACCAGAGCCACCTTGCCATTGACGTGCATGGTCGCCGTGCTGCTGCCGCCAGCCCTGTGCCCGCTGAGCCAGAGCAACCTAGCGCGGTGTCACCTGCCCGGGTTGTTTCCTCCCTCGCTCGCTCCCTCCCTCCCGCCCTCCCTTCTTCCCTCCTCCTCCTCCTCCTCCTCCTGCCGCCGCTGTTGCTGCTGCTCTTGCTGCGGTTCATTCCTCTCCGCTCCGCTCTCGTGCGACCGAGAGCCTCCGGGCGGGGGGAGCAGGGGTGGAGTAGGTCATTAATGCGCTCTCCTGAGTGCCTGGATGAGCTCCGGAGAGACCAGCTTCGGCCCCTACTTCAGGGTTTTCCGGCAAGGACCGGGGGAAAGAGGTCCCGGGGCAGCTCTAGCTCCCCTCGGTGGAAGGGGGTGGGGTGGGAGTGTGAGGAGCCTTTGAGCCCCCATAAATCGCGTGAGAAGCCGTTACGATCCTTGATAAGGGCTC
Source organism: Laterallus jamaicensis coturniculus (assembly GCA_022605575.1). NCBI lineage: Eukaryota > Metazoa > Chordata > Aves > Gruiformes > Rallidae > Laterallus > Laterallus jamaicensis. The sequence continues at coordinate 17,145,441 of JAKCOX010000005.1, read as the reverse complement.
TTGGCAGCTCCTGACTTCTGTGAGCGTTTTGGTTGGCTTAAGCTGTGTGAGCAGCAGGGTGAGGAATTGAAAGAAAGTTCAGTCTCCGAAAGAACAAACATAGAGGCTTTTTTTTCACACTTCAAAATGCTCCACCAGCCTTCTCCTTTGCTTCTGCCAGTAAGTAGAATCTCTTTGTATCAAAAAGCAGCCATTAGATATTAGACGTATCAAGATAAGTGCTTCCTAGAAACTTTCAAGCCTGTGGGTAACATAGCTTGTCCCTTTAAAATGTTAACTGCTTTTATGGTTATAAGCCAAATTCTGCCACATAATGGGAATACCGCTAAAATTTATCAATATGGAGATATATACAGTAGATATAAGAACAACCTTAATGATCTAAAAGCTGAAATAAATTTTCTTGTTCATTAGATTCACAAATATTATCCCATAGAAAATGCAACACTGTGGAGTGTTGGAGTGTTGGATAGATGGGAAAAATCCATTGTTGCAGTCCTCTATAAACTCATGCACATCATGTATATTAATGCACACACAGACACATCTTTTGGGCTCTCAGTTTTCTTTTGCCTGGCATATCAGGTTACACTTTTTGCCTGTTCTTTTAAGGCCCCAAAGTACTCTAACTTCACCTCTGTCATTAATGTCTGATGTCATTTTTCGTTGCTTCTCAGCAACCAGTTGCCTATTTTGCACCCAACTCTTACCCCAGCTGCCTGTTTTCTGTGAAGCTGCCTTCCTGTATGGAAGAAACAAATTATATTGCTCCTAACACCAGCAAACTGTTACAGAACCATTAAGGTAACTATGTTACCTAATTGAGTAAATTGAGTAATGCAAGGTCTTGTTATTATAACCTTTGTCCTTAAAAATGTGAACTAATATAATCCAGCTGCTAAACTGGATAGCAGCCATTTAGTTTTCCTAAAGATCATGATTCACTGCACTTCATAAAAAACAGTCAGAGCTGGCCTCTGGGATTAGTGATTTGTTTGAATGTGATACCTGTATTTCTGGGAGGGCTCTGGATTGCTTTGGAGCTGTGAAATTTGTGCCACCTAAACTGCTATGCCTAACAAGCTCTTTCCCAATCAGCTGAGCCAGCTTCCCTCATTTGTTGAGAGACAAGTACAGTTCCAGGTCAAAGGCACATCATGAGAGGAGTATTACCATACAGGGATCTAACAATAGCCTCACAGTGGATTTTTTCACCCTCAACCCAACCCTGATATACACCACCCCCATCCCCCCCCCCCAACCTTTGGCCAAGTTGTCATCAACATCTGTCATGGCCTTTATTTCCATAACATGGTAATATATATTCAGTGTCATGCAAAGGAAAAGATCAATAAACCCCTCTGTGCTTCCAAACAGCTGTAGTTGGAATGACCTTTGGCAACAGTTTTCTAAATTGTTGATAACTTGGCACAAATGCTAAGAACAATCTGGACTCTTCAGAGACGCTGGAATGCGTTAAGATCTGAGTGCACACACTGTTTCCGTAAAACAAATCTTACAAGTCTGTGTCCCAAAGATCAGCTTGGTTGAATATAATCCTGGGTCTCATAGGTTGAAATAATTTATTGTGATAAACTATCCCAGGGTTGTTAACTCCAGTTCTGTTGGCTGAACGGACTCTTTCCATTATTCCGTTCAAGAATATAAACAACACATCTTGCAAGACGGCAAGAAATAAAAGAATCCATGTCAATACCCATAACCTTGGCAAAATATATTTGAAATTAGAGACCGTGTTCCTAGCTAGAACAGTATGTGTCAATCCTCCAAATGAATCCAGGAGGAAGTAAAAGGAGGATGGCTCTGTGATTTACCCCTGGAGCCAGCAGAGATTGCTTGTCTGTAAGGGGTGTGTGCACTCTGCTCCTCTGAGCTGCACTGGTTTGCTACTGCAGGCGCTCTTCAGAACTTTGTTGTAAGATAGTCTCCTACCAACCCCAAGTTTGTAGTATAATCAACTGCAGAAAAGATAAAACGTTGCCCATAGGAAAAAGCTCATTGTAGACATTTACCTTGTTAGAAATACAGTTATCTCACTCTTCTTGCTGAAACTTGAGGGAAAAAGTAGTTATGAAGTAGATTTTCTCTGTAATTTATAAATGGACATTTTGAACCTTGCCTTCAATTCTCATTAAAGCTTTCACAGAAGCATGATGACTTCCATATTTTAGTGTTCCAGGGGCTCACCTTTTCAGATAATCTGTCCTTCAGAAAAAACCAGTACCAGACTCCACATAAAAAGTTGGAAGTGCTGCCACAATGGGCAGCTTACAGAACACTGAGTATGCACTTTGGGTACCTTATTCTGTGTGTGAGAGGATGATAAACTCATTTAAGAAAATGTGAGATAGTTAAAAATGATAAAGTATTATTCAATGGTAGAGTCAAACCAAATTGTATCATATTTATCATTTTTTCCACTAAAAGGTCCACTAACACTTGCCCTAGGGGTTTGCTATCCAATATGTTAGCTAGATTCCAAAATATCACAAACAACTATTATCTGAAATCACAGGCATGAAAAGATATTAAATGACTCCATTAATGTTTGATTTGGGTGCTTTGAGAGACAAGTAATTCCATATAGGTAACCTGCACTTTCTATTCAAAGTTTAAGAAATAACAAAACCACTCAAACACATCTTAGAGGCTGAAGCTGTTCGGATTAAATCTTTCACACACAGCACCCGCTAACAGTGCAAAGCTGAATGATATCAACATTTGCATGTTACTGTGTGCAGCCTGGGATTTAAATTACAGTTCTCTAGCAGAGTTTTTGGCTAGCAACAAAATATCCTTTTTTGCTTCCCTTTTATGGCTGCGGTGCTCTCTCTCCCATTTACTTACAGTTACTCTTTTCCACCGCCAGTGGCCTATGCTCCACACTTCCAGGCAGACCACAGCAGCATCAAAGCATGAAGAGAGTCCAGGTGGTTTTAATCTGTTTTGGAAAAGGAGACAGGAATATGATCTCTCTCAGACATATGTCACCCTGTTCACTCAAAAATACTTTTCAAAAAAGCAACCCACACCTTGGTTTTGTTACCACCTCTTTGTACTGCAAGGTGCTACTGAAGCGGCTGTGAAAACTAAATGAGCAATATCATGCCAGAGAATGGATCATTAGGCAACACGTTTCAGAGGACATCCAAACAGTTATGCAGCATGTGTACTTTTGTATGTAGCTTAGTGCTTTTTTCCAACTCCTTCTGAGAAGAATGGGTGGAAAACAGAGTTAGAGAAATGCTCCAAATACCTAGCTTTGGTGGGGGGTGGGGAGGATTAAAAACCAGATTTCGTGTCACATACTTAATGTGGTGTGACCAAACACTCCTTAACAAGTAACTTGAATGCTCTGCAAGCATAAGACCGATTTCCATGTCCAAGGGGTTTCTTCATAATGCAATTTCTGAATGATCTCTGTATGCACTGTTGGAAAGGCAGCAATTACTGCTTAAGAAGATGAGGTTATGTAGCCATGCTTTATTTCAGACATTATGCCTAACTATGTATACAAAATAATTCAAGACAGATAGACTGGCTGCCAGAAATGTCAGACCAACTTAGAGGGCAAGAAACTGAATGAACAACAGGCTCAGAGATTTTCCAGAATGCATTTTTACAGTACAACATCATATCAGCTCATGCTAGAGTACTTTGTTCATCCAGGACAACAGCAGTACATGCACAAAAATGTCCTGTTCCTGGGAAAATACAAGAACACAAAATACATCAAAACATAGTATAACAAAGTAGTTCTGAAGAATCTATTATCAAAGCTCATACTATATGAGTTTTTTCAAGATGTGAAGACTTCCATGGTGAGATCTGAAGGAAAACACTAAAACAACCAGCCCTCTGGTTGTCTGTAGTTTGAAAAATAGCAAGCAGAATAGGAGAAAACATAATGTGCTTCTTGAAAATATGAGAAATAGCAATTTAAGGTAGTAGTATTGTCAAAATAGAAATGGAAGTTAATGTCATAGCAGTGTATAGGAATAAATATACCTTGTTAAATAACTTAAGAAAGATCATAAAATGAAGACTAGATCACTCTGTTTTATGAAGTGGTAAACAGAAACTAATGGAGACCAAAATGGGAGTGGGAAATGTCCACAGTGCAATTTCCTGATTTGTAAGAATGCCTAGAAAGTATGCAGTATTTGTGAAAAGATTTGTCAGAGCATGTGGGAGGATATTACAGTAAATGAGTGGTAAGAGAGGTGATGACTAGTTTTTAGATTGCTTGTAACTGGCATCAGAGAAGAAAAAATGCTAGGAGTTGAGAGCTTCCTGCCACTTTGGAGACGTCTACTATGACTGAAATAAAGGCTTTGGAATAAAGAAAATGTGGCAAATATCCAGTGAAGAGGGGTGGGAAATAGCTACCTAGGAAGCTAGGAAAAAAAGGGATTTTGAAATCCAGCCTTGTATATTCAGAGAGGCTTTCTAGAACTCTAGAGTGCCTTTCCCTGATCAAATTCCTACTGTCAGCTCAACATTGCCACAACCTGTATCTATGGCATCACAATAGTATAATTTGCAATCCACTGTCTTGCATATAGGTCATATAACTAAGGAACAATATCTTAGATACTTAATGCTTTTAAAGAAAAAAGCCCTCAAAGCAATTATGGTAACATAGTGCTCACTGAAGATATGAGTATTATTATTTAAATCACTTTTTCGAGTTCTCCAGATAACTTAGGGAATATGAGGTTAATTCCATGCCTGAGAACCAAGACACATTTTAAAAAACGATAGTCGACTGGACGAATGAGAACATGAGCAGGAGTGTGTACAGCCTGGGCTAGGGAGGCACTTCTGCAAGGTGTTAAACTTCTCATGGCTTGAGCCAGGCTCTAAATGAATAAGGAAGGATTCAGTGTTAAAGCATGCCCTGCCCTTTCTCTATCTGATACAATTACAGGAGAACCTTTAAAACCCCATATTTGGCACTGTCTTTAAACACTACAGCAGCTGGCAGTAAAAACAAAACAAAAATATGTGAACCCCTCCCATGCCTCCTGCAACTTTGGCAGCACGCTGTATGAAGACTGTCTACTCTCTTCATTTGATTATCAACTCATTGAGCAGTGCAAATATCTGTACGTTTAGAAAGAAATTGTTGTAGGTAAACTGTAAAAGACTTCTTCAAAAGCTAGTGTGGTTGATTAAAGTCAGACCAGCCACTCGTAAAGTAGCTTGCCTTTCTTAGAACTGTGGAATTCTGCTGCAACTATACTGTTGTCCATTTCCTTAAAGGATTATAACCATCATGCTTTCTGATATTTGTTGAAATGCTGGATTTTTATTAATTATTTTTTTTGATAAATACTACTAGCGTGCTTTCTTTGGTTAATATCCAGTTAAGAAAGAAGGAATATATTCTTGATTATATTTTAAATTTAAAAAAAGTAAGAACCCCCCAAAAATGAGAGAAATCCCAGAAAGCCTCCAACTTTGAAAAATAAACTATTAGCAGGAAGACATGAATCCAACAAGTCCTCTTATTCTGATCTCCTGATTTCTGCAGGCTTTGAAGGCAATAGTTATCTCTCAAGCTAACATTTTAGCTCCCTCTATTTTTTCTCCACACATAATTACCATTTAGGTACATCAGTTTCTAAGTGTTCTGTTTTAGGAAAAAATATTGCATACAGAGATTTTTGGAGTTAGGGCAGAGAAATTTGTTCTGCAGAGTGAAAGTTATATGTACGTTTTAGGGAAGTCAGAGTACTTCCACAATAGTCTTGTATGCAAAAATCTGGAAGTGTTACAGAGTACTTGTAATGTGCTATAGATTTCCATCTGGCCAGAAGAATGATGCGGTGACATTCAAAAATAGTATAGAAAAGTAAACCAAAACTCAAAGAAAAGATGTAAAAAAGGAAACAAAAGGAACTGATGAGTGATGTACATATTAGAAATGACACATCACTTAAGAACAAATTCATGAGTTGAAAGTCTCAAATGTCAACACCATGCACTTTTCATTGTAAGATGTAAATGATTTAATTTTTTTTTATGCTTAGTGTTGTGAAACACATGAAATTAAATCAGAAACTGAGTAACAAAAATACATATAAAACTACCAGAATTGAGTTCTTAAATTGTTAAGAAAATGTAACTGCTGATATTAGTCAGTGAAAATACAAAATCACAGAGATCTTTATTTCAGACATAGTCCATTGAACCTTAAATGTAGACATTTCGGATATTGCAGTGAAGAGGTTCTATAGCTAATACTTACAATTTAATCCAGTAGCATGTTTGTGAAGTATTTTAACTATTAGAAGTCTACAGTCAATGACTAGAAATTATTTCTGATAATTAAAAATGTTTAGAGCTACAAAATAAAATGCATTTGCTGACAATTGGGAATAATGTATTATAGACTTCCTTGATGAGATTCTCAGATGAATCCTGACTTCAAAAGGAACATTCAGGGTTTTGAGGAACTCATCTATGCATTTTGGTAAAAGGAGCATGTTGTCCTGTTATAAGCACATTTGTTTTTTATGAATGCAGCCACACTCATCCCTCTGTCTAAATTAAAAGCTCTAACTGAAATGTTTAGTACAAATCTATGTGGACATCAATCATCAACTGCACAGGCTGAATTCATTTGCTGAGACCTACAAATTAGTTCCTGTTTGTGTAATTATTTTTACTTCATCTGACCAATGGGGAGAAACTGAAATCCTCATTGTAATTATTGAGCTAAATTCAAATTTACCGTTACATTCTAGGGTATTGTGAAGTCTTACTAATAAGTACATTCCTCTAAGATGATACAAATAACTAGATATCTCTCTTCCATTTTATATTTATACTATTAATACATGCAGAAATAAACATCCATTTTCAGAATAAAAGAAATCTGAAAGTCTTTCTTGCTCCTGGAAAAAAATATCTTTGACTATGTTATGAAACTTGAAACCTTTATTGTGAAATAAACCTCAAATTTTAGAATGTCAGTCCTACCTAAACACCAGAAAAAAACTTTGTTTCCTGTGTGTGTGGTTCAGCACTGGAGCACGCTGCCCAGAGACTTTGTGGAGTCTCCATCCTTAAAGGCATCCAACATTTGAATGGATGCAGTGTTGAACAATATGACTATAGGTATGGTTAGACTATAAATGCTGCCAGTGTACAAAAGAGTTCTGGCCATAAATATGCTGTAAACAAGCACAACTGATTTCTCCCTACAACTCATTAACACAATATTACATATTTACATTTGTAGGACAACCTGGGGTCACTTTGCAGAAGCAAAGCAGATCACTTTGCCACCTTTTTCAGAAAATGGCTTTTACTGAAGTAGTACAAGTGTACAACTTCGAACATGCATCACAACAACTAAAATGTGTTCAGCAAAGCAATGCACTTGGTTTGAACTGAAAAGGTAATGGGTTACAATGGTGAAGAAACCATACTAATAACAAGGTATGGTGGTTTACATGGAAACTCATTGTTAGGATTCCATGCTTAGAATCATAGTACAGTTTGGTTGGAAGAAACCTATAAAATTGATCTAGTTCCAACCCCCTGCCATGGGCAGGGACACCCTCCTCTAGACCAGGTTGCTCAAAGCCCAACCTGGCCTTGAACACTGCCAAGGAGGGGGCAGACACAGCTTCTCTGGGCAACCTGTGCCAGTGACTCACCATCCTCATCATAAATAATTTCTTCCTAACATCTCACCTAAATCTACCCTCTTTCAGATTAAAGCCATTATCCAGTGTATTACAACATGTCCTAGTAAAAAGTCCCTCTCCAGCTTTCTTGTAGGCCCCTTTAGGTACTGGAAGGCTGCTATAAGGTGTCTCCAGAACCTTCTCTTCTCCAGACTGAACATGTCCAACTGTCTCAGCTGGTCTTCACAGGAGAGGTGCTCCAGCCCTCTGATCACCTTCATGACTCTCCTCTGGACTCACTGACTCCAACTCCATGTCTTTCTTGTACTGGGGACCCCAGAGCCGGATGCAGTACTCTTGGTGGGGACTCACAGGAATGGAGTGGAGGGGCTGGTCACACTGTTTTTCATGCAGCCCAGGATCAGGATACAGTTTGCTTTCTGTGCTGCAAGCACACGCTGCCAGCTCATGTTGAGTTTTTCATTCATCAAAACCTCCAAGTCCTTCTCTGCAGGGCTGCTCTCAATTTATTCTCCACACAGCCTGTATTTGTGCTTGGGATTCCCCTAACCCGTGTCCAGGATGTTGTACTTGGCCTTGTTGAACTTTGGAAGCTGTTTTGATATGCATATTGTCCAGACATGTCCCTGATGCATACTGTGTACCTCCATGCAAGTTGAGTCAGACAGTTTCTGACAGAAAAGTAACTGATAGTGTTATAAATGTTTGCGTATTTTCCTGTTTGTATTTATAATATAGAATTAAAAAAAAAAATTATTGGATTAATTCCATCTTGGGATAAATCAGCAACTGGCCAAAAAGAGTAGTTTGAAGTTATTTCATTTCATATATGTGCATTCATAAAAATAATGGTAGGAAAAGATTAAGTCATGTTGTCTATGAACTGAGGACAATAAAAAAGATTTCAAGAAAATATTTGATTTTGTACATGCACTGAAAAAATCAAACCTATTTTCTTCAACTGTAGTGTTTTTAAAAAAAAATTCATTTTTAACTTTCATTGTTATAGATCTTCATGAAAGAGAACAGAAACTAATGGCACTAATCACAGAAATTGTGATGTTGGTAACTCTAAATGGGGTTGGTTACACAATCTAAGAAGTTGTCTCACCTTTCTCATTAGAATTAGTCCACTTAAAAATCTTCATAATCCTACCATGTCAAAACAAAGAAGTTATCATATCGGATGTTTTCTTCAAATTGGAAATCAGCAGGTAAAAATGAGGTAAGTAGGAATTGAGACTAGCAAGATTGATTTGGTTAAGTCCGTTGAATGGAAGCCAGGAATTTGAGTTAACTCTGGTCTGCAATGGACTTCCCAGAAGAAGGGAAGCCTTGGCAGTTTCATAGTCCATATTGTTTCATTTTTTGGAACTTTTTCTTCAAACTAGTGGCTCTACTTTCCTGCTCATTCCTCCCTCTGAGCCCCAGCGCAACCTTTTATCTTCCATGACTGAGTAGCTGTGTGAAAAGGTTCTGCAGAGAATATAAATAACATCTTACAAAGGTTTTTTTCTCTGTGATCCCAACGACTAAAACTCAAACTTTTCATATTTATTAAATCTTATTTAAAAACTGTTTAATTTTCTAATACAGCTTTGATAGGATTTTTTTTTAAACTTTTCAGTTCTGCTTTGTTTTCCTTATTATTTAATTGCAACATTTAGAAATCTGGATGAGTCCAAACAAATCAGGAAAGTCTCTTTAGTGACTAAAATGCATGATGTAATAGTATTCAATTTCTTAAAACTTTCCTTTAATTTGACAATTTGAAGATGATGTTCAGTGCTAGAACTGCATATGTAGGTTTGTATTGGAAGGTTGAGGATTGAAATAATAATTTAAAAAAGAGATAAGGTGAAGATGGAATTAACATAACGACTTTTGAATGAAAATTAGTTTAATACAGGAGTATTCCATTAAAACCCAATATTTGCTTTGATGGTGGCATTAAGTCTATGTCAATGCTGAGGTTATGAAGCAATGGTTACTCTGGAGAAGATGAAAATATGTGAACAGGTAAGGACATTGCTAGTCATGTTTGTATGGATTAAATGTTACCTGGTATACTCATATATAGGCAAAATATTTGCCTAGTCTGTAGTTCTTTTCTATTTCCTATTAGGGAGAGGGGAAGGTTCAAATCCACATGTCTCATTGAGAGGCGTTGTTCACCCACCTAAATCTATGCTGTTTTGTCTTTCCAGTTCATGTTTCAAACCACTGATGGCTTGAACAGGATGTTTTGTGTTTCAGTATTAAGAAAGCCCAAATCTCTTATGGAACCACATTTATTTTGACAAGTTTCAAAGAAAAATAAATAATAAGAACAAGATTGTTGTTATTTTATTAGTAATGCTGAGATTTCTTTTGATGGATGTATGTGTTTCATTCTGAGTTTGTTTTGTTATTGTTTATTTAGGGTGTTCTATTCTATTAGTTGCGTTATGCCACAGTGTGGTTTTTGTTATGCATAATATTTCTTGATATGTTTCCATTTCCAAGCAGTTGTTTTCTCAGAAATTCCAATTTCGTATTCCATGAATAATTGTGAAATTTCCTGACTATGAATTCCTTTGTAGTGATAAAAGTAGTTGTGAAATATGAGAATTTTCCATAAAATTGAACTTAAAGTCTTAGTTATTCTAGTCAGGGTTTTTTAACGCTTATTAGATGAACATGTTTAGGTGCATTCTCTGCGTGGAGAACAAATACAGATAAAACTACTAGACTGCATTTCCATGAGTGAAACCTTCCATTCAATCACCCTGTAATGTTTAATGTCTTCCAATTATTGCATTTCTTTTGCTTTAAATCATGAAGTTCCCACAAGATTGTGAAGTGTGTACTGTAGAAACATTTATTAGATATACCAGGATATGATAAAAACATTTTCCCTCCCAGTTTTAGAGGGAAATTTTGTGTTGGCTTGTGAATCACAGCCTAGGTGTAAAGAACTACGTCATCCATTTCTAAGCAGCTGAGACAGCAAATTCTATAAGGCAATTTACAGTATTGCAGCAGGTCTTCAACAGAGTTTAATTAAAGTGTTCTGGTGATCTGAAGATATTCATAATCCAGCACTGAAATTGAAGTCCACATCAACAGAACTTTTTCTCAGGCTCATGATGCCAGTTGGCATTGTCACACACACACATATATATAATCATGTATATAAATCTATAGTTAATGACCAAAATACAGAATGGTTGTTCAGCCACCTCCAAGTAAGAGATGCAGTGCCAAGACATGAGGCACCTAGTTCCAGCTGGTTGGTACAGATCACTTGAGAGGGATTCTATGCATAACCTTTCTATACAGTTCAGGGAGAGAATGAGGTGGATGATCTAAAGGTGAAACATTTCTGCTGATATGTTTAGTGCCTGTGAGTAAGAATGCTTAGCATCACATAGGTCTCAGCCCTGTGCTTTGGGTGCCTGTTTCTTTGCCTTCAACATCCCTTCTCAGCATCAGTGTTGAGGTAGAAAGGATTATTTGGCCATTTAGACGACAGTTGTTAATGGGGGTGGAATCATTACAATGTGATAAATGCAGTTAGACTATGGAATCCTTTGCTGTAGGATGTAATTTTACAGGGGTTAAAAAAAAATTAAGCTAATTTAATATTAAATTACCCTCACGAAAGGTGGCGTAGTAAAGGGTGGATGAATTTCAGTATCCATATGTTCTGTTCTTTGTTCAGAATGAGTACAGTCATGTTTTCAGTATTATAGCAGTACTATAAAGTCTACTACATTAACTGAATTTATTTTACACATTTTTTCAGAACATTTTTCAAGAGAGAACAGATTATTTTTGAAGCATGTTTGATTTTTTAAACCAAATTTAGGTATATTTCATTCTGTCCTTCTTTTTGTATCAATCTGCATTCAATAATCAAAATGTAGTTATATTTGTATGTACATAACCTGTATACCTTTCTTTACCTAGGAAATAGTCCAGTTCTCCACGTCACTAATTTTTATTTTAAAGATAAATTGACTCACTATGAACTCCCCATACTGGTACAACCTGGCAAAAGGACAACAGTATTTACAGAGTGAGTTTATGTTTTTCTTCCTGGCTTAAGTGACATTAGGTGGGGCTCATAGAGTTCAGTGCCAAGAGAAGTGTGTGTATAGATCAGATTAAGTTCACTTAATCTGATTCTATACCTTAAAAAAATTATTCTTCTTAAGACTAGAAGAAAGGAATTTTAAGATGTAATATTCTTAGCACTTTTGCAATATGAGTTTTCTTTCTCCTCCTGGATTGAGTGAGATTAAGGTCATGCCTATAAAGCTAGTTTCTGTGTGACTCCAAATTAATTTCAGACAAGCTGGAGGTATTTAGTGTCTCTTACGGTATGAAGGACCGAGAATCTGGTATGATCATGATCCCACATAATAAAGAAAAATTTAACCACAGAATTTAAAATGTAGTTAAAAACAGCAGGCAACTGATATTTTATAGGGCACGAAGGAAGAGACTATCACTGGTTGAAACAGACTATAAAAATGTGCTATTTTCACAAATTATAAAGTTACAGGATATTAAAAATAAGCTAAAATATTCTCTTCCTCTGTAATGCTTATTGACCTACTTAAATTATGTAAAAGAATAAGTACTCTTCACAAAGAAGGAGGGGAGTGGCACACTGCCTCTTAGCATCACTGGATGGAGTGTTCATGAATATATTTATTTGTTTTATTTTGAACATTTTGCTTTTACAAGTAAACCTATTTATTTCTTTTCATTAAATTCATGTCTGTCTCCAAGGGTGGAAATGTGTGAAGTCAGTTACATAGGGTATAAGTCACCAAAGTTAACTGTATATATTGAACCAGTGGGTGCAACTTGTACTGCTAGACTGGCGCCTTCAGGTTTCCTTTTGGCTGTTTTTCTGAGGTCACTTTTTTGCAGCATTTGGCTTGGGAGCATTTGTTTGCAAGTTTTCAGAGTACCGTCTACACATGAAAAGTGAGGGTAGGTCTTGGCACCACAGTAGGTTCTCTTTCCGTATCTGGTTTAGCTTTTTTTTGGTTTTTTTTCTTTCCCAGTTTCTGGGCTCTAGCTCAAACTTATTAACCACATCTGGCATTTGGAGCAGAGAAAGTTCAAGGCAGGATGTCTCAACAGCCAGCAAAGTAGTCCAAAAAAATAAAATTAGAGAGTTACTGTGTGCAAATTCAAAATCATACACTAGGAATCTAGGAATCAAGACAAATCAAATATTGCGTGACTAAATGTAATCGAGCGAAGCTAGGACACTCATGAATTATTTTGTGGTGATTCACTTAGGTATACGACTAATCAAGCAGAACTAACACAATAGCAAACTTGAAAGGGAGAGAACTGGAGAAATCAGCAAAGCTGCAGAAAATATCAGTAATTGTGAAAGTACTTTTAATTTATTGCACAAATTCATTGCATAGCTTTCTCATATTGCTCTGAGAACAAGTAATCAGTCAAAACAATCAGAGATGTGTCTATACTAGCCTTTTGCCCTACATCTTTCAACCATTATTATTAGTGAGGAAGCAGTCCTCGTGGTAGCTGAAATATACTGACAGCAGTAGTAACTCTTGGCATGCCTGACTGCAGCTAGCATAGTGGTCAAAGATCAAGAACCTCTCCAATTTCTTGTAGTACTAGAATGATTCTAGTTTAAATCAAGGCTTAGGGAATTTCAGGCCAAGATCCATAAAACTGTTAAAGCACAAAATGTGTTACAGTGAATCTATAGATTGTTTAATCATCTAAATCCAACACTGTGATTCTCAAAAGCCCTGATGAACAGTGTTAGGGACTATAATTTTGGCAGTAAAACTCCTCTGGAGTGGCTTACAACTGGTAGCTGTTTGAAACTTAAATCTAAGTGGTAGCCTGAAAATCGGCATTTCTCTGTCCACATATTTCTTTATCCTGCTTCACATAAACTTCAGACAAAATATGGGGTTTTTTGGCCGCTTTCTCCAAATTTACAGAGTAGGTAGATGAGCTGTCCTGTAGAAACAAATGATTAGAGCATTTTCATAGAGTAGCCAATGGGTTCAAGACTTTCCACAAAATGAATGGAAAACAAATTTACTCAGAAAGTGTCTTAATCATAAGGCTATGAGGCTGGTCAGTGTTCTGGTATAGAACACTGCCCTTCTTTTGAAGCTAGTAGTGCCTCCTGAAATATGTGAGTGTATTTTAAACTAAACAATCATTTTATTTAGTTGCAGAAACAGCCAGGCTTATGTGGGGTAATTTTGTTCCTTTTCTGTTTTTTAAGCTTTTAAGTTAAGATATATACCAACATAATTCATTTAAATTCTAACTATATAATTCCTTGCAAAGGCAGCTTTCTCACCCTGTGGGAAATAAATCCTGAAATGATCAACTCCAATTAAAAAATCCATCTTTTCATAACTGGGGGTTAATTACTGCATCTAGATATTGCTAAAATAGTCTTCAGGAAGAGCACAGAAATAGGTAAGAGGAATAGATTCAGAAGCAGAAGGAACTGTGAGTCTACTGAATTCCTATTTGGACTAGAAGCATCAGCAGATGTCAGTTCTCATGACATTAAATAATTGTGACTTGTGTTTAAAAAGTGGTTTGGTTTTCAGGGGGGATGGCGGAACGGGAAATGAGGTAAATAAATACAGCATGGTATCAGCCTAATTTGAGACAACTATTCTCTCTATATTTCTGGAATCAGATAGCATTTTTTGGACACAGAATCCAACTAAACCTTCAGTGCTGCAATTATGAAAGGCACATGGAGTCAGAATTAATGTAGAATAAGAAAACCAGAACCAGAGAGAAAGAGACAGAAAATGAGAGAAGGAAATAAGCACACAGCATGTGGTAACTGCAACTTATTAAATCATAAAGGTGAAATACAGATGGAATATCCAATGGTAGGGAACTTACAACAGAACATCTGTTTCTTTAAAATTTCCAAAGAAAAGTAGGTTCATGTCTTATGCCCAGATGTTTATGAAGCATGACTATCCAAACATGTCAAAACAGATCATATTCATATTCTAAGAATTTAGTTTGTATGTTTATAGATTGTCTTCAGTACAGCCTGGCAAATAAAACATAGTCAACAAAAATGCAGATTTACCCCTTATGACTAATTTTTTCCTTTAGTTCAGAGATGACAGAAAGTAAGTGATGGGTTTTGGCTACAAGTACTGATAAAGAAGGCCAATATCCTGACTTTCGAACAGTGGTTATTCTGGTGTGATCTTCTGTTACCTAAGAATTCTCAACAGAAAGCATCAAAATAGCTATTGGTCAAAGGTCAAGTAATGAACTATATCTTTGACCCACGCTCTACTCTGTAATATACCCTTTACTTCCTTTTAGAGACAATAATGGGAAGGATTATGCTACTTAAGCTTAGGCATTCACCTAATATTAGATGATCTAAGGAATTTTGGTACCCATTGACAGATAAGACATTGGGTATTCATGAAACCCAGGTTTTCTAGGGCAGCAGTGAAAATGTAACCGTGAATGTAACCCTCAGACACAAGTCTGCCCTAATGCAACAAGTGATTTCCTGTAAGTAGATGAGTTTCTTTGCTGCGCAAAGCCTGTCATATCCTGTTGATAGTCCTTACAATCCTGAGATCCAAGAATTATGCTGAGGTGATGGAACATATATGTCCTTACAATCCTGAGATCCAAGAATTATGCTGAGGTGATGGAACATATATGTGCATCTTGTGTGTGTGTGTCATACATATGCATAGGCAAGACAAAGAGTTAGTGAGTTCATGGTAGTGTGAAATGTTTGAGATCACATAAATGATTAATTTTAATCCATTGTGAAGTAATTTTAGACTAAACCTAATGCTCTCTCACCTCAGAGCAACTCGTGCTAAAGGCATCCTTGCCATGGAATAATGTAATGTGATAAATCAAAATAATTTAAATATTTTGTCTGTCATACCAGGATGTTTACAGCTGCAGAATATGAAATGAATTATTAATTCAGGATGACACCAAGAAGATATTATATTTGTATTTGAAGGATGGAAAAATTTTTAAAAGTATTGCCTCTGGCACATGAGAGTCTGTTACCTGTTTCAGTTTACTTAATGAATTCATTAAGAGCATTTCATTTAGCTGTGGACTATATGCCCATAGTTGCTATATAGATTTCATATTGCATGAATACAATCAAGTGACTCTTCACTCAGTGTCTTTAGCAAGATTTTAGTTCGTTGGTTTGCTCCTAAATGCTAAAATCATTGTATCACCCTGGAAAAGAGGACAGATTTTTTAGGGAGTCAGAGAATACTCTGAAGGTCAGTTCTGAGTTTTTGTTGAATCTATTTTGCACTTTGCAAGATTTCTTTAACTTAGGTTGGTCCAAATTTTTCATGAATGGCATTTTTTTCCACTGAAAATAGTGGTAAACTGAAGCCACATAATTTGTATTGGCTTCAGAAAAAATTCCAGTAGCTAATTGAAAAATGTGTTGCCTATTTAGTACCTTTGTGGCTTTGTTATTTCATTTTGCTTTGCTTTCAGGAAGTTCTACTTTTCTACTTCTGTTACATGTTCTTGCATGTGTCTGTTGCCTGTATGAGTTCAAACTGATGATAAGTGTGGCTCACTGTGGGAAGCTGAGATAACGCTTGAAGTCACCCCTTATTGTAGTTTTAAGTTTGTCCATTTGAAACTGTGCCTATTTACAGTGGTGCAGGGAAGGGACAGCTCAGAGGACCAGAAGCAGGAGTAGAAGTCACTGAAGAGAATGTTCCAGAAGAGCAGACTGCATACACAAGTATACTTTTTGAATTATGAAAGGGAGAATTGGGAATTATTAATTTTCCTAGTCACAGAGTGAGACAACTGTCTCTGATAATGCAGTTTGCTGCTTGAGCTGGCAACCTCACAGTTCCCAAAGCCACGAGCTGTATTTATGGTTCTAGGAACAGCAGTACAGGCTGTTCACAGGCAGCATTCCTATGAACAGTGCTTCAGAAGGAGAAACAGGAAGAAGTCCTTCACTTCTGGAAGCTTGCTAAGTGGAACAGCTAATTTGGAAGGTTTGCAACATGAATCTGAGGAATCAGTGAATATGAATTAGCCTAAGCTAAACTCTGACCTCGAGGCACAGCCTGGCACTTTGATAATGTAAATGACACGGAAGAAAAAATGCATCTCTAATCAGTCTAGGATCACCTGAGATAACTTCTCTAAAGTTTCAACAGTTGCTGGCCATTTCCCAGTGATTACCAATTCATTCTGTAACATTGGTCTGCTTTGAATTCTGGCAAAAATGTTTGGGTTTTTTTTGTTTCTTTTTCACGGCACCTATCCAGAGGTGGATGTCCCTACTAGGATATCAAGGAGCATATTACTTGGTAGAAATCCTCTCTGCTTTTAGTAGATAAATTCTGTCATCTTTTGAATCCAACACTCTCAAATGGCACAATGGCTGTTTGCCAGCTGTGCAGATGTTTTGGCTGTGATCCCAAAAGGGTGGGGACATTAGGCATGATAAAACAAATTAAAAAAAATCACAGAACAAATACAAGGTTACTTCAGGAGAAAAGGAGGCAAGCACTATGTCTGCTAGAAATCTGAATATAGCATATACTGTTGCTTTTCATGATTTCATCAGCACATTTCAGCAGCATGGCTCAACAGACTTTAGCAAGCCTTTTCAGAGGCAGCAAAATATTTCAAACACGCAGAGCCATGAACTTGGTTATTTAATGTATGTGGATACTGACCACAGTTATGCTTTCTTCTTGGGGATAGTAGAGACATCAGGTGCTTTGTTGATGGTGCTGCCTGACAGGTTCCCCAGTCTCCTTTGTTAAAAAGGGCAGTTGCCAGGCTATGTGGTGCCATGAGAAGAGTACTACTGTACAGAGATGATGTTGGCTGAGCACAACTGATCACCTACCATGCCAGCAACTGTCTGCAGCATGGTACTGCCTCTTAGATCAAATAAATAAAAGCATATGGAAAGGAGAACAGGTCCTAAAAGAAGTTTACCAGGTCGTTCATTTGTAACAGATGAACACTCCCAATAATGTCTGTGGAAAAGCACAATGTCATGAATGAGTGATCCTGAGAAACTTCTGCTGAGGTTTTAGAAGAATGACAATAGAACTTCATAGGCAGAAAAAAATTGAGAACTTTTAGTATGACAAATTAAATGTTTACTAAATTTATGTATACCTGTTTTCCAGGTGGATGATGTCACTTTAAAACTCAGTTAGTCGTGTTATTTACTTTTCTAGAAAACTGTAATTTCTGAGATTTCAGGAGCCCAAACACTGCTGCATCAGTTGCTAGTTCCTTTCTTTCATCAGGAAGCAGCAATGCAAGGGAAAATAAGCTAAAAAAACCCCAAACCCTGACAGACTTCACTGGAATCTATGCGTGTTCAAGACAGTATCCACATCAGATAGAATGAGTCTAGAAATTTTGCTGCAAACCCCATATTCAGCTGGTTTTGGTTGTAGTTTGAGCAACAAATGCCTCTGCTTTTTAATCCTGTGAATGGGATCATGAAAAGGGGCTGAGAAGATGTGTTCCTCTAACTTTTAACCTAGCTTCTCTTTTTCTGGTTTTGACGCAAATCATGTCGTGTACAGTGCATTGTGTAATTGCATGCTGCCAAGTCAAAGTAAATACACGTAGCATTTTCATTGTGAAAATGAAAGTAACAACCACAGCTATAAAAATGTTTCAGGAAATATCAATCCTAAATAAATGAAGTTATCATTAAAAAGCAACAACAAAAGCACCAATGAATGGTGCAATTGAAAATTCTTCTTCATGCTTGCAGTATTCTTACAGAAATCCAAGGAATGATTTGGTCTGAAAAAATAATCTTGTGAAATGCAAATAATCTTCTTTACAGAACTTAAACTTTCTGCTAATACAAATTGTGTCACTACTTTGACAGGCTGCATTACTCTTTTGAGAATTCAGATTGAATATGTAATGGGTAAGGATTTAAAAATCATATATATCCCATGTTCTTAAAAAAAGGCTGAACTCCAGCTTTACATGTCTGGCCAAATTTACTTGCTTACAAAAGCACATTCTCTAAGTTAAGACAAAGGACAGATAACCTCCAAGACCTTGCAGAACTGTACAGAAAATAACAGGAACTTAACTGTCTAATACTGAAAACACAGTGCTTGCTGCTTAAGAAAATGTTCAGTAGTTCTCTTTGAGGAAGTTGGGAATGTTTTCCTTTGGGGGATGTCTGATGCTAGAATACATGTTTTGGGTTGAAGGCATCCCAGAACACAAAAGCACTGAAGGGTTGCATATTAAAGAAGCCAAGCACATTGATGTGACAGCTCTGCACAAAGAGGCTTTGAACAAAACCAGTGTTGAATAGAGGAGGTGTGGTTGATGTGAATGCAACATGTTTCTTCAGTGGTGTGAAGAAACAGAAGAAAATGTTCAGGATTTGATCTAGGAGGCTAAAGTGTAAAAATCTGGTACAGATTGTGATAAAAAGTCATCCTTATATGGTAGTATTTTGGCCTTAAATTTACACGAATGAACAAGGAAACAGAGTCATCTTGCTTTTAAATTGCTGTTGTGTGGGAATTCTAGCTGTTAGCTGCATTTTTTGAAAGAGCGAAGGCAGTGCCTAAGGCATAACTCCATAATAGGTCATAGAATAATTGCACAATTCCATACAGAACCAGGTCAGAAATCCAGTATTCACTGGTAGCAATGAGCATTGTGACATAACAAACAAGGCACTACAGAATGGTTCTTTCCCTGCTATGCACGTGAAGATCTCAAACATAAGGGAAATCATAGCTCAAGGTCAGAGTTCCCCTTTAAAAAGCAGTTATGTGTTCCCATGCCTCAGACAGTGCTTCCAAGTGAGAGAGTCATTCCTCAGCCATTGGTCAGACCTGGAAGTTTCTGTCAAAGTGTCAAGATATGCAGCTGCAAGAAGTTGTGGTGACTAAGATATGGAAAAGGAAGCAAAAAATAAGTTCTCTGTTTTGGCTGTGGAACCAGAATATTCAAAGGAAAAATGTTTTCCATTTGCTCAACATATGTTTTGTACTGAAGATCCTTACTTTCCTTCCCTACTTCTTAGTGAAACACTTTGTTCAAAAGGAATGCTTTCCAGGTTTTGTCAGAAAAACAAAAGAAACGAAGGAGTGTATTCATAAAGACAGTGAAAGATCGTGTTTCCTCTTGCCAGGCTATGGTATTTAGAGATAGACTTGGGGGTCTGATGTTCTGTTCTGTCCAAGTGATTCTGAAATCATGTCCTTTACATCCCAAAAGACCATCCTGACTACCTGGGTGTTGAATGGCTGTCTTAATGACCCTTGTTATAGTCCATCCTGTGGCAACTACAGATAGAAAAGTGTTAAGCACAAAAAACAGTAAGAAGAGTGACTCTGTTTGGCCGTTGTGACATTCACTATAGAAATGAAATTTTGGGAAAGGAAAAATGTATTTCTTTTCATCCTTTCCTTATTTCATAGAATCATAAACTGTTTTAGGTTAGAAGGGACCTTTAAAAGTCGTCTGGTTCCAACCCCCTGCTATGGACAGGGATATCCTCTGCTAACTGAGATTGCCCAAAGCCCCATCCAATCTATCTTTGAACATTCCCAGGCAGCCACAGCTTCTCTGGGCAACCTGTGCCAGAGCCTCACCACCGTCATCATAAATAATTTCTTCCTAATATCTAATCTAAATCTACCCTCTTTCAGTTTAATCCATTACTTCACGTACCATCATTACATGCCCTAGTAAAAAGTCCCTCTCCAGCTCTGCTGTAGCCCCTTTAGTTTAGGTTATCCCTGGAAGGCTGCTATTAGGTTTCCCAAAAGTCTTCTCTTCTTCAGATGGAACAAGTCCAACTCTGTCAGCTTGTCTTCACAGGAGAGGTGCTCCAGCCCTTTGATCACCTTCATGGCCCTCCTCCAGAGTCACTGACTCCAGCTCCATGTCCTTCTACTGGAGACCCCAGTGTTGGACGCAGTACTCTTGGTGGAGTTTCAGAGGAATAGAGTGGAGGAGCAGAATCACCTCTCTCAACCTTCTGGTTGCACTGCTTTTCATGCAGCTGAAGATACAGTTGGCTTACTGTGCTACAAGCACACATTGCTGACTTTTTGTTTAGCAACATCCCCAAGTTCTTCTCTGCAGGGCTGATCTCAATCCATTCTCTGCCCAGCCTGTATTTGTTCTTGAGGTTGTGCCAACCCATGTGCAGGACATTGTACTTGGCCTTGTTAAACTTCATGCAGTTCACATGGACCCACCTCTCAAACCTGTCAAGGTCCCTCTGGATAACATCCCTTCCCTCCAGAGTGTCAATCACACCACACATCTTGGTGTCACTGCCAAGCTTGCTGAAGGTACTGGAAAAAGAATCTAGCAACTGTGGATTGATTTATTTATCAATCTTCTCTTCTTCTTGGATCCGACTAAGTTTGTTTTGTTTTTCTCTCTCTCTGCTTATTATTGTATAAGCAAGCATTACACTTAATCCTGTTCTGGTTAAATGAAAAGATGTAGCAATTTCATTCCATGTTTTCATCTTTAATTGTTCTTCCGCATGCATGCATATATCTTCCTACTGTATGATCTGTCCTGAAGAAATTTGGTCTAGAATGCCATCTATTTGGAGTTCCATCTAAAGTTATGAGCACATGATTTGGGGGATGATAACCAAAAGATTTGCTGGAAGTTTGCATCTTCTTAGTTGTTAATAGTTAAGGAGGAGGAGTACAAAGCATTATTGATGATAACAGCGTGGCTGTACATTGCTAATGGGATGGAGCCATGAAAAAAAGTAAATGTGCATTTGAAAAATTCTGCACCAAGAGAATTCCAGGAGGACACCCAATGAGAGGGTTGGTGGTGTTAGGTGTGCGATTTTCTGGGATAATCAAAACTCGAGCCAGAGACATGCAAAAAACCTAACTGAAACTAGTTCATTTGCAAAGAAGGCTACTAGGGTGACAGGAGGAATGGAGAACTTGACTAATGAGAGGAGGTGGAAGGGTGTGACTTGTTTAACTTTGCAAAAGGAAGGCTGAGAGGGGATAAGATTGCTCTCTTCAGGGATAAACATGATGAGGGAACAAATCTGTTTAAGTTAAGGAACAATGTTGGCACAAGAACAAATAGATATAGGCTGACCCCGAAAAGTCTTAGACTGGATGTTAAAAGAATATTGTTAACTACGAATACAGTGCTCTTCAAGTAGTGACAGCCATCCTGCAAGGATGACCAACATACACCTGCACTTGAAGCAACAGGATTTGTATCTCTGAGTGAGGATGTATAGCCCAAGTGAAGCAGAACACCTAGTCATGTAGGTGTATTTCTCCAGCACCACCTTTTCCCTTTAAATATGGTTTACTGAGTATAATATTTTGTTGCTTTTATTAGCAAGAATGCAGATGTAAAGACTCTTTCAAGCTCTCTTTTCAGCAAGTATTTCCAGAACATGTTTTCATTAAGCTCCTAAAATTTAGCTGATAGAAGTTAAATTCTTCAGTACTCGAATATATTCTGATTCAAGGAAAGTTGCTGACTTAATGCAGCAGTTACGTGCTGATCTGCTACCAATCTGCCATGCATCAGGTTCTAAAAAATGATCTTAATACTCCCTTCTAGTCATAAAGCCCATTAATCTGTGGGTGACCTGACTGTAAGTTCACTGGAACACAGGCTTGCATTTGTACTTAGAGATAATAAGTACATTTTTTTATAACAGCAAATTATTTTTGCCAGCAATGATTTTATGAGGTGTCAGCTTCTATCAAGTTTTGTTATGACATTTGCAAAGAGAAAGCAAAGAGGCTTTGAAAATTATGTCACTTAACATAGATTATTTACTTTTGGCTGCCACTAATGAAAGATTTAGAACTCTACTGAAGTTATATTGCAGAACAATATTAGGGGTTATGAACTTAAAGGCATCTTTTTTATTCAGTAAGCTAATATGAGATATACTGTCATATACCATAATGACTTTCTTGCAGGTAAACCCTCTGCTCTGCTGAGCACTTTATACTGAGGAAAAATAAATCCAGTTATTGAAGATTCTTTCTAAGATATCGTCACTTTCATAGGGATGAGAGTTACAGGGGCAAAGTACGCTTGGCACAAAAAGAAAAAGCTAAAATTATGTGAATTGAGAACAAATATGGTTAGATAAAAGAAAATAAAATGCTTTTTCTGAAAGAAAACAAAGGTTAAAACCTTCTAGTTACCAGCTTTTCCTGAAATAAAATATCACCGAAGTCTTAGTATTTTTTGTGCAACTAGAGTTGAATAGTACTGTCTAAATTATGTCCTTGCCCTAGATGATTTGCAATCCAGTAAATCAATCTAGCAAATATTAGCTGGCCATAAGCCAATGGTTAAAGCAGCAAAATAAGCTTAGTTGCTTACTGTGATCAACGTAATTTTTAGTGACAGCAGATAGTAACACCTGATTTGTCTAGCAAGGAATAGCTTATTTTCAAAAAGTCTATTTTCACCAAAAAAGGAGTAGATATTTTAACTTTCTTTCAAAAATACTGGGTTTTTTGTCCAGATAGCTCAATGATCACGAGGACTAGTCTGTTTTGCTAGAAGAGGGTGCCTCACATTTGGCTTGTTTTGATTTCTAAAAAATGATAGCAAATTTTCCTATGGCAGGCATATTTATAAGATGACTCCCACATGGATTTTTTCATGTTTAATAATGTGTGAAATGCCTCTGCATCTTTTCTTAAAGTTTGAAAAACCACATGGTCTGGATTTTCTCCCTGGCCATCTCTTTTAATGAAAACTGTCTCCATCTTTCTATGGGATTGGTTTAAAATCTGACACCCTGTTCAAGAGTTACTAAGAGAAAACAGTCAGAAAAATATACACTGACAAAACATACACATTCATTTTGTTTTTGTGGAACATTGTATTAAAAATTAAAAGAAATGCATTGAAACTGCTGTCTGCTGTCCTGCTTTCTTTTGAAAACTCATTAGTCATGTTGATAGTTGTTTTAATAGCCTATACATACTTTGAAAATGTAAAAGTAAACTCAATGGCAAAAGGAAGTTACCTGTAACCTTTTGAAATGGAAAACCTTAAAACCTTTAGCATTTTTGATCATGCTTTATCACCTGACCAAATCTTGTTCTCACAGAATCTGGGAAGTGAGAGAGCAGAAGAAAGGAAGCAAAGGAAAGATTGTAGGTAAAAATTGTTTTGAATTGCTTGGTCTTCACTGAATGTGCATTTGCTAAGCACTAAATTGAAAAACAGTGTACATCTCCCTCAGGAGTTTGGAATTTCTGTTGCACATAGGCACAGATGTGAATTTACAGAAGAGAAGGAAGAGTATTTCCCTAAGGCATGAAGCCACCAATTCTCCTGCTGCTGACATAAAGCCTCACATAATCCTAGAGCTATGCCATGAATTCTTGCTGATGCTCAGACCCTCCACAAACATAAATGCGGCAAAGGTGGGATGGTGACAGCAGGTAAGTAGTGTTTTTTTTCTCTGCTGCAGACTGGCTAGCATCATCCAGTATAAACCAGGGAACAGTCTCTAATCAGATCTCTCTCTCCTCTATACTTCAGGGCTGTACATGTCCTTGAAGCCATAAATGCTTGAAATTAATTTTTTAGTGTGCTTTTAAAATAAAAAGTTGGGGGGGGGCAGGAGGGGTCCAAATGCAAATGCTTACCCAAGGGTAGTTCCCGCTAACTGCAGTACATTCAGCATTTATCAAGAAAGTACAGAAAGTTTTCTCACAGACCTTGATGGACATGCCCTTTTAGAAAATGTTCTACTTTAATAATGAAATTACAACTTTCCTCCTAAAATGAGACAAGGAAGGATATTCAGGGCAGAAAGAAAATTAAATCAAACCTGAGGGACCCACAGAAGAAGGAGCAACTTGTCCAGAATAACTCCTACTCCCTTCATTGACTGTAGGTGAAATACCCAACATATATTGTGGTGCTGGCTGTCTTACAATCCTGAATGTACCATGAAAGTAGAGTGTGAACTGGGATCCTGGTCTCCAGAAGAAATTCTTCATTGCAGTAATCATTGCAGTCCTAGCTAACCAAGAAGGTCCTAGATGACTGGAAGTTAGCGAATGTAGCACCCATTTAGGAGAAGAGAAAAAGGAGGATCTGGGGAACTACAGGTTTCTATTGCTAGGAGTCATGCTGAAAGGTGTTTACTGGCAGAGGCAAATACAAAACAAATACAGAACAAGTGTGCTACTAAGGGAAATGTTAGGGAGACAAATCTTTTAAGAGCTTCCTGTTCTTCCATGAGATCTGGTAGAACAAGCTGTAACTCCAGCACCTGCGTTGTGCTCTGTGTATCATCTCAGCAACCTTGCCATCTTTTAAGCCTTGAAGGGGAGAAAAAGCTGTTTTCAGGCCTGCAGCAATGTTTAACAAGCTACTTAGCAGTTTCTTATTTGAGACAGATTTTTAAAAGGCACATTGATGCAGCATGTACTGTTCAGATACATGCACAAGATATGTCAAGAATTTTATTTATCTTAGTATTCTTAGTATCTTAGTATCAATAATTTTTCACTTTAAAGAAGTGAAGACAGATCAGTAGCATTATTTAGACCAAAAACCCCAGAAGCTTAAGTAGTCACCTACAAGTAGTTTACTGCTAGGACTTCTCTGAGACAATGCAAAGCAGGTCCCACATTGCCAATAAAGCCCAGCCACTGAATGTTGAGGAAGATTGAATGCACCTAACATTGATATTCCTTTAAAAGAAAAATGGATTGGCTGCCAAGGTAGGAGCCACTTTTGTAACTGTCTTGCTGCTTCTGTATCCATTTAGAGTCTATCGATCCCTGTCTGATGCTACTTTCCCACTGAGGGGTTGTGTTTGCATGTTGTCTGGTCAAGGGAGACCTTCACCTCTTATTAGCCCCCCATGGCAGTGGGGCTAAATGAGAACAGTTCTTCTGGCTGCAAAGGTCAGGACTTCCTCACCCCCGTGCACATATCCAGTATTCAATGTCAGTGGATCCCACAGGCCACTGAGCACCGCCCTGTCCTGCCAAGGGATCTGGGGTGGCCTCAGAGATCCTTGGGGAGGCCATGACAAGCCCTCAGGCTGCTGCAGGCCTTGGCCTGAGCAACTGCTGCTGCCAAAGAGGGTCTGTCCATGGGACCTGTGAAACAGGCCCACCCCCACAATCTGCTTCCCTGCTGCCAGGCCCTGCTTGAAGCCTGGGGCTGCTCCCCACTGCCACCCAACCTGCCCTGCTCCCCAGCCCTGCCTGCGAGACCCTGCCCTGATGCTGGAGTGGGAGGCTCTGCGGCTCTCAGCTGACAAGCAGAAACTGAGTTTGAAGAGGGTGAAGATAACTGTTCGTAAGCACAGGGTGTTATTTTCATGAGTAAATAATTGCATTTAGTAATCTGTGTCTTTTAAAAGTTCTGGTCTTTGAGAACAAGTCCTCAGATAACCCACTTGCTCAGGTAACTTCTGTAAGGGGAAAGGAGTAAGTAGGTACTGACAGAAGCATGTGGTCACTGGAGAGAGAGCTGTGGAAGTCAGGGAGCCAGGAGGTCGCGGTAGAAGGAGCATGAAATACAAAATCAGGGGCCAGTAGATACTGGGAATGTAAAGTAGCAGGTTGCTGCAGCTCAGAGGCAAGAGCAAAAAAGCTCTGCATGAGCTTTCACATATGCTATAGAGACACTTAATTCACATAGTTGCTGAATGGCACTTGATTTTAGTGGGTAGCCTGGATGGGCAAATATGGTGACCACATGTATGTGATTTACTTGTCCTTGCGCAGCAAGCAATGCCTGTTGTGAAAATCACATACCTCCCTGGGGTGTTTTGGGGACATTCACACTTAGTCTATGTTCTAAGGGATTCCCTATAACTTCATTAAGATTTCCTGTGATTCCCTGTTGAACTAGTTGTTTGATTTGCTACTATTGTTCTGGTACCAGATGTTCATAGGGTACACTACTCATCTGGCATAGCCATCTAATTTGCTGGGAGCACACCCATTTACAGATAAAATCACCCATATTTCCCCCCTCCCCCCTCCAAGGTAACAACAAATATTGTCAAGATAAAGAATATTTCTTTCTTTTGCAGCCACACCCAGCATACTGTAACCATGAATCAGATTTGTGTTGTCCTATCCAGCAATGGTATCAGCCTAATTTTGCAAGGGTAAGAATAAATAACCATTCATTTTCCAGCTGACAGTGTAGCATACATAAGAATTTCCTTCTAAAGGAAAACATAAAAAAATAGGCTGTAGAGTATCCTTCTCTTCTCCTTAACATGCCTGACTGTGGCTGAAGATATAAAGCCAAATTCTATTCTTATTTGCAGTTATTATATCTGGAACATATACATTTGCTTCAATAGAGAGATTCTACTTTTATACTTCTTTTGACAGAATTTGGTTTAAGTCCTTATAGTTAAAATTTTTTCACAGGCTTATAATATTTAAAATTGATGTGTTTTAATAAATTCTGAAGCAAAATCCCACAGTCCATGATGCTGGCAAAGATGTTAAACAGCTCCAGTCCCCGTACTGATCCCCAAGGAACACCACTTGCCACTGATCTCTACTTGGACATTGAGCTGTTGATGGTAAGTCTTTGAGTGTCTATCCATTAAATCCATGCCTCTCTCCAATTTATCAACAAGGATGGAGTGTGGGACAATGTCAAATGCTTTGCACAAGTCCAGGTAGATGCAGTCAGTTGCTCTTCCCTTATCCACCAATACTGGAACTCAATCATAAAAGGCCATCAAGTTTGTCAGACATGATTTGCCCTTAGTGAAGCTATGTTGGCTGTTACCAATCACCTCCTTATTTTCTTTGTGCATTAGCATAGTTTCCAGGAGGATCCACTTCGTGATCCTGCTCCATTCTTTGAGAATATATTCCTTCTATCCTTGGCTCATTATAACATTGTTTGTAAACATAGTGTCTGAATTAATACCATTTTCATATGTGTATGCTGATCTGTAAGTAATCTAACCTTATGCATAAGAAAGGTGATGATAATATTGATGATGAAAACACAGGAGCATGATCTAAACATCTACAGAATATACAAAAACATATAAGGCAGTATGAAGTTACAAGAGGGAGACAAACTTGCAGAGAAATGTATTGATATGTAATATGAGGATAGAAAAGATGTGAATGGGAGAGGCAAAAGCTGTGAACAGTAATAGAATTTACTAGGTTAAATTGATATAAAGTAGTTTCTCTCAGTGTTGGCAGTCATTCATTCTTAGATAACATTCATTTTCTTGGGCACTGCTGTATTTGTCAGTATTCTGCACCATAAGTGGACATTTGGCTGTCAGACCGGGCTCAGAGGGTCGTGATCAGTGGAGTAGAATCTGAATGGAGGCCTGTGACTAGCGGTGTTCCCCAGGGCTCAGTGTTGGGTCCAGTCCTGTTTAATATCTTCATTGACGACCTTGATGAGGGAATAGCATCCACCCTCAGCAAGTATGCCGATGATACAAAACTGGGAGGAGTGGCTGACACGCAGGAACACTGCGCTGCCATCCAGCGAGACCTGGACAGACTGGAGAGCTGGGCAGGGAGAAATCTAATGAAATTCAACAAAAGCAAGTGTAAAGTCTTGCACCTGGGGAGGAATAACCGACTGTATCAGTACAGGCTGGGGGATGACCTGTTGGAGAAGAGCTCTATGGAGAAGGACCTAGGGGTCCTGGTTGATGACAGATTGGCTATGAGCCAGCAGTGTGCCCTGGTGGCCAAGAGAGCCAATGGGATCCTGGGATGCATCAGGAAGAGTGTGTCCAGCAGGTCGAAGGAGGTGATCCTCCTGCTCTACTCTGCGTTGGTCAGGCCCCACCTGGAATACTGTGTCCAGTTCTGGGCTCCCTGGTATAGAAGAGACAGGGACCTTCTGAAGAGAGTCCAGAGAAGGGCGACAAAGATGATTAGGGGTCTGGAACATCTCCCCTATGAGGAAAGGTTGAGTGAGCTGGGTCTGTTCAGCCTGGAAAAAAGAAGACTTAGGGGGGACCTAATTAGTGTTTACAAGTATCTTAGACATGGGTGGCAGGGGGAATTGGCCAGCCCCTTTTCAGTGGTCAGTGGGGACAGGACTAGGGGCAATGGCTGTAAGCTGGAGCACAGGAAGTTCCGCACCAACATGCGGAAGAACTTTTTCACAGTGAGGGTGACAGAGCAGTGGAATAGGCTGCCCAGGGAGGTGGTGGAGTCTCCTTCTCTGGAGATATTCAAGTCTCGTCTGGACGCCTATCTATGTAATATGAGATAGGGAGCCTGCTTTGGCAGGGGGGTTGGACCCGATGATCTCTTGAGGTCCCTTCCAACCCCTAAGATTCTGTGATTCTGTGATTGAGATGTAATATATGTGGTAATAAACTTGCCTTTTAGTTGAGGTACTCTTGGTACACCAGAAATAATTTACTAGACTTTTGAATGATCACAGTCCTCCCAAGAAAGGTGACACAAAACACCATGAAAAGCCTGAATATTGTTGTTATTGTTGTAAGAAGGAGGCGTGACACTTCTGTTGTGTCCTTTTTTCAGACATGTGCAGTCAAAAAAAGGAGATAATATCTGAAATCCTTTTTAGGCCAGAGAATATGAGCAAGTGTTGCATTAGTGATAATGCTTAGTGATTTGGACTCTAACCTAAATGAGTAGAATACTCAGTTCTAGTCTCTTCTTTGAAGCCCTTTAATAAGTTTTATTTGAAGATTATCTACTGTAGTACATTCATGCCTGGGGAAATGCCTCTGTCCCTTGTGCTGTGAGTCTCATTTCTCTTCAGTGGCACAATTTCAACCACAGGTATGGAGCGTTGGTTTAGTTAAAAAACCAGAAAGACACGTGATGTAGATTTGAAACTTGTCATACAGAAAAACATAAGGGAACAAGAGCAGAAAAGAACGGGCAATACACTAATACCTATACCTCTAAATAAGGTGGAAACAGACTTCATATTTTATGAAAACCTGGGTGTTTTGATCTATGCCAACTTCTTTCTAAACATTCCTGCTGATCTTTAGCATTAATCTTTTCTGATCCTTCTAGTATTCATGAGCTCTTTTCCAGCAAATACAGAGTGGAAGTAATCCTTTTCAGGGGAATTAAAAATAGAAAATTCATTATTCAGGAATGTTTTTAAATTGTGATGAGCTCAATCACTTTTACTTTGTCAGCAGCAATCCCATAAAGATTTCTGATATTTTTAGTGGGATACATCTTTGGACTGTTCTAAAAAACACATGCGCATGAAACATGCAGCCAAAAGCTAGAATATTTTCATGACCTATCTAAATTACAAAATTTGTAATAGTAAATAACATAACTGTTTAATCTTTTCCTGTTGACTACCTTGCACCATGGTGATACTGACTTTCCTGAACCCATTTTTTTGAGCCTTGCTAAAACCAATATGGAGCTTGATTCAGTGCTTCAAAATATAGATCTTCAGTTCACTTCATTGGTTAAAAAATTGTTTATATCTCGTGTTATGATTTATTAAATTTGTCTCACTGAAGGGGAAATACAGATGTATAAATAGTATGCCCTTATTCCCCTGAATAATGTGTGGAAATGGGAATTAAATGAAATAAGTTGGCCAATAAAATAATGGGGACATTAATTATTTTAAATAGTAATCATCTTTGCCATATATGAGTGTTTAAATCTTTTATTATATTTGTTTAATGTTTATATCTCCCATTACACTCCTTAAAAGCAAATATTCTAAAAGCTCTGTTAATTCTTTAAAATAAATATACAAAGTCTCTTTAAAATAGAACAGTTTTGTTTAGTCTAAGACATCTGTAACAACATGAAAAAAAATGAAAGCACAGCATAAATATCTGCAGTCCACTTTGTCTCTTTAGCTTGCTGAAAGAAAAACTTAAGAATTTGTATGTAACAAAAGAAGAATGTCACAGCTTCTAAGATCTGTGTTATTTCTGTATGGACTATATTTTAATGAAAAATACATCTAATTTTATCTGAGATGGCAAAATTAAACCTATTTCAGAGAGGTGGACTCAGTTAAAACAATTGTGTTAGTCCCAGAAATCACAAATATTCTTTCAGTGCTAGAAAGAATTACTGTGATTTCATTCTATTGACATGGAAAATGTCCAGATATCAGTAAGACCAAGGAAGCAGCTTGTTTCCTGAGATGTGAAAGAGTGGTTATGCCTCTTCCCTCCCCATTTTTCATATAAAAGAAAAGTGTAAAGGTAATAAAGTAAAACTATCTTCTTTCTCCCTATTATGAGACCAATTACAATGCAGCTATTTGAAATTCACATTGTATCAAATAAAAACCTGTATTCACAAAATAAGACCAGCACCACTGGAAACTAGAATATACACAAGCAGTGCCAAACACAGCAAAGAAACCATAATAGCACCATAATGCTTATCTTATTTACACTACTGGGCTTTCATTGTCAGAAGTAATTATGAAGGGGGAGCACAACAAATTTGTCCATTTTCTGATGCTGAGTGGCAGTCATGCATAGGAACGGCTCTTAGTTTTAGTGAAGGCCTCTTTAGATCCTAGATTTGGATCAGTATTGCTGTGTATTGCGTTTGATTTTCATCTGCTCCAGCAGTCATGGCTTCCTCCTTTGTCTGTCCGCTACATTTTGTATTTTAAGGTCCATGGGCAATAGGATGGGATCAGTTGGTTTCCATACTTTCCAGACTTTGTTGTACCACCAGACATGCCATGAGACCAAGAATGTAATATTCCAGACAGAGCTCTTCTAATGAGATTTTGGTTGACAATTGCTTGTACAGATATGCCAGCCTTGCAAACTCTGAGCTGGTTTCTGCCTCATACATGAGACCTCTCCCAGATGGAAGTTTGGTGACGATTATGCATGACTAATTTTAAAAGATAGTATCACAATACACTACCTCTACCATTTCCCATTAAAAATATCTCAGACAAATAATGTCCTCGTCATTAGGCCTGAGGCATACTTCTGACAACCTGCTGATTATACCTATGTATGTTAGAGCTTGTTAACACTTAACTCATCTGAGCTCAGTCTTTATCACTGGCTCAGTCTGGTTGTGAATACCTGCCTAAGATTGTCATGCAGGTCATTATATTGTGAGGTATAAACCATTTGACTGCTTCTTTTGGCATGGTACCCTCTTTATGCCTTTGAATATTCTACCCTCATGTAAATTTACTGAGACCCTGTGAATCATAGCAGTGTGACGTGGAAAAGTTATTCTTCCATCCTAGTTGTGAAAAGATCTCCAGGAGAGCAATAAATGCCTATCAGTGATAAAGTTCTCTACTTCAAAAATGTTTGTTGTGGTGGCTTTGGCATCTGACCTGTTGGGGTTTTTTGTTGTTGTTGGGATCGTTTTGGTTTTGTTTTTTTTAAAATTTATCATTAACCAGACCTGGAATGAATATATTTCATTCCCTATGACTTAAAACAAAGAGTATCCCTTCAAAATTGAGTTACCGGTATTTTGTAAGTCACAGGAATTCCTTGTCTTTTAAATACACGTTTCAGCAATGATGGAATGTATTCATTTGTTCAACAGAAAATGGACTTGCCAAAGTTTTCCAAGCTTCTCTGCAAAAGCTAATCATAGAAGTTGCTTATGCTGGAAAAGCATACTGCTTTATATAGTTGTTAGTTAAAGTTTGTATCATAACAGAACATATTTTTGATTAATTGTCCTCTACTTCTGATACAGCATTAAACTGATTTGCTTGTTGAGTTATATCTACCTAATCAATCCATCATCTGCCTAGTACAAGATCTTATGCTCTGGAAGCCCTACTATAACAATGGACATTGTGAAGCACATAGTCATCTGCTACCTACAATCTATGTTGCAATAGAATAGTATTTTGCACAGGCCCAGGAAATTTGGGCTCAGCTGGTAATCTGCTCTACTGGCCTCAGTTTTCTGTAAGATTGCATTACAGAATTTCTATGTGTGTAACCTTGTACATATTTAGCTAATTTGTACTCAGTGTGAGAGACAAAGTTTCTAATACAGATCCATGCTTTTAGCATCCTGTTCAGTAGTCCATTAGATGCAGTTCATGGTAATATACAGCAGAGCACCTCTTTCTTACATCTGTCCCGTTTTCTGCTATTGAAACTTTGTGTGTCATATATAGTTACAACTGGCAAACATGGCAGCCAGTTTTTCCTTCTAGATTTATTCCATTTCAGTGAGAGCTCATTTTACTTGTAGCAAAAGAGTTCTTAAGATAACTTCACATGTCCAACTGGATAATGGCTGGGCCAGGGAGATTAGTCTAGAAAAATATAGAACAAAAAATATAGAGAAAAAGCAATGTGATTGGAAAGTCAGGCAATAGGAGAGTTAGAACTATGAATTTAGGTTTATTTATTGGACAGCAAGCACTGCAGTCACACAGAGCACTGTATATAGTTACTGCAGCACTCCATTATATTTCTTTGACTACTGCCAAGTCATCCTGGGTGTCTCAGCAGAGCTGTCTTCCCTTGGGTACTCTCTGTGATTAGTTTTATTATCTGCAGAATTTTTCATAGAGCTTCTCGTACTATAAAATTTTCATTTTTGCTGCTGCTGAAGTCTTCATCTTTGCTGTCATCTGTCTAGATTCCTTTTGTATTTACCATCTTTCAACCCACACTTGAATTAAATTAATATTTTCTACTTGGATCTTTGCCTTCCCTTTCTTCTGTTTCTGATCATGTTCCACCTTGATCGACACTGTAATTATCATGTCCCCAACTATTATGTGGATGCCTACAATAGCTCCATATGTTTCACTGTTGCTTTGTTGAAACAATTTCCTCATTGTCCTTATTCCAAGAGCTAGATGTTATCTATCTTGTAGCTGCCTCAGGAGTTCCATAGACTAGATGATTCCTCATTTAATCAGACTTGCCAATATCAGTCTTTTTGTTGTCTGCAGGAGTAAATATGTTTTCTGCAAGTAGTCTATGCTGAACATCTGTTCATGAACAAATGGAATAATGCTTAGAATAAACCGGTTTAAATGCATGGGATTAAGATAAATTGCATGCTTTTTAGCGGTGACAAAATTCTGAACCTCTATGGATATGTTCATTTTGGCCTTGACCTTTATTTATGAGATGCTTGGGTACAATTCTGAGTCTGTCTTCTGCAAAGAACTTATTTTTTCTGGCAAAGCTTGATCATAGTGACTGATATATGTACTTTGCTGGCATATTAACAGTTCTGTAAGGGCTTCTTGAATCACACAATCCAAATTTTTTGATGTGTGCTGGTTCATTTAATACTCAACACTTGTAGTAAGTCATTGTGCTTTTTCAGTCTAACAGGAGAGGCAATGAGCTCAAGACTTGACCTTAAATGGTGTTTAAGGACTTAGCTTGGAACTGACATGTAAGTGTAACACCGAAGTAGGTGGGACCTAGGCATCTGATTCAAAAGTTGAATTGAGAAAAACTTAACTTCAGGCTCAATATCAGTCTTGATCATTAAAATGTGCAAAACTGAGATTTTCTGTGCATACTGAAGTACTTTTCTGGATCAGCATTTTTCTGATATGGGTGACGGTTTAATCTGATTCAATTTCATCCATGTATTTTGAGTGCTACCATACAGGAAATCTTATTTCAACTCTTCATATGAATGTGTAATTAATTACTTAATTTTGTAATTTTGCAACATGCTACTCTGAAGGCTGAGCAAAGTATGGTGTTTTTGCTCTATATCACACATGCACCGTTCCTCTGTGAGGAACATTCTCATTCTGGCTGAGTTCTCAGTCATGTTGCTGAGGACACTCACACAGTATGTGTTTGCAGTGGGGAGGAGTTACTTCAGGTTAGCTCTAAGCTTGCATAAACCAGCTGAAGTGCGTTAGGTAAAGGCATGTTAGGTGAAGTCCTACACTGCATCTCAGTCTCACCCAAAAGAAAGCCAAATCATGCCCTCTGAGACTACCCTGCAATGCAAATCAGTGTGTAGTATTTGGAAACTGCTCTGGGTAATTGCATCACAAGGGCACTTTTGGTCTGAAAATGGAACACTACTTTAGATGTAACCTCTCAGATATGATCCTCTCTCAGGGAGGGTGCTCTGAGCTGGTAAGAATTGTAAGGATGGGACAAGATTTCTAGTTCTGTGTCTATGTCTTGTAAGATCCTGCTAATGACTATTAATTTTTTTTCCATTCCAAATCAATATCTGTGTCAGTCTTCTTAAAAGCCTCCTTTTTCTGTGCCCTGATTCATCCTGACTGCAACAGTTTTTAGTATTTCCAAACACATAATTTATTGGCTCTTACCTCTGCTGTATTATAAACTTGTGTTACTGCTTTTTCCCCATTTGTAAAAATTGATGGTCTGTAATTGCTCTGAAGACTTCACTGGAATCAAAGTATATTCATAACCATTACACATAATGATAGGCTGTTTGGAGCTTTGAGAATCTTTGGGAATATTTGCTTCCATGGGAATTAAAACAGAGCTTTTAAATCCCTCACTTTATTTTTTCCTGGAGCCTTGAGCTGTAGGAGCTCAACTGCTGATCTGATCACCTCCACTTCACTGCAAAATTACCGAGAAGAAATTAGGTTTGGAATGGCTTACAGTTCTGGTGTGTTTTTTAATATTGCTTTGAAGTTTGTGGGTTTTTTTTTCATTTTATTTTGTCATATAGTCACAGACCATATAACCTCTTATTCCTTTAACCCAACCGGTGTCACTTGCTGACACAACGTTTTCTAGCTGTGGGCTTTCTATACTACCTGAATTCAGTGAGACTAAAGGATGTCAAAAACTTGTCTTACCAAATACTCTACTGGCAGTCCTCCAGACTAAGTCTCTGTTTCATATGAGAATTGTTTCCAACTTCTTCCTTCAATAGAAAGACTCAGAAAAGACTCATTTCAATGGAGCATCATTACAGTATAATGCACTTGTGTTAACTAGGTTTGGGGATTATTTGGGTGCATTTATGCCTCTGAATTTAATATAGAGGAGAAAGAACCAGAACTGTTCATATTAGAGCATAGGACATTCTTGAAAAATATGGGGCATACATGACATTTATTTAAATAGCTACATGCTGTTCAGTAGGTGACTTTAGTAAGTGAAACTCTAAAACATTTTAATATGTATGGGGTCAGAATCTCAGTGTATCTTAAATTAATTGAGAGCAGAAACCTGGATAAATACAATCCATTTGGAAGATCCAGTATAGTTTCATTAAAGGGAAGTCCTGTGTTGCAAACCTCTTGAAGATCTTCAAAGAATTAGCAAACTTGTAGCTAAATATGATCTGGCTGATAGTTTACCTGTATTTGTTCAAAAGCTTTATAGGAAACTAAGTAGTCATGGAATAAGAGGGAATGTCCCACTGATAAATCACTGGTTAAAAGATAAACAAGCAAGAACATATATATTTTTCTCACAAGAGAGAGAGAGGTTACATCTACATCATCTACATGTTTATAAATGATTTAGAAAACAATATTATCAGTGGGTGAAACAGTTTTCAAATTGTATTATTTGCTAGAGCATTTGAAGACAGCTAAAGGGCCTTAGAAATGTAAGTGCCCATGTAATGAAGAGGCAGTTGACATTCATTGTAAATATATGTGATGCACATGAGGAAAACCAGTCCTAACTTCACATGTGAACTGGCAGTTGCAGCTTTGCCATTATCACTCACATGTGAACTAGTGCTCTGATAAATAGTTCTGTCAAAACATTGGCTTAACATTCAACAGTGGACAAAAAAGAATGTTAAGAATTATTACAAAAGGAAGAAAGAAAAAATGCTAAATAAATGTTTACAACACTTTCTAAATATGCGCTTCATCTTCTCCTAGAATACAATATTTTTTTTCCCATGTCACTACAGCAGAATATAGGGTTGCAGCAGAAATTGTAAAGATTCAAAGAACAAATATGGCCAAAGATTTAGAATAATTTCAGCACGAGTAATGACTAAAGCAAATGATTTTCAAATCAAAGCTAGATGACTGGATAGATATATGGTATTGCTCTAAAGACTCAACTATCTGGAGATGGCTGAGGAGAAGCTGGAGGCACCTCTTCACTGTCTTTTATAGGACAAGACCGATGGACTAATGAATAAAGCTGGTGTGAAACTAGGTCAAAACAGAAAAGGTGGTTGATCATGCAGTGGGGTTGCATTTCTTTTGAACTGTTTGTCAAAGGATGTTTTATATTCAAAAAATTAATATGGGCTCAAGTCAGCAACTGTAAAGATACTTAGAAATGCAATGCAAGTACTTGGGAGAGGTTATTAAATGGATAAACTACATGATGTTCAGCAATTCCATAAACTGGAAATAGTTGAGGAAAGGAAAGCATAGAAAAAATAGTCTGTGCTTGCCCTGTATTTGCTTTTCCATAGATACTTCATTTGTCTTTTAAAATCAGGATACTAGGATACTTACATTACTCTGAACCCATCATCTCATAGTTTTCTGTGTTTCAGTTCTGGTTCATTATTTATATTTTCTACTTATTTTTTTATATTTATTCTTGTAAAAAAAATTGCTTCTGCATTTGTACATTTCAGCAGTTACTTTATTGAAGTGGATTCATTTGCATTGGCATTCAAATTTGTCCAAAATTGATTCTCTGTGGCAGACAAGTGGTCTGCCAACCTCTCTGATTAACACATTCAAAAGAAGAAAAGCATACAAGTTTCATGCAGTTTTTCATATGATTAATGAGGAGTATAAATAAAAAGCATACACTTACGGTACTTATATTCTGGAAATTGCTGTAAAAACTTTGCCATTAAACTAAGTTAATTAATCTATTATGCCAAAAGTTCATTTAATAATTATTGTGTATGAGATTTTATGGGCAGCTGTTTCTTGTAGATTTATACTGACTTTCATGTTCAGGAACCATGGCAAAGGTGTGGCACTGTAGGATAGAGTGCAGGGTTGCTTTAAACTTCTAGTCAGAATGTAACTAGAGAAAAAAATATATCTGAATGCAGAAATTAACTTGGTTCAATGTCAGATTCTCCTGGAAGGGAAAAGGGTACTTGTTAATGTTTACTAGCTAGTAGTAATTTCAGGCTACTACCAGAGCAGCAACAGACTTCATACACTGTAACCAACACTCCAAAAACCATAATTACAAAAACCTTAGACCGGCTTTCATTATTAAGTAAGCTTTTACCTCAGGGTAATTACTACAAGAAAAATGCATGCAGTGACAAGGTACTGGTAGTTTTTCTACCAGGTAAATAAATATATATACCAAAAAACGAGACCTGAAGGCATACTGTTGACCTAATCTGTTTTACCTAAAGGCAAAGCTGAAGAATCTTGCCTCTCCTAAGCTTTTACTTCAGCATAGAACTGTAACTCTGGATGAAAAAATAAAGCAAAGCAAAACAAACAATAAAAAACAATCCCTCTCAAGTTACCATTTTCTAAAGAAATAAAGGAGGAAATGATCTTCACTGAAAACCAAACCAAACAGGATTATAAGAACACTGTATGTATATGTTTCATTTGGAAAATCAGGCAAATCAACAGAACCCTGGTTTAGGATTCTAAAAGAATGCAAACCTGCAGGTTACTTGCCAAGAAAAAAACAAAATTGAAATACCCTATACTATTCAGCCTAATTTTGCTAAGAAAGTTCCTTAAGAAAGAACCATTATCTATCCCCACACATAGTCCACCCCTCCATGGGTCATTATGTATTATTTGCATCCTAACAGTTGGAGAAACTTCCTTCTTTGGTAAAACAAAGATGATAAAGATTACCAGACTATTCTCAGTGTAATCATCAGTAGACTTCTTTGTTTTCAGATGAGCCCTAGTTTAGACCTCAGGTAAACTGAGAGCTGTCTCATACATCTCGTTTTCTCAAAAAAATCAGGGTTCTCATTACTCAGTTTAGGTAGCATATGATTATCCAGATTGCCAGTATGAGGTAAAGTCCTGATGAAGTGAAGTCAGTTCATAATTTCAACATGAATTTGGAGATCAAGCTGAACCTTTGCTACAGTGCAATCTTCTATGGCAAATAACTAATGTTCAAAAACTGCAAATTGCCTGTCTTCATTAGGAATTTATTAGGCATTTGCTACCAGGGATGAAGACACACCTGGTTTCCTAGTGAAGACACATCCTCAATGAAAATGGCTTCCATGCTTGGAAAAAATTTTGCTAGCTGCAGGCAAGCAAGCAAGCAGATTCAGGCACAGGGTTTACAGCCGTTTGGAGTACTTGCCTGCTTCAAATTAAGCAGCTGCCAAATGCTTTGTGGATCACAGTTTACCTTTTGGAATTTGAGGCCCTTTCCCTTCCTCCTTTGGTTTAGGAGAGCTGGCTGTCAAGATATTTATAAAGATAGTGTTATGCTGACCTATAAAGGTTTTGCTTAGAACTGGGTAAAGTAGGGTTTTGTCTAATTTGGATAGCTAATTTTTGTCTTTTTAGCAAGATGTTCCTTATTTTTGTTTTAGTGGGTTTTTTGTTCTTCAGAGTATGTTCATGTTGTTGTAGAAATGCTGTGGAACCCAAAGAAAAAACACCAATGATGCTACAGGGTAGCTAAACAACACAGCTAAGATTGATAAGAAAACTGATAGGAATGTTATCTAAACAAATCAGTGGGTTTTTCTTTGTTTTCAAGAAAATTAACTGAAAACAAATTTGGCAAATGACGATATTCCAACTGCTGTAGCTAGAACATGCCAAATTAATCTTACCTTTTTTTCAGGTGTATGACAAATAATGATTCATTTTGCAATAACTGTTTAATATTGTACATGATTTCTTTTTTTTAATTTTTTTTGCTATGGAAGACAGAAAATAAAAATGTAGGGCAACATTGTTTAACTATGCCAGTTATGACTGAAAAAGCAGGGGATAGAGGAACAGACTGAGGGTGCAGAAAGGTACTTCTCTTGTATTTACAGCAACTTTTCTATGTCATTCATAGAATGGTAACTTGCCCATAGAATGACATGTTTCCAGTCTCCTAATAAAACAGAGTGAAATTATTGACTTCTGGTAAAATAATTCCTGTCTTCTGCAGGTGTATAGGAATAACAAAGATTTCATGTAGCTAATATATGTTGTACTGTTTCCATACGTGTATAGACACATATAAACACACATGTGCATGGATGCATACAATATAATAATTAAGACATATTTAGCCATATTTTTCTTACCTTGTAATTACCAACAGTTCAACAAATTAAAGCAAAGCATATGTTAACAAAAATACCTCTAGAATTAATCCAAGAATTGAAATTGACAACTAGTAATGAATATTAATTTTAAACAAATACCTTACATTCTTAAGATTAGATAAACTAATATTTTTTCTCCTCTTTTCTTGCAGGCTATGTTTTGAATCAGTTGTTCCAAAGCAGCAGATCATTTTGGTATTAGTTATCAAATTATGCTTAGCATTGCATTTTAATTTTCCCTACAATTTTTAGCATGGCAGACTATATTTCCCAAATATAAGGATCCTTCTTGGTTTTGAAGTAGCTGTTCAGAAAAGTCTTGCATTTTCAGATCAATAGTTGTAGTGAAAACAAGCCACAGTTTATGCTGCTTCTTCAAGGTGAAACTCTACATGTGCTCAATTTAATGCACTTCAGTATTTTGACTCCCTGTCACTTTGGGAGGATAGAGAAAGTTTTAAACTGTGATTCAAGAAGAGAGACAAGCGTAGAATACCTGGAGTCTGTCAAGAAGTAATTATAATTTTTATTTAAAAAACCAAGTTGTTACATAGAGACATCTATCTAAACTGTCAATAGAAATATTTTCTTTATACTCATGAAGGTATTATACAAACTGAAATTGATGTTTATATGTGTACTCAGAAAGTTCTTTACTAGAGCAGAAATAAAATTATGCTAAAACAGGACTATGAAATCAAGGTCATTTAGTTCTGGTGATAGTAAGACATACTGGTCTAAGACAAGCCTTGACCTGCTCTGTCTTTTTGTGTAGGCTGCAACAACTTGTTAGTAAGATATCTAGTTCATCTGTTTCTCTGTCAGTAAAATCTGCGTAACAACCACCCAGCTTCACAATAGCTCTTGGAGGATGCTTGTACAACAAGGTGGGTTGTACAGAATCTGAATGGGGTCACTGGTGTTCCAGTCTGATGAACAGTGAGTGATTTTTCAAATTACACCCTGAATTTACACAGAGCAGAATCAAGCCATAAAATGTGTCAGATAACATTTTTGTCATTGTGCATTTCTTTTGACAACTGCCATGTACTTTTGCTTGGATTGAAATAGCAATATCAGTGTGGAATAAATCAGGCTCTTAATAGGTTTTCTTCTCTAAGTAGTACCTCTCAGAGGTACAGATTTCTGTGATAACTGTACACATGGTGACGCAAGTTTTTTACAGGAAAGTGATGAATTCATCCAGAATTAGACTTATATAAATGGATCTGGTACTGTGTCCTGCCCAAATAAATTTATTATGCTACACCTATAGCTCTAAGCAGTGTTGTTTGACTGCAGAATGTAACATACATCTACCTAAAGGTGAAGGTCAAGCAAGTATCCTTTTAAAAATTTTTTTAGAGTCAGGAAATTTAAAAAAAGGGCAAAAAAAGCAACAAACAGTGATCTCACAAAAATATTTCCATATGAACTGTTCAGTACAGATATTATCTGAAAGAAAATGAATTGATAAAATAATTTTTTAATTGTTTATCTATCCTCATTTAGAACCAGAACACTTTATTATCAATCTAACTTTGGATGCTGTGCTGCTATCATGCTGATAGCTTGTAGATCACTTATTGTAGAAAAAGAAGGATATTTACATTTTGGTTTGCATTTTCATTTGTGTGTAAAACAATGCTTTGAATTAATTTGACTCTGAATTTCTCTTATATTCTCTTGCAAGACTAGATGGTTTATAAATTGAAAATTAAATAGTTTGTATAAAATATCAAGATTTTCTATGACTTTTGGTTATACTTTTTTATGGTTAAAATGTCTGAACCCATTTTTTGCCTTAGTCAAATTTTCCAATAACCAGGAATAACCCAATAACCCAATAACCCTCCAATGTAGGAGCCTGTGTTTTTGTTCACATAGCTATTCTAGGTTGTTAAAAGGCAGAGTAATTTTCTGTTAAGGGTCATATATTGCATCAGGGTTACAGCCAATGTTCTAAATTAAAGTCTTGTATACAGAGACTTCAAATTTCTAGGTCATATGTTACGTAGTAATTTCATTTGGTTTGCTTAATGGCTAAATACTGAGTCTGAATCACCAAGGAATCTCTGGAAAGAGAGGAAACTGAATTAAACATGGTAATAATTATGAAATAAGCTTTGCATACAGGATGAAGCCTCATCCTTGCAGTTTGCCTTACACAGTTGAACGTGTATATGTGTGTATGTATATCTGATGCAGTTATGAGTCAGCTTGTTTGCTAGTTCTGTAAGTGCCTTAGATAGGTTTTTACTTAGAGACATAGAGGAAATTCCTGCTTTTAGTGATATATTTGGAATTCCAGGAAGGATTTATTGTGCTTTTTTTTGGTGGTTTGTGGTTATATAAATGATCTGAAAAAAAAGTATGTGATACTGAGATACTCATTATGTTTTAGTGCCTGTATCTAAGACCTGATGTGAATTCCACAGCTTTTTCTGTAGCAGTAACACTGCTGAATAAAACCCAGGGCAGTTGGAGAAGCTGTGTATGTTTTGGAAGTTTTACAGATGATAAGATTAGAAACTGGAGTCTGTCCAGCAAATTCAGACAACAGTAACCTTAGTGTCACAGTGAATGGACTTATGTTCTTATATGCTGTTTCTCAATACACAGAGATAAACTACATGTGTTTGAGAGGCTAACACTGGATTAAGGAACCAACCACAAAAGAAAGGATGAAGTGTTAAGAGAAACAAGTGGTTTTCCATTGCAATATTTTACTTAGTTGTGCCTTACAAAACAAGAGCTGTCCTCCTGGCCAGGCAATTTTTAGGAATACAAATACAAAAATTATATTGATATTTGAAGGTGAAAAAAGCTCATACACAAAATCAAGTTGTAATTTCAGCATACTGAAATTACACACTGTTTTTATTTTTAATTAGCTGTTTTATCACTAGTGGTTTGCACCATAGGTGTTAGCAATGAAAAGTATCAGTGTGAGTTTTCCAGGCACTTGCTACTGAAGCATATAGAAAGGATCTCTGGAGAATTTATAGTGTTAATTACTAGCACGATCTGAAGATTGTGCTTTATGTCTTTGATGCAGTTTTGCCCAGGCAACCTAGAATTGTTACAGGTACACAGAAATAAGACAGTTGTGCTAAGAGTCTGACTTCTATTTTAAGGCAAGTTGGTGCTCTTGAAATGCAGATGTTTATGCAACAAGTGATCTGAGATACTGTATGTAATTTATTTAGTGTAGGATTTTGTGCACGTATGAATGCTGAGGAACAAAATTAAACAGAACCCCATGTTATGCC
Source organism: Laterallus jamaicensis coturniculus (assembly GCA_022605575.1). Lineage (NCBI taxonomy): Eukaryota > Metazoa > Chordata > Aves > Gruiformes > Rallidae > Laterallus > Laterallus jamaicensis. The sequence goes on along the minus strand of JAKCOX010000005.1, from coordinate 17,102,223 downwards.
ATGAAAACAATCCATACCTAAGAAATTCTTGGTGTCATAATCAGTCATAATTCCCGAATACTCAATCAGCAGCATTTTTTCATGCAATACAGAGTGAAAACATGAAACTCCATTCTACAGATATAAAAATTTTTATCTGCTTCAAGAGAAACATCAACAACTTCCCAGGATAAGACTCCAGTAAGGATTTCTAAAAATGCAGAAATCACCTACAGCTTCAAGATACCTCCAAACGACTGATAATCAGGAATGCTCACAAAAGGTATGTGTTTTTACTGTTCTCACACTTTCTATTAGCTCTTGTCACAGACATAATGGATTAGATGGCCTTTTGGTGTAAGGTAGCATGGCTGAGTTATGTTTAAGTCCTTCTCAACCGTTAGAAAATTCTAAATTTGCATTTGTTCATTATTATTGTTATTATCTGAAGCAAAATAAAATATAAATTTGGCTCCATTCCAGAGTAAATTTTACAAATTTGTCAAGTAGCAGAGAAGTAAACTTTATTTCACATATTTTTCTATGTGCATTTGTTACTGAGTGTTAAAATACAAGTTCTGCCTTGCGGGTAGACTCTTCCTACCGTCTGTATTGTCATGCAGAAGAAATTTATGCAGAAGACTGACTCATTATGCAAAAAAATATGAATATGGAAACTATTCACAATAGAGTAGTTGTGTACTTCCCTGAATGGCAATTATCTCATGCTTATTGTTTTTAGAAATGTATTTATTATTACTCTTTTGAGAAACAATTTTTTAAAATCTCAATATACTTAGGTATAGCCAGAAAGACAACAAGGTGTAGCCAATGACTAACTTCTGTCTCTGAGTCTGATTTAGGAAAAGGTGTATTTTTTTGTTTAGAAGGTGAATAACTATCTGTGGCATAAAGTTTTCTTTCTATTAAGTTCTTTTTAGTAGAGGAAATAACTCTAGTCAATTATGACATATATCATGTCCATGTAGAATAGCTGACTTTATAAAAAGCAGAATTTGAAGGGTAGGAGTAATGAGATTATTCATTGTTATTGCCATTGGATCTGTAAAACCTGAATTTATTTTGATTTATGCAATCCCTGAACAAAGATGCCTTTTATATGCTTAGAGTCTCCTATATTTCCATCTTGTAAGACAAATTAAGATCCTATTAAGCTTTTGTATTCTTAAACACTTGCAACTCGACTGATAACTTTGTCTGACAGCATCAAATACTTATTTATAATACCAATGATAGGTGCAAAATGCCAAGAGCATAGCACAACAAATCTTGGAGCTAATGGTGCAATGGAACCATGAGGCATATCTTTTCTTTTTTGGAACTTGGCAGACGCAAATGTGTATCAGTAATTAATCAATTTCTTGTGTGTTTTAACAAGAACTACATGTGGTTTGAAATACATAGTTGCTGTTATATGACAGTTCAGAGAAGGCTTCTCTCCTTAGTGATTGTTTTTTTTTCCCCAGGGGAAACATAATTATCAGAAATCATTTTAATATCCTGTTTTCCAAGGCAATAGCTTGACATATTTCTAAGTCAACTGGAAACACTCTTGGCAAGTTTAATGAGCCTAAATTTAACATGTAACAATGAACTTATTATACTTCTGTTTTTCATAGTGTTCACAAGAATATATACACAACTGAGGGCAAAAAGAATTCTAAACTTAGGAGATTGCTTTAGGCTTGAGAGATGTTTGTTTAAATTGAACAGAAGACCACAGGAAACAAGTCTATTCTGTAGAACCTTTTGTAAACCATTTTCCTCCTGTCCCATGTATTTTCAGGCCGAAAGGGTTCTCCATCCTCTTCTAGAAAATGTGAAATGAGCTAATTATCACAGGTAGGAAAGCTCTTTACTGGCCCAAAAACCTGCTTCTTAAGTGGTTTTGAGGTAACAGGATCAAGTGAGTGGATCAGGACTTCTGTACAAATCTGACAAGTCCGGCAAACAAGCAGATGAACCTGGTGAGGTAACGATATAATAGAAGATAAAGGTTCAGGGGAAGAGTAATCTCTCTGTCTGAGTTGTACTGGAGTTATATTTTATTTCTCTCAAGCCAAGCCCACCACTGCTGTCCCCCACTCCTCTAAAGACATGAAGTAAAATTCTTGTACACTAACTTCCTGGACTATATTCTTTCTTAAAAAACACTCTTCAAGGAATCTGCAAATGCCACTTTTTCAGTCAAAGGGGAAGACGGCTCATTCAGAATTTTCCAGGGTAAAAGTTAAAAACAAAGAAACCCAAACAAAATAAAAAAGGAAAACTATAACTAAGTGAAATATTGCTGCATTTTGAATGAAACTTTGAACTACTCAAAGAGAATAATTCATTTCAGCTTTCAAAAACCTCCATTGATACAGGGCATTCCAGCCATATTTGGTCTCCAAATCAGTTTGGTCTCCAACTCTTCTCCTGTCTCACTGCAATCCCCTTTCTGACACTGTATATTCTGAAGAGCCATTGATATGACTGCGTGATAACAAGGTTGAAAGCACTGTTTCATGCCCCCTCCCTCCAAAAAAAAAAAAGTAAAAAATTGCAAGTACAAGTACACAAATTCATCCCTTTTGAGAAAAAGGATTTTTATTACTCTTTTTTTTTGGTCATAGAACACTCCAAAACATCTCTTGTCATATCTAAGTAGAAAGAACTGCATTCATGAGAGAAATTCACATTTGAGTTTGCAGCTTGAGGAGGCGGCAGCAAGCTTAGAATACAGCTGAAGATATGAGAAGACAAAGAGCAAAGGTCTCTGGCTTTGATTACACTGATAAGGAAGCGGGTATCTAAAACTTGGTTTTTGGACTTTGTGTTTACTGTAGTGTGAAATGAAGCTTTCTGAAGTCACATGACACAAAAGCTTAGCACTGACTCTGTGTGAAAGAGGAACCAAAATTCTGACTGTAGTCATCATGAAATTTGTTTCTGTACTTTTCTATACATTTTCTAGGAGAAAAAATAATAAATTTTCAGCTTATAGTAGATACAGCGAAGGAAGGGAAAAATATTTATCAGAGAATTGTATGATGGAAGACTTTCAGCCCAGGTGTTATAAACTTTATAAAAGCAGATATATATCTGGGATTTCCATTACTTTCAGTCAGTGTTTCTTTAGAACCAGTGATGTGTTTTGACTCCATCCAGTCTGACTCATAACAAAGCACAAGAATATTTCCTCAGTATACCTCCAGCACTTGTTTTTTTCATGTAATTCCCTTCACAATGGGAAACCTCTCAACAAAACTAGCTATAGAATTGGAATCTAGAGAGTTTAGGGGAAATGGAAATGTATGGTACACATGAAAATTTGATTGCAATCTGTTTGCTGACGCACAAAACCTTAACTTAATCTGTATACCCATGGGTGTGATGATAACTAGTCATTTTAGCATTCCAGAAAAAAAGAGAGTATTTCATTCTTTGGCAAGGAACTCTCATAAGTATAAGCAACATAACATAACTAAAAAGGAAAGCTAGAGAAGAAAACCAGTGAAACTACTTTTGAATAAAGTCAGGCAGAGCCGAGTATGTAAAGTCTGTTGTTGGTAGGATATGTTCTATTAGTCAAGGAAAAAGTGCAAACAAATCAACAGATTATCTTGTTACATTGAAAAACAGTGTTATTCAAATGCATGCTAAGTGGCTGCTGAGTCAGTAGAGAAGGGAAGGTTTTTCCAACTTCCTCCATCTTACTAGGTTTTTCTGTTGGGACTGGCCAAGAGTACACTGCTCTTGCTAATACTACTGAGCGTAAAAAGGGCTGATGAAGGCAGTAAAGTAAAACATTAAGTGAATCCAGTGTTTCTAGTGTTATCTTTGCATCTCTTAAGAACTTAAGGATGGAGCCTGATTCTTCTGTTGACTCTGTGTAAGGTTCTCTATCGACCTCCTTCAGGGTTTTCCCTTTTGAAATTTTGAAAAGTATTCACCACTTCTGTGTTCATAAATAGAAACAAACCTCAGCAATTTTTCACAGTGGTACTGTAAAAATAAAAATGGAGCTGTTAGGTAGTGTGTTGATCAGTATTGTAGCAAAGACACTGCATCTGTAAAACAATTAGGTACAATTAAAAGTGCAGAATGTAATGTAGAGGAACCTCAGCTTTTTAGTGATGATGTTTGGATTCTATTTTTGCAGTAGTAGTGATTGAACAGCTGTTTAACTGCCTGGGTGTGCTGGATATTGCAACCACCAGTATTATCCCTGCCTTTCTTGTGGGTATTGAGGCAGTGGTTCGTCATTACAAAAGCAGTAGGCTGGCTAGAATTGTCCTGGAGGAAAGACCTTAATTAATACATGTCATTAAACGTTGCCCATTTAGGGCTCAGTTTCTTTCAGCAGCAGCTCTGTGGATAGAAGAGACTACCCTAATCCTGGATGTGTATTATGAAGTCCTGACAGAGACTGCTGTCCCATCAGCTCTGCTTAGATCATTTCAGTCAAAATGATTTAGTTAAAGCCCAGTTGCTTAAATAACCCAAATAATTTTCTAGAAAGCTCTTTAGAGACTTGAGAAACTAAGCTAACATTGATAGTCAGAGAAAGGCCTCGAGTGGGGACTTTGTCAGCTGGTTCAAGAAATACAATAATTTCTTTTGTTCCTTTAGAAATATCAAAAAACCCCTGCAGAATTGTGGAGGAAATACTACTGCTTCTTCTGGTAATTAGCTTGGTCACCATTTTGCATTCAGAGGGGCAGTTCTTGAGATGTATATTATATGCATTGGTTCAGATCGGTTTGTTTGTAGAGTCCATTAAAAAAAATTTTGGAATTTTGTAGTTCTGATCCAGTAACTCCAGGCAGTTTGATTGTTTTCTGCTTTCATTGCTCCTAACATTAAGTCTAAACCAACAGTTATTGCACAGGCATTGTCCATACCAGGGCCTGTGAGAAATGCCTGTTATTTACATGATTCCAGGATAGTCATGTTTATTTTTAATATACTGTGCTACATAATACAGACAATAAAATGTTTTGTTGCTGTTAAAGAGGTACCATGAAAATGAAATAATAAATGGAAATAAATTTGGATTGTAAACAGGATGCCAGTCACAATAAGATACATTACTCTTGTGACTAATAGGAATTAAATTACTTCAGCAGCCATTAGGTTATATATATTTTGATATTTTGTTAGTGATGTGTGAATCTCACGTTAGCCATCCAGTTGAAAAATATTTGGTCAGTGAGCAGAGATAAGTTCTGTTTTCTTTTCTGTCTATTACTTACAAGTTTGAATAAACTGAGTGTACACATCCCTAATAATCATCTCAAAGCTGAGAACAATTTTTTTGTAGCAAAACCCTGAAAGCATTTGGCTTCATTTAGAGATCTGTAATGGCTTATGTTGGCCAATGATGACATTGGAATGAATATTTTGCTGTGTTCTTGTATGTAGATAGATATAACTGGATAATGAACTTTTCAGTGTAACTAAACAATGTATTATGGTTGGTTGTCATGTTGATTGACTAACTGTCACTAATTTTAAGATTCCTACCAATCTGAGATTTATAAGCCCTACTTAAACATACCAATTTAAATCATGAGAATTTCCTGTCAGTACAAGACAAATCTAATTCCAAGCAATTAAACAAAGCAGTTGTGTATACTTTTTTTCCTTCACTTCCATACTCAGAATTGAAATTTCCAATACCACAGGTAATTTTAGGTCTAGATGTTAACAATGGGTCTTGAAATATGAAATGAATAACTCAGTACTTCTTTTTATACATATAATGTACTCACCAATACATACACATTTTACCTATCCAGAAGAAATCTAGATCTAAAGATTAATAGTTTGCTGGAAATATACTAAATGTAAATGAGTATATTTTTGCCTGTAATCTTGGACAAATAAGCTTTTTCCTGCTTCTCGGCATTTTGGCAGAATGATTGCCTAAGAGAGTTTTGAGAAAATTGTGTTACTTCTCCTGAGAAACAGTGCTTATTATCCCTTTTGAATGCAGTTTCAGATGATGGAACCAACTGAAGAACATTTTAAACTAAAAGATGTAGCCTTGTCTCCCACGATCCTGCCTTTGAACACCTCAAATTGACTGTTCCTTCCCTGGTTTTATTGGCGAAACAGTCAGCTTAGGAACCTGAGGTAGGTTTCTGAGGGGAGGCCACTGGGCTGGTAAGAGGGAGAGGGCAGGGCTGTGTATCTGGGCATCAGAGAGGACAGTGGAAGAAATGGGATCACTTCTTTCACTGTCAGTGGTTGCTGGACTAACTTCATTTTTATCACACCATCTTGAAGACTATGCTGGGCACAGTGTAGTAAGTGAGTTAGCACTGATTTCAGTAATTCCATCAACACCATGGCTGAACTAACAATAGTAAAAAGAGGTCCCACTTGGCTTTCTTCTGACTAATTGTAAGTCCATGACAGAGCAGGAATTGAACATATTCTCCAAAGTGGGTGCCCAAGTGAGTCACTCCTAAATAATACACTGTTTTTCAGGTTATACTAAGGTACACTAGATCCTAACTAGTTCCTGGAAAAATATATTTGTTCTTGCTTATTCGTTGTGTTTATCTAAAATAAAAATATTTTATAGCAACTTAAAGTCAATAAAAATACTGGCTCAGGGCTGTACACCCAAAGTACATACTTTGCTTTGTCCTGACAAGAGGTTATGACATTTAATTCCTAGCCAACATTTCACATATCTCTTATTTACTGTTCACAAGTATACAGTCAGATCAAATACTACACAATGTTGTGGGTAAATTGCATTATACAATAATATGTAGTTTCTACATACAGGAAAATTTGTCTGCAAATGCGTGTGTGTGTGTGTGTGTGCGTGCGTGCGTGTGTGTTCACACAATAACAAAAACAGTTGACTAGAAGGAAATTAGTCATTGAGAGAAATCCCATTCTGCTGCAAGGCAATCACATTATGTTCCACAAAAGGAGTTATCTTTTTGAAGACTTTTACCTCAGTTGGTTTCACTGGAAGTCTATTCCAAATCTTGAATGCTCTATAAGTTAGAACTCTTTCTTCTATAAGAAGATTTGGTATTGTGTCTTGTGCTTCTAAAGTAGTCAAAGGATTTATTGGGCAGTAGCTGTTAAATGTATCTTAATCAACTGTGTCTACTTCTTAGAAGGAGCTTTTCCTACCAGTAATATCTATGCTTAAGTTTTTGATAAAGGCTCTGGAATAACAGAGGCCCAGAAGCATGCAGGGAATTTCCATATTCAGAGTAATGCATTTTATTGAGAGTTCACCCATATATGGACAATTCATCCAGTTATGCCTTTTTCTTTTTTCACTGCCTCTTTTTATTTATGGCTTTAAAAAAAATATTTAAAAAACCCCAAACAAAGTAAATAGTTACAATTAATTTCCAAGCTTCCATTAATTTCCCATCCTCAGAGATATTTCCTCAGAACAACAACACCCTCACAGTGGTTTGTATAAAGAATTTCTTCCAGACTTATTCCTGGTCACAACTTGTCCTTCTCTTCTATTACCTTGTGTTTTTGCAGTGACTTACACCATTGCAAACATATAAAAGAGCAAAGTCAAAATAATAGCAACCTTTTGGATAAGGTAAATGCAATAATACCAGATCCCTCAAACAAAAAAACCAATGGTTTATAATACATTCTATCTTCATGCCTTTTTCAAAAGGACAAGTCTCTTTCTGCACTGCAGGTATAGCATTACTGAAATAGTATGCTGCCACATAATTCAGTGTATCTAGTAAACAATGACAATCATGAAGCACAAGCTACATTGCAAGAACCTTATTAGAAAAGAAAAAATCAGGTGAAAAGAACAGTAGACTTTCTGTGAAACCTTGAAATTCTCAACCTATTCATTCCTAATTGCTGTACTTCTCAGAGGTGAAGTCTCTGAGTGGAACACAGAGCTGGTGTTCCCTCTCTCACTTAGTAGTCAAGAGATGCACCTGATACGGAACAGGGAAGCAAAAGGACAGCTCACCTTCACCAGTTAATACTTACTGCCTTTTCTTTAGAAAGTACTTAACAGAAAAAACAACCCAAAACATTGTTCAGTGAACCTGACACAGCTAATATCTAATCAGCCTCCAATTTACACCAAAGAGCTTGCTTTAGATAGATGAAATACGTCACTGCCCTCCATCTCAGTCTTGAAATTAGCATCCTCTTGTGTACACATTTTACACAGCTAATAACTAGATGAGATTAAAGTAATTGAGAATCAGATCAATTACCAGTTTTGTGTCTTTAATGATTTAAGAGGAATCCTTAGCGTTGGGTTAATAATATTTTTCAGATGTTTGAAATTACATCAGAGGAAAAGTTTCAATTTGCTGACATTTCAAGAATTTGGAAGAGCATCTAGGCCTCCTCCCCCCCATCCCACCACAATATGTTCTCTGAAAAAACTCCAATCCTATTCAATAAGTCTTGACATGCTGAAAAGTTTGACAAGTTCAGAGAAAAAACTTTAAAAATGACTATTGATTCTGACAATATTGTCCTTAGCAACAGGAAGGAGGGAAAAAGGGTGCACTTTTAAGAAGTATTGCAAACCAGGCTGTAAGGATATTAAATTGTTGTGCTGTATTTAAATACACTTTATATTACTGCAATTATACAAAATCTCAAAAAAATGCAATTATATCTTCTCTAAGAGCAGTGAAAAATAACTTTAAACACAGCTGTCTATAGCAGTACTACAGATTTCTGTAATCTACCTTCTGCAAAGGCTTTTCTTCTCACCAGATCCAGCTGTTTTTCTGTAAATGTCACCACCTCTTGGGGACAGTATCAATACTGTTGGGACAACGTTCAAAGAATGCTAGTTATTATATTTTCTTCCCTTACTATCTAATGGCTGAAACTCATTTAGAAGAAATCTAAAGGGTCTGCTATAGGGAAACCCAAAATGTCTTTGGAATAAACCATTGCTATGCAGATGAAATATGATGTTTAATAGAGCAGAGCTTGACTTGTTCTCCACCCTTACCAGGTAAAGCTTTAGGGGCATAGGAACCACTGTAATCAACAAAAGGGTGGGGACATAGATACTGGGCAATGTAGGCTGCAAGACCGGTTTATATGCTGATCATCAACACCCCCAAAGGAATGAAAGCTATCCCAAAAACCCATGATATGTTTATTGCCAGTTTGCAGTAGGTCATTCTACTGAAATTAATGAGGTTCATTCACAGTGTGTTGTACTGGAAGTTGGGTCTAGATATTCACACAAAAGTCAACTAGAGCATCTCAATTGTGTATTAGAAATGGGTTTTTTCTGTTCTTTCCCTTATGATGATGGTACCAATGTCACCTTTATTCAGTGACAGCAAGTTTCCTAGCACTGTGAAAGTTTAATGTTTCATTTCGTTGTATGAATATCTTCTGTCATTACTAGTCACAAATGATATGTTTAAGTTCTTTTTATAGACGTCACTGAAGTCTCTTACTGCAGCAATACATTTTCTCTGTTAGGTGCTTGTAAATTATCACTTAACCTGCTAAATAAATGCATTCATTTAACATTTAGCAGGTTATGCATTCATTTAGCATTTGTTCTCTGTAGGAGATCAAATTTCACAGAGTTTGCTAACCGCTCCTTCAAAAATGCAGAAAGCAACCTTAAGAAGATCCATATTCATAGACGTCCCTGATGTAAGGATAGCCTAACTTATGCCAGGGAACTGCCTCCAACAGAAGTTGTCCTAAGTTATCAATGGGTGAAAAATCTTAAATTGAAAATCATCAGTGTAAATCAATTTGATATTAAAAGGTTCAAAATATTTATGCTAATTGAGGAAACTCTAATGTATAAATAACTAGTTTATCATTTGATGTTTGAAAGGCATTCTTCAAGAACAGTTTTTAATTCTTTCTTAGTTATGACATTAATAACCAGAGACAGAAAGCTGAAAGTTTGGCTGTTGAGCCAGAAAAAAGCCAAAGGAGATGCTAATGGAAAGGTGAATATGCTTTGAGCAACTCAATGTTGCTTTCAGGTTTTGTTTCATGACAGTTGCAATGGTGTGATCCTGTTAGCTTGGTTTTTCTTGACGTTGAGCTATTATTCCTGAGAAATTACATAATTCATTTGGAAGTAGCAGAACCCAGAAACTCCACAATTATTTCACAGAAGTAACTATTTTCCTTAATCATTTTTTATCTTCTTACTCTGTATTTCCAACATAATCCCCCCGAATTTTTGGTCATAAAAAATAAACCAGTTCACTTAAAACAAACCTGTAACTTCTATGCCTTTGAAATTCTTCAATAATCCAATTATTTTCAAAATTATTAAGAGTAATGATTTATTTGTTTCACTGATCTCTGACCCTGCATTTTGGTGACCCACTGTCATCCTCTGTGTTTCAGGTAAAGTCAAGTTTTTGTATGAGTCCTCTGCTCTAAGTCTAGGACCTAAATTTATCAGTGGTTTAATCTTCATCTCCAGAATACTGTTATCATTTAACACAAATATTTTAGGGAATTAAATCTGAAGTATTCTGCCAACCTTTGTGACAAAAATTTTCTGTTCATAACAGAAAGTCCTCTTCTCTAAGTACTGGATATATGCTGGAAGTATTCTAACAGCTCTCTAACAGGAACAGAATCCTGTATCCTCCATGATAAATTAATTTGTGCTCGTGAGAGTCCATGTGTGAAAGGGGAAGGATGGAAAAATCTGTTTTTCATTTTTCTGAAAGCAAGAAATGGCATTGAATGAATATTTACTTGAAATCTTCATGCTTTTTTCCTTAAAGTCCTGTTATTACAGCATACGAATAATATGTAGCTTGGCTGTGACAGGGATACTTCATTATTATTGAGTGATGGGGACAATTCTACCAACACAGACAGTCTTAAATATTTTGAAAGACCTTGTGAAGCTGGGGAAGGAATTTTAAAAGGGGCCTCTTGTTCCTTGGAATAGATTCAAACTACATTGTTTTCATGTCATTTCACACTAGAAGTGAGCAAAATGTTTTGCTCGAATAAAAAAAACCCAAGAGACTAACTAGTATTTGTATTTGTATTTAGTAGTGCTCATGCGCTGAACACAAATCATCTGAGGCATGCTGCTATGAAAAGGATAACATATAAACAGAACTCTATATCAAAATGTGCAAAATAATCCCTCTGCTCCATCCAGTGATAGGAAGGCTTGTTAGAATACTCCTTTTGGTTCTGTTTTGCTCTCGAACATTGGCGGAGGCCTGCCTGGCCAAAAAGCATGTAGGGGAGAGCAGTAACACTGATTTGAATTCTGGAAATCATGGTCTTTGTGGAAAGAATGAGTGTATTAGAATTTTCTGTCTTAAAGAAAAAAAGCGTGGAGAAGGAAAGTGATAAATAAACTGTTAGCAGAGGAAGGTAGTAATGTGGTTTTGTTCTTTCTTGTAGATGGGATAAAAATAATAGCCTTAAATTGCAAAAAGGAGGACTTAGATATTTAGAAAAATGTCTAGGAGTAAGAATAGAGAAGTCTTGGAATAAAGCCTCGGGGAACAGTGAAGCTGAAATCATTTAAGTTCTTTGAAAACAAGTTTAACAAGTGTCTTCCAGATATATATATAGATGGTTCTATCTTAAAGCAGACACCTCTATTACTCTTGTGATTCTGTGTTTACTTACAATGCAAATTTTAGGCACAATGAATGAATATGGGAATTTGCATCAGGTAAATGGTATTAAACTTTTTTTTAAAAATACTTAAACATTTAGTTAAGGAAATTTCATTTACACATCCAGTGAGTTTAATTAAAAATATGTAACTTATTTTTGTTTCTAGTAAAACAGTTCATTTGATATAAAACTGAATTTTAATTTTACTAAAAATAAATAATCATCAGGGTAAATTTTGGTGCAAATTTTGTTTTGTACAGCTGCGGGAAAACCAGTTATTCAGAAAGATCTATTTCACATGGAATATGAACTCTCCATACATTCTTTAGTTCACCACACATCTACACCAGCTTGTGCCTCTGTATGCATGCGGGAAGAACAGGATGAGCTGTATAAAATTGTATTGTGCAACAGTGATCAGAGGAATTGGATTATCACATTGGTGTTGTATGTTAAAGCAGTGTTCTGTGCCTTTGCCAGTGCAGTCCAGACGGTCTTCTTGTAACTTTGCTATTTATCCTTCCTCCTGCTGTATACTGCTTCCTCCTGCTCTTTGTTTTTCCAGAATGTCAGTCAACTATTTTGTGTTTATAAGGCAAATCCACTCCATTAGTTGTGGGAAGACGCATTCATCAGCTTTATAAGCTTCTTCCTTCTGGTGAGTGGAGCATGCAGGGACTTGGGTTTCTAGAAGGAACATTTGGCAAAAGCTGAAGTGAAGTATAAAAGCAATACAACATGGGATGGAAAGAAAGAAGGAGGTCTCAGTTCTGCCTTGCACTGAAAGCTACTCAGATATCAAGAGTTCTGCAGAAGAGAAGTCCTAGCATGACTGAAGAAGTCAAGGAATGGATGGTTACTGTGAGAAAGATTCCTGCTTTCAGGGTCCCAAAAAAGCTGTTCCATTTTTCCTCTGATATAAGGTTGTAGTTATTGATACTGTGATACTTTGGGTGAGTCCTGTGAAGACTGAATCTGTACATCACTAGTGTGCACCTTATTTGCAGGAGTCTTGAGTCCATGGAGGGAAAATGAACATCGGGAGCAAGACTGGAAGACACTTATTCTGTTTGTTTAGCGTGTACACTATAGATGTGGCCCTAAATCTAGCAGATAGCAGTAAAGTTATTATTGGAATGCGCATAAGTTGTCCTCTCTTACATTTCTGCAGTTCCAGTTATTTCATGGGAGGCATCCTGGAGAAACGGGAAAGATAATTTTGTTCTACCTGTTTTGTGAATGGCTGACTTTTTTCTGTAAAATGCACTGAAGTTTCATAGAACTAGTCATTGATGCTGTATGAAGAGACTTAGTTTATAGCTTTTTCATCATTCTGTAAATAATACTGATCTTTGCATTTTAGATTATTTCTCTCTGTGAGATGTGAATTTCATGGCATGAGTTCAGAATGGAGCTAATGACCTGTTCTTGTTGAATAAACAGTTTTGTTTGTTTTGATTCTGCTGCTTTCAGAACTATGTAGATACAGCCATGAAGCCTGACTAGTTGGGTTAGGTTTCAAATTAACTGGTCACAGATAACTACTTTCTGTGGATTTATTTGCATGGACAAAAGAACTGGAAATGCATCTACATATTGTTCTTCTACCAGTTTTCCCTTCTGATTCAATTGATCTACCAAAGAAGCAAACCAAGTGTCTGTGTTATTTCTGCATCCATTTATGGAGTGGTAAATCTCCAAATTCCTCATTTTTCCAGCTAGATAATCTTAGGGATAGTATAGTAATGTAGTTAAATGGACAGGGTTCTCACACCTATCAAGTAGAAGACCTGTTCAAAAAGATCTCCAAGGTTTTGCTTTTTTTCTGTGAAAGCGCAACAACACCCAAGGTAAAATACAGGAAAAATCTTCTGCAAAGTCTCTCCCCTCTTTTTCCATGAGCTGATCAAAGCTAAGTTCCTAACAGTACAGAAACTCCAGGGAAAAAGTTTATGTGTTTGGACTTGGAGGAACGCTAAAGACTGCTCTGTCCCTTTGCATATCTGTTTGGAGAAGATGTCCAGATTCTGAAGATGTCCTCTTCCTTCTGCAAGGGATTTAACAAAGATGTTTTTTTCCTGAAGACTAGTCTCCACAGATCCATGAAATGGCAAAAGCTTTTCTCCTCTGCTGCATTTGAAATACTGATGGAGAATTTCAATTCAGACTTTCAAGTGGGAATGAAACAAAAGTCATAAATCATCATGAATATTTATGGACCCTATGTAAAACAGGATAAATAAAAAGAAAATAAGTGTTCTTTTTCTAGATCTCAACTTAAGTAAGTTGTCTAAAGCTAGGAGATTTAAGTGTCTCTCCTTGTCCTGATTTCTATGCTATTTATTGTCTGGATAAAAACAGCACAAACAAAAATATATACTCTGTTTCCGTAGGTTTTTACCCTAAGAATAAACAATAAAAATAATAAGAGATTGAAGGATAAAAGAAGGGTCAAAGAGTTGTACGATGACTTTTTTTTAATATTTCTGGATTTTGCGTGATTACTCTCTTACTGTATCGGAGATTTTCCATATTTATTGTATTATTTAAAATACTATAATGTAATTGAAACTATTGAAATTGCACATGTCTGAGTTGAATAAGTCTTAAAAAGCCTCTCCCAGCCACTGCTGAGGTCAGTAGAAATATTTCCACTTGAGACAAGAACCAAACTGGATTGCTGTAGAATTAAGAGAGGCAAGACGGCAAACGTATTTTACAGATGTTCAAGTTCAGTTAAGATTCTGCTGCACACTATTTTTATGAATACAATATTTTTTTAATAGCTGATTAACTTGCAGGCACGCAATGATTAGACATCAGAAAGGACTCATAATTTGCTCAAGTCCTTGAGTTCAGAACTTTTGTTTAAGGTCTGAAACAAACTGAAATTTTTCAGAATGACTGTGTGGTGATTTGATTTCCTTTAGAAAACCAATAATTAAAGTTCCAGCTGCAACGAGATACACAACCACTGCCTTTAGAAGCAGGTAGGCCAACCTGATCCAATTCCCTTGGATATTTTCCCATTGACTAGAGAAGGCTATTGGGAACTACCCGAGCAGGCTTGACAGCAAGGTCTTGTTCAAACCAGATTTACAGAAACTCCAGCCACTAAAACGGTACCAAGCATATTAAGTTCAGAAAGTTGCAACATCAGGATAAACTCTGTCACTCACTGATCTCTGACACTACTGCCTAGACAATTTGGAAAACTGATTATATGCTTTTCATGGGAGACATTTAACTTAAGATGGATGGGATGTGTAGTTTGTAACATTTGTAAGGAAAATGCTCTACAATTTTCCCACTAAGAGGTGACATTAGGAGGTTTTTCTCCCAGGAAAGCAGCCCAGACTGGTCAGGTAGCTGTGATAGATACCATGAAACTGGCAGGGTTCAAAGATACTACTGGTATTCTGAGAGTAAGACAAATGAGGTGCCTGTCACCTTGTTAAAGCCTTTCTTTTCAAAAACATGTGACAGTCTTTACACAGTAGTAACATGCTAGCCTTTCTGCCTCTGCTGGGTTAAATAACTGGGTAAAAGTTTGATCTGTTTTGTTTTACTACTTCTCTGTACTTTCTAATAGCAGCCAGCAGCAAGCCCAGCAGCTTCTTCTCTAGGGAGTGCTTATTTTTAAAAAAAAACCAAAAAACATTGGATACTGTGCTTTGTGTTTTTTGAAAACTAAAGCATAAAACCAATTGATTTTTGATATATTTCACATATGCTTCTGCAAAAATGTTATGTGGGTGGACAATTCTCTTGGAAGCGTATCCTGCATTTTAGTGCACTTAACAGGCACCCAAAGTACTGCCTGAATGCTCTGTCTAGAATATAAACAAACCATTTCCTGCACTTCAGTAAGGCTGGTGTCTTATAGCACACTTCTCACAGTTTGCCTTTTTTCCTTCTACAAGCTCTGTCTGCTCCGGAGTATCTGGGTGAGCAAGTGCAAGGCACTGACAGAGGTAAGAAAGCAGCAAATAAAAGTTTGGAGAACAACTCTCAGAATAATTTTCTGGTGGCTGAGTTAATGTTTTACCACCTTGCTTTCATGAAAATTAGATCATTCTGTGGTCAGTCTTGCCCAAAAATCAATGGCATAACAACTTTTTATCTTTTATTGTTCCAGATAAATATATAAGCATAGCTTGTGACTTTGCTCGCTCAATTCATTTTTGTCAACATAAACAGATCTGCTCTATCTGGAGCTGCAAAATTACGATGCATTATGTAAATTGTTACATACTGGAACATGGTAGGGACAAATACACAGAGAACAAGATCGACTTGCATGCTTATTAGGGCTTAAATTTGGCTCTGAATTAGAAAAATGTTAAACATGGAACAAATAATGGGAAACACACTTTCTATGACAATGGAAAGGGGTTTTTTTTGGTTTTGAACATGCCGAAAGAAGCATGCTGGATACATTGCTCTGGCTACTACAAGTAAAATAATCTGGTTTAATTTTAAAAAGGTTAAATAACTTTGTAAAATTCATAGAACAACAAGTAACATCTGTGTCTTGAAATTACCCTGCAGTCATCTTATAAATGTTAGAGAACACAATATTGTTGTATGATGGTGAGCTTTCTCTAAAGAGAAACTAGAGAAGAAATTTTGTAGATTCTGATAGAATTTAGACATAGATTTGATCCTTGGAAAACACATAGTGAAGAAGGTGCATATAAACTGTTGAGGTTTTTAGGCAACTGGGAAATGTTAATATGAAGAACTGGGCTTGAATGTTTTCCAGGATTAGGTAGTAAAGCAAGGAAAGAGGTGAGGAAGGGATTTAAGCACCTGAGTTTTCTTGCAACTTTTATTCCAAGTGATTGCCTGGTGTCTCAGAGATGAGGATAGTTTTTCATGTTAAGCTGGGTCTATACATTCAGCTATAGTGGAGCTAGTGTGTGAGTATTGCAGGGAAAAATGAAGTATTAGGAATTTGATAATCTGAAATACAGTGTAGCTATTCTCCAAGTGGAGCAGCTGCATGAAACATTGGTGTTAATTAGAAGGGAGAAATAATTAGAAGTAAAACAGAGATAACAGACCAGTTCAAAATACTTGGCTCTATGTCAGACAGTGGTGTTGGAACCTACCACCTCTCAAATCAAGGCAGCCTTCTCAAGTTACTTGGTCTCATATTTGCAATAACAAAATTGAAGGGGTTTTTTTTGGTACTTAGAAACTTTAAGTAAATCTGCGGCCACTGCAAAGGGGTTAGGACACTTTTAAAGGTGCTTTTAAAATTTATTTTCTCAAAACTGTGTTGGAATAAACTTTTTTTCTGTATAACCTCTGGTCACATTTGAATAAAATTGAAAGGTTTCCTGTTGAACTGAGACATGCCCTTCTCGTTTTATTTTTTTACTGAGCTTTCCTTTATTGGCAAGGAGTTAAATATAAAACAGTTGGTTGTTACGTCAAAGTAATTCAGTTGAGTCATCTTTCAGGATAGCCTGCAATGCCTGGAAAAAAAAAGAGTACAACAAACACAACACTCCTTGATTTTTAATTTGTAAATACTGCTATGAACCTCAACTGTATCATTCTTTAACTTTTGGCAGACAATTTATTAACCACAATTAGATTCAAAGTTAATAGGCTTCATCATGTTCCTGTTTTACTAACACCTAAATCATGAAAAAGAATATATGTCGGACTCCATTCTGGTCTGCAACTGTTCAGTAGTACTTATCTGCTATAGTATCCTTAGTATCGTTCAGTTCAAAGTTCAGCGTGCTCTTACTGCTGTTCCCATATCTGTTCAGTGAAGGGGTGAAGTCTGCTGGGAAAGTGAGAGGGTGGTGGCACAGCAAGCTGTCACAGGGCAAACTGAGTTACAGATTTGCACTGTTTGCATTGCTGAAGTGTGTGTCCTTACCTCATCTTAGGTACAAATGAAATGATGTATTCCTCAGTGAAAGGAACATATGCTTCCTTCTTTGCATTTACTACAGGATAACTGCATAGATGTTATTTGTAAGTGGAATAGCTATAGTTATTTTTGTTTCTAGGACAGCATCGCCTCGAAATGTTTACATCACTTTCAAAATGGAGTGTAATTTGTAGCATGAAAAATGCTTATGCTTTATAAATTTCTTTCATAATAATGGATGTGAGTGCTTGGAGTTTCTCCACAGAGAACGCATTTTGCTAAAAATTTTCGCTCCCCGAACAAAACAGAAACATTCATGACATCCCTCACTTCGTATCAGAGGGCGCCATCGTGTGTTGTAATTTACACTTGCCCCAGAAACGGCGATGCTACTGCTACAACGAAGAAAGGAATGGATGGGGAGGGAAACCTGTTTTGCCTATAGTGAAATCAAGTATAATTGATAAGAATTTCCGACATCCTCTTTCATTATAGTAAGTTCAGCCAATTTCTGATAACGTATGCATTATTCTGTTCTTCTGTAAGTCCTGAACATGCCTGTACATAACAGGTACAGAGGATAACTCTGTATAGGGCTAAGCACGCACAAAGTAACACGTTGGTTTTTAAGACAGGGCAGACGTGTGATTTGACTTGTTGAGAGAAGAACTGAAACATGACATAAGCAGGTTTCAGGCTGAGTAACCTCCGTAGAGGGTTAAAATACAGATTACTTAAATACAGGCTAACATTAAAAGTTTTTCAGTATTGTGAGGGAAAGTGACAAGTCTTGCACCGGTGAATGCTGGGGGACAACCAGGTGGAAAGCTGGTCTGCAGAAAAGGGCCTGAGGGTCCTGTGGGCACCAGACTGACTGTGAGCCAGCAGTATGCCCTCATGGCAAAGACAATTCATGGTATTCTTGGCTGCATTATGATTGTTGCTAGCAGGTTGAAGGAGGTGCTACTTCCCTCTACTCTGCACTGGTACTACCCCAAAGGGAGTGCTCTGTCCCGTTTCATCAATTTACGTAAAAAATTGGATGGAGTAAAGAAGGAGCCAGGCTTTCTTCAGTGGTGCCCAGTGACAGGACAAAAGGCAATGGGCATAAACCAAAACACAGGAGGTTCTCTCTGAATACCAGGAAACACTTTTTTACTCTGATGGTGACTGAACACTGACACAGGCTTTCCTGTGGACCCTCCATCCTTGGAAAACCTCAGAAACCATCTGAATGTAGCCCCGGGAAACTGGCTCTAGGTGGCCCTGCTTGAGCAGGGTGTTTGGACAAGATGACTCAGAGGTCCTTTCCAGCCTCAGCCATTCTGTGACATTGTGAGTCTGTGAAGTAAATGTTGAAATACCTAATCCTTGCCTATGACAAATTATATATAAATTTTATATTTGTATATTAAAACTTTGGACATACACTATCTGAATTTTGAAAAAGCTTCACTGTTTTCTCTCCTGGTTCTGGCCAACCCAGTAGTAACCTCTCCAAGAAGCTAGCCCAGGTGAGCTGAGTCAGCCTGGACTGTTTCCACACCAGCTGACATCACTCCCCCATAAAAGGGGCTGGTTGGGGAAGAGGTGACCCTGGGTGCTTCCAGGGTGGTCTGAGTGCAGCCTAGGGAATCAGGTCAGTCCTCCTGCAGCACTGTTATTGTTGGTAAGGTGCTCTGTGTTATCACTGGGTATGAGTGAAATTTGCTGTGGGTTGTTATTGTTCCCCTTTCATGGTTTTGTCAGTGAACTGTCCTTATCCAAACCCATGGAGGCTCTGTTTGTTTTTCCCTCAGGAGTGAGTGGAGTGTGGTGCACAGCTGCTGGTTTGGGGCTGAACTGTCACAGTTTCCAAAATTAATTTTCCCCTGTAATTCTAGTTTTGTGACTGTTGGGTTATTGTCTAGGGTTTAAAGTTCACCTGCTGTGTTGCACTTAGAAAATAGAAGCTCTGATTCCTCTAGTATATAGAGAGTAGGATGTTATAAATAAAATCATGGAACACATGGAATAAGATTTTAAAGTAACTTAAAAAAGAATTGGGTAGCTACATGTGCAAGCATGGAAAAGATACTTGATATCTGGTTTTCTAGAGTTCTATGTTGGAAGTTCTGCACAGTTTATGTCACACAATCATATCTTGAGCTCTTTAATATGTCGCATTACCTACCTGTTATTTTCTTGCTAATTTGCCTGTTGCGTACCTGGTAAGGTGTATTTACAGTTTTTGTGCTCTGGTAGCTGTGCCCCTCAGCATGAAAGCATTTGCTACAGCAGTGGTTTCATGGCATTGTTGCTTGTGAACATACCTGAACAAGGCCAGAGGTACCAGTTATGCTTTGCTCTTGGGTAGACCAGATGGTATATATGTGCTGGAACAACAGCTGTCATAGATAGGAGGCACAGCAATTCTATTGGGCTCCATGAGGGTATGCTTGGGATTTCTGCTCGGATTCCACTGGTGCTCTTGTTAGTCAGCTGTTCTTTTGAGAAATTCCCTTTACATAAACCTCTAAGCCATATGTTGTTGAACTGAATTATTAGCAACAGATAATGAAAATGCTTCATCTGTGAGTATGGCAAAGTTCTTGTGTTTGTATCCCCTCAGCATGAAAATCAAGTTGGAAGGAGTGAACTGGTGTTGCTTTTTGTCATATGGGAGCAGGGGGTCCAAGGCATCTGTGCTGAGACTGCTAAGGTTTTCTAGCTTAAGTGGCATCACACTTATATCTTGTCAACAGACCATTCTGTATGGTCTTTATAAGCCTATTAGAACAGAATTACAGAATGGTTAGGGTTGGAAAGACTCTTAAAGAACATCAAGTTACAGCTTACTGCAATGGATGGGGTTTCCCTCTGCCATGGGCAGCTGTTGTAATCAGATTAGCAGAACTCAGGGTGTTCTCAAAGGACTTCTCATTTGTTAGTTTCACTTCACTTGTCTTGAAATCAGTTTTCTATTGAGAAGTACTTGAGAGGGCCCCACAGATCTATAAGGCTTCCATATAGCTATTTTACTGTAAATGAAATTCTTCACCTTTTCGATAATATGACCTACAGGACTACTTTAGAGTGGCTGTATTATTTTTCAGTAGGCATTTATCAAGATAATTTTCCCTGAGTATTCAGAATAAGCTTTTTTCAGAAATGGAGCCCATCCTTTGTCCTCTTCTATTTCCCTGGGGGCATCTTTTTCTGGCCACTCACTGTGAAGGAAATCTTTGAAGAGCAAACTCCTCAGTGCCTACCAACTTCTATTGTGCTCCCTGAAAACAACTCTTTCAATATTTCATTCATGCAATTAAAGTATCTTCAAGCTTCATCTGAATAATGTAACAACTGAAAGTACTCTGTTCATTGTTTCTCAAGTTTTAATGGTAATGTACCTTAACTACTGCTGAGGGTTTCATCCTTTATCCACTGGTGTTGATAGTCCCACCTGTGACTTCAAACTTATTGCCCAAAATATCATAAAAATAACTATGGTTTCTGAAAAAAGTTAGGTTTATTCTTTTTGAACAAAGTATCTACATGGGTAGTGACGTGGGTGACACCATACACTTCATGTATTTTACCACTTTGTCTGCAGAGAATGTCAGTTTAAGTGCAATATGATACTGTAATACAAGAAAAAGGAATTTAATCAAATCCATGCACAACACAGTTATAGAGTTTTACCAAAAAAGTACTTTGAGATGAAATTGCCATCAGACAGAATTCACAGGAGAATATTTTGAAAACACACAGACAAGTTATTAATACACTAACTTATTGTTTTTTTTCTTGCTGTAGCTTTTAAAAAGCTGGGATCACTAAAACACAAAACACTGTATATTATGTTAAACCTTTGTCAAAAGCTTATGGCACAATTTTTCTTTGTACAGCTCACAACTACACATTCATGGAACATCAGTAGCTACTTTAGTCTGTTTCATCTCTTAACATCACTCTGTCATACATTAAAATACAAACATCAGAAATGTTTCTTGCATATTTCACAAAGATGAAAGTGAAGAAGTGCAGTAATATTCAAGAATGTCAAGAATACAGGTTGAGCCAACATTTTCCTGGCATTTAACTTACTACTTCTAGCAATGTAACATGTGCCCACAAGCCTTCCAAATTGATAATATGTCAGTAACTACTGTAGGAGATGTGTGTTGCCTGAAGGCACCTTTTCTATAACCACTCCAAAAGAGAATACCCATTTTACTATTAACAAGTAGTTTGGTGTGTGGTTTATATTTTTCTTAGTTGTCTCAAGAAGGAAAGAAGTAGCAATGATCTGGTGATTTCTCATCTAAATAAACATTTGATTGTACAATAAGATGTTGATAAAGTGATTTTATTATCTCACAGGAGTGCTGTGAGTTAATAGTTCTTTCAGCAGTTTCACAGTTTTAAGGCAAAATTCTGCTCTGTTGGATTAGATTAAGTCCTAAAATAGCTCAAATGAGAGCAGAAGTTGCACATAAAGTATCTATCTCTTGCAACCAACCATCTCAGCTGGGGCTGGGAACAGTATAAATAAATTCATTTCCATCTAATATAAAATTATTGCTAAAAATAATACTATTTTAAGGTTAAGGAAGACTTATCTTTCCCTACTCCTATAAATATAAGGTTTTGTACAATTTATTATATCCTATTTTTACCTATGTTATCAACCTACGATTCTGTAATGGGTTATAGTACAAAGTGGATGCAATACCTTCTTAAATGTAAAGTGCACATCTAAATCACATAAACATAAGTCTTTCTAGTGAATAAAGAATCACCTCTTGCATGTCACAAAGGGTTCTTAATAAAGCAGCTTATAAAACGGTTTTGGAACAATGAGAATCCAAATAAGCCAATAGATGGTTGAGCTGAAAAAAGAAATCCCATGTTCTTCCTGAATTCCGCTAACCTCCTTAAATAATAGTGCTTTCTATCAGAGCCCTGTGAAAGTAGAATGTACTTTAGTGTTAAAATAGCTCAAGTCTAAACAGTAGTAGTCCTTCTTCCCTTTCTCCTTCAAGCTTACAAAAGCCACCTCTCTAACCATGCAAGCCTATTTTTTTAGTTGGATATATTTTTTTAAAATAAAATGCATTTTGCTAGTCAGAGTCGAAGGAGTTTGGTAGTTGTAGTAGTTGAGTATTATTTGCTGTACTCTAATGGACCTTTCTTATCCTCTCTCAAGGTCCTGTACTTTTTGGCTTTGAGGGGTGACATGGACATAGTCACAGCTCTCTAGTGCAGAAGGGAAAGACAGTCTTATGAGAGGTTTCAGGCACTGCTCTGGGCTTTTTCTCCCTGTGGTCCCTCTTATGCCACATATAGTCCATTGTTTTCACCCTGCACCTTCCTGCTCTGCTTCTCTTTCTGTTGAGAAAGTGGATGGCGTGTAAGTCAGGTCTCTAGCCATTCAGGCAGACACTAATGACCCAAGAGAATGCTTTGCATCAGTTGACGTAAATTAGTTCACTCTGCAGCTACTGCTCCTACCTGAACAACTGTACCTAGGGAGAGGATACCAGGGAATGGGGAAAGGTAGTAAGGGCACCTTGTGCTTTCTACTCTCCCTTTATGGTGACTGTGTAAGCTCTTTGGAAACTGTGTTACTGGAGTATTCCTCTAGAACCTACTTTCTGTGTCTGTTTTCAGTATTGCAATGATCTTTTAGTGCCAGTATCTCATTTTTTGAAGTATAGAGCTGGTCTATAGAGACCACAAAATCATGACCTGAACAGGGCAGACTCTGTACCTATGGTGACTAATGATCTGGGGCGAAGCTGAGTTAGCCTGTCACACAGGGGTTATGCTTACAAGAAGCCTTTTTCTGTGGCTTTGCTAAGGCCCTGTACTCTGCAGAGCCCAGGTTCAGTAGCAGTGAGGTGAGGAAGCTGTCTACTTCAGCCTGGGGACTTTGCTAGATGTAAGAAGTCCTGCCAGGTAGCATCTGTGTCAAGCATTATTTCCTGGATGATTATTCTCCACTGCCTCTTTCAGAACTATAGCAGAAATAGTGGTCTGATAAATACTGCTGAGTACCTTTCAGCTTTTGCATCTTTTTAATGCTACTCCATCATATGGGTACAACAGAATTGTCTCCCACTGAGCACAGTTGTTGATTTGAGCTTTGTGCAGAGGGCTGGCATTTTTTTCACTTCTTGCCTAATCGGTGGTCAATAGCAGATATTTGTGTCTTGAGGTTTCCTACATCAAATGATGTTCTTCTCTCTTTACCATGTGACTGTACACTATGTAATCTAGGAATAATCTAAATGAAACTTAGGTTCTGCTTTCTTTAGAAAAATACATTATTCAGTGGACCACAGGGGCTTCTGTTCCATTGGCAAATGTTATAGTTCCAGTAAAAGACCCACAAAAGTGTCACTTCATAAGAAATCTTGGTCCCATTACACCAAAATAGAGAAATCTTTACTTACCTGAGGGCAGCAGAATGACATGTCCAATATTATGTGCATTTCAGAACATTTTTGCTTCTCCCCTCTGTTTGAAGCACTCTTTATTAATGGATTGCTAAATAGATGTTCTAGCAACACTGCAGAGTTTTCATAAGGCTGTTTTAACCATATTTAATCTTCTTTATTTTCAATATGCCCTATAAGACTGAGCTTTATATATTTTATATGTATAAATATAAAACTTTTCAATATAAAAGTAGGGTATGTTGAACATCCCAATGTAATGGCCTGTGAAAAGGAAATATAAGAAGGGATATATAGCAGAAGGGGTATATTTTCCATTGACCAGGTCTGAGACCTCCTGTCTCACCACAGTTCATGGTTGGAGAGGTGCATCCTGAGGTGTGGCACTAGGTGCAGTCATTCAATCTACAGTTCTCATTTATTTTAAATAGGACATACAGGTACTAATCTATTTTGCCTGTGGTGTAATGCAATCTCTTTTTATCACTTTCAAGATTTCCTTGAATGCATAAGCCTTTTCTGCCTTAAAGATTGAAGAAAGAAATCAGGGTTAAACTATTTTAGCTCCTCATAGCTCAAATTTCTGAATGTTTTCAAGCTAAGGTAGTAGTACTACATGAGCAAGAGCAACAGATTATTGAACAGCTGGGCAAGAGGTAATGTGAACCAGGTACTGTTATAAACTATAACAACAAGGAGCTATCCTGATGTGGACAGGGACTTTTTTTATGCACTTATGCTTTCAATTAAGAATTCATTCTTGAATGCAAGTCAGCTATTTTAGAGAGAAGAGAGCTGAGCCTGAAAGATGATGTCATTTTTTGATTGACTCTTGACTATGGAGCCAGTACATCAAAGAGTCCTTAAACAAAATACTGTTGGACTGTACGGATGGCAGCAGCAAGTTGCCATCCCTTTTCATATGATATAGCTAATGATAATTTTGAGAGATAAATATAACTGAACTGAAATGTCAGCCATGTCTTATTTTACACCCTCATTACAGATGAGCACCTTCACAAGTGAACAGGAAGTTTCTGAACATGCACATGAGGAAATCGACGAAAGACACTTCCACAAAAAATTTAAGTGAACTGAATTACTCAGACAGTAACTAAGATGAAACTATAAAAAACCCCCCTGTTTTAAGATAAAGGTGGATTATATAGCTTCTTTCTGACACAGCTGAGCAAAATCTGAGAGCTACAATCTTAGAATCTAAGCAATCTTTGGAGGACACAATCAAACCCAACTAAATCCAAGGTTGCAATGTTACCCTCAGTGCAGAGTTGCATTGCTTGTTACTTCATATGCACCATGCCCTTGGCAATGCACAAGGTGTTTGCTTCCAGCTGGTTTTGCTTTTCTATGCAGGTTCTGTACAGAAATAAATCAGAAATCTAAAACACGTTCAAAATATTTTGCTATGAGTAGCCTCAGCTACTGGACTTAAAGTATCTAGTAATTCTAAATGTCAGATTTCCATATCTTAGCATGTTTTTGTTTTCCAACAGACAAAATTGGCAAAAGTAAATGCTCTTGCCTATGAGCTATGACATAAATGTAGCCTGTTGTGTTACAATTCAAAGATGCAACTAATATGACTTATTCTAACCAGGGAAAAATCTCAGCTTTAATAGTTGTTCTCCTATTTATTGATGTGAAGTGCAATAAATGTAAAAGGCTATCTAGATCCTTTTTCATGTTTTAGAAGAGCTGCATGTTTTTTCCAAAGTTGTGAAGAGCTTCTTAACCAGTAACAAAGTCACATTAATATACCTCAAAGAATGGGACAGAAAACTTGATATATCTATAAATTAAACATCCTATAGTAATTATACATGCAGGAGATAAATGTGCATAAACACAGCTGTACTTATCCTTCAAAGGTTTCCGTGGGGTTGTTGACTATTTGCTTTTACTTTTGGTCCAAGGTCTCTTTGCATTGAATCAAAATGATGCACAGCAAAACTTTGATCTAGTCTATCTCCTAAGCTGTATGGGTCTTAAATTAAGAAAACCCTTCAAAAATATAAAAAAAGGATTTTAAAATATTAGTGTTCAATTATCAAAGTGTAGGTAATAGGAAAAAAATCCTCTGTGGGAATCAATACTTTACAGATTATAATTTCCCATGTGTAGACTATTAGACTGTAGATACCTTGTGCTCTGAGATTATTTCAACATACACCTTCCAGGGGAACAGTAATATGAAGTACACTGAAAAAATGATGTAACTTTAAAAATGTGCTCATTGCAAAAGTACTGTCCTTAAGACAAAAAAAGTCCTTAAAACTATAATCTCAAATCTGTAATTTGTCGTTATTTTGTAAAATTGAAATAGAGTTTACAAATACTAATCTATTGTCTAATATTGTGGGATTTGCCTGGGGTATTCTGGCTCTATTAATCAAAAATATACTCTAATTAAAATAAAAAATGAAGGTACATCAGAGTACTGTACAATTATATCACTATATAACAGTATGTATAAATACTTGGCAGTAAAGCTTCAATAAGGAGTGATTTACAATGAAAAAGTTGTTACTATTTAATTTGACACAGATTGAAATGGCAGAAGTATCTTCTCTAGGTGTCATTCTTTCATTCCACTGTGAGGGAGCATTGCAGGCTGTGCAGGATCTTCCTCCTGCCCCCCTCAACGCTTTTAACAATTCCAATTGCTCCTCTGATGCACATTTCTAACAGAAAGCCTCCTGTTGAACATGGCAGCCAGATCAATATGTACTGCAAGCCTTAATCTTGTTATTGGTGAATGTCCTCATGCCTGATGATCTTGTAAATTACCCAATAAAAAATATTGAAAATCAGAAAGGCTAATGGGAAACACGCTCTGGATATCGTGTCTATCTTCTTTGCCCGGTCAATGAATACCTTTCTCATCTCCTCAGGGCTTTTTGGTGCAGCTTGAACAGGGTTATTTGGCCCCTTTTGTGTTACTCCATCTTTTGCTTGTATACATGGGCCCATTCCATATGCTGTAAAGCTAAACTGACTTTCCCTTACGTCATCATCCTGTTAAAAAAAGAAAGGAAAAAGCAATAAGGTTTTTTATTCACTGAAATCTTACCAGCTGCTAAATAACAAGAGTTTCGTCAGTACCTCAGGGACTTCTTGAATCCACAGTTTATCTTAACTGGTTGAAATTTCAGCCCTATCAGTGGCTGTCAAAAATACTGCAGCAGCTTTAACATGCAGGGAATTTTCCTATTTGTATATAGATTCTCTAATCTATTTAAAGAATAAGCTACTAAACCAGTGGTGATCAAGCACACAACTTCTGATTTGTTTTGATTTTCACCATAATATCCACAGTCTTCAACCGGGCAAACATCAAACTGGTCTTTCAGATACCAGCTGTTAACTCTGCACTGCTTAACAAACTGGGATCCTGAACTATAAAGTTACTCATCATACAAGTACTAATAATGTTAACTGTACAAGTGAGCATTCTGCAAATTTGGTCATTTAATATTTAATCCTATCCGTATGCCTTATTTCTGCTGCTCCTTGTGAATACATCAGGTAAAGAAAATAGTATGTAAAATGAATGAAAGCTAAAGGCCAGATTTTTCTTCTGGTATGTTCTTCCCTCAATTCAGAGTAAAACTGGCAAAGGCATTCTGAATTCAGGGTGTTATAGTAGTTCTTTAATCACATGGCACAGGAACAGAAGTAGTTGGTCTGAACATGTACATATTTTCACAGCATTTATCTCAGTCTGAAGACATTTCGCACTTCTCTTTACCTAGTTACAGGTATTCTCAAGTAATAAAAGATACAAACACAGGCAAATAAATAATACAGGGACTACAAAGCCAGGGTCAAATTTGGTTCTGACATATGTTTTAATATATTCCTTCACTATGTATGTTGCTCAAGGATAGTCATGTGTCTTGGATAGCATTCACAATTTTTAAATACTCATTTCAAATTCAGAATTTCCTATTTTTATGTCTATTTTAGCATAATCAATTTAGGATTCTAGATTTTCATGAAGTCTGACAAAGTATCATGTATATGTTATTTCTTAAAATAAATATTTTTGGAAAAGAATTTCCATAAGTATTAAATTAACAGCAGCCAGTTTCCCTTCTGTAAAAGAATTTTTGATATTTTGGAGTGTTCCTAGCTGAAATTAAAATAACAGTAAAAAACGAAAGCAAGTCAAATAATTAGTGTTTCAGTTCAGTAATTCTGAAGTCCTTTATTTTCTTTAAGCCTTTAACTTTTTACAATTTAATGTCTCAGTGAACACAGTTTAAATCCAAACTTCTAAATTTGAATGTGTTGGTGAAATTAGGAAAATCTGAAAATGTTTTGTAATGGAGAATTGATTCTAAACATACTTAAAGTTTTGATTAAGTAGTACTTGCTAGAAGAACCATTAACTACTTTGTTTTAAAAAATTCCAGTGATGATTATTGTCAATATTAGCTGAAAAGTTATCTAGAAAAGAATGTAGCTTGGTTACGAAGTTTGAAGTCAACTAGCTGGCAATCAGCATGAGCCTCCAACAGAGCTGTGCTTCTCATGCAACTGCAACAGTTTTTCATAGATGTAAATTGAATAAACTTATAGACTAGTAGTTTCAGTGAACTATATTATACTTCATAACTGTATTAGAATTCACCTAGAAAAACAAAAATTAATGAAAAATTAACATGAAAGGAGGAGTAAAAATCACTGACTGACTTCAATATGGAAATGAATAACAGAAATACAAAATGGTAGGATCATTATTTGATGACGTGATAAAATATAATGCTCCTATAATGTTCTCCTGTCAGAAAAGAATGGGAAATGATTGTTAATAGTAACCGTATTCCAGAAGAGCTGTAGTATTCTATTCCCATTAACAGAAGTTACACATCCATGGATGGTGATAATTTAAACTTGCCAGTTAACCCTCATACATACAATTCAGTGTTTCAATCTTTTCATGCTTCTCTAGAAAGTAATGCTTATGATTGCACAGGCTCAAAAAGTTAATAAATTCTTTTGCCACAGCATTAATTTGGGTATGTTTTCAGGATGAGGCACTATATACTAAAACTTCTCTGTCCGTTCTGCGCTTACCTGAACTAAGCGATCACCTAGAGTGATTTTAAAGGCAAGGTCTGTTCTCTGCTTTTTTTTTTTCTGCAGACATCCTGAATTTAGTCTGCAAGCAGGCTGCTTGAAAACACTCCCTGTTGTTGCGGAAGTGATGTGAATGTCCTCCTAGGAACCTAGTATTTCTGCCCAGTGTCAGCTGAATGGTTTCTCCATGGAGGCAGGCAGGATGGTTGGAACCTGCCAAGTCAGACTTAAGTGCTAGGGATAATGGATATTCAGGAAAGGGCAGCTTCCAGACCATTGCAATATGCCAGATACCACCATATTTAGGCTACCAGATGGAATATGCAAAATGTGGTTCTGCAAGTTTTCCAGCAGATTTAGAATGGAGAAAAATCATTAATTTGGCCTCAGGCTCATATCTGAGTGTTGTCAAGCACTGCTTTTGAGTGCTTTTTCAAAGGCACTTTCATAAAATGTCAATGACACCCAGGTTGTTGTCATCAATTGACTTGGTTACAGTCCCTCTTTTTTTACTAGAAATAATCCTCATGGTGCATGTGTCTTGAGTCCACAGCTGTTGAAACCATATAATGGAAGTACCCTGTATGTTGCAGTTGACAATGTGTACAGTGAATATTCCCCCAAAACACACAGTATTTTGGTTGAGTTTTTTTGAAAATGTAGTAAGAAAACATTTTTGATCACTTGTGTATTTTAGTGCATTATCACCAAAGAAAAGAAAATTAATGATTTCTTATGATTTTTGATAAAACTTTAAAGATCACTCAGAATAAGATTCTAAATGTTTCAATATGTATTTTTCATATGCATGTCTTTGGAATTAACAATTTGAAAGTTATTCTGCATACAGCTACATAAAAATATCTCTATTAAAATTTCTGTAACTAAAGATAGAAGATAAATTTAGATAACACTTTTCATTTAGAAAGTTAGAATTCTTTGGAGGCCTGAAGGAAATAATTTCAATTAGCTTATTTTTGTATCAACACTGTTCTACAAAATACTTAGCCTTAAGGTATTTGAAAGCTGTCAGTTTCTGTGGCACTGACTACTGCTTTCTATCCATATATTTAATAAGTATTTTTTCTTCAGGCATAATATGCATAAGGGCTGAAAAGATCTCAGCCTTTTGACTGTTGGTTGTGATAACAGCTTGAAAGCTTATTCGAAACCTTGGTTTTGATAACGGAGTGCTGCATTTCTTTACTGTGGATTTTTGAGAAGCAAAGTGCTACAGAATTGTTTTCCACCACAAACAGCTTGGTTTTAAATGCTGATCTGTTAGCAACTTCTTGAATTGATGCCACTGTTCCTTTGGGGCAGAAACTAGAACTTTAATACTGTGTTTTAATCCAGATTGAAACAGATCAAAACAGATTACAAAATTAACAAGACAGGTACCTTTATTAACACTTCACGTCATCACATACAGGTTGCAATGAAGGTATATGGAGTTCACATGGGAAGACACTATTTCAGACAAAAGGGCAGGGCCTCTGTTAATGATTGATATCACATTATGACAAATGGGACATCTTCTTCATAGTTTACCCTTAAATTTGTACTGTAGATTTGAGGCAAAGTCCCGTCTATAGGTCCTGTACATCTCAAGCCATTGCTATGCTGCAATGATTCACTGATTTCATTTCCATCAAGAACTCCCTCAAAATACTTTCATCAAAACGGATGGGTTGACCAAAAAGAAAACAAAAGAAAAGAGGTGTGATTACCATTAAAGACAATCTAGTTTGCATGTCTATTTTCCTCACTAAAGATACAGTGATCTTTAGATTTTTGAAAATAGAATTAAAAGATTGACTATTCCTGAAAACAAAATAAATTAAAAGCTAATCTAAAATCAAAGTATTATTCAGTATATGTACACAGGTAATGTTTTTCCCCAAACAGTGCAAATGTAACTAAGAAAAAGCACTGGTCATAGGTATATTTCAGTACTCTGTATGAAATCTAATTCTGCTGTTTTTCCTTCTGTCTTTCAAGACCAAAAGGAGTGTAACTGTAAATTAGTAATTAATATTCATTCATCCTAAAGGAATGTTTCCATCACACTAGTAACATAAGATTTGTGAAATAGTCGTATTCAGTGGCCAGACTTTTCTGACAGACAAAGCACTGTGGATCATATACAAAATGAAGTCTGAAATTAGAAACCCTGGATTGATTATGCCATTTGTGTAATCATAATGAAATAGGATTCTTTGAAAAATCTCCTGTACCTTCTGTGATACCTACTGGAAAACAGCAGAGAGTTGCATATTATGTTGCAATAACACTTTTTATGTATTTACAACACAATTGAAAAATTTTTGTTAATTCTGTGCAAGTTGAATTTGGTCTCTGAAAGGAAACCTGCCTTTTCAGTTGGAATCATTTAGTGAGGTCCACACTTACAACCATAAAAACGGTAGCCAGAGGGTGCAGTTATACCTAAAAATCGCTGCCTTTCATGCTGATGTTACTCTTCTTTGGGACAAGAGACTGTGAGGGTACTAGATGGTGTAAGAGGCAGTGACTGTAGGTGGGAAAAGCATAAGGAAAATGGCAAGGGTAGATGAGCTTTGGATGCCAAAATGCCTTGATACAGCTCTGTACATAATTACATTTTGTATAACTTTATAATGTCTATAAACCTCAGCAGGTCTTATATTTTTGCTACACTTGTTTACTGCAAGGGTTTTATCTATGTTCAGTCTATACCATATAGTCAAAGCCTTTTAAGAATGAGATTCCAGTTCTCCAGTATTTTTAATTGGCATTGACCAGGAATAACCTGTTGTTTTGCTTAAGCTTACAAAAGACTCCAACCTGGGAAAAGCTGCAAATTTGTTTGACAGTATGCTTAGAGTTCAAATTGACTTAAATGATTTCAACAAAGAATCTGAAAAATAAAGGAGGAGAGTCAGTAGTTAGATGTACAAGATAGTGCATTTAGCCAGGAATAATCTAGTTAAGTTTTTGAAGATGGAAAGTGAATGGCTCTATAGTAGTTCTGGAGATCTGGGAGTTATGGTAGGCCACAGTCTTGATTTGGGCCAATACCATGCTGTTATTAAAAAGGCAAATGGCAAACTGGTTTGAATAAATAAGAGTGTAACGTGTTTGATGTTATCGTTTTGCTGCCCTTGACTGTTACTGGCTAGCCGTTGTGTCATAAACACAGTTTTGAGGAGTTATATGGAATTCTTAGGAGAATTTCCAGGAAAGAATGAGCAAAAAAAGACTGCACCAACTGGGAATAGGTAAAGAAAACAAGGTTGAATGGAAACTTGCAAATGGCTAAATAAAGGAATAAACTTGTCTGTATTCTGTGCTGCTTCTACATAAGACAGGCCAGAGAAGGCATGAGTAAAAAACTTCCTAAACCATTGCAACAGATTGTAGGGAAGCTTGTGGAATTTTTGACTGAGATAAATGAGGTATAACTGATCTTGACCTGGGAAATTTGATTTGTTTGCCTCCCAAGAATTTCCAGCACTGAAATTCAATCATATGGCCACTACTGAGGTTATTTGGTAAAAGTAAATATTTCTTGCCACAAGAATGTCTCTTATTAGAAAGACTTTGGTAATTCTTCAGCTGCTCTATTGCAATTAGGTATTCTTTATACATGTTCTTTTCTGTCAACACATACCTGAAATGAAACATTCTGAACTCTTGCAGGAGAGTCAAATTACTAGTTTTGCTGTACCCTCACAGATAAAATCCTAGTAACAAAAATTTCTGTATTCATTAATTGGAATTCACTTTGAAAAACCTAATCCTAGTACAATGTAAGCATATAGGATGAGAAGGTCTAAACATTATTCCAACTGCTCTATTTCTTTAATTTATTTGGACATTAATACTGAATACCATACAAATTTTCACTTTGAAAAGAAAGAATTTAGTGTTCAAGGGATCCACTGAAGTTGACTTTAAATGCAGCAGTTTAACCTAACTTCTTTTCATGTCTCTTGACTTTGTGGTCAAAGTAACAGGTTTTTTTATACATGGTATAAAAGTCAATCCAATCTAACTCCTGACAGCTGGTGGCTGCTTGACCTTGTCCAAAGATACAACACATAC
This sequence comes from Laterallus jamaicensis coturniculus, assembly GCA_022605575.1. Classification (NCBI taxonomy): domain Eukaryota; kingdom Metazoa; phylum Chordata; class Aves; order Gruiformes; family Rallidae; genus Laterallus; species Laterallus jamaicensis. Next base: position 17,069,085 of record JAKCOX010000005.1, on the reverse strand, counting down.
AAAATTGTGACCTATATTAACCAACTCTGAGAAAGTGTAAAGAAAAGCAAGTTAATTTGTCTTATGATCATGGGGCCTGAATTCCATGTTAGAAAATGTGGTAAATAAAAAATATTTGTGGTAAGGAAGGGTAGTTATTAACCACTTGCTTTAATCTGCGAGACATCATTTATTTGTATACCAGAGGGTTAGGATGCAATCCAATATTTTAAAGAGATAAAATCTCTATGCTGTAACACTTCAAGTCCTGGTATGCTTGTTGGGCAATGAATGGTTTAATAAAACCTTGAGAAAAAGAGGAGCAATTAGCTGAGCAGTCCCTGGAGCTTGAGGAGGTGTATTTTCAAAGGTTAACTCAGGCCAGGAGCTTTAGCTCTAAATAGAATTGATGTCAGTGACAGAACTTTCAGTTAGACATTTTTCTAAAAAGATCATTTTATCTGTCAAAATTGTAACCTTGCACAGGAACAAAACTTGGGTATATTTAGGCCTAGAAACCTGTCTCATGTTGAGAAACAGATACAAGGAGGAAGGGAAAGCTATATACCCCTGAAAATTGTTAGTACCTCACCTGGACATATTATGAAGAAAAGCAGTGAAATGCATGTCTTCATCCTTGAAAATCTAAGGGGAGTACATGATACTTTACTATCCCTGCAGTCTTTAAATTGAATTGAATCCTCTAATTTTATGAGAACCTCACAGGCAGCCTACCTGAAGCTAATAGACCGTCTAATGAAGTGTAAAATCAGAATAAGGGCTTTTGAGTGTGAATTCGGAAATACCGTGATGCCAAGCACTCATTCAGCAAAACACTTAAGTCAATGAGACTATTCACATGCATATTTTCTTATGAAGTGGTCTTCTCTTAGAAGTGCTTTATATATTGTGGATGCTTCCTCACATACCTCTATGCTGAAATTTGATTCACTGTGACTGCTGAAGAAATGTCTTTGAGATTGAAGTCCTGCTAAGAGTGGGCTGATTTGATTCTAAGGAAGGTAATATTGCCTGCCAGTTTCTAACCCTGCGGCTGCAATAATTGATGTGCACTTAAGAAAGTGAAAAGATATCAGTGAAGTTGGATATGATAAATTTGAGATCCAAACAACACTAATACATGGTGAGAAATGACTGGACTAGAAGTAAAGTCACATCAGGTATTGCTCACCACAGTTGTTTGCACTTGAGGCATGACACATTTGTTGTGGCTCACCCGTCCCTTGTCCAGCAACCCATCTCTGTCCATTCCACATTCCTCATTCCAAACTTTTAAGCAGCTTCCATATTTCAAGAGCAAACACTGTCACAAAAATGCTGCTTCTCTCCTGTGTGTCTCAAAGCATTTTTTTTTCTGCTATGGTTAGCAAAAAGAAGGATGCAGATTTTTCACGGGGACAAATGGTGAAAGCAGGTACATTCAGTCTGAATCATCTAGGCTGCAGTGCATGAGACTTTCTCTGTGCCTGAAGAAGTCTTGGACTTGGCAACCAGGAACAGGCAAATGTAGGAAAACGTCACTTTCGTTTGACTGTCCAGCCTGCCTTTTAATGTGGAGTCCTGACCACAGAGCCTGGTTAGGTAGGCTTTACAGATTTTTCAATGCCTTCCTATTGCTTAGGAAAAAAACTACAATGTCTTCTTGTGATGTAAGCAGTAAATGGAGGTATGCCTTCAGGAATGAAAGGTGGCTGAACTGAGCCACATTACTGCGGTCGGTTTTTCATCCACAGTAACATTCTAGACAGTCACTGTAAGCCAATAAAAAGGTACTGTGACATCAGTGGTGGATATTCATTTAATGAGTAGATTGGAGAAATATTTACTCAGAAGTAGCAGTTAGTTATTGTAAGAAATTTTGATTATTGCTTGATTTAATTGCAAACTTCAGGATTCAAACCGCAGCTATTTGACTTTGCACATTGGTAGTGACTTTTTTACTGGTAGTCTAGATAGCTTTTAGCTATAGAAGAGATGTTAACTATTGCTCCATTAAAAGTTTCTTACTGGTTGTATGAACAATTTACACTAATGTGACAGAAGGAAAAGACTCAAGCTTCTCAGTCTCAAAGTTAAATGCTTGTTTTCTCACCAATAATATTCATTATATAAGTATTTTTGAATTAAATATTTACATGAAGCACAGATGTTAAGGTGCTGGAATGAATACTGGAATTACATTATTTGTTGAATCTCAATGTAGCACAAACTGCTGAAAATACTAGTAACATTCATCCACCAAAGTATAATCTGACTCTTCTTAGAGTGAAATTCATGCTTGTGCAGATGGCTCCCACATGGCCAATACCTCATTTAAATCCCTCTTAATCCATCTTTTGAGAATTCAAGTTGGATTTATGCAGTACATAGTCCTTGTAGTGACCCTCTACCTGTGGTGAATTTCATTCTCTGCTGCCATTTTATTTATATTGCCACTTTAAGCTGCAGTATATTTATCAAATTAGCCCTATATCCTGGCATATAGATCACTCAGACTCTTTTTCAAAGTTGTGAATACTGTTACTTTTACCTTGTTCTTCTTCCTCTTACGTCGGAATCGCAGAAGTTCTTTATGCTGCCTTGACACAAAGTTTACAGCTGCATACTCCAAAAGTGCAGAAAATACAAAGAGCAGACACACTGCCATCCAGATGTCAATCGCTTTGACATATGATACCTGTGGAGAGAATAGAGATGAAGCCAGAATATGTTCATATTTCACGTCAAGAGGAAGATATAAATATCTCCATATCCAAATAATACTTTAAACAGACAAAATGCAATGTGAAAGATAGATAAGTGGGACAATTCAATCTGAGTTAAATATTATTTGTAAAAATGTAGATTTTTCCAAAAATGTTTACTGTTTGTCACTAACAGTTTCTTGTAATGTACTGCATATTTTGTCGCAAACTAAATAGTCCACAAGAAGCATATGCTGTTTCTCCATTTCTCCCACTGTGAATGAAGGAACCAGAGGTTAGCTTATAGTGGGACCAAAGGGAATTCCTATGATATAATGCGTTTGATGCAAAGTTCCTGGAAAAGAAATTAGGTAGAAGGGAGAACTCTGGTATGTTCATTCTCTGCTAATAAAGATATGGTAAATCAAAGATGTAGGTACAAACTAGTAATGCAATTCTGGCACAGTAGAAGTACTGGAAATCAATTACAAAGTAAATGAACTCACCGCAATCCTTTTTTGAGAAACTCAGCTGCAGGACATAATCTGAACTAGGAAAGTAGGGCCTGTTCTCTCTCTGTGCAGATTTACAAGAGCTTTGTCATATAAGCCAACATAGCTGGCTTCAGGCCTCAAATGTCACAGAAACATCTGTAGCTCTTTGGTAACCTCTTACATTATTGCTTTTCTGATTTTCTAGAGCATCTATTGATGCTACATCTTCATGCATTTGAATCCATATACTTGAGGTGCAAAGCACACTCATCTAAGGGCAATTATTTTATTTGAAAACAAAGCCAACCTAAAAATGCCATGTTAAAACTAATACAGAGGTATCCTTTGTGTATTTTTATTGTACATATTTTTATCTATTAACTGCAATAGCGCATGAAGATGGTCAAGGACTAACCCTTAAAATGAATATCTTTAAATCAATGAGAAGTCTGAAAACATAAGTAGTTAATCATAGAAATATACTTTAAGATATTTACATTATGTAGAGAACTATTCTTTATATAGTTGCTTGGAGTTATTTAGCTTCACATTTTCATACATTTTAGTGTAAGTGTGTTTGTAACTAGTGAGTTAATTCACAATGTAACCAGGTTTTGGGAAAGGAACATTAATTAAGAACAGGTTGGAATCTATGACCTTTAGAAATTGTCATATTTGTTAGCCTGTCATCAGATACTAGGATCTGAAAAAGAACTAGCTAGTCAACTGCTAACAAGCAACATTTATGTAGTACCAAATAACACTGCTTTCATCGCTAGCTGATGTTTCTGGATTTTAATGGGTATGCAGTTGAGACAGGAGTGTATAGTGGAGGCAGGAGAGAAATAGAATATATTTGGTTCATGGCTCAAAAAAAATCCCTAAATATTGAAAGGTTGTTTATCTCCTTTAGAAGATGCTTAAAGGCTAACAAAATGTGTATTATAAAGCTGACTGAAAGTGTTTATTTGCCATGTAGCATTGAGTAATGCAGTACAAAGGAAATTCTGCCTACCTTTGGAAGAGATGCTCGTGAACCTGAGCTTTGTGTTGTCATGGTCAGTACAGTTGTTATGCCTAAAGCCACTCTGGCTGGAGCTGCATCCATATTGATCCAAAATGACACCCAGGAGAGAATGACGATCAAGAGACTTGGTATGTACATCTGGATGAGATAGTAACCCATCTGCCTCTCAAGGTGAAATCGGACTTCAATGCATGTAAACTTTCCTTTTTGTAACAAAGAAAAATATTCAATAGAAATAGAATGTTCTTTACTGTCAACATCTAGTGCACCCTCTAAAGAATTTATGCTCCATCAAATATGTTATCTAATGAAAGATGAATGTTTTGATTTCTCTTCGGTGATTTTTAACATATACAGTCCCCATTATAACAGGTGTATCTACTGGAAAGAAAGCAGACAGTAAAGCTGAAAACCTAAGAATTCAAGAAGATCTGGAACTCATCTTTCCTTTTAAAAGCAAAGAGATGACCAAAACACAAATCATTGACATAGGAAAGTTCCTCTGTACAGTCATACTTATACTCCCATTTATTCTTTGGAGATAATGCTTTATGCAAGGAAAATGTTTGCTCTAACATTCAATACAATCTTCTTTATATTTTGGCTCAATATTAAGCTAAAATTTTTTTTTATTCCAATGAATTTGGGAAAAATATAGTAAGATCAGTGTGACTTATCAGTAAGAGATTCCACTAAATCTCTCTTTTTATCCCCATTCAAACTGTTCTAAATCAAATGTACAATGGCAGATTCAAACACATATTGAGGACTTGAGATTAGGCAATTTTAGGAAGCTGATTGAATTGCCTAATTTTCCCAGGTACTGAACAACAAGCAGCTTCTAATTTACCAAAGCCTTAACAAAACAAAAAAATGCTTTTAGAAATGCCATAAACCCTTTTTTCTCTTATTTAAATTGTAGGTTTTGTAGTGGTGTTTTTGTGGTGGTTAGTTTGTTTTTCTTTGGCTTTTTTTTACCCTGAAAACTGTAGGATTTTTTTTTCAGATTTTGACCTGGTCTCATTAGGTTTTCTAATTTTGCTCAGTGCTCATCTTAGTTGCATACAAATGGTGCTGAAGGAAATACTGTTACTATAAATAATGCATACATAAAACAGTTTCTCACAGTAAGAAATCTTCCTATTTGAATGAAAGCACTTCCTAATTCTAAATTTTACATGGAAAACTATGTAGTTAGCTCTTAAGAGCCATGAAGTTATTTGGTTATGTTTCCCAGTAGTTTTTGATATATATTTTTCTAATCCATTTGTATTTGCCAAAATTCCACTTTACAGTGCATTGTTGCACATTAGGAGTACTTCAATATTTATCATACTCACAAAATGTATGCAATTTACTTATCCTATACTAATTTAGTACACTGTGGATTATGCTGTGATGATAGTGCTAGGCATAGAGAAATTAGTTTCAGACAAATTCAAACTGTCATGTTTTTATTCTAGTCATATTAAATATTTGGTATATCTTCTGAACATGATTATTTTCACAATAGTTCTCCTAAAAACTGATTAGCTCTTTCTATGATGTCATAGTAAATGTGATTGTATGAAATTTAATTTACTGACGAACTAAAAAACATATTGAGAAATTTGGTAGTTCTCCTGGTCAGTTTTAAAATTACATTATTTATCTCAGGAGTTTTATGTCTACTGGCTCAGTTATTAGTTCCATTCCTAGCTGCTGGTGTTTTCTGAATCCTACCTACAGTGCTGAAATCTGTGTCCCAAATCCTGTCTCAGCCATCTGCTGCCCCAGCTTCAAAACTGATTTCTGCTTCAATCAAGGAATTAAGTCCTGGTTTAACAAAGTGAACAGGAATTTTGGTGTTTCCTTTAGAAAAGGCCAGTGGTTTCCCCTGTGTTTCTCTTCCAGGATCTTCAAAAGAATACATGATAAATTCTGTTACTTAGCAGTTCAGCACACCCCAAATAAATAGTGCTTTGACTGGCCTTTGTGAGAATCATATTCTTACTTCAAGCTGGTCCTTACTCTGAAGACTTTTTTTTTGACACTTGTGCTGTTAATTTGGCAGTATCAATCTCTCATACATCACTGCAAATCATGGTGGTGAGTGACAGAAATGCATCGACCAAATCCAGGTCTCTTGCAAAGCCATTTTATTTGGCATCACATCAGCAAGAATTACAGTTCAACATTCAACATTATCTTCTTAGAGGATCCTATATTCTTCTCTCAAAACTAGGAATAAAAGCTCAGATCATCAGAATAGATAATGTATGCATAACTGCAGTGTCAATTAACATGGGATATAGCTTGCACATTGTTTTTAATTTTCTCTAGGAAAAGGTGGGATAAGAGATCTGAGTCCTTCCTGACTATTCAAGTGGGCTGGAAGCATTATGGATATCTCAGCACAAAAATACAGTGGTCCTAAACAAGAAGCAATAAATAATATATTAGGTCTGTGGCTTATTCTTATGGAGTTGCAAGTTTACCAGGTGTGTCTGATTTAAGGAAAAGGAAGAATAATGTGGACAGTAGAAATATAATAAAATGAGATTCTGAATGAAAGGAGTACAAATGTAATAAATTGTAACTGCAGAAAAGGAGAGAAGAAATGGGATTATGAAGAGGCCAGAACTATGAATGAATGATGTCAGAGGTACTATACAGTTATTTTTTTGCTTGGTTGTTTTTTTGTGTCACTGTCCAAGGTAAAAAAAACCCCAAAAAACAAACAAAAAAAGGAAGGTCAACCTTTCCCTCTGTTACTCCACTGGCTACTGGCTTTCTCACCAGTGGAAGGCAGCAGAGGGGAGAGGCAGCAGTTGGAAGTCAGTCTTGGTGCTGCAGTTGCTGATCCAAGTGCCAAAGACTTGACTTTTAGTTTTTGCCTTTCATAGCTGACATAAGAACCACCTGTACAAACTTCCCTAATAAACCAGAATGGTAAAAAACCCATTTGCACTAGCAGATGTGAGCGGCAGCCCAGAGGCAGCCCACAGTGGCTGTGTGGTTTTTTTCCCAGCTGAAATCAACATCCAGCTGTTGGCCCCTTTTCTTTTCCTCCTACTCCATTCTAAATTCAAAGCCAGGTTAGTTGTGGTTTAATCTATGACTGGATGTTTGAATGGCTCAGAAGAGACATACCCATTAAGTCATCTCAGCTGGGGAAGGAGGTAGACAAGCAGCTAAGAGCATTGCTCTAATAATTCATTCACAGTGCATGAAAGGTAAGCTCTTGTTCTGATAGGCACTGTAAATTTCATGGGGAATGGCTAGGAGCATATGAAACCTTTGTGGTATTGTGGCTTTGCTGAGGCAAGGTAAAAGCTAAGGCATGATGCTGGTTTCAGATCAGAGCAAAATATAGATGTGCACACAATCCATACAAGGGACAGGTGTCTGTAACGCAAAAGAAAGAACAGCTATGGAGGGCTTCCTAAGGGACAGGTTTTTTTCCTGAAACAGTTGTGGGGTTTTTTGTGTTAGTATGTCTGGCCTAGACAAAGATGCAAGTGTGGTAAAGGCACCAAAAGTGCTTAATGCTGTAGCTATGTGTATGAAGTGAACATACTGATATATGGGCACATGATGGTGCATCTTTCTCTTATACATATTCTTTGGCAACAATGCCAAATCTGCTGAGTTGGTATGATTTCCATGCAATGTCCACACTGAAGCCAATATTATAATGGAAAGATGCGTATTCCAGTCAGGCAAAATGATTCTTTTCTTCCCTTCTGAAATAAGTCAGTGTCTAGATCACTTATTGGGTTGGGTTTTTTTGTTCCTGCTGCTATGGTTGAGTACTCAAGAAAAGCATTTTTCTGCCTTAGCACATCTTCCTACTGCACAGCCCACTTGAACTGTGGCACGTGCTGTTCAAGCAGTGGGCTGTGCAGGCAGCAGTAACTGGCCTATGCAAACAGAAGACATTGGGGATGTAAAGCATATGTAGTACCCAGAAAAGGGTCCTTTTCAGTTTCATCTGTCTCAAACTGCTCCTGATGCAGTAGGTGGTCAAACTTTAAATATTTTTCCCCTTTTGGAAACCCTTAAGATAGACCTCTGGGGAAGGTCTTCTTACTCTACCCTCACAATGTCATGGTGATATTTGCAATTTCCAGAAAGGGAGAGTAGCTGTTTCTGAAGTGATATAGAAAGTTTTTATAATGGAGAATGACTTTAGGAAACAAGGAAATAGTGTGGCTAAGAAATAATTGATAAAGTAAAAACATTTTTAAAATCACTACAAAATAAAAAATTAAAGCCATAACAAAATAAAAAGAAATAATAAATATTAAAAATAATATGTTTAAAAAAAGAACTGAGTGTCCAGAGATGGTTTGGCCTTTTGGGAAAAGCCATTGGTAATGCTAATATCTCATCTACTATGAAATATTTAATAGATGTAGAGAGGACTGTGGTGTAAAGACTATATAGTTTCATGAAATTACATTAAACTATTTATTTAAAAGAAAAATTTTTTACTTAATAGGGAATGGTTCAAAGCTTAACAAAATTGAACTAAACTACACTAAACAAATATGAATAAATATTTATGGAGCCCTGCAGTGTATCAATCTTAGCTCTGGGAAGCAGATATTTTATATTCTGATTCTAACACACCTGTCAATATGAGTGTACACTACACAATTCCATTTTTAGTGGTGACTGATGATGGCCATCATGCAGCAAGCACAAGGGCCAAAATACTGCTAGCTATGGAGATTTGCTAACAGATTCCTGGAGAAATTTAACTGTGTGATGGTCATTTCCAGCACTGCATTTCCCCGCCTTGAAAAACTGCTAGAGCCACAAGTTTAATGAGATTAAATACTGAGAGACAGCAGAAAGGGAGAGTGAGACTTCTTCAGTGGATAAGATATGCTCAGCTTAAATGGTTGATTTAGGTTTAGATTCCTTAATACTATACAGAGCTTCTTCCATTTGCCTGTCTTCTGGAAATCCCCCTCTTAAGCAGCTCAATTCCTCTAGTCACCATAAAAATCCTAAGCATTCAAACTCAATCTGAGATTGAAAATTGTTAGGCATTTATTTCTGGGTGCTATTCTGAATGTCTGCAGTGTTTACCATTTCTAGTCTTGAAAAATCATCACAGTTCCTCCTTTTATTGAGGAAGGAAAACAGCAAAAGCCAGCTGACACACCTTCCTCTGTAGTGAGAAAGGTAAGGACAGTATTCACTTCTAAAAAACAAAAGTTACATGCTCTTTGAAGATAATACAATAGGTGGGGTCAGGGTCAAGAAACTGATTTTTGTATGGGTTGATGAAATGCGGCTACCATACTTTAGCTGTTTAGAATCTCTTGGATTCCCAGGCTCTCACTGAATAGTTGCCCTTTGCTGTAGTCTCCCAGTTCTTCCTTAATGCTGGTTCTGGACCTCATGGAATCTATTCATAGACTGGGTTGGAAGTGAACTCAAAGATCATCAGGTTCCAACCCCCTGCCATGGGCAGAGACACCCTCCACTAGACCAGGTTACCCAAAGCCCCATCCAGCTCAGCCTTGAACACTGCCAGGGAGGGGGCAGCCACAGCTTTTCTGGGTAAGCTCTTCCAGGGCCTCACCACCCTCAGAGGGAAGAATTTCTTCTTAATATCTAATCTCAATCTAAAGCCATTACCCTGGAGGCTGCTTAAGGTCTTCCTGGAGCTTTCTTTTTGCCAAGCTAAACAAGCCCAACTCTCTCAGCCTGTTTTCATAGGAGAGGTGATCTAGCCCTCTGATCACCTTCATGGTCCTCCTCAGGACTTGCACAACATGCCTATGTCTTTCTTGCACTGAGGATCCCAGAATGGTACACAGTACTCTGGGTGGGGTCTCCTGATAGTGGAGTAGATGTTGCTGGCTGGTCACGTTGCTTTTGATGCAGCCTGGGTTGTAAATGCCTTTCTTGGCTTCAAGCACACATTGCTGGGTTAGGTTGAATTTTTCATCAATCAACACCCCCAAGTCCTCCACAAGGCTGCTCTCAATCCATTCTCTGTCCAGCCTGTAGTTGTGCTTGGGATTGTCCAGACCCATGTGCATCTCATCCTGAGTTGGGATACTTCAGTGTGCTATGTAGTGGAAAGCTAGCCCTTTATGTATGTGTGTTAGGGCCCCAGACAGATGAAATTAAGATCAGTATTGTCCTGAAAACAAATATTTAATCATGTAACTAATATATATTAATAATTCTTCATGTAGTTAATCAAGGTTTTTAAGTGACCTGCATGTGTAAGCCTAAATGTTTAGGTTATGTAGTATGTGGAGTGGAATCACCTTGGCAAGGGTTGCCTTCAGTGAGAGTACTGGCTCAAAGCGTTCTCAGACAAACAGAATTACTGAAAGAAGCCCCAAAACCCCAAATAGAATGCTTTTTATTTTTAAATTATTAAAATTGAAAGAAATGTCCTCAGGACAATTTTACATTCTGAAACACCTCTCTGAAAACAGTGTCTCAGAATAAAATAAACTGTATTGCTGTAAGAAGCATAGTATAGGCCACCAGCACTTCCCTTCTGCCTTTTATGTGCTTTGCTTTTTCTCCTGTATCTGCTAAAATAAGACTGCAATTAACCTCTCTTGGCAACATGGCACATATCACACTGCAATCATCATGGCAGATGATTTTCATAGAGAGCATGGAGAACAAAATGCATGATGGCTTTTCTGTGAGGCAGTATGTCTCCTTTTACTTTCTCTCCTGTTTGAGTCACTACCAGAATCATCACTAGGCAAGCAGTCTATGAGTTTATGTTGTTCAGTAAATGACTGTCCTGGTTTCGGCTAGGATGAAGTTAATTTCTTTTCTAACAGTGAATGGAATGCCCTGTTTGGGAGTTAGGATGAGAGCAGTGCTGATAGCACCCTGATGTTTCTAGATTTTGCCAAGCAATCAAGAACTTTTCAGTTGTTCATATTTCCATACTGAGAAGGGAAGGGAAGGGACACAGCCAGGACAGGTGAACTGAACTGGCCAAAGGGGGTATTCCATGCCAGTTACATCATGTTCAGCATAAAAGGGGGGCTGGTTGGAGGAGGAGCAGGTAGCTCTAGGATGCGCAGTTCTGGGCTGCACGGCCTGAGCCATGTGATTTGGTGAGAAACTGCATTGTGTATCACTAGTTTCATTTTTTTTGTTCTAAAGTCCTGTTGTCATTGTTATATCTATCTTTCTGCTATTCTAGTAAACTATCCTTATGCCAAACCTCAAGGTTTGGGTTTCGGTTTATTTTTTTTTCCTTTCCTTTCCTTGCAACCCCGCCTGCCCCCCCTCCTTTCTTTTAAAGAACAAGCAACTGCGTGGTGCTTGGCTCTCAGCTGGGGCAAAAATATGACAATGACTCCCTTTTGATTTCTCCTAGAATGTTCCACTGTCACATGAGAAGCATTACTGAATGCAGTTAAGTGCTTTCAGTCCTTTTGCCATCCCATTATAAAATTTCTTAAATAAACTATATGCTCCATAAACCATGTCTGTTTGCAAAGCTTATTACAAGAGTCTCTACAAAATTGATTACATATATGTAAAGTTAGCAAAAATTATTTTCATGCCTCTAAGGAGACAGGGAAATAAAAACCCACTCTGTAAGTGCAGTCTCCAGACACTGCTTGCAATTTGCACTGAAATATAAATTGCAATTGGAGTATATTTTGCTGATAAAACCTGATTATAAAAGTACTTGTCTCTTCCTCATTGTAAAACATTTAGGTGTATCTGTGATCATGCAGCCTGACTAGAAATTATGATTTTGACCACCTGGCATGTAGAACAAGATGAGTTCTAAAGTATATGGCTGGTGCCTCTGTATCTAAAGCCAAGACTCACAAAATGACTTTAGGGAAGTGCTACCATTCACTGTTTCTTCCAAGATGCAGTCTGCACGTATCAGTGGCGATTTGGAGGGTTTCAGAGCTTATGCTGTCCCCTGCCATTGACTGCATAAGTTCTTGCTCAGGAAGGATGTGACTTTAGATAGTTTGGCAACAAACAATGGCACAGGTGACAAACTTAACATTGGTGTAAGATTGACAGTAGCTTACTCCGCCAAATTCTTCCAGATTTGTACCTGTAATTTTGGTGTTGTAACTCAGAGCAGGCTGCTCTGCTCCTTCCTCAGGTGAGGACATACCTCCCCTTCTGCCTGCAGCTGGTGCTGCTCAGCATTGCAATTTTTACCCCCTGCCAGTCATAGGGAGGTCCCATAGCTGTACAATCTTCTTGTTCGCTGAGGTTTTTAAAGTTTCCATCCTGAAGTGTACAGTGGGTGTCTGCATTGAGGCATCCAAGTTTATTGTATTAGTGAATAGCTATACTTTATATGGACAAATTAAATGGCTCAATTCTCTTTCTAATTAGAGGAACTTTAGGTATCTTCTCATGGGTATAGGCTGCACTCACATTTTAAAGCACCTGTATGATGACTGAAATGCTGTTTGGCCAGAAAATACAGAAACATAACAAAACTGCTTCACCATCCTCTAGAGTTATGGCAGCACAGCTCCCATCTTCTCCCACACTAATGTGATAAGCACAGTTCTCTTCATGCACACTGCAAGAGTTATGAGACCTCACATGCAGTTAAACTGCATCTGTTTGTTCCTTCCATTTTGTCAGCTCAGTTTAGGTTCACAGTGAAAAGCTTGGTAGGTGTAAGCTGACCCCAAACAACTAAAAGTGTTACGCATAGTCCTAGCATGTTTTCCTTCTTTGGCTCAGAAAAAAATCAATACCAACTTAAATAGGCTTGACTCAGAGGTAATGAGGAAAAAGGTAGAGACTCAAGAATATTGAAAAAACAAATTTTCCTTCGAAATCAAAAGATTTAAACTACGATGACGGTAATGAAACGTCTTAAAATCAGTAAGAGCTTGGGGTGTTCATAGAGATATTTGGAAAGCACCAGAAATTCTGACATTTTAAAACAGTTTCCGCACCACAGTAATATCTCAAGTCCTCAGAGATTTTTTGGTACCTATTATTGTCCAAATGAGCTTTGGAAAAATGAGGAGAATACTGTCTGTCACGCTGTCAATTGTTGACGCAATTGTTGACCACTATGCTGGTTATAGAAGAATAGTTGCAAGCATATGTTAAAATGACAAAAAAGTAGAAAAGTCCTAAAAAAGAGAGAAGAGTTTGCCTATATACATCAAAGGAGACAAAGAATGAAAATTGATTTTTCTTGTTTGTCATAGGGATTATGGTAAAAAGAGGAATAGTATTATATTTCATTATTATCACTAGCAAAGGGATGTTTGAAAAAATTATCCTGCTATAGTATATGTGTTTCCATTTCTGGATGGTTTTTAAGGATTAGCCTGATACTAGTATTTGTGCAATAAAAGTGCACGTTATGTATTTCCAATTTATTTTAGGGAACACTTCAAAATGTATCTATCAGTATCTCCCCACTCTAAATGGAAATTATTAGACTACCTTCCCTTCCCTGAGGGCCCCATGGCAGGTATGATAAAACTCAGTGTTGAAAAAGATTCTTCCTTAATTTTGATTGCAACAGGACATCCCTTACATCACCTATTCAATTTTATCACTTCTGCCATTTCAGAAAAATCCATGTAAATAAGCACTAAACTTAAATTTCAAGATATGTTTAATCTATTAGGAATCATATCAGAGAGCAGAAATTGAGATACAGATTAGAATGAAAGAGTTCTAGTATTTTTTGTTCCTCTGAGAAGATAGGAGCCATGCATTCTTAGCCTATGCTACATGTATTTTTGAGTATTATTGTGCTTGTGATTTTTCAATTATTGAGATAGCTTTTTACAATTAAAAAAAATGTCAGCAATGTTAACTCCTCCCCTTCCCTTTTTCAAATAATTCCAGAGAGGATGAGCTAAATGTTGCAGTTCTACAAAGGCTTCAACTCAGAAAGGCCCCACCTAGTTCTGACAAGAGACCATGGTATGTTAAGGATGATTTCAGCTTGCTCACATTGCTCCCTTGCTGTAAGAACAGGGGCAGGGATAACTGGTGTGGCAACCTTGTGCCCCTTTTTCCTGCCCAAGGCAGGCCATGCTCAGTGCATATGGACCTTGGGATTTTAGGAGTGCTAAATGTGGTCATGGCGCCCACTGTAAAAATTGTAAACTCCTGATTTAATTGCTTCTTAATTATTTCCACTATGTATTTTCATAAGTTTACTGAAGTAGAAGTTTGATCAGCCTGCAGGTAGTTTTGCTTTCTGGTGTCAGCTATTAAAGACTGCATTATCCTGCATGATGCACCTATACATTTTAATCTTCTTGTGAGTTCAGTGAGGATTTTTTTTTTAAACTCAACAACTCTCCAAAATAACATTGCTAAATGTCTTTCAATTTTAATCGCTAATATGCTTTCCTACCTGTATTGTAATGCTTGGTGCAGTAACATAAGTCCTTTTCTTCTTTCAATAGAAACTGTGGCAGGGTGAGACCTTCTGCTACTTGGACTGCTCCCTTTTCTTGCCATTCAAAAATGAGATCATTCATTGTGTATCCAACTAAAAAAAAAAAGCAAACAAGTCAACTGCAAACTTTGAGATACTGTGACATAATAAATAAGGATGACTTAATGTCGTAAATTGGGGCTACTTGTACTTGTTAATCGCAAAGAGTTATCTCCCTTTCCACACCATACTGAACTAGAAAAAAAAAAAGGTAGTATTATGCATCCTTTGGGAAATCTTAATAGTCAAGTAGCCTAATAATGGCATTCACAAAAGCATCACAATGAGCTAAACATCCAATTCTCCTGCGTGCTTGGGAAAAAGGATAATTTAATATCCATGGATATTTAATGTCCACGAAGGACAAAACAGGCCTTTCACATTCAGATCTTTCTCCTTTTATCTGAGGTGAAATGGTGGATTGCCAAATCTATGTCAATTCATGTCAATTTGAATTTTCAGATGCAAATTCTTCAAAGAGAACAGTGAGTGAAAATTTCTGCAGGAGTGAGGCATTAGTTGCATTGAAAAAAATACTTTTCTGTGAAACTGGTACAAACAAGGGAAAGCCATTGATTGCAATCTTCTCATACTAGCTGACTGTGACGTACTATGGTATTAAAATGCAGTTTTAATATTCAGATTCCTGGACTTACCTGTACCTCATGCATGTGTGTATAACATTAACTTAAATAGCAAAAGCTGTAGGAGACTTACTAATCAAGGCCCAGAATGTGTAAAGCAAGTCCCTCTTCCTTCTATTTCCTTCTTCAGCATGAATATTTGCATGGGATATCATTTGCGAAATAGCTCTACTTCCTCTGAATATGTGATATATTAACTTTCCAGCATATCCTGGCATGTTATTCTAATTTTTTTCTAAATAAATTTTAACTGCTTATGACAACTGAAAAAAACCCACCAGGCTTCCAATTCTCGTTCAGGTTTCATTAAGACTTTCTCAGGATCTAAGAGATTTGGATGAAGTAAGATTTTTAAGATTAAAATCTGAAACTAGGTATCTTCTGCTATTGCAATAGTTTGAACAAGGACACGTTTGAGCCACATCTAATGGCTTGTACCAGAAGGAAAAAGGATGAATTTTAACATCTAAATTAAAAAGCTTTCATTCATCTATTTGCTGCTTTGCAGTATTTTTCCTTTGTGCTTTAATCTAATGCTAATGGGCTGGGGAGGATAACCTACTGATAACTGGAAATACCTTTTAACCTTTCAGTAACACATTACAGTGGCAAGTTCAGAACTTTCTAAGAGTAACTGTCCGCCCATATATATTGAAATTTTGTTTCAGTGAAGGAAATAACCTCTTTGGTGTGGGCATAAATCTTTCCCCTGTTTTATGCAGTGCCTTTATTTCTCTTTGAATACATCTGTAAATGTTATTCACTCATATGCTGACCTCAAATCTGAGATATGCCTCATCCCTTCTGATCTATGTTGAATGGGCCTAAAAGCTAAGAATCAATGCTGATAAATTTTAAACTCTTTTCAACATCTCTCTTTGTATACAGACTTGATGTTTCTTTTGGGGAGTAGCTTTATACAAGGTATTCACAGGCACACAACTGTTGGCTTACTTTCCTATTTTGTTGGGCCTGGATGAATGTGCCAAAAATGAGACCATGTATTTTTAAATAACTATTAATAGAAGATCAGACACTGCTCAAGTAATTGCAAACATATATTAACTGTGCTAGGAAACACTTATTTTTCTGTCTTACTGAATGCATGACGTTCCATAAACGCAATCTTAAAACTCACTATTAAATGCAATAAACTGTGAAAAATCAGACATATAGCTTAATCAGCTGTATGTAAAGCAGATTATCATTTGAAGCATGTAGATTATGGCCAGGAGTGATATCCCCTGAGTAAAACTCATTGAACTGACAAGAAACAACTGCTGTGTCAAAATGCATTTCACTAAATCAGACTCATTCATCTCTAATGCATACATTAAACTTATATTATCTACCTTGCCCACTAATTCTTTTCTAGTGCAATATAATAGCATTATATGTAAAGCGCTAGTGTAGTCCTTAATTTTTCTCATGTTTGCATTTTAAATACACAAATATAGCTTTAGCATTCAATACTGTAACTTTAATTTTGTAAGTCAAGATCATAGTTATAAATTAAAGGTGTCTTAAAATGCAGAGAAGCTTAATGGAGATGTGAGTTTGTTATATCAAAGAAATTTAAAATAGTACCATATATATTGCCATCAGACAAATCACATTAATTTTTTATTGAATTTAAGGCCCTTTATTAAATGTGAAATACATGGCCCAATCAAATCTGTCCATTGAATCAGTGAAATCTAAAATATTGTTATAGTCCTGTAATTGGGGAAGTGAGAAAACACAAATTATTTAAGCACATTGAACTATTTGATAATAGAAATTTGGCTCTCAATTTTATTTTTAGCCAGCAGTTTTAACAAGGATAGGTATTCTTGATTTTCCAGTTGAAAATACTTTGTTACATGGTACAGTGCCAACTAAACTGAAAATGTTTGAGGTTTTTTTGTCTTCACCCCACTCCCTAACTGCTGCATCATTCTTTCTTCTTGGCATGGAGAAGGGAAGAAAGACTATAGTGGAAATTATCCAGTCACCAACAGAAATAAAGCAGAATCATAGAATTTGCAAGAACTACAGCTCGTGTTCAAGGTTCATGACAGGATATTCAATTCACAAAAGGGATAAACCCCACATTGTCATGTGCTAGAAATTTTTCAGGAAGTACAGGGTCATGGTTTTGCCTAGCAAAAGCTAACTGAACTTCTTTAATATCTCAAAAAAAGGAAAACATTGCTGGTTTTCAATTAATTTTATGAAGAAGACCTGCTAAATAGCAGAGTGCTTAACACTCCGAAAACCCATGGCATTGTGTGCTCTGTGCGTAGGGGAAAAAGGCCTGTGTCTTGAAATGGCCCTTTAGAACAGTCCATGGTTACTGTCCTGGAATATATATACTGCTACAGTTTAGTTGTATAGTGTAAATATACGCAATGAACCTTAAAATCTCTCCTCCAGCACCCTAATTTTGGGAGCTCTGCTGATTAATGTTATTAGCATCCCTTATTGAAGTGACTGGACTCCCAATGGCACAATTAGATATCATGGCAGATTTTGAAATTCAGTAAGACTGGTATCTTTGTGAGGTCTCAGATTTTGCTTTGATGTTCTTGAGTAATAGTACCGTTAGTAGAAAGGGCTAATTTGTTGGGTAGATATATGAAGAAGCAGTTCACACAGAATGTCTTAGTAATGGATTATTCTGCCAGTGACTGATAAATATATTATTCAGTTCAATTTTGTGTATTAATTTTTCATTAAATAATCAGAAGGTATTATAATTAAAATAAGCAAAGCTTCTTAAACTAAATTCTAGAACTACTAAACCTGAAGTCCTCATGAGCTTTTGGTTCCTACTTGGCCACTTGTGTTACCCAATTAATAAATCTGCATTATCTTCAAAGCAATTTAAAAAAAATAAATCAGTAGCATAACTTACAGTAACTTAAAGTCTAAATGCCTCCTGCTAACATTGATCTGCTGTCAAAGATTAGAGATACACTGTGCTTACTTTCCAAATGGCCTATGTGATAAAATATGTGAGAAGCTGTATTCCATTACATGGTTATCACTGTGCAAATGGAGCAACAGAGAGTGTTTATAGGGTCAGATCACCTTCTCAGCAAACTCTAGTCTTGAAATATGAAGTCTTCACGCTGAACAGATGTGTGGTTTACCAGTACAAGCCTGCAGTCTGTGTTATATTGTTAAATAGGGTCCGCCTCTTGTAAGAGATGTACTGAAATATGTAATAGCTATAAAGAGCAAGATGTTTCTCTTTATAGATTCTAGGGAATAAGGAAGATTCTAAGGAAGATATTGTGCTGTTAGGCCCATAAGTACTGAACTCACTAAAACTAGCTGGCAGAATTGATACAATTTAGGACCCTGAATTTGAGGAAATAAAGAAAACAATTCACAGCAATGTCTCAGAATGAAGCATCACATCCCTTGAAATTTTTCAAGTTCAGAGTCACTGCCACAGAAGCCCTATCTTCCCAATAATACCTGTTTCTTGATTCTCCTCCTTATATTTGTTATGTCACAGAAGTCCATGCCAAATGTTAACGTGGTGATGAGTTTTTCCATTTGCTTATATATTTTTAGATTTATTAAATCAGCAAGGACAATAAATATTCACATTTCCTGTGTGACAAAATTTTTATCAGGTGGACGCTGTATTTTATCTAGGGATATGATTTCAGCAGCCTTCTATTCAACTCTAAGAGTATAGAAAAAGCTGATCCACAGCCAAATCAGAAGAATGCTTTTATCAAGTACCCATAACTTAAAATGGTTTTAATTCTGCTTTTAGATGTACGGAGCTTATTCTGTAGTAGACAAAAAATGCTTAGTTCTTGAATCCTGTCTTCTTGGGATAAGACTTGAGTGTAAGATGTTTTCTCTCTATGCTTTGCTTTCATATCCGTAGGCAATGTGGTACACATAACCTGAAAGGAGTCCCAGTCTATGATTCTGAAAGAAAAACCTGTGAGTTTATTTCTGAGCATACCTGTCTTTCAGGGTACACTTTGCTACATAATGGTTATTCCTGTTCTTCATAAATTCTTGCCATTCAGTTTTACTGTATAATCTCTCTTGCTGCTGCTTTGTGAATAGAGCATATGTATCTCTAATTGCATTTTATGCAGCCCAACATGATATTCAGACTCTCACTAAAAAAGATGTTTTTCTTTTTTGACAATGCGGTGGCTTTGGTGACTGTTATAAATTTGGACCGGATATTTTTATTACTGGTGATTGGGAAATACAGAGTTATGGAGGAATGTTCTAGTGTCGATATTTTACTGCTGAAAAAACGACAGTCACTGGCTTACTTCATATACGAGGGTACAGCTTACTTTTTAATTGCTGGCTATAAAAGTGACACTTCTATGCTGCAGGAATAACTCAGAGCAATAGAGGCTATCACCTATGACAGTGGTCTGCAGGACCAGGTCAGTGTAAACTAATTCAGGTGACTTCTGTCACTGAAATGCAGTGTTCTATAGGGTTTGGCTCTGAAAGGTGTAAATGCATGAAGGTTGAGAAAGGAAGTAGGGATGCCAAACTGAGTGTGCTATAGGATGCAAACCTGCTGCTTTGGCTGAAGCAGAGTGCAGTTTGCAATGTATTTGTTAGTGTCTGGATACTGTCCAAGTGTTTGCTGTTACTTCATTCTATAATCTGCCATCCCAAGAACAACTACAGGCTGGGCAGAGGATAGACTGAGAGAAGCCCTGAGGAGAAGGACTTGGGGGTGTTGGTAGATGAGAAGCTCAACATAACCTGGCAATGTGTTCTCAAACCCAGAAAGCCAACTGTATTGTGAGATACATCCAAACCAGCATGATCGGGAGGTGATTCTTCCCACTGGGAGTACTGCATTCAAACCTGGGGTCCCCAGTACAAGAAAAAATTGGACTTGCTGGAGTAAGCCCACAGAAGGGCCACAAAGATGGTTAGAGGGATAAAGCAACTCTCCTACAAAGACAGATTGAAAGAGTTGGTCTTACTCAGCCTGGAGAAGAGAAGGACCTGGGCTTCCTCTCGAAGGATGTTATTGCATACTTTCTGTACCTAATGGAGCCCACAAGAAAGCTGGAAGGGACTGTTTACAGGGGCGTGTAATGATAGGACAAGGGGTGATGGCTTTAAACTGAAGGAGGGTAGATATGGAAGAAATTCTTCCTTGTGAGAGTGGTGAGGCCCTGATACAGGTTGCCCAGAAAAAGCTGTGGCTGCCCCCTCCCTGGCAGTGTTCAAAGCCAGGTTGAATGGGGCTTTGGGCAACCTGGTTGAGTGGAGAGTGTCCCTGCCCATAGCATGGGGTTGGAACCTGATGATATTAGAGGTCCCTTCCAACCCAAACCATTCTATGAGTCTATGATAGAGATACTGCTAATCACACAAAATTGAAGTGGTGTTATCATAGAACTGAAAAGAAAGCACAGAAAAAACATTGTTTTGTGGAACAGCAGAATTCAGAAGTTACAGGACTGGTTGGGTTACATTAATGCTGTCTCTATTAACCCAAAGTCTGAAGTATTGCACATCTGTAAAAGTGGATGATAAATTGTTGGTAATTATATGACAAGGCTATGATCCCAGGAGGAAACTGCCAGAGGGAGTATTTCCCAGGAAAATTCAAGAATCATGTGTGCGCATGGCACTGTAGTCTTTCAGCAAACAACTCTTTAAACAGACAATTCATTTTTAGGAGCCTGAAGCCATCTCAGGTAATTAGTCAGTGAAGCATGTACTGGCAGACTGAGGCCTCTGCGTGAGTTCCTGAGTTGAATAGGAAGGACTGGCAAACTATATGTAAAATTTGGAATTAACTGGCAGTGTAATGGGTCTGAAACAATTGGGAAAGCTGTATTTGGACTGCAGAAGTTTTTCTTTAGAAAATGAACTGTGACAGAGCTTGTGATAAGTGTGAAAAAATTGAAGTAAAACTGTGTAGTCACACTTATGGAAGTGGAAAGAAATAAAGCAATGGATGAGGAGCGATTGTCAGGACTTGTGCCTGGAATAGTTGATACAGGATTTTGAATATCTAGATATCAAAACTGCAGTGATAGTCTATTTAAATGATCTAATCTATGCAAAACTCTTTGGTAGAAGGTGGACAAGACAGACATGTAACTCTGGCCTTTAGACAGCATTAAAAATTGTCCATCTAGAGTGAAATTTTTCAGCATGTTCAATTACAGGTTTCAGCAAAAATTGCAGGGAAAAAAACCGCGATCCTTCTGATGTATTTCTAAGTAGCAAGGGCATCTAGAGTGTTTGGAAAAGTGAAACCCAAACTTTCCTCTTGATCTTGCTCATCTTTGCCAGAACATCTTATCTTTTCAAAAATGATGTTGACAAGTTATCAACACCCATATGAGGCCCCTGAAAGAAAAATGTAGATGGCTCTGTGGTTTTTTTAACACTATTATTAATCCTAAGAACAAAGATAACCTTTTCATTAATCCAATTTTTAAAGTACAATATTACAAATTCTGCCTTAGAAATATAGGTCCACACAACACTCTACAGTTGGAACCAAGCTATTTGTACCAGATGTACACATGAATGCTAAGAGTAGGAAGGTTTTATTTCAGCTAATTCAATTCAGCTGTAGGCATTAAAAGCCCATAATCTCATAGGCAAAACAGGTGACATCCAAAAATTTTGGTTTAAAGAATTATTGAAGTGTCTTGAAAGTATTGACATCTCCAGGCTGTCCAAGACCTGCACCATTACAGAAAAACAAGGTTTGTTATTCAAGGCAAGCAATTCCCAGGTATCTTCAAAGACTCTACACATTTGAACCACAGTTGTCCTGGCAATTCCAAGATAGCTCTTTTTTACTTCTGGTGATGCAGTCTAATTTGCAAGGATTTTTCCTTTTAATCACCCTTAGAGTACCTTTCCAGGCCATGAAAGATGAAATTTTTGACCAAACTTGTGATTCACCTGAATACCAATATATTGTGAATTTTCTACTCATTCTCTTTTATTCCAGGGAGGTCATTGCTTCCTTTATGTCATTTTACAGTATCTGCAGGCATATTCAAACCTAACTGTTTTCTTCTCATTCAATAAACTCATTCTTGGCATAAAATGCTTGAGCTCAATATCTAACATTTTTGTACAGGAGACTTTAACTTGCCTACAGAATTTATTTTATAGTTCTTTTAATCCCAGCGGTTTATCTAAATTCCATTCTCATTTCCTTAATATTTTGTAAGGTACAGGTCCAAGATTGCCATTGGATTTACTCAACAAACCAAGCAGTTCTTTAGGTATCCAGCTGAGGCAAGGAATACAGCAGTGTTAACTGGCGTTACTTCACTACTCTTCTGTTCCACATCCCAACATCATGCCTCCAGGATAGGCTACCTGCACATTACTGTCCTGAGATCATGACAGAGATTTGAATTGTGCCCTAAATTCCCAGCAACAGAGCAGAGGGAAGATGTGACAGAGATAACGAATCTGGGTTTAGCTTGAGGTTAGAATATATTTTTCTAATATACATTACGCATTAAATATACTAGCTTCAGAAATCAGCTGTGATGCATTTCAAGGCTAAATTTATTCTGGACTTCTAAGAAAGCAGTTTTTTATTCTTTGTACTTAGCTGCTTTGCAAAGGGTCCGTCCCTTTTGCTGCCCTTTAATTTGTTCTGATATATTGTCTCCCTCGGGACTTCCAGGATTATCCTTCTGAGCCTGAATTTCAGAGAGAGTAGCATTTTGGGCCCAGCCCAAACCTAATATTCTTTGCTGAAGCCTATAGATTTTCAGGTGTCACTTCTACAGTAGGTTCTGTGGGTTCAGCACTAGTTGTACAGTTACTACTACCCTCTCATCCTGTACTGGTTGGGAAATAAAGGCAAAAAGATTTTTGTAGAACTAGATTTTTGTACCTGTGTGTCAGGTCTGTCTTCAGATATGCTAGTGGACAAGCCACCCACCTGCAGAGTAGAAACCACAAATTGACTTATTAAGAACTTGTGACCTAATGAAATGGAAAGGAGAGGCATGGTTTCCACATGTCAGGCACAGGCAGGCATTGACCTAGTGTGTCCATAATTACTGTCACTCAGGTGACAGCCTGAGGCTGCCTGGCAGATAAATACACTCCAGTTCTATTGCTTTTTCTTATGCTTTCTGTTCTGTTGTGGGAAAGGAATGGCTCCCACAGCACTTTCTGTATTGCGGTAGCTTGCTTTCTGCTCTTCCCATTTGCAGAGCCTCCAATTTAGAAACTGGGAAAGCAGAGATGGTACTATTCTGGTAACAGTATCATATAGTACAGAGTGAATTTCCTCTAAAAATCCAAAAGACTGGAGGATGATTGTTTAGGAAGACTAAAATGTTTTCATAAATCAAAAAGTAAAAAAAACCCCACTCACAATTATTAAATTTATTAAGAGACACAATGAAAATAAAATTAAGTGAGCAGGTGCTTTCTCTCTTAAATTCATTGTTTTTCACAGTATATTTCTCTTTTTGCAACTGAGTCTTTTCACTATTCTTTGAGAATTCAGGAATATTGAATGTCACATAATGTTATAATTGTAATATATGAATAAAAGAATGCTGTGAGGTAAAAGTGAAACTTTAAAAGAGAGAGACAAAAAGCTCTAGCACATGAAAGAAAAACATTTCTTTCCTAGGAGACAGGCCACAGAAATAAATATGTTTCTAGCTGACATTTCTTTGTATCTTATTCAAGCAGAATGAAACTAAAATTATCCTACATGCCTATAGGCTGCCCCTGTCCAAGGCACAGAAATGTAGAATGGATTATTTCATATGTGCATTTTCATTTGCTTCCCCCCTTCTAAGATACAAAAGCAGCTCATTCTAGTTGCTAAGACATCATTTGGTAAAATAAATCCTTTAAAAATAGAAGACTTCTCCACTTAAATATTTTTCAGACACTTCATGATATAAATTAAGTACTACCCAGGGGCAAATCCAGCTGCTTGGACTGACCTTGGAAAAAACATTACATGAGCAGGCTAAAAATAAAAATACCATTTGGGAAGAAAAGCTATACATGAATTTTCCTCTTAGAGCTTTCTATGCTGGAACAACAGTATCAATATTGAAGGAAAGTATCCTGTATTAAGAAAAAGTATTATAGCAGAGATAAAACCTGTGATCTCTACAAGTGAATGTCAGACTGACTTTGAAACCTGGTGGTAAGAGAAGCAAGAAAAAATAAGGATTTGCTAGAAACAGTCTAATTTGCTTAGTGACACATGCAGGAGCAAGACTTGCCAAGATCAGATGGAATTTAAAGAAACTGTGAGATAAATGGGCCTTGTAAATTCATGGCTGTACAATGTCCTATCCAGCTTGGCACTCAGTGGAACATACAGCAGTGATCATCACTTTAAAAAGAAACATCTGGAAGCATTGCTGCTGCTGTTTTGCTCCTGCAACCACTTTGGGCTTTGTAACACAGCTTTATGATCTCAGGACAGGAGAGGACTCTATTCTCAGTTTTGAAACCCTACAACTTTAATTTCCCCAAACAGTGCTTTAACCATCATGGTGAGCGCTTCGATCCCCCCGTTTAAGTTGTCTCAGCACCCAAAAAATGTAAGCCAGGCAGCAACAGGAAAGTGTGACACTGTGGCCTAGAAAGTAGAGCTTCTTGGATGGATTCAGGCACTTAAGATTTATGTCACTTCTTACCTCAGGAAATTGTATATAAAGCCTGGGAAAATGCTAAATGCACTCATCCTCCTTTTGTCGTCTATAATTTTAAAGAGAACTGGATGCCTATCCTTAGTCAAAGACTCTGGAATCTGAAAATTTCTGTTCACTTTTTTCTAAAGGTTGTAAATTGGTCAGAGTTTGGACTCATATAAACTTTTTTTTTAACCTAGTTACCCTCCCATCCATTATGTACATATTTTATTCTAACTGCTCCAAAGTGTCTGTCTGTCTCCCTGTATTTATTTTGTATGGAGAAACTGGTTTTGGGCAGGTGAATTCTGGCTCCTGAAGGTCTTGGAGCTGGGAAATTATGCCATTGTGCCTTCCTTGGATCCATCCCAAAGTCATTTCAGGGAACTGCTCTCTTCTTGCAAATCTAACTTGTTCTCCTTCTATCTGAGATGTTGGCATAGCCAGAGCTCTGACTTGCTGCAAGATTTTTTGCCTCGGGCCAGTTACTATGCCCGTAGTCACTATTTTTCAATGTCTGGAGTTACAGGTAAAATTGAATTAGACGAGGGGATATGGGAAAAGCTTTATTACTTGTAACTTCCTTGTGAACTCAAATTTGATCTTGCTCTGTAACTAGAAGATTCTGAAGCACTCATTTGTATTTTGTTCTGCAATCCTTTTGTGAACGCTGCCTCTCTCTACCATCTGAGTGTGCAGCAGGGAGTTTACTCCCACTGAACTGAATGATTAAAAACAATACTTCAGTGAAAAATGTACTGCTGGAAAATACAGTAGAACACCTACAGTGCTATTCAACTAATAAGTATTGGTTCCCTATGGTGCCGTTCGTGAGAATCGTGAGCTCCTGAAAGGTGTCTATAAAGCAAAATAGATGCCTGTTTTTCAAGAATACTTGATTGTATTCTGACCTGTCCTCAGAGGGGCTGGAATACAGCTGAGTTTTATGAAGTTGGTAAAGCAACAATTTCATAGCTTTTTAAGAACTTTTTTTTAAAAAATTACACCTTTTGCTTGTACAGTCAAACACTATGATACTTTCTGTTTGAAGCATAATTATACATAGTGAATATACCTCCCATCTGTGTGTACTCTGACACAACTGCCTCATGTTATTCTTTTCTTTAGTCATATTAATTACAAAGGTGACATAGGTTATTAGTGGGATTATCCACTTGTGTTGACTGTGGAGTTCTCCTCAAATGCTAAATGTATAATATTGCCCTAAATTCCTTTGACATTTGCAGCAAACATTTTAGTCAAGAAAATTTCTGCTGTCAAATTCAGCCTTGTCCTCATATTGAAAGCCTGCTTTATAATATTACTATCTGTCCATTGTAAAGAAAGATAGATCTGGATCTCATGCTCACCCCACAATTTTTTGTAAAAGCATAACGTTACCCATACAACAAACAGTTCTGACACGCTGACAGATAATTACCTCCCCCCTTCTCTTAGGTGCAACTTTGTTCTGGTAAAGGAAGAAAAAACCAAATGAAATATTTTAATCAAATTATGTATGTTGCTGGGTTTGATCTGTATTTCAAATAATCCTGTATGCTCACTCTATATACAAAAAATTAGTTCTCTGAAATATTTTACTTATTGACCCTAAAACTCTAGATCTGACATTAAGATCGGTACTTATTTGTTTTCCCCCTGTCATTATTCTTCACAAACTTCAGATTTCTGGGATCTTTCAAATAATGCTTTATTTTTATTTTTTTTCCCCACAGTATCAAGAGGATTTTTCTGCTAGGAACCTCTTCCAAAGTCCTCTCATTTTAAGGGGAAAAGGCAATTCCCAAACACTTCTTATCACAAGAAAATGAGAATTTAATGCATATTCGTGCCCCTTCTCGCACAACCTGTGTTGTCTCAGATCATGATATCAGACAGAATCTTTGGTTTGTCTTTTTGTCTGTCTGAGTGTCTGGAAATGGCGTGGCTGCTGTATGCTTTCCATCCTTTTTTGTGCTCTAAGTGAGATATCAAGGGAGATAAGTACAATATGTGACGGGTTAAGAAATGCTAATTCTATTTCACACAAAAGGTAGTACTGCTAACAGAAAGATAATTCTGCAAAGCCTGTATTGCTTATCCTGGCGTTGCCTTCTCCTCTGCTCTCTTTGGGTTTTTTGTGTATAACGTATGAAGAGATTATTTAAAATATATCGCGTTGCAATTTCACTTTTTCCATTGAAATTCTAGTGCAACACCAGGTGTAGTCAAACTGCCAGACCTCTGTGTTAGAAAGCTATTTATTTTGTGTGTTTTCAGCATCAAGCTATCTGTGCTGCTATGAATTCTCTTAAAGTCCAGAGTCTTTGAAGATGCTAGAAAATATTCAAGTTTTACGGTTAATGATCAGGTCATCCTCACATTTTATCCTTAGCTAGATGATACCTTGCATGAACTTCTTCCTTCTCACAACACAAGGGCTCTATCGCCCCTCCCAAGATTTTCTGGGGGTTTTTATTCCACTAGTCCAAGGTGCTGACCCAGTTGAAGGGGTGAAGGCTGGTTAAGTGATATACTCTATGTAGGTGCATAGGGCATATGCATGTGCATAGGTACATATGGGCATATGCATACATATGTTTTGCAGTTTTCCTTTGGAGAAAATCCTTTCCCTTATCCTTTCTAGGATGACTATGCAATAACTACAGATATGTAGCTATGACATGTAGGCATCCTGAAGAGCTAGGGCAGGAATCTGAAGAGCAGGGACTCGGTATAGATCATCTTGCTTCCAGTATAGAGTTATTACTGATTTCAGGATAGTCACATAAATCACATACATCACTTCCTTAAACTATTCTAGTGTTTCATTTATGCTCTCCCATATTACTGTCCCACTGTATGTGTGAATGCAGGGAAGCCTTAATTGTGAATCACCATGTGCATAAATTTTCCATAAAGCTAAACTGGCACTGGGTATTGAAGATTAGTAGTAACTATAGATTTGCACAGAACTGTTGATTTTCAATACAAGTGAAAGTGCAAGCATCTCTTCCTTTAAAAATCATGTATGTTTCACAGATTCTTTTAATAGAGCATTCTTTTTTGAAAATTTATTCTTGTACCCCTATAAGGGGTCTTTCTACCTCCTGCATAGCTGCTGTAATCCCTACAAAGGTATTTATAATTCATTACACAAACTTACAGCTTTCCAGCTGCATTATACACGTTTGCACATCCATTGGGAAATTTTTGAGATCCATCGGACAGGACAGTATTAAAGTCAATCTGAAAAAAACACAAAAGATATATTTAAAATGTACCACAAAAATGCCATAGAACTGCACAGGAAGAATGCGAGAAAATACTGGAAGTCATTATAAATAGAAGATGATACATTTTTTTCATTAGAATGTCCTCCAAAATTATGTATATTAGCTGAACTCATTTAATTTGCTGAGTGTAGTACAACAATCTGGAAAAAAAGTATTACAGACTTCCAGAGTAACATTTTTTTCAGTAGGGTTGCCTAGCTTTATCAGAAATCTAAAAGAATGCAATAGCAACAAATTTGGGGTATTTTTGCTATAGTAGAATTATTGTACTATTACAGTATTTCAAATCCTTGACATAACGTCTACCCAGATTTTCAAGAATTTTGTAACAGATGTCAGCTGCAAATCATGGTGGCAAAGTAATTTATGTGTTATTGCCCTAAAATAAGGTGCTTAAATTTTTGTCACAAAAGTTTAAGATAGCATTTTATGATACTGATGGTAGATTGAAATATGCTTGTAACTTGGATCTACAGCTGCGTTTCCTGTTAGTCCCGATTCTTTCTGTGAAATACTTTGTAACCTGTAGGCAAAAGAGGTATTTTTGCATTTTACATCAATGCAATAACTTTTCTTTAGAGTGCTAATTCTCAGAGGAATGAGGAAGAAGAATGTAAAATGTAAAGACATGTGTTTTCCTCCACTAACCATGTTTAGGTTTCCATTAATCCGTCATGACTGTACCTTTCTTCTTTCTAGAAAATGTTTCGCACAAAAATTTCCACCCGTATATAACTATCAGTTCAATTGATAGAATGTTCTCCAGAAAACTGAGGGTCTTGAGTTCAGTTCCTTACATATAAGGCTTTTCTGGAATGGCAGTGCTCTAATCAAATCCCCTCTCTTAAACCCTCTCCAAAGCTTTTTGAGCCCCAAGGGGAGAGTCCAGGAAGGGAACACAGGCCCAGGCCCTACTCCCATGCTATACCAAGTGCAAATTAGTAGGCTAATAACAAGGGAAGTCATTTTAGAGAAGAGGAACCTGGACTTTGTGCTTCAATAAACCTTTAGTTATTTTATTTTTGGTATTCTTTGAAGCAGGAACTTCCTCATTGTTTTCTTCTCCAAATTGTTCCAGTGTGGCTGGGAGAGGAAGACACATCAGGGAATACAAGGAAAAAGCAAATGTAGAATTTTTTTTTTCTTTTAAGACCAGCATGTTAGCAATTAATGTGTCTCCTCTCAGCAAAAGCTTAACTGACTCCAATTCACATAACTAGATGCCAATTATATGTTTTTAAATCTTTTATAAATTGTAATAACTCTTAGTTAAATCATGGCAACATAAACTTTCTGGCTTCATAAGAAACACAGGAGCTATATGGCATCTGCTTTCATCATAGTCAATGTTTGGTTTTATAATTTAGTATTATAATAATCCTCGTTTCCTATGACCATGAACGTTGTCTGAATTGAAGTGGCAATCCAAACTTCTTGTCAGTTGAGTGGTGGTGCCTATGCTCTGGCTGTATGTATCTGGTGGGAGCAGGGCAAGGAGAAGGAGTTACCTGATTAGAGTGGAACCACTGCCAGTGACTCTCAGGGAGTCTCGGGCAGTCTGGAGATCAGTGATTTTGTTGTACTTTCTACTTGAGTGCAGAGAAAGAATCCTTTTTATTTGTTTTCCATCTGTTTCTGGTGACAGCATACATGTTGTGACACTGAAGAATGATTATGTTCCCAGACAGGCAGACTAACCTCCTTTTGGATATGAAGTGCCCATAGGAATTGTAACACAACCCTTTCTCCCTGGGCAAGTTTGACAAGACACTGCCCACTTGCACAAGAAGGAAGGAGGAAGGAAGGAGACTCCTTTGTTACTGATACATCTGCACAAATCACAAACTTATTTTTCCTCTTATTTAAATGTCCTGCTTCCACAAAAAGTAACAATGGATTGTCGGGACGTTGGAGGCTACAGTGTGTGAAACTCATACATAGGCCAGTTCATATTATAATAGTCCAGGATTATTTGTTCCATGCAGGTGTCCTAGACTCAGTATCTGTGCTTTAAAATGGGAAGAATACTTTAAAATTATTTTCACTCCGTGCTTGCCTAATAAGGGGTTGTTTTTTATTTTAGTATAAACAATGAATGTGATGATAAAGGTCTGTATTCAAAGCTCACAAATATTTTTAGTGATAGTTCTTTATGATGAGCAACTGAAGATATCTTAACAATTCTTAGGTACACTTTTGAGCATTTATCTGACAAAAACCCTATTTGATTAGAGACTTACCTGATGGAATAAAGTACATTTCCATTTTTGAAAATTCGCAACAACTTATTATCTGTTGTAACCTCATGGAAGTTGGCACCTTTTTCATTAGCAAAGAATAAATCAGGTTTCCAAATTGAATCCAGCATGGATGGATCTAAGTCTAAAGAATCATCTGGATATTCACTGTACGCAAGGCGTGGATCATTCCAATTCTGACGGAGAAAGATGTTCACTCGGTAATCCTGAATGAAAGAGAAAACAAGCAATGCTTTATCAAGCACAGCGATTTAGCTTTTATTTCATTTCTTAATCATGTAATCCCCTGTCCATCTGTGGATGACAAAAGAATTACTTAGCAGAATGCCAGCATGATACCTATTTGTATTCGTAGGGACACAATGATTGAGAATGAAGATGCATTTTAGAGCAATTGAAAAAAATCCCAAGCTAAGGAAATCCAAACTCCATGTACAGTTCATATAACTCCATATAATTTTGCCCTTAAGTAGCTTGTCTCTCTAAATCAAAAAAGACTTTGATGGAATTACCTTTTTCTGTTCAATCTCTGGTGGAGGAATTCCTACTTCCCTTTCTTAGGCAGTGAGAATGTATGGGAAACTATATTAATTTCTTTTTTCTCTCCCTAGTTCTTACTTAGACCCACCACTCAGAATTTCTGTGCCCCAGCTTCCTATTGAGAAGTGTCTCAGCAGTAACTTGCCATTCATCTGTCTAGGGTGGACATGTGTTCCACCTCTGTTCCGGTATGGTGGAGAGCTTACAATAAATTAGCTTAGGTAAAAGTGGAGTCACCTTAATTCCTACAGGCCGTTGTATCTTAGTCAAGGGTACTTTTAAAGAATAGATGAGTGGAGTGCTTCAAACTTCTGCAAGTTATTTCTGAGTTGTATATACTGTCAGAGACAGTGTTGCATCTATGGATGCACACTTTCTTAATATTTACCACTCTGAAAGATGAAAATGTTTTTAACAAGAAGTGAATATTAGCATCTCATTACATCAAGAACTGAGAGAGCTGATATGAGAACAACCTGAGAAAATTGATATGTCTTCAGTGAGCATGAGGACAGAGGGAGTATACTTTTATTGGTCATAATATGTTACACTACTGCATTAGTGAAAGAAGACAAAATAGAACTTGGAAATGTTAGCAGTGCAGAGGCAAAATGGGAGCTGGTTTTCGGAGGTTATGTGACACTTCTGAATGTAACAAGCAAGTAGCATCACTACTTTACTGTTTTAAAAAATAATTACAATGAAAACTTTTTGAGTCTGAACAGGAAATTAATTGTTCAAGGTCCAGCAATACAGTTTGGCCAATAACTATGGATAGTAGTTATTAGTGGCTAGAATAACTACTTAAACCCCTACTGGTGTAGACATTGTTAAAATTCCAGTGTTGGATCAATATATGGTCTTATGAGACTTGGAACATGCAGCCACATGGTTGTGAGAGTGATACCAACAGCTGTAATAATGGACAATAGGAACTTCAATATGCAACAGTTACTCTTGACAAATCTTCTGTATCCTGCTGTTTTGGTCAATTTAATTACTCATCTTGAATAAAGCCCCCACATGTTTAGCAAGCATTTGTTGCTTGACAATCAGAAAATGCGAGTAGAGGACTTCATATTCATATAACCTTATAATTTTCAAGAAAAAAACAGCAAGTGGAAAACTACACATGGAGAATGAAATTATTGTTTTCACCAGACATGAAAAAGGCTTTCTGGCCAAATAGAAGCATATAGCATTAAATGCCAGGTAGAAAAAGCATAAGGTTTACTAATAATTTCCTTTTTTTTAAAGTTAATTTGTTAACCCCCCCTTTCAGTAAAAGACTGAAAGAAATTTCCCTTTCTATTTCATCATGGCTGGTGACAGCTTCAAGAGCCATAAAAAGTTCTTAAAGAGGAGTTGCTAGGGATTGGTACTTTACAGATACAGAAACAAGCTTCTTTTTCTTTCCTAAGCGAAACCAAAACCCTTAGACAAGCTTGTGCCTCAGTGTGGGTGGGACTGAGCTTTTGCTGTCTTCCATGCAGTACAAGGACATAATACCCCCTGAAATATCTTTGCATGATATCCCAAATGCCATGTAATACCAGTTCCCCTTCCAAATTCCTGTGTGAAATCAAAAGCCCAGGGAGTAGCAGGATGTGGGAGTGGTCACGGCTCTACTGCCTGTCCCAACACGTGGAATCCTTTTGCTGAAGCAAGCATTAGCTCTAAACCCAGGGAACTGGGTGTGAGCACTGCGGCTCTCAGGGCTTTGCCCGCACTCCAGCCAAACCCCAAGCTTTACCTTTTAATTTGCATAACCTGAAGTATGCCTATTTATTTTCCTTTTCTCTGTAGAAGATGATGAATTTATGAATTGGATTACCTAGAGAGTAAAGGACTTCTCATATGTGTAAGACAGTACTCAGCATAGCAGAGAGTTGAAATGGAAAATGGAGGAAGACAAATGGAGGAATCTGGTTTAGGTTATATGAAACTATTCTGTGTGTCAGTTTGCCTAAAGTTTATTGGTTTAAATGGTTTCCAGATTAAAAAAATCCTAGTTAAATTTTTCATTGAAGCAATTGCAGGTATTTTTCATTGTTCTCTCCCCTGAAAAGTCTGAATTGGCTTTCATTATTCACAACAAGAAATAATAAATAAAACCCTAATCTATCAAAAGGAAGGAGATACATTTGACTGCTATTATATGAAGGACAAGTATTCGTAGCCTCAGTTTTTAATTGCACATTGTGAGAATAAGGCTTAACTGCTTAACACAAGTAGGGTTGTTTGATGTAAACTCAGAGACCAGAATTATACTGCCAGCATTGATTTGTTTTCTTACAAGAGGATTACTGGTCTCACGTGCTATTTGCCCCAGAGGGGTGACTCCTAATTCAAATTACTCTGTGCTGGGGAGGTTCCTTGAGGGGAGAGAGAGATCATCACTTAAGTTGTGGTGAATTCCACAGCCACTTCTATAACCTCAAGGCTACCCTTGTCTGAACAGCTGCTGTACCCTGGCTCTACAGAAAGAGATTGCTTTGTGGGTCTGCGCTTGCTTCACTGTCCTTCGAAACCCATAGCCACAGGGCGAACTTTCTTAGAGGGTCAGGATACTGTTTGTCTGCTTCATGGGGCTCAATAAAATAAAAATTGGGAGATCGGGTAATTACTCTTTGCTGTCCATGCTGAGGCTGAAGCCATCATGGACTCTGGTACTAACATTTTGATTAGTAATTTCCAGGACACAGTGAAATCTAAAATATGTTGATTTCTTCTTCATTATCCTGATAGAGATAGCACTGTATTCCCATCGCATACACAGGACAGCTAGACTGCTTTATGGAAACTTTTGCAAAAATCCTCAAGATATTAATTGCCTAACTCTCACCGGATTCTTTAATGTGTTTTTAATCTGCGTTGTATGTGGAATCCTTCTAGACCTGAGAGAGGGATATCTGAAAGGAACTTTCCAAAATATGCCCTTCATTTGAGCATTGCATATCACCTGCCCTCATAAATTTTGAATGCTATCATTCATGCATAAATGAAGAATCTTCCAGAGCTCTAGCTGTTGCAGTTTCAATTATTATGATTTTGACTAATAGATCCATCTAAGTGAAGTCTAGACATGACTTTTGCATAATATAGTCAAACGCATCTGGCT
The DNA here is from genome assembly GCA_022605575.1 of Laterallus jamaicensis coturniculus. Classification (NCBI taxonomy): domain Eukaryota; kingdom Metazoa; phylum Chordata; class Aves; order Gruiformes; family Rallidae; genus Laterallus; species Laterallus jamaicensis. The sequence continues at coordinate 17,034,918 of JAKCOX010000005.1, read as the reverse complement.
TTATTTGCTGTAGTTCACTGTGAAATTTTAACATGAAAATCTTACAGATTTTCCAACACCACTAAGAGTAAATGTAAAGGTACTGTGAGAAATATTGTTCCTGTAAAGAATTTTTTCTAATCTGATAACTACAGCCCTTTTTTTGTAATGCAAGTTGGATATGATCCTCTGTTTCTGAGAAGATATCACAGACATACTGGAAAAAGATGCTCACATGAAGGCTGAAGTGAGGAATGAAAATCAACAGCGTGACCTAAAGTCAGTCAGAATTACAGAGAACTTCTAGAGTCATAGGGGGAACAGGGAATGATGTAAATGATGTAAGTACATGTTTTAAGGGAGAGAGATGTGTATGGGGATGATATCACCCCATAGGGAATGCGACTATTTAGTCATACAGTTGTATATGTATTCAGTTGCTAGTGAAATAGTATCAGAAGGTTCACATTGCAGCAAAACATCCTTGGCACACCAAGCTAAAAAGAAACATTGTAAAGCATATTTCACTAAATTTTCCATTTTGTTTCTTGAGTAGATAAGAAGCATATTTGGCCTTTGTTCTACAAAGTTATGATTGACTTAGGCATTTTATATTCATTATATTTTGACTTCTTAATACTGATGTAATTTGTTAAATAGGAAGCTTGCAACAGGCTGATTAAAAGCCTTAGTGATTTTATGTTTAACATTTCAATTTTGATGTAATATTGTAGGAAAAACAGCTAGACTTAAGACTAACTCTAAAACTAGAAGATAAAATGCAAAATTCAGCAGAAAATAGTTATTTTCTGAATGAGATGAATGCTGCACAACACAGCATAATACTAAACTTGTGGTATACAAAAGCAGTGAAAACATAATATCAACTTTTTTATTCTTCAATTTTGAGGATGTTTTCTCCTTGTAGCATATGCTTTCCTGGTCTACCATTGATAAGAGTTAATTTCTTTTTTTTTTTTTTTTTTACTTTATAAAACCACCAGAGAAAATGTCACAATAAGCAAAGGATTAATTTGGGGTTTTTTGTACTGATAACTTGTCTATGTAAGGACTTGATAGATGCAGGTTGTCATAGCTGTCTTCTCTCTCAGGTTTGCTTTCTCATTCTCACTGCTGTACGTGAAAAGCTACTATGGTACAGAACCCATTAATAGTTTAAATTTTTACTGATGAGATATTCTAAAGTTTCTATGATAGTCTCTGAAAAACCTGATGCGCTTTTTAGCACCACCTTGATTGGTATTATTAAACAGGATGCCCTGTGGCATACTTGTACTTTGTGGTAACAACATTACATTTTAAATTTGTTCACTGTCCCTCAGCTTTATGGCTGCATTTCAGGTAAACCAATTACTTTGGGCAAATTGATGAAGTTTCCTTAGTTTTCCTTTACATATCTTAAAATTTTAGAACAAAAACTGTTCAGCTAATGATTTCTATATGCTTTTGATTAAATGTCCCCAGTATAGAAACTCAATATTTAAATGTAAGCCTTGCCCCCTCAAATTGGTAAGTAATTTTCCACGCAGGTTACCAGTGTCATTGCAAAATCAAAGTAGAAGACCCTTGACATTCACACTGACATTTGAGAAATATAAATATAATATGTGTAATCTGAAGGATTCCCCTGTATTTCCTCATGCTTGATAGCTGGAATTCCATGATTACCGAGATTATTTCTAGCAAAGCGTGTTCAGAAAAATCATATATAGAAGAAGGTGCAGGAAGGGATGATATGGGACAGGGCAGGATAAACAGTTCTGTGAGAGCAGACAGGAAAACTTTGATTTCTTTAAAGTGGTAATACAAAGGACTTGAGTTATGACTTGATTGCCATCTGTAAATACACTGAAGAGTAAATACTAGAAGGAGTAAACATTTTAAATCTAAGGACAAGAACATCCTTAATTATCAATGAATTTAGGCTGGACTGAAATGGTTCATCATTTTGTTTATCATGCTAAAAAAATTAGTGATTTTTTCACTGATATAATTTATTACTGCAAATAAGGAGACTCTTCCTTATTTTTTATTACATCTTTGCACTACTGTAGGTCTGAACTGCAACAAGGGTAGTATATATATCTATGCTGTTATGTTGTATGGCTGCTCAATTAATGAGTTAAAAAAATTGCAACAGACTACATGCTCCACCATTAACTGTAACTCATTAATCTGTCAGAGGTTTACCATTGCAGCCAAAGAGAAATTAACTGTGATTTAAATTGATCGCTGAGTACTTAACTTTAATTGACACGTCAAATCTGTGTCAGAGTAACAAGATTTGACTAATACCAAACATCCCTAAGAACATGCTTTTCTGTACTGAATAGCTGTAGGACATTCATTAAAAGAAGCAATGTAGATAGACTGTTTATTATTATAAATACTTTGTCTTAATCACAGAATCCTTGCTGATGATCTGTGCCTGGATAATTCCCTAGGTGGAAGCTCACTTTCCAAAACTGATTTTGGCAGTGGGTACAACTTAAGGATGACCTTATTGCTCTTACATTGGAATTACAGAACCTACAGAGAGGAGGGGAAAAAGGGCAGGACTGCACCACTCCCTCAGAAAGAAGAAACTCCGTGAATTTTCCATCACCACAGGATACCCCCAACACCCTATTGCAAAAGGAATGTCTTCATTGATGGGCCTTTGGAGAAAGCCTTCCTCTTTTAATTTTTGTTTCTAATCCCGTGATTCTTGTAATTTTGCTGAATAAGGGCAATTATGCGGTTCCATACATGACGATGTGGAAAACTTTCCTGTCTAATCCTGCCTCAACTTAGTTAGCTAAGTGCTTCATTGGTGATTAGGATCTCTAGAGTTGAACTCTTGCCCACTGAGGATGAGCAGTGAGGCCCTTTTGGTTCCTGGATAAAAGCTCTAATCCTACACTAGTTTGAAAATGGTTGGTACTCTTACCCCTCCACTAAGTAGGACAGGCCAGATGGTTTGAGGATTTTGGTGAGGACTAACTTCCCTTTGATTTCAGGAAGCTTTAGAAAATAATTTCAGCTATTCAGAGAAGATTGTTGATGGATTTTGGATGAGGAGCTCGCTCTTTCTTTGTCCATGGATGTATAAAAGCAGATTTTAAGGTGTTCATTAATATTTTTAATTTTTCTGAGTTTTTTGTTTGGTTTTATTTTTCTTATGTTTCTGAATTGCTAGGTATCCAGGTGGGTGTCCTGTGAATAGTTTTGTTAAAGTTTTATTTAAATGTTGCCTAATTCCTTTTCAGAGTGTGTCTCAAATAACTGCCCAGCAATGCTCATATTGAAATCAATAGAATAAGAACTCAGTAAAGACCTAGCTAAAACTAGGACTTCAAAATTGCTACCTGTACTATCAGATGTCTCGAATCCCCTTATAAAATAAAAAATTCAGTCATATATATATATATATATAAAGAACAAAAAACCCAAGTAAGTATATACACTACTTCTTGCCTTCTTTTCCCCTGGGTTGAGTAATGTCTCATCTACCATCACTGTTAATGATTTGCAGGAGGACAGCTGTTCTGTCACTACTTCAGTTCAGTCTTTCCTGTGCTGAAAACATGTGGTCACTTATAGGATGCTTATTTGTACAGAGCTATCACTTTTTGTTGTTCATAGTTAAAGAAGAACATAGTCAGTAGTTGCTGACTTCATGGTTTTTCTCTTCTGACTCCCTTGTTTTTACTATAAAAATCTGTTGAAATCATCAGTGTGCTGCAAAATCTGTGTATTTTCTGTATGTTTTAGCATGGAAACATTGAAAAATGGGTAGGTATAATTAATTTTAGTGGTGGTTTTTTTCCTGGTTTATTATCAGTAGTAATGGCTGGATTTTAGTTTTTATGCTCAGAAATAATCATCATATCAAAAGCCAAAGCTAGTTAATATCTAGGATGTTTACCCATAAAAAAATTAATTAAACACAGTGCTGACATACTGTATAATAATGATTGCCACAGCTCTTACGGCATGTCCTAGAATATTTATTAACTGAAGAATGAATATACTCCTTCCGTTTGCAATGGAAGTTGTGTGTTCTCAACTCCTAATGCATTATGTTGAATTCACATTTTGCAGCTTGGCTTTTTTTCAGCTTTAGCTCACGGGCTTTTAAAATGTTTGCACTTTCAAGCAGTAGTATAAAGGATTAGATGAAAATGGACATGACAATTACATGAACAAACATCATGCGCTAAGCCTCTGTCGCTGTTCATATTTGCCATGTTGTCAGCTGACAAGAAGTTCTTGTTCGGGTTTTTTTTTTTTCAAACAAATGATGTGTTCCTGAAGATGCTTTTACTCTAACAGCAGAAAGTATTTCTTGTTAAGTGAAATGTTGAGTTTTTCTGTGATTATTCATTTCCTCAGATGAATTTTCAGTACTATATATTCCATGTTGTTATTAATACATTTTATATGTTAGCACTTAGGGTAGGACTTGTTTCAATGAGAGACTGAATGGTCTAATAATAGAAATCTTTATTGAAACCATGTATTTGAAATCATCCTCTTTTTATCTCCTGTGGGAAATATAACCCGATTATATCAAATAGGAATTTGGGAATGCCATACCAATTTTCTCTCCAGCCTTTCTTGCATTAATAGGTAAATATGACATTGTCTAGAATAAGGTGAATTAGGTATAAGAAAAAGGAAAGCTGAACTAGCTCAAATCAGGACCTGCTAACTCTAGCAGTTAAGACACCTACTAAAATGGGCTGTGGGAAGTAACTTTAAACAAATTTTATTAGATATGGGTTGTCTTTAAATTTACTGATAGGCACAGTAGCCAAGAAATCTGTCAGGGTAATCATGTTGGTTTAGAGGTTTTACACTGACACCATGCCAACACATAAAAGTGATTGTGGATCTGAACTGCACCAGTACAGAGGAGGAGGAAAAGAACAATTAATTTGTCTACACAAGATAGCTAATGTAATTTGAAAATCGTTAAGATACTATGCTTTTCAGGTGCAGGTTCAAAAAGATACATGTCTCCTGCCATCCTGTGTTATGTCTACCAGCCTAGATAAACCTTAGGGATTATTAAGGCCATCTCCAAAAATATTAAATGCACATAGGCAACAAAATAAAACTTGGACATTCACAAACTCCATTCAGTACCCATTTGCTACCTGTTCCTTTCAAGAAGAAATTAACTTTGTGAAGTTACTGCACTTGGGTCTAGGCAAGTAACAAGAGAGAAAGAAAAGTCAAGTTCATGGGCTTCTACTAGATACACAATAAAGGGGGTGGAAGTAGAGGTTACTCATTGAAAAGGCGATTCCAACCTGATTTTGATAGATCTCAAATATCATGGTTTGTCATATCACAAAAGTAGTCACAGGCACACATCCGAAATATCTTACCTACATTTTTACTAAGCAGGGAACTAATTCTGACTGACTAGAAACATTCCTTCAGTCCTACTAGGATTCAAGTAGCTAAACCCTCATTCAATTTAAATTTAAAAAAGAAGACAGAGATTGTGAGAGATCCCATGTATTGTAGCATACAATGTTTGTAGACAGAAAGCAGCCTAGAAATCTTCTTTAACTAATCCTGTTATGCCAATAAATTAGCTTTCATATGTTCTTACACATTTACATTTTTGAAAATCTTAACTGAAAAAAATAAACTAGTGACAGAAAGATGAGGCAATGTAAAGAGTGCTTATTTTTTAAAGCAAGAGAATAAATTCAGATTCCCCAGATGAGCTTTTTAAGATTATTGTCTTATGATTAGAACAAGTAAAGAAGAAATAATGAATACACACTTTTCCTCAGTTAGATCCATTCAATATATTTGCTTTTAATCCACCTTCAATATCTTCATGATTGTGATAAAGTGTTTGATCAATATTTGCTCATACTGACTCACAGTCTCCAACAAGAAATGCCTTGAAGAAGAGGCTGGCTGTTTTTTCTCTGGGAAAGAAAGATATGGCATTAAATTTGCTCCTAGGGTTTCATAATGTGTTGCAGAGGCTTGCAAGTAGGAACCTTTCCAAACTCTGGGGAAGGCTGCAGCTAAAGGGAGATGAGTTTTGTTGGCTTTGCTGTGTGCAAAACCCTGGATGAAGTCGTTGAGTAAGTAAAAGCCTCTGCAAGCTGGAATATCAGAGGCAGAGGAGCAGAGAAGCCAGGGAATACTTGCAATTTGGAGAGAGGGAGAAAGGTGGCAACCTGTCCATCCCTATCTAGAGACAACTGTCTAGTGAATCTAGACAGCAGGGGTGTGCTTCCTGGATGACATTGTTAACTAGCTGAAGGAAAGTGCTTGGGAGTGAGACAAGATGCAGAACCCAAATTCTGTACTGCAGGAGGTGACCGGGCTTGCTGAAGACTAGATGAATGAGACAGATTCTCAAGTCAATAGGATTATCTTGTGCTGTTGAAGAAACCAAACTCTCAGAGGTGCTGATTTTTACTACTGTATAAATCGGTACTAGAATCTTGAAGGTTTTAGGGGAGAAAAAAAGAGGAGATCTAGCACCATTGTTATAATACCAGGAGTGACATATAGGGAGGGGCATGTCACTAAAATTGCATATCAGCCCATACCTTGATGTGATTCTATTGACTTTTAAAGGAACTTAAGACCTGAATCAGAGTCTTCTAATACTTCTTGTTCTACCAGCTGTTAATGACCGTATTTGATAGCATGCTGTGTATTCCCCTTGGAAAAGGAAAAAGGCCATGTAGAAAACAATCTCATACGGGCTCTTTTGATAAACTGTATAATTTTGCTGCTTACAGTATTATAAAATGGTTTCAATGTTTTTGGGTATGATTTAGGATATGTTTTTGCAGTATGGGTATATGGTATAGAAAAAAATTCTAAGTGCACTTAATGCTAAGTGATTTCTTTGGCCATTGTAATTAAAAATGCACACCCAGAATGTATGAAGTACAAAGTACTCAGAATAGAATGCAGGCATGAAAGCAGAACTGAATTTTTAAATTACGTCAAAATAACTCAATCTTCTTCAAGAGAAAAGTTTCAAGGTTAATGCTTCACATAAAGTGTCTGTACTGGAGATCATTTCCAGAGCATCTTTACTGGACTCAAGAGCAGACATTAGGAACAAAAGTGGCAATCTGAAAATCTTTTATTTTCTTAATTCAGGTTTATTTAACAGTTATTCTAAAGTTGGCCATAGCTTTTCCTGTAAATGGAATGTGAATAAATTGCAGGCTCATACAAAAATGAGGGACAAAGGCTATAGTCTTACAGTGATAGACTGGGATTTGAAGATTTAACTCCTATCAGTGTTAATGGGACTTAAGGACTAAATCCCCATATGTCGTGATGAGATTCATTTCCATTGTTCAAATACACATCATGAGACAGTTACAATATAGGCATTTGAAAAATTTTTTACTTTGGCCTACTCTTCTGATACGATTTTTTTTTAGTGTCTTTAACATTGGCATCTATGTCCTTACAAACTAAAGAAACATTGTGAGTGTTACATAACCATCACCTTGATGGACTGAATCTTGTACAACTGCATCAAAGCACACATCATACAATGTGACCAGAGCTATGTAGTGATGCTACATTCTTAATTTCACAGATCCTCAGCTTTTCTACAACAGTGCCTGGGTAGATATCAGCTTGACAATTTAGTTACCTTCACAGCTTTTTCTGGGTAATGCTGTAATGGCTGTAGCAGGATATTGACTTTTAACTACAGATAGCCTGATAGCTGCTATTTAAACAGATTGAAAAGATTAATATAAAGCCTAACAGTAAGTATGAAAATACTGGAGGGGATGGGAGTATTGCCATAGGCTTTCATAGTGCAGTGCTGTGTTAAGTCATGGCTTTTCCTTTAATGTGAAAAAGAGGAGTATCAATGTAAGCAAGCATAGGTAATAGGTGATAAGAGGTGTAAACTTTTCTCCAGCTTTTCTAGGACAAGCTCAGATGGGTGTAGGTAAACATTGGGCATAAATATTTGATTAAAGGTTAAGTCTCCCTTGGAATGAGGAGCTAAAGATTTTGGAAGAACCTTTCATAATTAAGGGTTGGCATGTAAAGAAACCATTTGGAGTTTAGATGGCATTAGAACAGGTCATGAATATATATATATATATATATATATTTATAAATATAATATATGTATACACACCAACCTGAAGTTGGTATAGAGAGCTGTATACCTGATTTGACTTTTGTCCCAGGACTGGGAAGTCAAAACAGAAGTTACTGCATGCATCTGGAGTAGCTGAGGGGAGATTTTATGGATGCCTAGCTCGAACAAGTGGAGACAGGCACTCAGCTCTCAGCACTAGGCTTGAACTGCTGCAGTATTTTCCACTTTTTGTGTGAGAGATGGGACTATAAACTGGTTGTTGTTTATCATGAAGTATCTTGGAGATTTTATTCAACATTGAACATTTGTTGCTCTTCATTAATGAAAATACTTCTTTGTGGATTTATGTGTTGGCAAAGAGTACGAAAGTGTTTAAAAATCATGTCTTAGTCTTTTGTTAAACTGAATGACAAAACCCTAAAATTTAGGAGGTAAAGAATATCAGTGTTTGCTTTTTAAAAATATGTATACAGTTCTTTTTAATTAATTCAAATGGCAGGTATAAAACTCCATCTTCAGGTACCACAAAAATACTGTCAGTGAAGAGCAGTTGTCTTTGACATGAGAAAACTTGCTGTCAGTCTACACTTGCTCAGAGTGCCCGCCCATCTTCTGCATGTGCTAGTTTAGAAACACTGCTCTGGCATGTTGGAAAGCCTGAGGGATTACCTCTTGTCTGTTGGCAATAAGTAGCAAAAGTTATGTCTGGAAACTTTGACAGCACCATACAGGTCTGAAATGAGTTGTGTTACCCTTATATAGGTGGGTATTAAGACCCAGATGATCTATCAGTAGGAAAACTTAAAATGAACCAGCAGCCTTTATTTCTGATGTAGGTATTTATTTTCCATATTTCATATAGATCCCATTGAATTTCAGCTCCAAGTTCCAGAAGACATTACAGAATTTGGCCATGACTCAAGACATCAAACCTTACAATGATAAATCTAGTCCAATTCATATTGTTCCAAAAATCTTGAAGTAAATTATGGGTCACAACCACAAAAATTTATCCAGTTTACAAATTAGAACAACTGAAATGGGAAATTTAGTATTTAATTGTGGAAGCCTTCTAGTATATTATGTTTGTAGATTCTTTATTCTGTTTGTGCCCATTAGGTGGCTGCTGTTAGTGAAAACTGTAAGTCTGTACTTCTACTTTGCTGTAGAAACTTATTAAATATTTTCAGACCTATGACTTGTTCCTGAACAGAATATATGTTCCTTTTGCACACTAACAACTGTGTCAGACCCTCTATGATGTTGCTTTCATCTAAAGCTATTGAAGATATCTGCAACTTTTTCAAGCAGCTTTTCATCATTACAGTATCGCTTGTTCTAGACCGTAACTTCACAGTCAATGTAGAGATGTTGACCATATTAGATAATTTCCTTTCATAAAGGAAGTGTCCCTTTTTCATACATTGGCACAAGGTTACCTAGAAATGGCATGTTTTGAGACCTGAAAACAAGACCTTGCTATTGCTCCAGTATCTTCTCAGAAGAATGCACTGTTATTAGGCAAGATCACTCTACGTCTTTAGAACTTTCAGCAGAATTGGGCTTCAGGGTGCTATCTAAAAGAAAGATTAACTTAGTGCTTAGAAAGATAAAAATGTTTATTAATTTTTTTTACTGATGCGTCTCTTCATAGTTGAATGTTGAATATACTGGTTTTCAAACATATGAAATATGTGGAAACCGTCCCTGTAACTGAGCCTCTTTTTCAAAGAATGTAATCACAGTCTATTAACCAAGGAACAAATGTTGGGCCCCAATAACTTACTGGAGAATTGGTTCTGAAAACAGTTTAAAGCCTACTGGCTTGAGAAGGCAGGGAAAGAAGCCTGGCACCAGCTTCTGCAAAGGTCATCAACTCCAGTGAAGACAAAGCTTCTGATGATTTTTAAAAAACCAATTTAATCAGCTATTTTTGGTAGTTTAAACGTAAACCAAACAACCAAAACTATTTTCTTCAGTGTAAAGCCCATCTGCTGTGCTTTTTCCAAATTCCTGGAATTTAATTATGGAATGATTCAGTCCACACACTATTTTTTTTCCCCTGAATAATTTATAAATCATCAAAGGAATAAAAAAGGGGAAAAAACTGACATTTCCTATACTTTTTCCACACCAATAAAAGGTGGCCAAAAGGCTGAACATATTTCCTGAGAAAAAAATCCAATATAGATTTCTGCAAAGAATCCAGAAATATTCTCATAACACCGGAGGGTAGGAAATAGGTATAGAGTGGTACAAACATCCTCACAAGCATCCCAAAGGCCAGGAGACAAACAGAGTGAGGCTATTCATCCTCATTTCTGATTGGTTGCATAAGGATGATTCTCAGTGTTAGTATATAATTTCATATAATGAAATAGTAACGTTGTTCTGTGCTTCCATATCTTTTAATCTCCTACTCTTTGAGATTTCTAAATCTTTACATGAAAAAGAGAGTAGTAGCAACATGCAGAAATGGAAGGTTGGATTGGACATAGGTTTTCTCTTTATATGTGAGAAGCAGTAAGAGTTTGATTTGTCTAGAGGATGAAATCCTTGCTTTGTGACTGTCGAGACATACACAGATCCGGTTCCACCATTTCAGTCAGTAAGACAGAAAGATTGTTAATGCTGGACCCTAAGCTGTGCTGATGCTTGAAGTTTGTTTAAGGGAGTTTTAAATTATGTGGTTTACTTTTTTTTTTTCTGCCTTCTCAGAGTATCTGTGACATAAAATTAGTTCCTCATGTGGCCACTTAAAATTATATAGGTTCAGCTATCATCATGGTTTCCTAGCAAGAAAAAGGAAAGTGCCTGTTCCCCACTATGAACCACCTGTCTTTTTGCAACAAAGAGCAGGAATACTACATAACTGTAACCTAGTACTCTAAAGATGCTGTGAGAAATGTAAAAAATAATAAACATGAAAGAACCCATTTAGAGCTAACAAGCGGTAACCCAAACTAATCTAGTTTTGGGATTTGGCTTTCTCTCCTGACCCTTTAGACCCGGTTTAAGAGAATCCGCTTGCCCGAAAGCTGACTCCTGCTGCAGACTGTAGGTTCCCATTGCGTCCCAACAAACACCTTGTTGAGAAGTAATGTAATGTCCGCACAGGGCTATTTTGCAGCCGATCTTAGGGTTTGGTTTTTAACCTTTTTCCTTAACTGTGGACTATGTCATACGTAACCGAGGCAGCAGAGGGAGCTCAAAGATTTTGGTTACCAGTTGGAGACCTAAAGAACCAGACTGACAGGGAGGAGGTGACAGGGCCAAGAACAAATACAACAGTGAAGGACTGATGTACTCAGGGCTTGATGTACTTTGATTTCTTTAAATCTAACAGACTATATGCATACCCCATTATTCAACTGCTAGTTTTAAATACCAGTGAGATTTCAAGGTACCATTTAGCGGCCAGGTTTTATTTTGCATTTGTTGCTTACTTAAGATTTTTTTTTTTATTGCTTAGAAAGAAGTACTTATCAAGAATATCTTTTTGAAGCTAATAAATCATTCTAATATGTCTTTCTATGTGTAAAGATTTTGAATAAATATTGACATAGGTCTGTGATTTTCAAAATAAAATAGCTAAATTAGCAATATTATAGCGGCAGTAATTGATCTTTATTCAGCAGTCCAGAACTTGTTTGTAAAATAACACAAGATGGTTTTGATTGTAATTTTATGATAGTAAGATATTCGCATCTTTCAGAACACTTTCATCTTCAGCATTGGGCAGAAACAAGGCTAATAAAATACAAAACAGAAAGTCCCATCTACACAAAAGCATTTGTTCTTTTGCAAAGGAAGATGTGAGTTGCTGACCATAAGCAGAAGTCTGTTCTGAACTGTATCAGTGAATACATTATAAACAGGACACCAGCATCACAGTGAGGGTGATGGAGCAGTGGAATAGGCTGCCCAGGGAGGTGGTGGAGTCTCCTTCTCTGGAGATATTCAAGTCTCGTCTGGACACCTATCTATGTAATATGAGATAGGGAACCTGCTTTGGCAGGGGGGTTGGACCCGATGATCTCTTGAGGTCCCTTCCAACCCCTAAGATTCTGTGATTCTGTGATCATGAAGGCAGTGTTTGTCCTAAAGTCAGGGTTATGCTTATATTGTCCAGGTTTTGAATGGATAGAATGAGAAAACTGGAACTATTTGTTACAAATCAGATGGTAGTCTATCTATTTTAATTAGCTTTCAAGGCAACACAGATGTATTGTACTAACTTACTAAATTGTACTGAAAAGATATATTTATAGTTTCTATTTTTTGGAGGGAAGGTGAGCAAAGATGAGGCAGCTGTGAGTATCACTTAAGATATGAATTCAGGCATCCTTTTCCTAAATTCAGGACAATTTTTTAAAGTGGGAGGAACTTTAGTTTTCCCAGATATTCTTTTTATAGTGATGGAATTGCTGATCTTTGCACTTCATTGACCATGCTGTCTGTCTCCTGCTTTGCACCAGATTCACTCATACAGACATTAAAAAGTAGCTGTGGAGGACTATTCTAATCATGTAGACACTGCTTAATCCTCTGATCAAACTGGAGTAAATCCCCTTGGATGCCTTGCCAATCTGTTTGGGATTTGCAATCTGGCAAAGCACCCAAATCCAAATTAATTTTCTACCTGAAAAAAATCCTGTCTCCCACAGTAACATCTACCTCTATGTTCCAAGGGGAGCAAAGATGAGGCAGCTGTGAATGTCACTTCAGTGATAAGGGGCATAAAAATTTGATTTTATGAATTTATGTTATTGATTTTCTAACCACAGTTCCTTGGCTACATTCAAAGTTCTCATGTTTGCTCTTGCTGGTAATTTAGGATGGCTTTTACTTAGTGTTATTCCTTCATCATCTTCTTTTCTTCTTTTTTTCCTCTTTTGCCATACCAAGTATTTTTAGTCTGTGTTCTGTCATTCCATGTACATATCCTGACCCCCGAAATTGTTATGATTTTAGATGATTTACTACATTGATTTGGATCTTATAGATCCCATATTAGTATGTAACTGTTTTCAGAAGTGTTCATTTGCTTTTCTTCAAAATACTTGAGGAGATTGTATAGAGAAAGAATGCTTCTATTTCCATTCTCAACAAATCTTAATGAGCAAATATGTGCTTCAAGTTATTAGCAAATACGTTTCATCAGTCAAATAAGACTGTCAAAGTTATTTTTGTTCCTTCACAGTTGAATATCTAGTTTTATTATCTTTATACTTTAACCTCTCTTTCTCCTTATTTGCTTATAATACCCAGTCCTTTTGGACTCTTATCTTCTGCCTTTCTTTTATAGAAGAATTATAGGTGTATGTACAAGAAGTGCGCAATCTATTTAAATTCAACCCCCATCTTAGAATTCTTAATGAAATCTTATATAGCAGATTAGCATTTCAGGAATTCTTTTATCTCTATGCAATAGCTCTATGGAAGAAGGACCTTTTAACTAAAGTATACATCCCCACATGCAGTATATATAATGAAATTCTAAAGTATTATTAACAAAGAAATGGAATTAATTTACATATTTGAGTTTAGAAACGTTGATTACTATAGAAATGAATACCTATCCAATAGAAAAGACTTAGTTCATTAAAATTGTCAAATAAAACTTATGCAGAAATACTAAGAAAAAATATCAACCTTCACTTTAACTTGTGTGTTTGATGATACAGCATTGGATTTTCTGTCAGAAAAAAATCTATCACCAAATTAAAAGTTCTCACTTTCTGTTCTCAGAAGCGAGTTTCCTTCGTCATTTGATTCCAGGTGAAGAGAAGCCCTGGATAGCTTTTGTGCTCATTGAACATATTTAACTTTTTTGAGGTAAAATATCTTACCATGGTTGTCTCTGCAATGGATCCAAAGCTGTTTATAAATATGTTGCATGTGACATTAACTGGAGGGCCTGGAAAAGAGAAAAAACACCAGTCTCTGTTCCAGAATCATTGCTTATGGAGTGACTAAAATATAAACCATTAGGAAATGATGTTTCTTATGTAAGAGGAAAAATAGTGCTGCATTCATAATGCAAAATTAAATTGGATGGATTCTCATAATAATCCTTTTGATTTTTCTCAAAGATACGCTACTTGACTAGCCAGTTCTAGCAACAAAAGAAGATAGAAAGTTCGTTATAAACTTGTACTGATGATTCTGTGAAAAAAAGTCAACATTCCATTTGAAATATATAGCAAAACCTACAGTGACATTCTTCATTCAAGGCAGCTACTACCATTAATGTTATCTGTCATCACTGGTAACAGAAATACATTATTGCTGCTCTTATCTCTACTGCTTACAGGAACAACGTATGGATAAGAAAGAATGACTTAGATTCTATTCTTATTTCTCTTAAATCCACAAAATGGTTAAGAATCCATTTAAACTGAATTTTCTGTTACCAGGGGTTTTCAGTCAACTGCTGTCTTATCTTGCATTTGTGAAGCATCAGTAGTGGCAGAGCAGTCATTATGCTAGCTAAAGAAAGAATAGTCTCTTCATGTAAAAGGTTTTAACTTATTTCTCTGTAAAAATGGCATTGTTGTGGAGCATACTAATTTTTCCATTATTTCTTATCAATTTCAGTTTGTGTACAGTGGAAACAAGGCTTTTCCATCACAAGGTTTTTCACTCTCCTGCACCTTGATAGTCTTACATCAATAATCCAGTTCAGAATTGGAGAACCTGTTGGTTTGTTGGTTTTGGGTTTTTCTTGAAGGTGTATGCAATCACAAATAATGTAAGATCTATCTCTGGAATTTGAGGACTGGCCTTACAACCCCCTAAGTAATATTTGTTTTTTAGGGTCGCTGAAGGAAGAAGCTTGCTCTGCCACTGGTGGTGGTTTACAGCTAGCAAAGTGAGATCTGATCAATGAAGTTGGAATTGAAGAATCAGAATGTCCGTTTTGCCATCAGACACAACTTGGAACATCCAGGTTTGTTTCCTCGAGGCAATAATTGTTTTGAAGTACTGTATAGCAATTGCAATCAAAAAAATCACTATGTGTGCTTCAGTCATTATAAAACACAAGACTATGCCTGTGGAGCAGAACACTGGGTTAAAGAGGTATCACTCTGCAGTCACTCTGACACTATTTTCACTTTGATAACTTGGTTAATTATTCAGAGCTGTTGAGCATATCCAATACTTCTTAGAATTCAGTAAATGCTTGACATTGACAACTCCTGAAAAGGATCATAGAAAAAGCAGGGGAGACAAAAAAAGGCAGTCACTGAAAACTGCCAGGGAGAAAACAGTACTTTCTGGCTATGTTAGATATTCTGTGTGCAAGGCAGCTTTTCTTTCAAACATTTTCATTTTGCAGTACTTATCATCATGTAAAACTGGGCATGATACCATCCTGTAAGTTTGCTATATTGACAGTTACCTTTATAAAGAAAAAACCCTAAGTCAATACAATGTGGATGCTTCATTTCAAAAACAGCTTTACAAAAGTGTAGTTAACAGCTAGTTAAAAAAAAACACAAAAAGAGAAACTACAAGCTGCTTGCAACTAGTTCATAAATTACTTAAAGATACTGTTTTGAGAGGAAAAACAAACTTCTAAAAATGTGGTCAAAAGGAAGCACAAATGAAGCTATAAAACCTGGAAGTTATACTCAAATAAAGGAACTCAGGAAAGTTGAACATAGATTAAAGACAGGGAGAAAAAAAAACATACAGCTGAAGCTTGCTAGAGACAGAAAAGCTAACAATGATAGCTATCTGAAAGGCGTTAAAAGCCAGGATCTGGAAGGTGAACTCAAGAGAAGATGATTAAGATATAAAAGTATCCATGAAAGCGAAGAAGGTCAGAGCACAAAACTAAATGAAGTCTTTGTAGCAGCATTTGTCTCCAGTTGCTAGTTGTGTCAAATGCTGGAGCCATTCTGATGGAAGAGTTGTATGAGGACTGCAGAAGGCATTTCAGACTAAGTGAACAGGACCAAACTGACAGGCTGAGGAGATAACAAGCCAGACATTATAAAAATCTTTGCAAAATTCTGGAAATTCCTGTGAGCCAGCTTTATCACCTGTGTCAGTTTTGCTATCTGTGGAAACAAGTCCAGCAAGTATAAATTGAATTAAAAAACAGACTTCAGGTGTGATGGTGGATGACATTGAGAACAAGCCTTATCCCTGCAAACCTACATCTGTACCAGCACAACTATCTGGTAGACGTGATGACAATTTTATGATTAATAGATATGGAATAATATTGGTTTTGCTGAAATAATCTCTCTCAGATGTACCAAAGATCTCTGAAAGAATTGATGCGCCTGTAGACAGTCAGATTAATTTAAATTAACATTAATTTTAAAACCATATAACTATGTATAGTATACAATTAAATTATTAAAATAGTTTAATTGGAGTTTCAAAAAGTTTTCAACACAATATTTTGTCAAGGGCTTTTAAGGATATTATTCTTGATGAAGTGAGAGACGGTGGTCCTGTAGGCATTTTGCTTTATAGTTATTTAGTATTAGAGATAAGTAGCCTTTTTTCAAAGCGTGAGGTGACTGCTGCTGAGTTCCCCCATGGGTCTGCAGTGAATTCCTGTAATTCAATATTAACAACCTAGGAAAGAACATATAGCAATATAATTTCTTCTGGTAAAATTATTTAGGATGTTTGTATATAAAGCTGACTGCAAGGAGGTGGAGAAAGATCACAAAATACTGAGCTATCAAACAATAAAATGTTTGATGAAATTCAGTGTCAGTCAAATATCAAATGATCCCTGCTAGGTATTCCTACAGATGCACGCTAAATTAGTGATTTATGCACAGGAAAGAGTGTTTGGATTACTTGTAGATGATTCTCTGGAAGCATGCTCCATAATCAATACAGATAGGAGACTGCAAAGACATACATTAAAAAAATATGGACCACCACACAAGCAGATCATGAACCTCCATCTTGAATAGTTGAAAATTTCTTCTGCTTCAAAAGGATATTTTAGGGAAAAAAGAGATGTCAAGAAGTCAAACAAAGATCGCAAATTATGAGAAATGCTGCCACATAAAAATGACTTAATTAGAACAGATTGCAAAAGGGAAATGCTAGGGAGTAATATGAAAGTATACAAATGTGTAAAGATGAAAAGGAAGTAATCCTTTTCTTCCATTTCTCAGTATGTCACCTGGCAATAGAATCAGTAAAAGAGACACCAAATTCAAAGCAAACTAAACATCATACTTTTCAGTATTCCAAAACACGAAGATTTTATTGCCATGAAATACTGGGAATGACCAAAGAATAAACAAGTTCCAAAAGTGATCAGGGAAAAATTTTTATTAATTTTTTTTTTCCAGTTAAGACCTGGATTAAGAAGTTCCTAAACTGATGATGGCTGAGGATTGTTTGGAAATACCAAGGCAAGGAAAACTTTATAGATTCCTATGTAAATCCCAAAATTTCCCCCTTAATAGATTATCAGTGCTGCAATCTGGGTTGTATGGATTTAGCACTATAACACCTCTTCGGTATCTGGTTAATTTTGAGCATCTTGAGGCCATGACAATTTGGACATGTGGATTACATAATTGTATCCAAATCTGAAAGACACTAAAGTATTCCTCATATAGCCTGGGATGTGGAACAGCTGAGTAAGAGAAGCACCTCACTATAAGCTTGATGTGCTGGAAATAACATTTTGTAACTGGAATCAAGATTTTACAAGAGTAACTTATTTTCTCCTTTATTCCATAGCTAAATAAATACCAGCAATCTTCTCTATTATTTCTGTTGAACAAGAACAGATATGCTCAATTCCTTATCCCAAAGAGAGCACTCAGACAAAATAATTATTTATGTGTTATTTACAAGTTACTGACCAAGATTAATTATAACTCTAAGATCATGTTTATATAGGAATTTTATTGGAAGAACAAATGGTTTAAAACAATTGTCTGGGTTTTCTTACTAGTACTTGTTCTATTTCTTTAAAACTGTTGCCAGATTAAAAACTCAAGAAGGCATTAAGCCCCAGCATTTGTTCTAGGACTAATAAACTAGCCAGGAAGTGGCAAAGTCACTTAAGGAGACACTTATTCTTAGCGATAGATCTGAATCATTCTGGGCAGATTTGTTCCAACTGCATAGCTGTCTAGAAGATTTAGAATGTGCACTTTCTGAAAAAGAACATTGTCAAATTACGTTTTGTCTCTTTAAATTTCAATAGTTACAAAACAAGGCTCTAGTTCTTTTGAATTATACTTTCAAGAAGAGCTGTATTGAAGTTGCTGATCTCTAAACCATCTGCCTGTTCTTCATTGTAGTGCCAGCAGAAGCTTGTGATTGCATGGTATCCATGGCAAACTCCAAAATCCAACACCTGAAACAACTGCTAATCTGTAACCTCTTAATTTTAAGCACTTGTTTGTAGGACTTCAAGATACTCCAAGAAGAAAGAAGAAAAACTGTAGTGCTTAGACTTTGCCTGAGGTCTTTTGTCCAGCACAACTTTACCTTAGGTTGAACCAGCAAAGAATATACTGTGGCAGCAAGTAACTTTAATAAGGAGCAAAAGTAATTTCAAAAGCTACCATTCACGTAAGAAAATAATTTTAGAAATACTGTGCTTTGCTTTATTTCACAAATATTGTTTGATACATTATCTCTCCAGGAAGCCAGGCACTGCAACATTTTTCTAAGTAGTTCTGCCAAAGAAAGTCCCAGGGACTTACTCTGTATGGTTATCCAGGGTATTGATCACTGTTGCAAATCATTTAGCGATGTCTGACTTTGCAGTGCATGTTCATAATTTTCTGAGAAATATCAGCACCACTGACTTATTAAAAGCAAAGCATTTCCAGCTGCAGTAAATCCTGGGTAGTAAGTCTATATACACAGCACCGACTGTTTATGGCTCACTGATGAGGAAGTAATGTGACAAACTATTTACTTGGTCCTTATGAATCAGTCTGGACAACAATGGCTTTAGAGTCATAACCACTTAAGCTTCTGGGACTTGGAGATGTCAAAAAATTATAAAACTTAGTGCTGAATAAGGATTAAGATGGAAAGACAGTGACCGATGACTTAGAGAAGGAAGGCCTGTCTGCTTGAAAGAAAATTTTTGTAGTTAACATGGAGTAAAACACACCTTGTAGTGAAATGTTAGAGCTAAGAGAATCTCTTGGATTCAAAAACACAGGCATAGGAGGAAGAGGCAGTAAAAGCTAAGTAAGAATATAATTTTTAATCATAATAGGTTTAAAAAATATTTATATTTGGGAGACTTTAAAGACTGATAACTTGATTTAAAGATTCAGAAATAGAGTTAAATATTTTCACTATTTTATTGGAACTCTTTGCATTCTAAAAACCAGTAAAATTTACCTACGCTTCCCTGACCATAACAGCTAGAATGGGTCGTATTTGTCTGTACAAGAGTTGGCATATTAGTGTAACAACGTAATTTGTATAATCCTTCATTAAATTCCTTACTTTAGCCTCCCTGATTCTGGACAACATGGTTTGTGCCAGGACCCTCAGAAGATGTAACCAAGACATTTGCAAACTTTGGGCTTTCAATCTCTTTGTGTCTCCTTTATCTTGTTTGAATCGCCCTTGTGAGAAGTGCATAGAAGGCACAAGCCAGGAGACAATTCCAGGTATTGAGAACCTGCAGTTTCAGTGAAGAACTGAAAAGAGGAAAGGAACAAGACAAAAGATCATCCATTTTGCCATTTCAGAGAAGAACTGTGGCATGATGGGAGTGAGGAATCTAATTTAATTTGCTGATAGATTTGGTAACTAAGATAAGCTCTCTTGATTTTGATGGTCATGTCATTAACACACTCCTTTTAGTTAGGATCAGACATGTATGAGAATTTCATTTGTCTTTCACAGAACTTGATTTCTGGAGTGCTTCAGGCTATGGTAGTCCAAGATGGGAATTTGAATCCATTAACAAGCATTTCAAAAAAGAAAAAAACAAGCCCAACAAAACAACCAACCTCTATCAGACAATTCAGATCTAGTCATAAGCTAATTTTTGAAAGAACTGCATTTGGGCACCTGTGACAATCACAATAATAGTGCATATTGCTGCTGAAATGAACTCTTACAGCAAAAAAAGGCAAAAGGCACTTTTTTTTTTTGAGCGTACATCTTCATTTTCATATTTGTTCCAGAAACTGCATTTATGTCACAAAGCATGCTGAAATACTGAAAAATCTGGAAGTTTATTTTTGAAATTACCTTTGAAATTTGGTCTGATCCTTGCATCGTAGCCTGACATCCTACCCATTAGCTTATCCAGGAAATCAGATGGTGACATTGGCATGCTACGAGATCTTGCACTGTCTGTTTCCTTTGTGGCTACCAAGCTAACAGCAAGGAAAAACAAACAAAGAAAAAAAACAGGAAAAAAAATTTTGTTAGAGACTTTGTTAGGGAAATTAATTTTTTATAGTCAATCACTTTGCTCACTCTTGTATGAACAGGAAAACAGGAAAGCTGATTGTCTTTAACGCTAATTTATGCTTCAAAAGTAGTAGCAGGAAAGAAATGGAATATTTAACTTCTTTTTATATCTGTCATTCTATATCCAATTTTTATTTTGCCAGACTGCATAGTTACAGGTTGTTGTAACCTCTTCCTCAGGACTTCTGGAGATTAGTAACTCTTCCAGTGATCAGTAATCAATCCAAGTTAAATAATGTTATCTCCATGAACAGCTGTCCATGTGGAATAGTGTTATTTGGAGCCTGACTGATCTGTTTAACAGAATGTGGTGTAACAGAGGCCTAGATTAAACAAAATAACGTAGTAAAGATGTTTCATGAAATAGTATTACCACTGATTTTTCTTCAGCCAATATTTTTTGTTGATATTTAAGCATAATTCAACATATCAAATGGTCTCTTGCAAATGGTATTCTTTAACATTGTCTTACAGGTTTGTTTTCTGTTAAAACAAAAGTGATTGCAGCAGTGGGAAAAAACCCACAACTTACTGAAAGAACTATCTTAGGGCAAAATTTTCATCTCAAGGCCACATGGCAAATGTCATCTCCTATAGACTTCTCTCCATACATATGCAGAACTCCCACTGACATTCTAAAGCGTGCTCTGCACATGCCAAGAGGAAAAGTGTCGGCACTGCAAGCAGCCATGTGGACCCAGAGAAAAGGTCTTTATTGTTGTGGAACTCTTACCCGGGTTGAGGCCAACACACTGAAAAGCCAACACAATCAGTAAATAAAATCCTAAGCAACATTGTAGTACACAGTGAAACTAAAACACCTTGTGGCTTTTGAAGTCTCAAAAAAGCTAAAATGCTTTTCTTGTTTGTGCTGACTTCTAGTAAAAAATCTACTGCAGAAGGATGTCAATCTTTTTTACTTACCCACTTCATTGTCTCATGACAATCTACTCCTTTAGAAGTGCTTAAATAAGTCTTTGATTAGAAGTGAAGAGAGGAAATAATGTAAAACCCTTAGGAATTTTCTAACTCATAAAAAAACTATGCTGAACTTTGCTTGTTAACAATGGATGGAACTCCAAAATGGAAAAATTTCCGTATTGTTAGATATTTCTAGGTTGTTCTGAATAATTTGATACCTCTTTCAGCATTATCTTTTCCTAAAAATGTTTCTTTTGTCTCCTTTAGTAGCTAACCTAGTTATCTATTTCTTCCTGTAGCTGGAGAATGTATTTCCCTTTCTGAGAAAGTAAGTACTTAACATACTCTTTTCCAAGTTCAATTTGAGATTATCCTAATGGCATCATTTACATTATGAATCATTCTGAATACATCTGCTTCATCACATTATTGCAACTCGTACTCAATTAAATTTCTGTAAAACATCACATGTGCTTGTAAAGAAAATTAAGTATTGAGTCCAGTTACATTTTGCTGTATTTTATCAATTTGCAAGGCAGGAGAAGTTACTCTGTGTGTTTGTGTGATATATAAATATATATAAAAACACCAAATGCTTAGATTCCTTTCTTATACTCTGGTGTAAGAAAGTTATATATCTGTACTGGGGGATATGTAGAATTCCTACACTAGAGGATATATGTTTCCAATGTTTTTATTCTGGATATAAATAAATTCTCCAGAACACAAATACAGAAATGCCATTTTTAACTTCAACTTTTAAGGGCTGCCATGGAATCAAGTACTTTGAAATTCATGTAACGAATGCTGAATAGGGAAAATACTATTTGTTGAGATTATGGATTTTCTTAAAGTGGTATTTGCCTAATTGTATAATAGCCTCATTAATATATACTTTCATTATCCCCTTAAAAATTTCAGAATATTTTGAATAATTGTATTACTTGCTTCTGAAAACAGTATATTCAGTATAAATGATACATTTTGTATACACAAGTTTTATTTTAGAAATCAGCTGTAATTTGTTTTTCCTTTTTCTCAGCCTGCTGTGTTACTAAGTGACCACTGATTTATTCAGATTTTACCAGGAAAAGTTACCAACACCAATACAAGCCCTGGTAGTGATTCTTTGTTCTTCTGGGCTTTTGGTAAATATTAGAAGCAGAGAATCGCAGAATGACTAGGTTGCAAAAGACCTTTAAGATCATTGAGTCCAAATGTACCTGTTTTCTACTAAACTATATCTGAACATCCTTATAATGTAAATTAAGCTTTGCCAAACAATTAAAAAGAAATTTGTTAACAGAAATAGTGGATAAAAATCAAGAAAAAGAAAAGGAAAATATTGTGCAATTATGTATTCAAAAAATCATTTATGACTAGCTGAATTTACACCATCAATAGTTAGGGTGAGAATTTTGGTTCCAAATACGCTGTTACAGAAATCCAAGCATGAACAGAACATTAGAATCATGAGGATGATAATTACTCCTGGTTTTGGTCTATTCTGTGAAATCAGTGTTCACCTAAAATCTGAGAGATGCGGTTTGCATCATGCCTTGAAAACTGTCAGGTTGGAATTTCTTGGATTGGAACAGGAAAACATCCTGACTCACAGGCCTGTGACAATGCATGACCTACCAAAAGTCAAATATATTTGAGTCAGAAGCTCCTAGATCATGATGAGGCCATTTACACTGGGATAAGTATGTTTGAGAGTAAGAAGATGCCTGGCATAGCCAAGATGCAGATTTTTTAGATCAGCACCCACATCCTGAGTTATAGACAAAGAACATGATTAGGGAGTTGTGAGGGCATTTGGCACTGCCATCTATGATCTGTGAAGAAAATACAAAATCATTGATGAATCAAACTAAGAACTGGGGGAAAAAAAAAGTCAGGTGTAAATATTGATGAGGGAAGAAAATAATCATTTTCTTAAGTTCAAACCATTAATCCATTTAAGTAGACATTTAAAAAAGACAGAGGAAGGATATTAAGAGATGTATGACTTGGAAATGTGAGCAGGGCTGGAGAAAGCATTGAGTCTGAAGGAGGATTCAGGAATCATGTTGAACAACTCAGCACAGTAGCAGTAAAGTTCCTACCCTACTACTGTGTTATCTAGTGGTGTGGAAAGATTGAGTGAGTGAGTAGAAGCATGAAGGTCACTTATTATTTTATATTATATTGATGAGAACAGTTCTGAGATGTTGCATCAAATTCCATGCCCAGGTTTTAAAAGGACATTAAAGCATTAGGAAAGGTACTGAACAAAACCACTAAACCAACATCTGAGAGTCAGGGAAATTTTCTTCAAGTAAGAGACATTAAGAGCTCTATCTGCTTAGTTTATCAAGAATATTGAAAAATAACATGACTGAGGCATGTAAATACCTCAAAGGGGCATAAAATACCAGACATTTCTCTAAAGAAAGGCAGAAGAAAAATCTATGAGAGAGAACTAATCAAATGGGAATTCAGGCACACAGTTTGATAAGAAAGGTAACTTAACAGAAGATGAAACTGTATCAGCCAAGACAGTACAGCTTTCTGGAAGAAGCAGTTTAGCAAAATATAAGATCTTGTGTTTCATGTATGGCTAACTTGGTGAAAAGGAATGGTGTCCGATAAGTAGAAAAGCAGGCAAAGTCATTGTAGATATTACAAGGCTGATGCAGAAATTTTCAGATTGACAAAAGACACTTAATGAACTTAAAGAGCTTAAGGGTGGGACAGCAATGGGGATAGTTCAATGTAGGAAATTGTGTCTTCTCAGGGTCCTTTCACACTGGGGCTGGGTTGCAACCTTGCAGTTGACATTACTGTAGTCCACAATCCGAGTTGCGGGTTACATGTGGTAATGATGGGTAAATTTGCTCAATTCCTTTCATAGCTGGGTATTTGAGTTTGCAAGCTCTTTGTGCAATATAGAACTAAGCTTCAGAACAGAAACTGCACTTGAGCTGCCCAAATACTACAGACAGCTTAAAAGATTGGAGACTGACCACTACCAGGAAAAAATGAGCTAATGTTCTATCTGTGACATGCACCTGCTAGAGGAAAGAATTTTAAGCTAAATGATAACATTGTCATGAAAGCTAATGGATATGAAGAGGCCAGGGATAAATTTAGATTATCAATTAAAAGGCTTTCAACCACTGAAACACTTGAGTCCAGGAATAGTTTAGCACTTGGAGTAGAGATAGAACCCCCCTGTGTGTTTTAAGATGGAGGTGGATGAGGATATTAGGATGTTGTGACATGTATGACTGTGATTGCAGGTGATGGGACTCAGTTCTTTTCTGACCCCCTGGGTTGAAAATATGTTAACATTATTATTGATTCTTTCATGCATTTAAAAAAATTACTACTACAGAACTTTGAAAAAATATATAGCTAATGCAGCTATGCAATCAGAGCACCAACATCTACAGAATTTAAATAGGAGATCTCATCCAGCAGCTGGCAATTTAGATAGCAAGAGAAAGCACAGGTCATGAATCTGTGCTCCTGAAATGTCTGTTTAAAGTAGGCATGTTTGTG
This sequence comes from Laterallus jamaicensis coturniculus, assembly GCA_022605575.1. Lineage (NCBI taxonomy): Eukaryota > Metazoa > Chordata > Aves > Gruiformes > Rallidae > Laterallus > Laterallus jamaicensis. The sequence goes on along the minus strand of JAKCOX010000005.1, from coordinate 17,009,891 downwards.
AAAGCCTCGCTCTCTTCCCTTTCGCCAAATGAAAATGATTGAGGAAAAACTCTTCAAAGGGAATTTCATGGTCTCCACAAATGTTTCATTCTCTAAAACATTTAAAGCTACAAAGCTAAAGCTTTCCCACTTTTTTGAAGAACCTCTGTATTCCTACTCATAAGCTGTGTCTTTTCTATCTGCCCCAAACTTCTGCATATTTTAACCAAAGCACAGAGGTAAGCAACATTCCAAATGAAAATGCTTTATATATATGTATATATATGCTTTATATTCAAAGGCATGTTTTCCAAAGTAATTTCAATCATACTGCCTTTGAGACTTTTGTATCATTTGTGTTTTTTTCACTGATTTGTCCTCTTTTAAACTTTTCATCTTATAGATAGGTTCTTAAAAATTCCTTTCAGTGTGTTGCTTCAGTCTTAAAAGAATACCTAGTTATTTGAAAATACTAAAGAAAAGAAGTAGCAAGCTACTGTCAACATCTGTAGAAGTAAGGTTGTAGCCCTCCAGAAATTAATAAGAGTAGTATAGAGGAAATGTGAAGGAAGAAACTGCATTTTAAATAATTTGCTGATGCGGTTTAATCTGGCAGGAAGCTAAACACCACACAGCATTATTTCACACCTGCCTCCTTTGCCCCTCCCTGCCTGTAGGGTCAGGGGAAAAAATGGGAGGCTCGGGGAAGAAACGTAAAACTTGTGGGTTAAGATAAAGGCAGTGTAATAGGAGAGAAACAATAAAAAAACCAACAAAACCAATAATAACAATAAAATACGCAAAAAAGTGATGTACAATATACTGATGCCCAGCCTCCAAGCAGCCCTCTCTCCCTGGCCAATTCCCCAAGTTTATTTAGTGAGCATTAAGCCATAAGGTATGGAATATCCCTTTGGTCAGTTGGGGTCAGCTGTCCTGGCTGTGCCCAATGCAAGCTTCTCATGCACCTCCAGCCGCCTCATTGTCAGGACAGGAGAATCTGAAAAGTCCCTGACTTAATGTAAGCACTCCTTAGCAACTAACAAACCATCAGTGTGTTATCAACATTATTTTCATCCTTAATTGAAACCATAGCACTATACCACCTTTAAAGAAGACAATTACCTCTGTTCTAGACAAAACCTGGACAGCTGATTCTTCCCAATTTGTTGCTGCTACAGTAGACAATGAAAGAGTTTGATGTGCTGTAATGATACCTTCCACTGGAAACATCCCAGAGAAGTTTCCAAGCTCCAGTTAGATCAGATCCCTAATTTAGTCAAGTGATTCTGAGAGTAGTCTCCGGAGTCTCACTAACTTACTTTCAAATACAGCTGAAACATCTTTGAATTATATTGTTGCTCATTTCCTTCCTTTGGTAGTTAAACTACCTATGCATTTTATCTTGAAAATTTTGTATTAACACCAAGATACTGTCATACTCAATTTGCTAATTTTTCTCATCTGATCATAAATTATTCCTTTTGTCTCAAGCACAAACCATGTTAGCCATTCAGAGACGTAGCAGTTTTGTATTTCATCTTATAATGTATACTACGGAGCAGTTACATGATGCTTCACATGCATTATGATGGTCCAATAGTTCTTTCGTTTCATTACTTAGCTTATTCTCTAAGACAGCAAGTCTGGCCAACCCCCTGAAGCAATCAGATCTGGTGTTTGTAGTCTATTCTCTTCAGCTGAAGCTTGAATGTTTTTAATGCACTTTACATTAAAAGGCTTTGCAGAGAAGCTCAAGGAAATTAATTACACACTCATAAGGAAAGCTAAAATTGCAGCCAGCCAATATGCACTTGTTGCATCTCACAAACATCAATACACAAAAGCATTTCAGTAAATTAATCTGAATCTGTACTTATTCAATGGTTCCCCGATTATGGTTAAGTGAATTAATCTCATGACTACTTCCCTTGATTCTGTAACTGCAAGTCATAGTAAGATAAGAAAGATAAAAGCTGCTTTCAATTTATAAAAGAACATAAACAATACTAATTAATTTTATTTTTGTGGATAAAACTGATTCTTAATTTTTTCCCAAATTTTTTGCAGTTTCTCATCAAAATGCATTTGTTCAGTCAAGAAGCATGACACAGATGTTCTTCTGAGGTGTGATGTGTTTAAGCTATGTCGGAGAAGAAATGCAATTATCTGGTTTTTATTTCAACAAACAATTTTACCTTTTGAAAGCCTTGCAGATGAGGCAAATACTGTGGACTGGGAACTCAGAAGGGGGTGACATATGTTTAAAGCAGAGGTTTTTGAAGAGATTTTTAAGGCAATCTCTTCACTTTACTGAAAATTAAAATCCTTCACAGAAAACAGAAGTTAGACTTCTCTTACTGGAGGCCATTCATCAGCAATATTGATTCATGAAAAGCCAGGGCCATCCTGAAAAGCAGTCCAGTCCCAAAACTGACATACAGAATCAGCTGTCACTGGTGTCCCATTGTTGCTCACACAGAAGGAGTTTCTTTTGAGGAACTCAGAATTCTGCTCCTTCTCTGAATTATCTTTTGGAAGACTCCATCTCTTCATATTACCTACACTGTGAACCCAAGGTAACTGAACTCCTACTTTAGATGCCTGAATTAGGTAACATTATCTTCTAAGGTTTAAGGCAAGGAGATAATTGTCTTCTAACTTAAAGGATGAAAGAACTTCTACTTGAGCTTTATTTGTGGATAAATTAACTTCATTCTGAGGAACTAAAAAAATTCACATTAAAGTGAGTTTCCAAAGGTGGAAGAGCAGGACACACTAAATTCAAAGACATCAACTGAAAGAGAAAGAATTATGTTTGCAGTGTCTCAAACCTGAGATTCTAAATGCTTTCCCTATGACTTCTACTAAACCAGACAATAATATGATGCTTGCCAATTAGATATCAAATGTGTTTTATTTGTTGTAGCTCATGAAGCTGTCCATTCTGAATGAAATGAAAATGCAGATTTTCATATCCTGCAATGATTTAGATAGTAACAATTTAGTCAGATCAGAGAGAAGCACTCTAAACTCAGGTTTGCCAGATAAAACACTGACACTTCAAGTAAGAGGAGCAGCAGAAAATTTATCAGCAAGATTTTAAAGTGGTATTTTCTAAGAAAAGTCCTAGGAGAGGCTTAAATATTTTCTGTGACAGGTTAGATTTCCATTGATGTTTTACAGTTTTAGATTTTTCTAGTTACCCTTTTATCCTCTTATTTTGAGTAAGTTCTAAGGTTCAGATTAATTTTTCAGTATAATACAGCAGAGATAACTAGAGTTATATCATATATCATATATAGTTTTAAGCTAAATTAATAATTTTTATCTGCAACAGTCAATAATTCTGTTTTAAGATCACTGATGAGCAACTCTTTACTATTTTGGTGGTTGGAAATTAAAACTACATGAAAAATACATGTGACTGCATTTTAATGCAACTATTAAGAATGTCTTTCAGATTTGCAAAAAGTCTCTGTTTCACTGACTGAAGTAACATTTTAGTGCTTTTTTAGGTTAGGAAATGTTTACAGTCATGTTTTTGATGACGTTTCTGACACTTTTATGGTGTCATATTTTCTTCCGCTTTTGTTCATACAGTTGAGAATTCCTCCAGCTCTACAGTCTTCAAGTCCTGTTTATCACAGAAGTACCATGGTGTAATGTCTATAGCTTATTTATTTTGTGTACAACAGTTTTAAAAAAAGCTTTGGATTGCCATGGAATGTTTCAGATTTTCTTAACACAGAGAAAAAATACAAAATAATGGGGTTTAAAATCTTCTGATTAAGTCACTCTGACCTGATCACCATTCTGTAGGTCAAAGGGCTTTATAGTCTAGATGAAGCTAAATTGGTATATACTAGGTTTTTTTCTGACTGTACATATATAAAAAAGCACAATGCTCAATTAACACCCCCTTTACAAAAAAAAAAAAATCTCTTCAGGTAAAGGAAGAAAAATAATTCTTCATCCTATGGGCATGCCTTGTTTCCCTAATTAAGATATGGATTCAATAAACCGCAGATGTCTCTCTAATTTTGCTTTCTTGGCCAAGACAATTTGCCAATTTCAATTTCAGCCATGCAACATGTGAATTTTCTTAAGAAATTTCATGAATTATGACTTTAGTCTGAGTAATTTATTCATTGCTTTCCCAGAAGCACCTAACTCCTTAGTAGTCTGTTGTAACTGTTGTATACCTTATTTTTATAAATGTTCTAAACTTGGGTCTTAATTTCTTGCTGCACTTAATTTTTACAACCAGTGGGGGGGTGGGGGTTTGTGTGTGTGGAGCTGACTCAAAAAGCTACAAAAAGAGCAGCGAATGTTTAAAATATTCAATATCTTTCAAATATTCAAATGTCTCCAGAAGACCTACTGCACAGGTTAAGTTTTTGATAGAATCACCTCCCTTGATCTGTTGGTCACATTGTTTTAGATGCAGCCCAAGTTCCAGTTGGCTTTCTTGGCTCCAAGCACACACATTGCTGGGTCATATTTCATCAATCAGCACCCCAAAATCCTCCTTCTCAGGGCTGCTCTCAATCCATTCTCTGCCCAACCTGTAGCTTTACTTGAGATTGTGTCAATTCACATGCAGGACCTTGCTCTTGGCCTTGTTAAATGTCATGCGGCTTTTATGGGTCCATCTCTCAAGACTGTCAAGGTCCCGCTGGATAGCATGTCTTCCTTCCAGTCTGTCAACTGCGCCACAGAGCTTGGTGTGGTCACAACACTGCTCGGTGTTCTCAGTAAATTTGCTGAGAATGAGGTCAGTCCCACTTTTCCTGTCTTGACAAAGATGTTAAACAGCGCCAGTCCCAGTACTGACCCCTGAGGAACACCACTCATCACTGATCTCACTTGGACATTGAGTCATTGACCACAATTTGAGTGTGATCATTCAGCCAACTCCTTATCCACCGAGTGGTCCATCCATCAAATCCACGTCTCTCCAGTTTAAAACAACGATGCCATGTGGGACAGTCTCAAATGCTTTGCACAGGTCCAAGTAATGACATCTGTCACTCTTAGCTTACACACCAGTGCTGTAACCCCATTATAGAAGGCCATCAAATTTGTTATAATTGAATAATGGAGAAAAGTTATTGGAGTAATGGGTAGATCACAAATTGACTGAGTAAAATAATTTCACAATATTCTCTTTCATAACACCCGATATCCTTCTATAAAAGCATGTCAGAGCTGTACAACTGCTTTTATTTTTGTGATTAATTAATCATTCCTCTAACCAATTGAACTTGTGCAGGAACTGACTGATTTTTTTCACCAACATAATGAATGGTGATTCAACTGTTGTCAATGAGGTAACACTAGACTGAACGGAGAATTAATTAAAATTAGACTTTCACTTGCATAAGAACTCTGAACTGTTGTTTCCCAAAGCAAACTAGGAGCAACCAGTGCATACTAAAAATAGAATTCTATAAATCGTACCTGCTTGGTTGATCCTGTATTTTGAATGCATCGCAAAATGTGCTTTAAATTGTAGTGCTGCATATTACTATATTTTCTATTTCTAATTTATTGCCTTGATCTCTCACTCTTGCTGTGGCATTGCCCCTTCAGCTTACTCTGCATCCACTACGTTGCTCTACTGTCACTCAATATAAACAGGAACAGTGTCCACTGAAGTGTGCATCTGTAGAAGAAGGATTGTAATAATAATTAATGACTGTTTAGAATGTCATAAGTCTTCTGTTCCTCAAATGCCTTGTTTTGCTTTAAAATCCACTTTTATGAGTTTAAAACCATAACTGAATCTGAAAATTTGGGTTCTTTGATATGTTTGTTCTTCAACAATTCTTTCAGGAATTATAAAAATGTCCCAAGAAAATATGATAATAGAATGAAATGGTTTTGGTTTATCAAAACTAGATAAAAGTTTGATTTTGAAGTATAACCCAAGGGTTTATGAGGACTGAAGCACAATTCAACTAAACACTATTCCATTTGTTTAGGGAAGCTGTTTATAACTGTGTTGTCCTGTATCTTCAGTGAGCATGTCAGATGGCTGTTTAGAAGATAACACTTTTCCTCCAAAATATGTTTGCTAAGACCTATGTTCAGTTCAAGAAAAGATGAATATAGCCTGAAGAATTACTCACCTTAAAATAAAGTATTTAAACAAGCACGACTATAGCCCAAACAAGTCAAGATTTATCACTAGGTAGAACTCAGTGCTATATAAATTTATTTCCCAAAGCACTTCTCATGAAATTGTTTATTTTGATTAGTCAGCTAATGGTAGTGAAAATACTAAGTCATTTCTATTGATTAAGAATTTTCAATTAAGACAAAATTGTTCTAGTTGGAAAAATACTGATTTCTTGATCTAGCTTTTTACAGAAATGCATCTGTTTTGGTGTTGTTTAGTGAAATGCTTGCAGACTTGGGTGGAATAAAGTTCAGTGTCCTTTCTTTTCTGCCAGCCACAACGAGTTTTCAAATGTTGATGGGCACTGAAGGTGGAGTCTTGGGATCTATTTGAACATCTTCCCCCCCAGATTTTTTCCCCCTGCTTTCTGCATCTTCAGATTCCCTTTATGCATTGAAAAGGCAATAAAATCGTTCCAGAGCTTTGGAAGTTTCTGTGAGACAGGAATGCTGATGATCAGCCAGCTATGATAATTTACATAACATAAATGGACTAAGTATTTTTTTCCTTTTCATTAGTTCTACCTAGAATCAACTCTGTAATAATTCAATGTAACTTTCTTTAAGGAAAAACAGGGTTGAGCTTCAGGGTGATGACAAGAGTGGCAGGATTCATGCCACATGATGACAGAACTCAGTTTTCCTAATACACGCACTGAAGCATATTCCTTACTGAAAAAGTCAGAGAAAATAGCATGAAGGTTAAAAAACAGTGCTGGTAACCTTTCATATTTCCACTGAAGTTACCCTGGTCTACTACACATATCCACATTCTCTTTCACACTCAGAAAGTGGTGTTTAAACCTGCCATAAGATAAACATTTTGTCTTTGCTACAGTAATCTTGCTTTGACCATGTATCCAGCACCCCCTAAATTACCATCTGAGGTTTCTAAGCTTCACATGAACAAATAGAAACATGCTGTGTGAAGAAAAGACTATGACTGAATGCCTTCTGGTCTTTAGTGTGTGCAGGACACTTCATCTCCTGTAAGAGTTGTCACTATTAAAAGCTAAGGAAAAGGCCATTCTGCAAACCATTACTTAGTAATCTGAACAAAAGTAAAACAGAAGATGGTGTATTTTACTTTCATTCTAGCGAATTAATAGTGAAAAAAATTGATAAATCTGCTTCCTTTTTTTTGCACACCCCTCCCCCAACTTTGCATAAAGCATTCCTTCTGATAGGTAAAGCAACGAAAATCCTGAGTATGATTTCAAAAAAAGTCTTTTGTGGGATGTAGTCCAGATGTGATGCTGAAATATGCCTGCTCTGATTTTAGTTCTAATACCGCTGAGTCAGAGGTAATGACCTGACCCAATAACATCAGGGAAAACATTGTTCACTTCTTGGAGGTGTTACATAGATGCTTAGGCAGAGAATTTAACGCTTACCTTAGAGTACTGTATTTAGCTATGGGAAGTCGGTGCTTTAGTAATGATTTACATGAAAATTTTCATTTTTCCTTTCAGAAAATGAAGTTTTACCCTACTTTTGCCAGTGAGTTACCAGTTTGTGACATCTATTTTATTTATCTAGTAGGGCACCCTTAGGCAGCAGATATGTTGCTCACAAAACTGGAGGTTTAGTTGGTCCCTGCGGATATGTCTTAGCCTACATATGCCTAGAGCATGGGCACTCCTGTGCATTACTGAATCGAAGAGATGACAGTGCAATTTTGAAAACTTTATGAAATTAAAAGCCTTGGAAGGACAAAAAACTCAGGATCTTTTTAATAATCAAGCTTGACTGTATCCCAGAATATTATAAACTAACTATTCACCAAAAAAAATCCCTAAGCTCTGCAGTCACCTGTTGGGTTGTAGAGAACTAATGCTTTTTAAAAATCCCAGCCTCCTGAAGAAGCATGCTGGTATAACTGTATTTACTAGGAATTTCTGCTGAGTGGTTAATTATGAAATTAAAGTTAATTAAAGTTAATTGCTGGTAAAAATTAGACAAATTTGTAAACAGACAATTTTATAGAAAGTCCTCTTGGAAATTAGATATTCTGGTACCTGTGGATTCCATTAAGCTCATATTTTACTTTTCAAGATTCAGTAAAGGGAGAAAAAATTGTTTATAATTGGAGATATATTCTAGACATAGTGGGGTCTTATGCAAACTGTACATAGTATCTGAAGCCTTGGGCAATGATGAGATGGGTGGCATAGTCCAATATTATTTCTTTTATATATATTTCTTTTAAATATATATATTTTTATCAAAGATGGAATGCAACAAAGGACAAAATCTTAAGACAGTAGGTTATGTAGCTGTAACTGCAGCTTGAATTTTAATCAGGAAGACCTTTCATAGCTGTACTGATTTTGCTTATGATACCCTTACTAAATTAGTTATAGCTGTAAGAACCATATACATGTATTAACATGAGTTAATAGCAATTAACTCAACCTCATAGTCTGGGATGATTTAGTACTCCTGTGTTTGCTTTCTACTCACTTTACTGTTTCCCTGAAGCAGTCTCAGGATAATCTGCAGGTTTGCTTTTCCCTATAGCCATTGATTTGTCCACTGTTTGTGCAGCTCCACTCTTTGAACAGCTCCATCTTGACAGACACTTCTTGGAACTTTTCTAAATTTTCAGCGGTCTCCAACTGTTTCCCTTGGAAACTGCATTTCCCTGATATTTCAGGTCACCAAATAACTTTAGGGAAGTTCCTGCCCAGAAATAGTGCTCACTCTGTCCCTGCTCATTTTGTACCTCTCTGGTAAGGCTAGGGGAATAACAGGATGGTATGTGACATAGGAGAATTATATAGAAAGTGTTCTTTACATAGAAAGTCCACTGCAATGTACACTGAGTAATATCACCCTGTTTGCTGCTGAATAATTTTGGAGTGATTCATTATACAGATGACTGGAAGAGCAATTACAAAATTAATTCTTTTATACTTTTATAATCACATGCTGCCCATTTTTGTACTTTCTCCCTTCATTCTTTCTTTTTACTTGCAGTACTTAGCATCTAAAGACACCAGTCAGGAAGGATCATATTGCTTCAGAAATCATACAAAATAATGGATTATAGTCTTTGCTAGAAAAAAATACAGTCTCATAGATTCTTGCATTCATGTAACACATAGTTTTTAGCTGTGTCTTTCCCTGCTCTCTGGGATGTTCCCTTTCTGCTGGTCAATGATACTCGTCCTCAAAACCCTGCCTCTTGCTTGATCTGTTCACAACACCTACAGATTAGTGAAAGAAAAAAAAATACTCCTTTTTAGATCCTACCTCTTTTACTGATTCCTCCAATAAACATCATGAAGATCAGTAGGAGATGCAACACCACATGGAAGGGCTCTTCATTGTTCATTACTTGAGAAAAGCTGATTTGTGGGAATCATTCCCTATAGATACTATTACATAATGCTCAGTAAGGTCATTTGAAGCTTGTATTCTAAATCTGTTAAAATAAGAACCTCTAATCTTATAAAAGTTTTCATTTTCTCTAATTGTTGTGATTCCAGGATGTCTGGACAAGACTAATCTGATAAAGGAGCTATTACATTTTTCATCATACAGAAGTAGAGCACTTATCTCACAAAATAACTTGCTTTCGGTTGTTGTTAGCATCAATTGCCTAGGAATGAATTGGGAGAGGTTGGAAAGTCAAAATGTCAGTAGAACAGTATGAATTGAAAGATTCATGCTTTTAATTGAAATGTCTTTGTTATTTTATTTTCTCACAGTTTATAATGTTATAAACTCAATATTCTACACAGAATCCTTTCTTAAAATTCTAAATATCATAGTCACAGAAATAAGTTTTTAAAAAAGAACTAAAGAATGAATGGTAAAAGTTCTGATTGAATTTGTACTCGTAGTAAAAGTCATATTTGGCTCAGAGATATTTCAGTGCTTTCACTGGTATAGTAGAAATATGAGTGCATTTGAATGACGTATTCTTGGTTACAAAAAAACCCACATCCTTTTTGTCTGAGTTTCGGAAGGTACAATGCCTGCCTATGGGTACACCCTGAGAGGGAACCCCAATTTCTCTCCGCTTGACATTTTAGAAGGACCCTGCACGCATTTCCTTTATCCCAGGGGTTTGGCTACCCGGGCTCAGAGCCAGCTCTTATAATGAAGGAGCCCAGCTTTGAAGCAGAACTGTTTGATAAAAAGCTGTAGAAGCCTCAGCAGGGGTTCACCCCTTTTCTCCCAGGCGCTGCTTTCTTCCTTTTTTTCTCTATTTGCTTCCTTTTTTTTTTCTTTTTTTTTTTTTTCAGGAGTGCTGGGGAGGTGCTCTCAGTCTGTGTGAGCTACTGTGCAAGTACACCTTCAGCACACCTTCAGCTAGTCTTGTCCCTTCCTAATTCTGATCCTCAGCCTGATCTTCTGTCCCTGCTTTTGGTTTTACCTTGCACCTGCCTCATCACTGCCAACTGTGCCTGTCAATCTGAACTGTTGTCTGGAGTGGATCTGCTCTGCTCCTGCACAGGTTCTACAGGACTGCAAACTTTGTTGGTAAGACCCTGCTCCTGAATGCTTTGCTGCGAGCCTGAACTCCCAGCTCACGTTTCCTTTCCTTGCTGCTCCCTGAGATGTACTCAATCCTTTTCATTAGGACCTGGAGTTCATTGACTGATTTATCCCACAAAACCCATCTTCTCAAATTGAGTCTGGGCTGCTGAGGAAAGGTACTGTGCTCTCATCGTGAATGACTAGATTTTCTTTCACAATTTTATTCACATCCTGATTTTAGCAGGCACTTTTAGTTCTTGAATAGTAATGTACATATAATTCTTATAGTAATGTGTTAATCCTTACTAACGTATTTGTAAGCTGCTGAATCTTAGAGTCATAGACTGGTTTGGGCTGGAAGGGACCTCAAAGATCACCTAGTTCCAACCCAGAACATCTGAACATTTGAAAATCTTTATTTTCAAAGGTGGTTGTGATGATATGTCAGATTTAGTATTTTTAGCTGCTTTTTTTTTTCTTTCATTATTTGGAGGAATTAATGCTGGCTTAAAGAATACTGACTTCTTAAATGTATTAATCTGAAATCAATTTGCAATGCAAAGTGATGCAAGAATAATTTTTTAAAAAAAGTGAGCTCAGACAGACATGCACCTGAGTTAGGTTACAGGGAGGAAGTTTTTCCATAACAATCTGATTTCTAAGTGCAACTGGCTGTCTCTGATACCGGTTCCTTCAATATAAGGCCAACAGGGCTGCAAACAGAACAAGAGGCAATAACCTAATCATAGCTTGCCTCTTGGTCTATGCTAATATGTATACTTACAGAAATATCATATAGGAAGAATCTATTTTGCATTTCCACAGTGCCACCTACCTTTTCATGCTCTGTTTCCCCATACACGGGTGTACATATAAAATACCTATACTATGCTTTTTAAGGAGAAAGCAGAGCCCCTGGACAGTCCCTGAAAGTTCAGGTCTAACATAGCTGTGCTGATGCCCTTGCAAGTTTGAGAGCTGTCATAAAACTGTTTGACTCACAAATATGGTCTTCATGTTGATTCTATCAATATGATCTTGCTCTCAGCATGATCTCTTAGAATCCCGGCAAATCCAGAGGAATTTTTGTTAACACTGTTACTTTAATGAAAACAGAGGAATACTCAGTTTTAGGGATTATCATAAATTCAAACTATATGTTAGAAGTGTTTATTTTCCTTCTTTGGTAGTGAATTACAGTTTTGGTTTTTTCCTCCATTCAATTATTTTCCCTAGCTTTTACCCTCATTCTTACATCTCCACCGTCTTACTGTCACACCAGGGCTTGGCCTGGCAGTCATTAATAAACAGTAATTTTTAAAAATGTTGGCTCTGATGATAGCTTTCCTCTCAGTCCTGAAATATATCACTGAAAAAAAGGGATTGCTATATGTTTATAACCTTTGTTTTTGTGTCTAAACTCTACTAATGTATCACCAATAAGCATGTTATTAATCTAAGACATAATAGTACAAGCATGCACAATATTGTGAAACACTTTTAACATTTTATTCTCTGTACAATATCTTTCAGAAGTAAAATTAATAATTTTATATCCTACTGTGACCAATATACATCTTCTTTCAGTGATTTCAGTTTGAAGACCCTTTAGTTATTGGATGAAAAATTATAATTGAAAAATATCATTAAAAAATAATAATAATGGGGTACAGTTTCCTCTTGTTAAGCATGGCCATCTAGAGCCCCTGCTCATTAAAGCCTCTAACTTTACACTGAAAAAAAATTCCTTTTTTTTTGTTTTCATTTAATCTCTACTGAAAACAAAATTACTGTCTTCATAGGAATATAATTTTAAACAATCACTTTAAACACCCTCAGGGCTGTAGGACAAGAACTGAAGGTTCTTCTTAGGTTTCTTCAGTCTTCTCACACAGCCTTGAGTGTTTGTTAATTAAGAGCAGGAAAGTTTTAATGGTGCACAGTTTAAAACAAGATACATTATTTTTTCCATATGTTTGAGCAAGTGACACACTTAAGGTTTGGCTGTCCCTAGAAATACATAGCACATCCATCTCGCTGAGGGTGTTATGCAGTGGTAAGGCTGGAGTCTGTGTGTCTGATAGGGTAGAAGCAGCATCCTACTGTTCCCTGTTCCATTTGCTCTAATGTTTCTAAATTTCACAAGGCTTAGGTTGCAAAAGAACTAGAATTAATGGATCCAGAAAGCTTGGGAATTTTATGAGTTTTAAAACTTTTTTTTTTATTTTCTCCCCACCCCCCCACCCCCCCATTTTAAAGCATGGAGAGGACTCCTGTGTGCCTCAACTGATTCAAGTTTCTCAGGTATTATTGCTGGACATAAAGTCACCAGCAGTCTCTATATTGAGAGAGATACATATGTGTGTGTGTGTGTGTGTGTGTGTGTGTGTGTGTATATAAATATATATAAGATATGGAGATTCTGAGCAGCTGTCTGAAGTCCTTCTCAGACTTTGTAGTCCTTGTGCACAGTAACCATGGTCATTGGGATAAAATGATGATTTAAGAGCAGACAGCTATTGCAGTACTGTGGCTATCTGGCCATTTTAATTTATGCAAGATAAGATGCCTGCATACATTTTGAAACAATTAAATGTTAGTCAAAAAATTATGTAATGTACAAAAATTATGTGAAGTACATGTATGCTTTCTAAACCAGACTTTTTCACTGTTTTTTTTTTCCTTGAAAGATAATGTGCAGTTTTATATCATTAAAATAAAGGATAAATCATTCAACTATAGGATGGCATAGTACGCAGAGGGAAAAAATTCTCTAGGCACACTGAAATAGAATAATAACAGCACATTACTACTTGTATTACCTACACTACACAGAAGTCTGGTCATCTACTCTGAACATTAAATACTCAATGCCACTGGAAAATTTAAATTTACTCCTTACTTTAAATTTAAATTAAAATTTACTCTTTCCTCCCAGTGTCAATCCCATGTAATCCAGTTTCTTAAAGTCTTTTTTCTTTTGGCACAGGTACAATAAAATTACATTATGTAATCAACATTACATACGTTGATGCAAAACCACTCATTAAGCTAACTGGAAAAAGGAAAGGTTTGCTAAAGAACCTGTGAGCATCTGTGAAGTATGCCATCATTGTGGGGCAATACACGCTACTGCTTTACTTCATGGTGATAAATCCCTTACTTGTATAATCCCCAAACTCTCCCTGGAGAACCACTTTTCAAATTTCAGTGTCCTTCCCTATCTTTGTCAAGTAGCAATGTGATTCTTAAAATAGTCTGGCATTGTCATGCTATATGCCATAGTCTGTTTATTGTGATACTGAGCTAGAATGTTTGTTGATAAGAGGCATGGTTGCCTCTGCATCAGCAGCGAACACATGATGACACTGAAGTCGCCTCTTTACATGTCTGATTTTCCTGTGTGAGTTTTCCCCTTGCCTTAAACAGAGGTTTCAAGTTTATTTTAGCCTGCTATCACCACGCTTTTAGAGCTATGTCTTTAAAGAATGCTTGCATTGATATCATGACACTACTTTTAGCTATAAGAAGTGTGCTGGGCAGAAAGTAGAAAAAGCCATATGAACCTTGGTCTTCTACTCGGATCATCATTTATGGGTATGTTGCTATCTCTTGTAATACAAACCCTGGACTGCCAGTAGTTCGGCAAATGCTTTCCCTCTTGAGGGAAATTCTGTACACCACATCCTCTGTTCAGCTATTGTATTTTCTCTTTCAGTATAAGCCTTCTCTGTCCTAACACACTCCCTGATTTTCCTTTTACTGGGAAGAACTGAGAGTAATGAATGAATCTACATATTACCAACTCAGATCGTCTTCTGTAACTTTTACAGACAGACACTTAGCACCCGAAGAATGTTCAAGATCATTAGTGTTACTTTGCCTGCCAAAAGAAAGGTGATCAAGCGCACAGCTCGAGGGCAGTGAACAGGTGAGGGAGATGCGCAGCCCTCAGCGCGCAAAGCCGAGGCGAAGCAACGTTACAAAGTCATGTGCGGAGCCTCGACTCCCCGCGTTTACTTTCCGTGCCCCGAGTGCGGCGGCCGGAGGTAGTCGGGCGCTAGCGGGGAGAAAGGCAGCGACCGCGGCCACTTTTTGCGCGAGTACCGGGCATTTCAGCCGCCCGTGAAAACCGGCGCGGGGAGGGAGGACGGGGGGCGCGCTGTGTGTGTGCAGTCGTCGCTTACCCAAAGAAAAGAAACTCACCTGAGCAGTACGGCGGCTTCCCACAGATAAAATCCCGAGACGGCCGCGCGGAGGTACCCAATCCGGGCCATGATGCTCGGAGGCGCCGCGGTGCCCTGGAGCAGTATCCGAGACATCGGCGGGGCTCCGCGGCGTGGCACGGCACAGCGCGGCGGGCGAGGGCGGCGGCGCGGCTCCCCGCGTGCGGGCGGGTCCCCAGCACCCTGGAGAGCTCCGGCGGCTCAGCACCTGCCGCCCGCCTAGTGCCCGTCGGCCCCCCGCGCCCACCCGCTGGGCCCCGCCGCGCCGGCCCCGCCGCTCCGCATCGTAGCCGAGCGGTAGCTTAATCCGAGCCGCGGCTGCGGCGCCGAGCCGCGGCGGCGGCGGGAGACCACCTCCCCGCCCGCCTGCCCCCGGATCCTGCCAGCAGCCGGCACCCCGCCGCCGGCCGCATGCCGGGCGCGGGGGGCGCCGCGGCCCCGTCGGCGGCGGGGCGGGCGGGGAGGCAGGGCGGGGGGCCGGACCCGGCCGCCCCCTAATTCGCCACCCCCGCCCCCGCCGCCCCTTCCTTCCTCAGAGCGCGCTGCTGCCGCGGAGGCTGGCGCGGCGGGACTAGGACCGGCGGCGGCGAGGGGGCGCCCTGGAGGGGCTGCCCCTGGAAGGGGAGATGCCCCCATGGGGAGGGGGTGGGCTTCGCTGGGCTCGCGTTGATGATTGTGCATAGAATACTTCTGCCGGAGTGCCTTCCCCCTGCGGGAAGAGGGGCGGGGGGGCGATGCCTGCACAGGGCAGAGCAGCTATCATTCAAGAGCTGGGGCGAATTCACAGTACTTCGGGGCTCGAAAGGATTGAGGAACGACCAGTGGGAGTTATTCTGCTTTGCCCGTAGAGCTGGTGGTACGCTTTTTCTCGGGAAGTGGGGGGAAATACGCATCTCTCTGTTTCAGCGTCTTCTTTCAAAGTACAGTGTGTATGGACACAAGTAATACATATATATCCTTTTCCACTTTCCCATAAAGATAGAAGATCCAGTGGCATGAAGTGGACTACTAGGGAAATCTAGATTTTGAAAGTTTGGCTGGGGAGGGTAGTGGAAGGGATTATTGGAACGAATAAGGGAAAAAACATTGAAAGAGGGAATCAGGGAAGTTACTGGAGAGAAGAGGCAGAGACCAACAATTGCATACACTGCTACAGAAGCCAAACAACATTTCATGCAAGTCAGGAGGTGCTTGAATTAGAAAAAGGTAGGATTTATGAGTTGATACTGAGAAACATTGTTGGAAAAATACTCGTGGGAGTCTGTATGGTTTGCGCATGAAGATGAAAGAAAGATACGTGAGAAAGGGATACAGGAGGAAAATATGCCTAAGGTTGGTAAGTAGGGATACTGTCTGTAAGCCCAACACCTAGATAATATCTAGTAGAGCCAATGAAAGCAGAAAATCTGGGAACAGTACAGGGACAGATCTCTGCATGTGTGAAATACATCTGGCTGGGCATATCACCCTCTCGGTGTTTTCCCCAGTATTATGTGCTGGTTTGCTTTTCCCTATAGCCACTAATTTGTGTTAGACTGCAGCCTCACTACTTGTGTAGCTCCACTACTTGCCTAGCCCACATAATTATCTCAGGACAGGATATTATTTAAACTATCAAAAAGCTCAAGTGCTGGAGAAGGGAGCAGATGTGGAAAAAGGCAAAGGTTCACCAAGATACATGAAAAACAGAGTAAAATTAACTGAAATTTGAAGTGTGATATATGTTCCTATGATTTGTGTTAACATGAAATAATGTTGGGGTGCATAATGTCATACCCTTGTATGGTCGCGGGCCTGGGAGGGACAGTTTGAGATTTTGCACGTACTCTGTTGAAACAGCAATAAACTATATAAAGGATGTGCAAATCTTCACCGAAAGGACCACAGTGTAGCACATTGCGTGCATTGTGATACCTCTGGAGAAACATCTTGTCTCTGAAAGGAAAGTTATCAACAGAGGTGCCCTGAACCAGCAGAACCAGCTGCCCAACCATTAACAAGACAAAAGCTACAGGATGTCTTGTGGGGGTTACCTGGCCAGCACTCCTACATGTCAGTTAAAGATGTATATGGTTATGTTTTGTGGGGGTCACCTGGCAGCACTCCAGCCTGTCAGTTTACACAGAGGGGCTGTGTTATCCCTGGAAGGTATATAAGCCAGGGACTGGAACTGTTCGGGGTGCGTCTTGGTGGGGCGGAGACTCCCGGCACACCTGGTGCTGACCGTGCACCCCAGCACCGTTTCCTTGCCTTTATTCGTTTAATAAATTGTTCAATTTGGCTAAAATCCTGTTTCGGACCAAGTCACTTATAACAGAAGGAAATATGATAAACTCATTGCAGCAAAAGGTAGATGGAAAGACAGGGAGTGAATTATAGAATAACTTTTTAGACAATAGAAAAAATAAAAGGTCATTGCGTAGAGGAGATGCAGGAAGTTTATGGATTAAGGATTTTATGTGTTCTTTAAATCCAAGGATAGGATGTGTGTTAGAAATTTCATTAGAAATCTTTAGAGGCAACTGCATGTTCCTCCAGGTATTTTTTGTTTCAGAAATATCCCATGTATATCTTTCACATCAGTTCTTAACTTATCTTTTCAACTTTGGCCACATCCTTATTTTAGCTCCTCTTCAAGGTTGTTCCAGCAGGTATCACTAAATAATAACACTTATCACACTCTTTAGATCTATTTGGATTTCTTTGTCAATATTTATTGGGTGTATGGCTGAAGAATGTACTCAGGTATCACTAATTCTTTTTCTCTGTCCCTTGAACTTTTTTTTTTTTTTAATTAGGAGTGGTTACATAAAGTCAGAGATTCTTTATATTCAGTGCCTTTAAGGTTTCAGGTCCACTTTGCAAAAAGTGTATCCTTTTGTTTTTGTCCTCCCCTTTGCCCTGGGTGGGAACAATGGTCATGAAAAGAAACCAATTTAAACCCTCGACAGAAAACATAATAGCTAACAAAGTAAGGAGTCCCTGTAGTAAATCAAGGACAGTTTGTCTGTGCAAGTGCTCAGTGTAGAGTGCTTTGTATGTCCAGAACGGTTGATTCTTATCTCTTCTTAAAATAAGAGGTTAATGAGGCTCATATCCAGGCACAGTTTATCTTCATGCTTATGTACTTCAATGCAGAATTGATCACCCTTATTTGCACTGAGGTAAGTACACTTTTCATATGATGCTACTAGTTAAAACTGCCAGCCCAAACTCTCCAGGTCTCCAATCTGAACAGTTCTATTAATTATAAATATAGACTTTGCTTTAGATATGCAAAGTTCAAACTTCTCAAAATCCCTGTGGGAAAAACATACACTTGTTTGTCCTTTATGTAGCAACTTTGCTGTTGCAACATTTTGTTCTGCTAAATATAAATTTTGTTTTCAAGCTTTTGAAAATTTTCATATGGGTAGTGTTGAATATTAAAATACTCTCTGCTGAGTGGATTCAAACAACTGGCCTTGGTTTACAAAAAGTTCCAGTTCAGCAAAGCTCCCAAGCATGTACTGTTGATTTCAATGAGATCAGAAGCATACTTAAGTTTTTAATCACAAGCTTTGATAAAATATTCCTTAATTGTTTTAAGTGTTTTAATTCACTGTTGGTTTACTTGCCATCATTTTATTCTTTCCATATCACTACTTTTATACTTACCAGTTGATTATACAAAGATGATCATATGGCTATGTCCAATCGTTGGAAGATCTTTATGGTGTCGCTTGATACTTCTGGTAGATAACAGTAAATTGAAAAGTGAGACTTGTTTGAACATCCATTTTAAAAAAAATCCATAGAGTGCCAGTGGGGTATGAATCTGTCACAAATATTAATGTTGTTCATTTATATATGCCTCAGCTACCATCTTTAAATATTACTCATCATTCAAAACGTGATAGCTGGTACGTGTATACCATCTGTGTACAAAGCAGAGCTGTATAATTTGCTTTTAGTAGATTCTAGGTTAATTGAAGCATATTCTTTGCAAATTGAGATAATTAATATGTTGAAATGAGAAGTTTTCACTAAAATATGGTAATGTCAATCTCTAAAATAGCTAATTCTCCTAACCATCAAGCTGTATAGCTACTCTTTCTCTGGTCCAACTGGTATTTAGGTGTATTTGAAAGTAAACCAATTGTATTTATGAGCTTGAGGGGTGTTCACTAGGTGTAGCCTGAGACCCAAAAACACTTTAAAGTTACTGGAAGGAAATAATCTTAATGTGGATCATAATAGTAGATTACTTTTTTTGGTCCTAAAAATGGGGATACTTGAAAAATTTTGTGTGTTTTCTCTCAACAAGGGATAAGCAGTCAGTTTTTCAGAGTAGCTCACTGTAATAACTCACCATTTATACAACTGAATGCAAGATCATGAATCTGCTGAATGGTATTCATACAGAGAAGCCAATGTGCAGACATGGATTGAAGGATTACTAGATGTACTTTTTAGTGTGATAGAATTCTTGTGGAATATTAAGACAAACTAATCATAGTGGTAATTCTGAGAAGTTATTATCATTTTAGTGTGCCCAATCCTGGAACATGTTATGGTTCAATTTGTTTAAATAATCATTCTGTAAGAAGGCTGTTGACAAATCTGAAACATTTCTAAAGAGCTACAACAACATTACAATTTGGAATGCTAACATTAAAGCAGTTTGGTTTGTAAATTATAAAATGGTTTAGAGGTGTCTTTAGAATTCAGAGTAGGAAAAAAATCCTACTTCAAAGCAATTAAAAGGTTGAAATAACTGAAGAGGGAGTAGAACTGAGCACCATTTAAAGTGTTTAAATCTAGGTCAGCTGTATGTTCTGGGTTTGATCCAGAAGCTGCTGGGTAAAATTTGATGAGCCTTTAGATTTAGAAGTCCAGTCAATGATGGGTAAAGTGTTAAAACATGTGTATCGGTAAACCTGCAATGTTTTGTCATGGTATATTCACCTACAGTGTTGAAGTTATTTACTTTCTTATAAAAGCAATAAATTGACCTTACAAACACTAGATTGGCTTCTGAGATGATGGAGCTGGAAACCACATATAGCATAATGGTAAGGAATAAAGATCTCATGTATGTAGTCTTTAGCATGCTTGTGTTGCCACTTTGAACATTCCAGCATTTTAAGAGAGGGGTTATGATGGGATATGACATCACTGTAGTTTTAGATCCTGTTTTTACTGAGACATGTTTGATTATGTTAATTAATCTGGCTTTCTCAGTACACAGGTTTCCCCAGGATGCAATTCATTCAAGTGTGAAACCCCAGAGGCTTTGACCTATTACTAAACAGAAAACTACAGATAGAATAGAGTTGTTATTTTGTTTGGGTTTTTTGGTGGGTTTTTTTTGGTAGACTCAATCCTAAAATAGAAAGGCCAACTTCAAAATATGGGAACGAAGTCACTAAAAAGAAAAATGCAGTTATTCAGTGTACCCAAATAAGTGACAAAAGGCTTAGAATGTATGTAAGAACATCTGCTGGTTTTCTCCATAAGACATATATAGGTGCTCACCACAAGGCTGTAACATAATATTCTTCAAAATGAGTACCTCAAAAGCGAGTCTTGGGGTAACTAAAACAAATAGGCTTTTTTAGTTTGATTTGCTTAACTGTTAGCTGTTACATTTAATTTCTGGATGCATACAAATAAATTGTTTCTACTTCATGGTTAATTAAATTATGCCTTTTAATAAACTGAGATATGACCAACAGATTGCATGCATTTTTCTCCAGATAATTTTTCTTCTCAAGCACCTTCTATTTTAAGTCTTAATTCTCTTAATTCAGATGGAGTTCCCCAATTCCACTAGCAAGTGATGTTCTATCCATCATGGTGTTTAGATCTGTGTTAAACTCTATGAGTAGCTAATCTCTAGGGGAGTGGGTTATAGTAGTAGCAGAAATTAATACAGATAGATGGTCTATATTTAGCTCATGTAATGCTAATGAGAGTGGTATGTTTCAGAATAACAACACGACACATGTACATATCAAGTATACATACAGCTGAATGTGGAAAGTATATAAATACAGGGAGAACAGATTGGAAACTTCAATGAAATACCCAACAGTCTGGTAAATAACAGGTGTGTCTACACAAAAATACAACCCTGAATGTATCTAATATCTAAATATAACATTCTTATTATATGCTATTATAATTTATTATATATTTAATAATTTTAATAGTATATGTTAATGTATTATTATTGTAGCCTATATATAGACTATTATTATGCACATTATCTTTACAAAGTGGGTGCATACGCACTTAGTAATCATCGCTGAAATGAAGCACTGAGGTGTAGCTGATATGTTTATATTCACTATAGTGTCTTGCCTGCCTTGGAGCAAAATCTGGTCTTTATGTGCTTATAAACAGAATTTCTGTTAGATAATGAGTCAATGGGAAGTTAGTATTTTCTCTGTGCTTTACAAATAAAAGAACAGAACAAACCATGGTCTAAAAAAGTGGCAGAAATGCCCATGATCCACTATGCATAGAGTCCAATCAAAAGCAGGAAGATTTTCAAACTACTTTCATACTTTATTATTAGCTCTGTTTATTAATTGAGGTTTCAATCCATTAAACTCTGTTTAGCTCAGAGCCAGTGAGCTGTTCTGCTGGAGTCAGCGGCCCTGTGAATGCTTTGCTGGCTCAAGCCTCAAGGGACACAGTTCCTGCTTGTTAGTGAGCGCTCCTCTTTTTTATTTAATTACTCCTTGTAATCATAGCAGAATGATGTTTGAATATCCAGAGTAGCCTGCCATTTCCCAGTGCAAAATGTCAAGTTTCCTTCAATTTTCTGAATGTTATTTTTTTTCTTTTGCCAATGGGATAGTTTTGCATTAAAAAAATTAACTTTGAGAAGCAAATTGCACCTTTATAAATTACCTCACATAGATTTTGATACTAGAAATGTGATTGCTTGCACATGTAAAACATAGCATAATTTGGGACCATTTTAATGATACAGCTGAAACTGTGTGGATCTTGTAATGAGTAGAACTGTTATTTTTTAATATTTTAGTCTGTATTGTCATTTGTGCTTCAAGGCAGGGGTTTAGACACGACATTTTTGAAAACTGCTGGTGTTGAACTACTTCTGTTTATGTTGGAATGTTTTACATCAAAATTAAGGAATCCCTGATGCTTTCGAGTAATCACTTCTCAGTGCCTACAAACATGCCGCCAAGTCTTAGTGACAGCAGGTGCGTGTGAAATGGAAGACATCAAACCCAGGAGCCCAGATTGTCTCATCCCACCATACTTTACACCGGTTTCCTTGTTCGTCTTTGAGAGTGAACCGATTTTGCAGCATGTTCTGAAATCTAACAAACACAAGTATGTATTTAGGGACCATGTGGATCCTGAAGACATAACCAGAGTGGAAAGTTTTCCATGAACTGTTTTCTCTCTCTTGCTATGGCCTGTGCTAGCTCAAATATTTGTACCAGCTGTACATGCTACACCTAGCATAAGCACAGGGAAAGTACATTAATAAAATTATGAGTTATATAAAGTGTCAGTGACTATTCAAATTCCTGTATGACTTCAGTGACTTGTAGGGGATCTTTTATAATGGCTAGGGAGATGACTGCAAGACATAAAACCTGGGTTAGCTTAGTTTGCTAGTTGGTTGTTACTTTATACACACTTACTCCAAACCACTCTTCAGAGTTGTGACTGACAACCAAACGTTTTTTTCCACTTTTTCCTGAGTAGCTCTTTTTAAACATATTTTGTTTATGACCTACTGACCTATTTCAGCTAATAAATTTACTTGAAATTGTGTGTGTGTGTGGGGGGGGTTGTTTTGACATAATTACCTAAATTTGTTTTTATATATATTACTTTCTATATGGAATAAGTGTTTGACAACATATTTTGACTTGTTTGTAATGGCTTGGGCAACTGGATCATCTACACTGAGGTATAATTATCCAACTGTCTGACCTTCCCTCTTCACCAGCCTGCTCAAGAATCCTGCATTTGGAAGCTCTTCCAAGACTTAATAGCAGTTGAACATTATCCCTGAAACTAAGCAACAGGTCAAAGTGAGATCTTCCCTGCTTATTCTGTATAGCAAGTGACCTATTAGACGTTTCCATTTGGGCAGAATATAAGTTATAATAATTTGAAAAATGGATCTAGCATGTAAAGCGATAGTTTATCAGCAGAAAGTATTGCTATAACACACCTTAATGTACATTCCTTTTGCAGCAAGTGACTTGGTACCTTAGGACTTTTGAAAATGTCTTTATGTGAGCAATCACAATGAGGTAAATCATGAACTTCTTCATTAAAAGTACTGAGATTTTCATGGAGGAACTTATGAATACCAGTGAGAACTTCCTCAAGGGAACATGAATGCATCTCCCTCAGACTTATTGCAGTATCAGTTTAGGGTAAAGAGCCAGAAAGAATAACAAGTCAAACTTGGACTTAAGACCCATTTTAAGTTTGAATGTTTCTCAACCCTTGTAAATCCAGCTCCTAATCTCATAATTCATTAATTTGGGATAGACTGTAAAATACCTCATAGCTCACAAGTTTTTGAATGTGTTTTGAATACATTCATGTTCTATGTCATAGACAAATGCGCTCAGTTTAGTGATCTGTGTTAAATTCTTCCTTTTTGCTCAACTTTAAAATTGTAGTTTCCATAAAAAGGCAACAGTTGAATCCATCATTGTCAGGGAGAAGGATTTAAAGCATCAAAGTCAATTGTGCATGATACCTTGAAATTACATAATAGTGAGCAACTTCACATAATCATTTTCATCATTGGCACCAGGTCTTGAGATAAAGTGTTGCAACAGTATTAACAAAAGATCGAACGATTTCCATTTCAAAGTACAAGTTTTACATTTAGCAACTTTCCTTTTAGCATTGATTTTAGTACAGTCTTATAGTGGCATAGCTTACTGGTGGAATTTAGTATAATTGATTAGTATTATAATAAATTAATTTTACAATTAATTGCTAACTGTGATCAATGCATTAAAAACTGGAAAAGTTACACAAGACTCAAATGTTACTGATCAATCATGGTTATGGTTATTTTAACTTTATACTTAACCTAGCATCCACTTCACCATTTTCACAGTGTTTTCAGTACTCTTGACTACAAATGGGTGTTGTGGTTTAGCCCTAAATGGCAGCTAAAGCCCATGCAGCCACTGACTCACACATGTAATTAATTCCCCACTTCCCATGGGTAGGCAGGTGTTCAGCCATCCTCAGGAAAGCAGGTCTCTGTCATGTGTCCCATAGGTGACTTGGTGCTGTCAATGGACCCTGTTGCAGGCACTTGACCGTGCCTGTCCTGCCTGGGTGTTGTGGTAACCATCAGAGAGGGCATAGCTTATACTGAGTATATTCTTGGCCCTGTTCTTTGCCTTCTGTCTAGGGTCAGCCAACTCTTGCATGCTCCTGGGGCGTTGCTGTATGTGTTGCTGATAACCCATGTAGGCTTCTAGGAAAATGAAAATGCTCTGTGAAAGTGCATTGCAAAGTGAGTACGAAAAGCTTCTTTTCTCACATGGTAGTGCTTTACACCTGCTGTGATCCTACAAAAGGCCAGGCTGTGACTACTCAGCAACACTGTATACCCATATCCATGCTCTGATGATTAAAAAAATATGCTAGTGATGGCAACTCTCAGAGAATATATTCTCCATTGGTTTACTCCTCTCATGTCAGCTTCAATCGTAGCTACGTGTCTAGTTTTCAAACTAGAAGTACTAAACAACTTGATATGTTTGACTGAATTTAATTTTTTCTGCATTAATAAATATTTATTAATACAGACATTTATAGCATGAAAAAATATGTTTATATACATTACTCTTCTGATTTCAAAGCTGATAAGCTGTTCATACATGGACAACCACAAACCATTGGTGATGGATACTATTTTTCAAAAACTTTAATGTCATGTCAAAGTATAAACAAAATTTAAGATGCATATACAAAACATATTTAAAATTCATCAACCTCATATAGCAAAAACTTCTTTGTCTCCTACAAAAGAATAGTTTTGAGAAAAAAGTCTGATAACAAAATATGGCAAAAATCCACTTGTGGGGGGAGAAGTTTCTTCAGATTATTTCTTCCCAACCAAATCCCCACCTCTCTACTGTAATTCACACTCCAGCCAGAGGCAGGAACAATTACAGGCAGAATCAGACATTCACAGGAGAATTAAGTTATTCAATTAAACTCTTAACAAGGTAAGTAGAAAACCTGGTCTCAGCTGCTACTTCTTTCTTTGTGTTAGGGAGACTAGATCAGATCAGATGAACTTTTCTGATGCCCTAACTTGCTGAAGAGCTCCTGGAAAGGTAATGAACAGATGGTTTTGGATTATTTTTTTTTTTAAGATTTTGTTTGTTGCTTAGGTTTATTTTTAATTAATTGTTTCTTGTTGATGGGCTGCTGTTTGTTCCTTGGGAATATCATAGAATCATAGGGGTTGGAAGGGACCTTGAGAGATCATCAGATCCAACCTCCCCTGCCAAGGCAGCTCCCTAGCTCGTGTTGCACAGGTAGGAGTCCAGGCGGGTCTTGAATATCTCCAGAGAAGGAGACTCCACATCCCCCTGGGCAGCCCATTCCAGTGCTCTGTTGCCCTCACTCTGAAAAAGTTCTTCTGCATGTTGGTGTGGAACTTCCTATGCTCTAACTTGCAGCCATTGTCCCTTGTCCTGTCCCCACAGACTACTGAAATGGGGCTGTCTGTTTCCTTATGTATCCCATGCCTAAGATATTTATAAACATGAAAAGGTCCCCCTTAGTCTTCTTTTCTCTAGTCTGAACAGTCCTAGCTCACTCAGCCTTTCCTCCTAGGGGAGATGTTCCAGGCCCTTAATCATCTTTGTAGCCCTTCTCTGGACTCTCTCAAGGAGATCACTGTCTCTTTTTATATCAGGGAGCCCAGAACTGGACACTATACTCAGGAGGCTCCTGACCAGGGCAGAGTAGAGGGGGAGGATCATCTCCTTAGACCTGCTGGCCACACTCTTCCTGATGCACCCCAGGATCCCACTGGCTCTCTTAGCCACCAGGGCACACTGCTAGTTCTTTTAAGTTGCCTTAGGATGAGGTAACAATTGTTGTAAGTTTTGGTTTTGTTCTCTGAATATTTTTAAAGTACTGGGACCTGCTACACACAATAATGATTTCTTAAGGTAGGGAAGCTTAATGGGGTTGATAATTTGCTGTTTCTTTGTAATGTGCTTCTCTGATAAATTCATTAAATGCCTTGAAATCTTGACAAATCTAATTCTGGCTTTGGATGCTAAGGGACTGTTTCAGGTGTTTTATAGCTGTGCCTGTGTATTTCTTTAGAATAAAGAGATCAGAGACAGTCTCTGGCTTCCTGTTGGCTTTTCTTTTTGTTTCAGTTTTCCATGTGGACCTTACTGTGAAGAGGCAATACTAAAGGGAGGGAGGGGCTATACTGACAGTATTTAGCTGGCACAGGTGATTATTTGACTTCTTATACTGCTGCTATTTCCCTGCTTGCTCATTTCATTGTATTAATTCTCAAATCCCTCTCCCCCTCAACTTAAGCTTTTACTGGTTTATACCTTATTTCACACTTGTAGGATCTGTAACTCACATCTGTAAAAACAATTATGTTTAATATTTTGCTTTATTGCTTGTATTTTTCATGAAAGATGATGATAGCCTTTGGTTTTTCTCTTATTTAATACTTTCTACCTAAATATTTCCAGCTGGTCCTGTCCATCACTAAAATACAGATGTCATGAGAGGAAGCATATATTTAAAAGGTCTTACAATAGGGATGTTGGTGCTAGTATAGCATTTCCTGTGTCCACGTTGGTTTTGTTCTTATGTTTGGGAATTACTTCTAGGAGCTATTTAGCACTGTATTTACCTTAAATACAGCCTATTTAGTTTACTCCACTTCAAATCTGAGTGCAAATAACATGGATGTGGGCTCAAGGAGTGCTGCTTCTTGAATTCATGTGAACAAACAGGACAGAGGTACTGGAGTGCCAGTGTTTTCCTATGACCAGGCTTAATATGTTCTGAAATCCAGCTTTGCAACTAAACCAGTGGCCTGTGTATATGCTTGTATGTATATATTTCTAGCTAACAGTAGCTAGATGCGGGGTGGGGCGAGGGAGATTGTTTCCATAATTGACCACAAGGCTTCTTTAGAAGCTATGCCGCCCTCCCTTTCTGTCAAGCTTTTATTTGTGTGTGGCAACTTGCTTTTATCCAGGAAGGGTCCTAGGAGATCTTTGAGAAACAGTTTTGTGCTGTTTCTCCTGCTTTCTTGATGAACTTCATGCAACTATTAGTTGCATTAGTCTTTGTAATAAGGTTTTTTTAGTCTCATTATTCTGCATGGGAGGAAAGGGTATGTCCATCATGTAGCTTTATCTCAGTGGGATGGAATTTGAAAGCATGTAAGTATTGAGAGCTTAAACTTTCAGTAGTGTTAAAGCTCTGTAAGGGACATTTTGCACATGGGTTCTTTTAATAGTCGAAAACAAGAACAAATTGAGTTGCTGCTTCAGGTGACTTGTTTCACTCGTATTATAGAACAAGTCTGTTGGCTCTTTTGAGGCTTGTTCCTCTAGAACTGGCTTATGCAGGCTGTGGGGCTGCTGTTCTTCAGCATGTGTAATAAAAATAGAAATCTTAAAGGACACAGTTTTGACAGTAACAAACAATACATTGGAAATAGTTAATGTTTTGTCTATGTTGAAAATTTTTAAACTGTTTTATACAAAACTGTGCTTTTGAAGTTCAATTCAGTGCCCAAGTGATCACTTAATGAATTCAAAGTGCTCATGTCTACTGATAAGAAACTGGATGCAATTCAAAATCAATAGTTGTTTTTATAGAGCTGTGATGATTATCACCCTACCAGGATTTGTGATTCTGGCATCTGTGCACTGCTGTATTCAAGTGACCATATCTAATGAATAATCTACAGCTGAGTCAAATATACACTTGATTATAATCCTGTAATAGGGAGGGCAGAGGAAAACTTCTGTACTTGCCTGTTTCATGTGTTACTGGTATGTCTTACAATATAACAGCTGTGTCTTTTTTTTTTTTAAGGCTGGTTTTTTAAAAGACAGAATAAATTAGTGTCACAATGAATATTCACTGGCAGGTCTCTAGCACTTATTGACTACAAAGTAGCTTTTATCAAATATACAATGTTCCAGTCTTTAAAATGACTTCAAAAGTATACTTTCAGATAGCATAACCTGTAACCTATAAAATTCCTATTAACAGGATTAGGTCATTAATAAACAAGATAATCAAACACCAATTTAAAAAAAATTTTCTTTGTTTTAAAAAGATACAGACTTAAAGGGTAACTACTGTGATTCTGTAACTTGCATATGCTTGTATATAATGTGTTAGAGAAGTGAAACATTTTCCCTTCTGAATGGGCTGTAGCCTTTTGCCTCAGTGGTACTCATACCATTTCCAGGCTATCATTCATTGCTATAAGAAATAGGTGATTTTATTGTTTAACACTATATCCAGTAATTTATACATTTTTTTAAAGGCTTCAGTTCAGCAGTCAGCATTTCTTTTGTGTACTTGCCAATCATGCATGTGATGTGTTTTGCCTCTTAAAACTTCTAGAAACAACTGAATCTCAACAAATTGACACTTGGGATATTTTAAGTGAATAAAAACTTTTCTTTGAGATTGGCTCCTCTTCAGTACCTCTCTTCTGACCCAACATGGCAATTGTTTTCTTCCTCAGTGACCCAAATTCTAAAAATGTACTCTCTATGCTTGTGGAGGCTTCAGCAGCAAGAGGTTAGAGGGACCCCCAGATGCTTACTGGTAGGAAGCTGTAATGACTACTTTGTTCAGGATCATAGTCAGAGTGTAGGTGGAGGAGAGATGTGACCGCTTTGACTGCTTAGCTGTACATAATGTTTTGTTTCTCTTCCTGTTTTATTGAGTTATGTGGCTCAAATAAGACATGTATTTGATTTGAACGAACGTGTATACACATAGTATATCCTTATATATGACATGGGATAAAGTTCTCTCTGAAATACATTTTTACAATAACAAAAACCTATTCGTAATGACTGGTCATATTTATAACTTGGTTTCAAGTATTTTCTGTTGTCTCTGTTACATGGTAATTGAGTGGAGACAACTTAAGAATTTGCAAGTCCCTTTTTTGTCATAGTCACAACATTAAATCAAGACTCCAGAAGTATAAAAAGTCAATGAACCATAAAAACATGTACTCTTTTAGTATCATATATTTCACATAAAGTGAATCTTACTTCAGTTAGGGATATGAAGTTAAGACTGTGGTAGAGGTTTTACATTAATAGATAAAATTAAGTTGGGGACTTCGTGATGTAACCACTTTGAGAGGATAGCTGCTGGGATATAGAAGATGACCCTTATTCCAGACTCCTGCTCAATTAGACATTTTCTCACTACAGAAACTCTATTTTGATGTTGAGTAGGTGCTTGTGAAGCACAGATGTGTGAGGAAACCCTGTGGAACTGCCCTGCATAGTGGGCTCTACTCTATTAGCAGACTGGTGTGTGGTCATAGAGAGTGGTGCTTCAGAGGAAGTTTTTGCATGGCAGAGTTACAACAGTGAGGCTTCATAGGCTACATTTTACAGTAGCTTTAATACTTCAGCTAATAAGAATTTTTCTTCCAACTTGAAGTTTCTAGTTTTTGTTAGCTGGTTAACTTACAATATCCTGAAAGATGGTCTGGGATGTGAAGATAAAAGGGTTGGTAGAAATCTGTAGCTTTGCATGCTTATGTTGGAGTTCATGTAGAATCAAAATGCCTGGTTATTTCCAGGTGGAAAAAAAAAATCTTTTTACATATACAAACCAGAATGTGTGAAGGGGTGCTCCATGCATGTGGGCAGGATGGCGATTTACTATGTATCTCCCAGTTTTAGGCTTGCTGGAGTTTGGGAATGATGAAAGCAAGCTATGACTGAGAAGCTTGAGAAATGGGAAATCATGATTTATTTGTATACCTTATAAATACTCTTGAGTGGCCTTCACAGATGCATTCTGGAAGCGTGGCAATATCTCTTGTGATTATCAGCCGTCTTTGTGTAGATAAGGGGGAGAAACATTTATTGTTTCCATTTAGGAGGAAGAATGTTGGGGAAAGAAATGCATTTTTCTGCAAATGGGGTTTACTGTGAGACCTTTTAAACAAAAACCACCACAAACAAAACACCACCAAGAAAAACCAAAATGATAAAGCCCAGAAAAATCAATTAGTCATCTTGTGTTACCATAGGTGTGATTATAGAATAGAAGATTTAAATTGGTAAGGAAAATTAACCTATATATGTGATCTTAAGCTGCCAACTGCTTCTAAATATTCTTTTGGCAAAGCATTATTTGGTTGACTTGCTGGAGAAGATGCATATTATGTGTACATACATGCCCTGTTTACCCTTAATGGATTTTTCTTTTTTTGTTCTCATTCTCCCACACCTCATAATTCCATTTGGAGGAGAGATGTAGTTTAGAAGTCACCACTACAGACTCTAGGGCTGTATTGAGTTGTTCCCCATTTAGCATGTTTAAACCTTCAGAAGGAAAAAGTGTGTTTTATTTGACTTCCCGTTTATGTAGTCAGGGTTACTTCTGCCACTTTTCCTTCTCTGTACATGAGTAGACTATTTGTATGTCTCTGGGGTAATTCTTGGGGAGGACTTCTTAAGGGTTGACTGCCTCTCTTAATCAGACATTTTTTTTCTTTAAAAATAATTTTTATGTGCTATTTGCTTGTCAAGATAGACTAATTTCTTCCTTTTACAAACTAGACAAGATCTGATTTGCATCCTCTCATGAATCCAGTTTGGTCTCAATAAAAATTGAAACTGTCTGTATTTCAACAGCTCCCTGGTGATGGCATTTATCTAGGAGAGTTGAGTCCATGCACTCCTCGCTGGTGTGGTCTGCAATATCCTTCAGCAGTCTGTGTCAGTTTAAGATTCACCACCTGTGTGATTGGGTCTGGAACAGCTCATAGCTTCAGGAGACTGGGATGCACTGCTGGGAGT
This sequence comes from Laterallus jamaicensis coturniculus, assembly GCA_022605575.1. Taxonomy (NCBI): domain Eukaryota; kingdom Metazoa; phylum Chordata; class Aves; order Gruiformes; family Rallidae; genus Laterallus; species Laterallus jamaicensis. Next base: position 16,978,930 of record JAKCOX010000005.1, on the reverse strand, counting down.
GGTAAACAGTAGAAGTAGGGAAGGGGAAGAGGAAAACTGAGATGAGTTTCTGTAACTCTTCTGCCATTCATCACTCAACACATGATGTCTAAATTGTGTCTCACCTTCTCAGAACAGATGAGGGATGGAAGATGACTTCACTCTCATCCTGGCTGTATTGGCTGGGTGGCAGGAAATAAAAGATATCTCTTCTTTATATAAACTGCAGTAAAAATATGAGACTGCCAACAAAAAAGCAGTAAACCAGCTACTATATGTTTGCTTCAGGGGAAGAGGGGTGTGACATGGTTTTTGCAAACTTAAGTTCCTTGCTTCATTGGATTATATTTTGATTTTGTTTGTATTCTACCTCCAATCTTCATCCTGAATGATCTTTCTGGGGTTTTTTTGCACCTTAGGTTTTTTTCTGAGAAGCAAATCTGTTTCAGTTGCAGATGTTGACATAAAGGTTCAGATTCAATGGAAATTTTCAAAAGCATTGGGGAATCAGTGTGTTGTAGTATAACTTTTAATACTGCAGTTTGTTTGAACCCTGCACAATGGTAAAGATATTAAAAGAATTAATGAGATTATAGAATCGGAGAGTTGTCTTGGTTGGAAGAGACCCTTTAGATCATCATCAAGTCCAACCATCACACTATCCTGTCAGCCACCACAAAACCATGTTCCTCAGCACCATATCGAACCATCTTTTAAATACCTCCAGGGATGGAGACTCCATCACCTCCTCGGGCAGCCTGTTCCAATGCCTAACAATTAATCAAAATCAAACAAGATTAATTGAAGCAGTGATGCTAAATTTCATATAGGTGGTATTTGCAGCCTTCATTCTCAGTAAGGGTACTTCTTGTTGAAAATGTCATCAAAATACATTTTTTAAAGAAATGGTCCTGTATGTCAGCACAAGAGGTGAGACAAGTGAGGACTGTGCCTGTATTTTTACTGGGTGTAAGATCTTGGAACAGGTGGATGAAGTTCAAATCCATTCCTAAATGGTGATAAGGAGCTATATTCATCAATGTGGAAATTATGTTGAAAAGGGATTCACGCTTTCAATCTGGGCATGTAAATGTTCAGGGCTCAAATAGTCTCTTGCTGGTGACCTGATCCTTGGGATAAAAGAAGTTGGATGAAAAGCTGCAATGTGAATGTAAATACCCTTGCATTTCAAATGTACTGAGTCAGTTCACCAATTAGGATGTTGAGCGATACATCAGGCCTATTACCAAAGGAACAGGAATGCAGTAATTGCAAAAAATAAATTAACCTGCTATGTGTTTCCTAGGCCTCAGTAGGGTTGGAATATACTCTTCAGGAGTACAGGTTGAAACTGATGCTGTCAGCAGTCCTGGGCTTGTCTCCATGGCACTGCTTCATACTACTTTTCTGGAAACACTGAAATATGAAAGTTGGCAAGGGAGTTATCTGCTCTTTCTCAGAAGAAACTGTCTCCAAATCATTTGGAGATGATAATGCTGTCTAATCTGGAGAACATGTATATCTTTTCAAAATCTGTTATATAGTTTTGCTATATAATTTTTCAATGTGTAAAACGGGAGTAAAAATTCTTTTCCTTCATATTTGCTTCTTGGAATAGCTGAGTGACTGAATACAGATTTGAGATCCACCCAGCTCGCTGAATGGACCCCCAATGATGAATGTAAAGGAGAAATCCTACTAGTAATACACAAGACTTCCAAGTAAACCTGAACCTGCTGGAAATATTGCAGCAATAATGCAAATTATGTATAAAACAAACCCAAACTAATTCATACTGGTGTCTCGAAAGCATCTCAGCTCTTTACTTCCTGAGGCCTGAGTAAATTCTTACTTGTTTTGCAATATATTTTGGTATATCACAAAGATAAGCAGTGACTAGAGCAAACTATGGTGTTACTAAAGAATGTGAATACCACACACAAAAAAAATCCTTAAAAATAAGATGCAAACAATTTCTGCATTGCAAATATCAGGATGTCCATAAAGAATTCAGGCTTCAACTTGATGATTATTTTCCATTCAGTATTAAAACATCAGGCAAAGTATTTTTGTTCTAATGCTGTAGTGGGTGCAGAAAGAGGATGAAGGCTTCAGAAATGTACTTAGACTTTTTCTGGCAGTTATGGTTTTATTGTTGTGTTTCATTTAAATTATTGTGTTTAAAATTACTGATGAGATCAAGCAGTGTGCTTGAAAAACCCACCACCCCACAAACTACAATTCAATATAAACAGCATGACTTTTGTTTCTCAGTGTTCTTTCTTAAAGGCTGTACATTTTGGCTTATTACTTCAGAAAAATGTTTTCTAATTATCATGCATACTTAGATACCTGTGGGAGGCTACTTGGAATAAGGGAAGTCTGCTAGGTGAAAGAAATGTAAAATGGAAAAAGTGTTGGGTTACTAGAACTAATAGCAAAGTTAACTGGTGGCTATTGCCAATACTTTTGCATAATGTTGTTTAATGGAAGGATGTACATGTAAGTAATATCCTGAAGTTAAGTATAATACAGACATCTTGCAAATTCAGAAATGGAAATAAACTTCCTCTGGAAACCATGAGGCTTTTTTGGAGTGTAGCATTACAGTGAACAGATTTTTCCAGCCAAGAAAGGCAAAAATCAGTTCTTTGAAACATTTCATCTGAAAATAAGCTATTTGTAAAGAGCTTATCTCAACAGAAGTGAAAGCTCAGTAAGGAAGATGACTAAGTGTCCCCATTTTCTTTTTTCAGATTAATGTTCAAAAAGGTTTTTAAGACAATGCTATTGCATGCAAATGAGTCAAACTGTGAAAGTCACTTTAAAACAAACACCACAATGATCTCTTGAGGTCCCTTCCAACCCCTCCATTCTGTGAAATGGGAGGAATTTCAGAATGCTGTGGATATCCTAGTATAGAATACTAGGATACTGGGAGCAACCTCCCCAGGGGTGCCGTAGGTTCCCCGTTGATAAAGGCTTTCAAGATGTGGCTGGACAGGCACTAGATAATATAATCTAAACTCCCTTCCCACAAAAGGCTGGACCAGATGATCTAGCAAAATCTCTTCTAGTGTGGAATAGGCTATGATTCCTTTGAAATAAATATGAGATTTTGGTTGCACTGGGGCTCCAGCTGACTGTGTTCAGATGTTGATGCTTCTTGTCAGTGACTTCTGTTTACTTCTATCCAGCTGAGGCTGGAGGAGGCTTTTTTTTGTCTTGAGAATAGTTTTGAAATATGGTTAGGTTTATTTTTGTAATGGCAGTTTGTCAAAGTCCACCCTAATTTATGTTCAGTAGCAGTTGAAATATCTTGCATGAGATGATTCATTTCCAGACAGTGATATAAACGGCGAACTACCTGTGGTGTGTCAGTTCATTTATGGAAAAGATCATACTGTTTTCCTTGGCTGACTTAGCTCTAAGACATGGCTGTTCTACCAGTGCAATGTTGGCTAGAGCTCCTTGCTAGCTGATAAAAATAAGTGACACCCAAAAAGCTTTAGTTGAGATGAGGTGAATCCAGATAAAGCCTGAGAGGGGCCTTCTAAAGCAGCCTGTGAAATGAAACACTGCTTAACAATGAGGGACTCCGTGGGACTCAGTTTGGCTTTCAGTGTCAGGTGATTTTTAAAGATATTTTTGCATCTCCTACTTCATGAAAATTAGTTTTTGCTGTGTTGTTCTGGCACCAGATTGCTGAAAACACTAAATGGTCCTGAAATGGGTGTCCTTCCATTTGCAGAAGTGAACTGGCCAGGAAAATATCTTGCTCTTTCCATATCTTTTCCTCACTGAAGGTGATACTTTTTCACCAGTGGAAAACAGAAGCTGAAGAAACAATTGCTGTTCTCTTCAGCTTTCTGTTCCAGTGAGCAAAAAGACAGCCTGCTGAGGTAACATAAATATTTGTACGTGTTTCTGATTAAAATTTAAGAAGAAAGACATGAATCAACTTGCATGTGTAAATGTAAGCTACTCACCTAGACTTTTTGTATCTCCTATTGGATGCCAATAGAAAGGTTAAACAGCAACTGAAAGCTGCTGAGTGTGCTTTACTGAATCTAGGGAAAACTGCTGTGATAGACTGAATTAGTCTTTTCTGATAGTCTATCTCTAATGGCACTTGCCACTGTGTCAAAAAATCTACCAGTTTCAGAAAACGTCCTTGCCTACAGAGGAAACAGTGCTGCAGTATTTAATGGCTTATAAGATCTGTGAAGCAAACTTCCAGTACAATTACATCAGTTTTTCAGCTGAGTGGTAGAAGGAGGTAAATGCAGGCAAAACCCAAAATGTCTTGATCTTTTTTTTTTTTTTTTTTTTTTTTTTTTTTTCCCCCTCAGGATGGTGTAAATGTGTGTTGATGTAATATTGCACCAGGGCTTTGGACAGTTTCTTCAAAGCCTGGAAAGTCACGCATACTGATTCCTGATGTGCTCAGAAGCTTGTGCATGTTGGAGACTGTAAACGTTTATCAGTTGTTATTGCTAATTCTAGTGGAGCTCTCACATATGGCGTCACACTTGAGATCACTAACACCATGTTGCCTAACTGCCAATTTTCAAATAGTGTGTAACCATGAAAGCTCTTAATGAGCTATGAACTTGTAGAATTCCTTTAAAAGGTTATCTGAAGTGATTTCTCCAATGTGTTCAGTTGAGGGTGTTGACTAAACATCATCTATGCAGTTTGAGTACAAACAGAAGCTTTACAGCAGTTCACATGGATTAAGTCACAGCTTCCCACCAGCAGACAAATGGTTTCAGGCTTTCAGAATAACCAAGACTGGTAGCATTACTGTGGTTTCTAGTTCTGAGACTGCAACAGAAATGAAAGAAGTTCTAAATGGCATAGCTGAAATCTCTGCTTTCCTGCCTCCAGAATAGTCTTACACTGGCAAAACACAATTTCCAGGGCTGTGAAGTGTAAAGAAAATAATTCAGAGTGATTCACCATTATTGGAACAGGAGCTACTTGTAACAGTTTAATAATGGCAGTGAAGTACTGGGCTGGTTTATAACAATGTCCTTTGATTTCCTCTGTCTATGGCTCCCATAAGAAGAAATCTCTTTGCACTTGTTAACACAACGCACAAAGGCAAGCTTTTATGGTGCTGAAAAATGAAAAATGCAGGTTGGCTGACTGCTGCTTCAACAATTAACCTCATGGGTGACTCTGTAGAGCTAAATATGTATATAAAATGGATTATACTGGAATTACTATGTAGCTGATTCCCCATGGTTTACTTCAATAGGGAATATAATCCAAAGTACAGATACTGGAGTGTTACTTGATCGTATTTAAAAGTTGTTATTGAATCTTAAAACCCAGAAAGGATCTCTTAAACTTTTCAGCTCCACCCCCACTCCTGCTCAAACAGAGTCATTTAGAATAGGTTACCTAGAACCATGTCCAGACGTTTTTTGAGTATCTCCAAAGATAGGGACTCCACCACTTCTCTGAGTAAGCAATGTGGCAAACAAATCCCACTTAGATGTTCCTTGGCAGAGTAAGCACTGGAAGGCACAAATTGTGGAGATTACTTCTGAGAGTTGCGTAGAAAAGCATTTTATTGGAGTTTCTAGCTGTCCCATAACTTCTGGCTTATACCAATTTAAAGAGAATTTTTTTTTATTCTTATGGTCTTTCCTTAACCTGGCTCTGCTCTACAGTATGTTGTAGAAGAATTACCTGGGTAGCTGAGCAATGAAACAAAAGTAGTGCATCTCAAGATGTAAACTGCCTCAAGTTACCTTTTCACAGACAAAAGCCCTAGTTCAACATGTAAGGTATTCACTACAAATTTAAAATCACTATTTGATGTCTATGTGTACTCAATGTAATCTACTTGTATGTGATCAGATAACTGCTGAAAATAAGAAGTTAAGTTGTTCTTCTCATCCTCCAACAGATATTGAAAAATACACGGTAAAGCCAGATAAATATATAAAAATTGGATATCAAACAGTACCAACTGTAATATCTACTTAGGGACCTGTCCAAAGAATCATGCTGCCTCCAAGAGCTATTAAAAATATATATACATTTTTTGAAATTAACGAATGAATACTTAAATTTAAGTTTTCTGTTGCACTGAGCAGCTTCCCAAACAAACTTTTAAAGTGAAAAGTTACTTGGTAACCTTTAAACACGATTCTGTACACTTAAACATTCTCCCATTTTTGTTCTCTTTTTTTTTTTTTTTTTTCTTTTAAGGAATACCACTGGCAAACTGACTTTGGATATATAGTATCTATGATGCACATAAAAATGCTTCCTTTATAGTTTAAGTTGTGCTTCATAAGTTTTTGTGTTCACATTTTAATCCTTGCTTATTATTTGGGAAAATAAGACTTGTTCAAGATTCATTGCACTGTATACTTGTGACATGGAGATTCTGTATAATAATAATCTGTAATGGCTATTGTAGCTGCAAATAACTTTCAATCTTCTTTTATAATGTTTTATCTTAATAGAGTTGAACAATACAGGGTTTTCCATGTATCCTGTGCAAATACTGTTTCTTCTTGGATAGGCCTTCAGTATCTGAGCATGGTGATTTTAATTTTAGAGCAGAAGTCTTGAGTTCATGACTGTATCTATGTATTACAAGAACGTGTAAGGTAAAATCCTCGCTTGTGAGTGCTTTGCATCCTGCAGAATTAGGTGTAACAACAATATTGTTGAATTCAAGTCTGGAGGACACATGCTTGGAATTCCTCCATGGAGCAGCTGATGTTTTAAAGGTAGAAATGTCCTAGTAGAGCATGTAGTACAATGAACTGTGGGACAGCACAAGTAAACATTATGTGCATTAGTTGCTCTTCCACCAGAGCTGTATCACTACACAGCACAGCATAATGCTCAAGTGCTACGGTTATTTACAGTTAAACCTAAGTTTCTGTGTCAGATGGGCTTGTAGTTCCATTACCTTGGGATTGCTGTTCAAGGCATGCTTTAAACAAAAGCTGGGGCAAAGACTGTGTGTGACCTAGGAGGTCTGAAATACAGCCACAGTCGTTCTTGAATTTTGCTGGTGTTCAGTATCTCTGAAATCATGTTATACTGATCTGTGAACAATTCAATTAAGAAGCTAAGAATGAGAATTTTCTCTCTTTAAATATTTGCTAATATGATTCAGTAATAATAAGACAAATATTAAAAAGGAGCATGGCAAAGTTCCTGTCTGAGAAACATTTGTGGCAGAAGAATAACTTGACATCTTTTTCTATTAATCAGGGTTTCTGTGTGTCAATGAAGTTTCTGTCAGGTTCTGGGTATAACTTACTCCATGGACACAGCTGACTAAATGAGCCAGACATTGAATATACAGTGTAGGAACTACTCAACTACCTTGTGTGTACCCATGCATTTAACTCTAAGGTAGAATTCTTCCTTGAAGTTAGTATTTCCACAAAGTTGTAGAAAACCTAAATGCACTTGATCGATTTGGTAGCACGAGCTAGTGAAGCCTTAAACCAGTGTCCCTTATCCCAATTTTTCTTTGTGCTGTCATTGATTATGTTACTACCTAAATATGACTGTTAGGGGCAGGGAGTTGGACCCAGTGATCCTTGTGGGTCCCTTTCAACTTGATGTATTCTGTGATTTTATGAACTGCAGATGTAACTTTTCCTGATTGGTTAAACAAGAAGTTTCAAATTTGGAGGGTTTATAATTCTAGATTTGACTCTGGTCTATGGTCTTTGCTCTTAACAAATAAAAGGCTTTTGTAAGTGGAAATTGAGGGAGGATTCAATAGTTTTAAGATGGAAATTGAAGCTTCCAGCAGTTTCTTGAAGAAATATCGTTCAGAATCAGTTTTGCACAATCTTCCTTGTAACAAAATTTATTCCAAAGTGTCATAGTATGCGATTGCATATCTATAGAGTTATTAATTTTAAAATAATTATGCCTAGTTGATTCACTCAGATGCAAAACTAGAACTCTTGGAAGTCAAGAAACAGCTGAAAGTCTCTAATCCCAAATGCCACCTGAGTTCTGGAAGAAAGGTCTTTTGATATAATATCTACCCTGTTTTGTTTTTTTTTTTTAATTTTCCCAATTGTAAATTTGATGGATTTCCTCGTGTTTGCAAGGTCTTGAGAAAATGTTGAATGCTTGAATAGTCTTTATACGGCTTTGTTTTATTATTTGCTCTTGTCTGTCTTATGCCTCTTCACTCTGTTGGTGTTTCCCCTACAGCACTTCTAGTAGCAGATCTGTTTTTGTAAAGAACTTTGAGAGAAGCCAACACTCATAAAGAAAATATATGTTGATTTCTGCACTGTCCTGACATCTAACAGAAAGTTAAAGGAATGGCCATGATAAAATTCCCCTGCGATTCATACCGTGTGTGTTGTTTGTGGATGTGTGATTTTTTCTTTTGGGCTAGAATATCATTCTGATTTTAATGGGCTTTTTGCTTGTGAGCAAGATGGTAATGAAATGAAACACAACTGGGTTCCAGTCCTCACTTTTTTCATAAGGGCAAAGCTTTCACTGACATCAATGAAGGTTTTGCTGGAGTCAGAACTGCGGGATGGGGCTGATAGTGTCTGACTTAATGAGTTTCAAAGAGTATTTGTTTTATGACCAGGCAAATCATTTTAGAGTGTCTTTCACAGCCAGTGGAAGTGCTTCTTGTGATTGTGTTTTTGTTTTCGTTTTCATGCTTCTCTAAAGGTGGCTTGTTTAGGTTTTCTTTTCCTTCCCCCTAGGAGATAATACTCTAACAACTGAACAAAATGTTTTCATTGAAATTAATTGAAGTAATGAGATTACTCTAAGAGCATTTTAAAATCTTACTGAAATAAGTGTGGATCTTGTTTGCCGGTGTAAGGTACTGGAAATATGCCTTAATAATTGCCAACAGAACCGTACTCCCTCTTTTTTCCTTTCACCTAACCAAACCTAATTCCTAGCACACTACATCACCACCACCCGCTCAGGCTTAAAGTGACTTGTGCCAAGAGACTGATGACTATTGAACAAGTCACCTAAAAGAGATCAGGAGCCATTCACACATCAGGAGAGCATTCCACTATCAGGAGCACACATCGGACATTGTCATCCACCATGAAGCATTCCCACAGGCCAGGTGGAAGCTTGTGGGGATACAAAGGATGGCTACAAAACGGGAGCATTTGGCCATGGAAAAAAAACCAAACCAAGCAACATGAGGGAAGGGAAGCAAGGGAGAGTGAACACATCGAGGCACAAACCAGGGAACGTTCTCCCCTTCCATCGGACCCGAAGACACTGGAGAATACTCTGCCATCGGGCGGAGTGCCGCAGCCTCGTGGTGGTAGATATACCCCCATCCGTCCATCTTTCTTTTCCACACTCTTCTCTTCCCCCCCCTTCCCCTGCACGTTTGTTGTGGATCAAATAAAGCAACTTTAACCTTGACTCCGTTTCGAGTCTTAATTCTCTGAGAATTGCGAAGAACTGATCATGATAAAACACCTGATAATTGGACGTCACTCAGGGGTTAAGCCCAGCCGCCCCCAGCCACTTAGAGTGATCTGAGGTTCGGTTGGAACGCAAGGGGGTTTAATCTCTGCCGAACTAAGTCTTGTCCAGGTTGTGGATCGTGACAGCCGGTAGTTTGTGTTTGTTTGTTTTTTTTTTGGTAGTAAGACTAAAAAAGGTTTTGTTTTTATTTTTTTAGAAATTTGCATTGCTGCTTAGTATCTGAGCCAAGGCTTAGCTAATTAAACAAATCCCAAAACGAGCCTGCGCATTTGAATCTTAAGATTGGCTTCCAGTTAGACATCAAACAAGAAGGTGCAGCGGAAAGAAGAGGCAGTTTGAAAACCCGTAACAAAAGAGGAAAGAAGTGTGGGGAGGTGGGTTTTTTCCCAATTTTCTTTGGCAGAATCTGCTCCCTGTTCAGCCTTATATGCGCTATCCTGCAACTATTGTCATTTCTTAGAAGTAATAAATGCAAGCACTCTTAACGTAAGAGTAGGCTTTAGCCTGTGAGATTGGATACAGGGAAAATACATATTTTTTTTTTTTAGTAGAACCTGCTCCGGAAAATTTATTATAGTTGTTCGCGTGGTTTAGGGGTTTTTTTGTTGTTTACTTTTAAACCCACAGGCAGTCTTTGTATATGAAACTCTTTACCAGGCTTTGCAAGTGAACTTAACCGAAGGTTGCCTTTTGCTGAAGTGAGACTCCTCAGCAGAGACTTTCAACTGTGGGCGCTCTCATAGATTATACTACCTAGTAGTATGCAATCTATAGCTTGTCATGGTACTGAGACTTGAATTCTAATTACCAGCGCACTCTTAGTCAAATGTGGAACAGTGTGAGCAACACAATAGGCATTTGTTGAAAATGCAAATAAGGTAACTGTGACTGTTTCCATGAGCATGTGAAGGGTAAGATGTAAAGCCCTTTTTTTTTTTTTTTTGTGGCCAAAATGTTAAATACAGAAGTCTGGGTAGTAACTGAACTTACATTCCAGGCTTCTGATTCACAAGTTTTTAAATATGTCAGCTGAATTTGTATTGGTTTACCTGGAGAAAATAGTAAAGGGACTATTACAGTCCATAAATTAGTCAGGGACTATCTATTTCTTCCTGGCTTGACTCAGGAAAAATACACTTACAGCATTTCAAAGCTTTTATCTCAACCCTCATACTAGTTAAGACTATAGCGTAAGTGCCAGAAGATCTGCTTTCTACAATTAAAATATTTTTGGATGGGGAGAGCTGGAAAGTACTTCAGAAAACATACCAATGCAAAAAACCCCCAAATCATCCTGTGATATGCTAAACAGCCTCGCTAGCCACAAAAATAACACGATTCTGGAACATCTGAATATTTTTGAGGTGCAAGGGCTCAAGAAAATGAGTGCCTAGTCTAATGGTTTTTAACTACTGTATGAATTCTGCTCCTTGTTTGAAAGCTGAACCCCATCTGTGGCAGCACCAGTGCAGTATCTCGCATCAATAGCGGTTTGGCTTTGCAATAGTTATTCCTACCCAGGTGAAATCTTTTGTGTTGGTGCTTTTTAAACTGTTACAGGCTTCTGAGAACTGATAAGTGCACAGTGACAAACAACTTACCCAGCTCGAGTATATGAAGAACTTAGTGAGCTGTTAAGATTTTATGCACCTGTCCTTTTGTATTATATTTTTATTACTTGGAGTGATCTATAGAAAGTCATTTTATATTGGTCCTCAGCTAATGTTCCTTTCCCTCTGAGTACTCTACATTAGAGCAATTCTTGAGGTACTTGTTAATTTGCAACCACAGATGTGTCTTTTAATAGGCCTATTTTTCAGTGTTGTATCTATTACCAGATAAAAGTGATTGAACTATAAAATTGATGTTTGAAACCTGGTAAAAAATGCAAATAAGGGTTTTGATATCTACCTTGGCAATGGGAGTTTATGCATAAAAGTAGACAGTGTTATTTTGGGAATCAAAACCTGATTTATGTGCTTGAGAAAACAGGTATAGACAGAAAGAAGGTTTGGATGTTCTGAAAATCCTATAAACTTATTGCTGTTCTGGAACAGTAATATGTCATGTTGGCATCTGACAGATTTAGAGCAGCTAGTCCACCTGCAAATGATATGACATAGAACACTCTGGAACTAAATTTGAAATGCTGGTATCCAGGATCTTCCAAAGTCTTATATCTAGAAACAAATCTCTTATAATGGCATGGATGTTTAAGTATCTTTGTTGGATTTGTGAAGAGCTACTCAGCTGTGTAATAATTCTTGAATATATTTCTATAGTTTGTTCTTATTATAATTGAAATCCTTGTGTCAAATGTGATAGGAATAATAAGAATGCATACATTGACAAGGGGAGAGATTTGCTTTCTCTTTTTCTCTTCTGGGCTGGTAAAGGAAAGGCATCTTAATTTTCATTGTTTGTGTGGTACTGTGTTGTCTTGCTAGAATATAAATTTTTTTTTAAGGTCATCTTTGAAATGGGAGATCATAGAATCATAGAATATATTGGGTTGGAAGGGACCTTTAAAGGTTATCTAGTCCAACCTTCCTGCAGTGATCATTACTAGATCAGGGTGCTCAAAGCCCTATCAAGCCTGACCTTGAATATCTCCAGGGATCGTGCCTCAGTTACTACCTCTCTGGGCAACCTGTTCCAGTGATCTACCACCCTCACATTGATGATTTTTTTTCCCCTAACATCCAACCAAAATTTCCCCTTTTCCAGTTTAAAACCACTACATCCGTTGTTCTGTTGCTGCATGGCCTCGTGAACTATTCTTCCCCAGCTTTTTTATAAAGACCCTTCATGTGCTGGAAGGCCACTATAAAGTACTCAGAGAGCCTTTTCTTCTCCCGGCCAAAGAAGTCCAACTCTCTCAGGCTATCTTCATAGATGCACAAAGATGCTCCAGCCCTTTCATCATTTTTGTGGCCCTTTTCCGGATGTACTCTAACAGGTCTATGTCCTTCTTCTGTTGAGGGCTCTGAAGCTGGATGCAGTATTCCAGGTGAGGCGTCAGCAGAGTAGAGGGGCAGAATCCACTTCTCTTGATCTGCTGGCCGCACTTCTTTTGGTGTAGCCTAGGCCGCCTGGGCTACAGACGCACATTGGCGGCTCATGTCCAACTTTTCATCCTCGATTATCTACAAGTCCTCTTCCTCAGGTATACATAGTTGCTTGTACTGCCTTTCTAGATCTACTCCCCCTTCTAGGCTTTCATATTGTGTACTTGTTTAAATGCTGTGAGAGGTATGTAAACTTACTACATTGAGTACTTCTCTATGCTATCTTCTTTCCCAAGATGTAGTTCAGCAAGGCAGTGACTTAACAAGACCAAATAAATTTCCAAAAATTAACAAAATTAGTCTATCTGTATTGCTGAATGCAATAGAAATATTTGCACTTACAAAAAATGTGAATATATGCTTTGGGAAAGAGTTATTTTTGTCAGCCAAGGGAGGACTGATTATTGCAATCAAGTAGTTGGGATGCTCATGGGATTGGTGCTTATGTGGCAGGGAGTGTGGTGTGTGCATGCTTTCACATACTCTTAAAATCCTACAAACACACAGAGAAAGGCATGAACAATTGAACATGCAATATCAGTATCTAGTTTAGATAAGATGTTTGCTTATATCACTGAATTGATGAGGAATTCCATCAGCCTACAGTTAAATGCTTGTTGCCAAGATACAGTAGTTATATTTCCTGCAGAATAAAACTTCTTTTTTATTATCAAAATGATTGTTTTAATACTACTTGTTTCTCTTAAAGCACATTCATTTCAATTAGATATTTTACTTGTGATTTGTTAGGTTTGAGGTGATTTGTGTGCTGTCCCCATGGGATGGACAACTAAAGGAGGATGGCATTATAACAGTGTCAGATGACCCATGGAATTGCGGAAGCAGGCAAGCAGCAAATCATGAAATGATCATGTAGACAGATAAGTTTATGGAACATGTAAGTTCCATGGTGCTTTTATGGAAAGAAGGGAACTGTGAAAAGAGTTGGTAAAGGAATAATATCTACAGCAATCTGTGTGTTAGGTCTATTACTTTGAATTAAAGAGTATAGTTCTAAACAAATTAATAAGTAAGCTCGAGGATACTTGTTCCTGAAAGCAAAGTTTGCTTTGCCAGTGGATATGTGCCACAGGCAGCTTTACTCATGCTGAAGCACGTCATTCTGTGGTTGCTTGCTGCAGTGCTTGTGCAAGTCTTAACTCTTGTGGCTGCCATGGTCTGCATTTGTAAGGCTGAGAGAACTCATTTGCCAAGTACAACCTGATATTTTGATGAGTGTTTCCCCTCCAGAGTCAATGGTATGTACTGCAATAGTAAACCTTGTACTTAATCAGAAGAATAGAATACGAAAGTAGCTAAACACCTATTACAGTAAATGTTAATTTTTTTCTGCTAAAGAGTAACAGAGCAGAAAAAAATGTTTACTAAGTGTTGATCCTTGCAGAACCTTCAGGTATGTTTTTTAAGAACTACAAATGCTGTTAAAGACTGGCAGATTTCTTTCTCACCATTACATGGCTTCAGGGTACTGGTTACTCAATGTGGTAATGATTTTCTGGCTAGAGAAATTTCTTGAGTCCTGGCCCTAGACCTATTTATGGAATAAGCAAGTTACACCTTATAGGAAAAGGCTGAGTGGTGGGGGCTATGAATGTATCTGTTTTTACATTTGTCCGGATTTGTCAAAATAATCTGAAGTGGCTAGCAACAGCCCAGTGAATTTCATTGTGGTATGGGTTATTAAATGCAGCTTGTATGTCACCCTGGCAACGTCATGTTCTCTCTGTGTTGCCTCTGACCTGATTTGCTGCAATGCTAGGTCAAATCTCTTACAAGGGGAGGATAGGCAGTTTTATAGCTTGCTCCAGCGCGGGTTAAAAATGGAAATGTTTGTCACTACGTCTTTCTACAACTAGTTTCTGTAGACCTATATTTTTTAAAAATAAAAGTGGCTTCTACTCTGAGTGGTATGCAACTAGCTATTGAAATATATCCCTCATTATTAATCAAAATCTATAACGGTTTCTCAGGGCTCCTGCAGACTTTGTGTAGGCCATTGCTATCCTTCTGTGGTCTGGCAGAATAATTGAAGATGATTTTCTATCTTCATAAAATGTCCCATAGCTAACTCTTGGCCACATGTGGAATCTGCTACATCATGTTTTGCAAAAGAAAAACACAAGATTTTTTTTTTCCCTTGCTGTGTGACACTTTAGGAAACCACAAGAAACCACTAAACTGCACTTTGTGGAGATCTCTTCTAGAGATTGTTCCTGAAAAAGTTTTGATATGACACGATTTTAAGGCGAAGCTGTGTTGCATCAAGGTATTCCTGTTTTTAGCCTTGAATCTTAACATCATGTAGATGGTATCAAAGCTCTGCTCTGAGCAGTAGTGTTCTGCAAGTGCTTATGCTTATTTTTGCTAAGATGTTTTTGTGCACAGTTTATGAAGGGAGTGTGTTTTTGTGAAAAGGAATTTAAACCTTCTAACCAGTAGCTTCACTTAGCTTTGCTAAGTATGAAGTAATATATTCTGAATGATTATTGTTTTAGGTGAGTTTATAGTTGGGCAGATTTTGTTCCTGTGTCCTGGATGTTGCAGTGGAGTGCACAAATACAGAAAACAATTGATTGCTTTCAGTTTTAGCCCACTAGGCTCAACAAGAAAAATGAGTGTGGGTCAGGCATGTTTCTTGTTGCAATGACTCATGGCTTAATCACATCTTAATAGCTGATGTTATATCAGTTGACTCTTAGTTGTCTGAAACTTTGAAACTATATGAAAAATAATGCAACATCCCTATTAAAGTTTAAATACACTTTTTTATGTTCACACAATCAGTTCCATCTGTCTTCTGGGTGCTTGGTGACCAGTGAACTGTTTGAGAAGCTATCAGCTGGAAGTGTGACCTCTTTAAGGTATATTGCTCATGAGTGACCTTAATATTAGAGAAAAACAATTTGTGTATGTAGGCTTTATGAACAGAGAGGAAATAGTCTACAGGCTAATATTTCTACCAATGGTATTATCTGAAAACTGTCTCATTAAAAATACCTTAAATTAAAGCTGGAAACAAACATGAAAGTACTTTCTGTCATCACCCCACCCTCCCCTTCCCATTAGATGAAGAAAAATAACTTAAGCTGCTGCTTAGTGCTGATTATAGTAGTAAGAATTTGTGATAAAGTTGATGGATGAATACTTGGCTTCCTAGACACCACTGAGAGTTGAAGGCTGGAATATCTGGGACAGCAATTAATCAGATATTTTGACTTACCAGACTCACAGATGTCTCACAAAAGGAAAAGATGACATTTATTCATCTGGGGAACTGGTGAGCAAGGCACAAAGTGGAGTAGAGAAGATGGAGTTTCTGGAAGCATATTTCCAGAATGCTTTCAGGGTGCAGGTATCCTATTACAAAAATTCATAGGACCAGATATATGGAGTTTATTGCAATTCAAAATTGATGCTCTGCCTGTGTTCTTACTATATATACTTCAAAATATTTGTCTGTTTTTCAGATAATCTCACCTAGTAATATAAACACTGATAAATCATTTAGAAGGGCTCAAACTAATTTTTTCACAACATATCCAGGCTGTGCATAGTTTATAACGAAAAGAAATTTAATTTTTTTCAAGCATAGATAAACACAATCACGTAATACTGCACAAAGATCTGATCTAAAATGCAGCAGTTTTTACAGCACAGTTGCAGAATTTATCTTGTTTTATTGACCCTTGTACTGCAGTAACCAAGTTATTCAGGTTTATTCACTGTTAACCTGGGTGATATCTTAGATGTAATTGAAGTGAATGTGATAGCATTGTTTGTGATGTTGTGTTAGTAAATTGCAATATTAAAACTGCTCTTATAAGCCTTCAGCTGTCCTCTACTAAATATAATAAGCATAATTAGAGAGCTTATTTTTTAACACTCCACTAACCTGTTGAGGTAGGAGAGAGGATGTTAGGAGTATAATAGGTCAGATCTGGACAGGATCTGGGGTCTCAAGTTCCTCTTCAGATCACAGAATCATCATGGTTGGAAAAGTCATTCAAGATCAAAAAGTCCAACTGTAAGAGCTATACCACTGTAACCTCTAAACCATCCTCTGAAGCACCACATCCACCTCTTTTTTTTTTTTAACAGCTCCAGGGACAGCGATTCCACCACCTCCCTGGGCAGCCTGTTCTAATGCTTCACCCCTCTATCAATTAAGACATTTTTCCTATTATCCAATTTGAACCTCCTCTGGTGTAACTTGAACCTATTCCCTCTTGTTCTCTTATTAGGGAGAAGCCAACCCCCACCTCACTACAACCTCCTTTCAGGTAGCTATAGAGAGTGATAAGGTCTCTCCTCTTCTCCAGGCTGAACAGCCCCAACTCCCTCAGGCTCTCCTCATAAGACCTGTAAAATTTGCCTTGTTCTGTTGGCATCTGAGCCCAAAATTATTTGATGGTCAAAAGACCTTTCCTGTGTATATACACAGGAATACTCAATTACTGCTCAGATGAGTGTTGTGGCTTAACCCCACTGCAACTGGTAACTAAGTACATACAGTGGCACACTCTCCTCCCCACCTCCAGGAAGGCAGGTATTGGTGGTGAATGGAAGGGAAAAAGAAGAAAGGCACCTAACAAAAGGCTCATGAGTTGAGATAAAACTAGCTTAAAAGGATAGAAAAGGAAGAGAATAATAACAGCAGTAGTAGTGATAATATGTATATATAGAACAAGTGATATATGAATGCAGTTGCTTTCCACATGCGGAAAGGAGGAGAAAACCTGAGATGTCCAGTTAGTTTCTGAGTAGCAGTCCTACTTCCTGGCCGCTTCCACAGTTATATCTGGAGCATGTCTGGTCTGGGCCAGCTGTCCTGGCTGTGCTCTCCCAGCTGCTTCTGCGCCTGGGTAGCTGAAAAGTCCTTGACTTAGTGTAGGCATTACAGATACCTAGCAATGACTGAACTACCAGTGTCTTACCAACGTTATTCTCATATTGAATCCAAAAAGCTACTAGAAAGAAAACTAACTCTGATGAAACCAGGGCAATGAGCAGCTCTGATTCTTCGTGTGTGGGGTGTTGTGGGCTGCTTTGTTTGCTTTAAGGTGGTGGTTGGTTTTTTGGTGTATGTGTTTTGTTGGTGTGGTGTTTTTGTTTTAAAGACAGCTGTTGGTCCCAGTGATTACAAAAGCTATGTGGAATACAGAAAACTGTTTTTTGTTCTACCCTATTGTTAACTATTTGCTTCAACCTTCATTTGTTGGTGTCAGTTACTTAATTTTGTGTAAGACTAACAGAAATTAATATGCCAGGAGTAAGGGAAACATCAGGTTTTCAAAGGTATATGAAGTAGCTGGAACTTCTTAATTATACCTATTGATAGTTCAGTTGGGAACATAAGTGGCAACTAGAAACTGAAAGATTACTGGGGGTGGTGGTGGAAATCTTCTGGCATTTTTATTCCTCCTAATGTCCTATCTTGCTCTTGCGTGAAAAACTTACTCTGAGAAATGTTTTGTTTGTTGGGTGATAAAGGGAAAATACAAGTGGACTTTTTCGATGGGCTTGAATATGCAATGGAAAGCAAGCTTACCATCAGAAGACAAGAGAAGGCAGTGATTGGCCTAAGCCTTTTTTTCCAGACTAGAGGTACAGAAAAATAATAGGGCAATATACCTTCTAGCTGCACAAACTCTTTTGGCAGAACAAATGTCAGGAAGAAAAATAAAGTGATAATGCCATAACTTCCTCTTGTAGAGCTGTTTCACAGTTTAGATAAATCACATCTTACTCCTTATTTATGTCCTCATACATCTATTTCTGGCCATGTTACTTACCCACTTTCCCAAATTCTAACAATCTGTCTTTTCTCCTTTGTATTCATGGCAGCATCTGTTTTGAACAGAGGCATTTTAGCTGCCTGAAATCCCGCTTTCTAGTATAAAGCGTGATCTATTGCTTGATGTTTAGTGGTCTGTTACTGCTTTCTATTTGAAGGCCATTCAGCCCTGATACATGGGTTTGAATTTTATTATGTTCCCAGTGCCAGGGGTTAATAGGAGTAAAAAGAGATGGATAGATGATGTTCTGTGTTGAGGAGACTTGGCAAAACTTTTTTTAAAAGACCAATCATTAACTGACTCCTGTGTTGCCTCTTCCCTGGTGAGACCTGTAAGTCCCTGATTTTCCCCGGACTTACCATTCGCATTTGGCCCCTCTTCCCTTTACGTGCTCTTAACTACACACCAAATATGTTCATCCCTAAGTGATCTACTTCCAGGTTTTTGATTGGTGTTTAATTTTTTTTTGTCTTCTTTTTATATGTTGTTTTTCTCTGCAGATGCTGGTATTTGGACAAGGGTTTTTTTCCATTTGTAAGAACCTTCTTCACTGTTGTGTGTATGCATATATGTTGCTAAGGTTATCTAACCTCAAATCTTTTCTCTGGTTTTCACCTGTAATACACCAGTCATGTAGAGGAAAGACAACTGCTGGCATGCACTTATTCCACGTTACTGTCTTTGAATAGAGACCTGACATAAATCAAGAGTGGGTTTGCTTTGAGACTAAAAATAATCTCAAATATAATTTCAAGAATTCATATGTTACATGAATTGAAAAGATTTGTGGGTTTGATTGCATCAGACAAACTGAAAGAGCATGTTACTTGAGGGAAAGCTGAGATAGATTTTGGTATTTGCAATTTGGTGTATGGGAAGGGTTAAAAGATGGATTATATATATACTAATATGAGTGCATTGGGTGTTGTAGGGTTTTTGTGGGTTTTGGTGGTGTTTTTTTTTTAATTGAGCTTGCTGGAGTTAAAAAATATTCTGTCCTTGTACGACTATGCTTCTAAAGAAAAATATTTTCAGCTAGCAGTAACTGTTATACAGTTATATCGAAAAATATCGATGCAACTTAATTACACAAGTTCCATGTCTTAAAAAATAGAAGTCTTTTAGCTCCCAAGCCAGTACGGTCTTTTGGAAATGATACTTTAAAAATAAAGATACAGAGATTAAGTAAGGTTCATATTTCCAGCATCAATTTGCCTAAAGCATTTGCATCTAGTAGAGACTTGCATGATGAGCTATTGTATTAGTCGTTAGCCTTTCATGGAAAAGGTGACATTTAACAATGTAACGTATTATTTGTTAGGGAATAATGTTGCAGTTTGACATGTGTCAAAACCAGAAGAATTCAAAGCTAGTGTGAGTTCTTTTAAATATTATGGATTATGGACCAAGTAAATATACGTATTGAAATGGTAAAACTAGAAAAAAATGTGTCTCCTACATACTAGCTAATACTGAATTTAATTTATTATTTCAGAAGCTAGTAGGAACAAAGAAGCAGCAGATGAAAGATTGTTTTACTTTATTTGCAGCATAAAAAATGGCAATATAATTATTTGGAAAATGTATACCCTAATATAGTAACTAAGAACTTGACAAACTGGTACACTTATTCATGTTACATGGTCTGCTCAGAGCTTATACTTGTTTTTTATAAGACGGAAACAAATAGATATGCTGAATGGAATTTAACATTAATGAGAGATACAGCACAGCAACAAAAAACTTGGTTTTGTTCTGATTTGAGTAGATTTCAAGGTGAACAAGACTTGAACTGAGTTCTTATTAATTTTTTCAAAATTTGTCAAAGAAATTGTGGTCTCATTTCCTGACATAACTAAGGATTTTATTTCTAAGGAAAATATCTTGCTCTTATATTTTTTTCTGCATTGTTTAATATTTGATGTAAACTATGTGTAGGCATATTATATAGAAAAAATGCATGTAAAAGGCGAAGTGTATCCCATATTTTTCTTGTGTAAAATCACCACCAGAGGGAATATTTTAGGAATAGGGTGGCCACATATAACAGCAATATTAATGACTCTTGTTTTTTTGTGGAGATATAACTTACTTTTTTTTTTTTCCCAGTCTTGTTGGACACTGGTCTCTAAACCTGTAAATGGAAGAATGTCCTAAAGCTTAAAAAAAAAGTTTAAAAAAATCTTTTAACTTTTCACACCTCTGTTGAATATGATAGCAGAATAGAGAATATAACTGAAGTTGTTTGAGAAGGAGATTAGATATGAGCTTTTCACCCCTACTTGTTTGACAGTTCAGGAAGAGAAGCCCACTTCCTGCTCCATCCTGAGCTTTAAACCTGCTCATTTTTGTTATTTTTTTCCTCTAGTTGTTTTTTTTTCTCCCTTCTCAGCTATTTGAAGCTTCAGTTGACATAGTCTGTCTCAGAGGAACATAAGAAAGTGTCAATATGAATTATCAGTAAAAACAATGTAAAAGTTTTAAGGGATTTAGTTGTATGTGTGATATAGGGAAGATTAATACTCAATATTAGAAGTACATCATGAGAACTCTAATGCTTTTTGAATCCTTCACTTCTAAACTGATCTTTTCTGGCATAAATGCTGACTATGTATACCTTAAATAAAAATTGAAAGTACCCTTTAAGCATCATTTAGAGGTAAGGGTTTTAGTAACTCCCTAGTGTGATTTATCTTTGGGTTCTGAAGGTGAAGGAGTGTTAGGTTCAGGGCAAAACAGAGAGCTGCTTGGATGATCTGGAATGTGCCTAGAGCAAAGATGGCCTGGCACAAAACCTTCCTTTCCTTGCTGGTAACTAGTCTGGGTTGTGAGTATTAGACAGTACAAATCTAAAACCTCTTTCTCCCTGTGAAGTACTCAGGGTGCATAAATTCTGCTGAATTTTCTCGACACAGGTATCATTGTGTGCACTATCATACTCAGTTGTTTTGTTACCATGTCCCCAAATCCTGTTATGTTTTAGTAAATAGCTTTTCCAGTTTGCTTGCAGGAATTTTAAATATAAAATGTTTACTCTAGAAAATGGACAGGAATATTAGCAGGCTATCCTCTAGTAGGAATAGCAGGGTAGTATGACTTTACAAATATAAGAAATTAAACAATGACTTTGTTTTCTATGGCACTTTAATAATGCACTGACACAGAAAAATAAATGTAAAGTATGTGTAGAGATACTGATTAGAAATGGGCATTGTAGCCTCATTAATATATCCCACTCAAAAGCCAAAATGCTGGTTCTTCTACTCTTAAAGCTAAGCCATAATTTAAAAAGCAAGTGATAGATCCAAACTCTCTAAACAGTCGTTTTGCCAAAGTGAAACCCTACATTTGTTTTGTTACAACATGCAGCATGCAGACAGATTTCTTCCTTATTTTCCCCTGGGTTGTCTTGGTTGGTTTGTCTTTGTTTAGCAACTATTTTTTTTTCTGTGTCATCTTTTAGTTAAACAAAAATTTTGAAGATGAATAGAGAGATTGTTTTTGTTGCCAGACTTTGCCTAAGATGTTTCTCTTTGATTGTTAATAACAGGATAAATACTTCATGAGCTTCATTGCCTAGTGCAATCTTATGTTCAGTAAAGTAAATGTGTAATTATTCTTAGTTCCTGCAGTATTCAAGCATAAATTTTAATGCCACCAAATTGAAGCTAGCAAATGCAAATATTGTCATAGTGAAATATGAGACTCGTTTTGTCCTCTTTTTGCAAATTACTTCTCCAGAAGTGCCACACTTCATTGCTAGTTCACAGTGCTGCCTTAGTCATTAGTGTTGACAAATCACATTCTCAAAGAAACTACTTTACATCTTAGATGGCCTGACTGCTAGATCTCAAAATCTGTATAGCTGTCAGTTTTTTATAAAAAAAAAAAGAAAAAGGTATGGTGAGCATATTTCAGAAATGAAAACATTGTTTCTTTTGAAATAATATGAATGCAAGTTCAACAAAAATCAATTATTTCTGGTTCTGGAACACTTCTAAATGAAACAGACAAAACCCAGCTAAAAATGTCATGACATTATTATACTTCTCTAATTGTATGGTGATCTAGTAGCCAAAAAACTCTGTAACAAGATGTAGGTAACATTTGATAAATCACTGAGGGGATAAATAACTCACATGCTAATTTATGGACTAAAATATTGAAGCATACTACTATCAAAGTTATAGAACGAAGAAAAGAATATGAAAGTACTCAGAGCTGATGGATCGGCAATCATTTTGTGTGTATCGTATGAGAAACAAAGTTTTACAAATGTATCCTTCTCACTGATTTCAGAATGTAATATATTTTTACTTGAGGAAAGTAGCAAAAAAGAGTTAAGCAACAAGTAGAGGATTTTTTTTCTTATTTTGTGGTCTTGACAGTGTCAATCTGATTTGGAGTGTGAAAATAAAGAGCATGTATGGAAAAACTAAGTGATAGTTCATTGCGTACGTAACTTATTCTTTACTGCCTTTTGCTTTGGTTTCACTTCGTTCTGGTAAATATAACTGACTTAGGGAGCATGACTAAAGATTATGTTTATGTCTCAGTACATTTGGAAAGAGGTAGTCCGAGACTGTTCACATCTCCCACTTAGTTATTGGAGATTTGTAAAATCAACTGTTGGAATACAGCATGCAGAGTGCGTGTAGTCACAGTCTAAATAACACATCTTCATTGGGATTCTTAAAATCTTTGGTTTAATCAATGATCTCTAGTATAAAGGGCAGTCTTCCTTAGGACTTTTGTTCATTTTCCAAGTTAGAATCTATTCCAAGAGTTTGGTGCAGGTTCAACTTTCTGTGCAACATTGTGCTAACCTCTAATACAAAACACATTCAGTGAACAATGCTGGAATTGCTAAATAATATCTGAAGCTAAGAAAATCCAGAACATGTACCTGTTGTCTGGAGTGATTTTCGTGGAGCTGAAACCTGGAAGCTTAATCTCTTGATGAGAAAGTTCCCAGTTATCATTCGGAAACGGTATTGCTAATTTGCTGTGGTGACTACTGCTATTTTCAGACAGTCTAGAAGGTGTATAGATGCCGTAACTATAGGGTAGGAGGGAAAGAATCTCTCTGAGGAAAACTGCTATAAAGTAATCCATAGACATCTAAATTGTACTGAATAAACATAAAATCAAGTTCTTACTAAACTCAAGACATGAATTAACTTTGTAGCTAATATTTATGTGAAACTTGGTCGCAGGCAGTAAAATGACTGGTTATGACTAATCTTGCCAGTAGCAATTTTTTTTTCTCTTGAGATTAAGGATTTGCCTACACTACAGCTTTTAGGAGAGAATACTGTGTTCCGGTTCTTTTTTCTATTTTTTCCTCCCTCCTCATGGGAAATAGGAATTAAAAAAATCTAACTCTTATTCTGTAATAACTTCCTGAAAGATGTAACTCAAAATTTGTGGTTTTCATTTTTTAAATTTTATTTATTTACATAAGTGTGCTGCTTTGAAATAAGTTCTCAACACTATTGCCCACTTTGTGGTATATGTTTTCTTCTCTGTCAGCTGGAAGCCTTTTTGCAGTGACAAATGCCTGAGAAAAGGCTTATTGCTCTAACTGAATGTTTAAGGATTTTGTATGACTCGCCCTTTCTTGTTTAACTATGAAATTATATGTTATATACGTGGAAGTCAGCAGCAGTTGCTCTGTGTATTAGAGTTACTGTTGGAATAAAACGTCTATTGTTTGCTTTGTGATTATAATTTCCAAGATAATTCCTTTTCAAGCTTACTTCTGGACTCTACATGCTACTGAAAACTAGTGCAGAAACTAATAGACTGTAAGCAAAAAGTGTAAACTTTTCATATAAACCTTCAAGTTAGTTGGTAATTTGGTTAAGTTCTGATAATATTTTTTTCTTTTTTTAGCTTATAAATACAAAGTGATCAACTCTCTCTTTATTCTTATGGGAATACAATGAATTTGGGAAAACATCAGTGAAAATGATGATTAACTCAACAGACTTATTGTATCCTTTTATTTTACGTGTAAGAGGGACAGTGAGTCCTAAAATGAGTAGAAACCTTTCTTCTGTAAGATGAATCTTTAAGTTACTAGCAAATGTCTTTTCAGTGTCTCTCTGTAGATTTGGAAGACCAATTTGTGGATTGTGAAGTGAAATCTCACCTCCCTCTGTATCTATCACAGGAGCTGCTGGTACAATGAATTAACGTAGCTGTGTATTCTACTTTCTGAAAATGATGGGGATGATGATGATATTCAATGGAAAGGGAAGGAGCTTGAGAATTTCAAGGATGTTAATGAGGAGCAGTTGCAGGCCCTATATCTTTATGAATCTAAGAAACCCAGAAAACGCCACCAAAAAGCCAGATGGAAGATTGGGATTGGGAGGACAGGTAACCTAAAAGGAACTTAGTGACATTGCCAAAGACTGGAAAACTATTCCACAGAAATATGGGTGGTAGTTGAAGGACAGCAGAGCACCCAGAGGGTATCAAGAGAGGAAGACCCAGGGTGCTAAAGAGAACAAGGAGTCAAGCAGTTTGCAATGTGTCTCAGATATGCCTGTGAACAAAATGAATTCTGCAAACAGGCGTTTCTTTTGTGCTCAGTTTGATGTCCTGAGGCCATTGAAATGTTCCTTCCCTAACTGGCTCTGAGCAATGACCATGTTGTTTGCAGGCAAACAGCCATCACAGTGTTTTAAAATATTCTGTTTCTCTTATCTGTGGAGTTCCTCTGAGCTGGTAGTGCTCCAAAGTTGGCTTCAGAAACAGACCCAGCAAGAGATGTTAATTTCAATAATTCTTTGCCTGTATCTCTATATTGCTTTAATTGGTGCTTTATGCGGTTTTGGATCTGTTATGGAAACTAATATGCAAGAATTAAAATTTATAAGCTAAGCTTTGTGGTTACAGAGTAATGCTTCATAGATGGGCTAATCCAATGTATCTGATACTTTCAGTGAATGATTTTCATTAGCGTTCCTAGAAATTGTTAAAAATCAGGGAATAAATTATTGACTTTTTAAAGTGTTCTGTAATGTGAGGCTAGTGAATAAAAATGGTAAGACAGTAACGTTATTGAATTAGGCTGCTGCTTTTTCGCTTGAGTCCACTTGAATAGAAGCTCAATTTATTAAATAGGACAAACTGAATGTAAAAATAATTAGCAACATTAAAGGTCACTTATTTAACTAGATCTTGATTTCAAGGATTATTTTAGTGAAGAAAAAAGAATCATCTTTGCATACAAAACATTCTGATCTAGCATGTAATTACATTTAGGAAGTGACTAGACTAATATTTTTGTAAGAAATCATTCCGTCTTAAGTCACGGTGAAGAGACTGGTTAAAAGGTCCTCAAGATGTTAAAATCATCACTTGCTATTTTTTTTGTTCTTACAGTTTAGAAGTTTTCTTTTATTTCTATATCTTGTTTGTGACACTTAAAGGGAAGAACAGACCTTGCCAAGACCACATGAAATACAGTTTGTGGATGTCTGCCATCTATGATAAAAGAAAAATTTGCAGCTGACCATGATTTTTTTCCTGTGATGTTTCATATTTGGTTTTGTAAATTAGAGTTCAAACTGCAACCACATAATTATGTACCACCTGTTTTTTTAGTCATCTTTCAATGAGTGCTTTAGAAGTGAGTTTACATTCCTGGATCAATTTTAATACTACTTTGTGGCCTGTGACAATTTACTGAATTGTACCTCAGAAGGTCTATAGGTTTTTTCTAATCTGCTTCAAAAGTAATCTTACGCTGGATCCATGGCATATTCAAACACATATGTATGACTTGAGTAGAATAGCTGTTACCCCAGTTTGCACTTCCAACATATTAATAGTTGTGTCCAAGAAGGAATCCCTTCCTTCCAACAGATGTTAGGTGACCATTTCAGTACTTACGTGTTTGAATTTTTGATGTGAGCAGTGTAGGAAGCATTAAGGTAATTTCTTTCAGTCCTGCTTTGACTAGTTGAATGTTTCTGTGTATCATCTCTGTGGAAATCCTATGACTACACGCCCTTATCTTCATTGTTTGCTTATTTTAAAATTAACCGTATGAGGTGAAAAAAGTTCCCTGCCTTCCACCAGTGGGCAGTGGTGAGCTTCTGTTTCTTGGATTCGCTGCCGGGGCTTTCCTGGGTTCTTGGATGGGAAGCTCTTAGGCAACTTGTAACGGAAACCTGTCTGTGCTTCATCAAAAGATTGTTATAACTGAAGTTTCTTATTTCAAGGAGCTGGCTCGTTTAATCAGGATTTACTGAGCTTTGCTGTCTCTAAAGAACTTGCACCTTTCTTCACTCTGCCCTCCTTTCTTCCTCCCTCAAACCCAACCTATTTAGCTCTTTACTATGACTGTCCATATACTATTTCTACAAGACTGCAGCAGCTCCTGTGCCTTTCAAACCAAATAGCTTGCAGTTCTTGTTTATATAGTGTGGTTGCAAAGAAGTATTGCTTGGAAAGGTCCCAAGCTTCATGCTACTGTGAGATAATGTATTTGTATTACCGTGGGCAAGTGTAGTCTTTCTCAGTATTATTTCAGGTGGAAATATTGCCTTAAAATAGGCTGATGTGATAGAAGGAGGTTTTCTTATCATATGACAGCAGTTATTAAAGGAATATATTGTTACCTAACATATATGCTGCTGAAGCTTTTGATGAAATAGATCAGGTCAAGGCAAGTTGAAACTGATCATCCTAACCTGAGGTTTGATAGAGAGTTCTCACTTAGGTTTGGAAGAGGTCATGTTAAGGAGCTCTGTCAGGTCTAGGTTTGCCTTTACAAGGAAAGAAATGCCAGTTTTTCCTGCCCAACACAAAAAGAAGTTTGAGATTTTTAGCCATTAAAAAAAGGAGGTCCATTACAATAGCAGTTAAAGAGAAATAAATTTGGCTTCTGTTTTTCTCATCTGGAAAGGAAATGGGAGAACAACTTTCTTGCATCATGATTAACTCCTTGTCAGTGGTCTTAAATGGTAGTGTTAATGACAGTTTGTAGGTATAAACTGGATCGGCTGCAGTCTAACAAGTAGTCCAGGCAAGCTCTGGTGTGTTTTGAACCACAATTGCTCCATTAATCCCCACCCTCAGCCCCCAGTGGTATGGGTCAGAGAATTGGAAGAATAAAAGTATAGTGTGTAATGTCCCTTTGGTCAGCTGTGCCTGCTGTGTCCCCTCTCAGCTCCCAGTTACTTACTGGTGTGGTGGTATGAGAAGCAAAAAAGGCCTTGGCTCTGTATAAGCACTACTCAGCAGTAACAAAAACATCTCTATCAACAGTTTTCAGCACAAATCCAAAGTGTAGCCCCTATGAAGAAAATTAACTCTTATCAGAGCCAAAACCAGGACATTCTAATGATGATCTCCCACACGCTCACTAGGACTGTCTTCACTGTTGTGGTCTGCTTGTCCACAAAGGTCTCTTGGCTCACCTATTAGCTCCTTCTCCAGCTGGTTTGTCCTGCGTGATGGGAGTCCACCCTGCCCAACACCTGCAGCTTCCCCGAAACAACTATGCCTTGCTGTCCTCCTATTGCTGTAACCATCCCCCAGGGCATTTACCACCATCTGTGAGTCATGTATAGAGGTAGAGCACTGGCCATTTCTCTCGTTCAGCAATGCCTGAAAGTAGTTGGATGGCTCCTACCACATTAATCTCTTAGGCAGGAGGGTGTGTAATGTTGGTTTGTTGCATCTGGAGCCATAGTTGATGTATCTGTTGCAGTCCATGTGCATGGTCTGCAGGTTTGTAATTTCTAGTGTGGTTGGATGAAAGATTCCTTAAAGGAATTGGACAAAAAGGTCCAATAAGTATACTAGTATTTGAAGGAAAGAATCACTTTTTGCCTCTTGCAGCTTCTGATGCATTAAGGCACCATTTCACAGAAAGCTAAATGACTCACATGTGAGTTGGGCTTATGTGGTATGAGTTTTGCATGACACAAAATTGATAAGGATACATTTTACAATGCAACTGAGTTTTTTTTTATCTGGTGGTGCTGGTGCCTTTCTGGTCAGTTTTCAGATATTTGCCAACTTCTGTGTGAGTGACAGAGGTTTTGACCTTTCCTGACCAGTTATAAAAGCAGTCCTAATATTTGGACAGAGCCTAGAGCCTAGTCAAACAGGAGTATTCAGTAAAGGAGGGATTGTCGTATTATAGAAGGTTATTTTTGCAGATGTCACCAGCAGAGGAGAATTGAGGGCTTTGGCTTTTTGTTGGTTTTGGTTTTGTGGGGTGTTTTTAGATAGTGTCTGATGTGAACATACTGCAATCATATTAAAAAGATTGATCCCCTAAACAAAATAAGTATGTGGCTGTAAAGAACAACTATTGTCATTCTACTCTTTCTTAAAAATGTATAAAATAATTATTAAGGATTGCTATTTTAAGCTTTTTTTTTCCTTTTATGTAGCCCAGATAAATACTTTTTATAAAGTGTTATTAACAGAAGCTCTAACACCTCTGTAAAGGCTGTTCTTTTTAAACTTGCACTTAGCAATTCCAACTGAGCCAATTGTTTGCTAAATTAAAGGAAACCTAACATTATTTTTTCTGGGTAACTATTGCTTTTGAATATTATCAAAGGAACTTTGGTCTCCTTTTCCCCATTGTAGCACTTTGTTACTTTGGATTGTCCTACTGATAAAGCTTTATAAGAAATATTCTTGAAGCTAAGAAGATAAAAAGTCCAATTTATTGGTTCAATTGTTAATTTCACAGCTCAGTGATTATCTCAAAATGTACACTGGTTGGCTGAGCTACACTTGTAGACAAATACTGATTTCTCTTTTTTAGACTTTTTCTTAATGCAAAAAATTGCTTCACCTACTTCTGTTTATTTTGAGTTTTTTATTAAAAAAGTAAAAATTTCTGCACAATTGGTAAGGAGGCTGAAACTTTGAGTTGAAGTAGTTTTATTGTTACTAGAGAGTCAGTAAAGGCGGTTTTAAATTAATAAAGTATCTATTTTTAGTCCCTGTTTGCAAGAACTTCCTGGCACAATGGAGTTGAAAGTTTTCTCCATATCTCCATTGAAACCAAGTGACCCCAGGTTTAAAAAGATGCTGTTAGTGTTAGCTAGTGACATCTTGTTGCTACTCTCTTGAGCTTCTGTTTAATGCCACCATTCAACAAAGCCCTGTAGCACCTCCATAGCTTTTAACATAGCAGAATGTTTCTGACCTCAGAGGGTGAATAACATACAATGTGGATTTTCTGATGCTTGTTGAACGTGCTGTGCTAGTGGAAAAACTTTGTGAAAAATACCCAGTTTGGAAGAATCAAAAGCATCAGCAAAGTCTGGTAGAAGATCTTGCCAATCCACTGATGCCTAAAAAACTGCGTATAGAAAGTCATAGAATATATTGGGTTGGAAGGGACCTTAATAGTCATCTAGTCCAACCCCTCTGCAGTGAGCATGGATATCTTCACTAGATCAGGTTGCTGAGAGCCCCATCAAGCCTGACCTTGAATAGTTCCGGGGATGAGGCCTCCACTACTTCTCTGGGTAACCACTGATCTATTAACCTCATTGAAGAATTTTTCCTAGTATTTTATGTAAATCTCCCCTTTTCCAGTTTAAAACCATTACCCCTTGTCCTATTGCTACGTGCACTTGTGAACAGCTCTTCTCCAGCTTTCTTATAGGGACCTTTCAGGTACTGGAAGGCTGCTATAAGATTCCTGCAGAGCCTTCTCTTCTCCAGGCTGAACAAGGCCAACTCTCTCACCCTGTCTTCATAGGAGAGGTGCTCCAGCCCTTTGACCATTTTTGTCCCCCTCCTCTGGTGCTTAGTTCTGCTTGAGGACGATTTAATGTCTTCTGTACTGCTATCAGATTAAAATAGCTATCAGCTTACTAGCAAAAAGCTTGATCTCACTGTATTTAAACATCTAAATTTGTTATTGGTGTCCATGGCACTCTGAATGGACTGCAAGAATAACTCTAAAGGTTATTTGTTAAATAGCATGAATGTAAACTTGTTAACACAGCACAAACATAAAGCTAAATTTCCACTGCAGCATAACGTGACTTTAGACTGGCAGGTAAGACTTTTTTTTTTTTTTTTTCCCCAAGAGTTCCTTTTGAAAACATAGCTGTGGTTGACCTTTCAAGCTAACTTTTAGTTTAACATGCTGCTTCTCCCAGTTCACAACACTGTCGCTTCTCTTACTCATTTCAGCTAGCTCACACACTTGCTTTCTCATCACTCCTCCTAGCGTGGGTGTTGAAAGTAAAATACATTGGGAAACACAACCTGATAGTACCTTGCACACCTGGTAACTCCAACACTTAGAAACAAAGCTATGAGTGTCTCTCTTGGCTGTAAAACAATGCATCAGCGTCACAGCTGAGGACTTGAAAGTCTTACTCCTGTGAAAAATGTGAGTATCTGAAAAAGCTTCTGGAGGTGTCATTTGAAGAAGACAGTCATTTTGTTTCTCAAAGCTCATTTTTTAATAAAACACTGAGTTTAATATGCTTTGGAAATAAAAATTTGTATTTCTGATACCAGAAATTAAAGTGTGCTTAATGGAGCTATTAATTTTCCTAGCATTTCTTTCTTCACTACTGTTCTGCAAACAGCGTACCCAGTTATTGTCTATCTGAACATCAAAGAGATAGAAGGAAGATCACATCTCCTGTCAGGAGAAAAGCCACTGTTTAGAAGGTTCTGAATGGTGTGGAGGTGTGTTTTCCTTTATTCCCTCACAGTTTGAGATTATACCAAAGAATGTTAAGATTTATAACTGGCAAAGAAGAAAAACTAGACAGAAATGACTCAAACTGTGATCTGTTTTAATGGTAAATATTATCCTGAAGCATGTGAGCTTTCTGTTTTCACCTTCTTAAAGCTTCAAAGCACTTGTAGCAGCTAAATAGCCTGTACAGAAAAGTAGCATCAACTCCAGATTATTGACAAGCTATTTCAGATAGCAGGAACTGGGGTATCTGAAATTAAGGGTTATTTTATGTGAGAAAAATTACTCAGTAAATTGAAATTCTATAAATATTTTATGTGCTTATTTCCTATCTACTGTTCTATAGAAAAATTGCTGTACTATGTCCTTGTAGACAATACCTTAAGCACTTTTAAAACATGTCAGATAAGTATTTAAGATGTGTATCAGTAGCATTATTACCTAACTTAGCTCTGCAGATCCTTGATTCTATACTATTGTTCAACCGTCAAAAGGTTAAATCAGAAGGTATGATTAGGTGTTAATATGGTTGAAGTTACTTTGCTGAGGTCTCCTAATAGATGT
Organism: Laterallus jamaicensis coturniculus; assembly: GCA_022605575.1. Taxonomy (NCBI): domain Eukaryota; kingdom Metazoa; phylum Chordata; class Aves; order Gruiformes; family Rallidae; genus Laterallus; species Laterallus jamaicensis. The sequence continues at coordinate 16,947,305 of JAKCOX010000005.1, read as the reverse complement.
GGTTTATGATTTCTAATCCTTCTTCCTTTGTCTAGTATATGATCAAATAAAAAGAAACTGATCAGGGCACAAATTTGTATTTTCTGCTCAATTTTTGGCACATATGTAATATTTGTGCTGTATTCTTTATCAGAGTTAGGTAGTATTTTGCTTTCGATTGAACAGTTCGAGTCAACAATGCTATTTGGAATCTATCCTTATAAGCAGCAATGTTATTTAAATAACACAAACAATGAAGCCCTGTCTGATGGCCATTCCCTGCTCTTGCTTTTGGCAAAGTCAGCTTGCTTCACCAAATAAACTTCCTTTTATTTGACAGTCAAGTCAACAGTGACAACTGAACCTATTTGGTTAAATCCCCTATAGTTCAATTGTAGATAAAATGTCTTTGGGGTTTATTGTCATGTACATGCTTTGTTCAACATACAGTACTAGATTATTGTGTTGCTTTGTTCACCTATAAGTATTTAAAAAATATTACATGAAATCAAATAGGAAGTTGTGGTTATGTTACTGGAAAATGGTGGGGCAGCGGTTTGAGTAGCCAAGGCTTTCTAGAATCAAATCATTATATATAAACATTCCCATTCACTGTGTTTACATATCTCAAATATTTCACAGGATTAGAGGTATGTTTGTTAGAGGAATAACATTCTTCAGTTAAATTCTGCTTCTGTAATTGAAAAGATGTTAAACTTGTTTAAAGTCTTAACATTTTATTGGTATTAATGCAAAAAAATTTCTTTATATAAATAAGTACTTCAAATTCTTCAAAGATAAATCTGCACAGGAGTTGATAATATTTAATATAAATAATAACAATTGATACTTATGCTTTGTCACTCTAGAATAGCTGCAGCCTGTAGACTTAGGGCTTCACATCTAAAACTTGATTCCTTTAGTCTTTGAAGCTACAGGCATTGTTAGATAAGAAAGAACATGTGTTGGTTATTTTTAAAACTATCTTCATATAAGTGTGTGTTTTTCTTCCAAACTGCAGTGGTCTAGAAAATACTCCATTGAGTATAGTCATGGATGGCAACTTGGTTTATTAAATCATCTGCTATGAAATCTGTGCAGACTTATGATCTCTAGTGTGTGGTATAAATAACCAGCTCAAATGTAAAACAACTCAGGGTATGATCTACAAACAAAAAAACTTTTCAATGAAGCTTAGGCTGCCTTAGGTGAAAAATTAATTTGTTTTTACTAATAGCAACAGTGAAAAATGAAAAAATAATTTGAAATAGTAACTTAAAGGGGTGTATTCTTTGCACAAAATCTTTGCTGCTCTCATTCTTAATTTCGTTTGATTATAATCATAAAAAAATTTCTAGTAGACCAGCTAAAACACCATGAGAAGAGTGGGAAAGTCTGGGCGAAAGAAAATCAGTAATGCTTTTTCTCTAACCCAAGACCAGTGTCTTGAAAATAAATAGTACAATGAAGAATGCACTAGCAAGAAATAGAATATTAATTATTTCTTGTAATATCAGAGAGACTGTTCTATATTTTTTTTCTCATCATCTGAGATAATGCAACTCTGGAATCAGAATAACTTGTTATAGGAAAAAATAATTCCCTTTACAATGAGTGAATTTCCCTTTATGTTCAGACTTACCAAATTTCTATGGCTAATTTGGCAGTTTTTATCTCTTTCAATTTATTTTTAATGTGATAATAGACTGCAAGTCCTTGAGCTGAGACAGAGGACCTAACAACTCTTCTTTTCTTGGGGAAGAATACATTTGCAATAGAGACTTATAATTAATTGATAGGAAATCAGAAATTGTTCAGGCTGTTCATCTATGATGCTAGAAGTGAACTTAATGGTGATTATACTTTTTGAGAATTTCAGCATGCTTCAGGTGATTTCCACAGATATCCTGAACCGGATAATAGAAAATTAATGCTGCTGGTCTGTTTCTTTGTGTGGAGAAATATCTTCAGTAAGAAAACTTGCTGAAGCTCACAACTGGTTTCAAGCTAGCAGTACAAATAGAGGGCTACTCTTTGCCCCGGAAAACGTGTCCTTGGAACTGTTCTCTTTATTGTTGTCAGATAGCCACAGCATAGCAATGACAACTGATGTGTTACAGGTTATAGTTTCATAGAGAATCAAGTAATAGAGAAAATGTACTGCTTTTATTTATGTATTTGTTATAAATTAGCTAATTTAATAAAATAAGTATTTATATATTTAACATTTAAAAATGCAATTGTTTAAGCAGGTAAAATGGAACATTTGAGTATTTAAAATTTTGCAACTGGAAAACAAAGGGTGAATTTTTATTGCAGTAGCAAAATAAGTGCTTTAAGCAGTTACTGATTTTCTGAGATGCTATATTTAAATTGTACAACTCCTGTATCACTCATACTCAGATGCGTGAACTATAATCTTGGAGAAACACACATATTTGTCCAAACATTACTGACCAATGTGAATAACTTGATGAGATTTGAGTAGGCTGCCTGCATAGCTAAAAGTAGTTTATCAACAGTTGTTTGCAGGAAAAGAGCTATAGCTATTGCTAGCTGTAATTACTATAGCTTGTAATTATGCTAGTATCACTGAAAGTGCTGAACAGAATTGCTCAATACTAGCAGCTGCCAAACTCTAAAAATGTCTTTTATAAGAAATGGTGTTTTCATTAAGCAATTGATTTGAATTGGTACGTGTTTGCTGTGGGCATTTCCCTGCATGGGACTCTTCATCTGAGCTTGGAACGAGTAACAGTGATGTCCTTTGGATACCTCTGCTCTGCAATCACTCTTGTAGTTGTGTGTCTGATGTATTTCCTTGCTCAGCCTGAGATGAGTTTTGTCTCTGCAGACTAGCTGGTTGGCTGGAAAAAAAGGAATAGGTACAGCAGGAAAGTCTGTAGCCTTTCTGTATCGTTTTATTAATAAGAATTGAAATGCACCTGTTTTAGCTTTTGCATGGGTGTCTCTTTTTCTTTTTTTGTAATCTTGCATCTAGGAAAATGAAGGGCTTTTACTTAAATGAAGTTATGCTGAAGCTGCAGTTGCACACATAGAATTTTAAGACAGGTGTTTATGATTGTCCTCTGGGTGAGGGAAAGAAGAAAATGCAAATTCTCCCATAATAATCCTGTGTTTCCCTTTTGTAACTGTTCTCTGTGGAAATGGAAGGTTTTTTAGATAGCTTTAATCATTAATCATTTCTGCTGAGGCACTTCAGATTTCAGCTGAGGCTTTCAGTCAACCTGACTTTGACCTTACTTGTTTTTAAAAAAACCCTGCTATACACACTGAATAATAATAATAGGATTACTTCAGGGCTACCATGGTTACAGGTCAAACTTCAATGTTTTAAATGATCTCTCTTGATTAGCACTGCTCTGTAACCTTATCCTCTCTTTAGCATAATTGTGGTGAATTTCATAGTTTGAAAAAGCAAACACTAAACAAAGTTCAGGATAGAGATGAAGACAAGGTGAAAGATTTAGGTATATGAAGACATTTCAAAAGTTTGGTTTGCTTAAACTATTCTGGTTTTAGTAGTAATTACACTTTTTTACTCAAATGTAAATATATTTTCTTTTCCCTTGTGCTTTGAAAATAATAATTTTCAAAATTGTTCTATATCAATATTTAATCATGTAGCATTAAGTAGTTTTTACACCAAGATCTTTAGAAGAAGGTGCCAAAATATGCAGGAAGAAGAGATTTTTGACTTGTCTCTAAATCACTGTGATATTTCAAGGCTGATGCATCAAACATTGAAACTGAATGGACATTTTAACTATGTTAAGTGTACATGAGGCTTGCTCTCAGATTAAATGGGGTTGGGTTAAGCCTCACCCTTTTGATAACTAGTCCCTCATTCTTTTTCTTGTGAATGTAGCTTTTTTGGGTTGCTTCTATTTGTATATACTGGGAGTTGTGGAGGAAATCCCGTGTATGCAAGATGTAAAACTTGTTAAAGGCTTTTAAATGTAAAATGAAACATGGTTTGTCAACTAATCAATATCCTGAAATATCTGGTATTCATCTGAAAAAGATATAGCATGCAGTTTCAAGTGGTGTGAGCATCCTTTGGTAACTGCCCCATCAAAGTACGACTATCCTCAAATCAGAAGTGTATATGGGGAAATTGTATCAAAGTACAATTAGTTTTGTTGACTTCCAGTGTACTTACTGTCTGTTCTGCTCAACTCTCCAGTCTGCTTTGTCTTGTTTTCTGATCCTGAAAGTACTTGAAGGATGGTACGTGTGTGTGTCACTTCTGCTCTTGTGCCAAGAGTTAACAGGGAGTGTGTGCAGGTCACTTTACAGTACTGAAAACCATTGCTACACACAGCTATACATAAAGCTAGCTTTATTTACTTATCTTTGGAAGCTCTGAAACTGGGTGAGTGCTATTTCAGACTCTCTCCCCCTTCCAAAAACCGATACCTGATTTCCAAGGCCAACTGTAGTGAAAAACTGCCACTAACTAGATTTCTCTCAGGCTGTTTATGCATTTTATCTTTCTGAAATGTCATAATTTGAACTAACCATACTTTAATCTCAAACTCACCACAATTGTAAAGTCAATTCTACATGGTAATTATTGGGTAATTATTACCACCTGAAATACAGACTTAAGTGAAATGGCGGTAGCATTTGTTGCTTTTCAAGTAAAAACCTAATCTGACAAGCCTAGAGAAAGGGGATGTCACTGTGGATTAGTTCTAAAGAAGTTGATGCCAGGTGCCTCCATAATGTATGTATGTAAGGTATGTACTGTTGGGCATAAGCTTCCTATCTTAAACCAGATTATTTAAACTACATTCACTTCTGTTGAGTGCATTGTGTTACATTTGGGCAACTGAATGTTGGTTGAATATTCAATATTCTATTAAGCTTGACTTGTGGTAAGAACATGACTAACATTCTTATCACTTTCAATTGTTGCAATCAATTACTCTAGTGACAAAATGTCAGTTCCGTTAAAATTGATGTTGTAATAATGCAGCTGATAAATCCCTGGTGTAACATAACTTTAAAAATGTTTTGCATTGTTTAGTAGCCTAGCTATCTTATCTAGGGTATTTTTTTTTATGTCTGGAAAAAGATGAGGAATATTAAATTTTTACCAGCTATGGTAAAGAAAATATCAGTGTAATACCAGCATATGAAAAACTAATCTGTGCTGTGAACTTATTGGAAAAGTGAATGACAAATGACAAATATATACAAATTGACTATTAAGAACTTCTGAATTCTTAAATTAAGGCATTTCAACAGAAATCAGTTATAGAGTCTAAATGTGAAAATATTCCAAAGTAATTACACTGAAGGAAGATGGATGTGAGGGCAGGAACAGGATTTAAGTTATTGAGCTCTAGTGAATAAAGTTGTTAAGGCCTTCCATACTAGTAGGATATTACTTTACTTTAGTAGTCAGAATTGTCTGAGCAGATTAATGTTGGGAAATAGTTTAAATTTTAAGTCTGAATTGGATATAGAGATCAATACAAGATCTCAGTTCTGCAAGCAGCCAGTTTTGTGGACTTGTTAGTGGTGGATGGGCTGTGATTTAAGAGGTCTGTGTTGACAAAAGGTTTTGTGCACTAGTTAGTGGCTGTACTTATTTATTCCTGATCAGTCCCAGCACAAGAGAAGAGAAAGCTTCTTGCACTGTTCTGACAACATATGCAAAGAGGTAAAGAGAAAGAGTAGTTCCATGAAGGCAACTAGTTCACCAGAGCAGCAACAACAAAATGCTAACAATAATTAAAAATGGCTAAACATGCTTGCACCACCTGTTTTTGGCTTTAACATATACAATGGCAACTAACACGGAATCACAGAATCCTAGGGGTTGGAAGGGACCTCTAGAGATCATAGGGTCTAACCCTGCATGACATCATCCTGTAGATATTTGCATGCACTGAAAATGGCATAGCCATGCTGAAATCCCCTGGAGAATCTTGTAGAACACATGGCTGCTTAGCACCACTGCAATCTTCTAAGGTATGAATAACAGCTACTATTTACTTTACAACCGTATTGGTGGAAGACTAAATAAAAAAATATTTCCTTTGTCTGTTTTAGCTATGTTAATCTTTCTGTTTTCCTCCTGTAGATAAAGTACAAGAATGCATAAGGAATTCTGGTATGGAGACTTCCATAAAGGGCAAAACCAACCCCCTAAAACACCAAAAAAGGTGGTAGTCTGTATATGCTCTTAAAATGCAGAAACCGCCTGTATTGATTTTGCAGACACAACTCATTACAATCAATAACAGGGCATAGCCTTTTACAAAAATCTCGCTTTAGTTATAAAGTAACTTGGTATGCAAATGCACCAAGATAAGAAAATTTCACCACTTTCATAGACAATGAAGCAAACCCAAACAGTGACCAGACCACTTCAAGATCAAATCAAATACATGTGACATCCCATGTAGTTAAATTCCATGTACTGATATTGTATGTTTCTCTTGCACTCCAAGCAGAAATGTCTTTGGGTTCTCTTACTATGGGAATCACTAGTTCATCATCCTTCATTTTAACACGGCTTGGAAACATCTGCATACTGTAATATTCTTTGCCAGGTAAAATGTTTTTATGTTAAGTAATAATTGCAATAGAAAAATGTGCACTGTAAACTTGAAATCTTTTTCTAGGAGACATTCTGTTTTCCTGACCATTTCTTATGTGCCAGAAATGTACCATCTCCTTTAACCCTACAGGCAACAGTCTTCATTGATTTAGAAAGTGTATCTTACACCTAAGATCTTCATCTAGGGACAAGTGTAACTAAGAGGCAGATTACTGTTAGAAAAGAAACAGAGAGTTGTCCCTGAAATAAGCAGAGCTGTAGTCACCACTGCATTTCTCCAGTTTTTTTGGGCTCACTTAGTAACACAGTGGTAACTTACCAGAAAGGTATATGGAAAGATATTTCTCTGAGTTCATGGTGACCTTGACAATCAGCATGAACTGCAGTGTTATCATCTGTGTAAATAGTCTATTGCAAGGCCAGTTTCCTATCACTACCTTTTAAAATAAGGTTGTTGAAAATGATGTGTTGTACATCTAGTACTCAACGCTGGAAATAAGTTTAGTAAAAAGATTACTTTCCTTAATTAATCAATCATGTTCTAGGGGAAAATGTTAAATCTAAACAGATTTTTTTCATTGGGTGACTACTTAAATTTTCTGTGCTTAATAAAAATCCTTGTTTTGGGAGATTTACTAGGAAAAATAAATTATTATACTTAATGCTAAGAAAGTTAGTGTACTTATTTCCACATATCTGTTGTTGCTCCAAACATCTAACTCGTCTTGAAATTTTCACTTTTTCTTCTCTTAAAATACCGGTGTAAAGACAATGGTTGTAGTGGACATAATAATAATCTTCACTTATAAGCTTGGATAAAATGGTTAACATTTTTGGTGGCTAATACATATACTAGACTCTATAACAGTGGGAGAAACACCTTCATGAGTTTAACTTAGCATAAAGAATATTAAACTGTGGAAAATCAAGGAACTGAGGAATTCCAATCTTTTTTCACTATTTGGCCAACTTACAGTGTACTCTCTGTTTTTAAATAATTAAATTTGGATGAGATGGATCCAGTACATAAAGTTCAGTAATAGCAACCACTTAATGTGATTGTTCTGCTCAGTTAAGGGGATTTAATTGAAATAGGTGTCTTTCAGCACAGAAGAGCATAGCTGAAAGTAATTCAGGAGAATGGGAAGGTTTAGGAAAGGCAGCGAGCCCTGGTCTTCAAAATAAAAAAAATCCCAAACTTTAATCTGTGCTATTATTAGTTGTTGATTTTACCTTAAGCTTGAAAGATTGATGTTGATATAGGCTATGTAAAGTAGGTAGTGGTGGCAAGATAGTGGTGTGTTCCTTGTAGAGAGTATGTTATATTATACAAGTCTTTGGAGATGGCTACTTAAATCTTCTGAGATGTCTGATATAAAGTACAATCAAATGTAGGACCTTGTAATGGAGGCATCCTGTGACTTGATTTGAGTTGACATTTCCTAGGCCTAGGCTATAATTTTTTGATGCTGTATGACACAAGTGTGTGTTTACTCAGTATGACCTTTCAAGTTATTTTTTTCCTTTTTGGGCATCAACCTGGTTTTGGCTGCAAGTATGTCCAAAGGGACCATGTGGCCTCTGTGCCATTCAAAGTAGTAAAAAATATGGGTATTCGCCATGGGGTCTATTAGTTAAATGTCCTGACTTAAGCAACTTAACATCAATAATTATTTTTTTGTGGGGGCACAATTTTTACCTCCAAAAGCATCCTTTAGGGCATAATATAAGCAATATCAAGACCTAAACTGTTCTGTCAGGTATATTCACGGTAGTAAACCTTGTGGCTGTAGGTTCTGAACAATTGCAAAGGTATTTCTCATCTCAGTGAATGATTACATGCTCATCGCTATTTTGTCTGTCTGTGCTGTTTGTGGAACAACCTGTAATGTAAGTAACAGGAACTTTCTAAATCAGGTGACCCAACAGGGCATCTAAGTTCCCAAGCTTTACATATATGAGAACAGTACTTCCATTGAATTATTTTTGGGGGAAAGGTGGGTGAAACTCAGACTTGTACTAGCCCGCTGTTTAAGTCTCGCTCTCAACACCAATCTTGCCTTGTTGTCTTCTCCTGACCATGTTTTGATTTACACTGCATACTTCCGGAATTTTTTCTGTACGTAGCAACTTTATTTTGGGGTTCTTTCTGGGTTAGAATCTTGTTAAGCAGTGACTAAAATCAAATGAATCATACCAGTTTTCTGAAGTTGGTGAAAATAAGGTGGTACTTAATACAATATTGAGTTCACAATTTGATCTCATAAAAGTCTATCATAGAGAAGTATTATGGAAATAGTGTACGATATAAAGAGGTTCCCAACTTTTCTTGCGATCTTTGTTGTCCATGATAGGTCTTAATTTTAAATTACTGACATAATTGCACTGAAACTCTCTGTGAAGTAGACATTAGAGTATGAAAACAATAGTAAGACTATGCAAAATAATTCCGCTTTCATTCAGCTGAAATCTATCTGAGCTTTTCTGCTAAGAAACTTTGCATATTAATCATAAATATTGATCATGAGATACATTTGTTTCTTCAACATTATCAAAAAAGCTTTTTTAATATGTTAATATTTACATCCTCCACTGATCACTAATTTTCAGGATCAATTAAGTTTTTGAAGAACACTTCTGTGCTAAGCTAAATTCAAATAATCTTCATAGGTAGAACTTCCTGCTATGCTTATTCTGCACGTTTTCCCACCCATAGAAATGACCATGAATATTTTATTAGAGATTAAATCTTGTGTAATTAATATCCTAGTATTATCCTAGCTATTTTCCCCTTTAACAAATATAGCTAGCAGGTTCTTGCAAGAAATTTGTTTTTCTGAAGTTTTTATAATTTATTTTCTTCCATCATGTCTTCACAATAGATCAGAGACATTTTAGCCACTGAAAGCAGCTTTAGGAGAAAAAGAATAGAAATTTTGTTTGCCCAGTAAAGGTCTGAAAAGAACCCCACTGCTCCTTGCCATTCCACTAATTCAGATGTCTGCTCTATTTAAGTGTATACTTTGTTTAATTATTATTTGCAGTCTAAAAAAGCAGCTATGCATGCAGGAAGTATGTTTATAAGACTATTGTAATAACGTATAAACAGTAAGAAAAACGTTGCAGGTTGTGAGTACATTGAATTTGAATGGACTTAACTATTAGTGTTTCTAGAGGAATAATTGTTTCTATTCTTCAGTTGTAGATTTTTGCTTGTTTCATTTTGGTAATAGCAACATAATTCTAAGAAATAGCAACATATTTCTAACAATTCTAAGAAATTTGATAAAATTATATACTTTATGTAGCCTGATTTTTTTTTTGTTTTGGTTTTTTTTTGGTTTTTTGAGGGGAGAGAGGGGGTATTGTTTTTTCTTTCTGTCTGCTTACAAGCTGGTTAGAGAAGATACTTGTTTCATTCTATGAGAGCAAATTATTAAGAGGTGGTGGGGACAGGGAAGTTGCTTTAGAATTTCCTGATCTTACCTGAAGTGATGTTTGTGTTGGAGTAAACAGGCTTGTAATTTGCATATACCGTTGGGTCTTAAACATATTAATCTGTATTTCATTGTTCTGACAGTAGAACGTTTTCTGTAAATAATTTTTCTAGATGAGACAGTTGTAGTGCAACAGGTGTATCTGTATTGCTTTTGTGTTGTTTGGTGGGGTGTTTTGCTCTTTCACAGATTTAGTTGTCTGAGCTGATGGCTTGACATATGATTGTTAAATAGCTCAGCAAGGTATGGTTACATTTCTTCAGTTGTAATCTTTTTGTGTTGCTTTTTCTTTGTGTACTTGCTCTTAGTGAATGTTGGTAAGAAACCAAATTCCTAATTATTTTCCCCCTACCTTTTACTGTCTTTGTCCTGAATAATATTTATTGTACCTAGAAAAAAAATTTTTTTTTTTCCTTGAGTCTGAGTGAATACTGTAGAGTTGTGAAACTTACTCAGAAGTTGTGTTTAGTTGTGTTTAGTTGTGTTGAACAGTTGAGATTCACTCCTTGGTCAATGATTGTGCCTATGAAGATATCAATAGCTGTGTAGAAAGCCAAAGCCCTGAAGGTTATATGCCTGGTAATTTCATTTGTTTCAATGTTGAAATCTTTGCTTGAATATTGTTTTTCCACCAAGACACCCGGTAGTGATCAATGTGGTCAGCATGGTGCTAGAAATAAAGCTTTAGTTTTCCTTCTACCTTGTTTTGTTTCTTCCTTGAAGAAGGAGTGGGATGGTAGGCAAGTTCTGACTGTGAGTAGTTGCTCACAGTTGCCTCCAGCTGTGTACAGCTTACAACAAATCTGGTTTTAGCCATAATTGTGCACTGCAGGTCATTGCAGTAGCTTCCACATGACATAGTACTGTTGACTTGCAAGAAACACGTGTTTATAAACAAATTCTGGTCCCTTCAGTATTTGCAATACCGTTATTCAGCTTCTGGGAGTTTTATTGTACACTAGTAGACCCTTGAGATTAGAGCACAGCATCTACCTACTTTTTTGGACAGTGAAACAAGGTATTTTACTGGGATGATGCCCTTTTAGACTGTGGTCCTGTGTTTGAGTAAGATGTGTCGTCAAGCACACTTAACCATCATAGGATATTGGCCCTTTGAAAACCAGAAAAGAATGTGGACCACTGGGGATAACCTTTTCTCCCTTGTGACAAATGACAGGGCAAGAGGAAATGGAACGAAGTTATGCCAGGGAAATGTTGGAATGGATTTAGGAAAAACTTCTTCCCAAAGAGGGCTCTTAGGCATTGGAACTGGCTGTCCAGAGACATGGTGGAGTCTTCATCCCTGGAGGTATTTAAAGTTACATGTGGCGCTGAGGAACATGGTTTAGTAATGGAAAGAAAGTTAGAGTGATGGTTGGACTTGATCTAGAGAGTCACTTCCAAACAAGACAAGTCTGTATGTTCAATATAGTAATAACTTCTAGTACTAGTTGGCTTAGGTAAAGCAGGACTCCGTACTTGTAAAACTTTACATGTTGAGGCAGCCATAGGAGAGGAAAACTCGGTCTGCAGTTTGCTACAGCATGTTGGTGAAGGATATTTATATTCCAGAAAAAAAAACATGTAATTGGACAGAACTTGTATTTGTAACTAAGCAAGTGTTGTGTATGTAATTAGGTCATTACTTGTCAACTTCCATGCGTATGTATAGATGTGTCTCTGAGTGTATCTTATTTGTACTAAATATTGTAATTTAAGTAGTTTTGGGTTGGTTTATGTGTGTGGTTTTGTTTTTTAATATAAGCAAACTGGTCACATGCATCCCTAGGCTTAGATATGACAGCATGTTTGCTGGATGGTTCCAGCCTGAAGATATTTACAGGCAATATGTTGGCAGATGCTGTTGGAAACAGAATCACCAAAGAACAAAGAAACAAAAACAGTGGATGCAGTGGGGCCACTATCAGATGAAATAATATCAGCTAGTCTAATCCATACATTACTACTTTGACAGGCCTGCAGTCAGGGACTGGAATAATACCACCAGGTGAGTAGAAAACACTTAGAGAAAACAAAAAAAGCCTTTTTAATCCAGGAGACATACTGATGCCTACTACTCATCATCCAGAACAGAGAAAAATTACTAACCTGCCAATAGCTTAATCGGTCCTTTAAATGAACTTTTTTAGTGAACAGTAGTTTTCTTAACTGATGGTGTGTTGGAAATATGAGACCCTAATTTCAGAAAACTTTTCCAAAATTATGTATAGTTATCCTTGCTAAATGTTCTGTCTTATAACAAAGACAAATAGCTTTTAAAATATCCATGCTAAAATCCAAAGATGACGCTTATAAGGGTAAGTATGAGTTGTACGGTGCTAGATGGAATATTTTGGACAAAGATAAATTTGCTTTGCAGAATGCTGTTTTAAACAGTAACAAAAATGTTCCAGGTGGTAGCAATCAATCTTTTCAAAAGGAAAACATGGAAGGTATTTCTATATCAATGTCATATGTAAAAAGATGAATCTTGTTGAGGTTTCTTTTGGATGTGGCCATAGTGGTAAAAGTGGGCACTGTACTCCCTCTTTACTGCATAACTCATTTGAATTTACTAAGTTTTTAAAATTTGTGGTGTTATATTGCCCTGACCAGAAAGGTATTGTAATGAGTGTAAAATACTTTGATATAAATGTGTATTCTCTTACAGATGAGGAATGGAGAGAATAGAGTAAGAAGTCAAGCTTTGGTATATTTTTTTCCAGAACAGTTAGGTTATACAAAGGTCAACTGGTCACTTAAAAAATTATGTGGAGATGTTTAAGGGAATCATCACCTGAACATCATTAGAACATAGGGATAAAAGGCCTCAAATGCTGTTTGAGAAGAAGATTCATATTGTGGCAAGTGGTATGCTCTGTATTTAGCACTTGCCACATGTTTAGCTCAATTCTTAGCTTTCTATAATTACCGAACTTGGGTTCTGTTCTGGATGGAATGAATGGCAACTATTTAATTTAACCCTTTTCTGTCGTCCTTATGTCTATGCCTGACTGTTGTCTAAGAACAGAAACGTGGCTAAGCCAGAAGGAGGAGCCACTCCCTGGCTTCATGCATTAGCAGGCAGTTCTGATGCTGGTTGGAAAAAAGAACACTGGGAAGTGAAGCAATAGCTTCAGATCTTGCTTCTGGGTTGTATTGTCTGAGAAATTGTTGCCTTCCTAGAAAGAATCCAGTTTCTTGGGCTTTTCTGTGTAGAGCAGTGAATTTCATGTCTTAATTTACTCTGAGGACCAAAATACTGCCCTTAAAATGAGTATTTGACTCAAATCTTTTTAACTAATGGAATCTTCATTTCAACTTTTTTTCCTTACTGGTGATAAATGTTTTATAGATGGCTTTGATATGACTGCTTTAAAATTGGTAAAATATATTTAAATTAAATTATATTTAGTATCTTAAATTATACATGTCATTAATTTTTAATGTAAAATGCAAAACTTAATTGCTTTTTTGTAGGTTGTACCTCTGTGACATTTTTCCCCTTCAGATAGCTGAAGTTTTGTTTGAAATATGTGATTCAGCAATGGGTTTTGCTGACACAAAGATAAAAATAGAATTATATTTATGCAAAAGCATGGAGGCATAACTTAAAAATGTATTTCACATAAAATACCTCCTCAGAGTTTTTACCATCATGATAGACTAAACAGTCTGGGACCTTGAGGCTCTGAAGAAGTTTTTGCTATTCTGTGACAGTTATTCAAAACATAGCTTGAGGAGGTCAGCTTTTGCAGTTGGACAAGTAGACCATGACAGTTCTTCCCTGAGGTTTAAATATGCAGTACTGACATGAATATAAAATCCATTGTTATTGCTGTGTTAGTTTAAACACTGACCTACTCTTATCCCTTAGATTAATGAACACCATCACAGTACTTCTATTTTGTGCCTTTAATTAAGTAATGATCTCCAGGGACCAAGTACTGTGTGTAAAACTACTATTGACCTCAATGGGAACGAACAGTATGTACTTTTCTCAAGGCAGAAGAGATGATTAAAAACAAGAGGAATTAACTGAGACATGGGAACCTAAATTTAATCTTGGTCAGCTCACCACCCTCTTTTCTTCCATCTCATTCTTGCCTTGAATATCTTTTCAGCAATGATTCTTATAGGGAAAACATAATGGCAGTTGGAGTTTGCTATGGCTTCCTAAACTTAGAATGTCAGCCTTAATTGGCTCTTGCTGGTGGGGTAGACCATCCCTGGACAGTAGTCAGGTGTCTTGTTCAGATCTGAAGCTTTTCAGGGTTGATACTTCCTGTTAATATACTTGCTAATGTTTACAGCATAGTGATTCTCAAAAATGTAGATGTAATTAAGTCAGTAGGTGATCTTTGCAATTGTGTTCAGCCTTTTTAATGGTTTGTGACATTTAGTACTGTGATGCTTTAATATTGCAATAACTTGCACTCTGTGTAAAGTATTTCTAAAAATCAGTATTTTCATCTATTAGTTATAGATTAAATAATATCTGGATATTAGTTTTTAGATATATAGATCTTCAGTATTATGAGAATGCAATTATTTCAAATGCTAGAGTAAAGAATAAAGCAGTTGAAATTGTACTCTGAAAATGTCTAGGCTCTGAAAGTCCCTGATGGTGAATTTGTCCTGATCTATTGAAACTAAATGTGTGAAAAATAAATTATAGATGTTAAAAATAATGATAAACGTTTAAAATGTTAAAATGATAGATGTTAAAAAATAGATGTTAGGACAAGAATAGTTACAGAAGGAGGACTGGTGTAGTTCAATAGGTATTAAAGATTGTCTTGCAGATGGAAGTATTTCTGTACACGTTTTTTCTGTGAGTCCATGAGGAGATATGGTATGTGTAGAAGGAATCCAGTGCTTTCCCAGAATAACTTAGTACGATGTTTGATAACTTAAATACTCTAAAAATACTTGGAGTGGGTTTGTGAGATTTTCTTTTCTTGCTAAATCAAAACAAAACTGTAGGAATAAGGAGGTTTTGATGAAAAAGCATTAAATCAAAAGAAAAAAACATTTTGGAAATATTTTTATGTTCCTGGAACTGGGTATAACCTTTTAAATTTTAGCTAGTATATTGCCAGCTTTAATTTATTTAATTCCTGATTTTGTTTTGTGTATTTAAGTATTTTTTTTACACGGATTCTTAAAAATGTATTTATTTTACACGGATTCTTAAAAATGGAACTCCTAGCTAATTTATATTTTTTGGTTCTGCTTAAGCACTGCTCACCAGTAACAAAAATCTCTATCAGCAATGTTTTCAGCCCAAATCCAGAGCATAGTCCTGTACTAGCTAATATGAAGAAAATTAACCCTACACCAGCCAAAACCAATACAGCAGCCCT
The DNA here is from genome assembly GCA_022605575.1 of Laterallus jamaicensis coturniculus. Taxonomy (NCBI): domain Eukaryota; kingdom Metazoa; phylum Chordata; class Aves; order Gruiformes; family Rallidae; genus Laterallus; species Laterallus jamaicensis. The sequence goes on along the minus strand of JAKCOX010000005.1, from coordinate 16,931,868 downwards.
GGGGAGATGGATTTAGGAGTGTTGATTGATTGACGTAAAGCTCAACATGACCTGGCGACGTGTGCTCGCAGCCCAGAAAGCCAACTGTATCCTGGGCCACATCAAAAAGAGTGTGACCCGCAGGTTTAGGAAGGTGATTCTGCCCCTCCGCTCTTGGGAGTACTGCATCTATCTCTGGGGTTGCCAGTAAAAGAAGGACATTGAGCTGTTGGAGCAAGCCCAGAGGAGGGCTATGAAGTTGGTCAGAGGACTGGGGCACCTTTCCTATGAAGACAGGCTGAGAGAGTTGGGCTTGTTTAGCCTGGAGAAGAGAGATCTCTGGGGGGCCTTAGTGCAGTGGTACCTAAAGGGACCTACAGAAAGATGGAGGGGGATTTTTTTATCAGGGAGGGTAATGATATAGAACAAGGGGTATTGGTTTGAACTGAAAAAGGGTAGATTTCGAGTTAGATATATGGAAATTCTTTACTCTGAAGGTGGTGAGGCCCTGGTGCAGGTTGCCAGAGAAGCTGTGGCTGCTCTCTCCCTGGCAGTGTTCAAAGCCAAGTTAGAAGGAGCTTTGGGCATCCTGGTCTAGTGGAAGGTGTCTCTGCCCATGGCAGGGGGTTGGAACTTGATGGTCTTTAAGGTGCCTTCCAACCCAAAACATCCTAAGATTCTATATATAAAATGAGATATCTAAAACCACTTAGTAGCACTTGGCTTGTTTTTTATTATTGCATATGTTGCCATAAAAAGGATATTTTCTAAAACATCCCTGTGTTTTCAACACTATTTTGGTCATAAATCCAAACAATAGGACAATAGGAACTTCTATGAAGAAAATTAACTTTATCCCAGCCATAATCAGTTCAGACATCCTATCAGTGTTCAGAGTTTTTTTCACAAGTAGAGTGGTGGTGTTGTGGTTTTGCCCCAGCCAAGATCTAAGGCACTACACAGCTGCTTGCTCTCTGGGGGGGGGGGGGGGGGGGGGGGAGGAACTGGGGGGAAGGGTGAAAGGGAGGGAAAAGAAAACAAAAACCCCCAAAATCAGACCTTATGGGTTGGGATAAGGATAGCTTACAGGGACAGCAGAGAAAGGAAGATAACAACAGGACTTTACAGCAAAGTATGAGACTGGTGATACACAATGCAGTTTCTCACTGAACTGCACAAATTAGGCTGTACAGCTCAGAGTGTCCCAAAGCTGGACTGTACCCAAAACCATGTGTCCTGGAGCCATGTGCTCCTTCCCAACCAGCCCCCCTTTATGATGAGAATGATGTCATGGTGTGGAATACCTCCTTTCATTACTTTGGGTCACTTGTCCTGCCTGTGTCCCATCCTAGCTTCCTGGCCACCCCCTGCCTTTTTATTAGCTGGGCAATATGAACAAATGAAAAGTGCTTGGCAACAACTATAAAATCATCTGTGTGTTATCAGTGCTGCTCTCAACATAAATCCAGAAAACTGCATTGCACTAGCTGCTAGAAAGAATATTAACGCCACCCTAGCTGAAATCAGGACAGATTATTTTCGTGTACTTCTTGACACTGTAATAATTTTAGCCATAGTGTCTATTTTTTTTAACTGCTAGGCAGGAATAGAAAAGAATCCTGAGATATTTCACTTTTTTTCTTACATGATCGTTCATTACTGACAGTTATAGCTTGTATTTGCATGAAAACGTGCTTATGCTGGAAGTTTGAAAGTCTTGTGGTCATCTAGTTGCTGGCTCAACGCAGACAGGGCTGAGATGTGTTTTGCATAAAAGGTCTACAGAAACAATTTCCAAAGACAGATGTCTCTTTGCAATAAGATGTCCAAAAACCAGAATTTCAACTACACTACTGGTCTTGTTGGATCAGTTCTGTTGATGGGAATGGGGTTTTTCACTGCTCAGACTTGTTCACACATGAAGTTCTTTCTCTTCAGCACATTGAAAGCTCTGCAGTCTCACTTGAAATGTGTTCCTTGTTCAGCAGATTTGCCAATGTGCATTTACATCTCTCCCACAGTCATGGAGGCACTCGCAGTATTTTGCAGCCCGTGGGAGCATAGTCAATTGTCAAACGAATAACTTCTTTTTGTGCATCGAAATAGAAATAGTTCTCTTTAGCCATAGGATTTCATGCTTTTATTGCTGCTTCTGGCTGCCGTCATGAGCTCTTAACTTGCTTTCACAAGTGGGTGCTGTGTATTCAGTTTGTTACTATGCCACTTCCACAAACCCAGGCAGGTCATCAAAAAAATCTGTTAGTGCTTTTTCTAACCGTATTGAAAAATCAGGAGACGCTTAGTTTATGGAGAATAGTAAAAGTTAAAACCTTGGATTTATGTGTTTGTAGTATTTTGGTAGAAGCAGAATAAATAAATTTAACTTTGCTACTTCTATATGCCAAATGGTACTTGGATGATATTCTTTCAGCTCATTCTAAGAAAAGGCAGGAAATTCCATTAATAGTAAAGATGAAGGAAGATCAGGAAGAGTTGAAAAAGCTTTAGAAAGGATGTGACTGTGTGTGTAGGAAAAACAGTGCTGATTTAAAAGCAAACAACAGCAAAAACCATCTTTGGGAATGTGTCAATCTGTGGGTACACAGCACACCATTACCACTCAAGAGAAAACTCAGGATGGTGATACAGATTCATTTACAAATAAACATAAAGGTCAGTAGTTATCTGGGGACAAAACTAAATGCAGGAGTTCTTAGAGGAAGAAAAGTAAAAGAAGAATTTTTCACTTTGTTTTCTATACAGTTTCCATCTCCAGGGATAAATGTCCTGGTTTCAACTGAGAGCTCTATCTAGGACTAGCAGCCACTATAGTGTTGTGGTTTGGATTTAAGGTGAGAATAATGTTGGTAAGACACTGATGGTTCAGTCATTGCTATGTATCTGTAGTGCATACACTAAGTCAAGGACTTTTCAGCTCCTCAGGCCCTGTCAGGGGCAGAAGCAGCTGGTGGAGCACAGCAAGGACAGCTGGCCCAGACTGGGCAAAGGGACATTCCCCACCATAGAACATGAAGCTCCAGATATAACTGGGGAAGTGAGCCAGGAGGTGGGATCACTGCTTGAAAAATGACTGGGCATTGCTGAGCTTTAATTTCCTTTTGTATGTAGTAAACAATTGTGTTTGTGTATCACCTGTCTTACTACCGCGATAATTATTATTAGTTGTTGTTATTGTTACTGCTATTATTATTATTGTCTTCTTGTTATCCTTTTAAACTGTCTTTATCTAAACCCATGAGGTGTTTTCCATTCTCCTCCCTATCCCCCCTTGGCACTGGAAAAGGTGAGCAAGTAGCTGTGTGCTGCTCTGTTACCAGCTAAGTTGAACGACAGGATGATAGGGAAAAACTAGTTGTTATCTCTTCTGTACAGAAAAAATCTTGAGGAATCTAATCAATGTACTAGAAGACAGGTTCAAAAGAAATAATTTCCAATGCAACAGATCTCAATTGTAAAATTCCTTGTCAGAGTTTATGGTGGATTGAGAGTAAGTGAGCATGAACTTCAAGAGGCAGCTGGATGATTGCTAGGAAAATGCATTCAGTGAGCATGCTGGACACATACAAATCCTGTTTCAGCAACAGGTGAATTATGGTACTTTGAGTAATCGCTCATCATTCCTTTCTTCACTCTGAGGATTCACTGTTTGGAGGCTGTCAGAGAAAAAATATGAAACGAACTGGACTTTTAGTCTAACATGTAATGGGTTTTGTTGCCTCAGACTTCTATGCTAAAATAGATGGGTGAAATAAGTTAGTTATCTTTCAGGTTTTGGTGGTGGGTTTATGTGTGTGGGTTTTGTGTGTTGCTTTTTTCTGAGGTTGTGTGTGGTTTTGTTCATTTGTTCCTCAGAAGAGCAGGCTTGTGGTGTGTTAAGAGTTATAACATTATAATAAAGAAAGGGATGAGTCAGGAGAAGAAAGTATGTTATGACATTACAAGATGTCAGTGTGACAACTTATATACACAGATGTAGTCTAGTTTCTGTTATTGAAGATATAAACGTTACAAAAAGGGCATAATTCCTTTTGTGATGATTCTGTGGAAGCTTTTTCTAAAACAAATCAATTCTAAAGTCTCCCTGTCTTATTTCGTCAAATAGATATGAATGAAAAAGGAAAAAAAAAGGAAAAGCAAAACACAAATTCCCCAGACAACCCAGCTGCTCACAGAGAAGCAGGGGTTGCTCAGACAGGATGGCATTTTCCAGTGGTTTCAATAGATCACTCTGTTTGGGAAGCTTTGACATAGATTCTGTGGGAGGCAGCACAGATCTAGTAAGAATATTTACTGCTCTTTAAACCAGTGATTGCTTTCCTTGTAACCGCTAATGGTAACATGTTAACTGCTTGGATGTGCTCATGAACCATGTGTGTCACAAAATTCCTCCACCACTGTCACTGTGACTTTGCACAGTGTGGGACTGTATGAAACTATGCACTGTTCTTGCTTGGCAGGGTGTCCTGAGGAGCATGCCTGCCAAGCCACTCATGTTCTCCAGGCAGACACTGTTCTGAGAATCAGGAGCAAGTCTCATAGAGATGAATCATGTGGCTGGAGTGGTGTGATGGGCTCCAAGTGCTTGCAAAGGCAGTAATAAACTTTGGAAAATTTTGTATACTGGGTCTTTGGGAATAAGGTGGGTTGTGAAACTGGGAAAGGTAGTGGATGTTTGAGCACTAGGTGAAGAAAAAGGGGCGTGAAGAATTTAATTTGAGGGATGTTAGTGCAGAGTATAGGATGCAAAGAAATGGTGTGGGGGGGAGTAGATAAGGATGATGAGGCACAGGATATTTCCCCTCTGACCTTTAGACTCTTATATGTACTGAATCAGGCTAAACCTTGCTAGCTGTAGGAGCTGGGGAAGAATGATGAGTAATTTTATCTGTTGCAGAAATAAGAAAAAAAATTTGACCCCAGTAAAACAAGATTAGAATTGAAGATAAAGGTAGTATTTTTCAGTCTCAGACGTCAGTCTAAGGATGGAAACCGCTTTGATGGTATTGTTCAGCTAGCAATAGTTAACTAGATGGATGTTTAATTGTGCACTTCAGGTCATAAAGTTAATTGTTACACAAGAGATCATTAAAATTTAATAGATAATGAAGGAAATTTATTAAATGCTCACTCCATGAGGGAAGGAGCATTCCCTATCAAATATCCTAGAAATTTATATTTATGGAAAACTTGGTTTTGTACATGGAGCAACTTCTTGAGAGAATTGTTTGGCCCTTGAGCATGTAGTTTTCTGAAGGTTTTCCATTATTAAACAATTCAGTAAAATCCAGCTGCTAAAAACTTAGCAGAACAAGCTAAAGTTTGTTGCAAATTCTGAAATGAATAATTATTCTCAAAACATAGTAAACTGTCAGAGTTAATGTAACATAAGAGACAAATTGTTTTACTCTTGAAACTCTACAGTCTCTTCTAGTCTGTTTATTCTTTTCTTTGTTATAAAAGTTTTTTAATTCCTGCTGCTGTTGGAATCTGTATTTCATCAGAATTGTCCTCATCATCAAACATACTTTGAAATATAGGAGTCAGAAGATCTGCATATTGTACCTACTTCTATGTCTGTGTAACACAGTGAAGATGTAGTATGCCATGCTTGATATTTATGCAGCTACTAAGTAGTTCTTATAGTATAAATTAGTACTGTAATTATTGCAGTCACAAGGTCATACAATAGTATAGACAAAATTGAAGTATATGAGCTGAACTATTGAAACATCCATTGCCTGAGCTCTGAATCATCCAGGTTAGTTTCTACAGTGCTGCTTGCTGAGGGGAATCACTTTGTAAATTGCTTCCTGGGCATTTTTCTTGGAACTTTATTTTCCTGCAATGGTGCTTGTTAGCTAGCTTAGTGCTGATGGATGTGCTTTGCTGGATTTTCTGTGGGATGATAACCCACTGTACTTTTCAGCTGCCTTCCAGAGACATTGTTTCAAGCAACTGTAAATAGAATTTACATGGAATAACTGAACTTCATCTGCTGATTTTCATCAATTCAGTGAAGATGTGACATATTGATTATAATTTTCATCCTGTTTCTAATTTGTAATGACCATTGCACAAGGAATGTTTAAATGAAGAATTGGGTTTTTCGAAAGGTTATGCATTTGACTATCTGCTCCATCACAATTTGAAGATGTAGTCTGAGAAGCTGAATCCTTGAACACTGAAGAGAACTTGGCTTAATTATGGCACAGAATAAGCAAAATCTTCCTTGTTAAAACTTGGAAGACCTCATACAGCATGCTAGAAATAGACTTGCACTGCATGTAGTGTCAAGTCCTCAAACACAGAACAAAGTGCAATACCTCACAGGAGATACAACACACCTGATTGACTTGTGCATGTAGGTACCACATGTGAATGTGCCTTTACTGCTGGGTCATTCACTTCCAGCCTTAAGAGACCGTGTTTTAGGGGACTCTAATTTTTATATAGTCAGGACTTTAAGCAGGCAATACAAAAATATTTGGGGTTTTGTTACTAAGTTAGGTGGACTGTATGCATGTGTATATACTGGCTGGAATTAAAAAATATCTGCAATTCATGCATCCAGCGCTTTAAGAATTTTATCAACTCCTTAGTGAGTTTCAGTAGGAAGTCAAAAAAGCAGGCAAGTTCAGAAATACAAGGCTTGCTTGGATGCTCTGACACGAATGGAAGGAATCTCTGTGGGATTTTTCCTGGATTTGATTCTAAAGAATTTCAATTTGTACTCAACATAGTTTGATTCAAATCTATCAGCAAAGTATGAATCTGAACTTCTGAGGGAAATGTCTTTCCTGGAGAAAACCTGAAGGTGGTAGGATGTTAATTGAGTACTTACTGGCTGACTACTTGATATTTTAAACAGTAGAGAGTTTGCTATTCTAGAAATAGGTTATTAAAAGGTCCCTGAAAATCAATCAATTGCATGAGTCTGTTATAATTGAGACTGTGAAAGAACTTCAGACATGAAATCTATTTTAATATGATTTCAGACATTTATGGACCTGTTTATATTACTTTCATAATTTTATACATTTTTATTAACCTTCTGGATAGCAAGGAAAAAGTCTTTAATTTAAAATTTTTTATAGCATTTAAAATAAAAGGTTTTGTTGGTCCCATTTTCCTAAAATGCCTTGATTGAATATTGTATCCTTTGGGGACATGATATAGTCATGCAGTTGTTTGGTGTGTGAAGATCTTAAATATTTAATAAGTGTTACTTTTCTGTGTTTTTGAGGTTTAAATTTACTATGTCAATTCAGAGCTGGCAGCTTATTTGAAACTGAATGTCAAACAGCTTCTCTCAGTGTTCCAGAATGGGTCCTTAGGCTGGCTTGGCTCTAAGAATCAGTTACGCAAAAGTAAACATGAAAAACGTGTGAACGGAGAAGATAAATTTCTGAAAGCATTTGGGGGGAAAAAAAAAAGTTCAGTATATTAAGGTAATGTGTAAGAAAGTATACTAACTTTAATGGTCATGTCTCAAAAATCTCTTCAATTGCCATAGAAGATCCTTAGTATGCTGCTTTGTTCTAGAGAAAATAAGCAGCTTGCTTTATTCTCTAGGCAGTATAATTTGTTTTTCATGAGTTACAGTCCCCTCCACAAAATCTAATAACTGCTATAACAAACATCGATCTACTATGCCATGAAAAGAAACAACTTTCCTAAGGTATATTAAAATTCTTGTTTTGACACCAGTTTAGTAATAAATCATCCTAGAACCTCTTGTTTGAATTTTGACATAGTTTAGAAACATTATTATATTTCACCAAATAATTTCATAATAAATGTTTGCCAATTTCAGAAAAAGCATTTTATGTTAAGCAAAAAGATCAAATGTAGATGCCTCTGCTGTTTAAGAAAAATATCCACAAAAGGATGCAAGTGAGTATCCTTTGGTATTATGTAATGCTCTGATTTATTACTTTACTCTTTTTTCTCTCTAAATGTCAGGATTTTGAAATCTTCATTTATGAGCTCTCTTGTTCTGGTGTTTTTTGGTTGTTTGGGAGATTTTTTTACGCTTTATTGTAAATGTAACTCAGAATTAACAGTTTCTATGAACTGTAAATCAATTAATTATTTTTAAGCAGGCCTTAATGGCTTCACAGGTAACTCAGTCATGTGGAAACATTCCACTTGAGACTGATTAATGCAAGCTGCTGTTATTTTCAGGTTACTATATCTGATCTTTGTCATGGTGATATATGTAATGTATTTAACTGTTCCAACTTCACAGACTAAAAAAAATGAATATGTCTGTCTAGAGCTGACAAATATTTAGACAATTTTCCTTTTTTTGACGTTACTAAGGTAAATTTAGAAAATAAATTTTATTGCCCTTAAAAATAATCAAAAAGTATTGAAAAAGCTCAGAACTAATTATATCATTTTATTTATATATTTATATATGGATACAAATAAATAAAATACTTCTGGGAATATCCTGCAGTTTCATCAACATGAAGAAACTTTAATGTCTGGAAACATTTCAGTTATTTAAACTACAGCAATATGCTCTTCAAATTTTTGCCAATGCAGTGCATATCTCAGAAATTACTTGATCTAGAATAAATCCAGAAGGAAGTAGTCCTATGTGGTGCATCTTCAGCATGTGTTACTGATGTGATCACTGGTTTTCTTTAAAATAGCATGCACAAAACATGCATAACCTGTAATCTTGGATTTAAATGTTTTTGCTTTAGATCACAGAAGAAAAAGAATCAAACTTCTAAAGGTGATTTACGTTCCACAAGCAAAACAAAGACAACTCATTGCTATATTTGTATTCAAACAACAATTCATAAAACATGACCACAAAAGAAGTAGAATCAGCTCATCCCAATTGGAAGTATTGCAAAATAACTAGCAACTTGTTGCAAAAAACTAGATCTATTTTGTTAGCTTTTCTGCTGGTGTTAAACCATAGCCTCAGTCCTGTTTTCTGTACTAGATAAGAAAGATGGTTAGATCCATGTTGCAGCCTTTGTGCGATTGAGGCATTTTGAAGTCAATTTGTCCTCAGAAGGAAGAGCTCATGTATTGCAGAGTTGAACTTGAGTAATTGGAATAATAAGACTGTCTCTAATTACACGCAAAAGTTTTAGCACTAAGCACTAGAATGCTAAAAATGTAGATTGTTAGAAGGGAATGGGGAAAAAAAAGGCAACTGAGCTGCAAGTGTAAATTAAAGGTGGGATTCCAAAAAGAGAGTTCTCCCATAGCACTTACATGTCTTTAGTTTAAACTTTTCAGACTGCAAAAGTTTAAAGCTAATGACGGAGTGAGTGGAATAAGTATTCTTAGAAAATGGAAAAAAAAGAAACGAGGGACTATTTTAAACAAAATAACTTCTACTTCTAAATGCTTCTTCACCTATATTCATTGGTGAATATGTCTTGTAGAGTTGGAAAAAAGTAAAACTTGCAGGTTGAGGTATAGAGAGTTTAATAGGAAAGAAAAGGGAGAGTTTGATGATAATATACAAAGCAAGTACAGTTGAATTGCTCATCACCCATTGGTAGATGCTCACCTCATTCCTGAGCCATGGAGCTCCTCTACCAATTTTCCCCACCTTATATATGGAACCTGATGTTGTATCATATGGAATATCTTTTTGGTCAGTTGGGGACATATGTCCTGTCTGTGCTCACACCACCCCTTCGCACGGCTCACCCCCTGTCCCCTCCCCCCACCTCCCCCCGCCCCGCCCCCTTCTTGTGTTCTTCCTGCAGAAAGTTCATCACTCCACTCTGTTAGGTCCTGGGAAGATGAAAAGTCCTTGACTTAACTGTTAACACTTTTTGGCAGCAACTAAAACGTCAGTGTGTTATCAATGTTGTTTTCATACTAAGCCCAAACCCCCAGCACTATAACAGCTACTAGGAAGAAAATGAACTCTAACTAAACCCAGGACACCAGACCAGCAAATTGTCAAATAGTGTCACACTTGCAGACCTTAACAGTTCTGAAATATTTCTTTCTTTTTTAATATATATTTCTGCAAAGATTTCTATATTTGCAATACTGAAAAGGTTAAAGCTTGAACTAATGAGTAATATTTAAATTTGAGTAATATCTTGATTCTTTTGTTGTTGTTTTAAAACAGTCTGATCTATCTGCTGTTTTTCTTTTCAAACAGTAATAGGATTGTACATTTTAGACTGGATTCACCTTATCTTATCAACACTTGTTATAGAGTTAAGTGATAAATCTCAGATTAGTCTCCACTGTCCTTTTCTAGGCAATTGGAAAAGAAGTGCCTCAGAAAAGTGATTAATTTTACCTGTTCTGGATACTAGTTTTAGATAGGAATGAATCTTTATATGAAACTGCCCTTTTCTCCACTGGGGAAAGGTGAAATTCTGGTTAATTGCTACAGGCAACCTGATTTTAAGATGGTTAGTGGTGCACAGGGTGACCTGTACAATTTGAGATGACTTTATCACCAATAACAGCTGTACTGAGCTATCTAATTTTGGTTGCATTCTAAAGTAGGCTGTTGTTTAAAATGTCTACGTGAAACTTTGTGGGGAAAGGAAAATGTAGCAGGAAAGAGGGAGGGAAATAGAAGAAGAAACAGAACACTGCTGTAGTTGTATTTATTCCTATCAAGGCATAATTGCACCTGATTCTGGAGACTCCTAAAGCTTTTTTGGCTTTGTTTATAACTGAGTTTATAACTCAATTACATTAGAGACTGGAGCAAGAGGGAAAAAAAAATCAAAACCGGTTGACTTTAAAAGCATATTAATTGAAATTGAAAAGTAATTTTACATAATAAATTAAAAACAACTTTTCACCAAAGCTGAGAAGTAGGCAGCTGCTGTTCAGGTTCCATGCTCTATTCTTAACAATAGCTGTTCTGTGATGCTAAAAAGCACAGTAACAGCATGTTCCTTCATTGTTTAACAAGTCCTTGACATTATGTTTAATGCTGGGCTATTGCATACATTGTTTGAAGAGCACCAACGTATCTTCCCGTTTGACACCCACTCACAATTGGGTACAGATGATGCAGTACAACATAGAGATAGATGAATTTCATATTTCTCTAGGCCTTGGCAGGATGAGCTGTTCCATGTCTTTGTTGCATTGGGGAGCCTGTAACTGGACCTAGCATGGTGAATGCATCTCACCAGGGCTGAGCACTGGGGAATGATCACTCTTTCTACACCTCTGATCCTTTGTTCTGGGATTCTGCTGCCTTGCTTTTCCATGGGAACACATGCTGGCTCTGGTTAAACTTGCTGTCTACAAGGACCAATCAAGGTCATCTTTTGCAGCCAAGGCTGCCTTATCACCTGTCCCCAGGCACAGGTCCTGGCTTCTCTGGCTGCTCTACCATGCTCAGGGAGAAACTCCCTCCTTGCTCTCCCAGCCCACCTTTCACAAAGAGCTGGTATTCATCCATGGCAGTGCTTACATATTGGAGAGCTCTCTCACCACATCTCTGACATCCCCATAAAACTGTAGCTCTTCAGCTCAAGACTCTAGAATAGTTTAAACTTGACAGAATAACAGAAGCAGAAATCTAGAGTAATGTCTGGATATCTAAATGTGTGTAAAATGGCAAAGGTGACAGCTGTAATTGCAGAAAGAAAAAAGTAATTGGTGAAAAATGTAATTAAGGAAACTAATAAATACTTTCTTGCAATGTTATTGGCTTAATGGATCTCTCATTAATATGTAGGTGTTTCACTTTGTGACTTCAGAATCTTAAAATTGCAGTGGAGCAGTATGTTGCTTACAGTGTTCGTTTTGATTTTTACTCAGGATATGGAGAAAATTTGTATTGCCTGAACTTGCATGTTTGTATATGAAAATGAAGAAGGGGTTGGGGAAGACAGAGGAAGGGCGCTAGTAGGAAATGCTGGGTTATTGGGATATTGAAGATGCGTGTGATGTGGGTTTATCTGGCAAAATTGTGGCAGTTGTGTTGATCTATTTCAGGTATATTTTTAAACAAATACTTATGTTCAGAGTTTTATAGGTTGTATGGTGATCTTTTGACTTCTGCCTGTGTAAATATTTTTATGTGGGGACTTGCTGCAAGGAAACAAAATGAGTTTGTTGTTGCTTTTAGTCTCCTAAATTGAAAAATACTGCACTTGTACTGGTTAATTTAGACAATTTCTGCCTACCTAAGCATGTAAAATTACAGCCTGTCTGATACAGATGGCAGTGTTTGAGGGTGTTTCAGTTCAGAAAAGAAATATTTTACTAAAAGTAAAAATTTCAGAAATTAACTGTTAAAATTTAAGTTTGGTCTGGTATCTGACAGAAGAATTGTTTGGCTGGTTTTTACTGCATCATTTTTTTTTTTCAGGCTTCTTTGGTGTTTAGCAATGTTACAGTAATGTTGGAAGTGACAGTTTGCTCAAGGTGGCTTGCTTCCATAAATGGAAACAGTACGCCTAAGTGTTTCAAACTCTTTGCCATACTTTCTTTAGAAACTTGTGTTTAGAAGTTACTATTCACATTTGCAATTAGTAATGCAATTTAAAATTGAAGAAGCTGCTATTGCCATTACTTGCTGTGTGATAATAGATACCTTTTCATATGAGAAGTCTCCAAAACTAAAAGATGAAAGTCTGGAAGGAATTGGAAATACTTAATACTGTTGTAGTACAAATGTCAGTAAAATCTGATGCCTTTGCAGACAACCTCTAATTTAAAGGTGAGGCCTTGGAAAATCTCAAGTTTTTGTATGTGACATGTTTTCTGAAGGTTATTTGGATGAATTTACAGTTAGTCAACCCAATCACTGTAGCCTTTAGATATCAGAAAGGAGATTAATCTAGCACAGATTCTTCCTCCAGTAGTCTTATAAATCACCTGAAAGAGAACAGTACTGGTAGTTGTAAATTCTGTAATCAACCTTGGTAGCCATCTCTGGAAGTCAACAATCAAAAATGGGTTTATTCCATACACAGTGAAAGGATGTTTTCTGTACTCCGTGTTCCAAGAAGTGAGACAGCAATTTCTAGCACCCCAAAAGTTGCTCCAGTTTTAGTGGAGCCAAATGAGCTAGAATCAACTTCCAAGCCATCTGGTTATTGCTGAAAAAGTAATTCACATCTGGTATAAATAGTTCTGCCTCTCAAGTTAGCCTAACTCTTGCTATTCAAAATAGAGAATCAAATCCAAAAGTCTTTAATAATTTCAGTGAGTTTTTGAAAAACAATTAATCATGACATGCAATGCAAGGAAAAATACTGATTTTAAAATTATTTGGCAGCATCTAAGCTGAGATTTATTCCTTGGAAAAAATGAACATCTTTTTCTTCCCCTCTCTGCCTTCTGAATTATGTGAGCTTCCCTTATAATTTCTCTTTCCTGTTTTTTTGATGTCTCTGATTTTACATGTTGCTTGACATTTTTCTTTTATTATTTTTGCAATACCTCAACTTTTGTGCCAGTATAATACCAAAAGTTCAGAATATTTCATAATTTGTCCTCATTATATATTAATCTTACTATATCTCCTCGCATAGCAAAAGCTTACAGAGCTACCACAGATCATACCATGTTAGCCGGCTACACTTTTCACTGAAGGTGATATTGATCATAGCATCCGAGAAAGGAGAACTAGGATTGAGTTCCCATGCCATGCTTCTGTCCCACTTAATGTTTCAATAGCAGTCTGATTCTTTGAATGTCTAGCTTGGATTTAGGGCTGCTTTTCTGATTTTTGAGCGTACAATATACTCTAAAACCAGAAGAATATTCTCGCTACAGCTTTTCTAACTCTTCAGGGAAGATGAGAACATTGATTCTGGTAGTCCTTAGTTATAAAGTGTAGCTTCATCTTTCAGACTAAAGATGAATCCATGTTAAAGCACTCTTGAATAAAAACCTTGAGCAGCACTGGTTGGGAAGACAAAGACTGCAGTTGCAGCCTTGGTCTCTGCTCCAACAGCCGTGAGGCAAAGCATGCTAGTTGAACAATTGTCTGCAAAGAAGCTTGAAAACCTCCTCTAGCATAAACATCTAATTTGCGTATCCAAGTGGACAGAGCCTGGATTAACCAGGTTGTGCACCACCTGGAATGGTTCTGCAGACTGGGGTATGGCTGATGGTTTTACAGAAGCAAAGAGAAGCTTCATCTCTTTGTCTTCAGCACATCCCTGGCTCTATGATTTCAAAATCATTTGGAGTAGTTAGGAAACCTAGAACACCTGTGCTTCAATGAGCTCTCCTCCCGTTCCAGCGTCTTCAGATTATCAACAAGGTACACTGAGGATGGAGTGGATTAAAAAAACCCCAAACACTGAAGGGAAGATGCAATGTTTACAGCACAGAAAATTGTTATACATTTGGTGATGTTTTCACTGTTTTTCTTTCCCTTCTTGACTTTTCTATTTTTCAATTTATCTTCTTTTAAGATCTGTATTTCTTTATAGACTATGTCCTTTTGGCTTCCTCCTCTGCTCTCCACTCCAGGAATCTTCCTTCAAATTCTGACTCTCTTAACTTGTTCAGTTTTACTTTCTGCTATAAGAATTCTACTCTGTTCTCAGTGTTCCTTATCTTTCTCTTTTTTCTATCTTCCTTGCTTGTGTATCAAATTTGAAATATCACAAAGCATGCTGATTCCTCATGGGAAGAGCTGTGTCTCTTTGAAAATACCATCATAATTGAAATCAGTTTCATGCTAAAACACACAATGACAGAATAAGGGCTATTTAGCTTATTTTACTGTGTTATTCCTGGATTTTGGAGTGATTGGTTAATGATGAGGTGTTGATACCTTGTACTCAATAATAAAGAGCAAAGACTAAACAAAGTCAAACTATATTGTAGTGTGCAAAGTGAGCCTGAAATTATTGTACTTGCTATTAACACAATATGTCCAAATCACTCTTTGTTTTCTCCACTTCTCCCCCTCTATGGATAAGTCAGTTGGTTAATTATATCTTGCCTTTTTCTGTTATAGAGAGCACTCATTGTCCATAACAGTACCATAAGGTCATTTAGTGTCAGTGTGATGAGTACTCCTTAATTTTTATTATTTTTTTTATCAGTTAAATTTATGAAAGAATGTGAGCATGGCCAAATGCTATTAGCCAGGCAATACTTCCTGTAAAATTCAGCGTCATCATAATTCCATTCTACCCTTTCAGACCTTTCCACAATGTGACACCAGCACAGATGGCAATGCAATAGCACAATAAATCCCATCATAGAGGGCTTTTTGCTATTGGAATAGGTGAGGATCGCTGATCAGTACAGAAGGGTTGTCCTTATGTGCAAATGCCTCAGTCAGCAACAGAAGCTCAAACCCGTGAAACTTATTTATCCATTCATCTTGAGTCATTTCTAATGCCAACTGACCACAAGTCTTGCTCAACCTTTAGGGAAACAAACCATGCATACTAAATCTCTCCTGATTATTCTGATGTACAAGCACCATAGGCCCAGATCTACAAATAATATTTTTAGATGCCTAATTCATATTGATTTAAGTAGGGCTATGTATCTAAGCAACCTTGACATCAAAAACATTCCCTTCTGCTGTTTGTTTGTTTATTGCAAATAAAATGACTAGTGTCTTATACTTCCAAGTGAGGCTGTACAAAGTAAAACGTGAGACTCTGCTATTTTCAGTCCTACATCTTATACAAGAAGCATAGGCAATTCTTTTCCACCCCCCATTCTTTTTGAGGAATAATTTTGGGTTCAGTCACGTTATATGCCATATGTGGTGGTTTGACCCTGGCTGGAGGCCAGAAGACCACCAAAGCTGCTCTGTCACTCCCCTTTTCAGCTGGACAGGGGAGAAAATATCTATTGAGAGGCTTAGGAGTCAAGATAAGGATAGGGAGAGGGGAAAAACAGTGGGTTGGAGATGGAAGTTAAAAGAACTGTCAATGACTAATAGAAACACTCCTAACATCTTAAATCAAAGATCAGCTTAGCAACTTTGCTGTTGTCCAGGGAGGCCCATAACCATGGGGTGGATTTGATATTGAAGAGGATTGTGTTTACTCTTGGAGTAGTAGTTTCTACTGGGGTTAGTGCTGAAAAGACTCAAAATATTTGTTCTGTCTCAGGCAATTCTTGGTTTTACCTTCCAGATGGGTTGGAAGATGCTTTCAAGTTGGCTGGAATGGGACTGGGATGATGTTTCTCTAATACTCTGTGGAAATGTAGTTACAGATGTCACTAAAATCCATTTGCCAGTTTCAGATGGCGTCTGTGTTTGCACAGGGGGAAAAAGCAAATATTTTAGTTTGTAGTTCATAAAGGAGAAGGAACTTCCTTACAGTGTTGGCAATAACTTCCAAACAGCTGCCTTCCAGTGCTGTGTAGAGCATTTGTATTTCAAATGCTGCAGCAGCTGAAAGAAGATAAAACATTCATGAGCTCTAAAAATTGTGGTAAGTTTTGAATCACAAAGTTACTACATGCTTCATGCAAGGAGAGAAGATTGGACACACTTGGTAGTGATGAGGCTCAACAAGACTTTCAAACACCATATATCAACTGCCAGATGTGCTTTATCTGTGTAATAAGGGAGAAGAATACAAATGAGTTCAAACACCTGTGTGTGCAAACTGGAATTCCAGGAAAATGGTTTTGCACTTGGCATGTTTGTAGTGTTTCGATTTCTTGCTTAAGGAAATTGTATAACACTTCTAATTTGTTGACAAAAAAATGACTTAGAGCTAGGGATTTTTGATTAATTATGCTACTTGTAAAAGTATCCTAAATCATGTGTCCAGGAACAAAGTATAGGAGTTGTAGGACTTGATAGCTGACACATGGCTTCTGCTTCATTAATGTTGATGACAGCAGTAGCTATGAATCTTTGATACAATACACTCGTGCCTGCTTATCCTCAGGAGAAGCCGTATAATTTCCAGCCCCCAAGCAAATGAACTAATGTTTTGTATTCATGGGAAGGGGTACTACAGATCATTTTGTGACTTGATCAAAGAAAATATCATATATTGAAAAAGTAAAAAACATTACAGTAACTCCTCTTTAAAAACCCAACTCCTTTCTTAATGAGAATGTAACAATTAAGTAACAATTTATGAAGTACCAAAATTTTAAGCATACTGTTGACATAAAATGGTAAGAATTCACATAAGTTATAATGAAGCGAGAAGTGTAGAAGCAGAGGAGGAGAAACTAAAACCTGCCATGGGGAAGCAGCTTTTACTAATTTCACTGACATCGGTAACACTTGGCAAGTCTACAGCACTGTGTGTTTGCTGACATAAGTAGAACTGTTAATTTTTATGCTAGAGACTCCATTCCCAATTTTTTCAGTAAACACAATGTTCGAAAGCTGGAAAGGTCCTTCTGAAAAGTGACAAATATCAGTGAATAAGAAAGTAAATTTTATAAATTTAATATGTTGAAACTATCTTAAAAGAAAGTAGAAAGGAAAGCAGACATTTATGAGTAAAAAAAACCGCAGCAGGTAACATAGAGATCATTATAAAGGGATTGTTACTAAAGAGATCTAGCAGGATTTGTCTGTTTCTGTTTTCTAAGATTTTTTTTCTTGTTCTCTGAAATAATCTCACATTTCCAAGCACCTGTATCACACAGCAGTACAGTACCACTGCTATTAGCTCCTGTTGCAGGGATGGGCTGGAAAAAAAACCAGTAGTTGTTTCAGTGATATGAGTTTTTTACTTCTGTGATACCTTTCCTTAGAGAAACAATAGGCAAATTCAGTCTCTTTGGAGAGGTGAGAAAGGTATATGTTCTGGTTAAGAGAAGAGTGAATTGAGGACTGGGCTATTTGCTCATCGAAAGTTTTGACTGTAATGTAGCTTGTTCCATTCCTGCAACTCTTAGTAAAAATGTTTCATTCCTTATTGATGGGTGACAAAGGCATGTAAATTTTTAGACAATATTTTATATGTATATAGGTATAGAAATACAGTGCTGGGAAATGTTTATGTCTATATTATACTCAGTTTGCAAAGCGAGAGGTGAAATGGCCAGTCAGTGTCTCAACTGATGGAGCTTTTTGTCATTTATGCATTTGCCATATAGGAGTAAATTTTTTTTGAAGGACACATGGTTGTGTTTTGAATTTTGTTGCAGACAATACTTTAAAATTGCATCTCTGGGTATAGATAGAGTACGCGAGTAGAAAATATGAGAAACCAGTAGAGAAATTTTGGAGGCTGCTCTAGGTCAGAATTTGTGTGGCTTTGCCTCTTGAAGTCACCTGGGCTGCTCAAGGGTATGCAGTACATCTTTAAGCTGAACTTTGAGAAAGTAGGTTCCTGTTCAGTCTGCACTAACACAAACAATTACTGGTACAGAGAAGTAAGAATTTAGCTCCTCCGAAGTGCAGTGGTTGACTTCCAAAATTAGCATATTTTTGTCTGTTTACAGTGTTATGGATTTTTCACCTGTCTCATTTGTGGGTCTGGAGTTTTCCATTTCTTCCTGCTATTCCTTCTTTGATGAGACTCGTTTTTACTGAGAAAGTAAAATATAAAAAGTTGATACAGGTTTACATAGGCACTTGGATTTGTACTTCTTCCTTTTCTTATTAAAAATTTATCCCACAGGATAAGAGCTTACTGGGTTTATTTCTTGCATTATCTTTCTAAGTGAGCTGTCATATTCCAGAGATTAGAAATAATTCACTTTCTGCTTTCTTGCAAATATAAGGGATTCCTCAGAACAGATAACATTGTTGCATCCAGTTTATATGGCTTATTACAGGTATCTTCCAGCAGCATATCTGAGATAGGCCTGGACTCACCACCGTGAAACTGTTGAGGGCTGGATTTTCACTTAGCCACCAGTCATGTTTAGAGACATTTGATCAAGTAGCAGACTGGTCCTGTGGATGAGCTGGGACTGGAATGTGGGTGGGCAGCATTTGCTATGATGTCACTGAAAGTATGGTATTCCCAGTGTAGATCTATTTGTGCATCAAGTTAACGCTGTAAAAAGATCAATTTTCAACACCTTAGCCTCTAGAATAATACCTTTAAGGTGGGTTCTGGAAAATTACTTCTTTTTTGTCTTCTTTTTTTTTCCTCTTGAATACCTTTGAATTATGTAGGCACATTAGTGGGTACTAAATTAATTGTGATTGCTTAAGGGAAAGACATTGCCACTGCTGATGATAATTTAATTGAGGATATTTGCTCAATGCAGCATGGTGAACGAGGGTGAAAGGGTATATCTTACTCTCTAAATTCACCTTGTAGCTTCTGATAGGCTATGTTCCATTCAGGCCTCTCTGCTAACTTGGGAAAAAGGAATTAAAGGAGATTGCAGGAAAAAAACAGAGGCAGATCCATTTGTTTTAAAAATAAAATTGGTAACACTTGGCAGAGATGAGTTAGTTTTACAAAGCAAAAAGAATATGAAAACATAGTTTCTTATTGATCAATGTTGTAAATTGTATTCACACAGGTTGAAGGTGTTTCCTGATCTAACACAGTGGAACTTCCTCACAGGGACCTTCTTGGCTCTTCTTTGTTATCAGTCTGGTCAAATGAATTCCAAAGATTTAAAAATTTCATATAATCATAGAATCACCTGGGTTGGAAGAAACCCTTTAGATCATCAATTTCAACCATAGCCTAACCATGACTGGTCCACCTCTAGTCCTTAAGGACTTCATCTACATACCTTTTAAATACTTCCAGGGATGGTGACTCCACCACCACCCTGGGCAGTCTCTTCCAATGCATGACAATCTTTTCAGTAAAGAAATTCTTCAGAAAGTTTGAGCAATATTACTCAGTTATAGTTCTTTATTGTGAAGTCTAAAAATTGAAAAACTACTTCCAGATATTGGTGAAGAGTGCATCATGTTCATGTATCCATGTGTTTATTTCTGTGTTCTCTCATTCAGGAACAAAGACTAGTTGTCTTCTAACTGTCTGCTACTTATCCTGGCTGCTGGTGTTCTTCAACCAGTATTTTTAGACATGATGTCATTATTCAAGACTAGAAAATCTTGACCAATAAGGACAAAAAGCTCCCCTGTAGCAATGAAATAGAGAGCACTTTGATGGAAAATGGTTTTCATGACAGGACACCATGTTTCTTACTACTGAATATACAAACATTATTAAAACTAGACAGAAAGATAATGTTCATTATAGTCTGGATCTGGATTGCTCAGAGCAGTTCAAAAGGACGTTATGAATGGATATATTAATTTTATAAATCTATTCTTGATGTGTAGGCATTTTACTTATTCTTTTATACAGTAGCCGTTTTGCAGTACTTACCATTTGCAGTAATTAATACATAACACATGGAAATAGTAAAATGATCATTAGACTTGCATGAGAAACCAGTGCCTACAGACCTGTGATGGTGCTTTTGGTTTTAATCTTGAAAGATTACTTGAATTATGTTTCTGATTGTCTGAATATTTTGACTGATACATTGTTTTTAGATCTCTAAGAACTGATAAGACCCACTGTGGTGGAGAGTGGGTTTTGTTTCTCATGTCCACAGCATGTGAAATCTTTTTAATTCATGTGAAAAGGAATTTAAAAAACTGACATAATCACACTCAGAGATATGATACCTGCTGCCTGTAATTCCACTGCTGCTCTCAGTACTTGATAGGGATCGCTGTTGATGCTGGGCTCCATATATTTTGAGGGATTTGGAGGTTGGAATAAATAGATAATAAAAGCTAGCAATTTCTCCATAACTTTTTATTGATAATTTTTCTGTATCAAATATATGTCCTACCTGGGAAAGGAGCATATTTTTTGACACTAGATTACTTTTGTTTCTCATATGCAAACAAAGGGAATTAACCAAACTTAGTTTCATGCTGTAGCTTTTTATTGCCCACTTGCCAGTTATAGGCAGTACTTAATTCACTGGCTTTAGGCAATAAATATTTGTATTACTATGCATTGAGTTTTAAAAATTTTAACTACTACATACAGCTGATTTTTGAAAGGGATTCTCTAGAAGGACATTAAAACCAAAAAACTTGGTGATTATGTGTATGCAAGCATGAATGCCTCCAAGTATTAAAACAAATAATAGACTGTGATCCACTTTCTACAATTATTCCATCTAATTAGTTCATTGGCAAAAATGTTTTGGACCTAATGCTATTGTTCACTATAGAAAATAAATTTTGAATCTGTAAAGGCAGGAATGCCTGTTGGAAATGTTTTGGTTGTGATGATTTACCAAGCCAAAAAAAAAGAAATACGCCATGAACAGCTGAATTCATTGCTGATAATATTCTGACTAATCTATACCAGTTGGGGGGGGGAGGAGGGGGAAAATACTCACTGCATACAAATGATCTATTAACTTCAAAACAAACTGAGATAAAGAATGTTGCCTAAGACACCAACTCAATAAAATTGTACCCTGGTTACAGATGAGTCATTGGATATGAAGCTTGAAAAATCCATATTATATCATTTCTTTATTATCCAAAATTGAACATACAAGGATGATCTTGTGATTAGGGCAATGGACCAGAAAATAGGCAATTCTAAGTTTAATCACTAGGTCTGCCTTGCCCTTCATGTCCGATATAGAAAAAAATTACTCCTCTCCTGGCCTTAACTATGTAAAAATCACAATTTAAAACGTTTTAAGTTTTTCATGAACATAAGGTGGAACCAACAAATTTGAAATATAGATTTTGACTAAGAATCATAAATTAACTCTGATTCTCAATGAAAGCAATTACACATGAAACAATATTTCCCTTTTTTGTATCATTGCTGTCCCTCCAGGTGGCGAAGTAAAAGCCTGCTCTAGTTTAAAAACTGATTTGATGGTTTTTCAAAAGGAAAATATTTGCTGTTAATACTAAAAAAAAAAAAAAAAAATTGTCTTGGCAATTAGGTTATCATGGGGAGTATGTCTTGTGCAGAAATTCAAATAGATTGTCAGAAAAATTAAAACATTATGAGTTAATAAAAATACAACCAAAATTCATTCTAGTTAGTCCAGTTACAATGATGCTAACACACTTTCCAAATGATCTAATTAACACAAAACAAACCTCCCTAACAATACAGACACAAACTATTGAGAATGTTATTAATATGTACCCTTCTTTGTCTGGTGTTACGCCTACCCTTCTTCTGACTCTCCAGGTGGTCAGATTGCCAATAACTGTCTCCTTGAAGAAGGTAGAGTGGAGACTTATAGTGAGTTGTCAGCATCCCAGTTCTTCCCAAATGTCTTGTTGTATTGATGGAAAGAGGATATAATTGTGTTTTGTGGTCTTCATTTCTGACCTTATTTGTGTATCACTTGGCAAGTGTGACACATGTAATTTGAATGGGTGCAAATACAATATTCTTAGAGTTAGGCTAACACAGAATTATTTCAACAGTCTATCTTCAAATCTGTAGTTTCTTAGTGAATGTATTTTATGTAATTTATTCTGATTTGTGTAAAATTTTCATGAGTAGAAATTGCTGCAAGGGCCTGTATCAAAACCTTACCCGAGTTCCCTCTTTTTCTTTTTCACTGTAAATTTTGTCTTGATTTGGATTTAAGACTTTCAGATTTATAACGCAGAGTTTCTGGCATCCTCATCTGTGTCCCCTCTGACGCTGGCAGAGATTGGGTCCAAAAGAAGCTATTCCTACAAATAAGATGATGGAAGTATGGATTTTTCTAATTCACTTATTCAAATCCACTGAGTTCATGTTTTCTTTTTTGTGGCCAGAAATCAATTTTAAAAGTGTGTGTGTCTATCAGCTCTTACACATTGCTGTTCTGTTTCTGCAGCCACGCTGCAAAGGCTGAATGAATCATTTGTAACATGGAAAGCAGGCTAGAATAATGAGACACTTCCCTATAGAACTCTATGTGAGGTATTTAAGACAGATGTACCTAAGGTCAGGAAACATGGTTTCTTCTCTTTAGTAGGTTGTTTTGTATTTATTTAACAGGAAAAAATCTATAAAACTTCAATTTTTTTTGGTGCAATAACTTGAACGCTCAGGTTTAAGAGGATATTGAAATTGATTACTACCTTGTATGCATAAAACTTATGACTAGTATTAACCATTCTGTATTGTAGTGGTTTTTCAAAACTGCAACTTGGAGGTCTTTTCAAATCAAATTTCATCTTTTGATTGTTCATTTTCTATGTGACTGCACAGACGGAGCTGGAATCTGGACTCCTAAAAAGATAGTCACGTTATAAAGTATGTTTTTACTAATAATTGTCTATTTTGCAAAATAAACATAACACAAACATAACTACTTTTATTTAAAATAGAGTCGGACCTTTGGATTAATAAAACTCTCCCAGAAAGTAAAAACGTATTTAAAATTTACAATGCACTTCAATGTTATAGGCAATGACGTAATCGTTGCTGAGGATAGCAGCTTGCCAGGAGCAATAATAGCATGATGTCAGATGCCTGTTTACCAGATGCTTTAACCCAGAAAGTGAAACTCGCTGTTTCCATTGCATAGGGAATATTGGAATACCTGAAATGGTCATACTGGTGAGGAAGCTTTCACATCCTGGATAGAGTCAGCTCAGCTGCACTGGAGAAGCAGTTTAACTTTTTTGTGTGTCTACCCTTCTAGCATCTTATGATGTAATTTTATATGCATCAGGAAGCTGATGTGTGCTATGAATGAGGTATTATTTTATACCATATCCCCTACTGTACAGTAGTGTGAAATTACAGTGAATTCAATCTTATAAAATTGTTCCTTTTTTCATTACTTTGTCTGTCAGTAATACTTTGTCACTTGTTATCTATAACAACTCCAAACTTTTGTTCTGCTTCTTATCCTGTATGTATATACAGCTGCCATGTGACAGGAGTTCTGACTAGGAGATGATTATAACTTGGGATGTAGCTAAGCACCTCAAAGTTCAGAATTTGCAATGAAAATATTTCTTCTATTGTAATCGGGTTTTTTAAAACACTAAAATAAGTGTTCAAGGGATTTGGTAATTAAGGTTTGAAAAGAAGCATATTTGCAGGTTTTTATTTTTGTGCTTCAAAATTTAGTTTGGTGGAGTGCTTTGGTTTCCTTCTTAAATTCAGAGATTGGGTCATTAGGTAAAAGAAGTGAAAGATTGCATTTTTTTTCCTCAGCTCTTGTAGGAAAAGATTAATTTTGTGATTTCCTAGGTCCTCACAACAAAGATATCTTTTTAATGTACTGAAGCAATTGTCATGAAGCTTTCTAATTTATCAAGTCACTTCTAGTATAATTTCAAAAAAAAAGTGACAAACTAGAAAATCTTGAGATAATTCTGCACAGAAACATCCAAAAGAAAATTAACACAATGCAGTTTAATGAAGAATAAGGTCAAGAAAGTAGAGACAGTCTCAAGAACAAGCAGAGATCAACCTGACACACTAAGGAGCAGTTTGTCCGAGATGGGTTAGGGACCATAGGCTACAGGTGTGCAACTTGCACCAGTGGGTAAGTGTAGATGGAAATTTGGTTATGGCATAGCTGTGGTCAGTCTGGCTTTCTTTTGGTTAAGGACAAGAACTGAACCATAGCTCACTGCCTAGCACTTTGACATCCCTCCTAAACACTTCTTAAAAAGGTTTGTGGAATGCTGCTCTGTGAGCCCTTCTGTGCCACCAGGCCATCTCTATCTCCCAAGCCTCAGGTGATTCATGCTGATTCTGTTGTGAAGGAGGCAGGGAGGTTACACCTGAAGGAGAGCAAGCCTGGCTTTCTTTAACTGATTAGAAATTTGTGTAGTAGAATTATGTGTTGAGATTAAAAAAAAAAAAAAGTAAATGATCACTCCATGAGAATTTCTGATAAGCTGTTTTGTAAATTGTTTTGTTGTAAGAAGTTAGACATTTAATGAGGTAAACACATTTCTGTGAGAATTGGGGTTGGCTTGGGTTTACCCCCAGATTCACAGATTCAATAAGAAGTATAAAGTAGAAAAAGTGTTGGAATATGGACAGCATACATCTTCTAACAGTTGTAATTTTTCATTGAGTTAGCTTATTATGAAAATTTGAAATATATTTCCTACTTTTTATTGTAGCTATTTTGTTTTCTAAATGCTCTAGTCAACACATTAGACTGTTACAATTATTCAGATTTAAATTATCTTAAACGATCACTTGGAGCTATTTGTCACAATCTGTAAAATAGGCAATTACAAAATTAACTATGGTAAAACCACTAGTAAAATGAGGCGCTATGAATTGACTTTTGTTGATCATAACATTGCCTATGAAAAGATATTAGACACATCATTTTCCTGTTAGATACAGAAGGCTAGGGATGGGGATATGAGAGAAGCTATCTTGTTGCATTAAATTTTTGATGTGTGTTGCTACAAGAGATATGAGGTTTTCAGCTTGACAATGACAACTGTTGAATTTTTCTGAAATTTGTGGTTCTGCAGGCTACTTAAAAGTACAGATTTCATTGCTTCTGGATGTGTTCCACAAAGGGACCTGTGTTCTGGGATGAGAAATAACAATTTGCCTCCTACTATTATGCATTCGCTCAGTCTTGTACCTCCATGCTTTTTTATATTTGAATCAGGAAAATTATTTACTGAAGTTTGCCTGACATTTTGTTAGAACTGTCGAAGAATCATTGCCTCGTAATCAACTTTTTGCATGCTCTCTCTAGAAAGCAGGGACATGCATAAAGCCAGTTATTTCGCATCATAGAAGGCTGACAAAATGGCATCAGTGTTTAAAAATGAAATAATTTAATTAGAGTAAATGTCTGCAACCACTTTTGAGATGGCACAGTGCATGATAGGGCACAGTTGTGGTATGAAGCAAGAAATTGACATGCTAGTGGATAAAATATAAGGTAATCATAGTTATAATTAGGCCTGATGTTGTGGGTGATTGGCTTGAATTTGGCTGTGTCTAATCTATTAGTGAAAGAAAAAGTTTAATCATGTTCTACAAAAGTACTGTATTTGCAGATGTATCCTTGGTTTTCTTTCCCAGAATTCTATTAATATACATTACAGCTTATATAATATTTTCCATACTTTTATGATATCGGAAACAACTTTTTTTTCCAATTCTTATATTTGCCTAATCTATTCCTGTACCTGCGTTCTCAAATCTGCAGGCGCCTCTTCAGGTGTCAGTATAACAATATAGGACTTTTTCTACAATAAAGGCATGAACAATTAACATTGTAGCAAAGTTTCAGGACGGAGATATCCAGGATGACTACTATGATGAAGCTACATACAACTCATCAATTTCTGCCCATAGGTTTTTGTTTGTTTCAATGATAGGTGAACAACTTAGAATACATAATATGGCAGAATTTTGTCTTTTGAAGGAAAAGTAAGGTACAGAGATGCTGCAACATTAATAAATGTACAGAAACTGATTTTCTTGTAACATTTCACTGTTTATGTGTCAAAAATTTTGTTTAGAAAATATGTGGAAACTTCCGTTTTCCTTAAGCGTAAGTCTTCATCTGGAACAATTCTGTAAATTGTGATAATTTATTCACTAATATATGTAAAAAATGTTTGTCAGGAAAGACTGGTTTTATTTGATGTGAAGGCAGTTTTTTGTTCCTTTGAAGGGCAATGTCTGTAAAGAGTATAAACCAGAAAAGCTGCAATGCCTTCAGAAGAATTTACAGAACTGCATTGCTGTTTTCTCTGTGGGTATACCTTACACACTTAATGAATTATGTATTGTGTTTCTTTGCTTTTAGAAAAAACTTTGGCATCAGTTAAAATACGGTGATAAATGGCCATGTGAAATTCCCGTTAAAGTTGATGAAAAGCAGTACTCAGCTTTCAAGTTCAGCTTTGGACAGACTTAAAACAAAAGTTAAAAATCCTAAAACTGACTAGGTTTTGGGGTTTTTTTCCTTCTCGCTGCCTATATTTTTTCCATATGGTATTGAAGGAAACATCTTTATCTTACGTGTTGTAAAATTGTAGAGCTGTTATTATATACAATGAATCAGAAAAAAGTTACCATGTTCTAATATTTTCATCCTCATCATTTTATGCTATTATTGAGGGATGCGTGCTTAAAAGAAATAGAATTGGGATATAGAGTTTGCAAAGATTTCCTCTTTTGTTTTATAATACCCAAATAATTTCTGATAGTTATTTTTTTACTGGAGATATTTGTTTGAGTTTTCCTTGAAATTGGGTTTCCCCACTGACTTTGTCTTAGATGGTTGAACACTACAAAAAAACTTCGAATGGAAATGGGTGTGTGGGTGAACCTAGTTTCTGAACTGACTCTATTAGAGTCCACTGAAAAACACTCTCCTTGATTTACTAGATTAGGTTTTCAGGGCTAAATTCATGAAACTGGTCAACTCGGACCACATTGGCACTAGCCATCCAGGTGCTGCAGAGTGGTAAATAGGGGGCACTGCACCAATGTAGGCTGCAGCAGTAGGCACTGACCTCTTCCTCTTAGCTGTCATGCCCTCTCTTGACACTGCCTTCCTTTCCCAGGCGAATTTCCCAGGTTTCTTGTTCAACTTCTAAAGAAGATCCAAGCACATATAAATGGAAGTCATTTGCCATGAAAAATCATCTCTCATTTAGTCAAATGTTTTACTAATGAAAGAGGTGCAGAAGCATCTACTTGAAGCTGGAAGGTGATTTCCATCTTCTCTTCAAGTTTCAAATCTAAATTCTCTCTGAAGAAAACAACCCATCCCTTTCTTAGACAATATACTGGGAAGTCTACTTGGACTGTGACAAGTACAGGTTTTAAAAAAACCCAACATATACATCCCCTTTTCTTTTTTCCTTTCAGAGTCTTGACTGATACGTATGATATCTGAAAAATGTCAGAATTAAATTCCAGACTGTAAAATGTGATGGGCTGCTACTTTTACCTTTCCTGATGCAGTTGTGTTCCTGTTCCAGTGTTTGACCACCCTCTCAGTAAAGAAATGTTTCCTAATGTCCAGTCTGCAGCTTTGAACCATTCCTGTGTGTCCTGTCACCGGGTACCAGGGAGAAGAGCTCAGCACCTCCCTCTCCATGTCCCCTCCTCAGGAAGCTGTAGAGAGCCATGAAGTCGCTCTTTAGCCTCATTCTCTCCAAAATAGAGAAACACAAAGTCCTCAACTGCTCCTTAGATGATGTGCCTTTCAGCCCCTTCACCAGCAAAAAAAAAAAAAAAAAAAAAAGTTTTACACAGAGCTCCTTTATCCACAGCTTTGTGTCAGCTGACATATAGTAACTGCTTCAGCCCCATTAACCAGTGACGTTTGACCCAATAACAGCGATTGCCATTACTAACAAGTAGAGTCAATTTGCATGATGCCATGACATGCAACTTGACAGTTGGTGAGCTCATGACAAACTGGGGCTGCATCCTCTGTGTGCAAACTCTGACCTTCTGCAGAAATTGTGGATAATTTACAGATATCAAATTATAATTTTCCAGGCAGTGGACTATTAGCTGTGCACTCTTCAACTGGCAGAAATTAAGATTCCCCAAAGGCTCTCTAGTTCTATATATTTTGAACTTAATCCAGAGAAGTTATCTAAAGCAGCTCATCTGCTGCCTTCAGTAGCCATATTGCCCTCAAGGAAGGCAGGTGTCTTCTAGACGTCAGTAAAGCTGCTGGGATGAGAACCAGACGTGAGCAGCTCTGAACAGTTCATTACCCATTTCCTTGCCTGTGTGGGAAAGAAGGTGCTGAAACACTGTGATCCTCTAGCATTTTGCACTTCCTTTGCTTTCAGCCTTTGCAGGGATAAGTGGTTATGCAGGGTGCAAAGCAGCAAAGACTGAAGCCTTCAGTGTTTCCAGATGGAACGAGCAGCACCAGCATCTGAGAAGAGCTTCTGAAAGCTCCTGCCTGCATTTTCATATACTTCAGCTAAGCTCCAGACAAGCACATTGACTTTGTGAGGCTCTCTGAATGTATCACAAGTTCTTAACTATATAAAGCTTTTGTTCACTTACTACTTCTTGTTTCTTCTTTTAACCCAGAAATAGACTAAAATAGAGTATTTGATGAAAGATCTACATTTGCAGACGGGCAACAGTTTCCTGTTGCTGACATGAAATATCTGGTGAGTCAAAGCAAGGAATCAGCTTTATGATGTCAAATGGGTTTGATTTGTTACATCTTTCCATGTTGATTTGTAATAATGTTCTCATTTGCTTCGTATGAACATGTCTAGATACAGAAAGCATTCTGCTGGGCTCCAGCTAAACAGAATTAAATCACCAAGGCATGTAGGAATTTTATTTCTAATTTAAAGATTGGTAATACTTAATCACATAATGTTCTCTGATTCACAGAACGATCACTCATGTTATTTCTTAACTATATAATCTTCCACTTTCCCAGAGCTACACCAAAAAAAAATCACCATGGGCAATTTTAGTTCTGAAATTCGGTACCAGGTTTCACTGCCTGAGTAACTGAACTTTCCCCATTATTCTTTTAAGTGTTCCTACCTGCTGCAGGCTGATTATGCTTTTTTTTCGCCCCATATGTTCCCTATTTTTAGCATGTTTAGATGCTTTATCCCTCAGGCCTTTACTTTGAAATGTAGAAACTGTAATCTTTGGACTGCTTCACTTATCTTTACAGTCCCTTCTGTTTGTTCCCGTGTTGACAGATTTTCATACTATATAAAAGAGTTTTCATTGAGATAATCCATGAAGTCAGTAATGATTTTTGGAAAAGTGCTAACAGATAAATGTTAAAATAACAAAATTCAGATATAATTATGTGGACTTAGGCTATCTCATGAAAGTAAGAGGATAAAATAGGAGAAAATGAGAGAATCTTAGGTGAAATTTAAAGTATAACTAAGTATATTAAAAACAAACCAAACCAGCCACTAATTAATTTGACTCCTGAAATTTAAAAAAAAAAAATAAATTCAGGTTGCTTTTTGTTACACAGAGAAATTGTATCATCAAACCTATCTGTAGGGAAGAAAGAAACTGTAAAAACACTACCTTGACCTTATTAATACGAAATTCTGCAGTTTTAAGGAAGCAAAGGAGTAGCATGCCTCCTGGTTTGTTTTATGAGAAAAGAATAATTTGGCTTGCAAAAATAGTTTTTCACCATTTTCAAGACTATTCCCCTACACCTTTATTACACTTACTGTAATAGGACTTACTGTTTCTTTTTGGGTCCCCATGATGGGGACAGCAAGGTTTTGTCAGCTCCCATCCTTGCTCCTGTTACTGTAGCACAGGATTGTAAATGCTCACATTTCCCTCCTCTCATATGCTGGATAAAGTAACTCCACCTGAAGTATTAGAGATGGATTCAGAGTAGCCTAGTCTGCCTTTCATTTTGTTTTAGTGAACAGACTCTTGCCTTTCCTCAGTCACTTTATTTAAACACAGTATTGAGATGGAAGCCACACAGCCTTTCTGCACATTGCCTTATCTACCTCAAGCATTCTGGAAGCGTTTTCAGTTTTTAGAACATTCTCTTTGTTCTTTCTATGGGTAGAATGGGTTTCTTCTTTTGCTGAGAAATTTGTCTCATTCAACTTCCAATGACTGGAAACAATCAATTAAAACCAGGTTGATTTTATTCCTAACATTGTTACAGATTGGCAAGTTAATGTTAGTGAAGGTAATCGCCCATTTGTAAATGATAGTTTGAAAGAGTATGATAGAAAAATTGCAAGTGACAGACAATCTACTTTTTCAGTGATGTTCAGGTTCTAAACCATTTGCTTTATGAATTCACACATGAGCTACTAAGTGAATTCTTGCTACAAAAGGAATTTGGAAAGATATCACAAAATCTTTCCCTTCTTGTTTTCAAATCTGTTGAAAGTCTGAAGAGTCTCATGATACTCTTCATTTGAGCAGTGGATAAAAAAAATAAATGTACATACATTTATGTTAGGAAGGTGTGAAGCTACATCACAGGGGAATCAGTATTCTGTTGTTATTTCTCAACAGTACTTGTCTTAGTTTTATTTTAAATAAAGTTTGTATTCGGGAGGTGCACTAAAATCTGTGGCAGGGTTTTTAGTAATCTCATTTATGTCTAACAGACCATCTGTAAGTTTCATTACAGATACTTAGCTGTCAGCTGTATTAAAACTCCAAGGATTAACCATGTAGTGATCCTAATAATTTATTTGCCACTTGTTTTCCCATTGGTAGAGCTGATAATACATTATCCCTGGCCCAGGGCATTAAACCTTTTAAACAGCAGTTATTCACATGTGTTCTTTGCTAATGGTTTAGCACTGCTGTTATGTGTGTTGTGCATTCTCTTACCTTGTACATAGAGGTTTTGGCTGCTAGGAATCATATCTATAGCTGAACCTATTCAATTAAAAAAAAGGCAAACACTTTAAGAGGCTATGTGAAATCGATACGCATCACTCAAAGAAATGTACTTTGATATGTGCTATCATGATTTTATTTTCTGTGCCAGTTACATATCAGGGTTCAAAAGAAAGGACTGTCATTTCGGTGTTTCTCTTTTATCAGTCTGTGCCTTGCCAGAATTTTTATATTTATTCGAATGAGATCCTATAGTTTGACCTGTTGCTAAATCAAACATAGTATTACTGGGAGGTGGTATGTCAACACTTTGAAGAGGGGAAGAAAAAACGACCATGAGGCTTATGAGCACATCACACCTGTAATTGGTATGTGTCTATTTATATCTGCATTGATCTAGTTAGGCTGGTAGGAAGGACACACTGAAAAAGACTATCAGATGATTCTATAAACTGATTCCCAATATCTGAAATAGGTTTATTTAATTTTATTTCCAGAAAAGGTAGTTGAGAGTTTCATGATGTTAAAATATTCCACTGAAGACAGTGTGCTCAGCTCAATATCTGACTTCATGCATGATTTTTGGCATGTCATTCTCTTTAAACAAATGTTTTCTGAAGGATGTTCAAGTTAGAGGAGATTGTATTCTGTATTTGTGTATGTCTTGGAACAAAAGTTAACTGTTACTGAAATGCTATTAGCAAGTCTGACATATGGAATATACTGAATGAACAATTTTCTCTTAAGATTCAAATTTAATTGAAAATAATCTAGCAAATACACTTAGTTGGGAACCTCAAAATAAAGAATCCATATAATTTCTAAAAGATCTCATGCAGAACAGTAGTGGTGTGCAATCTCTAAAATAATGGGTGTCAAAATGGGGGGAGAAAATAAAATCAATTAGTAAAATTTAAATATCACCAGAGGAAGTTAGATTTTTAATTATTTAATCAAGAAAAACTTTAGAATAACAATTGAATAAATTTTGTCTGTTTTCCGATGTGAATTCTGAATATCCTATCCCCTGAATATTCTGTTGTTTATTTTCTAATGATATTGAAAATCCCATTTTTCAAAATTACAGAATTCAGGGTTGTAATTATGGAGAAAATGTTCTCCGTTGGGCAAGCAACAGGAAGGAGGTGAAGAAATACAGTACTTGGTCTGGGAATGCAGTGGTATATATTGGCAAAGAAATTAGTTTTGTACATGTGATTTCAATTTTTTTTTAATTAAGAGAAAAAATTTGAACTTTCAAGTTCATAGATAATTAAACAGCATCAGTTTTAATGGTTTGAGGAATGAATCATCAGCAGAGAATTGCTATGCAGTTGAACAAAAAGGATGAATGTATGTGAGAACATATGCAAAAGCCATGTATCTCCGAGGTGTGTGTGTGCTGCCATGAAATGCTAATGATGTTGAACTAATATTTTATTTTTGGAAGCACTTCTCTCTATCTTTCATAACAAATAACTGAAAATGACTTTTCCAGGTCACACTTACTACATTTCTCTGTCCTGAGGTGAGGGTTGGCTATTATTGGCATCACTCAAAAGCCTTGACCAAATGTACTGTGGTAGCATTATAGTTGTTTGTCTGTCATTGCAGAGTTTCATCATCACCCATTAAATATGTGCTCTTCCCGCAACTGCATGAAACTTCTTGAATGAGATGTTTGTGCTAGAATAACTGCTGTAAATAAAGACGTTTTGAATTTTCCAAAAATATTATTCACGCTTTATACTGATGCTAATAGAAAGGAATGGAACATCCTGCCTGTGGCTGTGCAGGAGCATGTGCCTTGGATTTATTCTGCATTAGACTGTAGAAGTCTCACTTATTTGAGTGATCCCTTTGTAATGAAAGTGAGAAAGATCTTACAGTACAATATATTATTTTTTTCTAGGGTTGAAGTCCATATATTTTAAGCCTGTGCCTACATCATCTCTCTATTATGTAATTTCTTATGACAAAAATTGCTTTGCTCTCTGAGAAATTATTGTCTTCTCCAGAACATATTTTCTGGGGACAGCAGGTTATGCCTGCATAAAAGAAATCATCCTGTTCTCAGGGACCACACAGGATCCCTTATGATCACAGCAGTTGACACATTGGTTGAAATAACTTTCTTAATGAACTATTGACCTTACGTATGGTGAGTAATTTATTTGAAATGATGGTGGAAGAATAAAAATGCAGTAAAAAAGTAACACTGAAACACAAATTATTGCAAATAAAATATCACAATAAAAATAAAGTAACATTTTCTGGTAATTCAGCAACTGTTAGTTGGGTTACTGCTGCCCCTGGGTAAACTGACATTTTTCATATGCACTAATTAGCAAAGAGGTCAAATAAAATTTCAAATAAATAGTTGATTTGCGGTGTTTTGCCTCCATAGAGGAGCTAATCTAAAATAAACTCTGGAATAACTGAGTAAAACACTAGGTGTACTTGTCCACTCACCAGGACTGGTTATTATCTACATCTAATTAACTGCAAATGAAATGGAGAAAAGTGTATTTGTAGATAATTTTTTTAAAAGTTATTTTATTTTTTAATGAATGCTGAAAAGTAGATGTAGGGTGAAGTATGAGATGATGTTTCCATGCACGTGAGCATCCACACTTGCTTTTGGATATAATCAGACACCAGAGCGTGTAACAGCAATGCCAAGGCTGCCCTGGTGAAGGAGTAAACAACCCAACATCTCTTCCACTCTGCATGCTTAGGCTGGTGGCACCAGTGTGCTCTTTTGCTAATTAGTGCATATAGACATCCTCAGTTACACAGGAGCAATAATGGCTTGAATAGAGACAGCTGAAGTACCAGAAGAAATTATCAGCTGTATTTCAAAGCCAGCCACAACCTCAATTCTTGTCTTAATCACAGAATTTTTCAGTTAAAATTACCAGCTGTGCTACAACCATAGTCGTATCTCCATGAAAAATGGGAGAATAAATGGCAAAATATTTAACAAGAGCATCATCCACGCTTCCAGAAACAGCATCTATAATACAATGCTTAGAGGATTATAGGTACTCCCTATCAAAAAAGAAAAATTACGCTGTATTTTGTCATAATGAAAAGTGAAAAGATTGTCCAAATTCCAAGAGGTGTCTCAGTTCCATGGTTTCTTTAGATTGCTTTTCTACTTTACAAGTTGCTGTGCTGCCCTGGTACTGTAGGAACAGTCCAGAAGTAATGACAGAAAGAACTTTTTGTTCCTTGTTCCTCTTACAGACCTATTCTGCCCTGGCTAGGAATGTAACAAGAAGGATTTTAATTCTCTCTCTCTCGATACAGAGGTCACTGGGATCGTGAGCATGTGCTTGAGCAGTCCCACTCAGCTGATACAAAAGGGTGCAAGGTGCCTGTGTGGGAGTGCTAATCATCCCTACTGTCATTTAAGTAGACTGGAGAATCTAGCTATGTGTGGTACGACGCCCAAACAAGAGTGAAAAAAAGCCTCAAACACCTAACAGAAACCCCACCACCTTCTGAATATATCAGTAAATCCAAATAAAAAAGCATTTAGTTGTTTCTGTCACGAGAATGCTCAAGATTGTGCATGTAAGTGACGTTAAATTACTGCGATAGTGCTAAATCCTAAGGCAGCTGTTAAGATCAGCAAAGCTGCTAATCAGTAAGTTGCGAATTTCTATGGAATTAGTTCTGAAAAATACTATTCATATTTCTTTGAAATGCTCATTTAAACAAATATTTGTTTTACTTACTAGTGAAATAAAATTATGTAGCCTTGATAGCATCAGTTACATCTTTGTAAAATAACCTATGTGTAAAGCTAGCATTTACAAATTAAGTGCTTTTAGATCAGTGTATTTTTTGCTACTGAAATATCGCCATTCTGCACAGGTCGATTTGCTTGTTAGTGATTAATGATTCATTGTTAGATATTAATATGTTGTGCATTATTACAGCATGCTGTTTCAAAGTTTAAAGGTTTCTTAAGGATTAACTTTGCATGATAGTTTTTTCACTTAAGAGTTAAAATTTTAAGATTAAAGTGAGAAGGGGAGGTATTTGTCAATAAGATCTGGTAAAAGGTTTTATGTAAAGAGGTGGAGAAAGCAAATTTTAGAAATGTGCAATTTTTAAATGCTTATATTGACATTTTTCATTTTCAAGTATTCATCTCCGGCAAAATTAGTAATAACATGAAGCCATCATCTGGTACAGAATCACAGAATTGTAGGGGTTGGAAGGGACCTCAAGAGATCATCGAGTCCAACCCCCCTGCCAAAGCAGCTCCCTAGCTCATATCACACAGATAAGCATCCAGATGGGTCTTAAATATCTCCAGGGAAGGAGACTCCACCACCTCCCTGGGCAGCCTATTCCAGTGCTCTGTCACCCTCACTGTGAAAAAAGTTCTTCTGCAGGTTGGTGTGGAACTTCCTGTGTTCTAACTTGCAGCCATTGCCCCTTGTCCTGTCTCCACTAACCACTGAAAAGGGGCTGGGTTATTTGCCCTGCATCCCATGCTTAAGATAATTGTAAACGCCAATTAGGTCTCCCCTTAATCTTCTTTTCTCTAGACTGAACAGTCCCAGTTTATTCAACCTCTCCTCATAGGGGAGATGCTCCAGACCCTTAATCATCTTCATAGCCCTTCTCTAGACTCTCTCAAGGAGATCCCTGTCCTTTTTACACCAGCGAGCCCAGAACTGGACACAATACTCAGGTGGGGCCTGACCAGGGCAGAGTAGAGAGGGAGGATCACCTCCTTCGATCTGCTGGCCACACTCCTCCTGATGCACCCCAGGATCCCATTGGCTCTCTTAGCCACCAGGGCACACTGCTGGCTCATAGCCAGCCTGTCATCAACCAGGACCCCCAGGTTCTTCTCCATAGAGCTCTTCTCCAGTAAGACATCCCCCAGCCTATACTGAAATGAAGGGTTGTTCCTTCCCAGGTGCAAGACTTTACACTTGCTTTTGTTGAACTTCATCTGGTTTCTCCCTGCCCATCTTTCCAGCCTGTCCAGGCCTCACTGGATGGCAGCACAGTGTTCCTGTGTGTCAGCCACTTCTCCCAGCTTCGTATCATCGGCATACTTGCTGAGGGTGGATGCTATTCCCTCATCAAGGTCTTTGATGAAGATATTAAACAGGACTGGACCCAACACTGAGCCCTGGGGAACACCACTAGTCACCGGCTTCCAATCTGACTCTGCTCCACCGATCACAACCCTCTGGGATCGGTCCGACAGCCAATTCTCAACTCACCTCACTGTCCACTCATCTATCCCATGCTCTCTCAGCTTTGTTATCAGGACGTTATGGGAGACAGTATTGAAAGCCTTGCTGAAATCAAGTCATACATTTGAAATGCCTTTAAAATCACCCCAAATGTTTGGTGGTGTGGTTGGGTTTTTTCTTGGTTGTTTGTGTGTGTGTGTGTGTTGTTTGGTTTTGGAGTTCTTTTATGGGTCTTTGTGAGTTTGGTTTTTTTTGTTGTTTGCTTAATTTTTAAATAAAGGCAACTCTTAGCCTCCTATTCAAGGAACCATGAAAACTAAACCAGGTTCAGCTTCTCCCCTTGTGAAGGTAAGTGGTGCTTCCTGACAGGTCTTTGGAAGTGTGGGTTGTTGAGCGATGTGAAGGTGAATGAAACGTGATAAATACAATTAATTTCTGGATTATTGGTGTATGAGTTTATGGTACATGTGCCTGTTACTACTTTCTTTTTTCCCCCAAGTATATGCATAGCATAACATATGTATGCATGTAGTTCTTCAGTAGGCAAAATATTAGAGATTTCATGGCTTTCTTTGGAGTGTTTTATTTCTGTCTGAAATTATAGAAAATTTTCTTAGTTTTAAGAGTTGAAGTATAACTGTACTTTGAAATTTCTGAGGTAATGAAAAAATTCTTCAGGCCCATTTTATTCCTCTTCAAATGTATTATGAGCAGGAATGAACCCTTAAATGCTGTGCTGTGCCATGTGCACTGGAAAAAAGGCCCTATTCTTCAGTTCTTGTTCTTACTTTCAAACTGTTGCTTCCTTGTAAGATCATGAATTCTTTATAAAGGGTACACGAGGCTTTCATATTTAACTCATGCCTTTGTTTCGGCTTGCTACTTCCAGAAATGTCTAAAAAGCTGAAAAATTCTAAGTAATTTGGGTTTTGTATCTAAAAGAAGAGATGGTCCTTATTTCATAGGTTATATAGAGGGCAAAGTCTTTGCTTTGATGAAATCTATGGAGTAATGTCCACTGGAGTAAAAATTTCCTCAGAAAATTTTAATGGCAATTGCTCTGAACACTTCAAAAATATTTCTTTTTTATATTGACCTACATTTGTTTGCCAGGTAGAACATAAAAAAATCAGTCATCATTACTGGGATGTGCTTTTAATTACACCTTCATGTTCTTTGCGGTTGGTTTGGGGGGGAAGGGTGTGGGGTTTTTTTTTCAAATCAAATCAGTAAATAAACAAATTTTGGATAGCTAAGTTGTTCATATTTGTATTTTCCCAATATTATATTGGAAGGGCCGCAGGCAGCTTTCAAAGCAGAGAATTGCAATATGGATGGTAAACAGATAATTTCCCACACTACTTTTGTTAGTGGCTATGCTAACATTTATAGGTAATAGATTCGAGATTATGGTATATATATTGATACACTCATCTTACTTTTTTTAGTAAGTCAATAAAAGGGAAATTTCTGCTCAGTTCTACTGTACAGTCCAGTGGAAAATAACAAACTTGTGTTAGTTTCTACTGTGGGCATATGAGGACATCAAAAACAGGTTCTGGTTTGGACCAGAGGGAGTACTCGGCTATTGCCAGTCCTCATAATTTGTTTAAAGACCCTTTCAACTTTCCTGATGTTGCAATTCTCACATCAGCCAGTAGTGATGACCCCTGGCAGGTAGGAATGCAGGAAGGCTGCTTGCACTGCCACTGGTCTAAAACCCCAGAGGTTTTGCTGCCAGCATCATCGTGTTGATTAACAAACTGCCAGCTCCTAAGTTACAGAAAATTAACTAGCTGTTAGAATTTGGAGGTAGTATACTTGCTACCAAAAAAAAAATAAATCAAAGTTGGCTACTGTAGTATTGAATCTAGCTGTTAATTAGTTTTTGCCTCTGAGGAAAGCTCACTTACTGAAATATGAGTTTGCCAGGCCTATGAAGTGTATTTTCACTGTTACATGATGAAATGATGCCTCAAGCTGTGAAGAGAAACATAAAATCCTTATTAAAAAAAAAAAAAATTTAGTCCAGGCTGTACAATGAGCAGAACTCTAAGGTGAGGACATTCAGTGGCTTCCAAAGGAAGATTTGACGAAGATAAATTTTTAGAAAGCAGAAAAATTTAGTTGATGATCTTATTCCGCTTTGATGTTTCTCTTTGCCAACTTTTTGGTACTTTTTAGTGTCCTGCCTTTACTAGTCTTCCTGGAAATTATCAATATTTTAAATAAGAAAGAAAAGAAAAATTTGCTTATTGATTCTTTTAATTTAAAATATTACAGAATATTTATGGTAATCAATGGATGGGATATATGTTTTAGGAAAAATGAGTTGATAATAGGAGGGTCAATGACTTAATATGCCTTTCCTAGAGTTCTCTGAAATATGTTGTAAATCATATTCCAGATTTCTACATGTATGTAAATAAATTGCAGCTGCAAACTCTTCAGATCTTAGTCAATCATTGATAAACTACCACCAAATGGAACTCATACTAACAAGTTCTAACAATTTAAATAAGGCAGTGTCATGTTGATATGCAATTAAAATCTAAGTGACTTTTATAAAAATTCAATGTAATTTTTATGCTTCCTTATATGATTTTGGAGAGATGATAAAAAATATTAACATTGATTTAATGCTGAAAGCTATAATAGATAAAAAAGTGAGACTATATGCAAAGATTACATTAATTTTCAGTCATTGCCACTGAAGTTATTTTGGAAGTTAGAAATTACTTTAAAAGCAGTTTTGATATCTACAGATGGAAAAGCTGATGTACGTTAGGAAAGAGGAAATACCAAATGATCCAGTTAAAATTGATAGAGGATTCTGTTGTTTCATTAGGTAATGAGTCAGCTCCAATCTAGCCATGGAGGAGGCCACAGAAGACATGTTTCCAAAAGTACATGTTAATGTAGTGTAACCTTTGTGCTTCTGTAAGCTGAGCAGAGAAAAAGTTTTGGGTTTTCTACATTTGACTCAGTCCTCTGATCCTTGGAGGCAAGTATGTGTATTTATTGAGGTGAAATGTAATAGTGTAAGACAAATTATGTGTGTCAAGCTAGGTTGATGTTATTGACTGCACTGGACATTTTAGCAATCACATACGAACTCACTTATGCTATTCACAGGGGTAGTTAAATGATCTGGAGAGGGGATTGACTTGAGGATGCCACACACATCACAATTCCAATACTAGCCCTTGCCCTTTATGGGGAGGGGACAAAGCCAGCATTACAGTGAGCTGTGTACGTGATTTGTTGTGGGGTTTTTGCCTTAAGGACAAAAAAGAGGAAAGAAAGAATCAATTCTTTATGGTCTAATCCAAGTATCTACAATGCTTTTTCTCTCTAACACCAAAAGAGGAGGAGTTCTGAGAAAATGGGGTAAGAAAACAGGATCACCCAACCTGAAAGCCTTCTTGGAGCATAGTTAAGGATGGGTGAGGACTGAGGGCAACCTCAGAGCAAGGACCATTTAATTGTGATTATATGGCCCTTAGTGTGCATGTTCAGGATTTTCTCAAGTGGAAACCTGTGAAACCAGCTCTGCTATCCCTCAGATGAGCAGAGAAAACCAGGCTGTTCAGCCTACTGTAAGTGACAGCAATGTTCAATGGGCCTACAGATATTTTTGAATTAAATAGATAGATGTATGTAAGACTACTATTAAATACAAGCAATAACTTGGACAGAAAAAGGAAATAAAAGCTCTGTACAACTCCATGCTTAACTCATACTATTGAAAACCATGTTCTATAAAACAATGTTTATTCCTGACTTGTGATAAAACCTAAGCCTTGAAAACTGATAGTTTTCTAATTGAAGAATGTAATTGATACTTCAGAAAATTGCCCCTTTCCTAAATATCTGGCATTTCTACCTTGAGTTTCAAGACAGCATTTCATTGCCCACATCTCGGATTGCCAACAGATGTTTCAGTCAGTAACCCAACTTCAACAAATCTCACACCTTGAAGAAAAAAACAGTAACTTACATTTGTTCTAAAAATGTCTTTTGTTAACCCTTTCTATTGATTCAGAAGTCGAGTATTGCCTATGGACTTCACTATCTGCGTAGTGGTACCTAGATAAAATACTGAGGTTTGATTGTCCAGCAGTAATTACTCCTCATCTAAAAACGTGTTACTGCAGAAGGGTTAAATTTTATCCTTTGCTGTATGGAGGATGTAAAACTGTAACTAAAAATAAACTCTGCTTCAGCTTGTGAGGACAGGAGGAGCAGAAGTGTGGGTTAGTCAATCCAAAAATAGTCTTCTTATATCTACAAATTAAGAGAAAAGGCATACTTCCTTTTTACATGAAAATAAGGTTTTCAAAGCAAAGTGCAGACAGGTTTATCCATAACAGCAGCATTTTTTCTCCAAAAGATTTGATTGTCAGAGAATCATATGAACTGTAAAAAGCTGCTTCTGAATGTGTAGCTATTTCTAAAATAGGCATAGGAGATGCTTCCTTTTGCTAGAATTTTATTGATGTTCTGTTTTCTGATGGCATTTGTGTTGTAAATAACCTCCTGCTGTCCTGGGGAAACTACATGTAAGTCGTGTTACATTTCAGAATTGGGAGTGTATTTATACAAGCAGTGTCTCTGGGTACAAAAATTATTTTACAGTATTTT
The DNA here is from genome assembly GCA_022605575.1 of Laterallus jamaicensis coturniculus. NCBI lineage: Eukaryota > Metazoa > Chordata > Aves > Gruiformes > Rallidae > Laterallus > Laterallus jamaicensis. The sequence goes on along the minus strand of JAKCOX010000005.1, from coordinate 16,890,788 downwards.
CATCTGCAAGCTATTGCTGCTTTCAGTTATGTAGGATGTTTCTGCTGTTCCTGTGCAGTGACACATTAGGCTAGGCATGTACAGTAATGCAGTGTGACTGATACAAGCTGATGTTACACTTCACAGCACAATGCTTCATAATGTGTTATGTCAATGAGAGCATTAAAAAAAAAAAGTAATTCTCTAGAAAGAACTAATAAAAGAATCCAATAGCCTTTTTCCCTCTTCCCTCCTCCTGTCTCTCTCAAAAAAAACCCAAAATCACTGAAAGCAGAAAGTAATTTGTATTTGATGCCCAAAAAAAGCTTTTGGAGTATCCATAGCAGCAGGTCATAGTATAACATATGTATAGCTGAATTAAGAAGAGAAGATAATTTTTAAGTATCTTTTTCTCTTTACAGAATAAAAATTATTTGTGATCAGTTAAAATTTTTACTGGCTTTCAAAGCCATAGATTTTTAGAGGCCTGAATGCAGTGTTTTAATATACTTCAAGTCTATACTATGTTTTAAGTATTTCCAGCTTTTAAGGCAATATACTTCCTCAGTTCCAAACAGAAATTCTTTTTTTACTGAATTTTCTTAGGTTTCAGTGAATTGTAACTTCTGTGTCTGTTTTCTAGAGGTATACTTTTGATTTGGTTTTAAACCTTTACTTTTCTTGAAGATCGCATCAACATACAGAAACTAGCATGGTGTTTTCCTAATGTTATTGTAGGGTTCTTGCAAAGTTGGGGGTTTTTTTCCCCTGTTAGTTCTGCTACAATTGGGAAATCTTACTATATTTTAAAATTTAGTACTAATACCTCAGATAGTTTAATCTGACTCCTGAAATTACTGATACTAGCTGAGCATTCAGGCACCATTTGCTGCAGGTAATTGTCTACCCTGACAATTGTTTGGAGCTCTGTCCTCTGTGGTCAGAGAGGGAGCATGTCCTGTAGCTGGTGGGGTACACACAGAATGGAAATTCAGTGGATATTTTTGACTTCTCGGTGCTGGTGCACCTCACATCTTTAATGTACATCCTTTCAGGACCTGGAGTCTGCATACTTGTTAAATTGGGTGAATGGTATCTGGGCCTGGAAATTTCTAGCTTTTACACAAGGTGTTACAGTAAAGAGCAATTTCACTTTTAAAGCTACTTTTGATGGCAATGTGTCCCACGATAGTCTCTTGTAGGCAGCTTGACTCCAGGAAGAAACTGAAGTTGTTCTGATGAAGTGAGAGCATAACCTGATTGAAATTGGTGCTGCCATGCACCCTGAGGAAAGCTTAAGCTCCTGCCTGCTATGCTACCGTGTGGTCCAGGAAATATAACACTGCTTCATGAAGGAAAAGCAAATGGATATCATCGACTTCTGCCTGAAGGAGTCACAGTTTAAAGGGGTGGAAGAAACTCATATCCTTGTTACTCCAGCCCAGCACTTCATGCCTGGCAAACCCGGATGAACATTGGTGACCCAGGAGGAGTTTCTCTTCTTGTTTTCTCAGGACAGATGCTAACTGTAAGAGACAAATGTAGGAGAGTCATTGAAATTAGCAGGTAATAAAAATTGCTGTTAGGTTTAGACTGTTAGACGTTAGAAGTGAGATCTCAATAGCAGAAGTGCTTGTGGGGGAAAAAAATCCAACAAGGAAAGGAAATTACTAGTCAAACTTGTAATGGCCTGATGGTTAGAAAACAATGTTATACCATCTTTCACAAATGAAGCAAAAGTTAGTGAAACTTTAGCATTAAAATACTGAAGATGGAGGAATTTAAAATGAGGAAGAGTTTACCTTTATTAGTAAAAGAGTGGTTTTTTACAGCAAAATCTTTACCATTCCAGGAGAAAATTTACTAGGGCTAGATCATTATTTTGTTGAACCCATAATTTTACTCCCCAAAAGATTGCTTGTCCATAGATGAGTATGGCACTAACAAAAGGGTTTAACAAGACTGCCTCTTTATCAGTGTGTATCAGCTATTCATGGATTATTCACTGAACCCAGGTCATCTTCCAGGACAAATTACTCTTAATCTCAGTCTCCATAAAATATTTCTCATCCACTTATAGCTGCAGGTGTGATCTTCATGAGAGAGCTGAAGAGCTGAAGAATGGAGAACATCATCTCATTTTGCTATACATTGAGATCTCCAACCTCACTATACTCATTTAAGAAAGGTAAGAGAGTAAAACAAACTACTAATCTGTATAAATGACAATTCTGAATAATAAAGTCTTCTACTGAATTGTCTGTACTGGCTACGCTCTGGTTGCAAGAGCTTAAATTTCACAAATGGTAAAATTGCTGAGGCTGAGTAAAACCAGCCTGCTATGAAGAAGGAAGCTTCTGAGTTTTAAAAATGAACAGATAATATCTGCAGCAAAGCCTACAGCCTCTTTGGCATCCCAAGGGGCAGGAAATAAGACACCAAAAGATAATTCTTTCCTTTGCCAGGTTAGATTATAAACCCCACCTTTGGGCTTTGAGAGGCAATACACTTACACTGCTGTTATCCCTGTTGGTGGGATAACCCCTCACATTCCCCCCCCCCAGGTCTACAGGGTGTATAACTGCTTGTAAGGACAGAGGGTTCCCCTTCTGAATGGCTACAGGACATGTTCTGACCCTTGTTGTTGGGCAAAAAGTATGAGTGAAGGCTCTCTTGAATTTTAAAGATATGAACACTTTTAAGATACAAATGAGAACATAACCATTTTAAGACACAAATTAAGATATAAGCAGTTTTATAAATAAAAGGTTACAAATGCAAATAATTCAATCATAGAGGTAGATCAGTATTCTCAGAAAGGAGCTATGTCTTGTGCAAGGGAGGTGGGGTATCCAGCAATTTCTTTCATGACATGACCAAGCACCATTTGCAAATCATTGTTTTGTTTTTTTTTTCCCCACTGTTCCAGAGTCTTTTTTTTCACATACTAAATTTATGTGTGGTAAATTTATGTATAATCACTTATTCTTGTAAACTTGTACCAATCTTCTCATCCATAGTATTAATCCCTGATTTATTTTTCAGCTTTTGTTGTTCTAGTCAGAACATGCTTCCTTAGCAGAGAAATCTCTCTTTCTTACCTTTGTTTCCTTTTTTTCTGCAGCAATAAAAGCTAATATAGAAATCACAATGAGATTTATTTTTTTTTATTTATAATACCTGTAAGCCACAATATTTTGATAATCACATCAGCTCAGAGCTCCTTAGCCGAAAGAAAGGATGGCAAAACTCTGAAAATCTTGTATGTACTCTTACATCTGAATAATAATAGCAATAATTTAACATCACTGTACTGTTGTGGATGTTTAGAAGGATGGCACAGAGATGATGCTGTCAAGTTCAGCTTTCAACTTTTTTCTGCTATATTGTAAATGTCCATACATGTGTGGTATTGACCTTTTTCCCTAGTGAAAAAAATGGACAGTTTCAGAGCACATTTTAGTTTTTTAGGTATGGTCTTTACTTTTTATGAATCACTATTTCTCTCCAAGAAAAGCGCACAGACTCTCTTCCCTCTGGAAGGGGGCCTTAGCTAAGTCCGTAAATATTTGTTGTAATTGGATATCTCTAAGTGGAATTAATCCAGGTCTGCTGAAAAATAATCTTCAGTCCTTGATCCACAATTTCCAAACACAAATGAGAAAAGAACATGAACCAGAAGAGTGCCCAGGTGGCCAAGAAGGCCAAAAGCATCCTATCTTGCATCAGGAACTGTATGGCCAGCAGGACTAGGGAAGTGATGGTCCCCCTGTACTCAGTGCTGGTGAGGCAATACATTGAGTGCTATGTTCAGTTCTGGGCCACTCTGGAGAACATCCAGAGGAGGGCAGTGAAGCTGGTAAGGGGTTTGGAGCACAAGTCTCATGAGGGGCAGCTGAAGGAACTGGGATTCCTTAGCCTGGAGAGAAGGAGGCTGAAGGGGGACCTTATCATTCTCTACAACTACTTGAAAGGAGCTTGTAATGAGGTGGGGGTTGGTCTGTTCTCCCAAGTAACTAGCAATAGGATGAGATGAAATGGTCTCAAGTTGTGTCACAGAGGTTTAGATCAGATATTAGGAAAAAATTCTTCATTGAAAGAGTTGTCAGGTGTTCAAACAGGCTGTCCAGAGAAGTGATGGAGTCACCATCCGTGGAGGTGTTGAAAAAACATGTAGATGTGGCACCTCGAGACATGTTTCAGTTGACATGGTGGTATTTGATGATTAGACTTGATGATCTTAGAGGCCTTTCCAACCTTAGAGATGCTCCAATTCTAACTAAAATGTTGTCCTTTTCCTTTTACTGCATGCACTAATGAGATGAAATTATTACCTGTGTATTACTGCAATGTCTGTGTTTCAGAAAAGGCAGGAGAAATAAATTTTTGGATGTGGGCTGTCAAACCCACTGTTGTTGGGAGTCGGCCACTACACTAGGGTCTCACACTCTGAATGCAACTGCAGGGCTGCTGGGACAGCCACACACTCTGCCACAAGTGCCAGCTCAGAGTTACACGCTATCGTACAGAAGAGTTCTTAGTCAGGCAAGTGCTTTTGTACAGCCTGTTTCACAGGAGTTGTGGTTATTACAGGAAGGTAACATTAAAAGCAACATGAAAACTGACTAAAGGTTACAGCATTTGGCATGACAACCTTTTAACAGTTAGCATGCAGTCATCTCAGGGTGAGGGTGATGTAGGTAGGAGCAAGTGTTTTAACATGAGATGTGACATCACCTGATTTATTCATGTGCTTGAACAGCGGGTTATGTTATCTACCTGATTCATTATCTAAAAAGGAAATAATTATAACTGAATTTTAGCAATAGCCATAGAAAAAGCAAGTCAGCTTGGAATGGACTAGAGAAATAGCTTGATAGTTTTTGCAGTCCTATCACAGAATTGTTTATTTGTCTTTTTTTTATATGCATGGACGTAATGAAAGATGATGATGTGAAAATAATTGACAATCTCAGCTTTCTGTTGAGGGGCTTGTTGTGGTTTTTTTTTCCTAAAGATTTCTGTTGAGGAAACATCGAGTATATTGACAGAATTTCAAGACAGCAGTATAAACGTCTCACAGCTAGAAGAGGCATCTCCCAGGAAGCTACTTCATCGTAGTTTATTTTTATATTTAAAAGCAACAAATATTTAAGATTATTGAAATTTCCAGCGGTTTAAGATTTTGAAATAGGGTGTTCAGCATTTAGCCTTAGTGCCAGGTGGTAATAAGTACTCAAGTATCATACATAGATCTAACAGAAAACATTAATATTCATATTAAGTTATGTTTATAATTTGAATTGGTTTTAACTATTGTTAACCTAAATGATATGCTACAACATTGTTTCAGTAAAATAATTTACATAGCCTGAAATGTCTAATCAGTCTAATCTGTTATTTCCAGGCAATATTTCTCTGGTAGGGAAACTGATCATTTATCGATATACTTCTATTGGAGAGCTTTTCTTTTTGAGTGTTATTTTAAAGCCATAATAATGACTGTTAAAGACTTTTCTTTGCTGAAAGAATTTTTTCTTCCCCAAAGGAGATGTCTATTATTGTGTCTTCTGTGTGGGAAAATGGGACTGCATTCAGGGCTTATTCATAGATACTTGGTAATAAAATTAATAATAAAAGTGTTAATATTACCATTTGCTATCTAGAAGATTGAACAGTGCTTCATGGACATGTTATAGAAGTATCTGTTTCTCCAATTAACAGTGACTCTGTAATTTATTATGATTTTTACCACTATTTATATAATAATTTATTATAATTTTTTCCACTATTATGATTTTAACCACTATTATGATTTTTTTCTTTCATGCTTAACATTTAGTTTCAAAACAGGAAGTTGTTTTACTAGACTATGATGCTGTAAGACACACTGATTGGAAGTGGCATTTATGCAAGATAAAGAGTCTGTTTCTTAGGAAAAATACAGAGCACTTAGAAATTTTTTGAAAAAAGTACTTGAAAATTTTTAGAGACAGTAGAAACTCTTCTGGGGAGAGGAATAGAAACTAGTGCTACTAATTTTTTGCCACTAATGTAGCTAAATAATGTAGCTGAATAATTTGCTTAAAAGATAACTAATCAGGTTCTATTTTTAATAACAAACTAATGTTTATCTTTTTGATGGGACGGCTTCAGGAAACTATTTTCTTAAGCACATGATGGATGTCAGCAATGACTTGATAGGATAAAGGAACTGGATCTCTATGTGACTACAAATGATGTGGAAAACTGAAGGATAATGCCAGCAGAGACAACAATTCACTGTCACAACCATGACCCTCCCCTCCCGGCATCTTCCCTTCTCGGAGCTCATCTCTAGCCTTTGTTGAAAGTAGCACAGGGTAAGTTCAGAAAGGTCTTCTAATTGGTGAGGGTATTCTAACACAGGAAGGAAGGCTCGTGAAAGCTGAAGTTCAGTGCAACCAAGATTTGGAAAATTGCTTTAGGCTATGCAACAACAGCAGCAGTGGGCCCAAAAGCCTCAAGTGTATTGGTCTACAAAGGTCGAGGAGCTAACTTGAGCCTGAAAGAAGAGGGATGAAAAATATGATGGGAGGAACAGAAAAAATATTTTCTACAGCATTGAATGCAGACTGTGTTGCCTGTTCTGTTGGTTTCCGCTTATAACAATTTGCTGAAGGAACTTTGTAATTTGTATTTTTAATCTATATATGTTAGAATTTGATTTTGTACCTATAGAGTCTCATGAAGAGATAGAACTTGGTGCTTGCCAAGCTGGGACCTTCCGCTTGAGCTTGCAAGGCATACAGCAAGGCTTCATAAGGAGCTCTTATACTCAGCAACAGTGAGGAGAGAGCGCTCATGATATGGGAGAGGGGAGACAGATGTCTCTTGCACTTTACAGACACTCTTCTCTCTTGCTTTGCCAATTCCAGAATTAGCTCTGGCACAGATGCAGGACAGAGTGAAATCTGTCCTGAGCTTCTCCATACACTGATGGTGGGAACAGCCCTGCCCTCTTACAGTAGATCATAGTTACTCCAGACCTCCTGTTAGTCATTCAGCATAATTGTACATACTTTTGGGGAGGAAGGAAACAGAAAATGCTGCTTCCTCACCTGGCTTCCAGAATTTCTTATTTCAATTTTGAGTTTGCCATAACTATAATAATCAATGGCTCTCACAGAAGGATCAGTTACACATCACTACTATGTATTTCACCCTCTTCATCTTGATGTAACTGAAATACATATTAGTAACAACGCTTGGCATGATTAGACCATATGAAGTGTTGGATTAGGCCACTTTCACACGGCCACGTGCCTCTGCTCAAATATTTTAATATATTAGCTAGTTCTCCTTTAGTTCATTAGATGTTTGTTTTTAATAGTCACCCATTACATCTTGATAATTTGAAATTGTTTCAGACTTCGAGCTTAGATTGAAAGAAAGCTGCTATTTTCCAGTCAAAATTACTGTGAACTTGGTGTGTCATAAAAAATATTATATTGGATCCTCTTATGCAGTCCTATATCACCAAAGGTTTAAAAACCACATGGTTCCAACTACAAGTACAGACTCAGTTTGTAGGTAGACAAGTCTGAAAGCAAAATGTGATTCAAGTATTTATAAAAGGTTGTGGATTTTTTTTATTACTGGGGTTTTTACAAGTTTCTACTCAAATGTAGTTTTGGTTTGGTTTTGGTTTGGTTTTTTTTACCTGAAAGTAAATACCTTTCCTGAACTTGCAATCTGTATTCAAAAATAAGAGTAGATATTTTAGTACTTGTTTGTAAGTGAACAAAATTCCTATTTGATGGAATTTATATGAGCTCTTTGTCCCTCCCTAGAACTTTTATGGTGCTGCAGATTATCACTGTGCACAGAAATCAGTATAGTTCTCAGCCTCTACATCACTCGGGAATGAAAAATATCCCAACAGGAGCTCTTAACTACATAAACAGGTGGAACCTGAACCACTTTGTTCTACTCTACCTTTTTGTGGCTGAGGGCAAGAACAGATTGTGTTGAAAACATGAAGGTAGAGGAAAGAGCTGGTGAAATAATGTCCGAGGACTACTCTACAATAAAGCTATCCTAGCATGGATAGTGCTATGTGACACAAAATAGGAGTAAGGAAGTGGATTATGCCTGACAACTCTGGCATCCTGTTGCACAATGACTGTGTTGAACTGATGTCTGTAGTCTTTGCCATGGCCCTACTATGTAGAACCAACAAAAGGGTATATAGCAGAGTGACCTCTGAATCTCTTGATGAAGCAGTTTAAGTACTAGAGCTATATGTACTCAGAAGAATCCATTGTCCCAGAGCTATATTGAGCCAACCAAAAGTCTCCCATGCTTTATGTGGAAAAACTATCCAAACCCTGATTTTGTAGAGAACCTAACAGATGAGTCCAATACAGTCCAATTTCCCTTTATTACTCTGAGGAAAACATTCAAGTTAAAAACCCCTGATGCTTCAAATACCTGCAACCTCTCATCAACTTGCTGCACTGCTATTGCCAGAAATAGCAATGAACTGTTTTCTATTCTGCATCGTTAGCACATACTACAGTTGTTGGTATAGGAAGCAAATAAAATGAACGTAAAAAACTGGTGTCCTAGTGTTGTAATAATGAAAGCATAGAAGCTGCCAGACGTTTATTTTACCAGAAGTTGAGAAATAAAATTTTTATTATGAAAATAATGTTATCATGTCAATCATGTCAATCCCATAATTGAGTCTAATTTAACAGATGTTTTACTGAAATCTGCATGGTGATGCTGAGGTTGTTTGAAGCTTTTCCTACAGCATATGTTGGTGTAGGATTTTTTTAGGTCAATGGTTATCGTGTACACAGATGAATTCAGAAAAAAAAGAATATTCCAATTCCTTTTTACTGTATTTTGTTGAAGTTAAATCAAAGGGCAAAATGAAAAATATGAGTTTGTTTTCTAAAAATCAACCCCACATGCTCACTGCTTCTACCTAGAATCATTTAGAAGAAGACCTTTGCTTAACTAATTATTAACTAAGCCCAAATTTATAAACTTCATAAACTGAGCTTTTCCACTACAGACATGTCTGTTAGAGTCTTGACAGACTTCACAGCTCTACTTTGCAGTCTTTGGTAACCATTTTTTATCTGAAAGCTTTGGATTTGTAAACATTCCTGTCTAAGCTAATAAAATGGGATAAAACCAGGTCAATACTTGATGAAGGATCTGCTATCTCACAGGGTGATCTAGTAGCAGCAGATAAACTCATCCCTCATTTTAGGTCTGAATTTTTGTCACTGCTCAAAATCCAGATTTGCTGTCTTTTGCTGAAACATCCAACATAAGAATCCAGTCTATTTGCTGCTGGAAAGAGGAATTTAGACATAGACGTATCTGTCTCAGTCCTGAAAAAATTCCAGCCTGGGCATTATTTTCTGCTCACCTAACTTTGTTTACTTGTTGTTGACTTGAGGCATTTTTCATTCTGAGAGAAGCAGCTAACTCATTTCATTGCCCTGAATCCTGAATCCTGAATTCCTTTACAGATAAAAGAGGACAGATATTTATTTTCAACACGGATATTATCTCAAAGTGAGATAACTCTCTTTAAATGTATGATTCATATGCAGATCTCAAAGTACTTCACACCGTAGGAAAGAACCATTATCCACACCTTAGAAGTGGGAGCAAGGCAGCATTGCAGGCATCAGGAGGTCATGCGGAAAGGTCAAAGAGAAGGTATGCCTGTGTCTGATGATTATCCATAAAGGCAAATGCTTTCACTGGAATAAGAGATTCAGTTTGTTGGTCAATCAGTGACGTGTTCATCCCCTAAATCAATATTTAGAGGAAGATGTGGAACAAAGCCATAAGTAAATGAAACTAAAATACAGGGCTGTCAAAACTCAGCAAACACAAGTTAGAATATGGTGAAGACGTTAGAGTGAGCAGATGTTAGTTTAAAATACGGTTGCAGAGTTGTAAAACACAGGCAAATTATAATCATCCAAAGAATAATGCCAGTTTTTTTTCTGAATTGATTAAATGACTAGCATCATACTGCTAGAGAATGCTTTGGTTTTGGAAATGCTTCCTGTTTACTGCATGACAGAGTTCAGAAGGTCTTTCAGAGACTGGTAGTTAGCCAACTTGCTTCATGTGTTTGGTAGGACACCATAAAAGACCTAGGCTATTCTGTATGAAGCTGGGAGAAATGCACAGTTCATTTTGAACAATCATACTCTGAAACACAAAGGAGGATGGGTGCAACCAACACTGCTAGTGTGATGGGCATATTGTTATACTGTACATGCCATTTTATTTCCTGGGTAGACCATAGATCGTTGGGCTGATGTGATATTTTGTGATATTTAAAGAAATATTTCTTTAATCCAAAGAATTTAAAGAAATATTTCAGCACATCACACACATCAAAATATATTGTGCCTGTGTAATAAACAATTGAAGAAGTTCTTCTGCTATTGAATTGAAAACTATTCTGGTTTTGTAGTCACATTATTCAGTGTTGGATAGTGTCAGCTGTGTTTTAAAAGCAGGCTCATAATTTTTAGCCATGAATCTAAAAAAGTTGGAAAATAGCTAAATATTATCTGAAGAGATTTTTTTTTTTAATTGCCAATTAATGCTTCCTAAGCTACTTTCTGTAAAGTATATTTTAAAAGTAGCTTTAAATAGATTTCCATGAATCAGAAACAAAAACATGGTGTATTCTAAGTGAAGTCTGAGGGTGGTGACATTTAATGATGTGTTTTAAAGGAGGGTAGACAAGCTTTCAGCCAGGGTTTCCAAATACATAAGTAGTTCTAGCAGTTGAAAACACAGCATTTAAATCCTTTTGACATTCTTAATTGGATGTTCCCTCACTCTCTCGCCTGTCTTGCTCTTTGCCTTTATTTCTCTCTAAGTTTTTCAGATTATTCAAAATGTTCATAACCTTGCAAAAACAATGCACTTTAAATATTTGAAGTGCGAATGAGGTTAAATTGTCTGCACAACACAGAATCATTAGGAGTCAGTGAAATTATACCTGGTGATGTTTTGTCCCCCACATTTATCAGTCGAGGCGGATAAACAGATGCATACACTTTTTAAAATCTGATTTTTGCCAGAGGTTAGATATGTGAAGAATCAAACTGACAGTCATGGAGGTTTTGGTACAGAATGGGGACCAGCATGAGCTCTGCAATTGTGACTGTGTATTTGTATGTGCGTGTATATGTAGATGCATGACAGTGTATATCAGTAACATTTTAGGCCAGACTTTTTTTATTCTAGAATCTAGATAAGCTATTTCACATTATATGAATCTTCAGCATTTTTTTGCCTGGTATTTTTATATCACATTTGTTAATATGTGATTTCGGATGTGCCCAGGGTGCAGTAGTGTATGACCACTCAGCAGCTACTACAGAGCTTTCAATAAAAAAAAAACAAACCCCTGCTTGTGAGGGCAGAAAGGGAATTATGATCTTTATTGTGGGGTATATATATATCCAAAATGCCCACATGACTCTGCTAGCCTATTTGTAAATTTTCACTTTGTATAATGTAGTTCTATGCTTTGTTTTCAAGGAAGCAAATCATTAATTTAAGGAGAGTAAAAATAAATTCTGTGGGAGCATTCTTAAACTCTGAAGCTGAGAGGCATGCAACACGATGTGGCTGTTTCAGTAAAAAGTTTAATCTACTGCAATGTTGGTGTTGCAGGCTTAATTAAAAAAAACCCCAAGATAAAAAAAAAAACAAAAACAGGCAGGTGGGATTTCTCTTTCTTTGATGAGATAAAAACTTTCGTAGTGTTTTCATATTTTTCTAAATAATTGTTACTAAATGGATCTTTTGTCACCTCATCTTAGGTTCACACTCTTTGAACTTCTGCAGCTAATATCACTGACCTTTTAAATAATGCATGGAGCTTTTGTCCCTACTTCTTTGTTACATGACATATTACATGACATAGATATCTGAAAAAATTTTATTTTTTTGATAGTTTAGCATGGAAGTGGCCAATCCAAACAAACTCCGTATTTCCAGGATACTTTTGTTGCTTAGTTTTGTTGTATTTTGTTTTACTGTTTTCCTCACCCTCTGAGTTATATAACTGTGTTGTGGGTTGGTTGGATTTTTTTTTTTCCCAAACTACTTGCTTCAAAACATTTTATCTGTTTAGCACAGTACATCCCAAGCTATTGAACAGATCAGCAAAGACATAATGTGGCAGCTGTAGCCTCAGGTAACTCACAAATGGGCTGCATTCACAACTGAGAGAGTGAAGGAGAAAGCACAACTTGCTCTGCTTAGCAGTAACTGAGTTAATTATTTGCTGCCAAAGATACACCATGATAATTGCCACATTCCACAGAGATTCTTAGGTTACTGGGTTTCAAATGTGCTTATCCAAAGTAAAAGAAATAAAATCAGGAAGTTCGTAATTAGCAGTGTAGCAGGAATCGTATCACTACAAGCTTGTTCTCCTCATATACCTCCTAGTGGTACATGCTACTGACCTCAGAGCTGAGCACTGGCCTCAGTAGGAGTTTGTGGCGGTCCACAGTGAATCCCAGGCATAACTATGTCACTTCTACAACACACTGTGAACATGATGTGCATCTGGCAGCTGAAACCACTGAAACCCCACACCTCTATAGTGTGGCTGGCTCGCTGAGCAGGACTGGACAACAGGTCATGGAGTAAGTTATTGGTCCTGTGGAGAGTGAGGCAGGTATGACATTCTCTTCGGTAGCAGATTAGACACGAAATAGGCATCCGCTGCTCTGCCACATAGTGGGATATTGGAGCCGGACCTTGGAGTTGCTACTTGTGATATAATCAGTATACACTTCTCTGTTTCTTTCTACATCAGAGCTGTGAAACAAAAAGGCATTACAATTATGCACATAAATGCTTCTAAGATGTGAAACTTTTGTGACAGTGTTTTTAGCCTCAAGAAAGCCATGGTTATTTTGAGGATTCTTGCAATTTTTGTAGCATAGATGCAGAAGGAGAAAGGGATGGGCTAGTGGCTGTTAAAGACCTTTACCCATGCAACAGCAGTCTGATGTTCTCAGGCAATTATTGGAAAAAAGGAGAATAGAGTTTTCTAGGGAACTGCTGACTATGAGTGAAACAGGCTAAAAGCAAGTCATGTGCAAAGTATGTCTTGTGTCTTGGGCATAAATTCCTTTGGGTAAAAATACCTTTCTGTTATTTGTGCTTGATTAGTTTTTAGAACATCAACCAATAGAAAGGAAGCAAGTTAAATATGATTTCACTACAGAATTAAGCAAAAAAATCCATACAATTTTCTGTGACTTAGAAAAGGGTCCAACATAGTGACCTCTGTTTCAAAAAGTCTGTTCAGAACAAATGTGATTTATTTTCCAGAGCTGCCGAACGCAGATAATGACCAGATGAATAAGGAATAAAGTGATTATTCTGATTGTAGGATTTTGGGAGGGATGATACGCAGGGACATGAGGGCTGTCGGGGACAGGACTTCTACACTGTTAGTCACAGTCTTCCTCATTGGTAGCAGCTAAGGGTTTTGAGTTAGGAAGGGGATCGCATAGTATGGCCCGTAACCCTCAAGATGAAAGCTGCTTTCTGAATTTGAGTGTACGGACACTCAGTCTTCATTCATGCCCATAGCAGAAAAGAAACAAGTTTTTAATTTTGCTGGTGCTGTTGTGAGAACACTTAACAGCCCTCTACTTACAAGTGTTTGTAATTCAATGATTACTTCTTGCTGTGCAGTCCCTCAGAGACTAAGGGGAGGAGGGGGCTCAGCAACATGTTCAGTTTCTCAACAGCCTTCTCTAAGGTTTGCATCCCCTGCCCTTTGGTTATCTCTCATTATTGGAACACTCAAAAAACAACTTTTTTTTAACTGTTTTGTTAAAAGTAGGGTTAACAGTCTTTGTTTTCATTGTCCTGTGCTGTGTGTGTCATGCCCCTCCACAACAGCATTTTATGCTTTTCTGGACTATTCTGGGAGGCAAACAGTTATGATGATTACAACTGCAGTCACAGTATGATTGGCATATTTTTAATGTCTCTTTAAGGTAATTTCTACTGGTTTATTACTATTGCTATTTCATTTACTATTAGTGTTGTATCTTGCAGCAGCTTACAGTGTTCTTATTGCAATGAGAATGTTCATCCATAATTTAGTACTCTTTTTATATAATAGAGTAGACAACCAGTATCTCCCAAATATATTAACTACGTGTGTAAAAAGGCATTTGGAATTTGAGACCTATTCGCAAAAAACCTCCTCCTTGAACAAAAAGGAAAATGTTCCCTTTTTTTCTGTGTTCAGATGTTTTAGGCTTAGCCAGAAACAGGTTTGAGGGAGCAGAAGTTGAAATAGTCCCTCAGTCTCCCCAAGCTCACCTTAGATACTATGTATTAAGTAATGCCTTTGTGGGTTCTAAATTCCCTTCCTTTAACCTTTAATACATCTTTGGTTGTATCAGGAGTGATATTAGCTAACAGAAATGTACATCATGTAACCAGGCATGAGGATAAACACATATCTGTAAGGCTGGATTTGTGTTGACAGTCTGTACTGACATTGAGTGCACCATGATGCTGGGCTGACTGTGCTGTGCTCCCAGCTGTTTCCTCACTGTTTACACATTTGAGTATCTGAAGGATGGAGCTAATTGCACTTGGTTTGGAAAAAAAAAAAAAATCTGCTAGGGTGAGATGAAACTTCCGTGCTCAGACACTTAACATGTTCTAGGATCAAGGATTTGTTCAGCCCTCTTAGAATTCAAAGCGTTTCAGGAATAACTTGATGTCAAGAATAGCCATATCCAGTGTGGCTCTTTAACTGATGTATGTTTGGGAGCCACTTTTTGGGTCTGACCGTGGGTCATATTTCCTGGTCTCAACTTGATTTTAGGAAAAAAAAAATCAATATTCAAGCAGTCATTTTAGAGGACGCTGGAAGATTCCTTGCGTACTTGCAAACACCCTGAACACAGTCCCAGTTGCAACCACTAGCAGTACATTAATTTCTAGCAGAATTCATAAGCCTTCCTGAACTTTAAACTTTGTAAACCTCAACTTTTTTTGTGTGTGTTATTTCTATATAGGAGGTAACAGGATCATCTGACTTGCACATGTCATACATCCTTGCAGGCAGCACACTGACTGCAGGTTCCCTTTGTGCACAGCTGTTCAATATCTCAGTTACCTACAACGCATTCACATTTGATGTTTTAACCAGTATTCAAATTCTCAGGTGCTTGACTGGTTGCACACTGTAGCAAGGCATCTGTGGCCACCTGTACGAGGTTTGGAACTACCTCCAAAAGTTTATCAAGACACTGAACATGCTGCTGGAGCAAGCTCAAGGCTACTATAGAAGGGTTCTTGCTTCAGGACGCCCCTGTAAATGCAGCCACAGTTTTGTTCACTTTTGTCCCATTGTTAGGTGAACATCATGTAAAGAGTTCTGATGCCATCTTTAAATCCCTTTTTCTTGAAACAAACCCCAACCCAAAACCAAACAGAACCCAACCCAACCCCCACAGTCTGGTGCTAAAATTGTGACATCCTCCTGAGAATAAACTGTCATGTTGCAACTTTACATTCCATAAGCCATTAAATATTAAAAAATCTTAAAATTAAAAAATATTACACCATTTATACAGTAGATTGCAGAAAGGCTAAGGCTATATGCTTCCCTTAGGGCCCATATTCAAGTTGTCTTTTACATAGTCAAGAGTGGTAAAACAGCTGAGAGTCATAAAAGAACAGGAAGACTTTTAAGATGTGAATAACTTTATTTTGCACCAGTTCTTAAAAATAGGTCCATATAATTTTCTTAAAATTTATTGTGGAGTTCAAGGATGGAGAAAGGCAGCCATATAGGGACAGGGAAATTCAGAAGCTGGGTGTGTTGTGTGAGGGTGGGCATTAATTTGTGTTACATGCTTTTCTATTGTGAATGAATAAACTTAAATCCCAAAAGATAATGACACTTTTCCTTTGTATTTATCACAGTCAGAGCAAAGCTTGCCTGCTGATGCTGAGGATTTCACTGCCTGAGAAATTACCTCATGAAGGAGGCTGGCATGGTGATGAATGCAGAGCACGATGGCATCTGCACTATGTTCAGTGTCCGTAACACCAATAGGCAAGTAAACAGAAGCCTATATCTTTACTATTTCACAAAATCTTAAATTTGTGGTTTTCTCTATTTTGGAGCTGAATCCAATGGTGTGTCACATCTCATCTTTGAAAAAAGGGGCAAGTTGCACAGTGAATGTTTTGTTGGTTTGTTTTTTGGATTTTTTTCATTAGTGTTTCTCTTACTTGATATTTTTTCCTGGAATATTGCTTACAAATAGTTTTTAACCTCTTCAGAATTGTGATTTTGAAAATTCTGAAATGAGTTAAACGGCACTTCTGAAAATGCAATCTGTGAGTGGGTATAGCAATACTTTATTTCATTCTGTCTGCACTAGGAGATCCATAGTGTTTAAAACACTGCTGTGCATACTTCTTATGCCGATCAGATATCAAGAAGAAATTAAATCGGTAGAAGTATCACATGATGGATAAGCTTTGCTTATTAAACAGCCTGGTCATTCAGGAGTTTGGTCTATGCTTTGATTTCTACCTTGTGTAATGTTGTAGCATGCTACTAAAACCAGCAGATGCTCATTCTAGGGATGGTTGCATTTCATTTGGGAACAAAGTGGTTCCTGTGTGTATCATAACAAAGTATATTCTGTGTCATACCTTGAAACACAAGCAAGTCCGACCAACATAAAATTGCCTTGAATAATTGAAACAAAATTTGACCTACGTGTTCTCATGGTTAAGCTTTATAAAGCATTCATGATCTGTGCAAATGAAGACAGCTCATGTATATTAATGCAATGCTATTTTTCTAATTATCTTTGCGTATGGCATAGTAAATATTGATACTATTAATAAAGTTAAAGCAAGATGTAATTGAATATTCATAATTTAGCTCACAGTACATTACAGATGTTCTATGCTGAAAATTAATGCTGTGTGAAGGTACATACAACTTTGATATGCTTCAGTTTGACTGCTTATACTATCTACCATATGTCTATTCTGTCCTTGATCATAACATTCTGGCAAAAAAAAAATAAATAGATAGTCATCTATGAGGTTTTCCATAAGAAAAAACATAAAGAACTCTATATGAAAAGTCTGATTTTGAGGAACTACCACATTAATCTCAACAGCTTTTCTGCTTATTTCATCACTAGAATAAAAAATGCATTTGTATGTTTCCCCCTACCCACCCCCTATTATAGCTGATTCATTTAATACGGTTTCAGCATCACAACTTGCTTTTGATTCTTCGTATCATCCTCCTCCTCATCTCAATTTTGGGCCTTCTAGATTTCCAGAATTTCAGCTGAAAAATCCTCTGTGGAGTTCCAAACCTTTGCTTGAACTCTGGTCTTTATGAATCTGAGGTATTGACTTTTGAATCCTGCCAACATCTGAGATTTAGTCTTTCTAAATCTCAATGTAGAACTGCCTTCTTTCAAATTTCTCTTGACTGCCTCATTTCCCTTAAATTATTGTCATTTACATTTAGAATTTTGGTCTCTTTCTCATTTGCACTCAGAAAATTACGTCACTCTTGTCTTCTCCAGTTCAACTTCAGCACATCATCACTGCTCTCTCTCATGGTCCTTTTTCTGAGCTGATCTTAGAACTAAATAATTCCAACCCCTTTTCATCACTGCTTAGTTTCCTTGGAAAAAAAGCAGGAAAGTCCAAGAAGGCTCCTAGGGCCCCATTTCTTTTGCTTCCATGTGTAGCCCTGCTGCGATTAAGAGATGGGACACAGCTTGATGCAAGCGAATTGTCGTTTTATTGTAGCAAATCACAAGTTTATACACTTTGCAAAGCCCACGTGTGCCTTAGTTTCACTGGAGCACAGATGCCATTCTTACATTTACTGTTTGCTGATTGGTTTAAAAACACAAACATTATTAGAAAAAGCAGCTTAGGTCTAATCACACAACCTTTACACATATTCTGGTTTTGTTTCTTAAAGCATGTTTCATTCTCCCTTTCAAGGCTGACCAGGTCCTCTTATCCTGCCTCTGGTGTCTCTGGTATCAAGACGTCTTGCGTCCCAGCATTCTTTCATCCCTTATCAACCAGCTCTTCTTTGTTATTTTGACTCTCCCAGGGTCTGTGTCCAACAAACCTGTGTCTGACAACTGCAAAGTGCTGGAACTTCTACCTGAATCTTTCAGGCCTTATGCTACATAGCCCCATGCAGTTTTTGCAAGGCTAGCATTCATTTTTTTTCCTCTTGAAGAAGCAGTTTCATATAGAAAAACAGGATCTTAGAATAATCTGTTCTCTAGAAATAAGTGGCCTGGGATTTTAATTTTTTTTTTGTCTTTGGCGTTTGTTTTCTTCCTGCACTAGACGTGCTTGGAAATGCTGGTATTAATACAGCTGCAATGGACTTTTCAGGACTTTTAAGCTCCTTTATAATTCATTATGCTTTCAAGAGCGACTACTAAGTGGTTCATATATTGTAAATATATAAATTACATTATGTGCATTTAAAATTCTCTCTCTATATGTGAATATAAACTAAGCCAAGGAAGGAACTGCAATTTGATTGCTTGTCCTTTTCATTTTTCAGGCAGAGGTGCTCTGCCACCAAATGATAAATGGAAAGGGATTAAAATAGAAATTAAGAATTAAAAATAATCTTCTGGGAAACCCCAAAGCACACCTTAAATCACATTGATTAAGGCACATTTCAGCAGATGCTTAGCTTGAGATAAATAAATTAAGTCTATCTCAGCAGGATGTATAACTAACAGATATATGCTCAGAGTACGTGTAACTAAAATTTATCTCTAAGCGCTCTTCAGTTTTGCACATCAGGCCCCAGGACTGTATTTTCTGGATGCCTGGTTGCATTATCTGTGCCTGGCACAAAAGTACTGACCTGAAAGTCTTGCTTAAGTGACCATCTAAGAATCTTTTTTTTTTTGAGTCACGAACATGGACAGTATCCTTTTCTCCAGAGAAACATAAATTATGCTGCCTTAATCACAGAATCTTAATTTTTAAACTGTTTTCCAACACATTTAGAAACAGTGCACAAATCCTGTGGATTGATTCACACAACCTTTAATCATCAGGTGCAAAGTTATTTTGAGTGGAACAAGGCTATAGTGTGGAGAACATAGGAGGAAGATAGTAATCATTTTCTTAAACACAATATTTTTTGAAACCCATCTTTCTAATTCACCCAGTAGAACCATAAATCCTTTTATTTATCCAAGACTTACTACTTATTTAAGAAAAATTTCACTAGTATTCTCCCACTCCACCTAGCGCTAGCTAACATAATAAAAACACCCACAACACCACACCCAAAAGCCCAACAACCAGCTTTCAAGATTAAACAACATTAACATTTGGGCAGCGCTCAGTTTAGAGCTCAGTTTAGATCTAGAATCAAATTATCAAGCACATAATATAAATAATAAAGTAAGTTGATATCCTTGCACTCTCTGAAATGTTCCTTGATGTTCCAGCAGTGATGGTGTTATGAGACAGTAAATCCATTTTTCTGGTAAGCATTTGCTCGTGACCTTGTACTACAACTGAACCAAGAGTACATGAAGTAGTTCAGCAACCACGATACTGATTATAAGTAACCCATGTGTAATGTACAGTATCTCTGAACATCTTCAGGTCACTAGTTGCTTTGAGTACAGCAAGTTTTCTTGAAAGAAAAAATGTTTTTATCTCTTATGCTTCATTTGAATGGTAGTTAATTGTTTGTTTCCAATTAGAATCAGTCTCATATCTTCAAAGACTCTGATAATCCACTGAATTTGTAATAGTCTGATTTCAAATCAAACTTTTAGGGATAATATTTCCTTTTTTATTCTGGGATAAAACCATGTTTCTTATGGGTTTTTTAATTTTTAAGAAGCAAGATTGTCTTCCAGATGAATTACCTGCCATAAGCCACATCACCTAGAAGGGTCATTTGATACGAACTTCTTCAAGATTTCAGCAAGAAAGGGGCGTTCTCTTGCAACAAGTGCTTATGTTTATGACAGGGTTTTAGGTTGTGAATCCCCAATGGAGAAATTAAACACTTTTTCTCTGTGTTTCCTTTGTCTAGATGAACCACGCCTTGATCTCCCCTCTGACATCTCCTGGCTACAGCCAAATGTTGTGGTCTGCTTTCTTTTCCTTTCTTTCCAACATATGGGTAAGGGTGTGTGTGCGCGCGTTACTCCTGCTACTCACTCCCTGCCAGGTGCTAATATAAAATAGTACAGCTCTCTAGGGAGACTTGTTTTACATGTGCTTTTCCGAAGATCAGTATAAATTCTTCCCCTCTCTAGTCTAACAGTTGTTCTGTACAATCGTGGTTTAGCTTTGCCTCGGCAATTTTGCCCTTCGTGCATACACATCTTTCAAAGTGGGCATCACAAAGACCTCCAAGCACCAACTCTGTCCCGGGAGTTCAATCACTGCTATTTCTCATAAGACTGCAGAGCAGTTCCCCCTCCGTACCCTTAATTTACATATGAAAGCTGATCAGCCCTGCTGCAGAATACCCAAAGGGCAGGAGCAGCCGTCTGCTGTTCAGTCACATTCCCCTGCATTTACAGCGCTGTTATTCTCTGTCCACCCCCGCTGAAACGTGGCATGCACTTGTGAGGTTACAAAACGATACAGCAACACAGCACTAAATCAGATTCAACAGTGGAAACATCCGCAAAGTTCTTCCCTTTCTACTACCTTTCACTTCCCGGCTTTTAAGTCAAGATGTACTGTTTCTTTGACCTTGCTGTGTGAATGTAGTAAGGCAAGGGAGCTTTGCAAGCAGGCAGAACCAGGGTCTGGAATAAAAAAGTAAAACAAATTTCATAGGGCTGTCTGATCATAAGGTATAAAGAAGATTTTTTACACAGTTTTCAAGAATATCATTAAAAGAAATCTGCATTTTTACCAAATTCAATTTGCAGATTGACTAAATATGTACACTGGCACCATTTAGGTCTAAAAAAGTCACCAGAGAATTGTAGTAAAAACTTCCATTTCTATTTTAGCCAGGAGTATATTGATTGCTAAATACAACAGGAGAGGTCTACAGATGATAGGTATACAAATTAAAGTTTTATTAAATTTTTTGTTATGGTATGTATGTATTTTTTGTAATGGTTTTGTATGGAGAAAGAAAGTCTTATTCTTCATATATTCCCAAGCAAATAGTATTATACAAGCTAAAGCTGTGACATGATTAAAAAAAAAAGCATTATCCACAAATAGAGCCCTCAGCAGAAGAAGGACATGGACCTGTTTGAGCACATCCAGAGGAGGGGAACAAAAATGATCAAAGGGCTGGAGCACCTCTCCTATGAAGACAGGCTGAGAGTTGGGCTTAGTCAGCCTGGAGAAGAGAAGGCTCCAGGGGGAACTTATAGCAGCCTTTCAGTACCTGAAAGCTGCCTATATGAAAACTGGGGAAGAACTGTTCACGAGGGCATGTAGCAATAGGACGAGGGTTAATGGTTTTAAACTGGAAAATGGGAGATTAAGATATTAGGAAAAAATTCTTTAATATCAGGGTGGTAAATTGCCGTAACACATTGCCCAGAGAGGTAGTGGAGGCCTCATACCTGGAGACATTCAAGGTCAGGCTTGATAGGGCTCTGGGTGACCTGATCTAGTGAAGTCCCTGCTCACTGCAGGGAGGTTGGACTAGATGACCTTTAAAGGTTCCTTCCAACCTAACGCATTCTATGAAATACTAAGAAATTGTATTCTCAGGTGGTTTAAACTAAATAAAAATAAAATAATACACAGCACCCACCCCCCCAAAAAAAAAAATCCCTTTAAATTTCTTTTAGTCCAATTGGTAGGTATACTCATTGAGAACTAAGTGACTACAGTTCTTGAACTGGACTAAGCTGTGCTGATAGGTTTTACTGCGTAACTATGTGTGTCCAATTATTTTCAGTGACTGAGAGTAGGTGATGCAGCACTACAAGGCCGAAGGAATCATAGTATGAGATATGCAACTGTTATTTAATCTACTTTGAAAATGATATTTAAGAAAGTTTAATGTATCCATTTTAATCTGAACATTTCATCTGGAGAAAATAAGATTTATTTTTTTTTTTTAAAGTTCAGTTGTCTCAATTTAAATCTCCTGCTCCACTTCTAGATTTGCTCTGTTTTGGATTGACAGGTGTTTGTTTATTTGGGGGCAAAAAACCTTTTACAATGGAGAAAAAGCAAAGGAGGGTGAAGACAAGAATGTTTTAATTCAAGCAAGGAAAACAGACCCGAGTATCTGTGTTTTCTGCTGCTCACTCATATAGTTTGGGCTATGAGTTATTCTATGATGGCATATTTAAAGGCTTCTCTGAGCTATGTGGTTTTCTAGACCACTGTACATGCAATAAAAAAAATGGAGGGGCTGGCAGGAGAAGCAGAAGCGTAATATTAAATGTTGCAGAAAATGCTGAGGAATTTTCATATACATATATATGTTTGTGTAGTCTGAATCTGCTTGTGTAGTTTGAATTTGCTTGTGTAGTTTGAATTTGTAGTTTGAATTGTGTAGTTTTGAATTTGCTTGTGTAGTTTGAATCTGCCTTTATAGCCAAGAAGTGCAGAAAAGAGGTACTGTAGCTAGCATTTGAAAAACTTCATACACATCCAAAAAGAGCCATGTGAAAAAAATGAAGATTGAAACTGTTAAATTAATTTTTATTTAAATTAATTGAATTACCCCTTGAAAAAATTATAATTTGATTACCAAGAGTTTCATTTTCAGTGAATCAGATTTCTCTCTTTGGAGCAATGGGAGGGAAAGTTCACCTTGAAAACCAAGGAATTTTACAGCTCTTCCTTGTTGATAAGAGAGCAGAGAGAACTGATGTGACAGCTCAGTCTAACAGAAGCAAACTAGTTTATTCCCCTCTGTAACAGCTAGTAGGATGTAATGCAGTGTCTACCAATGAACTGAATCACTTTATCATGGTTCTTACACCCTTGGCTTAATAGGTAGCATAATTTAGATATCACGTCTTCTCTGTGTCATAATACAATAAAAAAGGGAATTAAAATGCAACTTACTGTTCCCCTTGCCTTGTAAATATTTATTAGCGAACAAAATGATCTACAAGTGCTTTCTTGGGTTTCTTCATCTGTCAAATACCATGGCAGTACATTCAGTCCTTTAACATAATGTGCGTTACTAACATAATTTCTTCTTCACGCAAAATGAAATCTCCAGTTCTCATTCCCGTTTTTATTGAAACAATAATCTTGAAAATCCACATCAGACACAGAAATATAATTCCTGTCACTGATGATTGCTTAGTACAATCAGTGTCAGTGACCCTGGCTCAATTGTAGAGAGAAGAGAATGCCATTTGACTTTTTTTCTTTGTGGGTGGGTTTTTTTTGTTTGGTTTGTTTGGAGTTTGTTTTTTCCTTTTCTGTTTTTCTTCTTTTTTTTTCCCTTTCCAGTTAAAATATTGTATGACAATGCCCTAGAAGGGCCTGGGGGAGCAATTATCACAGTATTTCTTGCACTTTCTCCTTGTTCCTCTCCCATGGTTCTGCCTGTTTGTTTTGTTTAATAAGCTTTATGGACAAGAAGCGTGTCTTCTTCCTGGATTGAAAAACACTTTAATACTGTAGCTACTATTGAGGCATACATGTGAATAATGGAAACTTATTTAATCATGGAAATCCACAGAGGCTGGTGCACTCATGGAATTACATTTAGAGCCTTCTTCCAAATACACAAAACCAGTTAAAGGTGCAATTTTTCTAATTTGTAATAACATTGTGATTTGTTTTTATCCAAACTGTGCAGTTTACTTGGCTTTAATGTCAGAAGATCCTAATGCCTGTCTGTTCTAACCCCCTCAGTGTTTTTGATACTGATTTTAAAGAGTTTTTCCAACTATAAATTGCATATAATTTTTAGAGAGAGGAAAGAAAGAATTCAGACATTATTTGATGATATTATTTGATGACATTATTTTAATAGGAAAACCTTTTCCTTTCTTACAGATGTTGCATAAAACATGAATGCATTCTTTTCACTTCTGGTATCTTATCTTCAAAAGCACTTTAGAAATATACATCTCCTTTATTTTATTATGTATTAAAATGTTTGATTTGCTCAAATGTATTCGCTTTTATGCAGGCTCGCGTATACACTGATGAAATTTCTTTTTTCAGTCCTGTGGGGTGTTCTAGAATAATTCACTTAGAAAATGTAAATGAGGTCACTTTATCTGAAGGGCTCTTATATAGGAAAGGAAGAGGATTCATGGCATCACAATATAAGTTGACTCACTTTGAGTGTAAAAAACTGATACTTCTATACCATGCCTTTTAATAGTCAGATTTTCTGGTGATAGCTTCCTTATGACCCAATCCTTAACAGTGGTGTCTAGCATCTTCACTTTAAGTTTAATTACAGTTCAGATGCTTATTATGGCATTGTACAAATGATGAGACCAACCTGATTAGATAAAACTATGGCCAGAATTGCTGGGAATTTTGAACCTATTGTATAATTCTATGTAGTATTTATAGGCCTAAACCTCAGATTACTAATTTACTGGAAGTTTCTTTCACGCCTCTAGCTGGATGGAACACAAGCATTCATCTCAAACTTGTTCATTTCCGAGCACTCCACACTGAAGACACACTACAGAACGGTGTTTAGCTCATTAAGATCACAGAGAGATGGTTTGTTCCAGAGCAGCCCTAGTTCTGCAGATTATTTTACTTTGTATGAACAGAGTACATTTCTGTGTTAAGGTTTTCTTGGTGTCAGATTATGTTACCAGAATTTGGCAGGCTGCAGAGGGCAAGGAGATGTTTAGGTGGATAGAAACTGTATCACACAATACAACAATGCTGCCCTCAAAGCAGCATGAAGAAAGCTAATGCTTGCTACAACTACCGCTGTCATGGAAACGATTCCTTTGAATATCTCTGCTTCATGTTCTTTGTGGTTCACACTATACTTTTACAAGGTTTAAATCAGTGGTTTTTGCATATATTTTACACCCAGAATATTCTGAAATTCAATAGCTTATTCAGTTCACAAGTCACGAGAATTAGACAGTTCTTTCAAACTGTCATAGATTTTTTTTTCTGTCTGTACCTTTAAGTTCTTTCTCTTCACAAATCACTGTATCTCCCATGTTTTATTCTTAATATCAATAATAATACCTGGAGATTTTCTCATCAACCACTTTACCACAGCCTACACATTAACAATTCACACTTAATTTCCCTTTCTGACATCTCATTCCCTTTTCAAAGCAGTACAGTTACTTACGTATGTATTTATGAGCATGTTCATCTGCTTGGCCCCACAGTGGGAAGAGTGGGAAGAATCATCCAATAGCTGAGGGTTCTCACCTGGGGGACCCATTTTGTCTTCTTCCTGAAAGGAGTCAATAACATCTCCTAGGAAATCAAGCAGAGGCCCTAGTTTATACGGCAGACTGAAATCAAAGTGTTAGATTCCTTACAGTGAAGGATTTTACAACCTTCCCAGTGAATTTCTTCCATTTTCCATAAAATTACAAAGTCCTAGATTCCACACATGGTTTTCCTATGGCTGCTTGTACATCTCATGTAGGATGTTAATAATACTTGAAAAAGTTGTCAGAAGTCTGCCTTCCTTGGACCAGAAAAATCTTGGTTTGTCTAAATGGCAGAATGAAAAAATTTTTCTATTTGAAAGATAGGAGGAATTACAACCAAAGTCAGAGGAAATAGATATAAATCTAATTATTTCCCTCTTAAGCAGCTGAAGTAAGATTTTAATTCACTTGCCCATAATTTTTTTCCCTTTTTTTTTTAATGCTATTTGTTTCTTAGCTGAAGAGCTAATACTTTGCATGGATAGAAATTAAAAACCATAGTTTTTGCACTGAGAGTTGTGGGTTTTACCCTGGAGCCAGCTGCCTCTTAAAGTTAAATTTGGCAATCCTTGCCTTGTGTCCTCGAAGTCCCTGTTGGGATCTAATACAAAGTACCTGACAACAAGATAAAAGCATGAAATCTGACTTCTAAAATCCATACCACATTAAGAGTGTATGTAACCTCTTTTTATCTTGTTGTATGTGACTATAACTCTCACAGCTAGGGACTTCTAACTAAAAAATAATAAGTTAATAAGCTTTTTTCCTTGTGATGTCAAGGTCACTTACACCCCTTTTGAAATGATACTAATTTTCAGAGTAAAGTAAAGTCAGATGAAATACATTAGTGCTACTTTCTTCATGAGCATGGTTCATACAAGTTCTGACTCCTGTTTTGCTGAGGAAAACGAATATTTTGCTAAATATTTCCTACCCCTACCAGCCTTCACAAACTGGTCATAAATTTTATCTGTGGAAAAAAAAAATAATTACCTGTACAGGTAGATTCAGTCAATAAGTAAAAAAGTCAAAGTAGCAGGGGCACACACCAAAAAAACAAACTGCAATAAAATAAGCCAAGAATAAAGAAGTAAGGCGTAATATGATTCCAAAAATGTTGAGACTAGTAAAATAATTTCTTCAGGCTGCCAGCAGACTAGCTGAGCCCAGGATAAAGGCTAATATCTATCTATTAGAATTTTTAAAGGGCAGTGTATATATTTTTAGTTCTTTTTCTGTGTGGTGGAGAGCTGGCCACTTCCCTCAGTGGACCAATGTCAAACAACTTGTTACCCAAACTTTATCGTTTTTCTCCTTATGAAGCTAGAGCCAGCTGCAATTGTGTAATCATTTGCCAGGCAAAACAATCATTGCTATGAACCTGAAGATACAGTGAGACTCCTAACAGGCCCTAGGTTGATGTGTAAAGCTAAGAGTTCCAGATGAAAGTTTCCATTTTTTCAGTGTATCAATTCCTGTGGTTTATTCAAGAATCAAAGTTTTCACTTACAGTGTATCTTGAAAAGCTATTTAGAAGCTACTTGAAGACAGAAAGAGGACAGGTGAAAAAAGAGCAGAAACAGTCATTGATTTTACGAACCATTGCTTGTTTTAAGGTTGAATGATCATGCTATTTTTTATGCGTGATTATAAAATGTACTTGAATAGATCTTTATACTCTAAAAAGCAATTCATGAATCGCACAAGCAAAAAGAAGACATAAACAATTTTGTATTTAAGCCTTCCCACAAAAGGTAACTCTATTTATAAAGCATTACAGAATTAAAGGACTTTTAGGAAAACAGCAAGAAAACAGAACAAACGGGATTAAGAGGTACCAAGCTTAATAAAATTCACCAGAGAAGAAATTTGCTAGTCATGTAGAGGTTCCTTTAGCTATTATTTATCTTTTTTTTTTGTGGGTTACTGCATTTCCCTAACTTTGGAAAGTAAGAAAAAGGGTTATAAGCTAACCTATCTAAATATCCAGCCTGAGAGGTAGTAGGGAAGAAATCATTCAAAGAGCAGTTAGTAGCTCATGGACAACAGATAACTATCCTAAATGAGAATGTAACTTTCAAATATTTCTACTGTATTAAGGAACAAGGGCTGTCAGCCCTTTGAAGAGTAGATTAAAAATTAATTTTCGTGAGTCTTTTATATATTTATATATATGTATATAAGTGATATCTTCCCTGACCCGCTGCAAGCCAAAAATGAAACTCAAAAAAGCTCACAAACAAACAAAAACAAAAACCCAAGACACCCTCTTTTAGTTTAGGAAGAAACAATAAATTATCTGATAAAATGTAGTCTGGTTAGAAAATAGTATCATGGGAGTAGAGGATGGGGAAACAAATTTGAGATTAACACCACTAGCACATCTCATCAAGACCGCCGGTCAAAACCTGAATCAATCAACAAGTGATTGGTTAATAAGAGCATCTGCAGAACTACCAGCCTGCTTACCACTAATTAATTGTCAGGTGGTCCAGAAATGCAACTATTTCTGGTATCATGGCCATATTAAAATAAACTATAAAGACTGGGGAGAGTCTAAAGAAGAGCTAGATGGGATAAAATACATCTAGAAAATGTGGTGTATTGAAAGACTTGAATATTCCTTATTGGGGAAAATGAGAATGTAGGTTTAATTCTTAATTCCTAATAAAATAAAAAAAAACATGAGAGACATAAACATTGAAATAGATCATCTCAGAGGTTGTGTGGAGCCTTTAATTCTAAGGACTTAAAAAAATAAAGTAAGCTTCTGTTCTTAAATCTGCTGTTAAATCTGTTCCCCATTCGGCTTTACAGTCGAGGAACTCTCCGTTCTCCATTTTCTGTTTTTTTAAAAATTATTATTATTTACTTATAACCCTCCTTGTACCTCCCAGAATTTAAGGCTTTAATCTGGGACCTCTAGATTCTATTACAATGTAATTTAACGTAAGACTATTTATTGATTCAGTGAATTGGAGAGAAATTAGTTTAACACCCCATGCTTCTGAAAGCAAATAAGTGAGAGCAGTAAGACCTAGTTTGTATGCAAGAACCTAGAAAGAAATGAGGTAACATCTATCTTGTACTAATAAAGCTTAGAGATTCCAAGTACTGCTCTGGAAAATTGAATTTTCTATGCTTTTCACAACCATACATATATTTCTGAAAGTTTCAACTTTATCATATGTAATGTTACAGGTAAGTGTGCATTTATTTAAATTAGCAGACAATAAAAAAATAAAGGTACCTCACATCTGATTGTTCGACTAAAAACCCATCTGTGAGCTAAGTAAACAATAACAATAATAAAGTTTTAGATTTTAACTTAAATCTGATCTTTACACTGGTAAAAATCTGTTTTCTGGCAATCAAACATTTCTCGATACTGCAAGATATATGTCTGTTCAGTATTCTAGAAGCTGAAGGAATGCCTATGAAGGAAGTGAATCTACTGCTTTGGATTAATAGGGACTGATTGTGGCTTTTTTGGTGGTCAGTAACTTTTGAACCTATGGGCAACAGCAGTAACATATGCACAAACTAAATCGAATTCAGAAGCTAGTTTCAAGCCAAACGTAGAGTGGCTTAACAGAGTTTGACTTGCTTAATAGGGGTGAACTTTGTTCCAGAATAAAGTGCCTTTGAATGATGAAAGCTGCTCATAAAACAGATGTGTCATGGGATGTCGAAAGGAATACTTCTAATCTATTGAGCCTTTTTCCTTTCTTTTCCTGTTGAGAGCTAGTCCATGAGACAGATCCAAAGGAATTCACGTTGGTCACTTTTAAAATACTTCTGTAAAGGCTTTGGGCATGAGCTGGGAGGAAACTAGCACGTCAGTGAATGAAAAAGCAGCATTTATGTGGTATCCAGCCAGCATTAAATCAGAAAACAGTAACACCTATGGCCTACAGATCAAATACAGACAAATCCTAAACTTTGCACTCCTTGGCATATCATCTGTAATTCTTGTAAAGGAGAGGCTATTGATATGACATACAAGTGGCTGAGTTTCTCTTAGGTTACTCCCTATGTAATATATGACAGAAGGCGCTGATGCCAAAACGACTTTAGAATTATCTGTGTAGATCATATGACATGACATTCAAGATGTACTTTCATTCCAAAAAACACTTCAATGCTTCAATAAATCATAATGATGAAAAACTTAGATTTTTTTTTTCCATTTAAAAGAAGCTTTATTTTTACATTGAAAAGTCAAAGGAAATAATTCCATGTGGGCATGATTGATTTCATACATGTTGCATCCTTTATGATAATCTTATTTGTCATCTCCCAAATGCTTTGGAAGACTTATTTGTGAGTTCATAGCCTACAATCTACAAGTTCATTTGCTATTGACATCAGTTAGAATGTGTCTCTTCAAAAGTTCAATGAGAGAAGAAGAGAGCAGTGGAGAGGATAGAACAGAAATTTCTGTTGGAAGGGACCTACAACAATCACCTAATCCAGCTTGCCTGACCACTTCAGGGCTGACATAACATGAAGCATTATCATAATAATGCTTATTTATAACAATGCTCATTTGTCATAATCATAATAAGGATTATTTATCATTTATTAAAGATAAGGACATTGTCCAAATGCCACTTAAACACTGTCAGGCTTGGCACACCCATCACCTCTCCAGAAAACTTGTTCCAGTGTCTGACCACCCTCTTGATAAAGAAATGTTTCCTCATGTCCAGTCTGAACATCCCCTGGTGCAGCTTTGAACCAATCCCACGTGTCCTGTCACTTGCCTTTCAGCTGTGTCACCAACTTAGTTGTCCTCCTCTGGTCACATTCAGGGCCTTTCACATCCTTCCTGAATTATGGGGCCCAGCACTGCATGCAGTACTGCTGTTGTCCAGCACAGAATCACACAGAATCACAGAATTGCAGGGTTTGGAAGGGACCTCAAGACATTATCAAGTCCAATCCCCCAAAAACCCCCATCCCTTTCTGGAACGCTGCTCTCCAGCCAGTCTTCTCCCCATCTGTACTTGTGCCTACTGTTACTTCACCCCAGGGTCTGAATGCAGCATAAGTTCTTCTTAAACTTCTCCCTGTTCATAATTGCCCAGTGCTCCGTTGTAAACCTGTTAACTGAATGGTAACTTTAGCATTTCTAAAAAACAAAATATGAGACATTAAGATAGCTACTAGTTTATACAGTTTTACAGAATGCATTATATCTAAAAAAGTTCTAAACTCTAAATATTACAGATTCTTGTGCGAATCTTAAAACAGCTTGAAAGTGGAGACATAAAGAAAGGGGAAAAGGAAGAGGGAGGTGGGAGAAACCAGAAGAAAAAAAGATTAGGGTCTGAAACTATTTCTAATATTACTTTTTTTTTTCCCCCTTATTTTTCCTCTGGCTTTTTCATGTCATGTTTTATGTGGAGAAAAATTGTTATATTTGCATGCCTTTTTTTAAACCATCATATATTCACAAAAACATTCCCTATTGCTGTTTTCTTTCATCTCTAAAGATATGTTTTTTCCTGCATTTTCAAAGTTTCATAAAAATGTTCAGATGTACCACATAGGCTAAGCTACCCATCATTCTACAAGTGATTAGAAACGCATATTGCCTCAGAGAACTTGCAATATATTTGCTGATATTAAAATCTTCCTTTTTAATGGCAATGTGCTTAGATAAATGGCAATCTTCTTTACTTTAGTGAAAACTTTTATGAAACTTGAAAAGGTTTAAGGTAAATAAAAAATAATATCTATCTATGTGAATATTAGCTTTTAAACTGAAGGTTGTTTAAATATGTGACTGGAGAATACTTCAAAATTGTAATTTCTCATTTTGCAAGGGGAATAAATAAATAGATTATCTGATACTGCTATGAGGATGAGAATGTGTTTCACGTTGTGGGTATTTGACCTCTGTAGTAAACACCAAAGGAAAACTTTATTTTCCTTATTCTATCAAAAGCTCAAAGTGGATTTCAAAAGTAAATAAACAAAACTCACTAAACTTAAATCATACTCATAAAATTTCTAAGTCAGGTGTGGAGTTAAGAGGCTCTAAATGCAAGGCATTCAGAATTCCCAAATAATGAAAGTGGAATAAGAGGGGTGGGGTTTTTTTCCCTGTGAAATGGGGGAGTGGTTGCCCGGACTAAACATGCAGTGGGACTCATAAAAGGATTGCCCTTTTGTGTTTCCTTGGAACAATGAGAGCAGCTAGTCCTGTAGGAAGAAATATGTATATTTATGCCCTGTATTCATTTCATTTGACCTTTTTATGCCCGAAAATCCACTGGGATGAGTGCAGCTTATTAAAAATGCAATCATAACAGTCATATCAGAAACAATCTAATTTAATAATTCCTATTTTATGTTCCATATATAATGAAACCGATTCAGTGTATATTTGAATGTGTCTCGTGTAGATATGCATACAGATGTTACTTATATAGAATCCATGGTATTTAAACATCCTAAAAGATTATTTTCAGCATTCTATAGGTCTATATAAAAAAAGAAAAAAAAGGTTTTTTGCAAATTATCTTGCTTGTCTGACATTTTAATATCTTGTTTGCACAAGGTTTCTAGGTAGGTTACCTATTACCATCAATAGTTTTTGAGTTCACTGAACAGAGAACTGCAAGACAAATTAACTATTTCTTTTATTTATTTCTTGTTCCCTGCACTTGATTTTAAAGGACTGTAAAGAAATAATATGTACTGCCAAGAAGACATCAGTCAGCTTCCAACTGAAGTTATTAATGAAAGACAAATATCTTAGAGGTCTGGACTTGTCTCTTTCTGTGATTTTCATTGTTACAGAGCTTTCTTATATTATAAACATCAAGATGATTTAGAGATAAAATTAGTATAAGTAGTGAATAGTGTCTGAACTACATAAAGGCAATGAAATAGATGATACACTTAGCATTCTGTTGGAAGGCTAGCAAACAAGATTGCAGAATAAGTTTGCTTTTTATACTCTTTAGTAATGACTGCAATTAATTAATTTATACTGGTCCATATGTTGGAGTGCTTGCATATTGTAAAAAACACAAATGATGACAAAAAAACCCCCACACCCCTATGCCTCCCAAACTTGCGAGATACCCTGAAGATGAAGCAAGATCCTCAGTGCTCAGGCAAACAGAATCTTTGTTTGACAGTGATTTACATTGTTTAATGGAAAAGGATTAACATTAGGCTATCAGCATAGCATAAATATTATTTTCCTAAAGACAGCTAGTGCGATAGATCACCAACACTATGTTTTCAAATAACTTCCATGTTATTAGTGTAACAGAGATTTGAAAAGTGGGTATTGAACAGCCTAAATCCACAAACTTATTGCCTTGACTGGTCATCAGTTCAATTTTTGATCCAACAGATAGCAAGGCGCTCTGTCACAGGGCAGTGAAGGGATAGGAAGATTTAAACAGAAAATGAGTTGATTTGTACAAGGCTGTATGTGTTGGTGCTGGGGCAGAAAGCAATTATCATAGATCTGTAGGCATGTTTTGCGGATCTGGTATAAAGGCAGCGTTTACTATTTTTGTCATCTACTATACCTCCAGCTGATGGCCACGTGTTTCCAGTCACTATCCAGTCGCTTTGGGACATTGGCTAAAGTCTTAGAGATAATCTGAAACACACAGTGGCATGGAATGGCATATTTCTTCAGTGTAGCTTGTAAGGATATTTTTCAAATCTTACACTATAAGTCTTCATTTGTTGTATATTAATATTGTGTCTTAATTTTGTAATAATTCTTAACAGGATGGTCTTTCTATCTTATAAACATTTGCATGCTGTGTTTTCTTCTAATGATATTGTATCAACAATATATTTCCTTTTAAATGCAAATGTAGCTGCTAATAAAGGACACTTTAGAGTTTGGGAGAGACATGCTGAGAGCAAGGCAGAGAATACCGAGCTAAAAGACCTGGTAGTGGAAAATGTATTCAGGGGTAAACTGCACCTTGTGTTCACCACTCCCTGCTGAATTAGCCAGTGGGCTTGTTTATTTCTCCAGACAGCACCCAGACTATGCACATAAAAATATAATTATCTCCAATTGGTAGGTCTTAGATTAAATTAAAAAAAAAAAAACCACAATACATTCTTAGATAAAAAAGTGGAAGACAAAAAAAACCCCACAACCCTAAAAAGCCTTAAGACAACTGTACTGCTGCAGACTTGTTATACACTAAAGATCTATAACAGCTCCCAAAATGCTTTATGAACAAACTGTTCCAAGACAATGCATTATTATCTCCAATTATGAGAAAAAAGAAAAAAAAATCTTCCTATAAAAGCTTTTTGGGGATTTATGTGTTTTAACTTCTTACATAATATTGCAAAAAACCCCGAAACATTCCAGGAAATGTTTTTTCACAACTACAATAAAGGTTCAATTGCCACAGCAAGAAGAAGCATTTGAGACTGCCTCAGGAATATTTCTAGAGACGAAAACATTGGGTTTGGTGTTGTGGGGTTGTTTTGTGTGTGTGTTTTTTAAATGGCATCTTGAAAGTTCATCTTTAATTTCATTCAGATTATACTTGTTTGAAGTCACAGAAATAAAATTTCCTCAACTGTTTCTTTGATTAATATATTACAGGGCAGTGTCCAAATTATAGTTATTTATCTACTATATATACTTTCTTCCTGCCTTCATCTCACCAGAACCAAACCATGAAGGAGACTTGTGCCACAGTGATGTCCTATCTAAACAAAACAACATTCAATTAATCGGTATTGGGTTATATAGGACCTGAAAATTTAACTTCATAAGCCTGTGTAGTTGGTCAAATTACTGTCTACAATACAAACAAAGCATTGTGATACTTTCTGAGTCTCAAGTACTGCACATTTAACATTTTTATTTAGGACAAAATACCACTATAGAGCAATAATGGGCACCAAAGCACAATGTTTGATATGCTTGTGAATTTTCAGGAATTTTGTAAGATGTTCTCATTCTAGATCAAAAAATCTTTTGTATGCTTTTTTAGCAACAGTTCTAGGACATGAGAAAATTTGATCTTTGGGATACATTTGGATACAGAAAATAGTTCCGTTTCTGTAACCTATTGCTTATTATAGAACTTCTCTTTAAAAGAATTCTCTATTTCTGTACTACCTCTCATGATATCTGACCCACCCTACTCAGAATGTATTAACTTTGCAGACCTGAAACACCAGGAGAAAAGTTTTTTTCTCTGCAAACCAACAGCAGTTGATCTTATGTTACATTTAAAATACAGAACACAATGACACTTTCATGTTACACAATATAGCTATTCTGTAATAAAATAATTGTTTCATAAGTTAGCACTTTTTATACTGCTGTACTTCCTTAATATTTTGAATTTAAAAATCTGATATAGTAGAGTCACCAGAAAGAAATTAACACAGCCTGCAATTAGAGCCTAGATCTGTTTTGTCTGTGCTTAAGGAAAAGCTGCTCACTTGTTTTAGTACTGAAGCTGGAGTAAGCAATAGCTGACCATGTTTCAGATTTAAAGGACCAAGAAGATGACTTCTTCCTTGTCTGTATTTAAAACGTGGCAGTCTTTGGCAGATGAGATTCTGTAGTTTAGTCTGGGCAATTGTAAACCCTGAAAGAGACTTGGTTGTATTTCAGAATATGTACTTTGATCTCTGAAAAATTAAGCCATAGAGGCATAATACATTAGCATATTTTAGAGCGGGTTGATTTTAAAGCTCAAAGCAACTATTTAAGAGAATTTAAGAGAAATTAATTGTCTTTAGTAAAACACTTCTTCCACTTTTTAATAAAGAGTTTTGTTACTGGAAGGAGTTAGTCATCGCAATTAGTAGGGAAAAAACCTCTAATTACACAAAATTTTAAATATACTGTGATCTGAAGAGTAATACAGTATTTTAAGAAAGTATGGGCTCTGTTCAATGGTCTTTTGAAATACAGTAGAGATATTTGTTGAAAGAACAGAACATTGAAAACTGAGCCTTTGAAAAACGGAAAGATGTGACTCACTGTTGGGAGCCCAAAGCTGCAAATAGTATCTTGGAGAAACAGATGAATGACTCACTTGTGAAACCGAGAACAGCTGATTTTCTTGCTCAGAACACTGATTGGCAAAATAAAGTGGAAATAATACTCTAGAAACCAAACATCTGTACCATATATATATATATATATATATATATATATGTAAAGTGGATTGACACATCAATTCAAAAACTCAAGTCTTTGTATCCTGTCTTTGAACATCTACAATAGCAGCCACTTCAACCCTAAAAATTAGTTCTGCCTACAGCAATGGCACCCTTTAAAATATTTCAAGTCCAATCTGCTAGAAACAGAGCAATATAGTCAAACACTTACAAATGGATCAACAGAGTTGTCACACAATCAGTCACATTTACAAAAAATGAATGCCTGCACTACATTTCTCCTTAGGTTGTGATCTGGAAAGCTTTTTCTTTACCTTGTGCTTTTACTTGTGTTAGTGTAATTTCTCTTTACCCAATTATAAACTGACAAAACTACCCAAACAAAAAGTCTACTGTTCTCTCAAACCTGTTGTAACTACTACACTCCTGAGTACAAGAATCTGATCCCTATTACTACAGAGAAACAGAACCTTGGAAATTACTCCAATTTTATTATTTTTAAAGTAGGTTCTGATTTCTATGTGAGAAAGCTGAATCACAAAAAGGCCCTTAAGTTGAATGATAAAAGCAATACTTGTACTTAAAATATTTAATGGTCTGTATTGTCTTTCATTTTTTACAAAAATAATAAAGATACAAAATAATGAAACATATTCCTGAATGGAAAGTAAAGGATTAACAGCTTTTTTTTTTTTTTAAAAAAAGGTCAATTTTGAAACAGCTACGTTAATTTTTGTATCATGATACTGTTTGGATCCAGCTTGTTCTAATTATCAGAATGCTTGAAAAACACCGTGCCTTTTTCCTGAACAATTTTTAATGAATGTGAAGATCAAAGTAAACACCCGGAACTATTCAGAGGGAGATTTCCAATCATAAAAAATTAGAAATACCCTCACATTTTCAGATCATTTATGGCAAATATAAATACTTCTGTATCACAATATAGTTGAGTCTGGAAGAGACACATGGACATGGTTTAGTCTACCCCACCAGTGCCAAGAGATGACTTCAGGAAATCATGCACCATATCAAACATTAATCATTTAAAAACATATAATTATTAATTAATGAAAACACCTTAGCCCTACGTAAGTGATAAATCAGTTTTGCATCATTTCTATTTACGTGAGCATTAAGCAGGCTGGAGGAAAAAGACACACAAGACAACCCATACAGCCACACAGTCAAGTATGCTATTCAATTAAGCTGACTGTAACCTTCTTAGAACCCCTGGCTGTGTCTCCATAGCACACTACTTTGGGAAATGTTTCTGCTCCTTCCTCTAGCATGTTCCTGAAATTGTCTTCTGTGATTCACCTTTCCTGCTCAAGTTTTATGTTGTGCATCCCTCTCTCTGTTGAGTGGACAAGATCTCAATAAGATTTTTTTCCCACTGTAATATTCTGCTATCTGCTCTGTAAAAAAATTATTCATGCAATAACGAACTGCACAGACTTCCTTCACAGGATGTTATCTAGGTTACTGAGAGCCATTGCAATGAAAGCATACTTCAGCTCAGCCTTGCAAGAATTCAGGGTCCTAGTGAAGTACCCGTGTATGCGGACCCCTAGAAAGTAAACAGTCACCAGGTCTCCAATAAGCTACAGTCTCCTAGGATGTATTCTAAACTATAATTTAGCATGCAGAACATGGAAAGGGTGAGAAAAGAAACTTTCCAAGTAAACTTTCTAAAGAAGTTCAAAACCACAGACACTTGAAAGTATTAATGAATTGAAAACTGGACAAATATTATAGCCATGAAGATAATTTTCCTCCCACTTCTCTCTTGAAACCACGTAAAATGTCTGGCTTAGCATACACTGACTTCATTTACACACAATAGCTCAGTTTAGAGTCACACAGACTCACTAGGTTGGAAAAGACCTTTGAGATCATCAACTATACCTGTCCTCTACTAAACTACATCCGTAAGCACTTCATCTATCCATCTTTTAAATACATCCAGGGTCAGTGACTCAACCACCTCCCTGAGCATCCTGTTCCAATGCCCAATAACCCTTTCAGTGAAGAACTTTTTCCTTAAGTCTAATCTGAACCTGCACTGGTATGGCTTGAGTCCATTCCCCCCATGTCCTATCACCTGTTACTTGGGTGAAGAGACCAACATCCATCTCGATACAACCTCCTTTCAGGTAATTATAGGTAGTGATAATGTCTCTTCTATGGGCTTAACAACCCCAGTTCCCTCAGCCAGTCCTCATAAGGGTTGCTCTCCAGCCCCTTCACCAGCCTGGTTGCCTTTCTCTGGAAACACTCCAGGACTTAAGATTATGATTTCATTTGCAATGCAAAGGATTTCAATGCAGAACTTAGATCTATATCACAGAATCACACAGAATCACAGAATTGTAGGGGTTGGAAGGGACCTCAAGAGATCATTGAGTCCACCCCCCTGCCAATGTAGGCTCCCTAGCTCATATTGCACAGATAAGCATCCAGACAGGTCTTGAATATCTCTAGGGAAGGAGACTCCTCCACCTCCCTGGGCACCCTATTCCATTGCTCTGTCACCCTCACTGTGAAAAAGTTCTTCCACATGTTGGTGCGGAACTTCCTGTGTTCTAACTTGCAGCCATTGCCCCTTGTCTTGTCTCCATTAACCACTGAAAAGGGGCTGGGTTATTTGCCCTGCATCCCATGCTTAAGATATTTATAAACACCAATTAGGTTTCCCCTTAGTCTTCTTTTCTCTAGACTGAACAGTCCCAGCTTATTCAGCCTCTCCTCATAGGGGAGATGCTCCAGGCCCTTAATCATATATGAACCCATCCTATAGTAAAACCCATCCTATAGAAAAAATCTTATATCTGTTAATATTCAAAACAGAAAAGTCAGTACCTTTGGAGCTGGTTACTCAAACTGTTCCACTCATCTTCATTTAGAATCTTTACTTGAGAAAATTAGTCTGATTTTTCAAGGATACTATCTTGTGAGAAAGAAAATAGGACAATTTTATTTATTTGCACACTATAAATAATGGTAATTCAACTTATAAAAATTTTGCACTGAAATTTTCCTTGTTACTGAAAGACAAACTATGACATCTGTGAGGGTTTCATTGTGTCTTTAAGAGATAATAGTTTATTGTAATTGAATTTCCTCTATGGTTTTGTATAGAACACTTTTATTAATCTCCCATCTATGTAAACAGAGTAAGTTCAGCACTAAGACACACAATATAAAAGCTAGGTACAAAAATACAATAGATTTTTTAATCTACCAACTGGAAGACTTTTTTCTTTCATTCAGAAGGTATGGGTTTACTGTCATCTCCCGTGTAATAGTGAAGACATTCCTTCTTTTTACTGTCGGTGCTAAGGAAGTAAATGTTTAAATCAATTGTTGGAGAATGAAAACATGTCAGTATTTTGCCTATTTAACAAGTCTCACTTTTAAGATAGATGAGATATGCATTAATGTTCATAAATAGGTTCTTTGGAATTGATGCCAAGAGGTATCCTGAGTATTTGAAAACCAAGGGGTAATTTAAACAATGTACAGTTGTTGTGAAATGCTGGTCTTAGTAATTCTATGAACTCTCTCTATGAGCAACCAATTTATTAGCTCAAAGGTCCAAATCAATATATTTGCTGTTTCATTAAGTTTCAGCTCTATAAAAGTGCATGCAAATATAATTACTAGGGGAATTTCCTACCTGCTTTTTAACAATAATTATGTCTTGCTCCAAACATTTATGTTTCTGATTCATTTAGAGTCAGTCTATATCAGGTCAACTCAGTTTTGATTTCATTAGGGATGAACATATGTCAAACACTGTTGCCTGCATTGAGACTCAGATATTCAAAGATCCACAAAATCTAAACCACAGTGACCTAAAGTAACACTGATGCTTGTCACCTCAAATGAGGATCAGCAAAGGCATTGGTATGGCAGAGTTTGTAAGGAAAGCAAAAACTCTGTTGTTATGACTAGGCAAACCCAGAGGCATCCTGTTCTGGATTGGATATAGACTTCCTTCACGTTGACCATGTTTAGTGCATTGACTTCTGAATTTCCTCTCGGCTCATGAATGGCTGAGTCTGGACTACATTTTGACTTACTGCTGTTTGACTTACTGCTGTTTCATGCTACACAGTCACAGAAATTCCAGAGCAACTATGACTCTGTATGAAAATTCGCATACAGAATGTGCATTACAAAGCCAGAGGCTAAGGTCTGAGGAAAATAATTAACCGACTTCTGAAATTGCTTTTAAAAAAAATCAAATCTGCCCCCCACAATACTAAAAAAGACCACAGCAGCCACCCTGTCTCATTAGTCTTTTACCCTACTTTCCCCTGGGCAACCTTGTGTAGATCCAGGCCTGAGGTTGGTGGCCCTACCTATGGCAGGGGGTTTGGAGCTCTATGATCCTTGGGGTCCCTTCCAACCCATGCCATTCTATGATTCTACATCACTTTGACAACAGATGAGATTCACAGCACATCACTTTAATCCATTCAGGTCACGCTAGCATGACTTCCTGGAAATGTCTTCAACAGTTTTTGTGTATATGCACATGTTAATTTTTCAGATACCTCTTAGTGTGTGTGTGTGTTTGTGTCTCTACATGTTTGTGTGATCGCTTCCTTTAATCAGCAACAGTAGCATCTGGTAAAGCAGCTAGGATGGTGTGTTAAAGGCTGTTGAGAATAGGAAAAGTGCTACAATTCCAGCTGCAGGTGTGAGAATTTAAATACAGTATACCAATGTTAAATAAAAAAAATGTATGCTTGTACTTTGCTCCTGAGGACAGAGAAGCCAACAGTTATGTACCTTAATAATTACTTAGTTAAAAGCAGTCTTCAGTCACAAACCCTGTATGAAAATGCAGCAAACGACATGGTAATCTGAATAACGTTTTCGGAAACATTAAGTGTTTAAAAGAGAAAAGCACCTTTGTGACAGTTGAACTATAGTGCAGAAGTCCAAATGAACAGCAGGGACAAGTGTTGTTCCTCAGAGGCTGGTCTTAAAAGTTTTTTTACAGCTGTAAGGATTCATGCGCTTTTATCCCCTAATTAAAATATATCAAATAGTGAATTTACCCAATGCCTTCTCCAATGATGATTTCCATATACCACAAAAAATGCTGCAGTCATAGTATAGCATGTACTGGGGATTGAAATCTGCAATTTTTTTCTCCTCAGTTTGTTTCTGCATTTGGATGAAAAAGGGAAGATAACAAAGGTTCCCCCCACATTTTCTCTTACCTGTCATTTGTCTGCCTTAAGAAGAAAAATGGAAAACATGTACCTTCCTACATGTAAAATAATAATTTGCTACCTGTAAAAAGTAGGTAAATGCCTTTATAATATAAACACTTTAAAGTTCTCTGTTGAATTTGATAGGGCATGAAATATAAAAGTAAGATATATCTTAATTTTCCCATTTGTAACTGTGTTTTCTACTACTAGGCAATCAATTCCCACACAGCTGTTATTCTCCACATGGTCTCTACATCTTTACAATCTTTTCACTGTAGACCAGTTGTTGCTATATAAACAGAAGGTCACACAGTGTCTGAGACCCAGAAGAGAAAATGGTATTGACAGAAAGTTCCTCTGATAGCAGATGTGGTGATTATTTATACAACTGATGATTTTGGTATGGGTGGATGTATGTAAAGAACAATATTGACTCTTCCAGAAAACTGCTTCATTTGCCTATACTTCTACTCAAAATATTGCCTCTAAGTCTGTGGAATTAAACAGAAAATTATCACCAGAAATAGCAGAAAGCAAGAGAAATTCTCATATTGATACTGCAAGAGAAAACCAGTCCTGCTTTTTCAGCAATATGAGGAAGTAGATAGTAGGAGAAAATCTTTCTCCTATATAAAAAATTAGAAAAAAACCCACCTTTTCTTAGAGAGGAAATGAAAAATTAAAACCAATATACTCTAGGCAGACACAAATGTAAGATATAAAAGGTATGAGGTAATTAAAGGCAAACAAAAGCAATCCAGGCTACTAAATACAAGTAATGAGGCTTTAGGTACAGAAGAGAGATTAAAAAATGAAAGCATTGTACACTATTGCCTTTGTTCATAGCTATGCTCAATGAGTAATTTGCCTCTTTAAAACAAGCAATGAAAAAAAATCTGCATAAGTTGAAACAAAAGCTATTCTAACAACTGGGTTCTACATCAGGAAGCAGAGGCCTTCAAGCCTCTGAAATTCTGCTTACCACGGGTATCCTGTGATTTAAATTTATGTTATATAAAAAAGGAAATGATAAAAAAGCCAAAGTCCAAAGGTTATGTTAAATAGCTAGTATAATGGTAAAAGAAATGCAAATAACCCAGAGTGATTGCTACAGACAAAGCTTTTGTGATAGTACCTTACATTTAAATTTTTTTTTTTTTGAGTAACATTTTAACAGTGCACTGTCATGAGACAGAATGATTTTGAGAAAATTAAGGAAATATGATCTGCAACAGATATGATAGCCATATGGTTACTCTGCAGAACTAGAGCTCTGCTGGGGATCGGGGAAGGGGACGGACACGGACGACACGACACAGACACGGGACAACAGGATGGTTCTGTTGGCAATTGGTAAGGCATAATTCCAGTACCTTACACCACCAGAAGAGGAGGATGGGGGAAAACTTATAAATGCATATAAACATCTTGTGGAGGAGAGGAAAGATGATGAACACAGACTCTTCTAAGTGGTGCCTAGTGACAGGACAAGAGGCAATGGACATGAATTACAATTCTGGCAAATGACATTGAAGTGCAAAAAACCCCTCAGTATCTGTTACAAGTGGCTTGCACATCCATAGGTAGTTGCAAATTCACATTTTTTACAGATTTCTATCTGCTATGTAAATAAATGAATGCATTCAAACATAGAAAATCACATATGAAGGAAAATACTATGTATAAAAAAATCAGTTTAGTGAGATACTAAATAAAAATTATGTGAGCGAATTGGAAAATTTATAATATGAAGAGTGTAGACTACATTTGCATTTTATAAAACCTAATTTCTTGTTGTCTTTTCTTTTGAGCTCTTCCTCCAGCTATAACAAAACTGGTAAGTATTAAAATGGCAACCCTGGGAACAGCCAATGAAGGAGTTTCATCCATAC
Source organism: Laterallus jamaicensis coturniculus (assembly GCA_022605575.1). Lineage (NCBI taxonomy): Eukaryota > Metazoa > Chordata > Aves > Gruiformes > Rallidae > Laterallus > Laterallus jamaicensis. Next base: position 16,848,068 of record JAKCOX010000005.1, on the reverse strand, counting down.
AACATCCGTTCTCTGATAGCACCACTATACTGCAGGATACATTTCCGAGTAGGGTTTTCATGTAAAACGCTTGTATAAACATTCCTGTTCCAGCATAAAGAGGAAGCACTGGGAGTTTTGCCAACCCATGTCTGAACACAGTGCAAAGGTTCTCCTCTTCTGGATGCAACTAGTGGCTGCAGTTAAAAGAGATATGATAGCTTCTTCACAGATGACTTAACCCAAATTTTTAACAGAAGAAAAGAACTAGAACACATTGGGTTTTTGTCCTGATTTTAAACTAAGGGACATGGTCAAGCAATCAGTTCTAGTCTTTTCATTAGTATATAAGGCTGTGGTGGTTTAACCCTGGCTGGAGGTCAGATGCCCACAAAAGCCAGTCTATTACTCCCCTTCTGAGTTGGACAGGGGAGAAAATATATATTAAGAGGCTTAGGAGTCAAGATAAGGACAAGAAGAGATCATTTTATCAGCAATGATATAGGCAGAACAGACTCAACACAGTGCAGGAAAGAACTATTCTAATTTATTACACTACACTAAAAAGAACAGTGAAAACCGGAGTCGGGAGCATGACCAAATCTTAAAACAAATGCAACCAGATCTTATAACACATTCCCCCCACCACTCCCTTCTTAGCAGACTTTAATCAGAATCTTGCTCCCTTCTTTCTTCCTGTTCACAGTACAGGTGGGGCAGGGAGTGGGGAAAAATGGGGTTCTCAGTAGTACCTTCCTCCCACCCCTCCATTCTAAGAAGTCTTCCCTTTAGCCATGATTTTACGCCCTTCTTCCCCCCCTGCCCTCGCAGTACAGGGAGGGGCAGGGACTAGGAAAAATAATGGGGTTCTCGGTTACTTCTTCATGAGCTGTTTTCCTTTTCCAGATCTTAAAACACCTTTACCTTTCCTCCCCACTCCCTTCTTAGCAGACTTCGTTCTAGTCATGATTTCACTCCCTTCCTCCCCCCGATAACAGTACAGGGGGGCAGACACTGGGAGATGGGGGCTTTGGTCAGTTCCTTGCAAGTTGGTTTCCTTGGCAGGGCAGGCATTCATTCCACACACCTTCCCACTGATGGCCCATGGGATCCCTCCCACGAGAGACAGTCCTCCACGAACTTTCTCCAACGTGAGACTTTTCCCCCAGGGCTTTATCTCTTCATCAGCTCCTCTGCCTGGATCCCTGCTATGGTGGGCAGCAATAAATCACAATGTCTCTCGGTCCCAATCCTCCACGGGGTCACCAGCCTTCCCCCAGCAAACCTGTTCTGGTACAATTTTCTCTCTCGCTTATCTCTGTTGGTTGCAAGTGCTGGCAGGGGCTTGCTTCAATGTAAGGGTCACAGTGTCTCCACCTGCTCCATCCAGCGTGGAGCCCCTCCACAGGCTGCAGGTGGGGTCTTGGCCTTTTCCATGGGGTTTCTCCATGGGCTGCAGTGGCATCTTTCCGGCACCTGGGGTACCTCCTCTCCCCCCTCCCCAGCCTCGGTGTCTTCACAGCTCCTTATATCTTTTCACTCTCTTCTCCAGTGGCAAAATGCAGCTGCTTCTGGATTGTTTTCTCCTCTATGTGATTCTCAGAGGCCCTATGACTATCTCTCATTGGCTTGGCCCTGGTCAACATTGATTCTGACCTTGGGGAGTTTACATTTTAGAGCTCCAGAGAATTTCAGCAGCTCCTCACAGCAGCCATTTTTGTACCCCCTGTTCTTTTCCAGCACCCAACCTCGCAAAACTACATCAAAGGCCTGTACATATTTCAGTAAGTTTAGTGAGTAGATATGCTACCAGGCTGTAAGATTATTTTATGCACACTAAGTTTCACTTTGTTTTCTTGCAAACAAAGCAACAAGATGTACTGCTGCATAAGTAAATGAGTGTGCTTATAAAACTTTAACAATTAACTTCTGGACAGTGGAGTAAATGCAGTAGGCATATGCCTATGTCAGTTAAGATTTAGTTGACATCCTTTTTTATACAGATTTATAGACCAGGCATTATCTCCTCATGTTGCAGTTGAAAGTTAGACTAGACCTGTAGAACGACTTCAAAACACCTCAATAAAAAAGCAAAAGGATGCCACTGGAATGATCTAAGGGGAAAAGGTAATCCAAGATGAAGGAAAATATGACTAAAGTTCTTGTTGACAGAGCCTTTGGGCTGCCAGCTGCAAGGTTACAGTAACTTAACCTGGATCTATCACAGAAAGTTTATTCTCATTTTCAAATAAGGAAGGCTTACACTTGTTTCTACATGCTGATACTTCTACTTTCATTTCTAGTTTGTTTCTCATTAATACCTCTCCAGTCAGTTGCTATTTTTACAGCCCTTTCATCCACAGTTGGTGAGAGGGACTCAAAATAAATGAGTATCTTGGATTTGGGGTTAATTTTGATATTTTTCTAAGACAGCTTTTTCTCTGGAATAGCCAACTCAAATGAAGAGTTGCCTGTAATTTTGGTGGTACCATTAAAATATCTAGTATTCCCTAACTATCATATTCCACTTCAAAAGATTTTTTTCTCCTTTAACCTGCATTTCACAATGAAAGGCTTTTTTGGACAGTCACCCTCAGTGGTCTGAAAGTTATCATCAATCCAGGGAAATTAAAATATGTAAATTCTAAAGAAACTACCATTAACACCATTATTTGAATTTGTCTGTCCATTCAGTTAATCCACCCCAACCACAGCCAGATATTTTACACTCAGATATAGAATCTTTGAGAAGAAAATACAGTGTCATTCTTGTATTACCATACATTCATGTAGTTTACAAGAGGCAAAAAAGAAAGTGAAAAATAGAAAACACACTAAGGTTCACTGACAAAGGCTAGCTGATAGAAATCTTTCTAACAGTGTGAGAAACTCTTACACATACATTACCTTTATTAAAATTATAAATACCTCTCTGTAATTCTTTAAGGTGTAATAAAAAAATCCCATCACTTACTTACCCTGTAAAATACTGTAGGTTTAATGAACCTAACCCTTCTTATAACCCACCTCCAAAGCGTCTGAGTTCTCATGTTCATTCTTTGGCATGGATATTTTGCTTACACGTATCTATATACGCATATATAAAATAGTATGTATATATGTGTATATATATACATATATACAAATATATTTATAGTAGCAGAAAGTCACAGTCCTTATGAGGAATGCAACAGGCTGCAAAAAAGTCCCAAATCTAACTCCTTGTATCTCTTAAAGATTGAAGCAGACTATTCTTCACTTGGCTGGTAGTCAGTTCAAACTTTTCTCCAGGCACACTTCCATAATAACTTACCTCCTCTCTTTTAGAGTTATTGTTTAAAGATAATGCAGGTGACAAATGGTAAACAAGAAACAATCTGATAAATTCCTAAAGTCTGGACATCTTACAGACTTGGGCTATAATTCTGCCCATGTAAAATAGATCTAATGCCATTTATACCAGATCTAGCAATGCAAGGAATGTTAAAAAGTTTTACAAGTTTTCAGCAGTGCTTTAAGTCCAAGTGACACAGACTGTCTCTCTGCTTGCCACTGGCTGTGGAATGAAGACATAGTCAGCTGCAGATGTTTCAGACCTGGCTTCAGATCATCAGAACTGGTCTATAACTCAACCACCCATGAAAATAAGGGCCACTTAATAAAATAATTTACAATAAATTTAGCATAGAAGAGGTTTCTTTTTTAAATATGCTGAAAGAATTAAGGCGATTCCTTCTCATTTCTTTACAAGAAAGAGAGAACATTTACTGGAAGAAAAAGGTTGCAGGTGGAAGATCACATCTTCCTGGATGCGTAAAGAAAACAGTTTGGAAAAAGATTACTATCTGTTCTGTTTCCATATCAGGCAGTGCTAGAGAGTTAGTGATCTTATTTTAGGAGTGTCCTAGGAAAGATTAAGAATAGTCAGGCTTTTTTAGTTTCCCAACTCTAAACACTGAATTTTTGTTTCTGCACTGATCCCCAGAAATCCCAATTATTTTGTCTCAAACATATAGACTAAGCCAGCTATAAGAATTTGAGCTCAAAAATCCCCTACAATTTCAAGGCACACAGGCTGACCCTGGGAAAAAAAAAAAAGGAAGTCAAATTAAAATAAAGACAAGAATGAGAAATATATTCAGCGACTAGCAGTTTATAGCTTTCCAAAGGCAGCTTCCTCTGAGAACAACCAAGAAATACATACTCCCTCAGGTAATAAAAGAAACCCTTAGCTGTATTAAAAGCAGCAATAAACATAATTGAAGATTCACAGCAAAGCATATGAGTGTTTCACAGTTTGCTTTTCAAATAAATCCATAGTTAGACTATAATTTGTCTTACAGGTAAAAAGCAGTGATTATTATTTTAATTACACTGCTGTTACTGAAATATTGTGATAACTGATTTACATATACATATGTAGTCAGACGGATGGGTTAATCTAGGGTGCAGCCCTGGTAACTGCATATATGGCAACATAGCTCCACTTTCTGAGACTGAAGCAGAGACACTGAAACCAAGAGATAAAATTGTGTGCAGAACATAAAAAAAAAGTATGAGCTCTTTCTTACTTTGCTGCTTATGTTTCCATCTTTCCTTCAGTAAGTAAACAACAGCTAATCCAACAGCTCATTGTCACAGATGAGAGCAAGCAAGAAGGCCATTTGCTACTCCCTTGAAGGAGCTGTGACACTTGTTGGCATCAGGTATGGAGCAATAGAAAACTATCATTGCAAAGAAACAAAACAGGCTGGTGGAGGAGAACAAGAGATGGCAGCTTTGTGTTGGTTTAGCAATTTGAATCTAATGAAGGAGTGTTGTGAGTTAACCCAGCAGGCAGCTAAACACTACCCAGCCTCTGGCTTGCCTGGCCCAGTGGAATGGGGAGAGAATCAGAAGAGTGACAGTGAGAAAACTCATAAAGACAGTTTAATCAGTAAAACAAAATCTGTGTACACAAGCAAAGCAAAATTGGGAACTTGTTCACTAATTCCCATCAGAAGAAAGATGTTCACTCATCTCTAGAAAAGCAGAGTCCCATCACACATATCAGTTACTTGGGAATGCAGACACCCTAACTCCAAATATTGCTGTCCTTCCTCCTTTGCCTCCCACTCCCAGCTTTTATTGCTAAGCACAAATGTCATATAGCATGGATTATCCCTTTGGTCAGTTGAGGTCAACTGTCCTGGCTGTGTGCCCTCCCAGCCTACTTGCTGTGCGCCCTCCCAGCCTACTTGCTGTGCGCCCTCCCAGCCTACTTGCTGTGCGCCCTCCCAGCCTACTTGCTGTGCAACCACTGTTCAGCAATAACTAAAACATTGGTGTGTTATCAGCACATGGTTGATTCCAAATTGAAACATAGCACCATGCCAGCTACTATAAAGAAAATTAACGCTATCCCTGCCAAAGCCAATACACTGGACCATCTATCTTTTTATTAAGAGGCTTGTTTTGGTTTTGGTTTTTAGTTTAATTATGGGGAAATTAATCTATGAATTCAAATTCAAAAGATGTCAACAGTTGTTTCAGTAAACATCTGAAAGTGATATACAAGCTTTATGGATGTCAAGGAGAGACAGACATAGAAAATATTCACCAGGTTTGATCTTATTAGCAATGTCACAATAAATTGCTATAAAATAAATTTCCTAAAATCCAATTCTCAGGCTTTCTTGTCTAAAACCACAATATGAAATCAAAACACTGCCCAAGTAAGAGTACTCACAACACAAAGAAACAGATCATCAGGAAACAATTACTCTGTGAAGGAGATGACTTTCAGGGTGATTAAATTAGATCTTCCCAGATGGGCTGAGTTTCTTTTCAGATTGGAAAGAGAGGGCTTTGAAAAACCCTACTTAGAACACCCATGGGTAAATGAAGGTAAGATGGCAAATGTTAGAGAGATTAATGAAAAAGAATGAAAGAAGACATCTCAGGGAAACAACTTAACATTTTGCAAGACCTTTTAGTGAGTGCCAGCATTAATATGTGGCATCTCAGTCAGACATAACTATGAAGACCCACACCAACTAGTAATGCCAAGCATTTGACATTAGATCCTCAGTGAAAACACTTTCACTCCCTTTTCGATCAGCTGCTTGAGCAAGACTGCTTCCTGGCATGAGACAGCCTACCTACTGGAGTTCTATACGGACTAAGTAAGAAATCCTAAATATATTAGAAGAAACATTACATATCATAGGCATTAGCTTCATTTCAACAATGAAGAATATCATTACAGGAAAATGATTTGCAAAGAGGAGCAATAATTAATGTATGTATATACATAATTTGTTTATGTATATTTGCAAATAAATTCTTATCTCATATGTAGTGCAATATTTCAGGTAAGCCCTCTGTGCTTCCTGTAATAATGACTGAGGTTATTTAAGATGGGAATACTGCACTAAAGATAGGAGAATGGAGTTTCAAGTGTCAAAAAGTAATCCTTTTTCTTGCTCAGTAAAGGATGCATCTGATGCTAAGGTTCATTTAAAATTCTAAAACTAGAAGCAATGAAACATATGATATCAGATAACATAAATCAAAGTGTCTGTATGTGATGCAGCCTATTTAGAGATAAGAAAAATAATATGTCAGGCAATAGGCTGGGCATGAGGAGGTTTCACAGTTTTTACAAGCACCTACACAGCAGTCACACTGTGAAAATTCACTTCAATATTCTAACCAGACACAAATATTATTTGCTCAAGCTATGCACACTTTTCAAAGACATATTACTGAGCAATCGTAAACAAGATGCCTTTGGAGATGTAAGAGGGTGCTAAAGTGAATTCCCTGTTAGATCAGATACTATGGAGAAGTATACACTGATATCAAAGCATGAATTTGTTTACATAATATAGAAGTACAATAAGAGTGAGAAAATGCATCAGCCTTCATTTCCTTTGTAGCAACAAATATGATATAATTTATTGCACAGTATCACCAGTAAGAAAATATGTACCTTTCTAGCTCTTCTTTTCTCTTTTTTTCCTTGCATTTTGCTTCAGGCTGCTTTTTCTCTCTCTTTGTATTTCCGACTACATAAAACCAATCCCAACATTATATTGACAAACTATCATCAGTTTTCCCTGTTGTCTCACAACTAGTTTATCCAGCCTTTTGAATTCTTAGGGCTGCTCAATTTCTAATTTCAGAAGTATTAATGTCAGCAATCTAAGTATGCATTCATATAAAAATTGCAGAAACTGTGAAAAATCCTTTATTTCTGCCTCATGGTCTGTTTTACAGATAGGTCCATGGATTTATCTATTGATAAGTAATATCTGAATGAAAACTGAAATAATGGTGTTTTTCCAAAATAGGTGCACAGATTTTGCCTTGTTTATTTGATGTACTTGAATGGGATCCAAGTAAACCCTTTAAATGGGATCTAGCAGATTCTAATGGTATCTTTCTACCTTGCTTTTAGTTTGGACTTTTTGAAATGTGGAGAGAAATCTGTTTCATGGAGACCTTCTAAGCCTAATGATATTGATTAATCCTGTAGCACAAGAAGCAAAATAGTTACAGTATGCCCTAACAACTACTCATCCATGAGTAGTCAGCCTCTAACATCCATTCCTATAGTGATGTGCTTCCAAGAGAGAAGTCACTGGAACCAATCTAAACAACTCCAATCTAAGATCTTCTACACAAGATGTGTTTGTCTGTGCAGTATTTAATTTTTTTCCCTATAAATCAGTCATTGATTCTGAAACACAACTGTCATGATATTTGTTCTGAAGAAACAAACCAAGACAATATTTATTGAAAGTTGCAAATAAGAACTAGTCCATATCTCAATTCAGAACTTTCCCAAACTCTAAAAACTTTCCTCAAATACTTCCTCTTTCATCACTTGCTGGCTATAAAGAATCCATATGTCTGATGCAACTTGTTGCTATGGATAAAAGATCAGCTATTTTTGCACACTGAAGATGCTGTTTTGCTGCTTTCACAGGCAGGTCACTAACGTTCTGTTTGTGCTTTCAAATACACAACAGTTGCCAGATGTTACATTGATCTCTACAGCTATTAAAATGTTTCTCTGCATAAACAGAAATTAGACAGATCTAATAACATTGACCTTGGTGTCACAGAAAACACAATACTGCGTAAATAGCTTATGAAATACAGGTATTGCAAAATGTGATAGTGTTTAAAACAGGCATAGAAAAAGTACTTGAAAGATATTTATTTTCTATGCTGTAGTAGGACAATAATTGTTGGAAGCATCTTAAGATGTGAATTTTATTTAATTTCTGACTAATAGGCTTTGATTTTTTTTTGCTGTAGTGTATTTGTACATCAACTACAAAAGAAAACTGGCACCACATAATTTAGGTTGGGTCACTTCCAATGCACAGAAGGAAAAGATCAGCAACTTTAGCATTTCCTACTCCTCCTAAAATTCTGAGGTGATTTCTTATCTTTTAATTTTGCATCTTTTCCACGTTTACAAGCCCAATATATAACTCCCTGTCAAAAAAAAAGCTCACTCCGTTACAAAAAGATGCCTATTGATCCGTCATTCACCTGCAATTACATCTACATTTCCAACTGTTTGGTGATCAACTAGTAGAGAACAAGTAAATTGATAGGAATATAGCACTCTCTCTTTATATATATGTATATATTTACTTAATAAACACATTCAGTTTCTTTTTATAGTAATTTAGAAATCTAATAACAGTGCGAACAATATTTTGATACCTTTATGGAAATTTTGAAAATAAAAATCCGAATTCTACTTGTTCCTGCCAAAAGAACATAGTGGAGTAAGGAGGTCTATAGATTTTCCTTGGTGAATCATACACTGGAAAATTCTATGAAGTAGGCTATTAACCAGCATCATCAGCTGGTCATATGTCCCACTGGACAAACAGAGCATAAGAACTTCAGAAATTTATATTGTGAGCTGGATATGTAAGAAATAAAATAGTTTATAACAGTCAGAAAATCAAGAGGTTTTATGTGTAATGCTCACAAGAAAAATTTAGCATAATAATATATATCAAGAGAAATTATAATCTGTTTCTCATTTGTTCTACTGTTTAATAGGGTTGAACAGATCTTTCATACCTGTCTCAAACTTTTAAAATATACTGGGTTTGCCACAATTCAGTACAGTTCAAGTGGATGAGTAGGTACCTGCATAGAATAGACTGTGGTAGATACTGATTTGTATAATTACATACCAGCTGTGGACAACAGTTACAAATTATTTTATATAGAGAAGTCATTTCATTTGTAAAATCACCATTCTCCATGAATCCACAGTTCAAATTACTTCAATATAGAAAGACTATCAAATGAAGCAAACAAAAATTAAAGCAAATCAAAACCAGAAGAAACTAAATGTACGAGTGAACAAAGAAGAGAACCAAATATTTTAAAAAATTACTTATGTTTTTGTATATTTTTCACATTTCGATTCTGTCCTTCATTAAATTATACCATTATGAAATAAGCAATTAAATTTCTGCTTTTGTCAATGCCCTTTCCTTCTCCCAAGCAAGGAATATTTAGGTAAATAAAGAGATAATTAGGTAAATTACTCATTTTAATAATGAATCATGCTTTCCCATCCTGTTTGCATCAAACAAATACATTTAAGATGCTTTACACAGCAATGCACTTTGTAACTGGAAAAAAAAAAAAGCTAGATAATTTTTCTAGTGATAATAAAACCAAAAGTTTTTATTGTTATGTAAAGGACCCTTAGATAAACATTGCTAAAATGAACAATGGCAAACCCTGACAATTAGAGCTTACTAAAATACCTTCTGGTACAGCCCAGATTCCAATTACTATTAATGTTTTACATACTAACATTAAATGACATATTTTAAGGCCCAGTGGCACAGCAGAGCTGATAACATTTTTCATAAAAATGCATATTTCCATCTGAAATGCTATAATGTACTCTTTCAACTCCTTTTATCATCACAACTGCATTGCAAGGTCAGCTAAAAATAGTGTCCTTTTACTTCTTTGTAGATATTGAGTCATATATGATTACTTTAAAGACTTTAAAATGTTTGCAGTGTTTTTCAAAGTACCAGAAAATCAACTATGGGTTGACTGATCCCCAAATGCCTTTTGATTATACAGTAAGCAGTACAGCACATTTTCAATTTAAGAGCCTACTTTAACACCATGCCTTGTAAAAATAGTTTATATGACCATTTCTCAGAATGGCATAACAAAAAGAAGAGGAAAATTGTAATCCTGCTAATTTATAATTAAATCCTGTGTTAAAATGGCACCACTTACAACCCCATTCATCACCACAAACTGACTACCACATTTATGACAGAAATTGAAGGATCTCTGTATCTGTTCTGAACAGAGGTCTAGTTTCACAAATGTCTAGTCATCAGATACAGATGAATGTGACTAAACAGTTCTCTTGCAAATCCTTCAGTAATTGATAATCTTTTCCCATCACTGTTTGTAATGTGACTCTTTGCTGACCATCAGACCATGCTTTCAGAAATCACCTTTCACTGAGACCTTTCTGTATGGTACCAGTCAGGTTTTGTCTTATATCTCAAAAATTCCAGCACCTCATTAGCCAGTGCTGACAAACACTGAATTAATCATCCCCTATCCTTTCAGACTGCTTCAGTAAGGAGCATTTTCGAGTCTGTTGGCTTGGCCCTGTTTCTTCACATTCCTTCAACTTGTGGTTTTTGTTTTTTTTTAAATACTCAACAAAAATAAGGTGTCTTCAGTCTGAAGGCACAAGACACTTCAGAACCTTCTGTAAGCACAACTGACATTCTTTTAATTCAATACCAAAATTCTTTTAAAACTTCCATATTTTCTAGAACTTTGATTCTTAATTTTCTAATTCTGTGCCTTTTTTCATACTGCTGTAACAAACCAAGTATTCACCCTTGAATTATATTTAAACATTCAGTTTTGTAACACCTACAGAATCTCAGTATGTTTAGTTTCCATAGAACTGGCAGAATTCTTTACATGGCTAACTGATCCTGATTGTTCCCATGTTCTCTAGAGTCTTTATATTTTTCACATATTGCAACTTAGCAACTACTTAAGAGTGCAAACTCCCTGCAGCACAGCTTCCACACTGTTAGGCATGAAAGGCCCCAGCCAATAGCAAGAACTCCTGAACATTATGACAACATAAATAAGAAACTAAAATCAACTCCCAGATTTAGGATGCTCACTATCTTGAAACAATCCTTATTTTATCTAGAATATTTTTTCTAACTCTCTTATTTTATTATACACTTGTATTTAGATATCAATGTTTCATTTTAAAATATAAGCAATCAATGTCATATCAACAATCATCAGGTGCATTCAAGTCATATGTCACCTTATTAATATACCACAGATGAATTTTCATGGCTAACTCTTTGATTTTTTTCTACCTATCTCAGCAACAACAAAACCTAATTTTATACTTTATTATTTGTGTTCAGGCTGTAGTTTCCAATGTTTACTTCTTACAAACCACAATGCATATATGAGATTTGCTGTTGGACCTGTCAGACTACTTGGGTCATGTCTGATGAATCATATTTCATGACTGAGTGAAGTCTGCAACATTATATTAGAGCTTAGAGAAATCCACAACCTATTAAAGCTCCAGTGCATAAAGACCCATTTCAAAACTGTCCCTGATGTCTCCAATAACTGAATTTGCAAGTCACTATTCTACAATCTGTTTTAAGACTCAAGGTCCTGCCAAATTTTTTTTATTTTACGTGGAATGTGTTATCTATATAAATGAAAAATATTTAATCATGGTTTCTTTAAAAGCTAGGATCAATGTTTGCTTTTGAAATGTACTTAAAAACAACTAGGAATATTTGCCTTGTTCTTTCATAAAACACATAATATAGTTGCCAACACCTATAAAGTTAGTCTTGCAAGAGAAGACAAACATTTAGCTTTGGTTTTCTACTGGGAGTAAAAACTTTGAAAAAATCTTTAGCTAAGAATTTGATATTCTCCATGCTAAAATTAGAAATAATTTTACTCTTCATTTCTCATTTGACAATCAATAGGGTCCTTTGATTTTTATCACCATAATCAATCTGAAATATAGTATCTGCAAGTCATTTAGAATAGATTTATTGTAAAATGATAATGTAAATGATTGCCATTAGCCCAATTCTTTCTAAGTTAATACAGAATTTATTCCAAACAAATAGTATATACTTCTTCATGCATAGTTGTGTGCCATGATGAGTACTGGAAGTCCGAAATAAATAAAACTCAAATTACTAGAGGACATCAGCCATCAATTCAGCCTGCTTTTCATGGAAAAGATGAACTCTCTTCTGAAAGGTCAGTGAAAGACTTGATATGCTTTGTTTTATCTACACTAGTAATTTCAGGATGCCTTCCTAAATAGGTTTTCTAAACAATGGGGAACATTTTCTAAAACATTACTGTAATTTACAAGAAGTACTGACCAACCCAAGATAATTTGCAGTCCTAAATTGTTTATGCTCTTTTCTACTTCAACCATTTGGCAAAATGATGTAAATTGTTTTTTCATTAAAAAAAAAAATCTTTTTTCTTTCTTTTAAAGTTTCCTTATTTATTCAATGATTTTCAGTGCTTTAACTAATTTTCTCTAACCGTAAAATATTTTTCATTTTAAATTATTGGAGTGGAAAATTGCTCATGTTTAAAAATTTATGAAAAAATATGTAAGGGCCTGTGGTCTCATAAAATATGTATCATATAGCACCATATTTATTCTACCTACTTGTTACGTTTACTTAAAGTGCCCACTGTGATTTGTTTGGCAGAACATATTTCTTTTTCCATAAAAGTATTTTCTGTGTCTTACAGAGTGTTATCTGTTGTTTGAACTGTGCCAGGGAAAAAGAAAGCTTAACATTTCCGATTAGTTTTTCCTGTCATTAACATAGGTTAGCTGCTAATAGAAACTTCAGAGAGCTCTTTTATGAAAACATTGAGGACAATTTAAAACTAAGAGCAGCTGATATCTATGATTTGATATTTGATTTAGTTCATGTCTGCACAGAGATGGATGCTAGCTGGAAATTCCAGAAAGTTAGCAACCATCTCTGCGCAGACGTGCACTAAATCAAATACATTTGCTCTGTGAGTATATTGGCATACTGCACACCAGGTAAGGACCCTACTTTTGGGACAACACATCTATTAAACAATATAGCAATAAACACCATAGTTTTTGCATTCAAACAAAAGTTTAGATCAAGCTATGAAATCCTGGAAAGAAATATTAATTCTGTTTAGTAATGTCATTTTTTTCAGATAGCCTCTATTCAGTTATGGGGGTAAATATCAGATGTTTCACTTGTAGAAGAAAATTAAAACCTTTTCAGAGAAATATCAAAGGGCCTAAGAACAGCTAAAGAAAGGAAAAGAAACTTTTAAAAATCTATCTTTTCATTAAAAAAAATTACAACTACTTTCTAAATGTTGACGTAATTATTTGGTTTAGTTTACCACAAATGTTTCAATTTCTGTTTATTATATGGTACAATAGAATAAATACAGTGAATGGGCCCTTGAAATACACTGCATTGCTCTGTAAAGTGATATAATTATTTTTGTAGATATTATAGATGAACTACAGGAGGAAAGTAAACACTGATATCTTATTAAAAAGATCCTTTCTTTTGAAAGAAGCAGAAGACATTGTACATTCAAGGAGCTGTAACAGAATAAACACACTGCATTTCAAACATTTACTTCCCTCTAGGATAATGTTACACTATTTTTTTCTTATTTGGAATGTTGTGTATTCAGTCTTTCCTATATATTTTAGAGATCTACTTGGAAGTTGACAGCATTGCTGCAAGATTGCTGCAACATTAACAGTTCAAACTCAGAATAAAGGGTACAGCTGTTCAGATGAAGGGATATGCTGACAGAGGAAGGGATCCCATGGCACAAATCTACCTGAGACAATCTAATCCCTTGATAATTCCTAAGGAAGAACACAAAGCCTCTCCAGGATTTTCTGAAATTCAAACCAGTTAACAGCAGTTGAGATTTTTAAAGCTTTCTCTTGCTTTACCCCATGTCTTGGTGAAATTACATTCCTATGCAAGAAGAGGGGACTACTCCCTCAGAATTTCATTCTTTAGTGATTTGGGGAGAATATATCTTGTTTTCCTAATATCATTCTAATATGCTAAGCAATGACCCAGGACATAGATATGAAAATCTATTATAAATTCTGCCATCAAAAGTTACAATCAGTCATATTTCAGAATGTGATGGAATATTTTTAAAAATCTCCTGTCGACTTTTTTGCTGATAATACATGTGCCTAGCAATGGAAAAATTGAAAAAGAATACCAAGAGCCTAGCTTCAAGACAAGATCTCTTTAGCAACATTTTCTTCAGGAAAAATAGAATATATTTATTTCTGAATGAGCTTGTAACAGAAGTAGAAAGGAATAAAAAATAAATCTATTATTTGAAGATGAAAAAATCCATGCATTTCTTCATGATATTTCTGAAATCTTAAGAGAGGTACACATAATTCTAGCTCATAGGTGTTCCTGTATTTTCCCCCACTTCTAAAACTTCTGTGAATTTGTAAATCTCAAGCTTCCCTTTGATTTTGAAATGTCACTGTGTCACATGATCTTGGAATTTTTTGCCTTTTCACCATTTGACAAAAACAAAATTATATTTTTTTTGGTAATAAAGCCTTCAGAAGAGCTTTTATTATTATTAGGTATTTTATTATTTTATTATTTTTAGGTATTTATATTAAGAGAAACATATGCTGTACCACAAAACCTTTGAATGAACATTCAATGCTGTTGTTGAGCACACAGTTAACTTATTAAGCATAAATAATCACAGATTAACTAAGCAGAATCATGAGATCTACTCCAGCTGTACCTGTCCTCAACTTATCCATGTCCCTAGGAAAACCATATCCTTAGTTGTAATTCGTACAAGAAGAATACTAATTGATATGAGTAGGAATGTGTAAGTTAAAAAATAGCTATTTTTAAATGTGTTCATATTACGCCCTTCAAATAAAGGCCATAAGTAGTTCATGAATTGTGCAAGTCACTTTTTCTGGATTTCATTAAATTATTTCAAAGTAAATAAAATCTTTAGCTCTACCACCAGACACATGGCAGATGAAATCTGTTCCTTTTTCTTGTCTAGCAGCTACAGAAATCCAGTACACTGTGCCCATATCTCCCAAAACAAACAGATCTACCTGCCTATCTGACTCCAGCCAGGCACTGGATGCAATCCCCCAAAACTTCTTCCAATCTTTTTAGGCCTGAAGGATAGTTTATGGGTCCCTGAGGCTACAGGGTCCATAGGAGAGCCTTTTAAAATAAGCTTCCAAAATTATTGTTTTCTTCCCTCAGCACCAGGGACTGGAGGAGACCATGCCTGATTATCCTATAATTCAAAAGAAATACCTTCACCTGTACATACAGTGAGATAAAATAAGCTCAAGTGTTTAGCAAAAACACTTTCAGACAAAACTAAGACTGTAGCAAATCAAGCTCTGATAAACAAAACACTGGTAGCCTTTTTAGCATACTAACAATATGATTTCCTTTCTTTTAATGATTAAATTGCTCCATCTAATGAGACGTATTACTTTGATTATGTTGACTTCACCTGTAGAACTACTAAAACTGTAGAAAAATAGAAGTTACATTAGTCTTTGTAGACTTTGCTGATCATTTCACCTGTAGCTTTGTACTCAAGTCTATCATTGATATTATTGTGTTATTTAATGCATTAGATAGATGTATGAATGGTTAGGTATTACTTTTTTCCCCTTTCTTATAAAAATAATGTCTACCTTTCTTTTTATATTAGATTTTGGTTTGGCCAGGTTAGGAGTAATTTTGCCACTATTGGGAACAGCGTCAATGAACAGAAATAGGGCATCATGCTGGTGTTACAGTGAACCTTCATACGTGTACCAGGTACACCAAAGCCATCTACTCTCATTCAGTGATGCTAGAAGGCAGTGTATTGCATATATACATTCCCACTTAAAAATGTGAATAGGAGACCATGGAAAATATATATTGCTCTTGAAGATATTCTTTAGAAATTATTCTAATTTTTTGCTTGGACAAACATCCTAGTTGCATCTCAACTCAAAAAAGAGGGTAACCTTCTATTCTTGTTACTGGATAAGCACACTGAGGAATTTACTGTAGCACACCACAATCCCACTCAACTCACACAGCAATGCATGAGGGACAGCATGGTATAATGGCTATGAGGCAGCCCTCATCCCAACACACAGACAGAATGGTGTCAGAACGTATTCCAAGTTCCTTCCGTTTAGTGATAATCAAAAAAGACAATTTTGGTGGAGATTTCTCCTGTTCACAAAGATCTTGATTTAACATTTAGCTTAGAGATCTTTCTTTTCATACGATAACCCTGCATTCCTAATCTTGTGAGACTCACTTTAGTATACCATTAGGACAGGACTTGTACTATACTTCACAGCACACAGATCCACTGACAATAATAATTAGGTGAACATTGCTTAGAACTTTATGGCAATGTTTCTCATTTGATTAATTCAGATATTCTCATTAAGTTATAGGGTTAAATGAAAAGATAATGCAAAAAAGATTTCAAATAGGAAAGCTAAGAATATTGATGATCAATATGAACACAAAAACAAGGCCATAAGGTTTTGAACTACTTTACATGTCCTTAAGCTTTTCAAATAGAGAAAGGAAAGAGGATATACAAGAGAATTGAAATCAAATTATAGCTACTTTTAAATGCCAGCTACTCTTTAAGTCTAGTTAGGCTTCACTAGATTTGCAGGAAGAAATAATCTTAATGAAGAGCATTCCAATGAAGTAGAGTAAAATTTTATAGTGAAAATTCACATCCTGAATATCCAAGAACATAAAAATATTCTGAATTACTGTCAACCATTTCTAAGCAACTATTAAATTCAAAGGATAACATTAATGAAACTGGGTAAGCAGAGTTTTCAAAGAAAATACATTTTTTTAAACATATTGTTATGGAAGCAATATAAAAAATTGCATATTCCTATCTGTTTTCTTTTATTTGGAAGTATTGAATGGCATCTATCATCTTTTTGGGCTGTGCTTTATTCTTGATTATATTAAAAAATGAGGAAAACATACAGAACTGAGATCCTCTAAAAAGGAGGTAGGACAACTAATGACTGTTACCCAGAAGACATATTCTTCTCTCATTGGAGAAGCACTTCCCTATTTTTGTCCTCTTCTATCTAAAAATAAATATTTTTAATCTAACCTTGAAAAGTTCTTCAGAACATCATCTAGCTTAAGTACAGAATCTGTTTTTATGTCCTTAACAAATGCACATCAGCTGAACAGTAGGAGAAAAAAAAAAAAATCATGAATGGCCAGCAGGTTTTGAAATGTTTTTCTGTATGCACACATTTTCTTTGCTCCCTTTCAGTGATTTCTCTATCAATGCTTTTACCATCCCACTGTAGTAACCATTAGCTTACAGCTGAATGGCCTTTAAATTGCTGACTTTCATAAATAACTCTCAAGGTAAATTAGATTCAATATGGTTGATCATTTCAACTAAAAACGATTTTCATCTGGTGAAGAGCCAGGAAGTTGCATATGACAGAATCAGCTAACTGCTATACCGAAAATCTAACTTTCATAATCTTTCTGTAAAAAACAGATATCAAATACCCTAATCAATTCTCTTTCCTGACACAAGATTTCACACTGTAATAAATGAGGAATAATAAAGCTGTAAAGATTTATAAAAATAAATCTTCAGAAAATGTTAGCAGCATTTTATGCTGTAAAAAGATTTTTCTTGTTACAATTCTCAGTTAGTCCGGTTTATAGGTTATAACTTACTTTAAAAATCCAATAGGTAATAGAAATATTTTCCATTCTATTTGAATAAAGATATAAATGATTATTCCTGTAGTAATTTCACTTTAGACCCTTTGATATATTAGAGTGCTTATCATTGAACAATAATCTTTCAGAAAAAAAAAATTGCTTCCATTCTACTATGTCCTTCCAAGAATGGTTGAAAGTTACTTGGATGATTGTAAAAGTCACTAGTTAAGGTCAATCTGCCAGCATGACATTAACAAAAATGGTAAACTAGGGAAACCCCAACATGCAGCAATGAAGAGAGAAACTCTGAAAATATTCAGTAGCTTCTATATTTTCTAGTAAAGAGGGGCTGAATGTCTTTTCATGTGAATAAGCTGCAGACTAGAACTATTAGTTAAATTTAACAGTGTGTAAGAATCTGTGCTCAAATTTGGCATTCCTGTCCTTGCTCAGAATTTACTTTTCAGTGAATATGACCTCTTGAAAGTTCCACATCCTTAAAGAATACTTCTTTTAACCTCCTTTGCATCTATAGGAAATTAAAGCATGTTGTCCTCTGATACAACACTGCTAAATTAATCTCATAAAAATTAAATTTTGCTATAAGATTTTTTTTCTTTATTAACTCTAGAAATCCATGCATGAACAATTACAAAGCAGTAAGAGTTCTATTTATTTTTTAACCTTATCTGTAGAATATAAAATTAATCCAGAAGAAGGATCAAGATTATAGAATATTGACTGAGGTTAATATCACTGTTAGATATCCCTTTCAGAAGACAAGAATAAGATTGGAGGCATTTAGAATCACAGAATCTTTAAGGTTGGAAAAGACTTTAAACTGCAAAAGATCATCAAGTCCATCCATCTGTCCAATACCACCATGTCAACTAAAGCATGACCTGGAGTGCCACGTCTACACATGTTTTGGCTCCACTACCTCTCTGGCCAGCCTGTTCCGATGCCTGACCACTCTTTCTGTGATGGCATTTTTCTTAACATCCATTGTAAACCTGCCTTGATGCAACCTGAGACCATATCCTCTCGTCTTTTTGCTAGTTACAAGTGAGAAGATATCAACCTCCACCTCACTACAATCTCCTTTCAGGGAGTTGTAGAGAGCGATAAGGTCCCCCTTCAGACTCCTCTTCTCCAGGCTAAACAACCCCAGTTCCTTCAGCCATTCATCATAAGGCTAATGCTCTAAACCTTTTATCAGCTTCACAGCCCTTCTCTGGATGTTCTCCAGCACCTCAATGTCCTTTTTGTAGTGAGTGGCCCAAAACTGAATACAACACTTTAGATGTGGCCTCACCAAAGACAAGTACAGGGGCATGATCACTTCCCTAGTCCTGCTGGCCACACTATTCCTGATACAAGACAGGATGCTTGTTGGCCTTCCTGGCCACCTGGGCACACTGCTGGCTTATGTTCAGCCTGCTGTCAACCAGTTAGGGTATTGGCATAACCAGAATTGCTGACCTTCTGTGGCAGTATGGTACTCAAGTCAACTCTGTTACTAGATTGTCAAAACATAATACCACACCTCAATCTCTGAACTCTTTCTTTGAGTTGTCAGTGTCTAAATAAGATGCTCTTGAAGCAAATAACCCATTTTCCATATGAAGAACTATGGTAAGTTAACGTGTGTGGCCTTGACTGTCATAAGAAATATGAAGGTGAATCTTCTAGTCCATCTGACCTTAAGGTAGGAAAAATGTTACCACTTCACCACACAAAGTCTGTTTCCCTTTACATTAAAAATAAAGAGAAAAAAAAAAAAGGCACTGAGTAGAATTGCAGTAAGTTTATAAACTGCCAAAATATCATGTGCTAGTATTTTGATAAAGAATATTCAGGGGAAGGGGGGGGGACAGGCAAAAAATAAGACTGAACTGAGTCCTAATGCAATGTGAAGTCAGTTTTGTTCTATATCAAGTATTCCAAAGAAATTTTTTAAGTTTGTGATATATAAAACTGTAATAGAGCAATGCTACAAAAACTATTTTAAGCATAATGAACCTAATACAAATCTCTCTCAAATGGCTCACCAGGCTGTCATGGGGCATGATTCTTTATGACCTTATCAAAGACATCATAAAGAGGAACTTCATTTCAATAAACAAGGATTTAAGAGGCAGAAAAAAGTCCCTCATATCAGGAAGTGTGAGGGGCAATGGAGGAAAGAACAGAATGAGGAGGAAGATGGTATTACACACTGGGAAAGAAAACCCACAAGTGAATCATCATCCTGTTTTCTTGTAACCTAGAATATTCTTGTCATGGGGAGAAATAAATCTCTAATAGAATAATATATAATTTAGAATGTGAGTTTTTAAATTAAAGAGAAGGTACTTAAATTATAATTTTTCACTTAAAAATGCAGCACTTTTCATAAAAACCCCACAACCCTGTCTTACATCTTTGGAAAGCTATGTAGAAGAGCTATGACATTTTTAGTTTAGGTGATTTCATTTGCTTAAATGTAAATTGTGGAGTTTTATGGATTTGTAGAAATTCACTCAGTATTCACGTTACTAGGAGTTTAATGAAATTCTATTACCAGTATGCTTTTTCTGTAAAATCTATTATAATTTTGTATTGTAATGTTGATAATAACAATTGCTAAAATGTAAAGGTTTTTCCCATTTAACTAGAGTTCCAGCCCAGGACTTCTTAATAAAGAGACAGACTATGTACTGAAGTATTTTCTTTTACCTTCTTTCAATGACTCATATGACAAGAGCAATAACTCTAGATCTCTCTATTGCTTATCTCCAATTCTCTCAACATTTTTAGTTATTTACAAGGATTATTTCATGGATTAAAGCCAGTGACATATAATGTATTAAAATTAGAAAATATTTTCATCCCAATAAAATTGCAACTAAAAATAAAAGAAACAAGTAATATGCTTTATAAAAAATATTAAATTGGTGTAAGATTGATTTTCCATACCAATGAACTTTGTACTACAACTCCACACTACCTTGCATTGTCATCAATATTTCCAGAGAGAACAGCAACAGTAAGATCTATCAATATTTGCTTCCACAAACCATAGTAAAAAAATGGTATTAAGTGGAAGGGTCTAGCAGTAAAAACAGACTTTAGGATATTAAAGAAAGTAAGAGTTTCGATAAGGTGTGAAAGAACTCACAGATTGTAGCACAGATTAGTCTGCAGATGATGTACCACCATATGCTTGGCCAAAGAAATTACCTTTAAATTGATACACAAGTAACAGAGTAGGAGTTATGTGTATGAAAATGGGGCAGTCGAACTAAAATCAGTATGATCAGTATGCCCTAGGAAAGTAGGATATAATTTTTATTTTTTTGCTTATTTTGAAAAGAACTGCAGTAAGAATTTCAGAAGTACAGATCACCTATCTCTGTACAAGGAAATCCCACAGCCTTTAATTAGTAACAGAATTTGGTTTTGTTAATTAAAAAGTTAGATAGATTACAAATACTTTGGGTCTGAATGTCTCCTGTTTGTAAAAAAGAATTTAAAAAAAAAGAGATGGCTGTAAAATTGATTCAGTGAGATTCCTTCCTCTTCCTTACCTTACCATAGGAATACGAAGACAGAAAAATATCAATGACATATAGGATATAGTAAAAAGTAGAAAAGTGAAAAAAATATGTCAGTAAGGAGGAAACCTAAACAATTTAGATAAAAGACATTAAGGGATAATAAACTCTGAATGTTTGAAGAACTGCTATGATATAGATGGAATAAAAGCAGAGCTATTGGTCCATGACTGCCAGGACCTGATAAAACAAAACAGTACCTTCAGTTTCTGGTATTATTTTTTTTGGGGGGGGGGCAGCAAGTTTGTTATATTATGAGCTGCTAACACTATGAAATGGCAAGGTTCACACACTGCCTAAGGTTCTTTGGAATATCAGACTCAGACTAACTCTGATTTCTAGGGGAAGCATGTACTTCATTTTATTTATGTTTTTAAAACTCTGCAACTGAGGGAAGCTCAATGGCCTTTTCCATTACAAGGGGAGTGATAACTGCATCTAAATGTCAAGCTTGTAGACAGATAGAATCAAGACTAATCACCACAGGAGAGTGGCATGGTTAAAAGCTGAAAATTATTAGTTCTCATGTAGCTTAAAACAAGTTTAAAAGTACTTTTCATGTGTCTAATCATTCTAATTAACTACATTTATGAAATTTAAATAAAGCTAAACCATATAAGATTTTATTCAGAAAGGAAGATGTCTTTATTCAGAATCACTTAGCTTCTGAAAGAGTACACGTGATGCTTCAGTATTAAATATTTTGATACTTTGTAGTGTGATTCTCAAAATAATGGCACAATGACACAGGGATTGAGTAAATTTAAAAGAAAAAATGTAAATCAAAGTTTTATCTGTTGGAAAATAATTTCTACTATAGTTGTTTAAAATTTAAAAATGAAGCAAGGTATAATGAATTCCTTTAAAGGCATTTTTAAAAGAATGCTTCCGTGTGGAATATTCTCGTTAAGACTCATTTTGGAGCAGCTTCTTTGCAACAGCAGTTTCTGACATGACCATTTGAAAGCAATCCCCTTAATACTTGTTGAAAATTGGTAATTCTGAGTGGTTTAGTTAAAACAGCTGTTCTGCATTAATATATCTGAGCCAGCCAACGATTTCAATTTCTAATCATTCTGCAGATAACAAAACTGAAAAATTGCTTGACATTTGAGCATGGATTTCTGTCAGTCATTGGAATGAATACTCTTTTCTGAGTCTAAAATAAGTGTACAATTTTAGAGATTTCTTCCATTTACCTTGAAAAAATGATGGGCTTGCATTCTTGTAGTGGAGAAAAAGGAGGAACAGAGTTTCAGTGACTCTCAGTTGTCATTGGGTAGCAAAGAAAATATATATTTTGACTCTTCTGTTCTAATGACCATTCCTTCTTGTACTCTATTAAGACATACATTTCTGAAAAACCACCTCTAAGCTATACATAAAAGTGATTCAATAAATGACATTCACCCACTGGCTCAGCTGCACACCCTCAAGCTCAACAACTTCTTTAGACCCATCTGTTAACATAACTAGAGAGAAATGGGTGATTAAATGATCATGTATAAAATTATCCCAAAAAGGAAGAATTTGCAACACACACACACACACAGAAGGCTGCACGTACATCCATCCTCAGGGCAAGAGTTTCTTCAGTCTAAATTTGTCTTAAATGGACTCTATGATGGAAGATCAAAGAAGGTCATTTGAAACCCTCTCTATTGGTTTCATTAAATCATATTTCAAAAAACCAAGCCACTCATCAAAACTGTTCCTGATTTGATACACATCCCCCTGCCAAACTAAAAGAAATAGAAAATTTCAGACTATAAACTCCTGTTCAGAAAACCCAGATTTATTCTTCATCAAAAAGATCATTAGATTTCACAGGAATATTTCCTCTCATTCAATCCACAAGAAACCTTGATTTCATTATTTTCTTGATAGTCTCACAATGACACAACTATTTAAAGATGAGTGGAAAGCAGTACAATGGAGCCTACCCACCTTGTTTAGCTATTCCTCCACATGGAACTAGCTAGCGAGGATGGCTTTATGAAAAGAGGATTGAGAAAGACATAAAAGATATATCTTCAGTTCTGTATATCAACGCTCTAACCAGTAAATTATTTTTTAAGACTGGATGCCGATAGAAAAGAACACTGTATTCTCAGATTACTTAATACCCAAGATCAGAGCGTTTATTCCAAACAGGCAGAAATATTGTTCCTTAGTCTCAAATCAAACCAGCTTATATTACTGATAAGGTTTAATTTACCACTGGCTCAGCTGATCTATTCAGTTTTCTGATTTTTTTTTGTTCTCAAATTATCAGCACAAATTGCTCTAAGCAGAAATTAAAGCTGCAATTACAGATATTTTCTTAGAGTTAGGATTTCACTGCAAAATACGATCAAATGAAATACAAATAAATATTGTAAGTAATAACAAATCTTCACATTTCAAGAATGCCACTGATATGATAATTGGCAGCATTCAGATTTGAGCACTGTGTAAAACAGGAATAGAATGAATATTTTTAATATTAAAAAAGAAGAAAATGGAAAACAATCAGGTTTATTTCTTAAAAAGTACAAAACTTCAAAGTCCTTTCTTACTGAAGTGTTTGATTTTTTTTTACTTGAAAATATCCCCAAATACTGGAAGAGCGTTTTTCCAATGAAAAAGTAATGATAAGTTGTAGTACTTCTGATAGTAAGAGAAATACTACTCAATATAACAAAAGTAGCTGTGCTGTAGCACAAAGAAAGATGATTATGAAAGGGGAAATGTATGCAAGCCATGAGGAAAAGCTTCCTGATACTCACGTGCATTATTCATAGCACTGATAGTAGCATTCAATCTAGCCTCGCTTTTTGTATGACTCAGGGTATCGACTTTCCACCAGTTATCTCATTATCAATCCAAATAACTTCTGTTTGGCTGAAATGCATCTTTGAGAAACCAGAGTCATCTATCCTTGTTGACAAAAGACAGAAAAATCTTCATTTCCTTTTGTTATATCTCCAGTCACTAATCTCCCTCACTACTAAAGTTTATGTCTCATTTATACCTCAGATTTAGGAGACTGCCTTTGTATACTGTATTTTTCCCTAATAAAAAGCATTCATTATCAAGTAACCTCTTCAGTCAGTTCCAATAAACCAATGAGATGTAGATCTTTAAGAGCAAAATTTGTTAAGAGGTACTAACAAAGGTATCTAAAAGCCAAAAAGAATCCTCAGCACTTGACCGTGTTATTTCCAAAGGTCAAAAACAGTGACTGAGCTCCTTTGAAATTAAATAGATAGAATTAAGGGTGATCAAAAGGTTCATATTATGTTTCCTGAGAAGATTACCAATTCTCCACCTATTCACAATGATCTTGAAGTCTCTTCATAGAGCTATAAACTGAAGTATCTTCTAAAGCACCTGGATGGGGACTCTTCTTTCCCCTTCTCTTCCAGGCACTGTTTTTAGATACATATCTGTCTGAAAAAGAGCCCTATACCACTTGTGCTCTTTGCTGCCCATCAGAATGCTGCTGTTTGGTGTGGGAAATACACTGACCTGCTTTCTCAGTCTCCGAGGGAAGTAAATCCATTTGGCTACTCTAGAAGGTAAGGTAGCCTGTGAGAGCTGGGTAGCAGTTAAACAGCGTTTCTTCCAAGCCCAGGATAAGTGCATCCCTTTGAGCAAGAAATCAGGAAGGAGTGGCAGAAGACCTTTGTGGATGAGCAGGGAGCTCATGAGTAAACTCAAAGGGAAGCAGAAGGTCTATGAATTGTGGAAAAAGGGTCTGAGCACCTGGGAAGAATATAGGGATGTTAGGACACGATTAGGAAGGCTAAAGCCCACCTGGAAATGAAACTGGCAAGGGACATAATGGATAATAAAAAGTGGCTTTTTAGATATGTGAATAGTAAGAGGATGACCAGGGATAATGTGGGTCCCCTGCTAAATGAGGTGGGTGCCCTGGTGACAGGGGGATGCTGAACTCCTTATTTGCTTCAGTCTTCATGTCAAAGACCTCTCGGGAACCCCTGGACACTGGAAGCAAGTATTAGAGTTAGGGAAATGAAGAGCTCCCCTCTGGTTGAGGTGGGGGTGGTCCAGGAGTGTCTCAAAGGGATTGAGACTAGAGAAAAGAAGATTAAGGGGGGGGACCTTTTAATGTTTATAAATACCTTAAGTATGGGATGCAGGGGGAAATGGCCAGCCCCTTTTCAGTGGTCTGTGGAAACAGGACAAGAGGCAATGGCTGCAAGTTAGAACACAGGAAGTTCCGCACCAACATGTGGAAGAACTTTTACACAGTGAGGTTGACAGAGCACTGGAATAGGCTGCCCAAGGAGGTGGTGGAGTGTCCATCTCTGGAGATATTCAAGACCCGTCTGGACATCTACCTGTGCAATATGAGCTAGAGAGCCTGCTTTGGCAGGGGGGTTGGACCCAATGATCTCTTGAGGTCCCTTCCAACCCCTATGATTCTGTGGTCTGGAGATCAGAGTACAAAGCAGTGGAAGTGAATCAGAAGCTTTCAAAGGAAAGCTTCAAAAGAGAAGTTGCATGCATTGCATCGTTTCTTTCTCAAAGTTTGAAAATGTTAAAATACAGGCTTAAGTTAAATTGATACATCCTAATGTGTGCTATGTTTATTTTACAGATGCCTAGTCATTTATACAAGTTTTTGCAACTTAGTTTTTATCACCATCACATTTCCTGTTGACTCACGTGCTTATATATGCACTGTTTTTATTTCCTCTGATCCCATTTCTCAAAGTTTATATCTGCTTGTGCAAGACACCTTAAACTCCAAATGAGATTATTAGTTATATTAAGGTATCTAAGTATTATGAAACATGAACCATTTCAGTGAATTTTTCAGCAATTATCATTTGAGAATTGACTTTTAAGAATGCAATTTGAAATCATTTGCTTTACTAACAGTTAAGCTAATTTTAGCTATTAACAACCTCTCATCTCTAAAATATTTCTTTCTGCTTCTCAGTAATCTCACTTTTGCAAATAGATTACATAAAAAAATTGTTGGATTCTAAAGTTGATTATTTCAAGGTTTTTCCTTAGGTTTTTTTTTTACCAGCTACTGTAGTTATTAGCTGCAATGAAAACTCCAGGATAATAAATAAAAACCAGAGAGGCATGTTATTTTAAATAATACCTTAATTAATTTATGGATACTTCAATGTTTTGTACAACACCAGTAGTATTGATAATAGGGCATATCTTCACAGGTGACATTCAACTAAGATACCACTTCTCTGAAGGATTCACTCCTGGCCTGGCACAGATTTCCAAAATCCTCTGCAACCATCTTAATAGAGTAAAAGATTAACATTTGAATAGGCCGTATAGGGAATGCTGCTTCATACTTCATTGGTTTACCTCGTGTAATTTTAAACATTGTATAAAACATGAATCTAGGGAAAAATATGTATCCAAAACATCTCTTCTCTTACTCAAGATTATAAATAAACTTCTGTAATCTTATTTAAACATATACTGCATGACAAATCCATACTTAATACACCTCTGTTAAAGACTTTGTATGATACAGAGAATTAATTGAGCCCAGTGTTACCACTTTATATGCAAACTACCTGTGCATAATTATGAATATAAATGCAGCCTTAAGAGAAACAGACAGAAAAGCTCAATGATTTTAGTGGACTCCCTCAACATTTTTCATTTACTGCAATAACAACAAAAAAATAACCCCAATATTTAGTCTAATTCTACCCTCTTAAAAAGTTCCTCTCTATCTTTCTCATAGGCTCCCCTTAGGTAATGAAAGATCACAATATAGTCTACCCAGACCCTTCTCTTCTCCAGGCTGAACAACCCCAACTCTCACCACAACGCCAATGAGATCACAGTCCAGCAGGCATGAACATGTCTCCAACTCCTCTTGGTGATTCCTCATACTACATGCGTTTGTGTAGAGGCATTTAAGTTGGGCCTCTGATGAAGTTGACTTACTGGCTGGAATTCCTTTGTACTGCACTTCAGGTGTTCTGCTGACTGTTGATCCTCATCCAGGCTTTGTGCTTTGATTGCATCAAACTGGTAGGAGTGGGGTGGACTGAAATTCCCCTCCTCTGGCAACTTTAAAGTCCTTTTCACCAGCTTGACATGCCTATGACTGAAGATTCTCTTCCCCTTCTTTTACAGATCAGCCCCCATGGACCAGGTTTCTCAAAGTAAGTCACGTGGTCTAAGTAGCCAAACCTCAAGCTGTGGCACCAGTCCTGTAACCATTTGTTGACTTGCCAAATTCAGCTAGTCTTTCAAACTCTTTCCCTTTGATGAAAAAACTGTCCATGCTCTTGAGTTCCTTACTGCCCATCTTGGGGCTCTCTAGCTGCCTTAGACACTCTTGGCTGCATCACTGGCATCCATGTGAAACAACAGCAGCAGGTAATAACAGACTGTATGAAGCTTGGTAGCCTCTCAGTGACACCACTGGTTTGAGCCCCATGTAAGCAGCATACCTCTTTAGAGTGCATCATGTCAGCCTCTGTATCTCTCAGAAGAGAGCTCCCTATTACTACCACCTGTCAGCTTTTCTCAGGTGCACTGGTCATTATATGGGGAGCAGATCAGGCTGTCTCACTTGGCTCCAGCATCTCTCCTGTCTTTTCTTCAGTCTGCAGAGTAGTGAAGCAGTTCTGCAAGTGTACCTTATCCCTCAGGGGAAGTGTCTTCCTCCTGCTGGTCATTGTTGTCACAAGCTTCCATCTTTCTGCATTATTCAAGATGCAGATCCCCTTCCTTTTGTGTATGCTGGTGGGGGAGTTTTTGGCTGTTTGGCCATGGTCTGTGGGTCCATTGGAGACAATGCTTGGAACTAGCTATCTAATGTATTCTCGGCCTCCCTGATGTTACTCAGCCTTCTTACTACCTCCTGCAACTTAGCCACCTGTTGCAGGAGGCCCTCCACCTGGGCATATCTTGTGCAGGTAGATCAACCCTGAGCCAGGGAGAAAGGTCTGGGCACTTCCAGCAGCTTGAGGTCTGCACTGCAACCTCTCCCTTCAGCAGCTCCATCTTGGTGGAGGCATCAGCCATTGATAGGGTAGATGGTGCAGACCCCCCAGCCAGAGCCATACATACCACAGTATGGAGCCAAAATACTCACTTGAAGACAGCCCTTAAAGAACATGGCATGGTATGGTAAATACTTTGTGAATGGAGAATTTGCTAAGGAGCAGGCAAGTTAATGAGTGAATTTTTCATGGTATTTAATGTAATAAGACACAGTCAAATGAGACTGACATGACGTTAATATTCTCTTAATGACAAAATTTCTATATTACAATTTATTATGCTGAAAGATATTATGCCTGAGCAATTTTCCAAACAAGTCGGTTATGTTTGAGTTGTATTTGGGTTTGTTGGAGTTGTATTTGGTTTGGTTTTTTTCTCCTCTAACAGGATGTTTTCTGTGCCTTCTTTCTGGTATTTAATCTGTGTTTTCTGGGTATCCTTGGTTTCCATCTTTTATACCCTATTCAACTGCTTAAATCATACAGCTTATTTTGAATCTAAATGTTATTTTAGTGATCTTGGTCTTATTTTGGTTGACATTCCTCAGCTACTATTTAATCCAAAGTGGAGCCAGGGAGTTCTCAATTTTGCAGTTATCTGTTTGGATACTATATACTATATATGGAGTATATACTATATACTCCATCTGAATCAATAACACAGAAAAAATTTCTCAACTGATTTAGCATCTCAGCTGACCTGTTCTCCTCTCTGTGAACTGCATTCACTGGCAGAAACTAGTTTAAAAAGGTTAGATACTAGGATGCACTTCGTGGATTACATTACCATAACAATTTTCTTTATATCCTTCTGACTATGGTTTTATTGTGAAATGGAATCAGTGAATTGGTTGGGTTTTAGTTCCATCAGTTGTTAACGCAGATTAAAGATCTTATGGAAATAGGCTATTTCTGAACAGTCATCCCTGTCCCCAAGCATAGCAGAGCACATTTCATTAATTCCAGTGTGTTTTAGAAAGCATGACTACCCCGATTATGTGTGATGCTGCAACCACAGAGCATTTCTACAGTCATTGCTTAATTAAGGAGAATACTTCCATATTCAGTAATGGTATGAAATATTTGGGGGGGGGAATCTAACCATACTTGTAGTTAATGCTAACGCAGCTGAAGGATTTATAGTCTAGAATATTTAATGAAACTTTTGGGTCTTTGTGCTTCCTACCCTCATAAAAACAATACTCATCCCCATGCCTTGTTGGACGTCACATGTAAAGTCAAATTTAACAAAAAAAGTTCCAAAAGTAAAGTGGCAGGACAGAGATATTCATCATGGTCTGTATTCCTCAGGTCCCTGTTGCCAAGATCTGTTCCTGGACATAATAGAAGCGGTTGCCCAAATTCAAGATCTCTACTGAGAACAGCAGAGTCGCGTTCACTAAAGTGCAGCCAGATAGGGAGTCTGCTTACTTCCCCACATGCTCATGATAACCTACTTTCCCACTTAATAAATATGTGATAGCCAAAAAGATGCAAGTGATTGGTGGCAACTTTGGAAGATAACATTGGTTAAGAATTGAGATTCCACTTCAACACAGCTCTTAATGCTCTATAACAGCCTATTAAAGCACACATGACTCAGGCTTTTTCGTTTCTTTTTTCTTTTTTATTGGAGACAGTCCAATGAAGGGCTCCAAAAATGATTAGTGGAATAAAACATCTCTTTATGAGGAAAGTCTGAGAGGCCTGGATGTGTTTAGCCTGAAGAAAATAAGACTGAGAAGGGATCTCATCAACACTTACAAATATCTACAGGGTAGGTGTCAAGAAGATGAGCCGAGACTCTTCTCAGTGGTGCCTTTCAGTACAAGAGACAATGGGCACAAACTGGAAGACAGGAAGCTCCACCTGAACACAAGGAAAAGCTTCTTCACTCTGTGACAGAACACTGGAACAGGTTGCCCAGAGAGGCTGTGGAGTCTCCTCCTCTAGAGAGTTGGACCACATGATCTCCAGAGGTCTCTTCTAATACCTACCTTCCTGTGATTCTGTGACTTTTGGGAGAGGTTTTTTTAAATGTTGATATGTACAGTTTTCTTCAGCACTGGTTATTTTTCACAGTGTTTAGGCTGTAACAACAGCTTTTAAAATAGTCCAATGAATCACAGTAGTGCCAAGATAAATTGATACCAGTAGTAGCAATTCCCTGGAAATCACAGAATCACAGAATCACAGAATCTTAGGGGTTGGAAGGGACCTCAAGAGATCTTCGGGTCCAACCCCCCTGCCAAAGCAGGCTCCCTATCTCATATTACATAGATAGGCGTCCAGACGAGACTTGAATATCTCCAGAGAAGGAGACTCCACCACCTCCCTGGGCAGCCTATTCCACTGCTCTGTCACCCTCACTGTGAAAAAGTTCTTCCGCATGTTGGTGCGGAACTTCCTGTGCTCCAGCTTACAGCCATTGCCCCTAGTCCTGTCCCCACTGACCACTGAAAAGGGGCTGGCCAATTCCCCCTGCCACCCATGTCTAAGATACTTGTAAACACTAATTAGGTCCCCCCTAAGTCTTCTTTTCTCCAGGCTGAACAGACCCAGCTCACTCAGCCTTTCCTCATAGGGGAGATGTTCCAGACCCCTAATCATCTTTGTCGCCCTTCTCTGGACTCTCTCCAGAAGGTCCCTGTCTCTTCTATACCAGGGAGCCCAGAACTGGACACAGTATTCCAGGTGGGGCCTGACCAACGCAGAGTAGAGGGGGAGGATCACCTCCTTCGACCTGCTGGACACACTCTTCCTGATGCATCCCAGGATCCCATTGGCTCTCTTGGCCACCAGGGCACACTGCTGGCTCATAGCCAACCTGTCATCCACCAGGACCCCCAGGTCCTTCTCCATAGAGCTCTTTTCCAACAGGTCATCCCCCAGCCTGTACTGATACAGTCGGTTATTCCTCCCCAGGTGCAAGACTTTGCACTTGCTTTTGTTGAATTTCATTAGATTTCTCCCTGCCCAGCTCTCCAGCCTGTCCAGATCTCGCTGAATGGCAGCGCAGTGTTCCTGCGTGTCAGCCACTCCTCCCAGCTTTGTATCATCGGCATACTTGCTGAGGGTGGATGCTATTCCCTCATCAAGGTCGTCAATGAAGATATTAAACAGGACTGGACCCAACACCGAGCCCTGGGGAACACCGCTAGTCACAGGCCTCCATTCAGATTCTACTCCACTGATCACGACCCTCTGAGCCCGGTCTGACAGCCAGTTCTCAACCCACCTCACTGTCCACTCGTCTATCCCTTGTTTCCTCAGCTTCTCTATCAGGATGTTGTGGGAGACAGTATCGAAAGCTTTGCTAAAGTCGAGGTAGATGACATCCACTGCTCTCCCTCCATCCACCCAGTTGGTAATAACATCATAGAAGGCTATGAGATTGGTCGAGCACGATCTCCCCTTGGTGAATCCATGCTGACTATTCCTCATGACCTTCTTCTCTTCCAGTTGTTTGGAGATGGCATCCAAAACAAGCTGTTCCATCACCTTTCCAGGGACAGAAGTGAGGCTGACAAGTAACAAATGAACCCCACTGTTTGAATATGCTCACTGCAACAGAATACAAGATTATTCTGTATCTCAGAGTGATGAGCAGTCATTCAGTGATGCTGCAAATGGTTAGTAAATGCTTAGTGAGTGTTGATCCTATTGACAAACGTGACAAATTAGGCTAAGATTAATTTTTAAATGATATCATGACAATTAGCAGAGAAAATATATCTGGTAATACCTTCAATTAGTAAGGTTTTTGGGTTAATGGTCTGTGTACTATACAGACCAGAGGCTTTGAAGGTAAGGTAAATAAGTGGTGTAATAATATTTAAATGTCAAGAGGCACTTTTCTGCAGCCAGAACATCATCACACAAGCAGTATAACTGTTGAAGGAAAGTGAGACATATCCTGAAAGGCATTACAAAATTTAGAGGCATTTTCAATATGATGACACTAGATTTATTCTTCCATTATATTTGTACAAATAGGTAAAAAGAAAGAAATTAAGTCAAAGCAATAGCCTTTTCCTAAACTAAGATTGTATTAAAAGCCAAGTTTGGGTATATTTAGAAGCAGCCACAATTAAATTACTATAGTTCATGGCAGACAGACACAAGCCAGCTGCAGTCCAAAAGCTGCATAGTGACAAGAATACATCACAAACCATGACAAAAGGCATGGTATATTAATCCAAGTAGGATAAGTATGCAAGCATACATATTCAAATTTCCAAAGAGATGGTATCTGTCCAAAGTAATTCCAATTTTCTTCTATTCATCTAAGGAGAATGCCCATGATAAATGGGGTTCTCTTGAAGCTTTAATGAAGCACAGCCAGAACACTATGTGCTACAGAGTAGCGTAGCATGTTACACATTTTTTTCCACTTACTTTTTTCCAGACTCTAATTCCTCAATGAACAGGAGCATAACTTGACATTACTTAGTATCTCATCAAACAGCTACATGTTTCTTCTTCCTGAGTGGTTTTGATCTTCCCAGTATTCACAAAAATTGAGTCACACAATCATAATTAATTTGTAATACGAATGAGCTCTGTAACATCTGCAATTGTATCAAGTAGACACAAAGGAGGATTATTTTTTTTTTAATTTTTAAAATTTGCTTAATTGTGCATAGTCATATTAACATATTCTGAAACTATAGTCCCTTTAGGCTGCCAAGGTTTATTCTGAAGCTGATTTATACAGAAACAGGTAAGTGATTGTGCTTCTCTAAAATGATGTATCTTACCCGCACAGAATGCTGACATACTTTAGAATTAATTATATAACTAGGTAGAAAGGGTGGTGGATTTATTTTAGGGGAGGGGTTCTTTCTACATATTTATCTATGAAAAATTAGAATTTCAGGAAATCAGAAGTCAACCTTCCACATGTATATACTCACAGACATATATTATGATCACAAATAGCAACTAGTAATACCAGTTTGTTCTGTCCCTGTTGGATGGAACTTAGTCTGTGTTACTCTCTCCCCACTTGTCTTTGTGCAGTTGTAAATGATCAGACACACCAGAGGTTATCTAGAGGTATAAATCACTTTCTATATCATTCACTATTATAGAGTTATTTCAGAATTTATGAAAGATGTTCAAGACACAGATATTGACACTTTCTTAAATCCCAATCCCAACTATTAATATCAGACCCCATCAAGAACACAAAACATAAAGGTCAAATCAAAAACTCAGTATAATGCATCTATAACCTTGTGTCCATCTGTGTCTGCTACCAGATGTTTCAGAAGCACACACACAAAATCCAGAAGTGGATTAATCTGTCACCTTATATTAAAAGCCAGATATTCCCAAATGTAACTTCTTTGAGCCCTGACACATGCAGGTTTCTGTCTCTTCTACAGTACTATTAAGAGATGACAGCCACAGTTCCAGACAACTCTGTTTTTTAGGACTGAACTCTTGTATAGTCAGGTTAGGCAGATTTCAGGCATGTAAGGCAGAGTTGAATATAGACTACTGTTTCAAAGTCCGATTTGGGAGCAAATAAAAATATGAATTCTTTATATACTTGGAAACAGAAAAAGGCATTTTTGCACTGTTATTCAGCTAGTTAGGTTGCTGCATCAGGAAGTGGTAGTTTTAATTTCTAGATCCTCTCAGACCAAAGAAGTTAAAACCTCTCTCTTCTACTTTCTATCCAATCAGTTAACCCTGACCTCACATTCTTGATAGCTGGTCACTAGTTTTTTTGCTGAAGCTGAAACAATATTCAGAAAAATCTACAAAGAAAAAAAATAATTCAGGCATCAAGGAAGATAGGATTGTCTTGAGAAGAATTTCTCTTTAATTCTGAACTGATACACTCATTCAGTGTCTTTTGTGCCAAAGAATATCCGGTAGAGGACAGAAAAAACAGGTAAATACCCTCATACTCTGATGGGCGAATTCACCAAACCTTCCTATTAGGTAGAGCCTATACTTTTTATAGATGGGCCTGAACAACACAGCTGACAATAGAATTGAAGCCATTGGAGACCTTAAACTGGAAGTCTGAGTACATGTTTCAAATATTGCCTGCACAGTTCAGTACAGCTGATAAAAATACCTCTCTGTAACAGGACAATTATATATTGTTTGGGTTCTCAATCCTTTGGGAATTACATCAACTTGCATGTATTCTTAGAAAATATATGGTCTCTTACATTCAAAGTCAAGGGTGTGTTAATTTTTTACAGCTTCATCTAAATATAGATGCATGCCTAGCTGCATCAGATTTAATATCCATCAAAGAAGAATGAGTCAATTTTGGAAATGACATGAACCACCATGACTGCTTGTAAGGAAGAAATGTGCATCATAATGCACGTAAAACTAAGAAATATGCTGAAAAATTTGTGGTTCTCAAGTAAGAACCAGTCTTGTTTTGTACTGTTAATGTACTAAAGTCCCTCTTCAGGACTGTTTTTTTTCTTCATTTTACTCAATATATCACAAGTGCTGCTTTCAAGAACTGTTGTGCTGGAGATACTTCAAAAGAGAGATTTATAACCATTAAATGTATGTTTTGGATGACAGCTTGCATGAATCCCTAATTGTACTGAACAACTACAAAACTTTTAAGAGAACTCCAAAAAACTCATGGAGTCAGGGAAATGAGAGTTTTCAGCAAAGTATCACTAGACTTCATTTGTTTCTGGCCCACAGAGACATTTACCTTAAGGCACTGCTTTAGGCTTTTTGATTTATTAACTATACCTGCCTGGCATTATTTACACTGCTTTTTACTTCTCACTGAATAAAACAGTCTTAACAATATTTCTGCACCCTATTGCAATCCTGTGTTCTAAATTCAATAAATATATTTCTAAAAAGAATATTTATGACAAAAATAATTGTTGTATCCCACCTTTAAACCATATTTAGGGAGAATAATTCATCCCTTATTTTTTATGTTTCTATACATCTGTTTATGAACAAAAATACAGTATGTTCTGGGTAGAACAAAGGCATTAATCTACAGTACAAAGCTCTGCTTACAGGGATAAATAACTTAGCACAGGCTTTTTCTCATGTTATAGTCGTCAGTGACGTGCTTTTAATAAATCCTACAAGTAAAGTTGTTTTTTACTGATTTTACGCAATTTAAGAAATAAAATATTAAGCAAGTAGAAAGAATTCCTTCAGCAAAGAGAGCGGTTTCTATATCTGCTGGTACTGATTTAGTAGCAGAGGTCTGCAGTGTCATACACAGGGATTGGCAGATGAACAATTTTTTAAAGCTACAGGCTTCTAGAAAATGTTCTCAGCTCTGAATCCTGCAGCAACTTATTTTACACATTAACAGCCTGTGCTGCAGCACCTACTTACAGATATAAATGGGAAAAATCAAAATATCAGGCATTGTTTTAATTTTCAAGAACTTAGAAGTTAAAATTCATGCAGCATTCCTATGCTGCTCTACACTTCTCTGTAAAATGACACATAAGTTTACATATTTCAAGTGCCCATTATGTATTTGATAGTTCCTAGTTGATGGTTTTGAGATGAAAGTTTGAGATGTAAGTTTTCCCTTAAAATTAGCTATAATAAATAATATTCTCACAAATTATTGTGAGGTAGGAATAAAGTAAAGAAAACTAGCCACATCCTGATAAATCAATTTTCTAGAGGTAGAGAGATAAAAACAGATTACTAGCACTATTGTAAAAAAAAGTAAGAAATGTGAGGATTAAGAAAGTGTTCCAATTATAATCTAAGAGGAGATAACTTCATTAGTCTGCTGTAAAACTCAAAGAGTAGCTCTGAGAAAAGCCTATGAAGTTTATTGTGGAATTAATCCCAACGTTCCCTGGAATTAACATAATAGAACCAGAACAACACATGTGATTTAGTTTACCTGGGCCAGATAACACATACTGCACTAGCAGCTGCTTCTTGCATTTGCTTTCCCAAAGCAGAATCCCACAGTGCTCCTGAAAATGTAACAGTGAAGCAGAGATACTCGTCTTTAGTTCTATGCAAAATAATTACAGAATCACAGAATCGTAGGGGTTGGAAGGGATCTCAAGAGATCATCGTGTCCAAACCCCCTGCCAAAGCAGTTTCCCTAGGACATATCGCACAGGTAGATGTCCAGATGGGTCTTGAATATCTCCAGAGAAGGACACTCGACAACCCCCCCTGGGCAGCCTGTTCCAGTGCTCTGTCACCCTCACTGTGAAAAAGTTCTTCTGTATATTGGTGCGGAAGTTCCTATGCTCCAACTTGTGGCTATTGCCCCTTGTCCTGTCTCCACAGACAACTGAAAAGAGGCTGGGTATTTCCCTCTGTGTCCCACACTTAAGGTATTTATAAACATTAATAAGATCCCCTTTTTAGACTTATTTTCTCAAGGCTGAACAGCCCCAGCTCACTCAACCATTCCTCATAGGGCTGATGCTCCAGGCCCTTAATCATCTTCATAGCCCTCTGCTGGACTCTCTCCAGGAGAAAATTGCCATGATGCAATGACTGCATTGAATTGTGCTTCCCCTCACGCCATTTCTAGTTGTGCTTAAATGAGTGAAAATTAAGTCATCATGAAGCAAAAAAAAGGGGCTTCTCAAACTTACAGTCACTGAAGTTGAACAAGCTAGCACAAAGAACTCCAATTGCTCTGTTTTAGCTAGGCAGTCTTGAGATAAGACCAGGCAATGTTGTGCATAATTAAGAAAAAAATTCCTGTGTGCAGAATTGCCTTTTGCCTTCTTTTTCTGTTTTTCATTTTTGTACAAACCCATTTATCAAACTCTGGATGCCTTTGATAAACCTCCTAACAGCATGTAGAGTTTAGGAAAATAGAGACATAAATAAGCACTGGAACATTCTCTTTTTGTGCCAGGTAATATTGGGCAACAGATTTTCCAGACCTTACAAAGTTCTCTGGGTTTATTGGTATCTACTCATATACTTTTTGAAATATTTGAAACTTTTGGATATGTAGCAGTCTGAATGTAATACAGGCAGGCACAGAAAAAGTAAGTGTTCTTCCAGCAAATACATTTATGAGTCTTGAGCGGCCCAGTTGCTGTACACTTAAATTATATTCTGTTCAGGGTGTCAAATATTCACAAATCTCAGATAAAACAAAGCAAATGCATAGACTACACATGCAGATATTAAAAAAAGAAAAAAAAAGGAAAAACAGTTGCCTTAGTCAGATGAGCTTTGTCTAAAGCTTCAAGATGCCACACACTAAACAACTGTCCAACATCCACATTGCAACAAATACAATACATTGGTTCTATAATAATAAAAGAACATCTGGGAAGATATCTGTGTAACAAAAATATGCAAATACCTATGGTTTTCTGAAGCTAGTGTTATAAGAAGTTAAATCAAAAACTTAAAATTCCAAGTAACAACATTATCACAAGCCTCTACCTTTCTAATTTTGCCCATCAATTGCATCATTTTAATACCTCTTAATTCTGCCAGGAAAAATAGATGGGTTGCAATTTTAAAATAGTTTCTCTTTCAAAAGATATCTGTATACATTCAACATTACACGCCATTCACATAATCAGAAAGTCATAGACTGGAAATAGATTTTTTTGATAACTGTACCACACACATTAATCTCTTTTTCCTACTTTCAAATCTAAATAAAATAGAACATTAAAGCCATTTCATTATTTTGCACACCAGTCCTATTTTCTCTCTTGTTTCTCATAAGATAATTTTAATTGCAAATTACAGATTGTATTTTAAAGTACATACTGTCCCATTATGCACTGTTTCTTTGTCAAATAAAGATATGAGTGGAAGAATGAATTTAAACAGCAATTTTCTACTGCAGAAATTCTTCTAAAAATACTAGAAGAATACTATTGATTTCACTAGGAAGCTGAAATACAACAAGCCACGTAACAGAGCAAAGGGTCATACATGTAATTTTCTAACAAAGATAAATACATCAACTCTGACACTGATTTTATCCTGAATATTTTATCTGTGTTTAAAAATAATATACCTGTCAATTAGGATTTTTATTGTTTACTTGCAATCTCTTCACCAATGCCTAGAAGTGCATTCTATTATTTTTTATATAGAGAGAATTTTAGAACAGGATGATTATATATAAGTGCCATGTAATTTTTAAAACCTTTCAACTGGTAAACTGGCTGATAAGTTTTTCCAAACACATTAAATAAAATAATTAGGCAATTTTCATGTTTTTCACTCAGTTTACAAGGGCCTGACCTGTTTTTAAGTTCAGTAGTGTTTATAAAAAATTGATGTGTTCAGAACTTTGATACAACTTGTATATGAAAAACAATACATACAAATAGAACAATTCATGTTAAAATTCTCAATATAAAGTTAATTCTTTGATAATGATAGAAAATATATATAGAAACAAAGTATGTTTACCATCGTCATTCACAGTGGAGTTAGTGTATGAAAATAAAAATGTATTTTCGAGTCTAAGGTTACTTCTCCAGTATTACCCATCAAATTATGTATATATGAATATGAAAACCTAAATCAGATGGCATAATAGTTTCATGGCAGAGGAAAAGGAAAGAAAGAAGTCTTCTTTAAAAAGTTTTTGAATGTGGTACAGCAAAATATTTAAAATAATCCATATGTTTACATTATTTGTTTTCCTGTAGTTTTGATAGTTCTTGAATATCAGACACTTCTCTTACACTAATCAAATTTTTGGCTTCATTCTTCTAGTTTGACATATACTAAGCATACCAGCAAATATTTAGATTTAAAACCAGTCTGCAATATAAAAAAATATATAATTTTGTCTGCCCAGTGATTAATCTGTGCTAACATCAAGGATGGATGGAGAATGGAGAGAGAGACAAGTAGATATGATAAAAGGACAAACAAGGACCAAAAGATAGATGGAGTTGCAGACAAAGTTTGAGAGAGCTATTCCTCATACATTGATTCTCAAAGTAGTACCCCTGGTATTTTCTTTGGTTTTTTTTAGATTAAGGCATTCTTTGAATGTTATTAGATTAATCTCAGTTCTTAGATATTTATCTCACCATGGTATCTTTCCAATGTAATGGCCAGAAATATTTTTTTCCCTGATTGGCACAGCATTTCCCATCAGTGAAATGTAATGGAAAAAAAATTGCCTAAATACATTAGTAACATAATACAGAGTTCCTTCACCTACAAGTTGAATCCCCTGGTACTGGTGCCACTTCTCAACAATATAAAAAACTGGAGCACAGACTTTTGCTTTAAGCAAGTGCCACTAAATATAAAGCTTGCTGCTCTAATTTCAGAAAATATACTTGTCTCAAGACCTTTAAAGATAAATTTCACCTGTAGTTTTAAAATTTTTCTGGTAGCTAACAAAATACTATTGTAATTAACCATGATATTAAATAACCAGTGGTAATACAATTGGCACTCAAGAAACTAATGAGGAATGTTAACTCACAGCTACTATGACGTTACAGAAGGCAAAAATTCTGGTTCACTACGTGCGTTTGCTATGCTGCCCACAAAGTATAGAAAAACTGCAGTGTAAGAAGACCCCTCCCAGGTGTCTAAGACATATTATTTGTCTAATCAACTTCTTTTTATCCCAGAACACATTCAGAGGCTTACTCAATGTGTCCCAGGTAGATAAACTTGTGAAAAGAAAAGCTTAAATCCTTCTGAGTGTTTCGAAACCTTTCACTCCTGTTTGATGATGCCTCCCTCTACCAATATGCATCCATGGCCGACGTAATAAAAGCCAACACTGGAATACCTTGAAGGAAAGCACTACCATGCTTCGAAATGCGAGAGGAAGCACAGGGGCAGTCTTCCATTACATACCTTTTTCATCCTGTCATAGCAAAATAAAATTCTCAATAGTATTTTCACTTAATAGAAGTCTAATCTGTCTCCACAGCCTCCAGAACCTGTGTCACCCTTCCAATGACAAACAGTAGTAGATAAACTTATATACCTAGTGCAGTTGTTTCCCCTTCTCTCAGCTCATTGACGCTGAAATACAACATGCCCTCTCTCCTGGACTGCTGCAACATAAGCTTCAAGACAAACACGTCTGTGTTCTTTTCATTATGACCACTGTATGCAGAGATGACAAAAAGTCCATAACTAATAACTAGATTTGTTTTCCACCGTAAAACCTATGTTCACCATTACCATCCTTGCTTCTGCTCTACTAAAAATGAAGGTGATCTCTCTCAGGATAGCTTTTAGTAATAATTTATGTCATTGTTTATTTTAATAAACATTAATTTTAACAATTATATTATAATTTTTTGTTAATAATAGCTTACTAGAAAACACCTCCTTTACCTATACCTTATACACTCTCTGAACTCTGTCCTAATTTACTCTATGTTCAACTGTTCTGTTACCAGGCTGGAGAGAAAGGGTATGACTAAGTATGCCAGGTTGATATAAAATCCACCCATTTATGAGAATAG
Organism: Laterallus jamaicensis coturniculus; assembly: GCA_022605575.1. Classification (NCBI taxonomy): domain Eukaryota; kingdom Metazoa; phylum Chordata; class Aves; order Gruiformes; family Rallidae; genus Laterallus; species Laterallus jamaicensis. Next base: position 16,807,164 of record JAKCOX010000005.1, on the reverse strand, counting down.
TAAAGTACTATTATTTTTTGAGGTGTCTTCAACATTTAGAATAATCCAAACACTCTAGAGATATGCTCTGTAAGGGCATTCAGAAGACCTGTGTCTAAATGGACAAGTATTTGCTTTACAGATGAGTATTTTGACTAATGCAGGCACCTGGGAGCCTGATGTGGAATAATACTAATCCTGAAATCCAGCATCTGGTTCATTGTCCTGGTACAGTACATGACAGTGAAAATTAGGCCTTTTTCATCATACAGAGGGGCATGGAAGGAAGAATAAGGAAGATGAGAAAGAGTTGGGGAGAAACTGGACTACGAGCTGTGTCTGCTGCTTCATGCTGTGCAATGTGTGCACATGCAAGAAGGAACAGCTCCATAGTGTCTATGTAAATAATGAAATCTTTGCAGTGCAGTCCTCATAGGTATCATATCTGTGGCAGGGGGGTTGGAGCTTTATGATCCTTGGGGTCCCTTCCAACCCTTGCCATTCTATGATTCTATGATCTGACTTCTTTATATTAAAAGAATAGTAATTTTATGCAAACTTGATGCTCTTGGAATCAAAAGTATCTATTCTACTTCATTGCTATAGGTATATTTCATGTATTTAGCTAGACTTTCAACCAAAGCAAGAAAAAAACCCAAACCAAAATAAGACAAAAGCCCTTCTACATGTAAAACTGTATTAGACATTATAAGATTACTGATTCACAGGGAGATGTACATTGTGTGAACTACATCTAGGTTCAACAGGAAAATACTGATTTAGTTTGTATGAATTAAAAATTTCAAATTAATTGATGCGCTATTAATCTAGTAGTTTTCTCTACACATAGCCATTGTGTTACTTTTAAGTTGATCTTCCTCTCTTGGGAAATCTTTGTTTTCCCTGACAGATGCCTCCCGCACAATCCCCTCTCACCCCACCTTCTCCCACTAAACATCTGTACAGAGCTGCCATATTATTCTGGAAAATTTGTTTTTCATCATGCAGCCTCCAGGCTCATTATTCATAAATACTTCTAAACCTTATTAGAGATAACACTTAACTTATTTAGAAGAGCTCCCCGGACAACATGTATGCCGATCTATAAAACTTTTAGTATTTGTAACAATGATCACATAACAGGGGTCTGCAAAAAACCAGATAAGTAAGCAGTCTAGTCTGAATTTGTTCACTTGTTCACTGAGTGAACAAAAGTGAAAGATGTGCTTTGGGTTTTTTAACAAATGCACTAGGGATAACACATCCATGCATTAGTATAATCCGTTTCTGCCCTCTCTTACTCTTTGGCACAGCACTGAGAAATCAGACAAGCAGATATACGTAACTCTGGGAGTTATGAGAGAAGAGAGGAACAGAAATACAAGTTTAACTATTGAGGGTCTATGCATTACTGGGTCCAAAAATTCATGGTAATAGGAAAGATGCTATGAGTATTCCCTTGTCCTCTAATCTTCCAACTATTTACTTCCCTGAACAAGGCTACAGCAGGCACCCTGCTCGATTCTGATGGACTCTCCCTTCCTGGATGTCACGTCCTCGGGCCACAGAGCAGATTTTATTCAGTTATTTTCTCTTGTATCCTTGTTCCTGCTCACAGTGTGAGTCTCAAAGGTTGAAGCATGAGATGAATACCAAAAACCAGGCACAAATGGATCAAGTTTGAAAATTAACAGTAACAGTTGTTAACATATTACAACCAAATCAATGACCAGATTCCCAAGTTTTTTGTACTCTTTACTCCATGACAGCCTTTCTAAGAAAATCTATTCCTCTATATTGTTAATTGGCAAATGCTAATTATTTCCTTACTAGCACTGTATAAACTAATTTGCATAGTCTGTCAAGTTAATACCTCCTGTCTTTAACTTATAGTTTCCAAACTTTGGTTTATTACTGTCCAAAGCCTTCTAAATCAGTTTTTAATTTATATAGAAACAGATACATCTCCCAACCCCATTGCTTTCATAAAAAAATCTTCTAAGGAAAAAGCGGAAAAGAAATTCTAGAGGTAATTTAGAATGACATAATTTGACCTCACAAAAAAGGCATTTGCAGTATTAATAGGAAAATGATGAGCTTCTACTGACATGATGAGAAGTAGAAACAATGGTTTTCTTAGCTTCTGATAAGCTCATTTTTTTTACTCACATGTCAGGGTAAATGATTGCTTAAAGTACCAAATCTAGCATCAAAATAATAAGTTGTCCAACTGATGAATTAGAATCTTTCTTCTTTACAATCTCCTGTAAAATTTTCAAAATATCCTTAAGCTACAGGCACCCCCTCAGCCCCTTGGAACTATTCAAAGGTCAATTCAGCTACATACTATATCATGCAGATTACTCCACTATCCAAGGGAAAAGTCTAATTTTAATCCAAAAATGAAGTACATGTGATGAGACATGTCCATGGGGCCTGCACACTGAACAAAGAGTTTACATGCGTTCAGTCAGAAAGGGATCTATCTGCCTACTCAAGAAAAAAAGAGGAAGAAATCTTCACCGCTGATTCCAAATTAAAATGGATAGGGATTCATAATGCCACATTTTTTTTTATTACACTCAGAGGCTAACTAACAGCCTTTTTTGCAGCAATTACATAGTATTTCAGTTAGACTAGTTAATCGTGCTTCTGGGCATTAATGAGCATTATATTAACACAGGTCCATAGATGCTGTACCAGCTAGTCGAGCAACAAGTTTAAAACAGATTTAGTTTGATGTGAGGAAAGCACTCACTGGGACCAGGAGGGTTTGCCTTGTTTTTTTTTCTTTTGTGACATCAAGGGTAATACGTTCAGCAACAATGACTGAAACATTTAAGTACCCATGAATCCAACAAGAAAACACAACAGCTTTGAGACAATGTAAATTTCATTTAAATACTCCCCAGACAGAGGGAAGAACAAACCAGAATCTCTTTCACTCTTCTGCACGAATCACCAAATAATCAAATCAGACATATATTTATTCCTGGTCTCTTTAACTCATATCTCAGTGATTCAGGGCTGAGAAACATCATCAGATACTTATATCCAGAAAATGAGTGGCCCTTAAAGCCACTGTTCAGAAATTCCTACACAGTTCTGCAGGTGTTTTGTAGACAACAGAAATGCTCAGTTAACTGAAGTGTTAAATATTTAGCACTGCTATTAGGCTAGCTCACTTTCTTTTCAGGAGAATGCTCCTGCCAGAAATTTCACTCTGCTAAAATGAGTGATTTTTGTTACTGACTCAAACAGCTATGTTCCTGGTTCCCCTAAGCCTTTCTTAAGTCTCAGAACAAAATAATTTTTGCCTAGTATTTGATTTGTCACAACTTAGATTAATTAATGCAAGACACGTATTTTTTCCTTTTTTCAACATAAAGTGTTCCCTGTAGGTAGTAAAAAAAGTGTGCTAATTTTCAGGCATGTATTGTTTGAAGCAAAAAATGCTATAAGTTCTACAAAATCATTTAGCTTTTCATAAAAAAGGCTTTTTGGGGAGGATAAATCTATCATTTACAAATTAAGGTGACAAAACTCAAAAATAGCAAGGCAAATGGGAAATTATTGTCCTTTGTGTCTTCCATAGACCTCTACTTTTTAATTAAATACATGTTGAGGCATTGATTATTACTACTGATATGACTGGCAAGTTCTGCAGATGGAATGGTAACAATCATCTGAGTTATTCATATAGTTGAAACAACCACCCTGCAGGGCAGACCCATAAAAAATACACTTTTCTCCTATACTTCAAATATTTTTGATGTCATAAGCTGAAATGTATGCTGGAAGTAAGTGCACAAAAAATAAACGTTTGTGGTTTTAAACTGATTTTTCCCCACATAAATAATTTGCTAGACATATTCAGCTTCATTGTCATTACAGTAATAAAGCAGAGAACTGATGCAAATCCAGGTGAAATTTTTTAAAGGTGCATAGATACCTTGAAGAATATGAATGAGTATCCCAAACAGCAGCAGGATGTTTAGATTTAACTCAAGGACAATAAAAGTGATTTACACAGTTTTTGCTGAGCTTGCATCAGATCTGTGATAATTTATGTCAGCTACAATAACATTAATCACCCTGAGAATTTATTTACCTTCTCTATTTGATGAAAAAAAAGGTAGTTTATAGGTGTTACTTAGTGAAAGAGTGTTTTTACCTATATATTATACTTTGGTTTATTGGTAGATAAATCAATGTGCTATAGACTTAGAGTGATATAACTTACAGGTTGCTTTCTGTCAAAATTCGGCAGGCCAGTTAAAAAGCAACATACTCTGAAGTGAGGGCCTTGGCCATCATGACTATCAATCCCAACCTTCTAACATTCCGTGAAATCTTTCCTGCACTAGAGACTAATTTGCATTAATGAACACCTATCTATTTCTCTGATTTTATTATCAATGACATGGGGTAAACAGGATAAAGAGAAGAAACAGCAATTTCATTTTAAAAAGTAGTATGCATACAGTTACATTATATGCAAGAGAAATATTAATTACATCAGCACTGATGAAAAAGAAAGGAAAATGTGTCAATTAAAACAGGTAAAAAGGAAGTCAATCTTCATTAAATATAGAGTAATTGACTATTTCTTGTCATTTGCCCCCCACAGCATCATCTGCAAAATAGAAGTGAGCTAATGTTAGCAGTATGATTACCTTTTTCTCCACTAGTATAACCACTTCCCAAGGGGACTCGCAGTTGGGCTATTACTCCACATTAAACATGAATAGCAATGTCACTTGGGCACAAGTGAGAATCTGTGCAAGAATATTCAAAGAATATATATATATATAATAATGTCATATATACATATATTAATGGCACAAGAATGGATGTTGAGAGGTAGGTCATTGGCAGCAGCATTAGTTTTTAGTGAAAAATAGTAAATCTGGACACCTTTAGTTTCTTTGTATCACTCCTTGCTCCTGGTTCAATACAAGAGAGGAAATAGGCCATGAAAACACAAGATACTTTGAAACATTCTGTTTAGTCTAAAAATGGCAGTGTTAAAATCTTGAATGAACAAGGTTCTACAAATTTAGCAGCAGTTTTCAAAGATCTAAATCTACTCTCTCACAGCCACCAGGCAGAAAAGGAGCAGAATTTGACCCTCTCTGTATAGATCCCTACTTTAGACAAGAACAGAAACATCAAGTGATTTGCTTAATTAACCAGTGAAGGCAGACCTGCAACTGCTAATCCTAATAAGTTTACTCAATTGATCTACAGTACAAGGATTTTCTTCTGGAGATATAACTGAATTTTTATTAGTGAATAAATTTAGGGTTATTGTATTTCAGACAGTTTCCAGATGGTGAAGAGGGGGGATACATTTATTAAACAAATTATTCACCCCTCTCTAGCTACAGAGAATAACAACAGCCCTTGGATATGATACTTAGCAGCCTAACATTAAGAAAAGCTGCTGAAATATTCTGATAAGAGGTCAGTGTAGATCTTTGTGTGTCCCCCCAAAAAAAACCCACAGTCTTCTTATTATTCAATCTTTAGGAAGCTTTATTTTTTTTTCCCCAAAGAAGCATGAGGAAACAGCTTGAGAGACATTCTGTTCTTTCATACTGCATGGTCTCCAGGCAAAATACTTTCCTTTTCCCCTTTAAAGAATTATTCTGAATCATATTAGTTGGAAAGAAGTAAATTTACTTATTGTGACATAAAGAGTTTGAAAACTGCTTACACACACTTATATATATGACAACTAATGCAGAAAGGAGTGTTTGTTTACACACATTTATACAGTCAAGCTGTTCAAAGGCTAAATTGCCTCTTACACTTCTACCCTATAACTCAAATATTTAATACTTGTTTCTTTCAATTATTATTTTCAAAATTTTTCAAAAATATTATTCTGTTTAGTCTTTCCATATCTCTATTCCGAATGCCTGTATTTCTATGAAGTTAAGCTGATACTATTAGTTAGGCTAATACTATAACATAATATTAGAATGATTTCTCCTAAAGTTTTCCATCACAAAGCACTTAATTGAACACTGCATCACTGGTCTACATGGACTGGAAGTTATCCCTCACACCGTTAACACTGAAATAATGAGCAGAGCTGCAGGTCTTTGGTCTTGGTGCCAACCAGCAGGTAGCATTCATTGACAAGTTAATAACCGGAAAATGCCTTTGACACTGGAATGGAATCAGAATTTATATTAAGAGGGGAAGAGGACTCTTTATCCTTCACCTTCATCCGGAAGCTAACCAGTATCTAAAACGAATTTCCAGTTTAATGCCCAGTCTGATGGGATACTACACCAATACGGATACACTTACAGGGGAATAATGTACGATGAGAATATATTCCTTCCTACAGATTAGAAGGGAAAAACATAAATGCTTACCAGAAAGGAGGGAACAGAAAAAGGACCGAGTAGGAAGGTGTAGGTGTCATTTCACTGGCACCAGGAGCTGGAGGGTGAGCAGATTTGGAAGCAGAGAGCGCATTTCTGTTTGTCGTGTGGGGATGGAGTGTTAAGAGAAACAGAAAATATTTTCAAATATTGAGGGACTCGGGGCAAACTAATTTTCCTTTTTCCCCAAGTGAAATGACATTTTTTTCATGAAAACTTATTTTTTACCTCAAAATTATAAAATTAAAAGTGTTCTGTGCATCATTGCACACACTAGAATGCTCTTTGTCCTTTCAGTTACAGAAATGGTTTCAGTTCCTGGGAATTCATGGTTCTGAAGACAGTCTTGGATACTGCTGACATTATCACTGAGGTCTGGAGATAAAACAGGTTCAGAATTTTTAAGGACAGGCAATATATTTTAGATAGTGAGTACATGCGAAAAAGCAGACAGGTTCTCAGATGCTATATTCCTTTCCCAAATCTGTTGGCATGTTACTTCTCTGTACAAACAAGTTTTGATGATTAAGATGCTTTTTATAAAAAACTGTTTTCTAGAGCACAAATGAAAACAGACAGGGAGGTCACTATGCTGATGCACCAGTGAAAATTCCTCTCATCCCACAGAATTTTCCTGAATGAGAAAAAGTTACTTTGTATATAAAAATAAAACAAGGCACGAGATGGAAAGATGAGTTCTTTTTCAAACTAAAAGAACATTATGAAATTCAAAACCTACTTTTGCCTGTTCCTGTCTATCTATCTTTGCCTGATACTGAGTTCTGGGACATACTTTTAGCAGTTAAGATTTTGCTTTCTGCTTCTGTTGCATTCCACCCAAAAAGAGTTTTGTTTTCAACTGTATTTATATAATAAAAGCCAACATTTCAGCTGCAAAAGTTATGAAGTATCTTCAAAGAATAGCAGCCATCATAACATAGAAAGTTATTAGATTTATGACCACTGACCTTTGCATGTACTACTCAGTACCCTTATCATATCTCAAGATACTGTGCTTTGCAGGGTAACAAAGACACATGTAGTTACGATTCCTCAATTCTCAGCTGCAGTAAGTACTTTAAGAGTCAGCATGAGTAAAATAATCAGTTATAGAACAAAGATGCTTAAACTGATTGTTAACAAATGTGCATATGCAAATTCTGCAAGATGCCCAAAAGATCTGTCATTCCTGAGGTGAAACTAGCACTCCAGTGGAGTGATCAAGAGACACTTTCAAGTAAAGAGAAGTTGGACTTTTGGTTGGGGTTTTTTTGGGCTTTTTCCAGCCTCCAAAGATACTGTAAGGACGGTTTTATTTGATTTCCTATCTACCGTATGATATCAAAGAACCTGCATGAGTTTCTTGTTTTCCAGCACTCATTTTAAGCCGACTTGGCTGTCACATGTATTATTATATAATTCAGTAGGTATTGGGCACTGATCTAACTACACATTTCAAAAGTATTTAATTATCATCCTATTTCTCCAAATATTATTCAAAACTCCAGAGGCCGGAAAGACAGTATGTGTGATGAAATAATAATAAAGTTTTGTTTTCTTCCTTTTACAATAGTAAAAGTTTCAATTAACATCTGGTGAAACAAATGGATTTAAGCACTGTTTCAGAACAATATTTCACAGCACAACTGTGATTTTTACTGGCAAAATGCAGAATCTAGAAATGTTTGTCCAACAGGATTGTCCCTCACACTACTGATACATTTTGCAAATTAAATAAGTCTATGTTTATAACTGAATGCCAGATTGTTTCTTTCACTTTATCCACTGGGACTTAGGGCATGGCTACAAAAAAGATGGAAACTCCCTTTCTACAAGGAATTGTGGGAAAGATGAAGGGTAATGTGTACAAGTTACTTCTGAGAGATTCCAACGGGACACAAGAGGGCATTTTTACCTTAGTGAAACAGTCACTTCTCCCCAGGGTAGTGGTGGATTCCCTAACACTGGACATTTAATTTGGATGGGGTGCTGAGCCACCTTGTTTAGACAGTGCTTTTGTCTATACAGCTATTGACAAGAAACATTGGACCAGATGACCCTTGAGGTCCCTTCCAACCTGGTATTCTACAATTCTATGGAAAAATTAAAAAGAAAAAGAAGAGTAAAAACATAAGGAATCAGTAGGAGAAGTCTAAGAGATATACTAGAGCAGACTAGAAAACTCAGAATTCTTTCTTAAAATTTCAACAGTAATTCTCAGAGGTTGAATTTTTTCTGAATTTTAGAGAGGACCTATTTAATTTTTACCCCCTAAAATAACAACAACAACAAAATTCTGAACTGTAAAGTCATGTCAAACTGGAAAAGATATAAAAATTTGGTTTAGAAATTGCCAACATGTTTTACTTTTTTGAAGTCTTCCCAAAGCTGCTATCAAATACTAATTCTCAGACTAATCTCTTGCTTCTGAAAGTCCTTTTCCTCTAGGGAGGAATTTTTACAAAAAAGTTTTCACTGGTTCTAGCTACTTTTTGAGGCACCTCTCATCTTCAGAATATTTAAGTGCATCCCAAGCTAAAACCTTTTCAGACTGAATTGATTTTACAGACTATACAAATCACAGGCTATTTTTCTCCTGAGAAAAGAGACTCAGATTACTACCATCTCTATTATAATTAATCTGCTGCACAGAAACACACAAGATATTCTTGCAGTCATCTGAAACATTTTTAATAGCTAATGTGTCTGAAAATATAAGAATATTATTATGCTTTTTAATGCTTCTGTGGTGTCAATTTCTGTAGTTATTGTCATTCTGTACCAGACTTGGTGAAATCTTAAACACATCAACCTAAATGGAGGCAGAGTCATATTATCCTGCTGCTTCTAGCTTGACCTAATTAGTTTGAAAAGCTTGGCCAAAACTGGTCTCTTGACATTTTGGAATCAAAAGCTGCTGCTGCCAACATCACTATATATGTACTCAGGAAGGCTGTTTGTTTTAAAAGACTCCAAACTGCTATGATAAGCAGTTGTCCTGCCATTTTTTCTCCTTCAGGGATACCAAAGATAGAAGACAGTACAGTAGATGTACTGTCTATATGACAGAATACAATTAACTTGCTAGTTTATAAGCCTAGGGCTTGTTTAGACAGAACACAGCTCTATAAATCCTTAATCTTTTTGTCTATTTCCTTTGAAATTTTTTGCATGTCTGGAGGAAAAATGAAGCTGGCCATCCAGTCTCAAAATGCAGAGAAGTGAGATGACAGCTGTAAAACAAACAAAAGCAACAGCAGTTGTGCAGAACAAGATCTCATTTTCTGGAAGTATTCATGAAACAGTCCAGTTTAAAAAGTATCAATTATGTGGAACATTTGAGAGACTATATACAAACACAGCATGTAAACACGATCTTCCTTTTATCACTACTTCATAATAAAGTCCATCTCCACTCAATATCCTACATTTTCTTTCTATATTCCATCCTTATCCTAAAGCTTTCCCATGATTTGCAGGAACTGTAATTAGCCAGAAGGCTGAGACAGACACACTGACGTTACAGGTGTTAGGAGGAGTTACCTCCTCAATGTCTCAAAATACTTGACAGGAAATGTTGATAGTAGACACATATTCAATTGGTTCCCAGATATTCTGGTGTAGTTATTTTCAGCTATAGGATTTACCATTTGTGAAGGGGTTTTGAGAGAAATGACAGTCTGCTTAGACTTTGCCTTTAACATTTATGGTTTTCCCTCAGTGGGCTCTCCCTTCTTCCTCTCCTCCAACTTTTTGGGGCTACACTGACATCTTAACAATAAGCAACAGCAGTTAAATAATTGCTTAATGCATTCAGAAATAAATGTTACATTTTTCACATTTGCAGAACTTTGTCTTGTCAGCTGCTTCTAAGTTTTCAGTGAGTGATTTTAGAATTGTGTCAGGTTATAAACAATACGGTAAATTGAACATTTTGCTTATCCAGTGCATGAAGAGAACAGAAAGGTCCCTCAGTTCTGCTACTTCTCAGTGCACTATTTCATTTGGGCACTGACAGAAAAGAACCTGCTATGTCAGTCTAAACAAAGTCTATTTTAAAACAGTGAGGAGACACCCTACTTCAGTTTACTCCTACATATAAACAAGCACAAAGACTGTGTGACAGTTTGGAAACCAAGAGGACAAATCCTCAGAATCTGAAAGAGGTCAGAATCAACCCTCATCAGAAGGAAACTAAACACAGCAGGGAAGAATTTGCTGAGACACCGGACAAATAAATCACCTATCTCTCCTCAGTAAATACAAGAAAATATCCATAGCGACACAGACTGCAGAGGAACCTCTTTTATAAACCACAACAGCAAACAGTGCAACTGCAAGTAACAGAATTAAAGTCAGATTATCTCCTGTGGTGCTGGGATGATAAATGGGACAATTCTTTGCTTTTGTACATCCCACAACATAGATTCAGCTACAACCAGTGTTCCTAAGTCCTGAACACAAGTCTCCCTGATGACACTGAGATAGAACCTTTTGGGAGCTGTATGGTTTAGTGAGCAAAATGCCACCCAAAGAAAAAGGGAGTATATAATCAAAGGAGACCACAAGTCACCCTGCAATAATCCCTCTCTCTGAAGAATATTTTCAGGAGTTTGATAGAAAATGTTAAGTTGTCAAGAAACCAGAGCTGTGGAAGTTAAAGACTGGATACCACTTGTTATCATGTTATTGTAAATAAAATTTATATTATTAAATCATTATTTCACCTTCCACCAAAATTGTTAATCTGCTTAAATCCAGTTTAAAGTTGAAATACCAGCAACTTTATACAGCTGAGTTCAGTAGATAGGAAGATATTTCCTCTCCTTCAGGTCTATCTTTCTAATATGAGCAATATAATAGACTTGCTTAAACTTGCAGATTCCACCTGTGTAGAAATTGTAGAATATATATATTTAAATTAAGCTAATGAATTGATGCAGATATTGTAAAAGTACCTGCCTAAATATATATGTTGCCCAAGTTTAAGAGAGCTTAATACTTCAACTGACTTAATTAACATTTCCTGGATAAGCTGAACTAAGTGCAGCAAAAAGATTTATGACTTCTGAAGAATGAGTTTGTGGTAGGAAAGATTTGATCACTAAATGTATACACATGTATGTGTATCTATGGGTAGGCAGATGGTGTTTGTGTGCATGTAATGCATATGTGAAACATGGACACATACCGTCAAGATACTGGTTCTCCTGAAAACATTGGTAACTAATACAGCCACGGGACACAGATATGTAAAAATCAGATAAAAGGAAAGATAGAAGAAACATAGCTTTTCCTTTGAAGATAGAATTCGCTCTCAGCAGACAATGACTTTTACAGGTGCTTTTCTGTATCTGCTTTTAGAAATACAGCTCCCTTTTCTGTACCTTTTGAAAGGCTTGTGCTTTTCCATTGTTCTCCAAGGAAATGTGTTATAAAGGAATTAGACTGGCACAAAGTAATCCAAATGATAATATGGATGTTGTATACAACATGTACACATTTCTGTTTCAGAAGTTTAAAACAACACAAACCACACACAGCATTGTTCCTTGCTTCAAAAGACACTTGGAAGTGGCATAAAAGAATAGTATTCAGCTTTAGGATGTCTGATTAGGCTAAACTAAAATAGGTTAAATTAGTCAAACCCGGTTCATATTAACTCTGGAGTTACTATATTCAGCAAGATTGGATAAGAAGTAATTTCAATTACTGCATTAGAATCTAATACAAAATTAAGCAATTTGTGCATTTGTGGTTGACAGTCGCTGTGCCTTCCATGCTCAGAGAAGTGACACTCTCCTGAAATAGTATTGGTGTCATCCTTTGCTTGTTCAGTTTTAGCAAGTTAAGACCAGTTTTGTCAGAATTTTAAAATAAATAAATACATTCTCAAATTTATGACCAGGCATATAGGAACTGCAGGGGAAAAATGAATTGCTAAAAGGAAACATCAGAACCTAGCATATACATTTGATTATTAGAAATAAGCTATTAACTCAATAATACATGAACACGACTCCCCCTCCTCTGGTCTGGATCAAACATAAAAGCCCAGAAAACAATACAAAACACAGCCCTCACACCACCTGTGCTAAAGCCCCACTTACCTGTGAAATGACTCCTGGCTGAAGCTAGTGGCCCAGGAGGTGAGGAAGGCAGAGCGTGCAGGAGCAGGAGATGAGGCAGGCAGCCTGTGCCAGTCATCAAGGATTGCACTGTTGCTCAGACTACCTGTGTTCATCTCAGCCATGCTGAGACACCCAAATCCATGGCACAATGACTTGGCAACCTCTTCATACAGTCAGGAGAAACAGGGTCACGGGTGTTCCTTAGCTGCTACCACCAGAGGGTCTTCAGGTGGAGGGAATTATCTGGACAAAATAGACAAAAAAAAGTCTCTATTCTTGTTGGAAGGAAAAGAAGTAAAAGACTTTTGTCTACGTGAACCTTCACCATCCACCCAAAGCCCATCACTTCCTGCAGGAGAAAATGTGGAGAGCAGCCATTTCTGTGTGAAATACTGGGGTGTGGGCAACCAACCCATTTACTCTTCCACAGGCTCATACTGATGCTTTTCTTCCTTGGACAAGTACACCTACCGGAGTTACACTCAATAACTTTAGGAGTGAATAAGCAAATTGGATTCTCAGGTTTTTTCCAACTATGGTACCAAATGGTACCCAGCTCTCCATCTGCTCCCAGAGAAGCCCCTTCCTACCTGTGGCTCAAAGTCCAACCCAGGCCAGAGCACATCATATGATGTGCAAGAATGAAGGGAGTGGAGAAGAGGAGAAAGATAGAAGCAAGCCAAGGAACACCTGACCTGAAGGACCAAAGCCTTGGGAACTTACTGGGGAGAAGGCAAATGAGTGAGGGAGTGAGTGAGCAGCCACAGGCCCAACACTCACCCCCGAAATCCCTGCTCCTGCCCTGCTGTATCCTGCCTGTCCTATTTTCTGATGAGGGCCCACAGCCACCTCGGCTGCCATCCACCAGCCCTCTGCAGGAGAACCTAGGCTGAAGAGAGCAGGCTGAAGATGTCAAGGAAAAATCTAGGGTGCTCCAAAATTCAGATGAAAAGGAGCTGCTAGAAATAGCTGGGGTACCCCAGGGGAAGGAGCAGGTGGCAGGGAGGTTATACAAGAGGGGCTGTGAAAAGAAGCACCATGGGATCTGGAGAGGTCCTGTGGCTCTGCTGTGTGCTCACCCAAATATCCACCACGTGTCACAACACAGACTGTATTGCTTTTATTTCATTTATTCATACATTCCCCCAAATCCCATCAAATCATATTAGCTTGTTGCTCTCCCCATACTGGAAAGAAGGAGAGAGAACAGATGACACTCTTGAAATGCTTTTCACTCCCATCTTCCTAGACACCTTTGAAGCCAGGCATAAAACAATTCAGTCATTTTGAAGGAAAACAAAGAAGAATAGTTTCCTAGCAACAGGATTTGTGGTATTGGTCTCTGAGGGATCTCTCCATGTTTTCAAGGCTTTGCCCATTTACTAATATTGGAATAAAACTACTCACATCATAATCGTGTGATTTGTTTAAACAAGGAACAGCCTATATTTCTTTTCCGCAATATAGATGTGGCAAAGCATGGCATTAAAGAACTCATATTACTGCAAAACAAGCAAGGAATTTCCTTTCAAAACCGAGAAGCAAACATCTAGCGTACCTTCAGCAGGTGTAAATAGCTTTACTTAATGGAATCCTGTAGTGTACCATACCCCATCTGCAAACCTATCAAGCTCTATTTCTAAACATAAACCTAGAAGTACCTTGAATTACAGAACAGACAGTTTTCTAATATGTGAATCTGCATTCCAGATTTACCAATCTAGACATAACATTAGAGTTATTTTGGAAAAAAAAATTAAAATTAGGAGCTGCTGAACTTGGACTGTCTAATAGCTGACAACATATTAAGTGGGAAAAGGAAAGTGAATTAAATGTTAATATTTGACCTGAGATGCTTTAGAGCCACTTGAATACCACAGATAAAAACACATCACAAGGATACATAATTCCTATTTTTGGTAAATAGTATTGTCTTGGGGAATTAGCTGCCAGGAGATGTCACCAGAATAACTCATTAGTAATATTAAAATAAGATAAATAGGGCATGTACAGTTACAGTAATCAAACTAATAGAGATAAGGTACAATCCATGGTCCTAGGCCATTCTCTATCAAAAGCTGCAAGGAACATTTCAGAAATGGCTATTGCAGCACTTGTTACACACCCTACCAAAAAGCCTGTCAAATGTAGAAACAAGTACACAATAATGACTGTTAATTTGCTCCAGCAGGGAAATATCTGTGGTTTGCTTATTGGGACTAACGCACAGACTGAGAATAGCTGCATTCTTTCAGAGAAGTAATTTCTGTCATTCTGATATTACTCTGAGAATGCTTTTTAATGTTGGCAAAAGGGTCAAGAAGAATAATGAAACATAGCATCTGCACAAAGAAATAACTGTTTATGTCTACCATTTTAAGGCCTTCTTTACCCCTCCAGGTTTTGATTATTTAATATCAAAATAAAACAACCAAGTTCTTAACTCCTGTTATGCTACAACATTTCTACTGGCTCTATAGGAAAAAAAAAAGAAAGTACAAACTCATGACACGTTATCTGTAAGAAAATGCACTACCAAAATAAAAAAAGTAGACATTATTGAGCTATGCATCAGGCTGGGGAACTGATCTAACTCCTTCCATTTGTATGGGAAGTGTGGGGGGAGAAGGATCCAGAGAAATAGATTTGGCCACCCAAACTGAAGAGCATGTTTACAAAGGAAGGAACAAGGGAAAGATACTGTTTGTTGAAAAATATGTGTTTATTGTGAAATTATCATGTAAGATAGTAACCTCTTTAGGAGAGATTCCCAGAAGTCTCTCTGTAGACTTCACGTTTCTTCAAACAAGCACATCCACCAGCCAGCTTATTTTACAACGTTTCTCTTGATACCAGAGCACCTTTGCACATGGGAATAAAAACACTGCAACCAGAATTCAAAAAAGCTATTATTCCATAGTAGTAAAAATGAAACTATCAGTCAAAAAAGAAATACTGGTTAGAAGGCTCATTTAATTTTTCTTTGTCCTGTTTTCAAAGATAAAGAAAGAAAGAAACTAAAAATGAAGACAGTAAGGTTTCCCTTTGGGGAAAGTACTCCTTTTTATCCAGCTATACTGCTACCTGAGACCCTGAGAACTCTATTTCTTCTCCTTATACCCATTGCTAAGTGTGAGGCTGAAAGACCTGGCAGAGGTCATTCCTTCTGAGATGGCAGAAGCCATTGAATAATGCAGTGAACATGCTCAATGTTGGTATCCTGGGTTAAAGTTACAATAGTAAACTAAATGAAAAAAAGATCAAGAATCAAAGGCAAAGAAATGGGTGTTGTAAAGGAGGATTGTGCTTACCTGGTTTTAATCACCTTTTGTTACCACAAGCTCCAAGCAATGTAAAATTTTACTTAAAGGACAGAAGGGAACTATCTTCTTCATCAACACCAAAGAGTGTAGCAATGGTCCTACCTAAGGAAGCAACCCTGGTGCTAATATGCTTCATGAAAACCATAATATATCAGAAATAGGGCGAGACTAAACGCCATTATCTGTTTTGAGGCTTTGGTTGTGTAATCATGACTTATATTTTCATGTGATATGAAATTAAATGTTTCGCTCACCACTGATGTAGACATGTACTCTGTACCAACTGGATTCTGGGGAAGAAGGTACAAACACCACTAATAGAGTAAAAGGTAAAGGTGCTTGCACAGCTAGGAGATACTGACAGAAAAATATGATCTTGTCTGTATTTCTAATAGGAAAGATTAAATTACATTCCATCATTTCACTTATCTGTAACTTTCAGAGGGGATGCATCAGTCCTGAGCTCTTATAAAGCTCTGACACAAACAGTGACTTCAGTTGCAGCTGTGGTTAAAGAAGAAAGCCATTTGAAATCTAGGGTCAGGCAAACATACTGCATGATTGCTGCATGCACTTCTGGGATGTGATGGGAGACACACAGTAGTACCATAGATATTATTTTTTCCACAGGAACTAGCATACCCATCTTTTTATCAGCCTAAGTATCTTGCGCTGACTAGTATCAGACTTAGCTCCATATCATGGCTTTGTTTCTCCTGTGATACTCTCAAAAGTAGTTTTTTGTGATTCAGAAGTGAGTCACGTTACCAACATCGCTATCTGCTTTTAGTAAAAAGTCCAAACCCTAAAGGTCTTCACAGGTCTAATCCTTAAAAAACACATAATATTTCCCTTGAAAATCTTCTGTGGCAACAAACTCTGCAGAAACACTATATATTGCATTTAAAATGTTGGCTTGTTAATACAATAGTCCAAACTGTTTGTATTATACAGCAGCAGGAAATCTGATGGGAATAAGATAATGTGACATAATAGCTTCTTGTAGAAACAAATACACTGAAGTAGCATGCTTTCTGGTCTGCATGCACCCATTTAAAAGCCCCAATATTATTTGGATTTTATATATAATATGAATAATACAACTAAAACCCCAAGATAGTACTACTATAATTTATATAACTTGTTAAGAGTAGCAATGGCAGCAGCATACAATGTTATAAATCAGAGATCTCAAAGCATGGTCATTCAAAAATAAAATAGTATCACATCATCCAGAACCAATTTACTGTAGTATCATCTGAAATGCCACAATAGTAAATTCATTATATAAGCCTTGAAACTCTGGTGCCACTAAAACATTTTAGTGTGGGCACTGTGGTCTAAATACAAATGGTTCTTTTAAATACCTTCAGGGATGGTGACTCAACCACTTCCCTGGGCAGCCTGTTCCAGTGCTTGATAATACTTTCTGTGAAGAAGTTTTTCCTAATATCCAATCTAAACCTCCCCTGGCACAACTTGAGACTGTGTCATCCTATCACTTGTTACTTGGGAGAAGAGACCAACACACACCTGGTTACAACCTCCTTGCAGGTAGTTGTAGAGACTGATAAGGTCTTCTCTCAGCCTCCTCCAGGCTAAACAACCCCTGTTCCCTCAGCTGCTCCTCGTAAGAATTGCCCCTTAGATTCTTCACCAGCTTCGTTGCCCTTCTTTGGACATGCTCCAGCACCTCAATGTCCTTCATGTAGTGAGGGGCCCAAGACTGAACACAGTATTTGAAGGGCAGCCTCACCAGTGCCAAGTACAGGGGGATAATCACTTCCTACTCCTACTGGCCACACTATTTCTGACACAAGCCAGGATGCTGTTGGCTGCTTTGGCCACCTGGGCACGCTGCTGGATTGTATTCAACCAACTATTAGCTAATACACCCAGGTCATTTCCTGCCAGGCAGCATTCCAGACACTCTTCTAAGACTGTAGTGTTGCATGGGGCTAAAAATAGACAAGAGTAATGAAAGGTATGGAATGATTTCCACAGAAACAGCATGCAAGAAGATTTATCTTCCAGCACTCACCCCTTTAAGAAGTCTGTTAAGAAATAACAGGCTTTCTATTTTACACAACATGTTTGAAAGGCCAGTTTATTCCTCATGTTAAAACTGTGGGGTGCCAAAAGTGTCTCTCTCAGCTCTTATCATTCATGGCAGGTTGGAGGCTTCCCTGGGTACTCAGGTGAAAGTCATTCACTGCTCTATTCACCTTATAAGATCCAAGCATCTGAGACCCCTCTTGCCTATATCAATCCCAGAGCCATCTGTTAATCTTTCTTAACTTGCTCTAGAGTTTCCCTACATATTTATTACAATCTAAGTTAATTAATAGTGTGTTGGGGGGTCCCAAGCTGTTTACAATTAGCTGCTGTCCATTATGAAGTATTTTAACCCAAATAAGCACTGCCAGAAGTAAATATTTACCACCTTGCTGTAGCCATGTGTAATATCAAAACCACAGCTTGAAAAGATGAAATTATAGTGAGTGTGATGCTTAGCCATTCCCACCATCAACTCCTCTAGAGGAATTGCTCTCATCCTTATGTTTTTCTAAATTACTGCTGTAGTTATATACATAACTTGATAGAGTTTTAATTGCCCTGATTCAGCACGCAAAATGCTTCACAACTAGTATGTGGATCCCATCTGCTTGGTTGCTCACCATCTAATTAGTAAACAGCAAGTGGGAGGAGGTCCCAGAGTTTCTGTCTTTATTTTATGATTAAGAAACATGCCTGGCAAAGTCCAATGTTATATAAAGCTCAGCCTGATCTAGCAACTAGAAGCATGTTAAATGAAATAAAAAGTGTTTTCCACTGGTGGCTATACCAATCTTAATGGTTTTCTAGAAAATCACAGTACTTCAAACTGCCTTTAATTATGTATTCACACTTCTTACCATTTGTAATACAGGGAAGAACAGTTTCTTGCTGACCACAGTCAATCTAGTCATAAATTTTTACTCATGAGTCATAAAAATAACAAATTCTTATCTGAAATCCTGCACATTAAAAATTCATGATGCAAATATGACACATTTATGTAGTTAGCTATGTCCCTGTTCAGAATGATACTGTTGAATTGTCTAGGGAACAGATGATTCCAGTTACCATCATTACAACTCACTGGTTCAACTGCCAGCAATGAAACAAAACTGTTTTATTTTGTCAGTATTACTGCCATGCTGACAAATGGACACCTCACATAGAAGGGTGCTATGCAAAAAGCTGACTGTTTCACTGATCTAGTAGAAAATTGGCTCAAAATCAAGATAAGTGCTCCTATGATCTTCTAAAAGAAAAATAAATAATTCCAAAAGCAAGAAACAAACAAATTTGGGATGGACCAGAACTTGCCTTTCAGCCAAAGCAATGTTTCACTTCCATTTCTATTTTTTTAAAATGCCTTTATATGAGTTGTAGATTTATACGTGTTTCAATACTATCTCAATTCAGTTGCTAGCTGAGGGAAGTGAGGGAGAGCTCACCCAAAAATACCTTGAACAATTTCAATTCAATTTTACAAATGTTTCTAGTCAACATGAAAATATAGGGTTTGACTGATGTTTTGAACAAAAACATCTCACATGGCGTTGGGTATTATCACAGTAGCAACTTCTTAGACTGTGTCTATTGATTATGTGCCTGTTATTTTTCTGCTTTTGCAGCAAAGATTTGAACATCATCATTCATAGTTACTCAACTTTAAAACAGTCCAGAGTAATTTTCCTTCAATAAGGAAATAGAGCCATTTTGTAGAAAGTTGAGACTGTCTTCCTTTCTTATTACTGTAGCACATAGACAATGAGAAAATGAAACCTGGTTAAGTTGCGTGCAACACACATAAATAAGAGGAGAAAATGTAAATAAAAACCAGAGAATGGTTAAATAAAGTCATAGAACTTCCTTATTTTTACAGACAGCAAACTGTGTCCCATAGGTTGAGAGACTTGAGTTTCAGTCTGTGTCTGAATTGTTAGCTGAATAAAGTGAATGCAGTAAAGGCATAGACAGGTAAAATATATTATGAAATTTTGAAAGCAAGACTAGTGATCTAAAATTATGTGTCCAATATTGTACTGTTATGCATATTTTATACTTACAGTTTGATTGTTTGAAGCACTGTAGTGCACTTCTTTTCAATATCTTTTTGAAGAGTAGCAATCATTCATATTTTTCAGAATACTATACATCAACAATTCTGGTATCTCTGAAGTCTTGCTCATTGTTTTACTTGCCAAATGGAAGTTTAAACTCAAAAGGACATGACATGAATGCTGATAGCTCATCTAATCAGAAGAAAAGAGTTGCTTCCACTCATATAAACTCCTGCAAAGCATTGCTATATTTGAGCTGAAAAAATATTTGTTGAAAAATATTTGTTGAATTTCTGAAGACCTGTATTTCTGCCTATTGCTGTGAGAACAACAGCCAGACACTATGGTTAGAGCTGAGGAGGAAACCTTTCTCTATTCAAGACCAGGCTGAAACTGTTACATGTTTTGAGATTTCCTATTGAACATTAATTAACATGGCATGGGAAGGCCACACACAGCTAGAAACAGCCCACAGTAGTTATAAAACAAGAAAGAACACAATTTGTTATAAATATAAAATATTACATTAAAATAATATGGATTTCAATTCCATTTTGAGTAGTTTAGAAAACAGGCAAAATTCATTCCAATATATGTATTTCTGTAATAGATGTTTACTTGATATTATATTGTGTTTATCTTTATAGGAATAGATTTAACATGAAAGAAGCAAATATTTTTAAAAAAATATTATTTAGACACAAAAGCACATAGTATGGAACCTACTTCCCATCATACATTGCTCTTTAGCACTTGAAAGGTAAAATGACATTACAAGGGACTTCAAGACCAAGAAGTCTGAAAAAACCCCTCTAGGTGAGCATTTATAGTGCCAGAAAAGATAAGTAAAAAAGATGTGGGGGATTATTATAATTTTAAAGTTAATTTTCTTTAGATATTAATAATTCTTTATATTTACACATCTGATACTATGGATATATATTTAACTATAAATGTTATTTGTTTACATCCATTACAGCTTATTATACTTGCCATATAAAATGATTGAACACTTATAAACAGGTTGCCTTGAAGTCAGGCCCAGCATTAATATTCCCACACATGCTATTTGGAACAAAATAACTGCATAACAGCAGCCTACAAATCATGTGAACAAGCTTACAGACCAATACTGCAGACAAATAGGTCTTTAGCATCTTTAAAGACATTAAAGACAGATGTAAAACTGCCGCTGTCCCAGTGATGTGTCTTGTTTCTGTACCTCATGACTTTCCAGTATGATGAGTGGATAATCCCCTCAAAAAAGGGGGGTGGGAGTATGTAAGGGATATATATATCTTCATAATAAATATCTCTTAAAATATTTATCAAAGCAGTTCCTGTAGAAGCTGTGATTTATAAACAAATGATCTACAGGAGAATGGACGGGATGTGCAGTGCTGCACAAGTAAGAAAAAGACTCTAAGTTGGACCAGTCTGCTGAGACAGGAATGAAATTTGAACATCAAAGCTGGGATACAAATGTAATTTAGTACGTCATTATTTTTGATCCCTACTAAAAAGCTGAAACATAAAACATAAAAGTTTTATTTGTCCCATGGACATGATTTTGTGCCAGTGCCTTGTTAGAGGCACATGCTTTAACACCTCACCAGAGGAAACCTGTTAGAGACATAACTTGAAAACCATAAACCTCACCAAGTCTGCATTATACAGTGCAGTTACTGCTGTAGCTGGGCCTGCATCAAATTGTCTGACATTACAGCACTGGTAACACTGATGCTTCCATCTCTAATTTTAGAGGGAATTCATTTACAGTTCATGAAATCTACAATCCATTTCAGCGGCTACTGAGATCAAGATTGAACACTACTGGCAAGCCCACCACTCTTGAGTGGCAAATCTTTTGTTTAACCTGAACACCTCCAAGGTGTTCAACCCATAAGCCTATTTCAGAGTAAGTTATACTTACATGAAAACATTATGTGCACTAATTAACACATTGAGAGAAGAGTATAGCAGCAGGCCCGATAAAATATCCTTACACAAAAGCATGTTACCATGACAGTGAATAATTTTGACATCTATATAGTAGTATAGTAGTCTTTTAAGAACACATATAAAACCAAACTAAACCAAACTAAACCAAACTTAAAAGCACAAGTTGAGGGGAAATGTTAATACATACCTCTACTAAAGATGAGCAACTCAATCAGCTGCATTTTTCTAAACTATTCTTATTACATAGCTTTATTCTTTTGAATAATCCACTGTGCAATATCTTACAAGATAAAGGAAATAAAAGGAAAATCATACACTTCAGAGGTCATTATATAATCAGGTAATTTCAGAATTGCTATGTATAACCTCTAAGTATGCTTTTTAACTACATAAAAGTTTAAAATTAACATAACATAAGGATTTTAAATGTATTCCTGTAGTGACCATTTGCAGGTTCAGAAAGCAAGACTTTAAAGAAAGAACAAGAATTTATTTCATGTTGTAAATCTTTTCCTAATAAATTGATTTATGTTGTGCTGCTTCTCTCTTCATGCTGTTGAAAGTAATCAGTTAAGAGTTAATACTAGTGTACACACATACGTACATATTTTATTATTTTGTACATAGTCGGTATAAAGTATTTATGTAATCATAATGGATTTAATATACGATAATTATTGTTACAAGCAAGCAGCACAATGGAAGTGATGCACAGCACAATTGCTTATCACCTGCTGACCACTGAGGGCCACAGTCTCTACCCTTGTCCATCTTTCCCCAAATTATATACCAAAGATGTAGTCATATAGTATGGAATATCTGTTTGGCCAGTTTGGGTCCTGGATGTATTCCTTCCCAGCTTCTTGTTCACCTTCAGCCTCCTCACTGGTGAGGTGGTGTGAAGAGCTGAACAGTCCTTGACTTCTTGTAAACATTGCCTAGTAACAACCAAAACATAAATGTGTTAGCAACTTTATTCTCATGTGCTACCAGGAAGAAAATTAAGTTTATCCCAGCCAAAACCAGGATGGTTATCAACCATACAACACTAATTCTAAGATGCAGATGAAATTTTCTCTTGTCTTTTGTTGATAATTAATCCCTTGCTAGACAACCACTTAGCTTTTCATGGGGAACAGTAATAGCTCATGACATACTTTTAAGAGCTGGAGTTTAAATGTTATTTATGAAAAGCATGCTTAACAAACTTCCTTATGCAAGGAGGAAGTATATAAAGCCAAGATATCACATAGTTCTGTGATTTGGCCTCAGACACATTCCTTTTCATTTTAAATGCTCATAAAGCAGAACTTCCGTTCATAGAGTTCTAAGTACCAAATAGGTTATTCAGCTATGAAGAATAGTATAAAAAAAAAATACTTCAGTGAGTTACTTAGTGTCATCACCACAGAATCTTTCTTACAATCAAGAATAACTGCATTTTTCTGCTAACATTATGCAGTTAATGGGATTTTTAACCTTGAAATAAATACGACAGTGTTGTATTAAAAATAGTGTACTTTTTATTTTTTAGTGGTCATTTAAAAAAAATATTCTATTTACTATTATTTTTCTATAGTTTATGATACAAAACCAAAAGAAGACACAATTTTTATTTTGAAGCACCTCACATTCAGTTCTCCTGATTCACTCAGAATCAGTACTTTTGCCATTCCCACACAGGCAGACAGTCTTTCAGCTTTCCAGACCATCCAGTAATTATGCTAATATTTTTTGGAACCTTTATAGACTAACTGATATTATAGATTGCCTTGCTTTCTCTACTGCTATAGGACACACATGAGAAATGAAGTCACTGAAGAGCCTTCAGCTCTTTACAAATAAATAAATAAATGTATTCACATTAAACTCAACAGACATATTGATTCTTCTTAATTT
The DNA here is from genome assembly GCA_022605575.1 of Laterallus jamaicensis coturniculus. Lineage (NCBI taxonomy): Eukaryota > Metazoa > Chordata > Aves > Gruiformes > Rallidae > Laterallus > Laterallus jamaicensis. The sequence goes on along the minus strand of JAKCOX010000005.1, from coordinate 16,783,360 downwards.
TACCTTCCTGACAGTTTGTAATTTTGCCAGGAATGCATGTCATCCATGCATTCCAGATGAAATTACAAGTGTCAAATGTAATATGCAACAATAGATATGCTTGAGCAAAGCCCCCCCCTGATTTGAAACTTAATGAACAAAAAAGGCGAAGAAAATGAAGACACAAAGGAAATACTTCATGTCCTTGTTTTGCTGGTTGGTCATATACTAAAAGTAGCTTTCAGTGGCTTATTATGACACCTTGTCATTCATCTTTTTACTTCAATATAAAAAGAAGAAATAATATTGATCTAGTGAGATACAAACTGGTTTGGATTTGGTTTTTTTAACACAGAAAATGTAATTTTTAATGTAGCTTCATTAGACAGAAAACAAGTGATAGAATAACTGGAAACTAACAGAATGAATAAGCTGCTTTTTACATTTGCTAGGGCAATACCATTTTCTATGATAATAATTTGCCTAGTATCCTTTTCTTTTTGGTTCACTTCAGGCAGGTGAATTGTAACCCTGTTCAAAGTTTTCATTAGATAGCCTCTTATTCCCTTGAAAGAAATCATACTTTATGCATTATTCATTAGGGACGGCAAATTTTCACAGCAGCCACATAGGCTGCAGTATCACAGAACTACTTAAAATTCTATGCTACTTTTGCCCATTTCTGCTGAATTCAATTCTGGTCTAATCTCCATGTATAATGCAGTATCTCTGGCTAATTCAGATATTGCAATGCTGAAGGAAATATGTACTCTTTACTTTATAAGCATAGAATAAAATACCTTCACTTTTATTTATCAAATGCTTGTAGTTCGCTGTGTGTATGATAGTTTCCTGGGTTTTTTGGTGGTGGTTTATATGTGTACACATCCACTTGCATTGGAAGACTAAATAGAATATTTTATTGACACACCCCTGATTGCCTCCTAGGGTTCAGCTTTGCCAGGAGTCTGATTTAAGTGTACTTTAATACCTTCATATACTCATTGAGCCTATCGCTTTGTGTTTCCCTCACAAGTTTCCCACCAGGTGATATATTATACTTTATGGGTTAAAACAATCAAACCTTCTTTCTTATGAAACAGATGATACCCACTTGACAAGTTGTATAGAAAATGGTGGAGAAAGTGAACTAATAAAATAATTCAAGTTGCTTTCCTGGGTCTTCTGTTTTCTCATTCCTCTGCCTATTTCTTCTAAACAACGTAATGTAAGTCTGTAAGACTAGATGAACTCTGTAGTTCAGAAGAAAGGGCACTGCACAGTAGCACAGACCTTCATCCTGCTTGTGAATGGGCCACTGACCTTCCATGAGTCACTTCTTTTTTCTGTTTTTCTCCCTCCACCGTGTTTTGGCATATCATTTTTGCTTAGCATATAACGAAGAATACCAGAATTGTCACTTACATTGTGCATCCTCAAACACAAGCAAAACTTTCATCACACTGGGGAACTCCGCAGACTACAAAAATTAAAAATAAAAAAAATCACAAGGGATTTTTAATTGCTGATTTTTACCTCATGTCAGTCACCTCCTATCAACTCAGCTATGGATTTTCTTCTTCATTTATTGTCTCAGTTTTCCTGTCACTGTGTGTTTTCTGACTGCCCTCAGTTCAGCACTTTTTAAAAGTAGAACTTAAGGAGAAAATTAGGAAGGACCTCATGGTGTTACAGCCCAAACTGCTCATTGGCACCTTTCCCACCATTCAAATGACTGGATCTTTACTACATTAAATGCTCTTAGTCTACTGTGCAGCCTTCCTGGCACATTTAAAATCAAATATACTGCCACAGGTTTTCCAAATGACAGTTTTTCTTTATTCAGGAATAGTTTTTACTTGTTACGACACATAGATTTTAACAATATGCCTTCTTTTAACACTGTCCTTTTTATTTTTATCTCTATTTCTGCATTTATTGCAGCTTTTTGATCTCTGAGTGAATAAAAACTTGAAAAAAAGAAAATTATACCTAAGAGGCCATCTGAACTGTTTAAAAACAAAGTGATACCCTGCAAAGTATAAAAATACCAAATTGTACAGTGCCATAACTAATATAAATGCAAAGAAAATCAGAAGGGGAAAAAGATCCAAGATGACAGTTATGCATTAAGAACTAGAAGGTAATATAAGATTATCTCTTCACCCCCCAAAAAAAAAGTGGCAATGGAGAGTTTTGGGTTGTGGCTTTTTTTTTTTCCCAATTTAGAACTCAAGCATGGAGTGATGGGAAAATGCCTAAAGAATGTAGAACAATGAAATTACAGATTTCTGTATCTACAATGAATAACATCTGAAAAAAGCGGAAGAGGATCTTGGAGTCTAAATTACCTCCATGCATAAAATTCTGAATCTAGAGTAAATACATTCCAAATCTTTTAGACCACACAATAGTTACGAAGCTATTCAAATTGCTTGCCATAAAAATAATTCCAAACTTTATCACTAATCTAAGTAGGCTTTACCCACGGTTTGTATACTTAAAAATCATCCCATCACTATCAATGTATACCTAAAAAAATGAAATCTATTAATCACAAATTTAAATTCATATTACAAAATTAAGTGGTATAAATTCCACTGAATACTACCAACTTTATACATATTACTATCTTTTTAGTTTCCATTTTTTATTGACCAACAAATCTGCTAGACCTATGAATTGAACATCTCTTACTATATGAATTCTCTAAACTTAACTTAATTTTCTTCAATTATGTATTAAAATGCCAACATTATAACTTTCATTAACCACATTAATATTGATGTAATGCAAACCAATGATATTTCATCATTTGACATGATGAAAAAAGTCATAAATATATATAAGATCGTGAGGAAAAAGTTAAAAATGCCAGTACAGTAAGCTTGGTTATTTTCATATAAAGAATTTGGATCTAACTAGAATCAGAATGTAAAACTGGAATATAATACTTTCAGTTTACCCATAATTTCTTCAGAGAGATGAAGGATTATCTGCAGCTTTGAGTATGGGACTGGAAGGTAAGGTCTTGAACTGAGACAATTTAATAGTATTTGTATTTTGCAGAGGATAAGTTTTCACATTAAATATACAGACACTCATGTCTACTGAATGTCACTAGGGATTAGCATAATATTTCTATTAGTAACGCTAGCTTATCTAACTCAGCTACACAGTATAGTCTAGAGCAAAACACTGGAATGGTGAAAATGAGCTTTATGTGTTTCTAGAATGGGTTAAGGGGGGAGCGTGACCTCTTCCATAAGCAGATATTTAACCTTAACTACTAAGACTACTGTATTTCCAACAAAAAAGTCCCTGTTCTTACATAGCTGATTGTCCTCCCTTCCTTCCATATTCCAGTAATTTCTCATTTTTTCCATCATGCTGCTCACTCCAGACTCTTCACCAAATAAAATATGTGAACCTAAAACTCTACTGTGAAGTCAAGGAAAAATTATATTGGTGCCTTTTAGGATACTTGATGGTAACAATAGCTTTTATGTATGTCACAGAATCATAGAAAAGTTTGGTTTGGAAGGGACCTTTTGAAGATCAGCAATACCAACCACACTGCAAAGAGCAGGGACACCCTCCACTAGACCAGGTTCCCCAAATGCCCATAAAACCCAGCCTTGAACCCTTCCAGGGAGGGGACAAACACATCACTGGGCAACCTGTTCCAATGCCTCGCCATCCTCACGGTAAAGAATTTCTTCCTACTATCTAATCTAAATCTAAACCCTCTATTAGTTCAAATCCATTACTCCTTGACCTATCACTACACGCCCTGATAAACAGTCCCTCTCCAGCTTTCCTGTAGGCCCCTTTTGGTACTGGATGGCTGCTCTAAGATCTCTGTGGAGCCTTCTTTTCTCTCCCAGCCTGTCTTCATAGGACAGGTGCTCCCACCCTCTGGTCATCTTCATGGTCCTTCTCTGGACTTGCTCCAACAGCTCCATGTCCTTCTTGTCCTGGGGACCCTTGAGCTGGACATAATCATCCAGGTGAGGTCTCACCAGAGCAGAGGGGTAGTATCATCTCCCTATGTCAGTTAGACCTTTTTCAATGCAATGTAAATCACAAATAAATACAGTATTTTATTTTCTTTTCTTACTATTGCTTTTTTTATAGCTATGGCAATTAGGGAAAAAATCCTTTCTTAAATGCTACATTATTCATTCCATATCCCTTTTCTATAGTTGTTTTAAATTTAGTGTTTCCACTCCACTTAGAGGGATTTAACACAGGGTGTCACTGCTCTTTACATAAACACATGAAGGTTATATGAACAGTGCAGATTAAATTTACAGAGTGGATCACAGAAGGAGACTATCCCTGATGTTCTCTCCCAGAGGAGAGTGTTCAGAAAGATGCTGTGACTTTGATAGAAAGTACAAAGAGCAGTGACTAGGTTTTATTTGCAAGCAATGGGGTTTCCTTTGGAAACATCTTTCCACAGGGAAAACCTGGTATTTGCTTGCATATTTTTAAATATAACTATCAGGCTGATTTATTTTTTTTTTGTCGGTCAATATTCCAAAATATTCCAAAAGCACATTAGCCTGAGAAAGGCTGAAATGGATCAGTTTAATATAGGAGTGAAACCAAAAGAAACAAAGGAAGGCAAGAAACCAGGACACAAACTGTTTGATCTTTTAAAAGTGCCTCTGAGGTGAAAAATCCTTTTTGATCTCTGACTCAATTTTTTTGAGTAAAATTTTATCTGACTCAATTTTATTTTTTCTAAATCATGTTGAGAAAAACCTAGGGGCTTCATACTGCTCTGTACCCCTATATTAAAACAGATGAAGCAAAATGGAGAGGAGTGGCATGTGTTAAAATACTGACAAGGATTATTTCACTGTCTAGATACATAATGCATATGCAAGTTTGCAGATGACACCAAGCTGCGTGGTGTGGTCGACACCCTAGAAGGAAAGGAAGCCATCCAGAGGGATCTTGACAGGCTGGAAAGATGGGCTCGGGTGAACCTAATGAGGTTCAACACTGCCAAGTGTAAGGTGTTGCACTTGGGTCGGAAGAATCCCAGACATAGATACAGACTGGTAGAAGAGCTTCTTGAGAGTAGCCCTGCTGAGAAGGACCTGGGGATTCTGGTGGATGAGAAACTTAACATGAGCCAGCAGTGTGCTCTTGCAGCTCGCAAGGCCAATGATATCCTGGGCTCCCTCAGCAGAGGGGTGGCCAGCAGGGACAGGGAGGTGATTGTCCCTCTCTACTCTGCCCTCATGAGGCCCCATCTGGAGCACTGTGTCCAGATCTGGGGCCCCCAATACAAGAAAGATGTGGAACTGTTGGAGAGGGTTCAGAGGTGGGCCACAAGGATGATTAGAGGGCTGGAGCACCTGCCCTACAAAGTGAGGCTGTGGGAGCTGGGCTTGTTCAGCCTGGAGAAGAGAAGGCAGCGGGGAGACCACATTGCAGCCTTCCAGTACCTGAAGGGAGCTTATAAACAGGAGGGAAATCAACTTTTTAAAAGGGCAGATAATGGCAGGACAAGGGGAAATGGATTAAACCTAAAGGAAGGAAGGTTTAGATTGGATATTAGGGGGAAGTTTTTTTACAGAAAGAGTGGTGAGGTCCTGGAACAGGCTGCCCAGAGAAGTAGTGGATGCACCATCCCTGGAAGTGTTCAAGGCCAGGTTGGATGGGGCCCTGGGCAACCTTGTGTAGATCCAGGCCTGAGGTTGGTGGCCCTGACTGTGGCAGGGGGGTTGGAGCTCTATGATCCTTGAGGTCCCTTCCAACCCATGCCATTCTATGATGATTCTATATGCGAAGAACTGTATCACTATAGATACATTTTTCAAATAAAGGTAGTAGCTTAAACTTTGAGGACAGGAAATAAATTTTAAAAATCTGTGAAAGGAAAGAAGAGGGAATACTGGGTTGAAATTTGTTTCAGATGTTATGCTAATTAACTTAGTTAAATAATAACAGAGAAAACCAAAACATGGTAATTTAGATGTCAGCAGTACCCATTAAAACCCAATACTTACTGACAAAACATAATGCATTGATTCAACATATAGGCCATATTATTCTGTTCTCCCCATATGTGTGTTTGCATAAAATCAAATCATATCAGAAAGGTGAGGTGAAAAAATATTTTTAAAGTTCTCTCAAATTCTGTGAACAACACAGATTGAAATTGTCTTGCAAGTCCACTGCAGTATAATGTAGCCAAACTGGTCTTCCTTGCTTAAGCAGCAATTTGTGATTAGTTATGAAAGTATATCAGTATTTCCACTATGCAGGAACTTGATGAGAAAGGGGGAAGGAGGGAAGGTTTTAATTTTGTAGAAAAATGTTGGAATATTCCTAAAAATCAGGAAATTTTATATAACTGAACTTCACTTGCAAAGTTTTCAAATGGATATATCTAACTTGGGTATAGCTAGATTCCTGATGCCTTACATGCTTTTAGGACACTGATATGTAGCCAGAAGCTGAGCAGACAGAGCTTCCAAACCCCCAGGTCTACAAGGGGGAGTGTATAAGGATGATAACTGATCCTGGCAGTGGCTGCAAGTTTACGTCATGGAAATCCCCACTAAGGTACAGAAAGCATCTGTTTTCCATCAGAAGGTTAGTAAACATTTGCACTGAGTCAATGTTTTATATATTACCGTGAGCTTGGTCATGCGAAGCCAGGCTAATGTTCTTCTACCCTCTATCTTCCCCTTGTTTTTTATTTATTATTTCATGAAGACCTGGCCCAACTAATGCATCTTACATCTCATCATAAACCAGGCATGTCAGCCAAGAGCTTTCATCTTTTACACAATAGGAACAACCCAAAACATGATTTATTGCCTGGCTATCAAATCTTGCATTATTCAGCATTCAAAAGAATATCCTCATTTTGGTGGCAGAAGGTCACTATCAAACCTCCTCAACAATTCATATGCCTACCTCTATGTGATGACTGACCAGTTATAGTCATTTGACATATTTTTTCCACAGAAAATTCTTGTATGTTTTCCAATATTCATCTTGAAGTGACCTGCTGCAGTGATTCTTACTTGTCATCACCCTTTCAAATAAACAGACAAACCCCATCTCCATTACCTGCTTTCCTTATTTTACCAGTGGTTCAGGTCCTCAAAAAGCCTTTTCCTGGTAATTCCCTTACCCATTCCATCATATGAATTATTACAGAGCAATCACTAGCTTTATATATAATATCTTTGCATTGAAAGGTAGTTCAAAGACACTATCTGCCTTTTTCATTCACTGTATGCTTTTCTAGTGGAGAGGATTATGTTGAGACAGTCTGTCATCACAACAATTCTCTCAACACCACTGCTTTAAACATGTCAACTGGCACAACATGAGTGTCTGCCACCATACCATGTCTCAGCAACAGGAGCTCCTAGAATAGCAATAGAATCTTCAAGGCTGTTTTTTGAGCAGTCCTCCCCTACAGTTTTCTCAGATATTTTTCCTGAATATTTTTCCGCAAAATCACTACCATCTGCTGATTTTATTACTATTATATCTAATATGTTCTCAAGCCGCATAAGTTTACAAATCTTTATCATCTAAGCACAAAATTTTACAAAGACTTGGTTGTAAGACCCCAGATGTGTTGCCACTGAAGTACAACCTTTGCAGTGATAAATTTAGACATAGTCATAGCAATAAAATAATAAAATGGCTAAGAATTGATTTTTTTTTCCCCTCTAGAGCCTGAAAGACATCTAGGCAAAATGTAATAAAAATATACAGTGGATGCTATCTGTTACACACTCCATTGTAAAAATATATATGTATTTTACATTATAATTGTATAAATTCATTAATTCCCCAATGGTTATAGCTTTGATCCACATGCTTTCTTTTTTTTTCTTTGCCTTTTTGAGAGATTACTATAAATTAAACAAGGAAAGTGAGATTGGTCATACATGAGAATTATTAGCTCTTGCCAAAGATTTGAGCAAAAAGCATACCACTCCTCTTTACAAGCAGAGCAAAGATATTCCTTTTTATAATGCTAAAATCATTTGTCACTCTGGCAAATAGCATTTCTGTGTTCAGAAAGGAACAACAATAACCATATCATAATCCTATCAGTGCCAAGGGAATTGTGTTTCTGTGGATAACAAAAACATTACTTGCATTTTTCCTTTCACAATAATATTTCTTTTTTACATAGCCAAGCTAATTCTGTTTGAGGTTCATAAAATGTCCAAGAGGTGCTGAACAAATGTGTAACTAAACAGAAAAAAAAAATCTTACATTTAAAAATAATGTTAGCTTTTGAATTTTTTATAATTATTGTACTGCGAGTCAGATCATATTAATGACTGAGAACATCTTTTAAATGTAATGGAAGCCTAGGTCATTTATTGAGGGAATATGGGCTAACAGGAAATGTATAGAGATCATGTAGAATGATTAGATCAGATATGTCTCTGATACCAGAACAAAAGTACTACCTCATAGTGCAGTTATTTTTTAATAGAAGTCCTAGTTTTAATTTCTGAGTATGAAATCCTGCAATGTCATAATTTTTCATAGAATCAAAAGTCTCAGAAGAGCAATATTGTGAAGTTGCCAAAGAATTTTCTTTTCTCCAGTGCATACAAGTTGTGAATTTTGAGCATAGATCAATCACCATGGTCTAGTGCTGGACCTAGTAGGACTGAATAGATGGTTGGATTTGATGATCTTGAAGACTTTTCCAAACAAAATTTTTCTATAATTCTATTCTATGATTCTGTAGGTTACCAAGTTTCTTTTTCTCAATCAATATGCTAAAGGTTGACCCAGTTAGATGGTTTTGTTGTGTATTTTTCTATAGCAGTAATTACATTGCCTTTCTCAATAATGAACTTCACTATAATACTTTGGAGAATACTAACCCCCAGTTATACCTAACTTAATTTCAGAAGAGTGAGGGTACCTTTTTGAGTCATGGAATTGGGTACTTAATCATAACATCTTGTAGAGAGTGAAGTCAGACTTTCTTAGTGGTATTTTATATGCGCTTCAGTGATTCACCATTTAGTGTGAATCCCTGAATCTTTACATACCTAACAATCCGGTCACTGCATGGGGTTCTTAGAAGATTTATAACTGGCAAGACTCTAAATGTTAAATTTAAACGTTGCAGCATCTAAATTATATTATGACCTATTCAGTATCCATCAGAGTCCAAGCTTCTCCACAAGTATTTTGGCTCATAATTAAGTTGATCTTGGGAGCTAAAACTAGAGATATCAAATTTAAAAATTTTATCCTATTATACAAAAAATAACCTCCACAATATATTTGTTAATGTTGATAATTTGTGAGAAAATAATACACCAGTCATAAAAAATGGTCTTTATTGCATCCTCATATCAATGAGGAATTAATGATGAATGTAAATCTCTCCTTTCAAGAACTATGTACATCATAAAACATACTTTAATCTTCTATGTGTGGGAATCTTTCCAGAAGAAATAATTCAAATTCAAGACTCTGTGAAAGCAGTGTTTTAAAACTCCTACACATTCATACAATGACTTTCATATTTTATTAAGTCTTTTCTGGTATTTTACAGTGTTTCATTTATTGTTGGCTTTACCTCATACAAGCACAAATTTAATCTCATCTGAAATACCTTTTACCTGAGCAACAAATGCCTTTCAGAAGGCTGGCAGTTTTGAAGACCTGATATAAAGATCCAGCGTATTTACATTTTCTGGATTCAAAGATGCTATATGAAAATTATAGAAAATGTTCTTTTTAAAAAAAGATAAAATAGTGCTTTGTCTTTTTATTGTAGATTAATGTAATGAAAAATCACTCTTTTTTTTCTAATATATGTTATTTATTTCTATTTGCACAACCATAAGAGTAGTTATCATAGTAGTCCCACAATGACATCTTGTGGCTACTCTGGACTGATCTTTCAGTGATATGATGAAAGTATCTACTGACTTCTTTAGAAATCACTCCTGCATGAACAGAAAAGTTAACCTTGGTGAAGCGTCTGTATAAAACAGCTGCCAGTGGCAGTGGTGCCTGGTCTTTCTAATTCATGAGCAACCATTCCAGCTGGTCCATTTTTTTTATCAGTGGAAGATTAATTAACTTTTTATGCATGCCATCTTTTGTAGAAGTGGCTATGCTACACTGGGTAAGTGACAGCTGAAAGACTTCAGGCATTCAAAAACTGATAGATGAGTTTAAATCTGCAACGTTATGAAGATGGAAGCTAAACCTTAGAGAGCAATGTACAAATTCAGGTCCAAAACAAACTATTGCACACTCTTTGGAAAGTTCTTGTTCTGTTTTGTTCTTTCTCTTGCTTGGGATGGTTTTTGTGCTACTTGGCTAGCTGCACTTTTTTGTTTTCCACCAGTTCTTAAATATTTCGATGAGGTATCCATTCTCATTCACTTCCTTTCCTGCAAATACAATTTGCAATAAACATCCTCAACTATATATGTATGTATACCTGGAGCTACATAGTACATGTTAATGTTAGTATCACTGTTACATTTTCTGTCTACAGATTTCTCTGACTTCTTAAGCACTTTTGACTCCTTGTCTATCTCTATAGTGGCTTCTTAATTTCAGGTGAACTCTCAGTGGTAGTTTTGGGTGGGGGTTTTTTGCTTAGAAATTAGCTTTCTAATAATTTGGGAAACACACAGTGTCCTTGTCCCATTTGCTAGTTCATACCTTCTGGACTGAAAATGCTTGAGGGGAAGTTAAGGATTCATTACAAATATTTCAGTATTTCCCCAGATCTTAGATAGACATTTACACATTTGCAAGGCAGTTGTCTGCTTTTAGGTAGAACAGAAGCTTTCTAATTTCACATTTTGCAGAGCTATATACCCTCATAAAATAAGTAATAACACCATTTTCTCCATGGTTCACTAAGGAAGTGTCAGCAGCACAGCTTGGTTTATTATCTAATTTAAAAGACTCTTCTTTCTTTACATTTGGAGGGCTATCAAATGAAAGTACCATGACAATTTCATAAAGGTAATCCAATGCTCAAATCCTTTCCCTTTGAGCGGTGTCACAATGACCTAGAAATATAACACACACATATATATGTGCATATAAGTATGTGCATAAATATATATCTCCATATATACTTTCAAAGTGTATGTTCTGGAGGAATTGGCAGGGAATTTACTGAAAACAAGAACAATTCCTACGCTTTATTAAATCTAAAACTCATACAGTTATGCCTGATTTTTCTGAACACTGTGGTAAATCTGATTAAATAGGTGTTTATCTCTCCTCACTGAAAACAGATAGTTATACAAGGTCTTAGCTGAAGTGTGGGCTGTGAAAACATGGCAGTTTGGCTCAAGAGGGATACAGTGAAGGAATTGTCTATTCGCTGAGGGGTAGGAAACAGCATTATATCCCTTCCAGCTGTGCAATTGGAAGTTCAGGGAAGGAGCTGACAGGATGGATGTGAGCAGGTGAGCTCAATTTTGTTAGTAGCCGGAAACTCACTGAAGAAGGAGTCACCAGCAAACTGAAGATATGATCAGAGATTGTATCAAGGATCAACAGGAACATGATATGAAATCTCCGGCAGCAAAAGGGTTTTGGCAAAAGGAGTCTGCTGGAAGGGTGCAGTACAGCAGCAAACAGGAAAAGAACTGGAGACAATGAGTTTGTATACAGTTCCCTAAATGATTGCCAAAGAAGGCAGCCCAAACATACCTTTGTCAAAAATGTTTGTTATGAATATATTATTTCAATTAGCTAAACAGCTAAAAATACACTTGAGTAGATCAGTGGCACATGCAGTAACACTAGCAAACAGAAGCAAATCATCAAACCAGAATGAAATGCATTAGAAGGGACCTCTGGAGGTCTTCTAGTTCAAACTCCTGCTCGAAGTTGGTAAACTTGAAGCAGGTTGCTCAGGCCCTCATCAGCTAGAAATCAGACTATCTCTAAGGATGTTGATTCTACAGCCTCTGTGTGAAATCTGTTAGAGAGCTTAACAGTGTTTCCTCAGAGTAAAATTCTATTGACCCTTGCAGGTAAATTTGTCCATTTATACTATTTCTCCTAGAATTCCCTAGCTAATAAATTTATGAATGAGAAGTCATACATATTTTTCACCAAGTTACAGCTACAATATTGTTTGTTCATTTACTTACATTGGCTTCCCAACCAGAATGAAGATAGAGCAGAATTTGTTTAACTCTACCTTTGGAGATACCTTAGACATTTGCTGGCAATCTTCACTAGGGCATACGCCAGAAGGTATCACTATCCTGGCAGAGGTAGGAATCTATCTGCCTCAGGCATTTTGAAATTCAGAAAATGAACAGTGCTGCATCTTGCATCCTGAAAGACACTGATCCAATACACAAATGCAGTTGGAATGTCCCCATTAGGCAGAAAAAGGTAACTTTTTTGAGAACAGCCTTATGGAGGGATTTCAAACCACCTGCATGCAGCCAGCCTCTTGACATATGTGAACAGGCATAAGCACAGGGAGGCCTTGTTTGACAGTAATTGTACATAAGATGTTTTAGTTTGCTGGCAATAGATTGTTGCTGTCATCTGACTGGCTGTAAACATCAATCAACTCATTAGAAGCTCTTGGCTTTCCCATCTAAGCTACTCCCAAGTTCTGTTCAAAGAATGCAGGTAGTCGTGGACTTGCATTCCCTCTCAGGTTACTGGAACAGGACCAAGGGAGTAATGTGCTGGTGAGGTGGAAAATCATGGTTTGGGCTCACATTGTAGTCATGAATAATTATAGTTATGAGGCAGGGAAGTGTAAAGAGCTGTATTACTGTTACTGGAAACAAGGAATTGCAAGAGATTATCCTAACCACCACATCATTTATATAGCTTTCTGCCACGGAAAGCATTCTTCCTGTGCTTCATGTTGAATCTAGCCAAGAGTATAGTGAAGAAAATAAGCATTGTAGGCCTAGACATGGTGCTACAGCACATACCTGAGAAGATTATGCCTATTTCAGACATTTGTCCATAGAGGATGGATTTTTGATTTTGTTTTTTTTAATTTAGTTAAATAAGGAAAAAATATAATCTCAAGATTATGGGCAGAGCACAACTTCAAGACACCTCAGTTTCTTCTTTGAGCCTGGAAGAGTTTTATTGCAACACACAAATTTCTAACACTTCCAAAATTATTGCATGCTCTACAGGAGGCTTACCTATATTCTAGAATTCAAAGCATCTCTCCAATCTTAAAACTGGCAAGTCCTTGGAAAGCAGACCTGGGTCTATTCACTGTAATGTGGGTCCTAATCAGGTCCCACCGCTTTGTATAATTCTAACCTTTTCCTGAAATCTTATTCAGCCCCTCCAAAGTTCTAAAAGGACTGTGATAAGACATGGGTGGATGCAAAACCAACGGGAACAGAGAGATTTCATAGCCTCAGCAACTTGTCTTGTGGTAAGGGAACCTGTGCCAAGCCTAATGACAATGCAGACAGAGGGAAAATGAACCTATTTGCCCTTCTCCGAGAAATCTGCAATTTCTTTTTCTTGGACTCCATATACACTTAAAAAGCTAGCAGTTGGATCTTGTGCTGTAACAATAGTCAAAGTAAAATCTAGCTGAGGCTAATCTTGCTGATTTACAGCCATGCTGAAGAATAGGTTTCCTCTGAGACTCAAAACATTGTTGTTGCAGAATCACATCTGCATCATCTCTGGGAAACCACTTATTCTCTATACCTTCATTCCAATCTCTCGAGCGCAAACTAAATGGCATGTTAAGACAGAATGCCCCCTCTCTTATTTGCTTCACTCTCCAGATATCATAATCAAAACTCAACTTTTAAAAGGAAAGAGTGAGTAATAGAATTCATTAGACTTTATTGCTATCGTAATTTGCCCTGTGGTGCACAAACTATCCTTTTATTGCTTTCTTGATTACAACAAAATTGCACTTGTCTGTTGTATCAAAGTTAATGATCCAATAGTGTAAATGGAAATGCTAACAGCTAATAAAAGTGTTATTAAATAATTTATGCAATTAAATATCTTCAATCAATTTATTTATATCTTACTGATAATAAAAGTATTCTGCCATCTACGAAGAACTTCTTTGAGTAAGAATTGCAGAAATTGTATATTAATGCATCTTTTTAGTAATAGAATAGTCTTTTATAGATCACAGTTCAGAAGATCAAGAGCAATACTTTTAAAATCAAGCACGTAACCTAAAGCAATCTCACACAACCTGATAAATGCAAATACTAGTTACTAGAGCCATGTTATAGATTCAGTCTTGAACATGCATTTTCTAAGCAGCTTTTCAATAAACTACTGAAAAGGATGTTTGTGGGCCTAAATCCCAACCAAAAATCTGTGGTGGACACTTGCAGTGCTAGAGGGAAACAATATAAATCCAAATGTAGTATGCAACTCTAAATGGCTTGAATTCAACATATCACAGAATCACAGAGTTGTAGGGGTTGGAAGGGACCTCAAGAGGTCATCGGGTCCAACCCCCCTGCCAAAGCAGGCTCCCTAGCTCATACTGCAGAAATAGGCGTCCAGATGAGTCTTGAATATCTCCAGAGAAGGAGACTCCACCACCTCCCTGGCCAGCCTGTCCCAGGGCTCTGTCACCCTTACTGTGGAAAAGTTCCTCCGCATGTTGGTGCGGAACTTCCTGTGCTCCAACTTGCAGCCACTGCCCCTTGTCCTGTCTCCACTGACCACCGAAAAGGGGCAGGCCAATTCCCCCTGCACCCCATACTTAAGATATTTATAAACACGGAGGCCTGTGACTAGTCGTGTTCCCCAGGGCTCGGTGTTGGGTCCAGTCCTGTTTAACATATGGTACTGCTTATGAATGGAATTTACATGTAACCTGAGCAACCAGATAAAACAATTAAGCCAATAGAAATAGCATGATAAAGACATAACTTATAACTAATAGATGCAGGTCGAGTAGATGAAAATTTTGTTGATGAACTGGTCTGATCGCACCAAGAGAGGTGTGAATGTCTTCCTGAGCTAGCCAGACGCATTGGTGGAAGTGGATAGTGGCTCAGCACAACACAAAGTATAAAATCTGAGCAACCAAAAAAATACCTTTAAACAAAGCAAAGAACCTGAGCTAGCTTCAACCTAGGTATTCCTCTCGACAACTGGGCAGGTTCAGCATTGTGACCATCAGCATACAAGCATTGGTAGTGGGAATCATGTTTGTATTGCTATCCAACTATGCATTGTAATTGCTATATTGTATTTGTGTTATTATTTCAATACATCACTCTACCACGCTGCTAAATCAAAATCCCGTGCTGAGGCAAACATATTTGAATAAGCAAATATAGTATTAAAATATTAAAACTTCCGTGTGTAGAATATATAAAACAACCTGGTCAGAGAGCATTGGACCCTGATATAACCCATCATGCTTGTGTACAATTAATCTAAACTGAAAATTTGTGTGCTCAGTTGGCAAACAGGCAAATGTATGGAAACATCTTCTTGATTTGATTGCAGCACATAAATCTTCTTAAGTCATTATATGCAGTATTTCTTCCAGTTCTAGATAGTGTGTAGCACAATACACAGGTAAATTAGCAAGGTTGATTAGCATTCTTGTTCCAATACCATGAGTTTTCTGCTTCCTGTATTGTTACCTGTAGCACTTGATGAAGTCACTGTTTTAACTTCCTCAATAAAGAAATAAAACTTTTCACACAAAAGCGTTTCAATAAAGAAAAGCTTTTAAAATCTCTTTCAAACAAGTAAGTAGGCAAGCTCTGAAATCATCTGTGTCCCTTCAGAAATAAGAGTATCTCTTCTGAAATGAGTACTAGCCAAACTAGGAAAACATTCTAGTAAAATAACTCATTAATAGTATGAAGATTAAAACTGTTTTATTCCTAATATATTTTGAAATTTCCTTTCTCATTTATGGTTTTTACTGGGGGGAGGTTTTGCATTTTAATTCTCTCTTACATTATGTTGCAACCATTCTTGTTTGGCTTCAGCACTACAAGATGAACTTTTGTTTTATACATTAGCTATTTTTCCATAATTAAAAACCTGAAATTGTGAATTTTCAATCCAAGGTAATAAAACATTAAGCAAATGAAGCATAAGATCAATTTTAAACCAAACAATGTGAAAAATACTGAATTGAACTCTCCCAGAACTAATGCTTAATAACCCTTAGGATTATACAGTTCAAGTTATTAAAGCAAGCCTATGCTGTATCATGCATCACCCTGTGAAAAGCTATTGTGTGTTCATTAATATTTTATTTCAATCCATGACTTAAGATGAAATTTCTATTCCATAAACTTTGTAAAGGAATAAAAACTAGAAACAAACTTCTTGATAAGAAACAACACTTTATCCCCACCTTGTGGAAATCTGCATACACTGTTACTTAGGTTAAAAATAAACTTGGTATGATTTAAACCATTCCATAAAGGTAGCTGCAGTATGTAATGTATCTGTAGAGAGAGCCTGAGAAGAATCTGCTTAATATAATCATGAGGAGAGGAGATGAGAGGAGAAGAGAACATAGTATGAGAGCAGGTGAAAATTCATGTTTAGTTTTTGTTTGAAAGGTTATTGAATACAAACCTGAATCTGAAACATAGCTACTAGAGATGAACTGAACTGGAACTGTAAGATGATGTACCACTATATTTCTGAGCATTAATCCTATCCATCCTCAGAACAACTGGCTCAAATACTGAATGTTTAATTTATTTTAAAAAAGTAACAAACAATAATCCAACCAACCAACCACCACCACCACCAAAAAACAAACCAAAAAAAACAAGCAGGGAGAAATTATTAGAAAACCATTTCTTTCTTACCTTGAAAGGTAAGAAACTCTTACTTCTGACTGAAGTACAAGTTTCATGAGTATGAAATTTGTTTAATTGATAGCTGTCCTGTGAAGCCCTCTTCTCCCAGTTCTCTTCTAGCACTGAAAAATCTCTGTTCTTCTGGCATTTAAAGGCTTGGAAATGAAGGCAGAAATGCAGACCTAGAGTGATCCTTGGGGTCATTGCACTTAGTTCTTTGCTATTATCTAAAAATAAAAAAGCCATAATTTGTTTTCAAAATTACTGTTAAGTTGTGTTTAAAAAGATATTATTTTTTCCCTTCCATTTTCCCATTACAAAAAAATCTTTATGTAAAGATTTGGATTATTGTTTTTTTCCAGCCTAAAATCATGACAATTAACTTCTGTTTATTTATCCTATTCACAGTCTTAAATAAGAGACTAAATAATACTTTTCCTAGTGTTCACTGTTATACAAGTCTTCTGTTACAACCACCATACTCACTCAGATTTGCCTTTGCTTGGCTGAATATGTCAGTCTTCATGGCCTCTTTTCTAATTACCGGATCACCTTTGAAACATTTCCATGCATTTTTGGTAGAGCCAACTCCTTTAAACTATGCATGGTGTTTTAGCAAAGAACACACAAGGTACTTCTGATATCCTATTATCATTTGCATTTTCAATAGCATTTATTCTCAGTTAACATGACAACAGTATGACAGTTCTGCAGGAACTCCGTCCACTCTGCATTTGGCATGTTCAGAAGAGATCAATTTTTTTCTTGAATTCTTGTTTTCCTTTACTCTATTGACAAAACTTATTTGTTAATGGGGGACAGGGGAGAAACAACCAGCAAAAAAATGAGAGAAGGTAGTTTCTCATTAATTTTCAGTTAATAAGCTATCGTATGTAGAACATTTTTTTCCTAATCTTTTGCTAGTGTGGTTTTAAATCCAATGTATGTAGCAAATATGGTATTGCTTATTTTCAAGCAATTTTGCTAGTCAGGTAAAAAAAAAACCCAAATTAGACTGAAATAGTAATCTTAATATTTTTATAACCAATATATCTTTTTCTGCTATTCTTTTCATACTATTTTTCATTACAACTAAACAAATAAGAAAAAAAATAAAGGTGGAAATGTGGATTTTTTTTCTGACTTTTGTGAAAGACAGTGTTTTGCTTCCTGTCCACAGTGTTCTAGAAGATTTTAAATTTGCTCCATGAATGGGTTAATGTAAGAATCTCAAACCTTTTAGAAACACTACTGAGAACAGAAATTACTGATGTGACAAATGCTAACAAAAGGAAAATTTGGTGAACAAATAAACAAAGAGAACAAAGCAAAGGACCTCAGTGTGAGCTTGAGTAGTGCAAAATGGTCACATCTATAATACATAGCTCTTGACTGGGAAGCTCCTCTAGCCCTATATGATATCTTTAACAGATCTGTAACATGATTATTTTCTTTAATTATTTAAAGTTCAGGATAAAAGATACACAGTGAAGGACATTGTAATCCACCAGAATGTTTTTACATAGGAATCTGGGGATGGATATTACAGACTATATGTAAGCATGGAAAAATACCAACAAAGCATCTAACAACTAAGTGATATAGCAGTGAACACATTTGTTTTGGTTTTTTTTTGGTTTGTTCTGTTGAATTTTTCTGTAATAAACTTCCTAAAACATGAACTGGACCTAAATCTGCAGAAAATCCAAAAGGAGCTCTGAGAGGCCTTTCTCAAACCACCAATACCAGTGATCTGGAGGGAGCCACATCCCAGCCACCAGTGATCGTTGCTTGGTAGACAAGGAAATGCTGTTTCTACTCCCCTCTGTCCTACAGAGTTATACAGAAGCTTCTTGATTGTATTGTAGAGTTACTAATTATTCATGCACCCGGTGAGAGATTTGCAGCCTTTGATAACCTGCTAGGGGGAGGGAAAGAACCCTGCTTCCATCTTCTCTTGGTTAAGGAAGTATGACATCTTCAGTCTGGTTAAAGCAATATTTTGACAGCTGTCTCTTTTTATTTTTTTATCCTTCTTTTTTTTCCCTTTTTTTTTTTCATCGGAGCAGCTGTGTGCATGCTTTTATCTGGGTATGTGAGCAAAAGATTTTGGGAGTGGCAGATGTATAAGCATATGTAGAGCAGAAGCTAAACCAGACCTCCAGCTGACATTCTGGTATTGCAGCATCTAGCCCTTTAAATTTCTTTATCATAGAAGTATTTGCACAAGTAAAAGGCCAATACAATTAGCACATCATTGCCATTTTAATATCATGTCTGGGGTCTGTGTGGCAAGGTTTTGGGGGTGGGGTGGACGGGGAGAGTTACAGTGGTGGTTTCTGTGAGAAGAAGCTTCCCTTAGATCCAACCCACCACTGGCCAAGGCTGATCCCATCAGTGATGGTGGTAATGCCTCAAGGATAAAACTGTTAAGAAAGCAGGGAAGAAAAAAGAAAAAGCGCATCAGGTTCTGCTGTCAGAGAAAGGAGTGAGATGGAAATGATGTAATAAACTCTGCAGACACCAAGATCAGTGAAGAAGGTTGGGGGGATGAGGCACTCCAGGTGCAGATTCCCCTGCAGCTTGTGGAGAAGACCATGGTGGAGCAAGTTGTTCCTCTGCAGCCCATGGAAGATGATGTGGAGCAGAGAGCCTGCCTGCAGCCCGAGGAGGACTGCACACTGAAACAGGTGGAGGCACCTGAAAGAGGCTGTGACCCTGTGGAAAGCCTGAGCTGGAGCAAACTCCTGGCAGGCCCTGTGGCCCTGTGGAGAGAGAAGCACATGTCAGAGCAGGTTCGCTGGGAGGTCTTGAGACTGTGGGGGGGACCAGGCTGGAGCAGCCTGGGCCTGAGCGACTACATCCCATGGAAGTTCATGGAGGACTGTCTCCTGTGGCTGGGACCCCACATTGGAGCAGGGAAAGAGAATGAGGAGTCCTCCCCCGAGAAGGAAGAGAAGAGTTATAATGAATTGACCAAAACCCCCATTCCCTGTCACCCCCGTGCTGCTTGGGGGGAAGAGGAAGAGAAATTGGGAGTGAAGTTGAGCCTGGGAAGAAGGGAGGGCTAGGTGGGAGGTGTTTTAAGATTTGTTTTTATTTCTCATTACCCTAATCTGATTTGATTGGTAATAAATGAAATAAATTTTCCCCAAGTGGAGTCTGTTTTTCCTGCGAAGGATTATCTCAACCCGAGAACCTTTAGTTCTATATTCTCTCCCCTGACCATCTGAAGAGGGCAGTGACAGAGTGGCTTTGGGGGGCACCTGGGCTCCTTCCAAGGTCAACCCACCACATATCATTATTAAATGAATCAGAAGGTTAGGGTTTGGAATCCTCTTTCAGTCTCAAAATTTCCCATACTTGCTTAAAAAACTGTGTCATATACTAAATATTTTTCCTTGTTTAAAGACCTTCTTGAAAGTACAATATTACGAAAGTAATTCAGTACCGTAACTATTCGAACAGCTCTATGTGACAATGCCAGATGGCAGCAAGAGATCTTTGGCCCTCAGAAAAACCAGGAGTAACTGATGTGGTAAGCAACCAGTTTTTTCCCACTGGGGTGACCCCTCTCTTGAAAATAGTTTTCCTTAAATCCAACTGTTATTTGGTGAAACGTTGCTCACATTTATTTTTTTTGTTGAAACTAAGATAAAATGGTTTGGTTCAGTTCCACCTAAAGCAAAGCTGCCAGGCATGTTTAATTTCAAATTTCAAAAATTCTGAGAGATGAAACTGTTCCCTTAGTGTAGCACTCTAAGAAGAAACTTGAGTCTTCACAGTCTCCTCAGCTAAGCTCCTCAATGCTATGAAAGCCTCATGGCCATTCATCTTATGGGCCCAACCAGCTCTGATGTCCAAGTCTGCGTTTGACTGCACCAGTCCCGCAAGGAGATAGTGGTAATTTGAATTATCATTCATGTGAGAAAATACAAAATGATTTAATGAACAAATACAATATTTCAGAGTTTCTGAAATAGAATTCAATAAAAATGCAGGAGGATGTGTTCACACAGTGCAAAACCTCTGCATGTTTTCAGGGTTGTTGTGGGGATTTTTTTGATTTTTTTTAAAATTTAAACTATTCATTACACTCACTGAAATAGTAACATTTCTGAATTTCTCTTTCTATTTTAGTATGCTCCAGGCAATTTGGACAGACCCTTGCTAGAAGAGACCAGAATCACTTGTAAGGCACTATGCAATCTTTGATAACTTTCATTTGTTATCTATCTAATATTTGTATCACAAAGCATCCTCAGGCTAGCATGTCTGTTTGCTTACTGCTAGACCAACATAGGAAAAAAAAAAAGGCTGGTAAACTGCAGAGAAAAGAAGATGCATCAGACAAAAGGAAATTAGAAGCTAACACTAGCCAGCATGAAAGCCTGTATGCATTTCATCATCTATCAGGAAGGAGCCAGAGATCAGCCTCTCCTTTGACTGAAACGCTCCACAGACAAGTAACATGGCAGGCAATTCTTATCACCCAAACCAGAAGGACAAAATAGAAATTCTGATAAGGACAACTGGTATGATTACAATAAAAAAATGAGCAGATATTAGAAGAGAAATATTGGTGTTGCCTGGTCCTTCACTTCATATCAGAGACACTCCTTAGACCAGGAGGGTTCAGCAAAAGCACTGCATGAGCTGTCTGAAAGCTGGAGAAGCGGTGTGTTTCTTGGGGGCTGGCTCTTTAGTATCCTCCTGGCTGAGCAGCAGTGCAAACAAATTCATTTTCCATAAAGGAGATGTCCTTCCACAAATATGAACGTATAACACCTTTTGAACCTTAAAGCAGACACTTGAACCGTACTTAATTTCCTTGGTTTTGTTAAAGTTATCTTTTCCATTACTGTTGCTATCTTCATAATTTAAAAAAAACCCAAAAACGGAAAACAAAGTCACTTGCAGGCGGTATCAGCCTATTCACACGGGTTATATATCGCTTTGTGGTGCTCAGTAGTACACTGATAGGTGTTGGAAATGTGAAGACTCAGTCTCAGTATAGTAAGGCATTTTCCAGCTCTAAAGTCATGGAATAAAAAAACAAACCAAACCCAAAACCAAACAAAAAACCCCCAAACCTAGAAAAAACTAGGTAAACTGTGGTGTAAAGCAAATCTAGATTTTTATGGAAAGAAATTACCTTTGGGAATGCTTATTTTATTTCCTGTTATTATATGATGTGTAGCCTTAATACTGTACACAACTTTCCTAAAACATGGCAGAGGAAGCCAGCCAGATGTTTAAAATAATTTTGCCACTTGCTATAACTCTGATGCTACAAAGAAACTCAAAAGGAAATAAACTTTTATTCTGTTTCCCGTTCTTACGTGATCTTCCTTTGTCTCAATGACTGAGCCAGTTTGCAGCAAGTTGCAGCCTTAGAGGACGATCTTTCTTTTAACTTAGTATTTCAGGTCTATCACAAGTGTTCCCAGGAGTATTTACTGCCAAGGGACACCTAATATGAAAATCATATTTAGTGTCTCCTGATAACTTCATTTTTATTTCAAGGCCCCATCGTGTATGTCAATTGTGCACAACTTCTTTTCCTCACGACTCATCTCCAGGGTTTCTAAACACTGTGAAATAGTTTTACATATCTTGTCTCAACCTCTACTTGCACATGATTTTTTCTACTCTTTCCCACACATTCAAATCTGCTTTTAAGTGTCCTAACAGTTTGGTGACTATCTCCCCTCTTCTTTGGGTTTCACACCCTGTCCCTTGTGCTGGGTATGACCCATCCCTGCTCTGCATTCACTGTCTCAGCTCCCTGCTACATTGCATCAAGTTCTGACTCACTGCCATCCCTGTAAGACCCTTAGCTGTTGTTACCCTGTCATCTCCAGTTTTGTCTTATCTCTTCTTCTCACATCCATTTGCCCTTTTTCCCGCCAGCTTCATTACACATCCACTTGTTTCGTTGCCTGCCCCAGTTCATTGGAACAGTTTGCTCTCCTCTCTCAAGACCAGCTCTGAGATTGGCTGGACCTGTCATACAAATCAGCAAAATGTTTCACAGCCTGTGTGTAGCCCAGGTTATTATGTGGCAGTCAAGGAGAGATGCTATTATTGCAAACTTAGGTACCAACATGTAGACTAACTAAACCGATCAGAGGAGTACATCTATTTTAGCACTATGTGCTGACAGTCCCTTTACCTACATTTAGCACCAGAAGCCAAGTCCCAGGACTCTTTCCAGAATGCAGAGGCTGAGGAAGTAATGACAAGAGGAGTGCAGAAGATATTTCACACGTTCAGGGGATGGGAAGGGGGAATAACAGTGAAATTGGGTTTTGGCAGCTAACTTGCTTTTAAATTCTGCCAGCTTTTCCATTTGAATGAGAAATCTGACTAGAGATATTTTGTCTTTGAATTTGTCTAGTCATTTCAGTGCCTTATTCTGGACTTAGGTCTTGACATTCTCTGCAGCCAGTTTCAAATTACTTTTAAGATAAAAAAGTTCGTGAAGTACCCTGTGTCTTGTTAACTCCAGAAAGGAAGTCTGGAGTTCAGAAACACAGTGAAGATCCCTTCTCATCTCAGATTCACTGGTTACCTCTGTCTAGACATTTTTTCTGCTTGAACTGTACAGACCCAAGTCCTGTCTTGCTCTCCTCCTGCTCTACTTCATATGCTCACGTTAGCAGCCTCCTTCCTCTAACAGATTACAGTGCTTCAGCATTTTTGCATCTCCCTTTTCACCTTTTGACCTTCTTTCTTTGTCATTTACTACTCTTTCCTATGCTCTGTGCTTAAAAAGCTTGTGATAGTGTTTATCTTGAATTCTCTGTATCTCACAGTGTACCTCTAACATTTAGGTTTCATTTGAAAACCTTTCAAATACAGCCCCAATATATCTGCTGGATGGATCTCTTCCTGAGTCTGCAGGAAGGCAGAATGTGACTTCTGAGAAGGAAAACAGCTCCGGGCATCTCAGTAAAATGTTACCTCTGATATTCAGGATTTCTGTAGAGAAGGACATAAGCAGTATAGCAGACCTGACTCTGATACTTGAGCAGATACCACTCAGCCATGGCATAATGTATATCAAACTGTATATTAATGTATATCTTGCTGTATATGGAACCCCAGCTGCAAGGAGACAGGAGACGTGTACCCCCAGTTTTCTTGACTATTAGATTTGCATTTAAATTAAACTAACTTGAGTACATAAGGCTGTACTTGGCTTTAGTTTGGCTTAGTAATATCTATGGTTAGGCAACTGAATCAAGAAATATCTGTAGTTGATGGAGCTTGCAGTGATGCATCTGGTAATCTCACAAGTGTCATCTTTTGCTGGTCTGAAGTACTTTCTAGACTTCATGTGCAAGTAGCGGAGCTTAGACTCTACACCACACTACTTGCACATCTCACACATAAGAGTGTTTCTTACCTATCCCCTTTGTTGTCCCACTCAATGGCAATGCTCACCTGTGACCCCACGTAGATCAGAGTGGGATCCTGCATCTTTTCTAGGTGCGCGGGAGTCAGATCATGCATTCAGCCTGCTAATATATACAAATATATCTATAAAAGAAAATCGCAACTTGTTTTCAATCATTGCTACTGAAAAAATATTCTACTGGTTTTGGTTCTGCCATAGGAACTTCCCAAAGAAATTTACCTGAAATAAAACAACATTCCAAAAATGGTTCAAATAGCTAATATTCTAAATAGTAAACATTCTAAAAAAAATAGTGTGCTTAAAAAACATTTAAGAGATATGTCTTTCTTTAGTCTCATTTGCAATTAGTGTTGTTTATAGTAAATCAAGTCTGTCTTACAAAGGCATCACACCTTAACTAGGGCTAAGGTTATCATCTGCTCTAAGTAATCCTTCCTACTTTCCCTGATAAATCAAATTTATTAATTATCTGTTAAGGGGAAATGCTATATCTGGAGCAGGGCTATTTGTCCTATGTATGCACGTGTTGTTCCTGCAGCTGGGATCCTGTGAGAGCCGGAAGATCCACAGATGGATCTGCCTGTGTTGCCTTCCTGCCAAGGAATCCAGACTGGGTGGCTAAGTCAGAGACGATAGCAGCAGGGCTTGTCTCTACTGGCTTCCCTGTGCTGAGAAGCCTCAGTCAAAGCACTGGAGAAGAAGAGATGTAAGATGCAGTTACCTATGTTTTGTAACTTAGTGTCATTTTTAGGGTGCACATTTTAGGGTGTAAGATGCCCTTCAGAGGGCTAACAGACATGAGACATGTCATGTTTGAGATCCCCTCTGCAGTGGTAGCCAAACACCAGGAGAGATGTCCTAAGGTGCCCAAAATGACCATAAATGGCATACACTCTGTCCCTCTTTATGTTTTAGACTCTAGCTGTTACACAACATGGTTTTGAACAGCTGCTTGGCTAGCTATATATCAAGGTAACTTAACATGCAACTACCATGTCTACACAGGTAACACTACCTCCTACAAACCTTACCAAACTGAGTTATTTCATGGTTGTCTCATGATCCATGACATTTTAACCAAGCACAGCTCTACCTCAAGTGAATCCAGAATTGTACTTCTTGCTTTAATGCCAAATAAAGTTTGCATATAGCTGGAAGTTGCTCATTAGTTAAATTTAAATGTATGTTTGTTCTAAAAGGCAATAAAGTTATTTCTAAATGCTAGCAGCCCTTTTACTCACTGTGTAAAGTGTGTAAGCATCATAAGTGGCATTTTTAGAAATTATACCAGCAGTATAAGAAAACCACCTCATTCTATATAAATAACTAGTTTTGTGGGGTTTTTTTTCAGTGTATCATATTGCTAAAATAACTATTTACAGAAGCCATTTTTAAAGTAGGCAGAAAAAAATGGAAAAAAAACCCCAAACATAAAAAAAGCTTTTAGAATAGTAAGCACTGCCAACCAACCAGGCTCAGCACTGAAACCCTTAAATTATTTACTTCCTGTAAATTTACCTTTTATGAATAAGATTTAAGGGAATCTACCGATATAACTATATACATATTTTTGGGTGTTTTTAAGCTATATTAGAGAATAATTTCTAAATATGCAGAAGAAGAAAAGAAACAGATTGGGATAATCTACTGAAAGCGACTATCCAAAACCACGCTCGCTCTAAGTGCCCGATTCGCCACATCTTTCTGTCTTAAGTACTTTTACCACCAGATGTCAGCTTGCTACAAATATCGGTATGAGAGTGACCACAGAGTTCCCCTTCAACCATTTTCCTCGTTGCCATTAAAAGCTACAGAATAATATCTTTCATGGATAATCTCCCTGTGCTGGGTTTATTTTTTACTTTTTTTTAATCTGTACGTAAATATACTTCAATGAGATAAGGAAGAAGTATCAAGATCAACGTACTTTCAATTTACCCTCAATCGTGTCTTAGGCTGCTATGATTAGAACACTGAGCTCTGTTGTACAGGCAGGAAAATAAATAAAAAAATAGATCCCATAATAGCTTCATTTCTGTTAGGGATTTCACTGATCTGATGGTTCTGGTCATCAAGAAACAAACTACCTGGATCTATGCTATTTGCAGCACATTCCTGGCATGCCATTTGGGACAGGAAAATATTTCTAATTTTCAGTGTCACAACAGCCCTTTTGCTTGATTACGTCAGGGTTTTTTTGGTGAATCAAATAATTTAGGTTGAAGAAATATTCACTTTGGACTTCAGAGACCTTTTAAAAATTATGCTGCTTTATAAAGAAAGGACATTCAGTTAATTTAGTTAGATTTCTCATTCTGAACAAACTCCTAGAAAGAAACAGAGCTGAGATTATTGAATTTACAAAAATTCAGCTGAAATGTACTACCAAAATAATAAAAATGTTTGTAAAATGACCAAAAAGTTCAACATCAAGCAACACTATTGACAAAGTGTTTCAGAAGAAATTAAATTAGGTCAGCTGTAAGTATGTGCAGTCAGGAGTGCAACTGACTAAATAAAATTATAGAATAAGCAAGGGCACCTTTCTGCAGGCAAGTGAGAAGTTTGACACCAGGATTTCAAGGCATAACAGTCTGTTATACTGATTAACCATGACCTGTGCTTCATCATGGAGAAACACAGAATAACCTCCACAACACTGATAAAATTGAAGTGTAACACTAGATGTTGTGGTTTAGACCTCAGCGGAAAGCTGTACTTGTTGTCCCTGTCTATCATCAAACCAAAAACTCACATGAAGTAGCCAAAACATTGTTGGATCAAACACAGATTTGTTTACACTCAAAAGGTTTGTTTTTTCTTCTTTTCCCCCACCCCCGTGAATGAAAGAGACTAAAACAATAGAATTATTAGAAGGATTACGACTGTAAAAAATGTCACGTATTATCCAGTCTTCTCAGATAGCCTCCTGGGAAAACCTGTGACATAGAGTTAAACTGTAATCTTCTGGAACATAGTCCATTGTATGCATGTCTCTTCATAAATACCTGTTCCAGAGATCTGGCCCATATACTGCTCCAGGAACTGAGTGGATTTTGTTCTCAAGAATTTAATCCAGTAAAAGAGATTAATGCAGATAAACTCTTACTGGTCCCCATTGCACACTGGGAAACCTTTGGTAAGAGGAGCTGACTTTCATAGTTTGATGGCTCCTTAAAGGCTCGTGGTTGCCTCTTATAATACAATGAAATACAAATGGATATGTGAATCTGTGTATTTATTCTCAAAATGCAGAAATACCACACTGTATACAAATTATCAAAATGCACATTTTTCCTGACTACCGTTAGCCAGTCTCTAATTTTAAAGAAGGAGATTTTTTTATTCTCCTTTTTTAATAAACCTTTTTCCTTAGAAAAATGATCAGCACAACCTATACTTCACTTAACTATATCATATACATTAGGGTCTGAACTCACTTTTTTTATGAATTTAGTGGATTTTTAATTTTTATTATCAGTAGCTTTTCCCCCAGTGTATACCCCTCCCTAACATGGAGGTTTATTCTCTGACTATAGAGCTGGTACAGACTCCTGAGGAGGAAGTGTGTGTGTGTGCCAGAGGATGCCAACTAGCACAAGAGAAGTACTGGGGCAATAGAAGCGGAGGTTCTCAAATGAGGAAATCAGTTGCTGCTCACCACCTACAGCAGAAACATTTTCCCCTGGGTCGAGAATGACTGAGGTAAGGCAAATTCAAACTAGGAACAAGGAAAAGACCTCTGTACCCTGAAAGACAGTGAAGTCTAAAATTGCCATCCTTGTAAAACACAAAAGTAACCAGATACTCTGTCTGGGAATGATGGAGGTACCCATACAGATTCAGTGCCAGCCATCTTCAAAGATGAGGATACCTCATCTAGATCCCAGATCCCAAAAAGGACCTTCCTCCAGTGTAAGAAATGTCTTATTTATTATCTGTTAACCAATTATTTATGCATACAAGAACTTCCCTATGACTGATTAGTCTTAAAATACTTTGACAAGAAACTATGTCAAAAGCCTTTTGGATATCTAAATTAATTGGAAATGAAGCAGACTGCTGACACCCTCAAAAGACTCCAGTAGGTCTGTTAATAGACTTCCATTTGTAAAAGTCATGCTGTGTCTTCTCAAGTGTATTTGATTTATCCAGGTAGCCATTAATTTTATTTTTTACTGTAGATTCTAAAAGACCCTCCTGAGTAAAGAAAATGGGCTTACAAGCCCACATAACATCAGAATACCATAAAAGTCTGCAGAATGCCAGCTGACTCTTCTTCTATAACTGGAAGAGCACAATTTCAGACAATAGAGATTAACTGCATAAATTAAATATATATATATATATATATATATATATACACTATCTATATATATTGTATGTGTGTATGTATTTCAAATATATGAACAATATGAGCAATCACTCATTACAGTGAAAAAAAACCCTCATACGTCTCACCTAGTTTTAAGCAAAGGACACAAGCAGCATGTTTTCCAGGCTGCTCAACCTTGGGTCCTGACTTTGTTCTCTTCTGTTAATGAAATGCAACCTTGCTTCAGTGGGGACAGGATTACATCAGCAGTGATGATCCTCTTCTGCATCATCCCCTGAGCTGCTTTAAATGACACAAACCCTACCTGATTGTTCCATGCTGCTGCATTCATGACACATCTGCTCTGCCATCATGTTATTCATGCTGGGAAGGGAAACTGAGAACACATGGCCAGACCACCAGTGACTTGGTCCTACTGTGACAAATAAAGATGACTTGCAGCTACAGGTGTCTCTAGGCCATCTGCTCCTTCAGCAATATCGTGGCTCCAGACTGCCAATAATCAGTATGTTCCAGGCAGTATTTGCCCTTTTACCTCGTCAGAAACTCTCATGATTCCTTGAGGCCATGAATCCTATGAGGCATACCCATATATAATTCTTTAATGGAGGTACAGGTCCTCAGCCCAGTTTATTCACTTGCAGCTGGGGCTTACTAGGAAAAGACAACTTTACATTTCCTTGGGCCTATCTTAGTCTTCCTAGATGTCCTCATCCCTGTTTCGAGGCATGAGCTACACTACTCAGCTGCATTGGTGAGATTTCTGCTTCTCAGTATCAGCAAGTTTTATGTTGCTTCAGTTCCACTTAAAATTACAGCTCAAGGAAGAACATGTCAAAGAGACACAGCAAATCATGAAAGGAGAACACAGACATGGACTAAATACCTTAACAATGTATTCCTGTCTAATGTTTCAAATTTGTTCCCTGATGAGATTAATTCTTAATTTAATGTTTATCCTTAGAAAGAATTACAGGTAATTCTTTAACCTCTTTTAAAAAATACTGGAATTATAGCCTCAGAGACCAAAATATTCCCTACTAATGGAGAAGAAAAGGACATTTAGATGCTTTGGAAAATCTAGCTCCTGTCATAACTTTTCTGGTTTACACAGCATTTCGGGCTTGAATACCTCAACTTACAGAACTATGGGATATTCATGCAAGACACTTATCAATTTTTCCAAGTCTTTTCTAGTATGATTGGGATCTAGTGGAAATATCTCAGTTGCTGCCACATTATTGTTAAGCTGTGGCAGCTGCTTTGAAGAGCTTCTGTCTGACATTACATCACCACCACTAGAGGAGATATACCTTCCCTCAAAGCATCTCTTTCAGCCACGGGAAGTTACACAATGCAAGAGAAAAACAGTCAGATCAGAACTGCTGATTCAAAGAGCAACTGAAGTGATCTTCCCTGAGGCTTGCATGTATCTGGCCGTTCTCCATTTGACAAGGGGAAAGAGTCCAAGGCAGCTCATACAATGTGGGCACAACCATTTTCTCAGGACAAATTTCTCCTTGGCTGATGCTTAGACTACTATAAACTGAAGATAACCCACTTCTTTACTAGTAACCAGCTCCCTCACTGTGCCGACAGAATCACTTACCCATTGCCATCGCCGCTAGTGACTGTTACGTTCGGGAGTAACCAGTTGAAGTGCTGGAATCCTCTGCAGATGTCTGAAACAACAGAAAAACTACAGCTGAAAATCTCAGAACTCAAACTGCTGGAGTTCTTCCCTTGTACAAAGATGCAAGTCAGAAGAATTCACGAGGGATAGAAAGAGCTGATAAAGAGATTAAGTGCTCAAGTTTGTTCTCTTCAGTTGCTATCTATACAAATTGGAGGCAGTGCTGAAATGTGCTATCACTTAGAGACATAAATTAGTCTAACAATACTGTTAACCTAACAATATCTATTTGCCGGTTTCCTGAGCACCCCAATGGAAATACAATGTTGCCTTTTTTTTAAGAGAAAGCTTGCATAAACACCACTTTTCCCCTTCTGGGATGCAATGCACTACAGTCTGCTGTTTTATAGTTTACCTGAATTGAGCTGTGTTCTTCAGAGAACCAGCCATACTACTTCCTGTGGTAATCCAGAACTGAATAATTGCAAAATGCATTGGATCTTAACGATGGACACTTTTGCTATAGATTGTGATAGGATGTACATTACAGAAATGCTCTCTCTGAAAATCTGCCATACCAACTGAAGCCGAATTGCAACCATAGTCATGCTCAACAAATACTGATGATCAATGCATATATAATACAATTTAAATAACTGCACTAAATAAAGTCAAGGCTAGTGATTGCATATATTATTTAAAGACTAATTTACACATATATTTCCAATTGTAACAGAAATACTCTTGTTCTATTTTAGCTCCTGTAGCAAAAAACCACAGTATCATCTACTATTTAGAAACACAAAATCAGAAAATCATTTCAGTGCCTTCTGCTTTTAGCTAAATTACCCAGCTCTCGTAGCTATACCACCCAGCTCTATGATACACTGGCCTCAGAATAAAGCTGCCTTAAAAATTCCCTTTCTCTTCACCCCTACTGTGGACAATAATCCCCACATCTCAAGTGCACTTCACTATTGCCTAAATCATGTTGATTGAATGAATGTTTTCTGTGGTGGCACTGAAACATGGGAATGCTGATAAGATCCTGCTGAGAGATAAAATTGCCTTGTGAAAAAGTATGAGATGGTGTGGGTAGGGAAAAATGCGTGGGAAGGGTTTCTAACAAGCAGGTTTTGGATCTGTTCTGTAACATGCTATTAGCAATATTGATGGGACATAGTGAACTATGAAGAAAATGCAAAACTGAGGACGCAGGGCTTGAAATTTCATAAAATGGATTTTTCATTTCACTACATCCTTTTGTGCAGCAAAACCGACACAACAACTACAGCTGGTTTTCTTGTTCTTGAAAATCACAATAGTCATAGGTTTAGACTAACAACAAAAGAGTATATAGAAATCAAAATCCATGCAAACCTACCTCAGGATAAATCAGCTTAGGCTGTCAACAAACAAACAGAGAAGAGGCTGGAACAAACCAAACATGCACAGACTTTGAAGTCAATCACTTATGACTGATGTGCTGTGCTGTGGGAAGCTCCTCTACTCCCTTGGTTTTGCCGCTGATTAAAACTTTTTTGCGATTACGGCATGTGTTCTCCACAAGAGCACACAGAGAGCTACGTAACAGCTAGGTAGCTGAGGTTCAAACTCACAGTGGAACTGTGTTTTAATTCATTTTCCTTAGTGACATCATGTTAATTGGCACATCTATAGATTTCTCATAAACATTTAAATTACTTCGTATGCACCTAAGCCACGTAGTATTGCTATCAAGGTTTTAAAGTGTCAGCTATGGTAGCATCCAGGTATTAGTGTCCTCAGCAACATTCAAACTGACCAGCTTCTGTGGAGTTGTTCCAAATGGCACTGCAGCGATGCGAATCTCTACTGGTATGTTAAAAATGTAACAAACATTGATATACCTTGATCTTCCTAGACTATGGAATTCTGCTTTTAGATATTATTTTATTATTTTATTCTTAGGATAGATAATTTCTGATACTAAATCTGATTAAGAGGTGTACTTGAAGTAATTCGTGCATGAGCAATGATCAGAGTTTTTCATTCAGTGGATCGAACTACCCATAGCTGAGGTACAATTTCTGGGAAGGCTGTGCACTGTACTTTTACCTATGTGTGATTTGCAAAGGTAAAAGCCAGAGAGCATTATGTCATGGAAGGGGATAAGAATATCGCTCTTTAGTTTGGATCTTATTTTAATTGTTCATTGCCGTAAGCATTTCTTGTCACAGATTTGACAAAGACATATTCTCTAACTAATGTAACATCTCCAGATTATTTTTTCTTATTTTTACTCCTTGTTCTCATAATTTCTGCTAACTGAACTATCTCCTTGAACATCTAAAAGTAGGCTGCACAAAAAAATACCAAGGACAATAGAAGCAACAAGCTTATTCCATTTCTGGTTACAATGATTTGCCCAGAATAGGGGAAAAACCCCAACCCAACAACCCAAAACAAACCTACGCAACACGAACAATTAATAAGTACACAAAGTACACAAGTGTGTTTATTACATTTTTGCAAGCACTTTGTTCTACATTTCAAAAACGCCACCATCAAGCTGTTGGCACATTTATGTACAAAACAGATTAATTGTAATGCCTGCTACAAAGCATTCGTTGTGAAAATACAAACTCTAATACCAGAGAAGAGCCAAAAGCATTAACATCATTACATGAGTTTAAAAGACATAGTTTTAAAAATCAGCACAAACGTTTTAAGACACAAAACTGAAACACTACAATATAGAATCCAAAAGAGGTTCCTAATACTTTTTGCAGAACTGTGATACCGGTACTGCACATTATCAGAAAACTGTTGACCCCATAAGACAGCCTAAGTGTAAAAAAAAAAAAAAGAAAAAAAAAGAAAGAAAAAGAAAAGAAAAAAAAAATCCCCAAATCAAAAACACAACCAAAAAACCCCCAAAACAAGCAAAATAAAAATCAATCAACCAATACTACTTAATGCATTATCATGCCACAAGTAACTATAGTATTACCCTCTACTTACTACAAGAATTGTTAAAAATTACTGATGATGCATGACTAGTAATAGTACAAAGAAGAGTTTTACTCAAGAAGTTTTATTAGAAATGCACTTACACTGAGAGAGAATTCACAATGGTCCAATAAGTGCACAAAACTAGCTAAGATTTTTAACACTGACAAAAATGTCTTGTCAGGCTACATCACTTTAAAAGACACTTTACAGCATTCTTGTAGCATTAGAAATAGGCAAATAAAAAAAAAATCCATCAAATTTGGTCCAATAATACTGACTTTTCTTAAATAGGGTTTTTTGTTTTGTTTTTGATACAGGTAATTCTTTCAAAGTAAGATGACCTATCTTTCTGATAACATTTTCCTATCAAAATAAAGGTTCAAATATATTACTACGTTTTCAAATAAGAAGCTCTGTAGTGGTCTTTCACCTTACTTTAACGTAATACAGGTAAACCAATATGTGTAGGAAAGCTAGAAGCCAAGCTATAACATTTATGGAAGTCTCCTTGAATATATCTTTTACAGTTCAGACAGGTGCAATCCATTTAAATTTTTAAAGCAGGTAAAAAGACATCTGGATCCTACGGTCACTGCATTTTTGATATATTACTTTCATAAACGTAGCTAAGCAGTAATTTCTTACATCATCACATGAACAGCTCCAATTTAGCATAACCATCATTGAATTAAAGAGAGATCATTCTGTAAAAAACTATGGATAACTATATCACTTAATTAACAATTGTCTATATACCATAACTCTTTAACAGGTAGCCGTGGTATTGAATTCCTTCAAAAGGCAAGTGGCCATGCATTGTTAGCACCACGGTCTGCATGCTCACAATACAAACAGGAATTATCACCCATGGAACTTGGAACAGAGAATATTCTTTAAAAACATCAATAATAATACAATGTTAACAAAGATAAGAAGCACTTTTTTCTTTTTTTAAATTTTTTTCTTTTTCTCTTTTTTTTCTTTTTTTTTCTTGTTTTTCTTTACCCACTATTACAAATTTAGAAATTGCACCTTTGATTGTTTAAAACCTTCTTAGGACCTTCATTCAAGTTGACCAGGGTCCATCTGGCAAATTTTCCAAATATAAAGTCATCAGTGTTTTCTTTATATATTGTACATCATGTACAATGGTCCCTTTGAAGTATACCTGTAGTTAAAGTAGTTATTGAACTCAAAACTAAAAAGTATAAAAAGCTACTTTTTTTTTCCAAAAACATATAAGAAACAATGCAAAAGGTGTTATGCATAACACATACAAAGTGATTAAAAAAATCAAACAATAGTTTGACAACAGTTTAGTATCCTTGATCTAGCAGAACTAATTGGCTTAAAAGGATTCAGAAAAGGCTATTTAGGAGCTTTGTGGTAGAGAATGGTCACACAAAATAAGAACTAATTAAGAAACCAAGTGCTAGACAGCCAAGAATTGTACATGGGTGATATGTAAGTCACCCAAACTATCTTTTGTGAGAAGCACTTTCAATTGTTTTTAAAATGATTGGATGGCCTCTAGTTAAACAACAAAGCATTCACATGTTAGAAAGTAAGACAAGGTTTCTTTTATGTGTAAGCGTTGAGCCGCTCTTTAGAGCGAGTAGAATGAATATCATGAAGCTCTTGTTCCTCCTTTGATTTAATATCCTCATATTTTTGCATTCTGCAAGCATCTTTCACATAGGCCCAGTTGGCAGACAAAACCATGAGATAATGGACCTGTAAGAGAGGTAACACAGAGTTAGGAACCAACAGAGCTGGTCAGAACAGAGCAAGTTCAGACTTGAAAGCTATAGTTTAGAGACTGGGTTTTCATCAGAAGGAATTAAGCCTCGAGAAGTCAAGTAGTACAGCAACACCATGCAAAGTTCCAATTTGAGCTTTGTTAATCCTCAGATTACTCAGCTCACAGCTGTCACTGTTACCACAAGTAGCAGTTGGTAGCAACGGTTATAAAGTTAAAAACTGAAAAATCAACAAATCTTCCCTGCTTTACTGTTTCCGCTAGACTGCAAACCCACAAGGAAAATGCTTTCTGGTTATTTCTCACAGACTTTTCCCCACTGAATCACTATTTGTTAAAGTAGTTGCTTAAGATAGAAATACATCTGCAGTTTTACAGTTACATATCTAATACAATTGCTGAAAGATTTTTTTTCTTTCTGGTTAAAGTTAGCATTAGCTTTCCATCTAGGAATGATTTCTTTATTTCACCTACAAACTTAGCTATTTCATGAAAACCAGTTGATTTGGGAAAAGCTTGTCAAAAATTGGAAAACACATTCAGGTATGCAAAACGTGACAAAATATAGTTACAAATGAACTTGAGGTCTTAAAAGGGCTTTCACCTGTCACCATTTAAGTTAGTAATTTTATTTCACTGATACCTTGGTTATACCGCAATTGATGTCATTCTTTAAGTGCACAGAAAACAGGTGTTCTCTGGGATTTTTATAAGAGGACTTCTGTACACATCCTGAATGAAGCCAAAACAATGTTTATGTTCCTTGTAAATTTTTGAATATGTAAAAAATACCATTATTTTTAATAGAAACAAGATTAAGAACTTTCCGAGTGTTCCATCCAAAAGCAAAATAAAATAATTATCTGAAAAGCAGGGCAAAATATTCCCATGGCCTGTGATTATTATGCAATTTATCAGTGAATATTGAAGATTGGACCTGACTCCCTTTCAGCCAACACAAATCATTGGATGAGCTCTCATGATATACTCCCAAAGAGCTTGGTTTACTTAGGTTAGCAAATGAGAACAGAATGTCTATGAATACATCTGAGGATTAAGCACCAGTTAAAGGATATTGGCAATAACATCACATGAATAAATGTTTTTCACATAGCTTTGAATGAATCTAATCTGAAAGTCAGTGAAAGATACCTTACCAGTAGGAAAATTACGTTCTGCAAATGTTTTCCTTTCTCAACAGAGGTTGTAAAACACCCTGGTTTCCTTTGAGATGGGGCTGAGTAGTTTATAATAATCATATGGTATGGAAGCTAGTGACTGACCTTAACAGCTGGTAGATGTCCAGTCTTCTGAATGGAGATAATGAATAGTCAAACAAGTGATAAATTTTAACACATTACCAATATGAGGAATGAAGCTTGGACCTCCAAAGAACTGCTACCAAAAAAATTTTTATTCAAAATTCCTCCTTCAGGGGCAGTCACATGCTCTCTGCCTTCAGTGTCTTGTGGAGCTGTTTTGCTTAGCCCTTACGCTTGTGGCTATCTACAGTATAAAAATCTACCTTGACTGCCTGTTAGAGAAAAAGCTGTTCTCCTGTTCAGCTTCCCACGTCTGGGCCTTTCAGGACATTTGCAGACCTTGAAGGCTTTCCTTTCGAACGTGGACCTCAGATGTCCTACCTTCAGTCTGATGGA
The DNA here is from genome assembly GCA_022605575.1 of Laterallus jamaicensis coturniculus. Lineage (NCBI taxonomy): Eukaryota > Metazoa > Chordata > Aves > Gruiformes > Rallidae > Laterallus > Laterallus jamaicensis. The sequence continues at coordinate 16,746,752 of JAKCOX010000005.1, read as the reverse complement.
TCTGCTTGCAAGGGGACTCCGACCTTCTCAAAGCATGTCTCCCTCTCACATTTAAGACATGCTCTGTTGGCTCTGTATCCAGCCAGAAAATAAAAATGTTTGGCAATGGTATTCAACTAGTTTATTCTAGGACTTTGGACATTCATTAGTCACTCAACAGGCTTTCAGATGGGAACACCTCTTAAATTTATGTTAATTAACTTCATCAGAGGCAACAGATAATTTTCTAAAAATCAAAAAGATCCTACTCTTCCCTAAAAAATGGAGAAAGTAAACTAGGATTTAATTAGTGGAAAATAGAATAGAGTAATCATAAAACCACTTTGAGATTATGCAAATTCTCCTGTTCATAATGGACCGATGTAGATATATGCGAAACCTAGACTCATGCTAAATGAACAGAACCCATTTAGTATGGTCTTTCATTTTTTGAAACGTCAGTGTTGGCTGTTTCTACAATTATCTTCTGGCAACTGTTACTGATTAGTGCAGACCAACATATATTTGTTAATCTGGATAATTAAGATAAAGGTACTCATCCTGAAACCCTTCAAATGATGAACTATTTTTGGTGTCTTTTTTGTCCTGGTTTTTATGGCAAGCTTTCACCCAGTTAATCGCTATTTGAGGAATACAGACTAAGCTGAGGAGCCATAAAATAGGAAGAAGTCTTCAGAGAATCTGTCCTCTGGGAAAAAGCTAGTAATGATTCTGTATACCTTTGGGATTTCCTTAATATCTATAGCACAAACACCAACAGCACAAGCTGTGATGATAGTGAAAGCGCTGGAGACGGCAGCACGTACCATCTCACTCTGGGACACTTTCTGGTCATAATTTAGCACACAGGGAAAAGAAACTCCTTGTATCTAACTCAGCTCTTCCAAAAGCTTTCACCATGGGTAGTCACTGGATCAGGCATTTCAAGATCAAATGAGACATGCTAATGCTGAAGCCCCATTCCATTGAATTAAACGCCTTAAATTTCCTCCACAGTAAAATCCTTGACAAAAATCAAAAGAAACAGGCTGGTAATCCTGATAATTCTATCATCTCAGGCAATTACAATTTGCATCCGACTAAAACGCCAGAGCTGGTCCTTTGAGGGTAAGATTTCAATTAAAAAAATATAATCTGAACCTCAAACAGATTGTAGACATGTGAATCCTAGAAGTGGTCGGTATCTGAGCAGTGTACTCACATCTTCCTGACCTTTTAAAACCCATATTTCTTATCTTCACAAATTATTTGCTCAGTAAGAGACAGATTTAAGCCTATTGTCTTGTAGTTTCACTTGGCATCTTTACCAGATAAACTATTCTGCTGGTATGTTATTCACGGTCCACCTTCGTAAAACTTCCTTAAAAAATTAGAGAAACAAACTTCTGGGATAACTGTTGAAAACTCTTGGAGTAGATATTAAATGTAAATTACTGGAAACTTTAGTTTCTATAATGAATATAATCTCAAATACATATCCCCGTTACATAATGACGTATATGTTTAACAGTCCTACAACCTTTGCTTTTTGTTTAACACCAAGTTCCTAGATAACACTGTCAGGTTAAGGAGGTCATCTCTAAGTGGCTGTCTAATTGCATTTCACACTTCCATGACCTGAATAGCCTGAAGCCAGTGGGTCCCTGTCAAGGCTTATTCAAATTGAAGCGGGGCAGCTTCCACAGCCGGCCTCAGGATGTTTCAATTACAGACATATGCAAGACAGCGCAGGGTCTTTCCATACTCAATAGAACATTACTGCTCAGATTTCTTCATAAGGTGAAAGTATGTTTCAATCTTTCAAAACTAGAAAAAAGCATCTACGCTAGGAAGGGATTTGGGTTTGTTTTGGATTTGGGACATGTCATTATCTTTGCAGGGCAAAAGCCGAAATAACATTTTACCTGCCCTTACATGCATCTCCTCCTGCAGAACACCACAAACCTGGAAGAAGGAACCAGACCACTTATACATTTCCCCTATTCTTGTTTCACGAGTATCCACCAATTGCATCTCCACCTAACAGGACATAACTTCTGTGGAAGTTCAGACTGAAGAGTGCTGCTTACAAGGAAACTTTTGAGAAAGGAAGCTGTGAATTTCATAATTCAGTTTTGCTGTAGTGGCTCTGGAAAAACAGCACAGGCAGGATGTTTGTTAACCTGACAATCAACCCTTTGAGATGATAGAGTTTACATTTAAAGAACTTCATGCCTTCTATTTCTATGCAACATAACGTTGAAAACAGTGAGACTAATATGTGTTATTTCAGTTATCATTTCTGAAGTATCATGAAGTATCATGTATTTTAACCACATGGCTCAATGTACCTGCTTAATTTGCTTCCACTGAAGCTGTGTTTATTTTCACTGAAAATCTGAACAAATTAGCATTTAATAATTGCTACTACTTAATATCCTTCAAAACAAAAATGCACTGGAGAGCTACTGGTCGCTTAGATATCATTCCCTAACATTAATGCATGTGTATTATAATAATTACTCTTTAATCACCATTTTTCCTGCTGGAAGCAAAAAAAGGTCTTTTTTTTTTTTTTAAATCAATTTAATTATTAATATAAATTATATTCTACTACTGTACTTATTTGTGGTCTTGAATCAAAAATTACATCCAAGAAATATATCTTTCATTTAGGTATGTTGTCACAACAACCCGTGTTCAGGTGTCACGTAACACTGAGAAAAATGGCAGCGAACAACAAGAAACAAAATCCCTAAAGTAAGATGAATACTAGTTTTCTGTGATTGTTCTTTTTACAAATGTAATTCTAAGGAGAACAAAAAGCAGATGGCCCTAGGATTCAATGAAGAGTTAGTAGTCGCAGCAATAACAGCAGTCACCATCACTAACACTTATGAAATGCATTGGTAGCAAGTAACAGTCATTTTTCATTTCCCATTCCAGTGTGCATCATACAAACCTACACTGGTACTGTGTCCCCATTCTAAAAATGATTTTATGCTTAAGCACACACAGCAGACAAAAGGCAGAAGAGCAGGGCACTAGCTCATACTTTTTTTTTGAGTGGAAGATTATTGCCTGCAAAATGTCATCAAAGTAATCATTATAAACAAAAGGGGAAAATTAGGCTGTACAGAAGAAACCTGACATGTTCATATATACACACAGAACTGACAAAATAGTCTGCTCCCACAATGGCAGCATGGTAATCCTGTGAGTACCCAGAAAGGTGTTGATCAAAAAAAGAATATTACTAGGGTCATGAGACACAAATATGAGTCAGACACTTGTCTGAACACAGCAAGAGAACAGTAAAAATTCTTAGCATGTACTTAAGGATGGGGTTTTGTTCAAAAAAGTATTAATTATATTCTACTTCAAAGGAAATCCATCAATTTTTTTTTCCAAAAAGATAAGAGAGAGTATTGAATTACAGAACCGTATTTTACTAATACCATTGAGTGATAGTATGGAAATTGAATAACTGATACTAAGCGATGACCAGAATGTGCTAGCAATTCAGATGAGGACAGAAGGACAGTGTCGGGTAGCTTACCATAGCAATGACTGCTGCTCCAGCTCCAGCAAGCGCCACGATGAACAAGTGGAATGTCATGTTTAGCTAAAAAGGGGGGAACAGAAAGAGACTTTCACAGTGATACACTGAACAGAATATGACAAAAATTCTCAAGAACATAGGGCAAATACTGACCTTCCTGGTGACACCCTTCTATAAGAGTAGGGATTCCTAATACTTTTTCTAACAGAATGATCACTACATGACATGATGTTTGTGCTTGTTTTGTTAAAATATTCATACCAGGGATAAAGCACAATTCTTTAAAAAACCCTGTATTTAAATTCTAAAATAATGCCCCTCCCTCCCCTTTATTTCAAAAGTTAATAGTCCAGCACTTTTAAACTTTCTCTCTGCAGTTACAATACTACCTTACTAGATATACAAATGTTTGTGATTGTTTCTCTAGGGGCAGAGACAGTCAAAGAAAACCCTATTTCCCTTCCTTAACTGGAGCTTTCCATAATATAAAAATACGTATTTTTATATAATGGAAATATAAATATAAGGAGACAATATAAAGCAGGTTGCTTAAATAATCCAAGTTAACCACCATCCTTACTCCACCCCAAACAAATGATTACATTTTCTTTTAATTGCAATGATCTGGTTTATAGAGCAGATACTGACTGCTGACTGCACAGCGACAGCTGCATTTTCTTGTATGGCTTTGGTATAGAAGCAGACTGTGTACCTTCACTCTGAGAGGATTTACTCAAACAGTAAAAAAGGCCAGTGAAACATTTAGCAAAGCACTGTCTGACTTCAGAGGGAACAAGATTTTAGTATCTTTTTTCTTTTTTTTTTTTTTTTTTCAGATGTAAGGAATTTTGTTTGTCCTGTCTGTATCCCTGATCAGTTAACAAAACAAAAAACAGAAACCTCAGCTGCACTGAAATAGGTGGCTTTGTCTAAGGAAAAACTACAAAGAAAAATGAACCAGCAGTTATTATCCTAACAAGCTGCAAGATTTGGTCAAATCTATTTGAAATCTTTATTCTCCTGTCACAACAGTAATCATAAGATCTTCAAACAGTGATTCATTACATAGACTGGTTCACTGTGCAGCAGGTGCATTAGCTTTCAAAAACATCTCAGTAAAATATACATGGCAGTGGAATTCTTAAAAAAACCCCAAAACAAATACAAGCATATTTAGAAAACAAATGGCTGGAGAAATTGCACTGACAAAATTTGAAACATGAGAAATACTGACCATATTTTCCACTGTTATTTTATTTGATCACCATAGCTAGAATTAGAACATTAAGACTAAGAACAACACATCAGTTACTGCCTACAGTAACAGGTATTATTGATTTGTCAAAAATATTATCACATTTATTCACCTCATTAGAGTCACACATCTTGATGAAACTTTCTGATGTGGTGCAAACCTTTTTTTCCTCTCCAATAGTTACAATACCTGGAGCAGAATAAAGATTCACAGTATTTAGTATTCCTAATGCATAACAGCTTGCTTCACATGAGCTAGAAAAGCTAAGAAATACAAATTCTTGGCTGCCTTGCAGAACCTTTTTAAGAATAAAATCAACTTTTTGTTGATGAACAGGGGGCTGGCGCATCTCCTATATGGAGACTGGCTGAGAGAGGGGTTATTCAGCCTGGGCAGACCTTGTAGCAGCCTTCCAGTATCTGAAGGTAGCCTACAGGAAAGTAGCAGAGTGGGTATTTGAAAAGACATGGAGTGACAGGAGCAAGGGGTAGTGGTTTTAAGCTGAAAGGGGGTAGATTTATATTAGATATGAGGAAGAAATTCTTCACAGTGAGGGCAGTGAAGCTGCTCAGAGCAGCTGTGGCCACTCCCTCCCTGGCAGTGTTCAAGGCCGGTTTGAATGGGGTTTTGGGCAACCTGGGCTAGTGAAGGGTGTTCCTGCCCATGGTAGGGGTGTGGAAGTAGGTAATCTTTTTGGAGGTCTCTTCCAACCCAAATCAGTCTATAAATCAATGATAATTGCAGCCAAGAAAAATCTAACACATCTAAATAGTAAAAGCCCTAGTAGGAAACATGCAGGTAATAATTTTTCAGCCATTTTAGAAAATATCTTTATTCCAGATTTTGATCAGCACAATAATCAAAACAAGATTATTTGCAACCAGTACACACACTTACCATGTTGTCCACATTCTCTACCATCATGTGGAGAATGTGCTGTATACTTTGTTTCAGATATGGTTATATGGTACAGAAGTTCTTTCAGAAGTTATAAAAAATTATTACCTAAATGTGTACTTCATTGCAATTGATGTTTCTCTATCAGTAGGAATAATTAGAATCTGCTATATTGCTTCCTTTAGCTAAGATCCAGATACTAAATCAACAACTAGCTTGAAGAAAACTGCTAGAACTTGGTTATTTTGAAACACAGTATTGTTCTTTCCTTTTAATAATTCACAGATTTTACAGAAAACAGGGATATAGATATGTTATAGTGTTCCATGCACACTTTAAATAGAATTAATAATTAAAAAGTAGGTATGAATATTAGCATAATAACAGAAAGAAAAAATACTACTTTTGCTGAAATCTGCATAAATTAATTCTTTTTCAACTCACCTGTCATGCTGGGGGAAAGGGAAAAAAATCAATAAAGCAATCCACCCACCCCCCCAAAAAAAACTGAAATATTTTGTTTCATATTCAGTGTAATATTTAATATGAACCAGTTAGTTTCATTCCCGAGATATCCTACAGTTTTTATATCTCAAAATAGCAATTAAAATTATATGATGATTTTATACTAGGCCAATGCAATAAAAGAAAGGCTCTAGGAATGGCCTGACAAGAGTACGATTACTCAAAGCTCTGTGGGCTGAGGAACCATAGAGGCCAGAATATCTAGACTCAAATCACTCTTGTGGCAGAAAGGAATTGAATTAGCATCCCCAACAAAAACTTCTCAGACTAAGATTCAAACCCGCTTTTTGTCCAAATTTCCCACCCCATCCCCCAAAAGACCCATCTTTGTACACCCTCGCAGCTGAGACTGTAGCCCCACTCCCTCTTCCCACCAGCCTCTGAAAGACTTATCATTTGTATGGTGGCTCTTTATCAAAATTTTTGCTAGCAATGAAATCTCATCCTGGCCCAATTCGCCTCTAAACTCTGCAGAGACAGATGATAACCTAGGATCTTATGCCTCCAAATCAGTGTCCTACCACAGGATTAAAGAGTCATTCTCCAGATAAATGACTAATTAACCACGTTAGACAAGTTCCAGCAATTCCAAAAGAAGAGACTAAACAGAAGACCCAAGCCAGATTTGCAGTACCCTGGGAAGATGGGACAACACTGATTAAGTTTTCCCAGGCCTGGAAATGCAGTGCCTGGATTAGTGGTGAAAGGATGGAAAGAGATACTTAATGATTTTTTCGAAACACAGAAAATGTTCATTTCAGATACATGGAGGCAAAGCGATGTGATCCTTTCCTTTGTGAAGTTTTGCTTTATACTTAGTGTTCTCCATCCACATACCATACTGGCGAAGATCCAAGCAGAGATTAGCTCCATCCACTACGGTGGCATTTCGGCAAATGGTCCACAGATTGAAGTACATGTAAACAGGCAGAGAAGTGAAAGCTGTAACGCCAAGCCAGGCCAACATAAAGATGTATGTCAGCATAATAAACTGCCGTAAAAGAGGGAAAAACAAAACCAGTGGTAAGTCAGAATTTAACTGATACTCTGTTGCAAAAAAGGAACTTCAGAGAAGAAACAAACACATTTCTGAACTGGTATTGCCTCTGTTATTTAAACTACAGTTTTGGACTGATAATCGATTCATGATCTGGTCAAAGGGAGTGATGGAGCACTAACATGTTGTTTCTGAAGAACAAGTAGCTATGTATCCAAAAGCTTGACCTTACTCCACATTCCTGTCACTCTTGGGCCTATCTATGATTGATGCAAAGCACCGCCACCGATGTACAGACAGCTGCATGCTTCATAAGGCATGTCTCTCCCTCCCATCAGCACTACCACAGTTAAAACAAGAGGCCACACGATTGCTTTTTCCCCTATCAATCAGGATGCAAAAAATTTTGAATTAAATACTACAGGCATTGCCTGCTTTTGCTTTTAAAATCTGGGTCTTAACACAAAAGACTAATTATTCCTGGCTGCCACAGAATCTCACTGGCACATCCACTTTGCACTGAACCAATGAGACAATCTATTTGTCACTTTGTCACTGTATTTAGACATATTTGGGGTCTACATACAAGGGAATTTGTCATTCAGAACAAACCAGTGTGCTTGGCTCTGTTAGTAAAAAATGCAATAAATGACGTGCCTTGCAACATGTGTTCTCCAATGGCTACCCATTTTCTTTTTTTATACATGAGCCTCAAGAGCAGAGCAATTTGCTTGTAGGAGGCACTGAACTCGACTTGCTCCAGGGCCAGGAGTTATCCTGGCACACCCAGCTTCTGTAAATATGTAAATAGGCTATGTTATTAGTCGGTTGCTAACTTGAGAGGACTAGCAGACATGTTCCCCAAGAACAGATTCCCTTCTCATTGCATGCTGCGGGAAAGAGATGAAAATGTTTAAAATTCAACCTTAAAGGGTAAATAAGGGGGAAAATGGAAGAGTTTTTCTAAGTTTTGTTGTGGTTTTTTTTAATGTAAGATTTCTCACATCAGTTGATAAAGGAAAAACCCCAATATAAATACAGATTCCAGTTATGGAAATCAAATAAAGCGACACACACCAGAGTTGTAAATGGTAGTACAAATTGATGGAAGGTTGGCTCATCCATGTGGGCTTGATCAGGAAAAAAATCCAAAGCAACAAAAGCTTTTAATTTTAGATGAAGTAGTTTTATTAACTTTTAAGTTATGGAATGGACATTCTCAAGCAGTATTAAAAGGATCATAATCTGATTTACTTTAACTCACTTCCAAAGAATATTAAATAAAAGCCATTTTATTTCTGAGGAAGTGTATTTACATTGGGATTTAATGTAGTTTAATTAATCCAGTTTAAAATTCAATTCAGATTAATTTTCCTAATGGTCCCAAGGTAGATGAGCCTTTCAGCAGTTGTTTAAAATGCTGGCGAATTTATAGCACTGAAAATAATTCTCAGAAGGATGTAGGAAAGTAAGAGATACAGTGGTACAAATAGGAGTGTTCTGTTTAATACTTTGGCTATCTGCTCTCTATTATTTTCTTTTTTTAGTACCCAACACTTCAGCTTTACCTGCCAGCTTGTAAGTTATGAACCATTTTGACTATTCCCTTAGCATCATACTACAGTTTATAAAAGGAAAACTGATGTTTCTAATTTATGTTCAAAGAATTTTGAAAGTGTTTTCATGCAGATAAGGGCTGTCTTCCTTTCCAGCTTTTCCAAAACAGTTACTAGAAATCCAATTGGTAAAATAGAGAAAGCTATAGCAAAGCCTATAATAAATATGCACAGTTACAGTAGACTTTTCTGGTGTCTGTTGCTTTTATACAATGGCAATTCTATTCCACCTATTGCAGATGAAGCAGTCAATACAAGTAGACACTATTCTGTATACACCCCTATTTATTTTTCATTATCACTCTTTCTTTATTTTTTTTTCCTCTCCATATTACAGTGTTAAAGTTAATGAGACAACATCTGGTTCAACCCAAGGCACTCATCTACACATAATTACTCGGAAAATTACTTGGAAATGTAGATTCACTTTAGGGCTGTGAATTTCAAACTGAAATGCTATGTCTGATCTTAATTTATTATCAAAGCTAAAGAGTTTTACTCATTCATTTCTAAAGCAGCAGCAAGAAATAATAGAATATAATAAACTGAGAATTTAAAGGCTGCAAATATTTTAAAGGTAAAACCAGCCTCCTAGATTATTTTCTCTGAGTATGCCAAAACCAGGTAGTTCTGAGGCCTTATTTTTAAGCTTATAGAATTTCTGAAGTACATTATATTTCATAAATTTAGCACATCTCTTAGTGTAGTACATGCATAATAATTCAATGGAGAACTAAGTCTGTGATAATAATTCTATTACTGAGCAGTAGTAACTGTTTTTAAGATTCGTGAATCTTCCTATTCTGTGATTACCAAACGGAGGAAAAAGATCAGCCTTCATAGGAGCATTACAATTCCTATTAAATATATTTTTATTTTCTGATCTGTGGTAGGGATGAAACTCTTCAGCTTTGCTTGCTTAAAAATCAGTACGGAGATAATACAAAACAATGTTACAGCAAAGAGGGTAAAAACCCCTGAGCTTATTAGCCTTTAAAAAGTCTGCCTTGGGCACAGTATAAGAGCAGAAGAAATCTGTCAGATGATGACTGCTGGGAGTCACAAGAGCTGCCTTCTTAAAGAGAATTGCCTGTTTGTTTATGGAAGGGATTCCTTTTTAAAAACATGAACCTGCTTGGTTGAGTACCTCAGAAAAAGTGAATCATATGCTGATTTCATTTTTAGAAATGTATTTTAGAAAATAATTTTATTTTTCCACTTTCAGTCACTTTTAACTGAAGGGCCACTGGCCAAAAATATGCCCAAATTCATGTCACAACACCAAGAAGATGGGGAAAAATGAAGAAATTTCCTGTATGTCATGTAAGAATAACTTCCTGTTAAATCACCCAGAAGCTGCTATCAGTGATATCAGTGAAGCAAACCTCAAAAATGTGATCTGGGCTATAATATGCTTTCTGTTGAGGGGCAGTAAAAAGTGAAAGGTTAACATTGCACAAGTTATTACTTTCTAGCAATAGGATGTGTTAGCTTACAAATTCTTGTTGGAATGGAATGAAATTGTGATTGATTTTTTTTAAACCACAGGTGAAAGACTAAAGTATTTTTTTTAAGATAATTTTCTCTGCTATTACAATCTTCCCGTTTTGCTCTAGAGACCTAACAAGAAATGCTCGAGGAGCCTATTCACTCCAGAAATTAAATTCAAAATTCAATCTCCTGAGATTCAAAGGGATCTCTCTCCTTTGAAGTAGCATTCTGCTACGTGACAAGCCAAAGATTTATGAAATCTTTGAATGCAGCACAGATTCTTAAAGAGGTACCACAGTTTGTTCTATAGTGTGCTATGTATTGCATTAGTAGTGAAAATTACTTCCTCTGATCAGTTCCGTTTTTACTGTAAGAAACCAAGCACATAACTCCCAATGAAACTGGAAGTGACAGTTAAATTTACCTACAATAATGAAGATAAAGCTCACTAATCAATACTCAGTTCACATTGGGAAATAATAGCTAAAGTAGATAATTTTTTTAACAAAACAAATTTTTAAGATTCATAGAGCTTAATTTCTTGCACCAACACCATGGCTGCTAAAACCCTCTTGCCAGATTTTATAAGCTTCTCGTTGCTAGTAATGACTCCCGAATAATAAATTGTCAAGTAAGCAAATTGCCAGCCCTTCTGGAGACGTTTGGGATTTCTTTTTTTGTAAAATCTGTTGCACAGATCAGTATCAGGAAGTAGAGATGTCAGGGCCTGTTTTGAAATGGTTCATATACAGCACAATAGCTTCTATGGTGGCCATGGTCGTTTGAAAGCTTGTTTCTACAGAAAATGTTAACCAAATCCTATCTGTCTTCATAAGATCAAGATTTCAGTTGCTGCTTTCTTTTCAAAATTTATGGGTACTGGCCACATGAAAAGCACATTCTTTAAATTTCAAACACTGTTCTTGTTTTAGTTTTGTTATAAATATTTTAATAGCCCTGAAGAAACATTTTATGATGGCTTTAGTGACCCTAGGGACAGAGACAGTGAAATCACATCTAAAAGGCACTGCTACTAGAGAGACATGGATTGAAATGGAAACAAAGCAAACTACACTCATTTTACTGCTGCTTACTACCAAAACACCGTAGAAACATAGCAATAAATTCCTTGCCTGAATAAAACCTAACTCCAGAAACCTCCTGTTTTCATGTAATTTTATCTTTGTTCCAAACCACTCCGTACTGGCATTTCCATTTCTTCTCAATACACATTTCATATGAACTTCCTGACATGTGCTCTCAAACCAGAGTGCTGTAAGAAAGTATAAACTTTGCTGTGCTTGTATCTCTTTTAGATTCATTATCCTATCACACATATACAAAATGTCATTGTTTACTTTCAGCTTGATGACCTAAGAGTTTCCTTCCAAACCATTTCATAGACTCAGTAATTCTCTTTGACAGTTTTTGCTAGAGATCAAAACTGCACGTAGAGAGATCACATTCCTCCATCCTATCAAAAGTCTATTATGCTTCTCTGTGAACCGTGCCAATGCAGAACATCACCTGAAGATGAGCCCAGGGTTAGCCTGGCTGCCTCTAACTGGAATACTGGGAGGCACCCAACCTCCGCAGTGCATCATGTAGTTCTGATTCTGGTTGCAGTTTCCTAGTCGAATGTCAGAATAATGCTCTGGGTGTCACTTGATGGTAACTCAGAAACATGAACAGGAAGATCATTTCAATTTCTTCCTGAATTGCTCTGTCTCTTTAATGTCACGTTTACTTTCAATCATTCATAGATTTGATTTCAATACTAATAAAAAGTCACTTAGCTTTAGCACTCTGCCTAGCTTTAAATTCATAAATGTCCTTTGGCTTTCAGGCCTTATGTCTCAGTCTTGTCCATTTTTCCTAGGAGAAATTCCTCAGAGTTAATGCTACTGCCTCTTTACCCTGTGCACATTCTGCATAAACACATTTACATACTGTTTTAATTCTTTTTTTGCAGGCACCACATATTTTCTCAAATGTTGAACTTTGTCTTGATGAAGTTGTCTCAATAGAGCGCACAGCTCTTTCTGAAGTTTACAAGAGGTCAGACTTCAAATTTTTACATGTGTTCCTGCCTCAGACCTATGGTTTAAACACATTCAATTTTCTCTAATGCATAGGTCTACCTACCACTTTACATTCCAGAGTCAGTAACCTCCTTTGATCAATAAACTGGTTTTATAGCTTAATGTAAATATTTGATATTTCATTCCTGTTCACTATCTGTATTCTGACCCTCTGAGTGTTTAGTTCTTACTTTTGGTACATTCAGAATTAATTCAAAAGAATTTTGCAATTTTTGCACTTTTAAAGAATCATCTCTACATAAATACTTTTTTTTTTTTTTTTTAACAGCATCATAAATGCCTGGTTCCCCATATACAAAGACTAGAGAGAGCAAGTGGAAAATTCAGTGTTCCTTTGGAAAGAATTTTAACATTTCAGAAGCTAGACCAGCCTTCACTGCTTAATCAAAAATGTTAGGTTGTCTAGACCCAGCAATACTATTCTTATTTAAATCTAAATAAATCATTATGTTTTCTTAAGTGGTCAAATGAGAAATAGATAAAAAAATATAAAATCACAAAGATGCCTTTAGACTCATGATATATCAATGCTTAATATGTTACAGATCATCCTTTGCCACCCTAGCCAACCTCTCCTGGTATTCACGCACCCTCTTCCTGCACAGTATGAAATCTAAATGTGTTTAAGAAGGACTGCTATGTAGCTCACAACCAAATGGCCTCTTCTAACATTCTCATTCCTGTGCTAACTAGCATCTCCTGCATTCATGCATCATTCCTGAACAGAAGCAAAAGATAAAGCAAAAGTATTTCAACTCATGTCAATTTACACACAACACTGCTGGAAGAAAGGGACTGATGTTCTGATATTACCACTAAATGCACTATGAATCACAGAAAATACACATCTACAAATTCTTTTCTGCTTGGCATAAAATATCACTCACATTATTAACAATCACTTGTTGGACATTTAATATTGTCTCCACAAAACACTTCCATCCTATCTCTCTCACTGACATATTATATTCCTAGGCACAGCTCCAAGAGTCTTGTTGAAACATGGATCCATTTCATGCTAGCTATTACTGTCATGTGGTTGATTCTTCTTGGATTGCATTCAAGTAGCTGCTTTAAAAGAAGACAAAAAAGCAGCACTAATATTGGTTCAAATTAATCTTCATAGTGGGACAGACTTCTCAGGTTTGCCTAATCGCAAATCATCCATATAATAAATATTAGTTAATGTGGCATTCTTTAGTCTGGTAAAATCTATTCCCAGAAAATTATTAAAATCCTGACACTGTAAATTTTGAAGCACCCACTTTATGGAACTGTTTAGGGCTTTTTAATATATTCTCCTCTACAAGCATATTAAATGGATTAAAAACTGATTTTGACAAAATTAAAAGCAATTCTCACTGTTACTTTCTGCTTTTCATTTGCATATACTTTTTTCTAACATTTTCTTTAACTGTATATTTCAAGTTTGAAGTGTTCTACCTGTGAATTCTGTTGCTTTGCAACTATTGAGATGCTTATAAAATGCTGGTTTAACTTTCTGAATTAGTCTGAACTGATTTACTGGTGGGGTGCAGTTGGACAATTCCACAGCTGTATTAGAAAAACAAAAAGATAATTCTCAAATTGATTCAATGTTTGAAACTTTGCTTTGTAAACAAATTCACTAATTATCAAGACTTAGTCAGTTTGAAGAAGATGGCTTCGAATTCATGCAAACCTAGATTTTCCCTGAAGATTTTATAATTTCCTTTGTTTTATATTTCTGCATCTTCTTTAGAATGTTGATGGTTTTATAGCATTGTTCTGATTAAAGTTAGTTAGCATTAGTTATTTCATATGTCCCCCTGGCAAGACTACAATTTTTGTAGTCCAACAGGTTTTTGAAGTCCTACAGAGAACACTGGACCTTTTCTGCTATTTATCAGCAGACAAATTTCCTACTTAATTTTACAGTCTTACAGATACGAAATACTTTTTCTCAAAATGTGTATGCTTATATTTTCCCAAACATTTCCTTCTCCTTCTGTTTTTCTTTTCGGTGGTGTTTCTAACATATACACTCTCTAGGAATATGGTTAAGCTCTTGGTTTTGTATATACATGTGATTAGAAAGAAAATCTTTTTTTAAAACTGTTTTTTAAAAATGGAGCAGATATCTTTATTAAATACTGCTGCTTCATGGGTTCTTCAGAGTGAACTCATGCCCCTTAACTAGTCAATGCAAAGAATAAAATATGAAAACCAATCAGTTCCCATCATGACCCACTCCCTGCCATCATAGGCAGCTTGTAATACTAATTTCCTGGGTATTTTGATTACAAATTGCCAATAACCTATTTACAAAAAACCCAGATCCACTGGTAACTCTCAGTGATTAAAAGTGATCTGTACACAGAAAAACATAACACCCAGCTGGGATAATACTGTGCTGTGCAGATTATTTACATTTTTCACATTGCCAAGATTGTATGTTTTGTTCAGGAAGTTTGCATGCTCTATACTTGGGAACAAGATGGTCAAGTTTAAACTAAAAAGCAGAAATAATATTTTTCTAACTTCTCTAAACACGTGTCACTCAAAGCAAATGCTTGGCTGTCACAAATAACATATGATCTTTTCTGATTCGTTCTTAATGGCACTTGAAAAGCCTATGAGAGAATTAAGGTGGTGTAGGGACCTTCCTTTCTGTTTTGCTGTTTTGCCAAGAAGTGAAAGCCAATAACACAGCTTGTAATCAACCAGGGGTTTCTAAAAATGGGACCTTAAATGTTAAAGTTCTTCAGTTGAGAGAAGTATTGATAAAAATGCTCTAATGAGGTTAACTTGAACACTAATCATCATGCAAGCAGTGAGGAGATAAATTTATAAGTTTTCCTCCTCCTTCCTGGGCAAGCAAAATAAAAAAAAAACATTTACAATGAATTTATAAAACATCAATAGAAAGATGAAGTTGATAAAAAGAAAAAAAAGCTGTATATGCTTTCTGTGAATTTGGGGGATGGTAACTTTAAGTCGAAGAACTGAAAAACAAGCAGGCTAGAAACCACTGGAAGTGGTTAAAGGACAAAACTTTGACCATAAAACCGTGGATTTATGATGATGCCACTGGCATTCACAGGTTTAAATAACTATAAAAAGTGTAAGATGTCTAGGTGCAGTGAAAAAGATTAAGGCAACCACGTGAGAACAAGGTTCATGGAAAACTGATCATCTGATGAAGCATTCAAGTTAAAACTGAGAAGGATTGTCTGAACCTGGGGGAAATAAAGCTATCATCCTGGACAATTTACGTTCATTCAGAATTGAAAGGTAGAGCTCATGGAGAAAGCCTAATGGCTCCCACAGACTTTGGAAATGTATGACAGCGCATATTCAGAAAGCAGTTCCATTTAAAAAAAAAAAAATCAACTCAGTAACTGAGCTTACATGCCAAGGAAAAATTCTGCCCTCGATGTGAAGGACACACAGCACAAACTGAAGCAAAAACATTTTGTCCAGTTTATCATCAACAATAAAAATTCTGTCAGTGAGCAGCAAGACCAAGAGAAGCTGAGAAGCTGCTGGCAAGGCATGTGACAGTGTCTGGCACACTCCTCTATTAAAGGAAGCAGTGAACACTGAAGTCAACAAAAGGGCTGCATATACATCACACAGTAAGTTGTGTGAGAAGAGCAATGATCAGACAAAAGAATGACTTTATAAAATATGATATCACTGAGTAAGAAAATCTGGAAGTGGTCAGATTAGAGGAAAAAGATCGAAAGTACAGTCAGCATCCATAAATATATATCAAAATAATTTCTGTGCTTGCTGCAAAAGATTTCTAAAATATTACTACTCCTTTAATTACTGGAGGAGCAGAGGCCTTTCTGGTGGCAGCCTTAGCAACGTGCCTAGTTAGGTGGGATACATCTGTGTCGCAATGCATCTCCTCTGAAATTAACTTCACCAGCTTCTGGGTCATTTATGGCAATAATTCACAACTGTGGTTTTAACTATGCAGCCTGGAAGGTCAGACCACCATATGAATCACACTTTAACAGTGTCTGAAACTACTGATGGCATTTGCTCCTTAACATGTGTAGTGGCAAGAGTTTTGTTAGATTTGACTTAAGATTGAATTGAGGGATTCTATATCCGTAAGTACATCTGCTGTCTTGGAGAGAAGGCTCTTTCCTCCTCATAAATGCTGCAGCAGCCTGCTGCATTGCTCAGACACAGCAGTATTCTATCAGAAGGAAGGCACCTCTGTCGGATCAACATTTTGTCTCCAGAATACCCAGATATGCCATCTGACATTCAGAAATGAGAGCTTCATTTCTAGCATTCAGAAATGATGTGTCTATTCTCAGTGGGAAAGCTGAGACTGCACTGAACTCTCTTCCCCTTGGTATACAAAGAATTAAATGTCAATATAATGCAGCCTTACTGCCTCTGGAATAACCAGTCTGGCAAAGGCAAGGCAAAGCAACAAGTTCACATCCTGTGCAGAGGTTTTTTTCAAAACATTCACAAAGTTCCTGTGTTTTTCTTGCAAAATAAAACCCGGAAATAGATTTGAAAGTTCAAGGTTTAGTTTAAGCACTCAAGAAGCATGGGACAAATAGCATATAAGAGTTAGGGTAGCCCAAATAATTCTCGAAGACAGAGGTTCTTAATTACTAGAGATAGAGAAAGATATATATATATTCTGGTTTTTATATATATCCTATTACATATATATATAAATATATAAGATCAGAATATATAACATCTTTCCCTTGGTCCTTAACATGTTTCTTTTAGAAGACAATATTAAAGAAATAGACATACAGCTATCAGGATGAAATGCTTATCCAATATTTTCTGATGAAATAAAAAGAACTTTCCCATTTCATAGCATAAAATTTTAATAAGAATAAAAATTTTCAAGCAAATAAGCCTCAGTTGTCTATCTTTCTTAATTTTTTCACTGACTCCAAGAGCAGACATTCTAAATTGGGGTTTTAATGAGGCTTTCCATGATCAAGCTAGCTGAATATAAATAGGAAGGGTATTAAATCGCAAATATACAAACAGTGTCACAGTTGGCTTCAGGCCCGCTCCCCATTCTTCGCTAATCATGCTGCAGCACAATTATATATAACTGTTTACTTAATTCTCTAGAAGGACGTTCAGGCATTGAAAAATGAAGACTAAAACCACAGCCATCCCTCCTTGAATGTGACTGGCATTGTTATACTGCTTTTGTTTTACTTTTCACAGTAAATGAATTCCAAAAACACTGCCAGCGAAACTCTATACTGCTACAGGCCCCCTCTCAGATCTGAAGGAGTATGCTCCACAGCAGCACTGGCATGACTCTAAGCCTCTGAATGCTCCTATGGGCTGATTAACCAACTATACAAACATTGTGAAAGTTAGGGCTAAGCTACTTCCATTATTTCAGGTGGAAAAAAAAATTCCTTTTGCCCATGTAGAGCTTGAATGTGAGCTCGTCACAGTGAAGGAGAGAGGTCAGGAAGGGCGCACGAAAGCTTTCTGTGGATGTTGGCTTTTGGTGTTCTTAAGAGCCTGCTTTTAAAATATGTTGATAAGGAAGGAAAAAGATGTTACTTTTCAGATTTCCAGAGAAATATAGCTTGTCCATACAAAGAAAAATGAGCTTTTACTCCTTGAAATTTTATCTTTTTTTTTTCTCCATTTTCCTAATAGGTTTAGTCACAGACATAATAAGTATGCTCATGCAAAATATTAACAAGAAGTAATTGGTAACAATGGTAAAACAGAAGGATTTAATTTTCAGACTTTAAGGTGCTAAACTGGTATTTAGAAAAACATTAGCAAATTTGACGTGAAATCATTCACAATTGGATTTTTGCAAAAGTATTTTTCATGTGGAGCCATTTTTGTAATTTTAATTCTTTAAAACAATAAATACGCTGTATGTACATTTCTGTTAGCATTAAGGTATTGCTAAAGAAAACCCACTGCTTAGTCTTGGACAGCTTAATTTTTAATATTTACAAAATTATTACCTCAAAATTTTATACAAGGAGTTTTACTGTAACATCTAGTATCTGCCAATCCTCTTCAATAGCATTGTCTCATTTTGGCAACTGTACACAACAAAATTTATTACAGCTAATTTGCATAGCAATAGAACAATCTAGGCTTGACACACAAGGGTGTTGATTAGGGTCCATTTACCTTTCTAGTCATGTTTTTGTTCTTAGAACTCACTTCATATCATAACATGATTTAACTCTCTGAATATATTATAAACGTATCACTGCTGGACAAAAATATTTTCTAATTCCTTTTTTTTTTTAAAGTAAACTGTCATTTGTCCCTTAAGAAGTTTAAATACAAGAATAAAAATAAACCTAGTCAAAAAAGGTGTCAAGCTTTAATTGCCAAAACTGCTATGTATGCTGTCTTACTCTCAAACCTGTAAAGAACAGAAGTGAAAGCCAGAATAACAACTCAAAATAGCTCCAGACATTTGAATAGCAATCTCACTGATAATCATCAGAATAAAAGAAGCAATCAAACTGCAGGTTTGTTTTTTCTTTCCCAGGGAAAAATTAAAAAAAAAAAAACCAACAACCCTCCTACTAGCTTAAAAAAACCCAGCAACAGTGTTGTTAACTCAAAATAATTGTTGGCTTATTTTAATTGTGACCAAAACCAGTATGCAGCCTTAACCTCAGCTGCACAATATATATCAACCCAAGGTTTCTTAAAGTAAAACGTAGATATTATAAATTACTGATGAGGACAGTTAAATGTTGAGTAACTTAATTTAATGAAACAACAATAACAACAGTCATATTAATCATAGAATAGATGCTTAAAATTTCTTCTAGACATGTACTAGAGAATTGCATTTCATACTGCAAGGGCATTAAAACTGAGAGAGGATGCAGCATCACTCTGCTGAAATACTGAGGACAGACATTCATGGGAGCTGTGAAGAAAAAATAATGTTCTGGAAAATTTGCTACTCTGTACAGAATTTGAACTAGCTTAGTACATTCTCAGTGAATACAGAACAGAGATTCCTTTCCAGGAGATGAAAGCAGTATTGGTATAAACAGTGATTAGTTTTGATTTAAAAAGTTTCATGGTCTTTATTTATATTTTTATTTAAAGGCTCTAAAACTATTTTTAGTTTAAATGTCAAAATCATACATGACATTTGACAAGAACAAAAAAAAAAAAAAAGATGAGAAATCAACATTGTTGTGGAACATGCTACTTCTATACAGGGATGGCATACATGCTCCATACCTTGGTTTCCAATGTGTAGATTACCTGTGTTTAATTTATCCTTAAATGGCAGAATATCAAAAAATCTAGTTTTGATGTTCTTTAGTGTGACTGGAAGACTCTCTCTTGCCAATATTTGTTCCTAGTCTGTATTCCAGTCTAATAAATGCTGACATTTGTAGGCATATACAATGGGAAACACTATTCTGGCTCTTATTTTATGTATGTTACAGTACATATAGTATTAAGTATACCTTAACACTCAGATCTACCTGGCTGCATTTATTTACCAGGTGTCCAGGCCTCTTACTTTAGATGCAGAAGAGTCAAATACCAATAGAAGTTACCTGATATTGAACCGTGATCTTAATGTTCAAATAGAAATTTTAGTATAAGAAACCTCCATTTAAGTCCCAGTACAAATAAAACAAATGCAACTAGGTTTTCTGGAGTTGTGAGGGAATGGTCTCTCTAAACCAGAGACAACATAGGACTATTTGCCATTTGTAAACAAAACCTAATGACAGCTCTCAGCTCCTAAAATAACAGTGAAAATATTAGTAAGAAAAATCTTTCTTGCCCAGTACAACTGAAGGCACACTTTTAGTGCTTTCTCAAACAGCTTATATTGCTGAGAGATTTCCCATTCACCTGGTGGAATGGGCAAGAGTAACTTAGTGACTAACCAATATAGAGAACATCTCTAATACTGTATTCTCCTTTGTTAAGATTTTTCACCTCTAAACTAAGTATCAGAAAATATTAAAGAAACACATCAAAAAACAAACATTGCAACACATTATAATTCTACAAAGCATGTTGAAATTGTCATAGGTACAAAAGCTGTCTTAACCACTTACCCAGGCACTGACACATCTGCCGCAAGTGGTGATTTTGAAATCCCCATAAAGATCCTTGATGGCACCAGTTGTAAAGAATCCTTCCACCATCAGCAAAATGCCATACACAAAGAATGCAGCTGCTACACCATATATCACATACTTGAAGATGTCAATCCTGTGTAGGAACAACAAAAAATATTTATCTGCATAAATACTTAAAGCTGACTCTGAAATTTCAGTGTGAGATAATCAGAACCTCTAAACCTCAAAATTTCTACACTGGAGTCAACTTTAGCACTGATGTGCCATAATGACAGCTGAGGCTGAGGAGAGAACTTTGGAATAACGTAGCAGTGATATAAGTAACATTGGGCTATTTAATTACATGTAAAACCATATTCATGTAGGTAAGACAGCACAATTTGTCAGTTTTGTTTTTTTTTTCCTCTACATCTAGTGCAAAGAAAAAATAAAGTGAAACAAGAATCTGACAGTAACACATATCCAGCACTTAGGTTATTGAAAGAGATTTTGTCACCATCTTCAATAAACCTTTCTATATGTACAAGCAGTTCTCAAACTGCAATGCCACTCTGTTATGTCATCTTCTCATTATTTTTCCCACCTGTTCTTCAATGCACAAGTGTCTGACACAGAATAATGAAGTCCTCAAGAGAGATCCTTAAGTTCAAACCAAAAGCATGTTATTACAAAACTAGTAAAGTTAGATCATCTGGCATTCTTCTATGATGCTGCTTTAACAACATCATTTTGCGGGCCTAAAGCTCAAGATTTGGAAGGATGGTTTTCTAGTGTAACATGCAGAGCCCTAGAAGTCTCTGCTTATTATGAAGACAATTACCTGGGTTGTTATGTGATTTTCCCATCCAGCACTGTCTAGTAGTTCAATTGTGGCTCAAGGAGACTCTGCCTCCTAAATGTTCTCTCACAACCAGAGTTGAGAAAAGATGGTTAAAAGCACCTCTATACTCTGTCTTTGTTCTAAATCTGGAAACATTCCTAGTGATCATTGCCTTGGATCCATAGGTTTCAAAGTATGCTACTTGTGGCTTCTCTGAAGAACTAGGCACAGTAAGCTTCTAGTTTATCAATGTGACATGGCAGAAGTTGTACAACTCTTTAGAAAATGGTAATATGCAGGTTTGAGATGTTAGTAAATCCCAGTCATATTGTCCAGATCAAGATACCAACAGCTTACAACAAAGTAGGACAAAAGTAGGCCAGAGACCCATTAGGACCTGCAAGAGGAATTCTGACAACTATCCAAACTGGACATTTCTCAAGACATAAAGATTAATACCTTTATTGTTATGAAAAAAAAAATATAACATTTATTTAGGAACACATCTTTCATCTCCAAAAAGACAACATTCAATACATGGTTTACATGTACAAAGCTCAAAACCCCATTAAAATCTCTTTTGAATTTGGATGATCTTCAAGAGATTCAGTCAGGTTGATGTTTACAGTTGATATTTCAGACTTATGACTGTTTACAACTTCACTGAACACATCTTAAGCTGTCAATAGTACAATCAAAATTACTTGATTGGGGGTGGGAGAAGTATTATAGATGAATGCTTTTGACACCTATTCTAGCATTTTTCAGAAGGTGATAATGGAAGTGTTCTAGGAATGAGACAGGATACGTTTTTCCTTAGCATTCCAATAACAAAACTCTCTTGGTTCTTTTCTACATCACTTTCACAGTCACATGAAAATTAGGATAAGTTGAGGTCCGTATAGAATAGATACATGAACTATTCAAAACTGTGAATTCAATTTAGTACTGTAGACAGATGATGCAAAGATGAAAATGATTGCACTATAAAAATCCTACTTCCCCAATTTTATAGTAATTTAGGCAGTGTAACGCTGTTTTAACAGGAAAATGATGTTTTGAGGCTATCTTGTCATTATTTATGAAAATAAGTTTACATAAAAAAACAGTAAGTTTGTGATTATTCCATAAGATCTCTTTGAATTCCTTTATTATATCTTTATAAAACTTATATTATAAAAATTCCTTTATTATTCCTTTATAAAACTGTAACTTCCACCTGTGTCTGAAGTGGGGGAGTTCTGCCAGCAGCAGCTCCTCAGAGACCTCAGTGTGCTTGGTGCTTTAGAAAATATAAACTATCACTAGCCCTAAAGAGATTAAGGCTTTGGGGAAGTCAAGAGACTATTTCAGCCCTTGCAACAGCCCTCTAAACCATCTGTGCTGAGCCTCCCACTGAGCTGCTTGTATCAAAAAACAGACTAAAAGATGTCTGCTTTTTCCTCAGCCTTATGTGTAACTAAAGGAATAACTATCCCTTAAGCCTTCCGGAAGGAAAATCTACGCAAACAACTATACACTAGCCAAGTATAGAACTAAATTTCTTCCTCATACAGTCTCTACAAAGAGAAATAGTAAATTCTCCCGTGATCAGACTAGATGAGACTAAATAGTCAGACTTACTCCAAAGAGAAAGGATCTTACATAATGCAAATAGTAAAGCAAAAAATTATGAAACAATCCTTGAACTGCTTCTTTAAAAGTTAGACTTGTATTGCAATACAATGACATCTATATTTAAATACATTTCTATATTTATAAATATATGCTATATTAAAAATGTTATAATAGTAACAATTTATATATATACAATTTTGAAGATAGTGTTCGCATTATTCTGCAGCATCTAATAAATTCCAAATAAACTCTGTTTTCCATTGGAATTTTAATAAATACTAGAATATAGGCCTTGTAAAATAAAGATTGCCTTTCTTTAAAATAAAATTTGATTCTTTGTGGATGAACTCAGGGAGATTAATGGCCATCTGTGTTACAGCACAGTCTCAAATGCTGCAGAAAGTGCACGAGAGTAACCAGGGAGGTGGCAGGGAATGGCAGAAGGACTGATGAACCTGAGCCAAAGCACGAGGTGGGTAAAGACAAAGAAAAGGAACAAACAGGGCTCACAATTAAGATGAGACAAAATTAGAATAATAATTTTTGTACTCCTGGCAGGATTGCAAAAATATACATTAGGTGAAGATTAAAGCTCCACTAAATGAGAAGAACAAAAAGAAATCTTACACTAAATGCAGGAGTCCTATGAATATTATATAATGATATAATTAAAGTCATGAAACATTTCTATTAAAAGGCAGACAATGAAGATTACAGAGATAAACCTGATTTTAAAAAACTTACATCGATCATGCAATCTACACGTATTAACTTCGTTTACTAGGCAAAATTGCTGGTCATCTAAATAATATTAGCTATGAAAGCATCATGATTAGCAAACCCTTTTCTCAGTAGAATAATCTAAATAATATTTTGCATATTGTCTTAATCTTGTAGCAGCTTTATGGATTCCAGGTCTGATTTTCCCCACAATATGTTCAGATATGCTAAAAAACCAAAGATCACTTATCAATTTGGGATTTGAAAACAAGCTAATCTTTCAATTCTAAGTTCTTTTGCAGCAGGTGGGTCATTAATTATTCCATACTAAGCAGAATTCCTAATTCTCAAAAAGATTAATATCAAAATAGCTGTAGAGAAAAGATTTTCTTCTCTGGCAGAAGCTATTGATGGAAGCCATCAATGCTAACATCTCAACAAACAGGTTGTAGATGAGTACAGAGTAGACTATCCCAGCAGAAACAAGTCAGAGTTGAGTAAAAACATTCTCAGTGAGTTGCAGATCTCCTACTGTGTATTTTCATGGTGCTTTGGCATGAAATCAGGAAGCAAGAAGATTAATTGTTGAATGATCGTGTCTATGCATAGTAAGCTTTTGCAAAAAGTGTGTTATAACAAATTAGTTATTATTTTCTTGTGGAGACTCCATCAATTGACTGAGCTTATAATCATTATGTCCTATTTCAAAAGTATTTCAATATTCATATGTAGCTGTTGTTAACTGTCTCTAGAAGTGATGTTTTGGCCTTGAGAAACTAGTTGCTTCACTGGAGTAAAACAGTACTGCTCCACCATAATAAAAGGATTTACTACCCCAACAGATAAGCCAAGAACTGTTAACATTGACTTTTATATTTTACTGTGTCCTAAGAGATTTGTAAATTCTAAGAACCTTGAATCTTTTACACTATTCAGTCTAATCACAGTACAGTACTCTCCATGTCAATGGTTGATACTCAGCTAATGCACATCAAAACGTATTTTTCTATTTAAATTACTTGGCATTGATTTTGAATAATCTAGAATACCTAGTACTCTGTGGGCCTGGACAATAAAAACCTCTGTAATATTAAGCTAATGCGTTGGGGATTTTTTGTTGCTGATAATTACAAATAACTGTCATCAATGTGTTCCTTCATTAACCAAATTAAAGAAAAATACCCCTAGCTACTATGACCACGGAACTAGTCTTCCAGCATATACAATTCTGCCTCAGATTTCTCTTCCTGAACTTATAACGTATCTTTTACAAATACAGGTAATGACTTTTGGATACTACAGGTGCTGAATAGCACGTAATTGCCAGCAAACTTTACTTATACTCTCTGAATGCAAGTAGATTTATACCCATTTCCAAGAAGAAAAGCCAACGAAAACAAACAACAAAAAAAAACCCAAACAAAAATAACCCTCAAACCACAATGGAGAAAATAAAATACCAAAGCCCGCAAAGCACAAAAAAATTAGTTAGATTATCATACTACAGCCCCTATTAAAAAAACGCCTTTTTTAAATTGCTGGCACAGAAAATTGCTTTAGAAAGCACCATTGGGATAGGTTTTGGTGGGCTTTGGATTTATTTTTTTTTTTCTGTTGGTATTCTTTTCAATCACAAGAAACTGAATAGTGGAAGTTCACATCCAGAATGCACAACAATCCCTGTTACTCTGTCAAACAGTAATGCTGGCTTTCATACTGAGTCTCTTGACCTCCGAGGGACCAATCCAAAGAGGCTGCCTTCTCAAGCTACCATAAGCTTGCAGAAACAATTTTGAAAATTTTTGAAGAGACAAGATATAAGGGAATGTTTGCAAGGAAAATGTTTGTTTAGACTATGCAGAAGCCATACCCCATGGGAATTTTTAAAAGGGGTGCTCTGGATCTCCCTCAAAACAGCTGGGAAAAATTTCTTTATGTAAATTCTTAATATTTATATAAGTAATTTGAGCAAAGATGATGTTGATACCATGAAACATAGGGGAATTGTTAGCAAAGGGAAGAGTCAAGCAAAGCTAAATTTCAGACAGAAAACATAAATCTAGCAGGGAGAAAGAAGGATTTATTAATAATCACGTACTACCTGCAAAGTAAGACCAAAAAATTCCAGGTAACAACATAAATGAGGTAAAAGAAACTGAAATATCCTCCCTGTGGAGAAGAGAAGAATGAAGCTAGTAAGAAAATGTCAGCATAGATCCATGAGGGATATTTCTGAGATTATGGTAATACAGAGTGTAAACTTGTAATTTTCTGGTGGGAAGAAAGCAAGATTAGAGTACAGAATGTTCAAAGTTTGAAAAGGATAAGAGCAACAAAGACCTCCAAGTATTCTTTATTAAAATATAAATAAAGTATAATAAAAAGAGAGCATAATCTTATGATTCTGTATTTCTGGAAGAATTTTTGTATGAAATTATATAAGCTGTTTGCTCAAAACTAAAGCCAGACTGTTAGGATTACATAAGGAAGTAGTCCTCATACTATAATATGCAATTTGCCTCCTGCAAGGGCCGTATTTTGCTATACTCTGAAGATCAGATAATGTTTTTAACATTTAACAATGATTTTAACAGATTAATTTTTGGCATACATGTCCCTGCAGGTATGCAGAATGCAATCCTAAATCATCATCTTCTAAAAGTTTGATGGTTGCTCCCTTTCTAGGAAACGGAGCACCTCTAAAAACAGTAGATGATTCACAAGCTAGTGGAAAAGGAGCAGCTACAGTGCAAATCATGTTTCTGTCATATGAATTTTACAATTTTCTTGGAACAGGAAAGGATACAGCATAACAATTTAAATAATCATGAAAAATTTGAGTCCAAAACATAAAAATCTGACTATGACTGCTTCTTGAAAGTATTTCTGATAATCAAGGCTTGTTCTTTCTTCTTACCTCTAGCAAGACTACTTTCATAGAAACATTTTTATGGATATTAATTATAGAAGAAATCTGGAGCCCTTTTTGCCCAAAGGTGGCCAGAAAAACATTGGAATTAGTGCACAGTAATGTGCAGGTCACTGGCAAAATTACATGATGGTGTCATGCACTATGGATATGGAATTCCCAGGCAACTGAAAGGATAAAAAGCTGTGGCAGAAACATATAACAGAATTATACACTGTCTTAGGTTGGAAAGGTCACTCAGGGCCCCAGAAATGCATATCACTGGATATGTATTTCATCATTAGAAATGTAAACCTGGAGTCACATGCAGTAGCTACTGTTAGCATAAGATCGATGACCTGAAACTCCAGATTGGGATGGCAATAGTTAATTTTACCCTTTTCAGATCACCCATAGAAAGGCCAATTTTCTTAGTTTGAAGCAAGATTTAACAATATGTATATCACAGTCATATATGCTTTCCACTTTATATATTTCTAAAGTAAACTAAGACAAAAAGGAAACAAAAGCACTGAAAAGTTACAGAAGCAAACTTTTTTTTTAAACTACATCCTTTGATGACATTGTGCTTGCTCTAGTGGTTCCTCTCAAATTGCAATATACAAACATGACACATAGGCCAAAGTCAAGCCCTCCTTGTGCAGATAATGCCACTTTTCTCTTGGACAGAATCAGGTGCTATTAGCAGGTTTCATCAGCCTAGTTAGAAGTCATCTCACCACTGAGATTGGTGAACAAACCTTTAACATTACAGCACGGAATCACAAGGTTGGAAAGATATTTAAGATCATGGAGTCCTACTGTTCCTGTCCTATGCTAAACCATATCCCTTAGTACCTCATCTACCCTTTTCTTAAACACATCCAGGGATGGTGACTCAACCACCGTCCTGAGCAGCCTGTTCCAGAAGTAAGGATTACGGGTACATTCCCGTTAGTGTTTTAGCTCAGGAATAGATAAGCAAGGCCTGTCCTGTCCCTACCTATTGAGATAAGGTTTCCATGTTTTTCAGAATGTACAACATGTATTTTTTTCCAATTAAGCTAAATGGGAAGTACTCTCCAGTATTGCACTCCAGCCACTAATGGATGTTCAATCCATTGTATCAGGCACGATTGAGTCCAAAATAAATCCCTGAAACAAATACTGTTATTAGCACCATGTATTTAGGCCCACCAATCAGTTTCTCTTATGCTAAAAATGCTTTCTCTGTATATGTAGCCATACAACTCCCCAACTTAGTTCTGGACTGCATCTTCAGAGTTTACATCTCAAAACCATCAAGAAAGCAGTTACTCTGTAGATTTAAAAAGAGGGTTCGAGTAAGACAGTTCTCAGCTCAACACTGTCCATTTTTGATAATGCAATGTAATTATCAGCTAATGCAGCATACACAGTAGACACACACTATTGCATATCAAGCTCGGATTTCTACAATACTTAGGTGAAAGATTTATTGAAAATTATGTGCTGTCATGGAAGAAGCCATGCTTGTATTAATGTAGGAACATCTAAGGATAGTTTCTAAGTCTTGCATTTGTAAAATATTTTGTCATTATTTTTGGTAATATTTTAAAGGTGTTTTTGGTATTTTTTTGACATTTTTTCCCTTGACACTTTTAGAAGTATCAAACCAACCTAATACAAAATCTAAAACCAAGCATACTTCTAGGGTTGCATAGTTTGAAAACAATTTTTATAAATACTAGATTTTTATACCTTTTAATATTAATTTTACAGATATGAAGCAAAAACTTTTGATCATACACATTAGGTAATATATATGTTCAATCTAGAAAGAAAATGTAAACTATTTGTTAAGCAGTCACTTGGATACCATTACATGATGTGAAAACAACCCTTACTGCAGGCAGTTCCCATGGCACCACTGAAAAAAGACTGACCCCATCCTCCTGACACTCACCCCTCAAGTACTTTTAAGTATTGCTAAGATTCCCCCCCTCAGCCTTCTCTTCTCTAGGCTAGGAAGTTCCAAGTCCATCAACCTCCCTTCATAAAAGATGTTCTAGTCCCCTCATCATCTCTGTAGCCCTTTTGCACATACATATGGATATTACTAAACAATATAGTTATAATAAACAGCAACTATACAGTGACTAGCAGATTATCAGCAAGCATCAAACCTGGACAAAACAGCATCTGAAACACAGGCTGTCACCTTTTATAAGGAAGGAAATTTCTAGCTGTAAGATGGTGGTTCCAATAGAGTGCCTGGGGCACTTCCAACAGAGAAGATAGTGACAACATATTTACAGACTGAAACGTTATTTAGTTTACTATTTGGTTTCACACCTTTAAAAGGAAGTGAATTTACAACAACCTGAATTAGCTCTGACTGTAGTAGGAAAATGTTAATGTTTCTATCAGGAAGATTTCTTCATTTTCCACTCTAAGAGCATGATTCCCTTGTTTTGTGGCCTATATATCACAAACATGTGACAGATGGCACTAACTGGCCTTGCATACTATGAAGAGAGAGCTGTGAAAAAATGCTCTTAGGAAATACATAGCTCATGCTGCTGATTTAAAAAAAAAAATCTTCTAGAATTTGTTCCAAATACCAGAAAAATATAAAAGTCCAGCTCATACAATACACATTTGACAATCATACATCTATTTCTGCTGACTTCAGAATCTCCTCAAAATCAGTGATTAAGTAAGTGAATCTAGTTATACCCAATATTTTGCAGATATAGTGCTCACTGCAGTTTATTACTATGACTGAATACCACATTTGCCTCAACCAGGTAACTTGGCTTCAGTGAAGCCTACAGAGATGTTAAACTGACAAAGTAGGCAGCAAAAAACATTCACCTATTCAAACATTAAAATACCATATAGGCTTTTTTCAGGATAATTTAAACTACCATATTTCTTTTCTCAGGATCCCTTCCAATCTCAAGGAACTAAGATAACCACCCTAGATCCACTGAAGGAATCCATACCCCAAACAACAGCTTATGAACTCTACTTTAACCCCTCAAACAAGCATTTCTTGACTTGGGGAGCAAAAACAAAGCCCAGCTATCATTAGAGCAGTGATAAGGCTGATAGCAAAGTAGTCTGGGACTAGGAGGAATGATCTTTTGTAAAACTGATCCAGAAAGTAATGTAATTAGTAGTTAGTCCAAAGGAAAAGGTCACTTGCTGATAGTTCCAAATGGTTTTTATAACCATCCAATTTATTAAAGGTTCATGGATTTAGCAATGACTGTGTAAAGAGAGAAGAGTCCACCTCGTGATTTTTGGAGATATGCTCTCTCCATAGGGAACACCTGTCTGTACAGTACATGTTCTTGTTAATTTGAATATATTTATTTTAGTTTTCAAGAGTTTAGAGCATTCTAGTCAGGTATAAGCCAGTACTTTCAGACAAAATCATCTTTTAAAATAAATTGTTACTGTTTAGAAACGATCATTTTTATGCCTGTATTATAGGCCAAAATTGGTTTTATTTTTTCACCCTCAAAACAAGCAAGCAAAAGCACACTCTTTACTGCAAGCCTCTGTTATAAAAGCACTATCTCTACCCTATTCAGTATGTCTCCAGGATGGCTCCAATACCTCAGATCATGATCATTCCATATTTTAACCTGGGGGGAAAAAAATAATAAATTTGAGAAAATTGAGTTAACTGCCTGGCATTTAAGAAATTTTTGCTCCTAATTTTAAAATTTATAAATATTTACTGCTTACTACTACTTCTAAAACAGATCTGAACTAATATATATTATTTGAACTCATTAAGAGTCTGGGGATATGGAATCAGGGCCAGCATTCAGGACTCCCAACTTCTGTCCCGTGAGGCTGCTGCTCTTGGCTGAAAACCCAAGGGCTGAGCCCTCCAAGGGGACCATGAGGCCTATTGAAGATAGTTAATTCATTTCTCCTCAAGCATCAGGGCACCATGTAGAACAAAGGCTCCCCATGGATCAGCCAGGGCCCATCCAGCACCCCAGCCAGCTAGGAAATAGGGCAGTCATGGTGCAGCTGAGGCAGCCCCAGCCCCACGGCCAGATGAGTCTGTGGTGAGGGACAAGAGCTCCAGGCTGGGCTCAACAGGGGTTCTGGACTAAGGGCGTGCTGAGGAAAGGCCAGGTAAGGACAGTAAGGACTGTTGATCCCCTCAGGAACATTGACATGGACATTTCTGAATGGCCTTGCTGGATTTATGTACTTTGGCTTTTATTTTAGGCACTTAAAGAGTGTTTCAAATCTTGTTTATGACCTACTTTCTCTGCAGGGATCTGCAGATTCTTTTAAATTGCAATGAGTACCTTTGACCAGGATAAAAGATACAGCGTGGCTTCTGAGTTGTATTGAGTTCAGAACACAAACATTTGTGGGCACAGTTTAAAAAACCCTAATCTCTTACCAGGGTAAGTAGGTCTCAGATAGGGATTGAGTTTTAGTTTGAATTACATTTGAAATCCACCATGCTAATAAAAATATAGACAGAAACTATAAGCGTGATAAAAAAACCTGTAACAAATTTTACTTCACTCTGCTTAGCACATATCTCAAGGAAGGATGGACTCCAGGTTAAACACTTTACAGCACTAGAAGCATTAAGAGCCAAATGTCTTAAATACTTTTTTAAAAAGTATAATTTAGTAGGGTATAGGGCATATGGCTAGATTTTTAAAAAATTAATTATTTCTAATCAGAACAATAAAAAACCTAGGGTTTATTTCCATTTCAAGATATAAAGAATGTACTCATTGTACTGTTTGTTGTCACTTATTTTTTTCTTTTGCCATTTTTTGGCCTTTTAGATCTATATAATTACCATAGGGTTTGTGTATCACTGTTAAACAATAGTTTTGACAAAATATCGAGTATTTCTTCTCCCTACAGAATATTTAAAAGGCAAAATAATATCTACTTAAGCAGGTAGAAAATTAACGTGTGCAAATGTGTTTGAGAATCACACGGTATATCTAGTCAAAAGCAATGGCTCATTTGCTTTTAGTCAAAATATTGTCTCCTGCTCCCTTTAAGACATAACTTTAGAGACATCTTTCACAGTTGAATAAACTGATATTTTTATTCCAGTAGGTCTGCCAAGGAAAGAGTTTGGTTTAGTATATCTTTAAGTAAACAAAAACTAACAATCAAAAAGCTGCCACCTAAGCCAAACAATTGAATACCAAAAAAAAATAATAATATTGCCATTACAGTTTCGTAATGATTTCCAGTGAAATTTCCAGCAAGTTTGATGATGGCACAAAACTGGGAGAGGTGTTTGACACACTAGAGAGCTGTGCTTAGACAGGCTGAGACAGGCTGGAGAGTTGGGCTGGGAGAAGTTTAATGAAATTTAACAAGGGCAAGTGTAAGATCTTACATCTGGGGAAGAACAACGCCAGGTACCAGTATAGGTTGGGGATTGGCCTGTTGGAGAGCAGCACAGATGAGAGGGACCTGGTGGGTCCTAGTGGGCAGCAGGATGACCATGAGCCAGCAATGTGCCCTCATGGCTAAAAAGGCCAATGGCATCCTGGGGTGTATTAAATGGGGTGTGGTTAGCAAGTTAAAAAAGGTCCTTCTCCTCTTCAACTTTCACCTGGTGAGACTGCGCCTGGAAAATTGTGTCCACTTCTGGGCCCCTCAGTTCAAGAAGGACATAGAACTCCTCGAAAGAGTCCAGCACAGGGCCACCAAGATGTATAAGGAGTGGAACAACTTCCTTATGAGGAAAGGCTGAGGGAGGTAGGTCTCTTTCTTTTGGAGAAGAGGAGACTGAGAAGTGACCTTAATGTTTATAAATATGTAAAAGGTTGAGAGCCAGGAGGACAGAGCCAGGTTATTACTGATGGCCAGCGATAGAACAAGGGGCAATGGGTGCAAGCCAGACCTTTGGAAGTTCCATGTGAATATAAGGAGGAACTTTTTCACTGTGAGGGTGATGGAGCACTGGGACAGGCTGCCCAGAGAGGGTGTGAAGTCTCCTTCTCTGGAGATATTCAAACCCGCCCAGATCCGTTCCTGCGTGATTTAGTCTGGGTGATCCTGCTCTGGCAGGGAAGTTGGACTAGATGATCTTTTGAGGTCCTTTCCAACTCCTAATGTTCCATGATTCTGTGATTTGAGCATTTGAATTTTGGCTCCTGACTGATATATTCACTTAAGGTTTTGACTGAGGAAAGCTGGAAAACTTGCTATGGAGAGAAAGCAACGATTTGTGGCTGTTCTGCACTAATGGCTTCCTAGGGACTAATAAAATAAGTTAGAGCCTAATAAAATGACTGATCTCTCATTCAGGATAACAATGAACCTTAGCCGCCAAGTCAAGTCAGACCCATTATTCTAAATGACAAGCCAAAAAAGGCTAAGCAGAAGTCACATGCTTCCCATCAAACCAACATATTTTTGTACAAGAACATCTATATTTCACAGACCTAAGAAGAAATTTGGATACAGCATAACAGTAATGTACTTATTTGGTACATTATCCCTTCTGGCTACTAATTCCACACATAATAGAGCTAAGATCCACAGAGAAGGTTTGGAAAGGGTGTTGATAATATAACACTGCACAAGTTATGAGTTTTAAGGTTCTGTTTCTAGCTAACATGAAATCCGGTACCATGTCAGATCAAATACATATCTTGTCCATTTTCCTATTTCAAACAAAGAATTTAAAAAAGTAAGAGCAGGCAAGTCAATAGGATTGTCCCATTGCTATTCTAGCCTCTGGGACTTCCTGAGCAGAGTAAGTCTGTATGCCATTAGAAACCATCAACAGATTTGTTTTCCAAGATTATCCAGTCTTTCCTTGAACCCATATAAAATTTTGACATCCACTATATGCAACTAGCTTCACAAGTCTGCTGTACAACAACTGAAGAACCATCACTTATTTATTCTCAACCAGATGTGCACTAGTTACCTCTGATACGTCAAACTGCTTGTACTGGAAGAAAGAGATAATCTTTGTACACCTTATTCAGAACATTGTGAACTTACAGACTTCCATCCCAGCATCTCATAATCACTGTCTTTCTAGACTGCTGTATAAGTCTAATCATCTTTTTTTTCTTTTTTTGGTGCATCAATATTGTACACAGTGTTAATGATAGGGACACAAGACTGATTTATACAATAGCATCAGTATGTTCTGACTCACTATGATTTTCCCAGTAGTTTCTGGTACTTAGTTTGCTTTTTGACTAAGCACTGAGCTGCCATTATCATGATGATGGATGATCAAATCATTTCACTTCTTCAAAAGCATTCAGGAAAGAACAGGCTTACAGATTTGAGAATAGGATTCTTCAGCTTTAGTTATGACGATTAGTAGCCAGAGAAGAACCTGGATTTCAAAAATCTCAGAAAATCATGTTTTAAAGAGGCAATAAGATTAGAAAATATAATTTAATTTCGGGTTACAGCAAACTATTTTGTAAATTTAATTAAATTACCCAAGGGAAGGAGATGTTCAATAAAACAAAAGTGTAACAGAAATAGGTTTTCAGGAGTAGCAAAGTATAAAACCTTCAAAACATACAAATTCTAGAAAACACAGAGGCACTAGAGTTTGACATTTCAGTCTCAGGGTTCTGCACAACTCTTCAGTTGCTTCTTTATTGCATTTATTCCCAGAACTAGCTTGTTGCTTGTTACACTCTCCTGCTTTACCTATTTATAGGTAGGTTTTCAGTTCTTTTGTTGGTTTGCTTTTTTTATTTGTTTGTTTGTGGGGGGTTGGGGGTTGAGGAGGCAGCTTGCTGTTGGCTTTTGTTGGGTTATTGGGCGGGTTTTTTGTTTTGCTTTGGTTTTACCCTTTTTTTTTTTTTTTACACATTATCACAGGATAAAAAGGACAAAAGTTTCATCAATATTATATGAAGCAATATTGAGTAATAAATTATAACTGTGGGATGTTAAAAAGTATTAAAAATTGTGTATAAATAATCAAAACTTCATCTGCTGAGCTTATTAAAATCCTTCTTCCTATGATTTTCATTACAACACGTTTTATTAAGTCAAATTTATTACTCTGGACTTTTTCAGCAGTTTTAAAGGAAACAATTAAAAGAAACTAGTAACTTACATGGTAAAGACATCAATAACATCTCCTGCAGCTCTTGTCATCTCAAAGTAGGTTTGCAGAATGTTGACAGTTCCTGAAAGTGCCTCATGTCCGCAACCACAGAACAACGCGACTCCAGCGTATAGCAGGATGGTAGCAATCAAAGATGCATAGGGAATACCTCCCAGGCATTTGATGCAACACTCAAAGCACCCTACAAGAAAAGTAAGTTTTGTGTTAATAATATTATGTCAAACAGGAAACTTTTATTCTTGAGAAACACTTCTGAAACTTGAAGAATGCAGGCCAAAAGGAGATGATGTCAAGTATAAAAACCCATGTCAGAAAAACTGTGAAAGGACACAGTTAACAAAACTTCTTCTCAGTTGGTACTTGACTTATTAAATGTAGACATGCCATCTGATTAACATCAAATATTAAACAGTAAACTCCTTGTACACTTTCATATTTTATATTCAGAGCAGTTTCAGATGTCATTCCTAAGTTATACCTATATTTACAATTCTATTAGATTTTTGAGGAGCATGCTCAATAAAAGGAAAACCACAGAAAGAGAACATCAAGTTCAATTCCTTCCATCACTGTAGGTTTATTCCATTTTTCATTTGTACAGTGTTGACAACAGAATTACTCCTGCTCACAGCACCATTTCTTAGTGTATCACTTAAATAGCTCCCAAAGATAAATGAAGATATCCACAAAAAAGGCACAGGATCAGAAACAAAGGCAGAGGTTGAATTTTCTCAATATATATTTTACCCTGTGCAATGTTTCTCAAGTGAGAGCAATTACTCTAGAGCTATACATGGCCAATTATTTGTTCAGCCATCAAGGTGTCTAAACCTATGCTCAGTCCCACAACAAACCTTTTTCCCAGCAAGGCTGCTCAAGTTTCTGGCACTACCTTGCCAAGTTTGTCACGTAGCATCATGAATGAAGCAACTCTCACTCTCCTAAATCTCCCCACTTTTACACCCCATAGAGCCCTTCTTATTGCCTTCTGGAAGGAGAGGTAAGGCAAGAACCACTGTCTAAGGGATGGCAAACATGCATTGAATCTGGAGCCCGCAGCTGTACTCTCTCCTAAGCATTACCATTTTTTGCCACAAAGGATTTGGATAACAAGGTGAGGTTTATGAATTATAATTGCTTAAATAGACAACAGGCGATTAAAAATTACTTATAAGATATTTAACAGGTATGAGCCAATATATTTTAATGTGACACAAAAGCATTATGCTATGATAAATCATAAGAACACTAAATAAACATTAAAATAAATGGCCCAAAAAAACCATTATTTAA
The DNA here is from genome assembly GCA_022605575.1 of Laterallus jamaicensis coturniculus. Classification (NCBI taxonomy): domain Eukaryota; kingdom Metazoa; phylum Chordata; class Aves; order Gruiformes; family Rallidae; genus Laterallus; species Laterallus jamaicensis. The sequence continues at coordinate 16,710,761 of JAKCOX010000005.1, read as the reverse complement.
AGAAAGTATGTGTACTTTTCTCAAAGTGCATGTAGCCTCTACACATAATTTCACATTTTGTCTTTTATGTTAGTAAACTCTTGTTTCCTTTAGCTGTGATAAAAAAGTAGCAATGTCATTTGTCTGTTCAAAACCTAATTTTCTGCTTTTAATGAACAAATATCAATCTGTCATACATATATGTTTTTAGCAGCGATTTATACACAAGATTCTCTGAAGAGGACAGCTTAAGCCAATTTCAAATTCATACATAGTTTAGTTAAGCAGAAACCTCTTGGGATATTTTGTAAATATAGATACTATGAAATGCAGTAAAGTGCTGGAGAATTCCTGTAAGAAATAAATATATGAAACGTGTAAGATGGACTTAAACTGGGGCATTTTCATACTTTGTATGTTAGATGTATAACACAAGAAAGAAGGAAATAGCTTGAGACTACTTTTAATTCAAGGACAAAATACTGTATCCCAGCCAACAGTAAAATACTGAAAGTAAAATGTACAAAGTGATATACTCAAACTGCTGCCAATGTCTTACTAAGTAACCTCGGTATGAGTGACCCAGCTCGAGCAGCCATCACGCACCGGCACAGCTGTAATGCCTTCCAGCCTTTCAATACTATTCAGCAGGTCAGGGCTTTGTATGACCAGTGGTCTCTCAGGGTCTTTCTTCAATGACTGCAAAACTAAGGGGGGGTCCCACCCGGGATGTTCTGAGCTTTCCATCAGTCTTCGGTGCAGACGAGGGAAATACATAAATGCTTTTGGTGTAATTAATTCAACATACAGATAAAGATAGGAAATGTCTTATAAATCCTTCAGTTTTCTAAGATTGCCCTTAATGATAACTGCAGTTAATTCTTCAGTGTTTTAAAACCTACACAAATACTAGAAAAAGATTCTTCATTGGAAAATCTACTGTCTAAAAGGCATAAAGAAAATATGAGATATGTATTGAAAATTATAAATTGAACAAGGATTGCACGGAAATATATAGTTGAATGATATCAGAGGTCATCACAAAATGTCCATTGCCATTTTCATCACAGTAACAGCAGAAGAAGCCTTAGGAAACAAGGAAACACTGAACACGTCAGCATCACATGAAGAAGTTAAAAGAGGGGGAGAGGCAATAGCAGAGTGACAATGGCAGTGACATATGAGGGCCTGTAAAGTCAAAGATGAAAAAATAAGCTAACCAAAATATTCTACACATAGACTGTCGGGAGAGTGTTCATTTTTATTGCAATAGCTTGCTGTAGGGAGGTAGAAGACAGATTTTTTTAAAGATTTCTTTTTCACCTTCAGAGACAGGCAAGTGGAAGAGAGAAAGTTAAAGAAATGACAACACAGGAACAAGAATAGCTGATAGTCTGTACTAGAATAAATGCCACTAAGGTCACACTCATACAAAACTGCTGTGTTTAATAGTCAGTTTGAAACAGCTGGCTGTGCTCTACCTGCTAAAGTTGCTGCACTTCAACGTGTTGGTCCAGTAAGAGTTGAGTACATACTCAGACATCACAAACTACATCAAAATACAGGGTTACTTTAGCTATATTATATTCTATATACTATATATATTATATTCTATATACTATATATATTATATATACTATATATTATAGTAGTAATAGTGTAGCACAGCAAAATAGTAATAGTGTAACAGTTAACTCAAAAGTAAAGAAAACCAGTGTATCAGGAGTAAGGTATTAAAATAGATGTCACACATCAGTCATGCTCTACAGAAGGTAATGTGCTGGAGGTAACATTTCCTCCTTTTCTTTCTACTGTTCAGCATGTGAAGAAAGCTGTTTAACAGAAGAGCAGTAGAAATATTATTTTAAATTGTACAACATATTGAACCACTGGTACAGAAGGTGACTCAGCTGTGCGATGCATGTATATGCTGGTGAGAGGCAGGCAGTCAGTCATTCATAACTCCGAACCATCTTCACAAAGCAATTAAAGCATACAGCCACAGAAATAATTACTAGGAAAGACAAAAAATATTGCATGCTTCTTTGATGTTTGTTTTCATCTGCAAATACAGGTTTCAGAACTTTTCAAAACGTTCATTCTGCACAGTAACCTTGTGCAATATAATTCGGTATTTGCTGTTGTTATTTTGCTTATGTTTAGCAACACATTCCCTCAGGAAAAAATCTAGATCTTCTGGAACCATGCATTTTTACATAAAACACAGGATGTAATCCAAAACACTATCGGTTGTAGGTTTCAATATAAAGTACTGTGCTCTTTAAAAATTATTTTACTATAAATTCTTCCACAGAGTAATTTAGTAAAGAAATACACAGAGGATGACAAAACAAGGAATTTTATTTGACATGGATAAAAAAAAAATAATCGAAATACTGGCTATATTCACCTATCAAAATAGCATCCATTAACATTGCATTACATACATCTGCTTTCCAGCGAAACATCTCTTAGACAATCACCTCTGCTCCTCTTAGTATAACTGTTAGTGTCTCTATAAGAATTACCCTTGATATATTAATGTCTTCTTCAAGAAAGTTGTAAGGGGTCTCTTATGCAGGCAAATCTGTGCACACCTCTTCTAGTTTGCACCACTGTTTGGGTGCAAGTTTTCTGATGTATCTCCAAGTGCATTAGCCAAACTAAGTTGACCTTGTTTCTTTATAGGATCTCTTCTCTACATTAAGGCAAAAGATCTCAACCACAATCAGAAATTGTTCTTGTGATTTACATGCTAATCATGCACCACCACAATAATTTCTTTTTTTATGTATTAGTGGGACATTAACTTTTTCTCCTCAGTGAGAGTCAAAACATATAATTATAAACGAAACACAAAATCCATTTCTAGCCAGTGCATTTAAAGCAAAAAAAAAACCAACCAAAAAATGCCAAATAAAAAAGAGATTCAGGATCTACATTTCTTGCCATACAAGTCTTTGAAAGTGAATTTTAAACCAATGATATCAGAACCAGTTTCAGAGTGCAATTATGCCACTGATGTTTACATAAACTTTTGAGAAAACCCATCCATCCCATCTCCATTTCAATATGGAGAAAATAAATCTTAAAGAAAAATATTTAAACTACATTTTAAAATCCTGTAGTGAATACAGAAGGATTTCCTATGCTTGTTTTTTCCTCCTTTACAATGCATTTTCCGCTAAAACAGCTATGATAATTAGTCACAGATAACTACATTTCCAATGTGAACATGCACCTTTAAAGATCATGTAACATTTTAATGACATTTCTTCTGAACTTATTTTTCTTAAAGATTTTTCTAATATTAGGAGACAGGAGAGCAGAGACCAAGTAGAATGCAAGAGAACTACATAAACTTGAAACGGAAAGCAATGTAAGAAAGTCTCCTGTGCCTTCCATGCCTGGCTAGGCATGCGGTTTTTCATACCTAAATTTATCCTGCTTGTCACACAGCTTTCATGGCCAATCAATTTAAATACAGTTTCGCAGACCATCATGAAACATGCAGATTCAGTTCTAAATTTTATTACACTAGCAGTAACCTCATGAAATAATTTATCTTCTGTAATATTTTAATTGATAAATACATCCATCAAATCACGTAATACATACAAAAAAGCCACAGGGTGTTTACTCAGATCTAGTACCAGGAAAACCCCAAATTACTCAACATCTGGCACGACCCCCTGGCTGGAATCTGTTCTCCAAGGTATCTCAACAGAGCATTGTGCAGAAGCAATCCAGACCTATTGTTGCTGTCCAAAGTACAGCAGAAAAACAAGACATTTGAGATGTAATCTAACAAAGCTGCAAATAAGAGGAAGCACCATTTGGGAATTAATCAGCAAAATCATCCTTGCATTGGGATGTACTGCATACACATGCCACCTAATTGCCCTCTTAACTATGTGTCCCATGGTCTTTCATTGAAAACACCCCCACTCTGCTCCCACCTTCTACTGTTCTACAAGATCTACTGGAAATTAGAAGAAAACTATCACCTTGCTGTATCAAACACTAAAGACTAAAGTACATTTCTTACTATTATTAAGGAGATCACTATTATTATTACAGAACTACCTACCAAGCAACAAAAATTATTTTTACCACAAAATTAACCAGGCTACCAAGACTACAGTGGGGGAAAAAAATATAAATAAATGGTATTTCAATTAAAGTGTTAGAAGCAACAGGATATGTAGAAGAGCATAAATGATGCCCACAGAAAAAAAGAATTTTCAGGAAAAAGTCCAACAAATTGGAAAATATAAGAGTATTTTGTATCATTACTACATCTACTTTGACCTGTTACTTTGGTGCAATTTTATTGTTATCTTTAAGATCTGATGTTTTCTTATGTGGTTAAATGCTAAAATACTTGAATTTGAAGTCATAAATGTGAAATATATGGTCCTTCAGCATAGTTTGAATTCCAGAAAACATTTGGTAACTTGCCTACAGTCATTAAAGAAAAGGGAATAGAATGGTCGAAAATCAATCTGATCTAAGTTATTTCAACTCAGTTCTATAGCACTTTTTTCTTAGTAGGCTCATTGAAATAAATTTTAAATAATCAACTGCTTATATTTACCCTACCCCTACATCAGTCTAAGGTGGTTCTGCACTTACATTCGGAAAGTATAGATTTACAAATACATTGCTGTAAAAAGCCATTTTCTAAACTGACTTAAGTCAGGTATTTGGGTAATTTTAGTTAGTTTAGAATTGTAAGACCAACTTAGGTCAGCAGTCCAGTGTAAATTCAAGTATCTCATGGAATGCAGGTGTTTCTTTGGGTTTTTTCTTTGAAATTTTCCAAAACTCCTTGTAGCATTACCAATATTTGTTAAAATGTAAAATTGCACAGGAAAGCATTTTATTTTAATGAGAAAACCACTATGCCCTTCAAAGACCAGCTATGCAAATTCATTTATGAGTGACTTTTTATCCTTAGTGCATACAAAACTGTAAAGTTCTTTCTGTTCATTATTAATTTCATTTAATTAGGGGGATCTGTAGATTACACTGCATTATAATGAAGTATAGCAAATGACAGAAAATCCCTCCCTCTTTTAGACAGATACTGTTTTATTTCAGAGTAATGGATCACAATAACAATTAAACCTGTACAAGGGCAACAAAATATGTAATTTTTGTCATAAATTTGCTTAAAATTTGTCATAATTTCATCCAGAACTGTTCCTAGTTTTTAGTAAGCACTCAAAACTCCAGTTCAAATTGTAATGTTCAGAAAACTACATCCACTAAAAAAAAAATAAATAAGTCAGCAAGATCACTAAAAATCCGTCATGGTGCCTTCTATATCAGAAATATAATTTTGATTCGCATTTTTGTTACATCCCTTAAACACATTTCTTGAATATAACAGAAGGTAATTAAGTCTCAAATGGATTACTTAAATGGGTTCAAAATAATTCAGTTTTAATGCACAGTGGTAGCAATAGGAAACATGTTTCCTAGTCAAAGAGAAGAAATGCTGTTTCAAGCATCCTGCAATGGAATGACAATTGGCTATTCAAACAACTGTACTTAGCAAATCCACCTGGTAGAGATCTGTAATTTCTGTGTAACCATCGCCTGGCATAATAAAATTTCAAGGCCAAGCTAAAGATATAATTTGTCCCAGTACAAAATACATTAAAATCAGTTTTCATCTAAGAGTAAAGACACGTCTACCATAACTCTATGTGTTTTTCATTCTTATCTAAGCACACAGAACAGCAACTTTATCAGCAACTGTGAGAAGGTCCTCTCTTTCTCCTAGATTAGGAGGCATATGTACGTACTTTTTTCTATGGTTTTGTTTTGTTCCATCCTTCCTAACTGCACTGAAAGCTGGGAAAAAAAAAAAAAAAAAGCGCTATATACAGCCTCTCCCTGAAATCCAGCTGGATATGGATAAGTACAGATACATACAGTCTATTATTATCATGTCCAGCATGGAACAAAATTAAATGACAAATTTATCTGTTGAATTTATCTAAAAAATTAAATATTAATTAACCAGCACATACAGTAATTTCATCCCATCTCTTTCACTGGTCATAGTTCAACAATACTCCATGGTGGGAGTACAAGCAAATCATATCCTATCATACTGAACTGTACTCTTATCAATGATCAAATACCTTGTTGACTTCCCCTGCTGCATCTAAGTACTCTGCCAAAGTATTTGTTGAACTTGGATATTTTTCTAATGAATGAAGACAATTGCTAGATATCACACAATTACAAAAGTGCACTGTGAAGCTATCCACCTGACTAATACCTTTCGGCAGAATGCAGATCTAAGCTCTTGTGACAGATGAGAATCAGAGGCTTGGCAGTGAAGTTTCATCATGAGTCATGATCAAAGGTCGAAATTTCATCTAGTGAAGTTACATTCCAAGCTTTGGCAGAGGCTGTACAACATCCCAAAGAGCTGCTCTGCATCTTTTTCCTATTCTGTAGCTCTCAACAGCACAGATAAGCTATTTTGGATTGACTGGAACTACTTTTTTTAAAGCAAAATGCCTCATTCTCTTTGTCAATCATATGGATACTAGCCTTTCTTTTCATCACTTTATTTCTTTTTCTTCTTGATAGACATTTAAATGATTATCCTGCATGCTGTAAGCTTGCTTTAAGGTATCAATGTCACCTTTCCCAACCCTGTCAATTGTAATTCTAACAAAGAACTAATTTAAGCAACAGTTCCTGGCTGCACATCTCACAGCTTGTCAAAGAAATTGGCTCAGTTACTATTTAGGTGCCTACACAAGACTCCATTTAGTAAGGTATGGAGTGTGTGCTTGACTGCAAACATGTGGCTTGTCTCAGCAGCTTAAAATCAAATTTACAATGTAACTTGAATAAAATATGCAGAATATGAGGCAGATAGCCAGGACTAGGTGACATCACATCAGAATTATTTCCAACTAGTACAAACTCACTCTACACCTGCTTTTTTCTTGCGTGAGCAGTTATGAAAACATTTAACTTTTACAAATACAACTACTATACTACTCTCTGTGTCAAGCCCCTTATAAATCACTTGCCATCTCCTTGCCCTTTTGTCTCTGATAGCCATCAGCTTTGCTGTTCTTCCCTGAGCCTGCTTATACTGTTTGACAGTTGTATTGCAGGAGTAGCTGCAAAACCTACCAAGAATCAGGTAATAGCTGGCTGTGCTACAAGAGGAACAACTAAAAAAGTAGACACAATCTGTCTTGAACTCTACTAACCAAATTTTAGGCACATGACACCATCATTGTTTTACATTTGTATAAAAAACTTTATATATGTAATATTTATAAATACCCATGCTGGTTTTGTTTATGTGTCCAAGTGGGTAACGCTTCTGATGAACTGCTTATTAAGTGAAAACATTGGAGGGGCAATCTGTATGTGCTTGAGATTATTCCATCTTTTTGCAGGTACTGCCACAGTTTGCAATGTAAAATACTGCAAATTTCCCAAAGCATTAGTTAAAATGTTACATATATACCTGTAAGAACTTGCACATTCACACCTTTGAAAGAAACTATAGTCACAAATGATTACTGGTATTTGTAGGACACTCATTATGACAACATACAGAAAACTGTTGTGGTTAGCTGTTTCATACTCTTCAGTACATTAGGTTTAGTGCTGTTTAATGACACAAAACTTAATCTAGTAGTTAATAAGTATTAAAGTTACTGACACAGAGGAGTCACCGTCTGAAATACAAACCACTCAGTCACAAGACAGTCAATCTTTGTAAGTCTTAAAAAGAACCTGCTGGGTGATTTTACACAGACAACATTTATCAGTTTCAAAATCGCTCTAAAGCTAGTCACACAAATATGGTACAAATAGAAAAGAACGAAGTCAATTGATTCTAAAGGTTGGCCTATTACATGTGCTTTATATATAACTCATTTAAGATTTGTATGTTAAATAAATTAACAATTCATTATTGTTAATAAATATGTTATAAACATTTTATACGCATCAATAATGTTTAGATGATGAAAATATTAAAGATGTTTATAATTATGGATTTGATCTGCTGAAATCAATAAGAGCTTGTAAGAGCACTAACTATATTCAACATTTAGGACTCACAAAGTGAATTACAATGTCATTGACACTAAAAATAAAAAAAAAGTATCTTTTCATCCCTTTCACCTAGAGTTCGTAGCATCAATCTCTCAATCCTTCTCAGCTTTGAGCTGAGCTGTTTCTCCAAAATGGAAAACTACTATGAAGCATGTACTGAAATGTAACTCTGCAGTAATTTTTTCTCATTCATAAATAGGCTGAGTTACACTGGGCTTTAAGCCACATCTTTTTTTTCCTTTTTTTAGTGCATTATCCAAATCTTGCAAACTCAGAGAGCATTCCTCCATGAATCTTCTGTGCACTCATCTGTTTAATTGGAATGTTCTACAAACCTCTTACATATTTAAAAGGTATTGACTGTTTTAAACATCCTCATTTTGGAGTAGCAGCATCCTCCTTTTTTAAGTGTTGGAACAGAGGAACAAAGAGGTTACTTGCCAAGTGGCTTTTCAGTTTAGTACTTGAAATAACATTAATATGATTTCTGAGAATGCTTATATTTACATAGCTCTTTATATAATAAAAACACACTTTACTGTTGTCATTTCCAGTTGCGCATAGGTAACACTCAGAAACAACAAAAATGCAATTAGAGGCAATTTGTGAATACTTTGGTCTCAGGAAATTTACCAGCAGCTGTGCCGGTCATAGCAGCAAGAGATATAGGAATAAAATACCAAATATCCAGCTGTCTAAAATCATATCTTTTGGCTTACAAATTTTTCCATTTCTAAACTGGATAGAGTGTGTAGGTAGTACAGTAGGTAGCAGTGGAACTCTCGATCTTAAAAATCCTGGGCTCTTAGATACTGTAGAAATTAAAACTTTCCTTTACTTGACATTACATAGCCCTTGCTCTTTTTTCTACATCATACACAACTTCTGATCTTATGTCCTATTTTACCTTTTATCTCTTTGACTTTATCTGTTCTCTTTACCCTCAGGCTGTCTTCATCCTGGCTACTCTTATTCCCTTGAACACGTATTTGCCTGAGAAACAACCAAAGCAGATAATCTTTCTCATCCTCTTCAAAACTGGGAGCAAGCAGGCTCAGGTGTTCTGGGGGGATTAGTAGTGGGAACACAGCATCACCTCCCTCTTCTCCCCTCATCCTTGTCCTAGCTACCTAGTTCCACGAGCCCCCTCCAAGGCACTGAGATACTCTTCAATGAAAACAGATCTGAACAGGCTGTTGCATGTATTTATTACCTAAGTAGGTATACTAATTTCAACTAAAGTAACAGAAAAAAGAATAAAGAAGAATTACAGAAATCTTCAGTCTGTTATTTTGAGTATTCTGATTATTTCCATCTGGAAATGAGCCCATTTTTATGGAAGTGTTGGGTAAGTTTATAGATGACTATCACTTCAGGACCTCAGAAAGAAAAATAGATGATGTAGTAGATGATGTTGGGATAGACATGAATAATCCAGTCATGACATAACCATTATGAGGAAGACTGTTTCATGAAACAAATGAATGCTATCTTGTGTATTTTTCAAAATATGCATATGAATATAAAACTTTAAAATGTGCTATTTAGACTTCTCAGTATAGTAATTAACACACTAATCAGATTAAAAGCCACAAACCTTTGAATAATAATTTTTGCAGACATAAATAAAACAGAAGTGTTTGTTAATGAACTGAGAGTAAACAAATTAATATCATTTACTCCGTGCAAATTTATAGAACCATAAAAATCAAAGTTGGAAGGTATCTTAAGGACCACCTGGTCCAAACTTTCTTGACAAAAGTGGTCTGAACTGAATCTTAAGTGTTTGATGTTGGGGAATCCACCACTTTCCTGGAGAGATTATTCCAATGCCTGTTTCACTGGGAAAAAATGCCCTTTTGTGTACCATTTGAATCTCCCAGGAGTAACTTGTACCCATTGCCCTTCATCTTTTCCATGTGATTCCTTGTTGAAACATTTCTTTTGAACATTACGTCTTTTTTTTCCACTAAGTCTTCCTTCCATTTTTTTTTTTGAAGGATGATTGGTGAACAAAATTAATATGTTTGGTAATTCTCTGGTTTTTTGAACTTTTTCAACTAGTAGCAAGGCTTATTTTCTTAGCTAAGAGTAACTGAAGGATGGGAGGGTGATAGGTAAAACTGAAAAGAGTTCCTGAAGAGTGAAGAACATGAAATACAATTATTATGCATCACAAACTTTTTTTTTTTCCTCCAAAAAATCTAAGGTTAGGGAACAATTTTTAGATAGGCACAAGAAAAAGCAAGAAAAGATCTGTGGAAGAGCAATGGGAACAAAAAGTGGAAAGCATAGCTTCCATTTAACATTTTTATCTTATTATTATGTCACTATCTTAATAGTGACAGACACCTTCAAATATATTATTAATCATTAACTATGAGGCCACGCAAGACCAACTGGAAGAAGCCAACATGCTTCCTATACAACCTAACCCTTATGTAAATTGCAGTAAGCCTGTAGCTTACAGTTGAATAGCTTTTTAGAAAGACAAAAAATATGATCTATGGATTTAAAATTATTCCTACTGAAACATGTCTACAGATGATTTGTTTAAAATATGAATTACGAGACTGCATGAAATTCAGCAGTACACTGATAGTCTGAACAGATCTAGTTTCATCCTCACCATTTGAATCTTCCAATGCCCTTGGTCTAACTTTAATGTGGGAAAAGCCTGCAGCGCTTGGGTACAGTTTATGTTGGCTTTATAATGTCTTACTATTACAAGTTTCATTCTTTTCTCCAAACACTAGGGAAAAGAATTATTAATGAAACAGAAAAAGACAGGTCAATCCTGAAATAAGCAAACATTGCACAGAAGCCACGATCCATGATGACTAGCTCTCATTTATCACATCTCCTGTTCTGATGGTTTGCTCTACAGCAGGAGTGTTCTGTAGTTCACAGTTATGCCACTGTGATGGGATGCTCTCTAATCTCACATTTCACAGCCAGAAATATCCACCGTCCTGTAAATCATTGTACTGAGGCATTTCCAGAAAAAGAAATCAGAGAAAATAAAGCAAAAATCAAGATGCCAATATATCATATCTAGAAAGAAACTAAAAAAAAAAGAAAATTTCATGAAGGTATTAGAATTTTTGCAGTTGCAAATTATTTTAAATTCTCTTTATAACATGTAAATTTATATTGCATTTGCCCTTTTTAAAAGATTTTTGGTTATTTTATTATGGTTAACCAAAAAAAAAAAGTCCAGTTAGTGTGCCACTCTGCTTTTGAGATACAGATGATTTTTCTCCCCAAAGGTTTGAGCTTAAAAGCTTTCTAATGTAATAAATTATCAAATATAATGGCGATACTACAGAAAGTGAACAGCTGTTTAGGAATACATAGTTGTTATCACCATACAAATAACAGACATTTGTCTTTTTTACAGCAGTGATTTTTACCTAACATTGCTGTTACAAGTCCCATGGTGACTGTGGTCAAGTACTACTTGGTGAATACTAAATTTGTTTTCATTTTATTACCCTCAATTTATAAGTGTCCTTCGTATTCAGTAAGCATGAACAAATAGCATTAACTCCTCTTAAGTCTACATTACTGTTAAGTCTACATTTTTTAATAAAGAAAACATACAGATAATTACACTAAAATTAAAGTGACAATAGCTATAAACCTCTATTGTTTTAATATTTGAAGCTGTCAAAATTAATCCATTGCAGCCTGTGTGGACTAATTTAATTAGGTTAGCACAGTTATCTCCAGAAGTAAGTCTCAGTGTTTAAAAAAGGTCACAGCCCCAGGAAGTCTTACTGAGCTCCTGCAGTCTCTTCATTTTAACAGTGTGCTAAGAGTGATATATTTTACTCCTGGGAAATAGAAAAAAAGATAAAAGGAAAAGGTCAGCAGACAGAAAGGTTTGAGACAAAAAATGAAAATTAAGTTCACTTGAAGGAAAAAAAAACACCTGTTCACATAAAAGTTTTGTATCTACTATAAGTATCCATACCATATTTATGGATGATTATATACAGAACTTTTTTTTTTTTTTAATAAAAACTGGTAGAGAATTTGTCTTTTATACTGTACCAACTTTTATGTCTATGTCTGTCTATGACAATTGTGTTTACATTTGGGAAAGAAAAGATGAGTCCTTCCAACTGAAATTTCATGTATGCCTTCACAACATCATTACTCCAGGCACACACACATGTATGTGGAAAACTCCTCACTTATGGAGAAGAGCAAAGTGATGTTGCACTCACCAGCTGCTGCAGTGTGATAAGAAACCAGAGTCAGGATACCTACAATTGCAATATAGATAAAATTTTGAAAGTGCAAGAATCATCCAGTCTTGTGATCTTGTATCATCCATAAAAACCGCAAAGTAGAGAATCCATTTATTTTTACTCTCACTAGACCTCTTTTTGAGGTAGTGGAGGAGCTGCACAGACCTATGCAGTTCAGCAAGAAGGAATTTCGATTGCTTTGGGAGGTATTTTGAACAATGCTTTAACCTACCCTGTTCCCCCCAGATTATTTCAGAAAGCGTAGCTTATTAAAACAAATCTGTTGGAAGGGAAATTACGTTTTTCACAGATTTTTTTTTAAGATTTAAGGGATGGTGGTTAAATATTTTAACATTTTCAAGTGGCTGCCTGAATTTTAGCTACATTTAAAATTATTTTTGTATAAAAGAAGATGTGGATAAAATGAAAATTAAAAGAACACAGAATATTTTTATAAAATCAAGTGATTTTTGTGAATTAATACTTTATAAAAGAGACTAAGGTTTCAAAACTCCGACTGTTTTAGGATGGAAAAGTTGTATGTGGAGTGCCCAAATCGCATTCCTTGCAATTGAGGACATTGAGAAAACAGGACAAGGACAGACTGGTTTTTTGTGTAATTATCCATTGATGGTTTTCTCTGATGATTTCTTCTAAACAAAGCATCAAGATTCAGATAACTTTGCTACTGTGCTTCTTGTATTCCCTGTTTTACTTGGAGGTACCTGAAGAGTACTGAACTTTTCATTTGTAGTTGCACATACTAGATGGATCCCAGAGAAGCTTATTTTGATTCACTGCAACAGAAAAATCCTGAATCCCCTAAACTTCATATAGGGAAGTACTCAAGGATTTAGAAGATCTGTTTTGCAGATAAAACCCATAATTTATGGGAAAAGAAATAGACTAAAATACTGAATTTTAAGCAGACTCTAGCTATTCTGACTAGCTGTCAACAACACCGAAAACAGCAACAAGCTGAAGATTAACTGATTAACTACGCATAACAGGAAAATGCAAGTTAATGGCATTCACCTTTTGGTAAGACTTTGTAACCAGATATCATAGAAGACAACAGAAATCAGGACACAAATTTTCTATTTAATTTTTTGAAAGAGTGTGGATTTGAGAATTTCCTTCTTATGGCTAAGGTTTTTAACATGGAAAGTTACACATTTCTGTGGCTGCTAAGATACACGAAACATGAGTAGACTGCAAACAGATCATGCATAAAATGTTATGATAAAAAATACTTTAATTATACATTCTTTGCTGATAACATTGCAGTGCTATTGGTATATATTTATGATGCTGTTTTCTAAAGACAAATCTTTTAGTCTTTTTCATTACACAGTCAAATCTAACAGCACCTGGGTGTGAAAGAATGCATGAGAGTTCTCTCCAAAGCCAATGATCTCTTCCCTGTGTGAAGATTTCAGAGTTGGGTATACTGCTGAAGGCGGGCAAATATCATCTGGGAACACTATGAAAAGCTTTCTAACTGCTATTGTAACAACTATAATTGACTCTAATTCCACATACTGCAGATAAATATCATGGGAAATTTCAAGAATTATTCTCAGATCACTGTTAGTTACTCCACTGCACTCTTGTAAAAAATGGAATCTGATATTCAATTCCCATTTAATTCAGGGACCATATCAGTACGCCACATGCAATCTCAGAAAGGTTTTTGTCAGTTGATTTTCAATCATAGATTAATTGTAATCAGGCTAGGTTACAGATACTAGCATGGGGAACTGGAATTCATCTGCCTTCAGGGTTTTCATTTACTTCCTGGCCTAGCAGAATTCATCCAAAGAGATGAGGGGGAGAGGAATCAATTTGCAGCAAACACTTCCCTTGCGCTACTTATAAAATATGCTGAAAGTTTGAAGTATAGTTGAATATTGAGACAGTTCCTGGTGGGCAATTTCAGCGTGTCTGCCGGACACATGGTCAGGGAGGCAACTCTGCACTTACTGAGTATATTAAAGAATATATATTTAGAGTACCAGCAATGATACAAAGTTACCTTAAATATAACACCCAAAAGAAGGACCCCAAGCAGACTGTTTTCCTTATTGAGCAGGCAGACACATATAGAAGATAGAGACATCTTTCTTTTATACTTTAATAATGTCTCATATATTTTTGCTTATCCTTATTTCAACATTACACCCAAACAGAAAGTTTACATAAGCAAAGAGATATAGTAAAAAGAAAAATTATGTGCTTTTCTGCATTAGAAACACTGACAAAATTTATTCATCAGACCCGGAAATCTGAAAATTCAGGCAATTACTGTTGTACTCAACTTTACAGACTCTTGCAGAGCCTGAGTGAAGTCAAAATCTCACACCTTTGAATAGGATTTCACTACCCAAAACAGATACTGAAGGAGTCCTTAAGTAAACCTTAAGTAACACAATATTCAAGTCAATGCAGATGAAATGGATGCTATTTTTGTCTTTTTTTAAAGCATCAGCTGCTAGTAATTTTTGAGAGCACAAATGCTTCTCCTGCAACACAATGGATTAAGCTTATAAAAACTTTAAAGGCTGTAAATTCAGACTATAAAAATACTGTTGATGATTACTGTTCTAAAAAGACTCAGAGGAAGGATGATGCATGGAAAAGGAGAAAGAATTCCACATTCCTGCAGTTCAATGAAGTATTGAAGGAAAGAAACGCAATGGCCTGATAAATAAACTGAACATTACCTACAATCATACAAAGTGGGCTCCAGAAACCTGTTATTAGAATCAGTAGACTCAAATGGGATTTTTTGATAGTTGGCCTTTGTTTGGGCACTAAGCCATAGAAGAATGATACATATATAGCAAAAAGTAATTTTCATGATATGAGTAATACTATGGCTTTATTAGAATTAATTTCCCATTAAAGCAAAGTTCTCGAAGATGTAAGCAAAGAAATAAAACATCCAGTTCCATAAACTGCCAAACAACATGCAGAAACTTCAATTTGCTGTCAGTATAGAAGACTTCCACTTTTTTTTCCAAAACTTTTAGTTCTAAATTAAAGGACATGTTACTCTGCTTACATTTGCAAAAAAAAATAATTCATATGCCTAAAATGCTGTCAGCAGGGAGCCAGCAAAACAGGGTGAAAATTGAATCACAGAATTGTAGGAATTGGAAGGGATCTCAAGAGATCATCGGGTCCAACCCCCCCGCCAAAGCAGGTTCCCTAGGACAGGTCGCACAGGTAGGCTTCCAGACAGGTCTTGAATATCTCCAGAGAAGGAGACTCCACAACCTACCTGAGCCTGTCCCAGTGCACTGTCACCCTCACTGTGCAAAAGTTCTTCCGCATATTGGTGCAGAACTTCCTCTACCCTAAATTGTAGCCATTACCCCTCGTCCTCTCTCCACAGACCACTGAAAATATGCTGGCCATTTCCCACTGTGTCCCACACTTGAAATATTTATAAATATTAATAAGATCCCCTCTTAACCTTCTTTTCTCAAGGCTGCATAACCCCAGTTCTTTCAGCCTATCCTCACAGGGGAGATGCTCCAGTCCTTTAATCATCTTTGTAGCCCTAAAACAACGTTATTGTCATCAGACCCTCAAACCAAATAAGTTAACTGCAGGTTAGGAAAGCACAAGAACACAGAGGTTGGCAACACATTTTGCCAACAAGTCCCAGTAAGCCAGGTAAAAATTCCTAGTGAATCTGCAAGTATCCCTCCTCTAATGCCAGAAAACTGCTCACTCCCACAAAGCATAAATGGCAACATTGTTTATATGAGCTTATTTGAATGACCTTAAAGGACTTTCTTCTGTTTTCTCAAACAGCATCTTCTGAGGAAAATCACTCTAAAAAAACCATGAAGAGGTCAATATTGTACTTTATATGATGATGATAAGGAACCTAGGAATCCTTTAAAAACTTACTCATACCTTCTGATAGCAAACATACATTTTAGAACCACTTGATTAATATTTAATAAATAAGTTAAAGACTTCAAAAAGTATCCAGTGTGGCAAGACAAGTACAATAAAGGGAAACTGCAAAATACACGCAGGGTGCATCTTCAGCCAAACATAACTGCATTCTAGTAAAAATCCTTTCTTTTGGAGGGCAGATGGTATTTCAGCATGGAATGATTTGCAGCTCTGCTGATAGAAGGGTTTTTGTGGGATTTTTTGGTTTGGGTCTTTTTTTAAACCTTACTACAGATTCAAAGACTCCTACCAGCAAGCTTATGAAGAACTGTGCTGGCTCAATGGGCTTCCAAATTATACTTAAAAAAAATAGCAGCTTATTTTCTAGATGATGCCCACTCCCACAGACCTAAAGTTAGCCTAGGTAAGCATTGCCAAAACTTTTGTTCATGTTCTGCTCCACATGTAATTTTTGCCAGAGTAAAACAGCCTGTATAATGTCCTGCATAATGTTTAGTTGTGGTGCAGCATTAAGATGTGCCATCACACATACAAATTCCCAGCCTAAAAGGATTCTCATGGCTATTACACTAGTGTCCAATGTAAGATGGGCATTCAAAACCCACTGAATATGTACCCGTTTACTTTTTTTACTCAGAGACCTTTTTACAAAGAAGAGAAGGATTATAATTCCTCATTAGAAACACATACATAAATTTTATTCTCCTGGTCACATGAAGCAAGGCTAATAGGTAATATTTCTGGTTTGTGTTCTGGTGACCTTTAGGAATGTCTTTTATTAGGGATAAAGAAAGTCTTGAGCTGATTCCTATATAGCACAGACTAGATATTTTAAAGCTCATAAATAACACATTATAGGTCATTGTGAGATCTTGATTTCTGAAGTCAACAACAATCAAGTGTTACAGACAAGACCATTCCTAATACAAAGGTTAGGTAAAAACAAGATCAGAACAATGGTACTGACAGGAAGAAGCACAAAGCTGACTTGTGTTAAGTCACAATTTGGAATAAAACAACATTGAGATTGCAGAATCATTATTAATCTTGATATGTAAAATAAAGGTTTAAAATAAGTAATATTTTAATAAATTCCAAATGTTAAGTAAAGCAACTAGGAAAAGCTAATGTGCCATTAGCTCACTTGTATGGAAAAAGAGTTTTAAGTATCTTCTAGCAAAAAACCATGCAACATCATTGCCACAGTAAATGAAAAACAAACTTACAGCGACATTGGCCACAAAACATGAACTTAACGCTTGTCAAAATCAGTTAAAATGTTACAACGTATTTCTATTCTGCAGTTTGCATTTCTAAATCTATACTCTTGTCTTTCACTGTGCAGTGTTTTCGCCACAGGCATTTGTGTGACAACTGTAGGTAAGAAAGATGTACATTACTGAAAGCCTCTAGGAGCTGCATAATCTAGACTAGTTTTTAAGTGTCCATTAATACTCACTTTTATTCTAAAACTCTAGTACTTTATACAATTGTAGGAACACATTTGCAGACAGGATTACCTTAAAAATCCTGAAAAAGAAACACAGACTAGACAGGTCAGTATGATTTTCTCTGTTAAAATGCAAACACAAATACGTGTCCTCATATTTTAGCTATTAAAAAAAAGTTATCACCAAAAGAATGATTATTTCTCAATAATCATTCTACCTGCAGTAGAAACAAGATACTGCTTTTTGATCACAGGCAGCTCTTACAGCACAGGTAGTCTGCTCTTTACCTCCTAATCCCAGTTTAGTAGAAAGTAAACGGGCTGCAGAGATGGAGGCAACCAGGGATGCAGGGAAAAACAACTGCACTTAAACAAGAGAGATATATGTAGCGGGAGAATGGAGACAAAACTAAAACATTTAAAAATTCCTTTTTATCCTGTGCTTAAGTCCTCAGAAGCTTGTATATCTTACTTTAGACTTAGAATGGAAAAAAAATCTCAACAAGACGACAAACAACTCATGGAAAAGATATTCCTAAAACTAAGGAATAGATACTTTGATAAAAAATTTTCTGGACTCCCAGTAGAAAGCCTGTTTCCTGCTCAGATCTTCTAGAAAAGTGACCATTCAACATGTCTCAAAAGCAAGACTAATAAACTTGCAGCTTGAACTCCTAGTTGGAAATTACTGTATCACCATAATTCCTGGAATTTAAAATCATACAGACATACAATGCAGCAGGTTCAGTTATAGTCAGCAAAGAAGTTGTGTCATCACATACCAACACAAGCTCCATAATCCACCTGAAGAACCCACTTAGTTGTTGGCCTGCGTTATTTCCAGTGATTAAAATACTGAAGGATGTTTTAGGTGTGAAGCAAGATCAGAGAGGTCTCCAAGGTCTGCAGTCATATTTTAACTTGCTTCTTCCTCCCTTTGGAAGTACCATCAAATTTACAGGAGGTCCTCTGAACACATCTAGCTCTTACTTGTATTATTGTGACAAGAAGATTCTGAATCATCACAGAAATTCAAGTCCACAGAGCAGGAGGGTCAGCTAGGTGGCTCTCATTAAATTCTATATTCTACACCTACACTGTAGCTTTTATGGTAAGCTTATTTTCCCTCTCAGCAGGCTTAATAAGCTACAGTTTATTTTTCTGATGTAAGCCTGCTAAGCAGATTTTAAACATTTACACTGGCCATTGGATAAAGAAAGAAATGTGTAAGGCAAAAATGCTTGCTGCAGTTGGTCGAATTTGAGATGGCCTACGCAAAGGTGAAAGAATAAAGATAAAATACATCTAGTATTCTGTATGCAAGGGAACAGAGATGTGCCAAAGTAAATGGAAAATAGTTTTCTCTATTGTATAAAACTTATCAAATATTTGCTGCCCTCAATTGTACAGTTTCCATGGAACTCCATAGGCTGAAACTTTTTCCCTGTGGGTGTGGGGTTTTTTTTAGTACATATTCAGATCCCATGCACAGTTTTGCTACCAAATCTCACACATGTAAGTTACGTTTTGCACCAACGACAACTTTTGATGACTTACATTACATATAACTAAAACAATGTTAATAAAGTCAAGATATTGCAAGAAAAGAAGAGAAACAGTAAGATTTATTTTAATAAAGAAAAAAGTATTTTAATCAAATTGGAACTATTTATTCAATGTTGCTAAGGATGGAGGAATGGCTGCAGAGTGACTTCTGTAAATACTTTAAGATTCCTGTCCAGACAAACCCAAGCAGTACATAAATTATTTAAACAATAAAGAATTATGTAACAAAACACTATCTTATTCCTTTGAAAAGTGCAGGATCCAGACAGGTTAATGAGGTAGTATGTTCATGCATAACTCACCATCCATCCCTATTCCCACCCAGCTGCATGACCCCTGCACACGCTTCTTCCTCTTTCTGGATTTTCTACTCCAGGCTCCAAGCATGAGGTTGGTTTTTTTTTTTTCTTTTTCCTATGGAGATGAATCCGCAATCTTTTTTTCACTAGGTCTGAATTTTATCTCATCTGCCAAAGTTGCAGAATGATGTGGAATAAATGAACACCTGCTCATGAACAGGAAGCTATCCAAAATGCCAGGCTTTGGCAAGGTCAACGCAGAATATGCATGTCACCCAGAAAATCTGTTACAATGGCCAGGTGCCAGGGCATTTGTTCCCAGTGAAGCACAGGTTAAAAACTGTTGTCAGTAACTTGTCTGTAGAAGACATAGAATCAAGTAGAACCCAGGCAATCAGCCTGATAGTCATAAACCATATGTTGGAAGGAATTTTGCAAAGAAAGAGATTTGGGGTCCTTCACTTTCCTACTACTTCTTAACAGCTAGAAATAGATAATTTCCATTGATACACCAAGTAATGATTCAGTCAGAATTGACTCATCAGTTCATTATTCTCCTTGGGAAGGAAAATTTGGTCAAACTATTTTGGAAGAAACAGACTTTGATGGCAAAAATCTGATACAAAACCTCCTTTAAAACCTGGATATTGTGGTGATGTTAATGCAAAGAGGTTTTAACTATTTTCATTGTTTGTGTTCTGGTAATGAGACACACAGGCTTCCTTGTCTATTGTGCTACATCTACCTCATGTAAGTAGCACATTACTGGGGATTATTATGAGATAATTTGTAATGAAGTTTTGAAAACCTTAATTCAGAAAAGTTCACTAAATAATCATGTATTTTAATTAGTGAAATTCTCAAAAATTCCAAAATCAGTAGTTAGGCATGAAAGCATTAGGAGAATCATCAGCAGAAAAGTGACAATGCTTGTTTTGATGTGTGTTATCTTGCGAAAACTTCTAGATGACCCATAATTGAGAATTATTTGGAAAAAAAAGGAATAGAACTGTCCGGAGAATTTCGGAGAAATTTATGAATCACTCTCATATATACTCTCATTTACTTATGTTCCTACATAAATTTGTTGCTCCCACTTTTAATAAAGAGCTGGCTCAACAGGACAAAAATGCCTAGAGGAGGAGATAAAAAAAAACAACCCTGAAGTGAAAAAAAGTGCTATTTCTAAACTACAGTATTGTCTGTCAGCCACAATTTAAGCTTTTAACAGGGAACGATATTTTGAGTCAACAAAGTAACTAATTAATAGTTCTTAAAAGCTATGTTGGTGAGCATACAGCGGCTTTGAAGCCCTGTGCAGCATCAGTTTGGCAGCCTTATTTTTAAAGGTTTGGATACTTTACTCAGATTGTATTAAAAACACTAGAACATATATGTAAGAACATCATTCCCCTTATTCAAAAAATAAATCTGTATCTGAGCACAAAGCATTGAGCAAAAATGTTTTTTCTGTACTTTGCCCAAAATAATTTAAAAAAATAAAGTAACATTCCTAAAAGAAAATATAAGAATGCCTATAGGAAAAATAGGTATCTCTAATGAACAATTTACTGGGCAAATTTTAAGTAATGAAGAGGTAAATTCATAAGGCAAGTTTCACAGAGCCATGCTAACAGGATCCTCTATTTCTGCAGAAATTATGCCCTCAGATCATTTATGAAAAATCTCTTGTTTAAAGACAGTCTTCTCTGTCAGCATCTTTCAGAAATGCAGCTGTCTTGGAAGCTTGCAGAGAATGCAATCTTCTGGGACCTATTTGGCAACCCTAAATGTGAAAGTCTTAAATTTTATTTTGCAGACATCAAAAGGATAGGCATTATTTCTTTCTGTTTATAAAGGACAGTATTAAATAAAATAGCAGCTTTCTTCTAAATATAGTAAACAATTCCTATCCTTTCTTAGCTGAACATGGAAGACTGTTTAGATTCAGTTTTTCTTGATGACAACATTTGGCATTATCAGGACAGAATGCTTGATAATGCCAAATGCTCAGCTTGCTTAGCTGAGCCTTATTTTTCATCTTCAGCTGATGATCCAATACTAAATATTCCAGAATTCTTTTCTCTTAGTATAATATCTGTATATTGGTTTGAATTTGAGACAGCTCCTTATTTTGTGCAAGAAATTGGTAGAAATCTTATGTTTGTGTGCTTGACAACTGCAAAGGCGGGTCGTTGTGGAGCTTAGCTAAAACAAATCCTCGTCATGTAAACCTGGAATAACCTTGTGCAAGATTTTAAAGAGAACACAAGCTTTATACAAGTTAGTAAGAAAGGAATTTGAATGAGAGTCTATTTGCATAATTTTAGAGTGTTTCTTTTTCCCCTCCTTCAAATAAAGGAGTTTATTAGAAATGTTATTCTTGATAAATTTGCCTTATTGATTACTGACTTATTTGCTTTGTTTGCATGTCTGTCATGGTTTTGCCTCAGATGAGAGCCAAGCACCACTCAGTCACTCGCTCTCTAAGGAGTAGAGGGGTGGGACTGGAGGAAGGGAGAAAAAAAAAACAAACACAAAATACGAAAGCATCACCATTTGGGTAAGGATAGTTTACTGGGATAGCAGAGAGAGATATAATAATAGCAGGCCTCTATAGCAAAATATACAAAAAAGTTTCCCACCGAACCACACAACTCAGGCCATATAGCTCAGAGCTGTCCCCGAAACTGAACCATCCCCAAAACGGCGCATCTTGGAGCCGAGCGCTTCTCCTCCGCCAGCCCCCCTTTATGCTGAGCATGAAGTAATTGGCATAGAATGCCCTCTTTGGCCAGTCTCGGTCATCTGTCCTGGCTGTTTCCCCTCCCAGCTTCCTGGGTGCCCCCCACCTTTTGGTTTGCAGGGCAGTATAAACAACTGAAAAGTCCTTGACTGATTGGCAAAAGCTAAAAACACCCATGTGTTACCAATGCTGCCCTCATCCTGACTCCTAAACATGGCATTCCACCAGATGCTAGAAAGAAAATCAACTCTATCCTATTCAAAACCAGGACAATGTCAAAAGTCAATGCTCTGAGGAGAAGCTAAAAGTGAGACTGACTTGCCAGCCAAGGAGAAAGTCCTCAGGGACAACAGGGATTATTTGCAGAAAGAATAGCCTGCTCTGACCCCACAAGACATACATATTTATAACTTATCTTTAGAAATATATCTTAACTAACATCACAGGGATTGAAGGAGATTTAATGATATTATTGATAAAGTTGGCAAGGAAATGGCAGAGTTTGTTGATCTTAGGTAAAGACTTTCCCTAGTCTGGTTAACATACTATTTCCTTTATGGGCAGTTACTTGCACATCCTCCACTCCAGGAGAACACTAAATTTCTCAGTACCCAGGAGGGTACATGTCCATCTTAAAAATAATGTCCTAAAGATATTTCAAGGTTTACAGTTGAACAATTAGCTCCAATTTCAACTTGTATGAATTTCTAGTTGTAGCAACCTTGCTCCTGCCTTGTAAAGCCAGTTTCATTGTATAGTCTTTACAACACCATTTTATTAAATGGTAGATTTGACTTTTTTTTTTCTTTAACTTTCTGTGTTTCAAAATTATTTAACAGGTTACTACTCAAAACAGTTTTATTGGTCATAACATGGCCTACAAAGCTGTAGATGTCTCTTCTTTTTTTTTTCTCCCCCCATCCCCCCACTTTTCCAACCATATTGGCTATAAAAGCAAAGCAGCTCCTGGCACTTAAACTGTGAAGAGCAGATTTTGTGCTATATTTTTCCTTCATTTCGTGCAATTAAAAGAAACATAGTAACCTACCAAGCTATCACAGTATATGGGTTATTTCCAGTGCTGTTTTACTGATGACACTGAGTTGTAATGTTCTACTAGATGCCATGAGGCAAATATAGGAGTAGTTCATGCTGAATTCCCTCCCTCCTCCTTTTTTTCTTTGTTTTAACTCAGCAGGATTAAACAGCAGAATTCTCTGCAACATCCATACTAAGTATAGTATATTTGAGATGCAGAGATTTAATTTTTATCATCCGATACAAAATGAGAAAAGGCCTCCAAGAGCCATTTAGGCTGCTACCTACCATCAAAAAGAAACCAGTCATATTCAATGCACTTATATCATCTTTCTGCTTGGTTGATCTTCATACAGTCTAATAGCCATCACTCTCACACATTCATCTAACAGTCAAAGGTACACCTTCTCTTCTCCTTTCTGATTCAAGAAGACAAAAGACAAGAGGGAAAGTCTCCAAAGGTGAAGAAGCTTCTAGGAATAAACCAGGAATACATGTGGAAGAGGACAAATCTTGAAGAAAAACCCACCCAACCAAACAAAAAACCTCAGACACAGGAGAAACCAAGACCTAGGAGTTGCATTCATCCCCAAGAACGATAAAGTACGTATCTGGTTGAAAATGTGGATCTGGATATAGGTCCATCTCCACACTATAAATAATGTGTTGCATTCCTCATTCCTTGTTAAGTATGAAAAATACTTTAAAAAGCCCTGGTTACAATCCCTGCCCTAATTCTTACTGCTGACAAAAATCAGAAATAATATAATCCCTTGAGGTATAGGGAATTTAAGACATCTAACATGCTATATAGTAACAAATAGAAGCATGAAATATGTAGATTGAAAAAACCCACATGAGAAAGATAAAAGCAAAGCTAGGAAGATAACACATAGTTTTTTCTCCCATTTCATAAAACATCATTTCAACTAGCCTTTTACTAAGAGTGAGTTATTAAACAAGTGTTCAGGTTTAAAACATTGCTGTAAGCATATGAATTTTTTTGGTCCCCAGCATTCCTATATGCACTAATTGA
The DNA here is from genome assembly GCA_022605575.1 of Laterallus jamaicensis coturniculus. NCBI lineage: Eukaryota > Metazoa > Chordata > Aves > Gruiformes > Rallidae > Laterallus > Laterallus jamaicensis. Next base: position 16,686,349 of record JAKCOX010000005.1, on the reverse strand, counting down.
GGATATTACTGGTGTGGAAAATTAGGTGCCAAAGATCTTACAAATCAATAATAAAATACATTATTTGGGGTAACTGCCGTAATAAAAAACCTTCTTGAAATTCAGGAAGAATTCAGCCAGAGCAGTTAAATAACTGATTCAACAGCACAGTCAAACATAACAGCAATATACCTTCCCTGATTTTAAAATGCTAAAGAGTGTTCTGTAGGAATATCATTTCTCCTTAGTTAAACAAGAATTAAACTAATGCTTGAAAGGTCATTGCTCTCCTGTTATTCTTCACTTGTAGGTCATTGATAGAATAAAAGAAAACAGCAATGTTCTTTTTCTCAAAGTTTCCTCCACAATTATTGCAGAAGCGTATATGATATGCCAAAAATGTTCCTCCACATGCTTTGTGCAAAATATCTGAAAGCCTTGGAAGTGATTTGATGAATAGCAGAGAGTGGAAAGCTCTTGTGTTTTCCATAGCTGAATTGTCCTAAACATACAGCTTCCTGACACCTGATTCTTGACACAGCAAAGCTGTCTTTCTGCATCAGCTACCCCATAAAAGAAGATTTGAGGTACAAGCTAAAAGAGACAAGAAAGCATTCATCTTCAATTCTAAACTGTATGCTGCTAATTTCTGCAGTTACTAATAACAGTATTAATTTGTTGTATTCACTGAGGTAAACATGGATAAAAGTCAAGGTTGGTCTAGAACCTTACTGGTAAACTTAGTTCATTCTACTCTCCAAATCTTATCAATATCATGCCTATCAGAGCATGAGAGATCACGCACGCAGAGTCATTACTTTGCTGTCCCAAGGCAGATATATTCTAATTGAGGATATCAAAGGTGGCATAACCACTAATGTCTCCTGAAAGACACAGGATGCAACAACTGAAACTTTAGCAATAGGTTGACTTGCATAAAAGACATTAAATGCAAGGCGAAATGTGGAACCTACAATCATTTCCAGGGGAATTTGCAGGAGGTCAGAGTGCAGAAAATTTCACTTGCAGAGTCCAATGAAATGGTCCAATGGAAGAGCCGCTTTATTAAGCTCTCTCTACAGCTGCAGCCTAGAAAAAAAGACTTCAGTACAAAGGAGAATTCTTTTCCAGCTGTACTCTCATTTTTACTGGGAAATTTTCTGGCAGAATAATGTAAAAATGTGTTGAAAAATGCTGAATGAAGAGAAAGCCTAAATATTTATTGTTTTAAAGGAAGAGGGAGAAACAGAATCCTTCAAGAGGAAGGAAGCGTGTGGGCTGGGTTTTTGCAAGTTGGTAATACACACAACTCAGGATTCCACTGATCTTTCCAGGAGGTTTAGAACTCTGTCAAAACCACAACTGTAGTCAAACAGCCTGGATTTGATTCAATTGATTTATTTGTCAGGGTATTAAAAAGAGTTCTTTAGCAGGAGGAATACTTGCCAGAAGAAAGTTATTGCATGTACTTTTCTTGAGACTGAAAACTTCAGGTTTCACTCGGAAAAATATACTGAACCACAATACAATCTTGTCTAAAGCAACTGCACAGCAAGACTTAGTGGAGACAGTTTCTTAACAGTCATAAAAACCCTCAACACAACTCCTCAACTGTAGGAACGCTAATGTCCTGGACTATTTTAATCTGAGGATTTCAAAATATTTTTTGCTCCCAAAGCTATCCACTTAACATCAAACTCCTTCATTTATTGGCCCCTTCATCTCTACCTTGACTCAGATGATACAGTTCAGCTACAGCAGCCAATTTTGTTTGAATATTTTTATACTGATAGAATGATTAGTAAGTGCTGAAATGCCTCTTCCATTAATTGAAAACCATAGCTGTAGGAAAGAACCCCATATTGCACATGCAAGAACTGAAGCCAATTGCTTCTAGGAGTTTTTCAGGTTGAAAAGAAACCTCAGGGCAACAATAGGATTAAAGCTCTCTAAATATTGATAAATAGAGAATAGAGTCCAATGCAATCAGACTATTTTACTACTTAATGCCAGTTTTCAGCTTCATTCACAGCATCAACTCTTTATATATTTGGCATCATCATGCTTCTGCAACAAGTTGTTTGTTGTTTGGGTTTTTTTTATAACAGAGCTTTGAAGAAGCTTTAGAGAATATTAGGTGATAACCCCAGACACTGCCAACACTACCAGTTTCCCTGAATATATTTGTTCCCTATCTGACATGTGGCATATCATGCTGTGAAATCTGTAGGAAAGCAAAACAAAACAAAACCCCTCACACCAAATAAACCCTCTAAAGAGCTCATAAATGCTTGTGTTCGCTAAGCACCACCACAAATAAAGGTCTGGAGGAAGAACAAAATTGTAATCAGCAAACTTGGATATTATTTTGAGGTTTATTTTCTGTTCAGGAATTCGCCTTGTAGTGGCAGTTGCTTTGATGTCCCATATAAACAGGTATGAAGATTCATGATGCTTACAGAAATTACTCGTGATCACATTCATTTAACTTCAACTGCCTTTGCAAATGGCAAGCTATGGTGGAAAGCCTGGAAAGACAAGATGTTTTGTATGTAGCATTAAAGAAGAGAAAGAAACATCAGAAACATGTTTCTGTACTGTACTGATTCAGCAATTAATTTATGAAATACAATTCCATGGAAAAATATTTAAGTCCTTTTACTCCTATCAATAAAGGTGGAAGACACGTTATGCATCCGGGCTTTCAGTTAGTGAATACCAAACTGAGCATAATTCTGGATCATTTTTAAAATATGATTTTACTAATTTTCATCCTGATTTACTCAAATACATCATCCTCCAGGTTTTGATATATAAAAAATTCAGAAACAGTAGTTACTACCCTTTAAATACAATTTCATAACGACTAAATTAATAGACAAACTGCAACTAGCACAGCTTTATGCCTGAAATTATTTGACTGGGTTCACTTCAGCTGTCACTACAGATATGACTAGAATACTAATTCTCTTCAACACAGCCTATTTGTATGAGCTCTTCCTGTAAGAGTATCTTTTCTTGAAATTTAGAATTCAGGAGTGTGTAATAGTACAGTGGTTAAAAAAAGTGCTCATGAATAAATAGATTTCTAATGAAGTATCAACTGCCAAAAATACTAGAAAAGATCTTATACACTCACTTGATGTCAGTGGGCTTATTCGTTCAATTCTTCGGACATCAGCTATCTTTCTAATACCCCAAAGCTTGTATAACGCACATTATAAATGCACACTGTCAAACACACAAGCATGTGCAGTTATAAAAGCCACAAAGGATGTCTGTACCATATAAAGACGGTATGAGACAAATTAAGATTGCTTACTCAAAGTCAATGAAAAACATTAACATACGACCAGTGTGAAGCCCCAACATTTTACTTATAAGCACATTTTCATTTTTTAAGAAAAAGATGTTTGGTTGTTTTGATTACTGCAAAATATGTAAAGATTCCCTTGCATCATCAACTATTGTTTAACATGATGACAGAAGAAAAATAAATCTGAAGTTATACTTTAATAATACAGCAAACTATCTTAGCTATACTTTCCAGGCCATGGGTGTGTGAATGTTCGCATTTCTTCACTAAAACACTTCACAGCTCCAAGATAAGACACAATACATTATCAATGAGATTATTGATGGGAATTATTTCATGCACAGTCCATTAATGAGGGCAAAAATGTTCTTAATCTTCATGTGCAGTTATTAAAAGTTGGATATCTTAACCTACTTTTTAGGCACATATTCACCTTTAGGCCACAGCTCAGATAAACTTCAGGAGGTCTCTTCCTTTCTACCAACCCCACACATTATCCAGCTCTGGGAAGGGCTGAGATGCAACATAGGACTGGGTCAGTCTGCAAGAGGTACAACTGCAGATATATTAGGAGCATGAGCACCTGACATAGGCCATGAAAACCCCCTTCCTACTTAAACTGAGACCACTAACAGGTGGCAGATAATTGGTTGTATATGTGTAAGAGGGTTGGATGTCAGAAATTGAATTTTGGAACTGTCAAGCAGACAGATACAAGCTATTCTTCCACTGCAACAAGTCCATCGAGATTGCAAATTTTTATAACAGCTGGAACAGGAGTAGCATTTTACAAATCTTTCAATTTTTAGAGACATAAAACAGAACCACAAATCAGGATGCAGATCGTGCTACTGCACAGATAGGGAAGTCTGGGGCCTTGCGGTTGTGGAAAGAAAGTAAGCAAAAAATGAAGGGAGCCAGGTGAGAAGGTGGTGAAGATGCTAGCTGGAAAAAGGTTCCTGAAAGTGGGAGAAGATCTGGGATATCAGCCAGCTGGGTGGAGACAAATGATAGGGTCACCCAGGGTCCTGGGCCAGCAGCAATCTATGTGCAGGAAAATTTCAGTTTACTGAACATTGTGTTGGAGAGATGGACACAATCACACAAAGCATGTACTCTGATGTGAACTACAAATGGATATAACCAAAATTTCTAAATGAGAAAAAAGCCCTAAGGTTTTTCTGCCTTTAGTAGAATTCTCTGGTTTTTAAATGCTGCGCTGTATTTTAGTCCCATATAGCAGTAATCATTTTCAGCTTACCAGTTTTCCCTTTATATACACATTTCAAAATGAAACAAGATAAAACCAAAACTTTGAAAGAGAAAATTTAAGTCTGAGTCTTATCAGGGTTCCGCTCAAGTGGAATTGCTGCTCTGCCCTCCTGCTTTCCAGATTTTCACAGCTGCGGGAGCTTAGAAGATCATAGGAATCTGCAACATACTGCCAAATACATTGTGAGTCTTCTGGAAAGAACTGGCACAAGCTTCATGAGATCATGGTTAGGAAAGATATTTTTATTCTCAGTTTTTCTGGTTACTGGGAGAGGAGGACTGTCCACTTTCTGCTACTACAATCAATAGTCATTGTTTCCAAGGCTGGTGGTTATGGGCATGCAAAAAGTCTCTGCCTAAATGACTTCTGCTACTCCAATCTTCAGTGACAGCTACATCTCAGAAGGCCACTTTCAGTGCTGCATCAGTGCAGGCGCTCCAAAAACTCTCCAAACAGATGTAACAAACTCATATTAAATTATATGCTTTGGAGAATATTTTTACTAGGTGAGCCTGGGGACAAAAAGTACACCATCTAAAAGACCTGGTAGATACCAGTCTGTTAATTTCACCTTTTGTTCTAATCAGTCACCACCCCCTCAGTCAGCTGATACAACCACAAATTCAGAAGGAAGATATGATCACAGATTGCAGGTGCCTGATGTGATGGGTTTCACTCAGACCCATGTGCAAAAGGCTATCTGCACATTTGCAGATGCTTCCATAACTGACCCTCTAAAGTGTTTATTGAAAAGTTACAAAATTGCATCATTGGCAATACTATATAAACTTGCAGTCAACAAGAATCTCACATCAGTTTTAAAAAAGGCTTTCACTTCCAAAACATAAAACAATTTGTGAAATCCAGGACATGCTGGATTTGGAATATAATTTAAGTGATACTTGCATGGCAATTAAAAGTACTTTCTCGTAGGTTTTGGACATTAAATTAATTACCTCTTACATTTAAATGGGGCAAACATGCTATTTAAAATTATGAAAGATTGAAAACATCACAAACACACACATAGGGGTTGATAAAAATCCAGTATGTAAACTCATCTAAAATCCTGGACCAACGTTAACTTCGCCTAGGTTTGCCTGCATACACAAAACCCAAACCTTTTAAGTAAAGCTTCCCATGCTGTGAACCTCTACCAAAACACACAAACTAGTTCCTTTGTTTGTTGGGAATGAATTTGCCTCAGGGAATGGAGAGGCAAATTTTCAGAGGCAAAGGTTTTATTTTGGGACTCATGCTGAGGTTCAGTCCAATCAATAAGGTGATGCAGGTAATTCCAGTCCCTGAAGGTACCTATAGAAAAGCTGGGGAAGGACTGTTTGCAAGGGCATGTAGCAATAGGATGAGGGGCAATGATTTTAATCTAGACTAGGGTAGGTTTAGATTAGACATTAGGAAGAAGCTCTTCACTACTAAGATGGTGAGACACTGAAACAGGTTTCCCAGAGGGGTGGTGAAGGTCCCATCCCTAGAGGTCAGGTTTGATGAAACTCTGAGCAACCTGATTTAGTTAAAGGTGTCCCTGCTCACTGTAGGGAGTTGGACTAGATGGCCTTTAAAGGTCCTTTCCCATCTAATGCATTCTATGATTCTGATTGTATCAGCTAGACCTTTTCAAGAAGCCAGTTGTGTTCTGTGTGTACCCCTGGGACTGGCACTTGGTTTCCATCTCATTCTGAGTAAGATCAGACTGCCTTCAAATCTGTTGGACATTCTTTCACCAATATCAGCCCTGGGAGACTGGTTGCACAGATTTCCCAGATGTATCTGAACGATGCAGAAGGTACCCAGTCCGGTAAAACTAGGTCTTTTAGAGAGAAATTTCAGTTGAGTTAGAGTCAATTCTACATACATACAGATATTACAGAAAAGTAACTTTGTTGTCCTTGAGGCTTTCCTGCATGAGAGGTGTATGCCAGCTAAGGGAGAGTGTTGATTTATCCAGGAAAAGAAAAAAAAGAAAAAAGAATGGCTGTGCTACAACACCACGTTCTTGACAGATGACAGCCATGCAATTAGGAGAGCCAACAGTGATGCATGATGTGGTTGGAATATACTGGAAATTCATTCTGCCTTACATAAAGCTTATATAAATGTAACTTACAAGGGGTTTTTTTCTAGAAGGCCACTTGAAACCATTAGTAGTCTGCAGTAGCATCTTAGCATATAAGAATTTTAAGCTATTAGTTATACACATGACAAAATCCATCTAATGTTTCCTGCATCATGTGTATACAGCTATATTAAATCTGGGGTTGTGCCTATCAAGTTACTTCATGACGAGCCATTGGAATCAGACAGGAATTCAGTGCATCTTTAAGGCCTGTGGCATGTAACATGCAAAACATACCTGGACTGTCAGGAATATATAGGTATTTTCAACTCCCACATTCAATGACTATTCCCTCTCAGAGATGAATTGTTTTCTATCAACTGCCAAGTAGATTTACAACATGGGGGGAGGGAAGAAAAAGGCAAATATTCATACAGCGGCTCATGATATTTGTAGAGTTTTGAGGGAAGCAAGAAAGATAGAGACCCATTCTTGAAATGTCCTTTAATACTTCTATTACTCACAAAAAATAAATCCATTGCTGAGCATTAATGTATTTTTAGGCCAAATTTCTCTGCCTTCTGAGCAATCCAGAAAGTAACAGCAGGCGCTTGTGACATTTTTGTTTCTGCTACCTAGAATTCTCCTTTTAATAGGTACACTTAGCAGTCTATCATGCACACAATATGGGGGGGGATGGAATGGGAACAATAATTAGTCCTGAGAAAGTTATTTAATTATTATAATTTTTTTAATCTGAGCATCACTAGCTACAGGCATGTATGCTTACAAAGAACCACACAAAAAATACATCCAGGACCTAAAATACATATCAGAGAGGAAGTCACCAAAACTGCAAGTGTCCCAGTCAACAAGGTAGACAAGGATGTTCTGTACCACTGGAAAATCTGGGCCATTAAGAGGACGGAAGAGATAATATATACATGAGGTAGTGGTGTAAAGACTGTCACAGCAGGATGTCTTACTGAACACAAATGATCTTTCTAAATGAATATTAATGTGTTTAACTCACTGCATGTCATGTTGCATTTTATGTATCACATTTACAACTTATTTTATTAATATTAAAATATAATATTTGTGTTACTTCTATACATTTGTGTATAAAGTCAAGATCTTACCTACCACACAGTGCAACATACAGCCATGTACCCAGGGACAAGGAATTTCTCCTATTAAACAAGTCCAAAAACCAGTGACTTTGGGCACACATTCACCTATACACAGCATTCACACAACTTGCATGCCCACAGCAATCTAAAGGCTGCTGGTGCTTCATGGAGACATACCAAACCAGGGAGGATAGACAGCAGAGAGAAAGGAGTGCAAGGGGCTTTGAACATATCCTGCTATGGCAATGCTGCTGGCAGTAAGGTTTTCACTAAAGGTGGGTGGTTTTCTCCAAAGGAAAGATTTGGGGAAAGCCACTCAAACTTGTTGTCATGACTTATGACAGCTGTCTCCTACAGAAGGAAGCAAATGAAGGAATTTCAGGGAAAAAAAAGATTTAATCTGTCAAGATCCCTGAGAAGACTTGAAAGAGCAAACTGACAATGAAAGCTAAGCACAAAATAAAAAGGCATGAAAAAATGCTGAAATGATTGCTACCATTTGGTCAACAAGAAAACATGGATAATTAAAGAAGAGGACAAGTGTATCATACTCCAGCTACATTAATATACTAAGAGTAGGTTTTGCTATGATTTTTTACCTAAGCATCTTAGAATAATTTGTAACCTTATTGCTTGATGTAAATGCTACTCATAAATGCTTACACTCACATTTTTCATTAATTTGGTCCAAGTTAAATGATTTCAGGGGACAGATGATAACAAGGAATTCCTCACAGGAGGGCATGGAGAATTTATCACTTCTAAGGCCTTGAGGAACCTTAGCAACATTCCCAGCACAACCTCTACCATATCAAGCAGGTTACAAGGCAGGTCCTCACTGGAATAGCACAGGCCAGCAGATGCAGCATGGGGCAGGAGAAGCAAAACCAACTTAAGAAAAGCTTGAGACACTCTGGCATTCACTAAAATGCTGGATACATTATTCACTTCATGTTCTATAGGGACAGAATGTGGGCAATGTAACAGTAAGGATTCCACAAATCCTGCAGTGAGCTGATACAAGGTGACTACGACCGGTTGTTCAGAAATGAATTAGAAAATGTACGCTTCATCTTCTGAAAGTCCATATGCCAGATTCAGAATGCGAGATAGCATATTATAAATAAATTGTAAACCCAGTAACTACAAAAATACTAACTTTGTGCAAGCTGTGCTTCTGGAGCACCTTCCTGTTTTCTGTTTCTACTGGTTTCCAGTGGTTTGGAACTGGATGGTGACTACTAGGAATAAAAAGGTAAAATCATGGCAATTTCTCACATTCACCCCCTTAAAAAAAACAACCCAACCCACTATATAAAGTTGTGATAGGGCATCACACATAACAAGAAAAACTGATCTTGAATGCATGCCTGGTAACAAACCTTGAGCCACTTGCCCAAACAACATCTGAGGAAACAAGCTGTGGAAAATGAAATGCCATCTCTTCCACAATACAAGAAAGCAAGTATTTTCCCTCACATGTAAAAGCTTTTTTTTCTAACTTGTATAAACTATTATCCTGGGGGAGTTAGTGTAGAAGAGAAAAGAAAGGGGAAAATGAAAAGTCTCATTTTTTGTTTCAATTTTCAAGACAGACAACAAAAAAATCAAGCAATTAAGACCTTACGATTTAGCATTCAGCCTTTTTTTCTTAAAGAATTGATTCATTTTACCTACATTTCTTAATATTGGTTCTACAATATCCCTTCATACTTCACCAAAAGATTTTCATATCGCCTTACCTTTTCACTAAAATGAATTAATTTTCCTTTTGCATTTTCCAGTTTAACTCTAACTGACATTATTTTTGTTGTTACTTGGGTGCTTCAATTTTCTTTTGGGAGCTATTTTTTTTCCTCAGCTTCACATCTCTAACTGTATCATGAAGGCACTTGGCTTTTTTCCTGTTTCTTTCATTCTGTTCACTTGGAGATGTGATCACTCATGCCTTAACCAGTGTGCTTTTTAAGACTGCTCAACTGTGTTCCATGTTGGCAGAATTCTCTTTCTCATTTTTCACTTTACTAGCTACATTTCTCAATGCCTTTCATATTTGCTTTCCCAGATTCTAAGATTCCTCTATGGCTATATACCATTAGAGCTACTGCTTCTATGCTGAATCCAAGGCTGGTAACAGGCTGGTAAATATCCTAATTTCATAGATTTTCAGATCACTCATAACAGTTTATTTTTGGATAATTTTCAATAGCATTCCTGTTGCTTTTTTTTTTTTGGTAATCAAGTTTTTCTATTGCATTTAAACTTCCCAAAATATCGTAATTTAGGAAAAATAAATGCTCAGTCACACTACATATGATGAAAGCATGATAGAAACTAATAATCTGATGCAAATGCATTTTGATAAACATAATTAAGAAAGTAAGAATATAAAGGAAAGAAACATATATACATACTTTATTTAATAAACAAAGAAGGAATCAAGATTCTATTTCACAAACTATTTTTTTCAGAGTTTTTCTGTTATAATTCAGAAAGTACCATTATTATGCTTGGCACTTTACAGATGTCTTTGAAAATGAGGTCACTGCCTTGAAGAGCTTATAATTAAAACCCCTGTGAATTTTATACCAAGCGAGGATAGTACAACTATCTGCCTGTGAGCTATAAAGCCAGCATTATTCAGTGTTACATATTCCATATTTATATTCCTTTAGGTTCCAGTTTGTATGTTATACGATGTGAAAATAAAAGCAAGTAAATGGTGAAAGAGTTAAGAAACTCTACCAGATTACTGTTTTCTCATTTGCTTTTTCATAGATGTAAGCAAAATGAATGGGTTACCAAGACAACCATTTCATAAAATCAGATTGTCAAAACCTGTTAGGAAACAAGTACTCCATAAAATGAGCCCTTGGTTAAATGAAGTCAGCTGATATGATGTAATTCTAAAATTACCTCAATTTCAATTAAAGCAAGTTTCACCTATTTGGTCTATGAATGTTGATCGTTATCACAGTCCACAATTGCAATTATCCAAATTATTAGCACTGAAAAGCAATAGTCCAAAGCCTAAGGAGCTTCCAAGACCACAACAATATCCCTTTTTCCTTCCCTGATCTTCAATACTCATTCAGTTGTTGTGACCACCACAACTGAAAGAATACTTTTGCAGAGCTAGCAGTAAAGAGGTTAAAATTTTCCCAGCCAGAATGCTGAACTGAAGGGATTGTTTAGTATTCATAATATCACTTCTCCTTCTTTGCCCTGTCTAGGCAACTAGGGACTTAGATCTTGTGATTAACACCCAAAGAAAATAGCATGCAAAGAATAAAGGGTTTGCAATTGCCATTTGGTTTTGCCACTCCACCTCTGCTTCTCTTTTTCAAGTTCTCACATCTAAAATCTGCATAAAGTTTTCACTTGCCAATACTATGAACTTCCAATCAGTATTGCTATCAAATGAATGCTGTGATGAGAATGTCACAAAATTTCCCAGGGACCATATACCGTTTTTATGATGCTAGTCTGGCAAATTGACTTCTTGACAATTGGAGAAGAGCACAAAATGCTACAGTTACTTTGACTTGGTTTTCTATGTCTAGTATGCCTTTTACATGCACATAGTGAGCATGTGGTATACTAAAACAGAGAAATACATATCCAGATCTTTAAAATTATGTACTGTTTGTTTCAAAATGCTCAAAGGAACTTTTCCTTTAAAAAATATTTAAGCTTAACTATAGCTTCTGAAATGTTCTGAAATTTCGTTTAGTAGAATTTCTGGAATCTCTGGAAAACACTAAGAGCTCCAGATGGAAGAATTTTTTTTAAAGCTTGATTCAAAAGTCTTCTGAATTTTGGCAGATAAGTGCTGCATATGTTGTGTGGAGGTGATCTCCTGTGGGGGACAGGAAGATGATCTCTTAATGCACATTCACCAACTGTCATAAGGCTGAAAAGAATACACATGTATTGTGCAAAAGATACTTATAAAAATTTCAAACCTCCATTTTTCAGTGGAAAAGCTGAAAAAAAAAATCAAAAAAGTGAACTGTCATGTTCTTCAGAGGATGAATTATACATGCTGTTAAGTGCATACACTATTAGGAAAAAATGTGGTACTTTTTAAGCTGTATTTATATAGCTCTCTTTAAAAAATACACTTCCAACAGTGTGTTTTATCAGGTGGGGTGTAAGAAATGCTGATGACACTGGTGCAGGACCCCTAAGCGTGCTAGCATTACATGCAGCAATGCAGAGGATATTTTCAGCCTAATCGAAGGCACAATTCTAAATTGTAAAATAACCAGACTGCATAATCAACTAGGACAAAACATTAATTCAGTTTAAACAGTGGCAGTCCTCTAACCTCTCTGCTTAAAATGTTTACTAATTTAGGTATCCACAATACTTTAAAAATATTTACAGATCTGTGGCTCAACTCTGTAAAAATTCCTGTGGAATTTCTCAAAAATAAACTTTTCTACCGTAAAGAAACACAGAGCTCCCACTGGGACAAAAACAGGTTTTGAGCTCATTCAGTTGCTGATGATCCACAGAAGGTTCCTCTTTACCCAATAGTTCAAAAATCTATTCCAAAATGCAGTGGCATCACACATTGGGCTGTATTCAAGACTACTAATAAACATGGTTTTCCTCAGAAGCCAATGAATGTTCTTCTTACAGGATGGGGAGAAGTAGGATTCCCTATGGCAAACCGGGCTTTAAGTACTCAGGAAAATATTACTATTCCCCAGATGGCCACTTACTTCTCACTACTGTTCTGTAAACTCTTTCAGTACAAGCCCTTCCCCATTCTGCAGAGCTCCACACAAGATTGGCAAACAGCTAAACCATTAGCATCTAACAGAGCCAACCCGACCATAGAAATTGCCTTAAAGAAATGGCCTATAAACACTGACACCTCCCTCTGGCCATTAAGGTAGGTTTATCCCATACTCTTCTTTCTTAGAAAGATGAATTACACTCACATCACAGAACCAAAGCATAAAACAGTTGGAGAGTTCTTATACAGAAGCCAAGATCCCATGAACTAATTCCCAGAAAAATACAGGAATTCATCAAGACAAATAGCCTCAATGATTTCTTTGCATATCACTATCTCATGGAATGGAAAGCAGGCAGCAAAAGCAGCTTTCTTCAATCATTCATCAACAAGAACATATTCAAAACTTCTAGTCTACAAATAAGATAAATTGGTTTTGACAAACAAACATGATTTGTGCGTATACTGTATTGCCTATGAATGAGAAGAGCATAGAAAATGGAACAAGAGGTATCTGTCAGAAAAACTACCCCACAGTTTCTGTGACAACACAAGGAAAGAGGTCTCATGAGGGAGGACCCTTACTGTATGTATTAAAAACTGAGTATTCAAGTTTCAGGTGATGTCTTAAGATTATTTTTCACAGATCAGAAACATTATTGTTGCAGCAGTAACTGGAGTTATTCAACCAAACATTCCCAAAATTCAGAATCAGAATTTTTCAGAAATGAATTTTATGTTGAGATACAACACATAGCAGCACCTTGATGAAAATGGTAGAAGTTTAGCAGCTTTAACACCTTTCATCCATTATTAAGACTCATTACAAAATAATCCTGGAGAGCCTGTCAAAATGAGGAAACACCAAACAAATCAGGTTTGGAAAAGAGAAAGAGCCTATAACTGTCAATAGTATTAGCAATGTGACATTATGTGGAAGATCTAATCACAGGTATGAGCCATTTACTCCAGAACAGATCTAAAAGTGACACATTTTAAAAAGTTCCAGGCAGCTTTAAAAAATAATTTAAAAAGCGGTCAGATAGAGCTTTGGTTCCCATGAGTGCAGGACAGCTCAGGGGGATCCATCACGGGACAGAAGTTGTGACTGGGGAAAAAAAAACACATCCCAAAAGACAAAGTTTGGGAAACATTTCTCTAATGGCTATAAGGCAGTATAGAACCATCAAAAAGGACCTGTGCTTCATTAAGAGTCTTACAACAAATCTCGACATTCTAGTCTCTGGTTTCCCAGTATGGGATAGTTGATTACTATGAGGAGCTTTGTTAATATGGGAGAGATGAAATAAACTGGCAGAGTTCAACAAATTATCTCTTTCCATAACCCCATTTTAATATTTACAAGGACAAATAAATATCAACAAATAATGTAAAAAATTACATAAAGCTGAAATCATTCAACAACTAGGTATAGAATACCTCTAGTAAATATATCAGAATAGGCATTTTTCATTGAATCTTACTCTCTCACCTACATGAATACTAAGGCATAGCCTATTAATTATAGCCCAATTGATATTTTCTGAGTGGGAATCACATACTTTTTTGAAGATTCAAAAGAAATAAACAATTTCTTTAAACAAAAAATGCCAAGATTATTTTTCAAAGGGCAAAAGCCTTTTGCTAAATCATTTGGCAATAACATTTTATTGCCACGCAGTTAAATTCTAAAGCATTTGGGGCCTTTTAGACATATTTTTAAATAAACATGAATTAGATACCAACTGCAGACTATGAAAATAGAAAATAAATATTCACAACCAGAAGCTATTTGATTGGCACATTTGCATAATTTTAAACACAAAATTCTGGACTATTTGCACAAAAATCAAAACAAGCATATATTCTATTTATTCAAGATTATTTGTATGGATGTCCTTGTTAAACTCAGGCCAAAGACACTATGGCACACCTTACTACTGACACCCCAAAACACACAAACATCTAAAACCTTGTTTCTTAAGAAAAATTTCCCTTGTTTTGCATGCTTCATACAAAGGTACTAAAAAAACCAAATCTCTAGAGCCACACTATCCTTATCCTCCTCTGTCCTCTCCATCTACTCTCCTCAAACTGCCTTTGTAAAAGCAGTTCAGAATAATTTGTCTGTAATGAACTATAAAACATTTAAAGAATGAGTAGAAAAATAATAGCATTCATAAAATGCATTAAATTTATTTGGGTAATCTTGCCTACATAATTTAGGATACTGTTAGATATAGAAGAAAGGCAACAGTTACTATAGCAACACATCTATGGATGAAGTATATCTTACAAATACTGTTGCACTCCAGAGCGGTGTTGTGGGTTAAGTACACATGAACAGTATCAAAAGGTTTTGAAACTATCTTGTTTCTAAGCTATTTATATTATACATTGTGGGTTTGAAGTATTATCTTTTCAGCCAATGAATTTAACTTACCACAAATAAAACCAAAATATTCAAAAACTATTATTCCCAGAGAGCTGACTGCATTTGGGCATTGACCAAAAAAAATCTCTAGAAGTTGTTCTTCTAAACTTCAGATTATGACCAAATTAATGGCAATGGACTTTCAAAAATGCTTTTAGGGAGGTATATTAATTTTAATTTTTTGGTACTAGATTTAGCATCAATACAGTGCTATTCATTCTTTAAACAATATCCAAAAGTAAAAGGAAAAAAAAACCCCTACCAAAAACACATTTCCCAATTATCACTGAACTATTTCATTTCAATATTTGACATATTTTCATTAATACTTTTTTGTTGACTAATACAGCAAACATTCTTATCCAAGCAATGTTATCTGAGATCTATCTTTTTGGCAGATTTTTAACAATTTTAGTTCCATGGATCTACTTTCTGAAGTGTTCAACAAAAAGACTATTTAAATAATCAGTATTGCAGGTACCGAGCTTTAAGAGCTGTAACTAGTGAATACATATGTACAAGAAACTATATTAATATTGATTACTTAAAGGAATTGAATATTCTAAGAAATATATGGAACCATGCAGCTTTGCATTTCTGAAAAGACATTTAAAAAAATGGATCCTTTTACGTATTTTGGCTCTTGCCAGAAAAATCACAGACTGGATAAGATTTCACAAGGTCACTTAGGCTGCCTTTTGTCTTAAGCCAAAATAAATTCAGCTTTACCAGTTTGTAGCAAAGAGGTTCATCTTGCTAAAGTAATAGTTTTTAAATATGTACTGATATTCTTCCTAAGACTCTGCTGATGGATTTTTTTAAATGCCTATATGACGTTTTCTTCAAAACCTTTAAAGTTTTCCTGGTCTAGTCAGGGAAGTACCTCAATTAGGAAAAATTAACATTGTCCTGGAAACCAGAACTACAAGCATAGAATGATTTTTTAAATTATTTTTTCCCCTCAGAAAATAACTTGGTAGGGATATACATTTTCTTTAGACGTAGCTAGAGAAAGCTAAGTACAAAATAAATCAAACTCTAAGAGCACCCATGTAAAAATTCTCAATTTAAAACAGCTTATTACTTTAGGACAGGGATTACAATTGAAATGGGCATTTACAGACATGTTGGTCATACATTTATTTTCTCTTTCCATTATCATATATTCCTTTTTATTTCCAAGCCAGTGCCCCATTAAGGTTATTTATCTCTTAAAGGGCAAACCCTTTACTTCTGTAATAAAACACGGGGACTAGGGAGGAGAGGGTTGCAGTTAACATCACTGCTACTAAATATCTTCAAAAGACACCAAAATAGGCTTGGCACCAGCAAATGCATTTAAATAAGTACAGTCTTGTGTGGCATTCTTCAAATGAAGATCAGCTATAGTTTTTTTTCTGCAGTCATCCAGTCACAATCAACCATATCCCAAGTGAAGTACAACGTAGTGCATTATTTTACAAGAAATACAAATAGCAGTGAAAAAGCAGTCCCTGTGCCTCAGGGACGTTTTAGAATTCCAGGTTACTAACTATAGTCTATTTACAATTTCATGGTAAAAAAAAATTTTAGCAACAAAAAAATTCAAAACACTAAAATATTGAATTGCATAGCAATTCATAGACACTTGTACAATTATTTTTTATGAAATTCATATCAAGTAACATTTGTATCTGATTCAATATTTTAAAGAGTTTTCAACCTCTTTGTTCCTAATTATGTCTTTTTGAAGGGTTCAAAATTTTTTGAATTGCACTTCTAGAAGCATTGGACAAAGCTCACAAACATACAAACTAGTACATTTATTCCCTGTTATACTTGGATTTGTTGGGTTTTATTCAGTATATTCAGAAGATTTCAGTTTACTATATGGACTACTGAAATCCTCAGTGCAGAGAGGATTCTTACACTCAGAAAAAATCCGAAATTTTTCTTAATCCCACCCTTAAAATAAGGTATAAAACTATCATACCTTAGATACTGTCCATCTACTAAATGCTGACAAAAGTTCCTCTTTTGAAAATGATCACATTTAAGTTCAGAAACTGTTGTACATGAGTGGAAAATACATCCTTTATTAGACAGTTCTCACAGCCTTAGGTTCCTGGTATATTATCATACCAGGATAATAATATAGTGGTTCCAAAAGATTCAATGATTATCATTTTCTTTTAAACTTAGATGATTGTTTTCCAAAAGTTATATATATCCAACTAAAATAAGAAATTGCAACAGTAAAAATCACAAAACAGGCAAGGTGAATCTGTTGTCATGCCAGTTGCATGGCAAGGAAAAAAAATACCCCAGAGAATTAAAAATCTTGGACTGAAAAGGTAAGATGATGAAGGAAGAAATAGAGATTTCTCTACACCAAAAAGTATCAGAGAATACATATATCACATGGTGTCCATTAGCAGCATTGTCAAATTATCTGTTATTGCAGGAACATTGTGTACAGGAAGTCAGTTTATCAAAAACACTTGCCTGACATGTTGAAAGACATTTCAAGCTTTAAAAGCTTAGAAAGCTTCTTAAAAAGTTACATTTATTGGCTAGTAATTATTTGTTGGAGGGAGAGATAAACAAAGAAAATGGACCAATTAAAATAAGCTTTCAACAAATTTAAAAGAAAACTTTGAAGTTAAAGAAAAAACTATATAGACACACACACTCAGTAACTGGCAGTGGCAAACTTGTTATTTTTGCATGACAACCGCAGGGTAGAAAACTTCTGACCAAAGGCAAAAAATAATTATAGACAGCACCATAACACATTCAAAATTCAAAGACTATTCAGCTATAAATCAAAACAAAAACACTCCACCACACAAACTATGAACAAAGATGCACTAAAACATACAACAGGTATTAAAAAAAAATTACATTCAAACAAACTACACATTAATAACTATGAGATGGTTCTGGAACATCTTTTAAATTGGCATTTGTCAAGTTCGAAATTTTCATCAGAAATTAGCATTTATTGTAATAAACTGGGGTTGCTCACATGAAGTAGTCAGACAAGCACAGACCTTGCATGCTTAGATACACATAACTTAGATTTATATGTCCAGATTTGTTAATAATTCAGAAGTAAATTAATTTCAAATTCAATTAAGCAGAAACTCTTGTAGAAGTTTTCAATCAAAACAAATATTGACTTTTGGTATGATGAAGCTTGTTGTCTCTGACCTCTGCAAAAATAGGCAAAATATGAGCTTTGCAATTTGTACTACCTAAACAGAACCCAGAGAGAGACATGGACAGCATGGCCTTGTGGTACCCGACTAAAGAGTAAAATTCCGTATCACCTACACTTGTGCATTTTAGGAACAACTTAAAGACAAAAATTAATAAAGTTTCTCATTCAAGAAGGGATACTTAAGTTTCAATAAAGCACTCAATAGATTCACTTACAGAATACAAACTTTAAAATTGTATAAAGTTAACGGCAAAAGAAACTAAAAGTGTGTTCAGGCATTCATTTTAAAAGACTAAAGAATAAAAAACATAAGGTTGTACATCAGTGTTGGAAGAGAAATATAAATATGTATATCTTGGAAGGTGCATAATACTTTCTGTATTTATTTGTCTTAAGTAATATAATGCAAGATTTTATTTTTCAAGTTAATTACACCATACTATTTAAGTTAATATACAATAAAAGTGAAATACCTTTTTCGTGTCAATCATACAAACTAGGTGTTTATCACGACACTTGCCATACAAACAATGAACTAACATTGGGACTGGTTCCAAAAAAGTCAGGTGTGAAAAATATTTCTCGGATGCCTTAATTTAGTTTGTGTATAATTACTCAGATACTGATGCTGGAAACATTGCAAGGATAAGCTTTAAATAAAAAAAAAAAAAGAGAGCTGAATAAATAAACCACTCTACCACTCTATTATATTACAGACAGACCTACCTCTGAAATGGATGTCAGTTGCACTACTGTGACAGTACTGCTAGAAGAGTAGCAACTCTGTGTTTTCACATTTAGATAAGAGCTATATATGCTGTAACATCTAAAGTCCTAGCATGACACGGAAATCACAGCTGAGATAGCTACTGAAATGTGCAACTCATCTGGGAAGTTAAATGTAGACTTCTATCCCTCAATATATTTAGACACAGAGATAAATCCATGCCAGGGGCGGGGACTTTACCATACACTTTATTTGGATCCCTCAGTTTCCATTGCTACACCAACCAATCGGCATGCAATTGTGTTTGCTAATGGAACGTTTGTAAAATTGTAGGATCATACAAGAGCTGATTCTAGCAAATAACTTCCAGGAAGTACTGTATTACTAAGAAATGGCTCCCAGCTGACCAGAATCATTACTTACAACTTTTTTCCTCACATATCTAAAAGAGGTCTGTCTAATCAGACAGCTCACTTCAATAATCAAGACTGAAGTTGTATAGTACCAAATGGTAGCATTCAGAGAGACAAATAATCTTTACAAATCTCAGAAGCATCAGTGTAAGGATTATTGACATGAAGAGAATGAGAAGAGGTAGCTCAAAGAATAAGCTATAAATGCAAATTGGTTTTGTCTTGAATGAGCTGCTGACAATGCAAAGCTGAAATATATGCAAAACAGTAGTTATTTTATGTGCTTATATAGATAGAATACCAGACATGCTAATGCAGGAGAAGACCAGACCAGTACTTGGTTTTAGAGTTCATATTAAATACACAGGATTTTAAGGGGATTTGTTTTTCTTCTGTAGTTTTTAATAAGAACAAAGCCACTTACCTATACATTCAATCTGAAGCATTTTGAAAGTGATAAGCACATCACTGCCTATCATAAACAACTACTACATGTATATTGAGCCACAACTCACATATAATTAAGATATGATTATGAGATCAACAAACATCCACAAGACACCAGTACTCAGGGTACTGGACATGCTGATAGGCTCATCACCAAATGTTTCATAAAACTGTTACCTAGAAGAATTCTAGGAGGAAGGAAGTAGACAAAGGTAAGTTAATTGTGGAAGAAAACTACCCATAACATTAACTTTTTCATAAACTTTATTTTCCAACTATGAATCTCTTCTGCCTCCAGTTCAGCATAGGTATATTCTTTGCCTTCATCATCAAATTATTTCCTCCAAGTGATTTGTAGGGCAAGCATATATCTTTTTGTGTGATCGTAAAGCATGATACTCCTACTAAGCAAAAGAATGCCCGCCTGTCTCAGGAAACAGATGAGCAGCTACATGCAGCAGAGCGTGGTACAGCCAAGGCTACTGTGGTCTGACATACAACTCTATTTCTGGGCCGACAGCTTGCTGACACCTCAAGGTTCGGAGATCTACATTCTTCTTCAGCGTATGCAAATTAGTAAATGAAAATAAGGCTGAGAGTTTTTTCAACTCACACCCGCTTAGATCGATTACCTTAGCTTCTACTTTTAAAACTATGGCAGAATGTAACTGTGCAGGTAGGAGGGATACCTAGAAGAGCATGCAGGAGTCTCTGATGACAGAAGTGCATACAGAAGTCTCTCACTGGAGACTTAAGAGGTTTTCCCTACTCCTTGTGAGAGAATAGAGAGAAAAGTCACTAACTGATTTCAATAATTTATTTCAATAATTTATTTAGTGACAGCTTATTTAAAAAATGCATGTAAAACCTAGGCTTCATCATCATGCTCTCTTTACTGTTCCTTTTTTTGTCTTCCCTCTCTGCTCCACTGAATCTGTCATTTTTTTCCTGTAAAAGCCAATGGTTTCAGCAGAGGTGGAGAGGCCTGTTTTTCAGCCTGACCTATTGCTTGATTGTTAGAATATACTCAGGGAAGCAGGAATATAGGTGAGAAGTGAATTGATCCCAAGTGCATGCTGTAACTACTAACTTAACACTCTCCATCTTCGATGCGTTTTCAGA
The DNA here is from genome assembly GCA_022605575.1 of Laterallus jamaicensis coturniculus. Taxonomy (NCBI): domain Eukaryota; kingdom Metazoa; phylum Chordata; class Aves; order Gruiformes; family Rallidae; genus Laterallus; species Laterallus jamaicensis. The sequence goes on along the minus strand of JAKCOX010000005.1, from coordinate 16,665,482 downwards.
TCAGACTTGTCAAGATTAAACCTGTAAGTAAATACTCTCTGTATGCAGGTGAACTACACAGATGTGAAACCTGCTAAGCCAGCTACTCACAGCTTCACTTCCAAGATGTCTCTAATGCAATTCATTTGTACATAAAAATTTCAGAAGCCACCAGCATTAAGCAAAACCTCACATGAGGTTTACTAAGGATCAGATTAAAATGCATATACCTAAATCTTAACTTGCTTTTGGATGGGTTCTAAGACTTCTAATCCTTTTGGATGGACAGCCGCAAAAGATTCAGGCTGGGAACCTGAAAAGATAATGCTACTGTCCATTGCAGCCTACATGAAACTACTGCCACAGACATCAGGAAGCCTTCCTGACAGAGATCCCAAGCAGAGCTGTAGGAAGTTCTCCAGGGACAAGCATCAAGGAATTCTTGGGGAAGATGGGAAGCCAAAAAAACCAATAAGACAAAACCTCCCAAAAGACCCACCAAATCACAAAAAATCCCCATGAAACCAAACAGAATGACAAGAAGCTTTTAGATCTTGTTGGTATTAAATAATTTGTATTCCCACACCTGTTTTTGTGAGAAGCAGAGCTAGCTTTCTTATGTTTTAAAACATTGCTATAGTTTCAAATACTCCTCTTTGGAAATTCATTATGTAAACACTTGATCCAACCCCCTGATGAGGATTTAAGGTTGCAGACACGTCGACTGAAGTAAATTCATTCATGCTTTCCTCTGCATATGAACTCCAAAAAAAATTATTGTCAGGTTCCAACGTTTCTACTGCAGAAAGATATCACAAGAAGAATAACTGCTTTTCCTGACATTCCCTGTATTTTTCAGCATTTATTCTGTCCCTCCACAAAAGAAATTTAAGGAAAATAAAAGACAAACAAAATGAAAAAACAAACCTCACAGAGAACTGATATTTCAAAGAAAATTTTAAGATAAAAGACAACAACAAGCTATGTAGCAGGCTATGCTACAATAACACTCCTATGCAAACAGGAAAAGTGGTGAGAGGTGCTTTAGCAGCATTCTATTAACTGTGTAAGATCTTATAATACAGAAAAATGTAACTAGTCTCTGTGATACTAAGCTATGTGCTGTTTCTCCAAGAATGCCATGAAGTCATATCTGGCACTTCCAAAACCACCAATCAAAAAAAAATATAATTGGAAAAGGCTCTGTAAGAAGTCCTGCCTTGCCAGATCTCTGGCGAAAGAAAGATTTTCCCCACTTCTCTTTGAAATACTTTAAATATCTCTTTCACTGCTAACAGGCTATTCAGAAGACATAACAGCCAGGCAAAGAAAAAGTGCACATTTCATCTTGACTTATAGGTAAAATATTTAACTTCAATATGAGAACCCATTTCCTCTATTTCCAAAAAAACCATGTCATTTTTTATAACTATGAAGTAAACCCCTCACCAAAAGTTGAAGTGATAGGATTTGTATGCTTATTTGGTTTGGAGTACCTGGGCATTTTTTGTGCAGCAGAAAGTTGGTTTTTTAACATCAAATATAACCTTAGCCCTGACACACTTTGCAGATTGCGAGTTGGCACCATCTTCATATGTGCTCACCTCCGTCCATCTGCTAAAACAGATATCCAGTGAGTATTTAAGATACGCCTTGCTACAAGTACTAGCTATCTCCAAATATGCTGTCTAAAGGAAGAAAGGAGATCACCAGAGATGCACAAAATTGAATTCCCGAGTCTTCTGACAATGAAAAATTAATTTTGGAAAATATGCAACACATATTGAAAATTACAGCGTTACCAGCAGGAAATAAAAAAGCAAGAGAAACCCTGAGATTCAAGACTGTGACATACAAGGGTCTTTTGTATCCACTTGAAAATAAGCTCTTTAAGCATAGCCCCTAAAAACCTGAGTTCCTCATATGAATGACTGGAGTTGCAGCAAAATTTATTTACCATCCCTGGCTGCTTTGCAGCGCAGTTCCTCACATTCTTTAATGTGTTCCAGTGAAATAGGATGTATTTATTCCCAGACCTGAAGAAATTTAAAGCACTGCAGAGGCCACTGGCTATACAGCAGTGAAATCTGTACAGTTTTATCATCAATTTAAAAAAAAACCAAACCAGCATTGACCCCTTTGACACATGAGCAAAAGTGTTTGAATCACAGTACTGCTTGAGTCAAACTGAACAGCAGGAGATAAAGCTACTCTCAGAAGAGCAAGAAAGTATTAAAAAAAAATTAGAAAAAAAATGAGAAGAAAACTTCCTTATAGAGAGACACAATATTTCTATAACAATAATAACGGAAAGCTGAAGTATTTACACAAGATTGCTTACTATTTATTCAGGGAAAAAGAAATTATTTCAAAAGCTATGGAGTTTCTCAAAGCTCAAACACAAAATGAATGGAATGAAAAGTTTTCTCTGCTTTTTTGACGAAGAACAGACAGACTAGCTAATATATGTATGATGGCCTTTAAAAATGCTTATGTATAGTTGGTTTTCCTTTCTTATTAAAAATACATCTTTATTTGCCTAGATAATAATTAAGCAATAAAGGTGAAAGATTAAAACAGTCAGTTTGACTACTTTAGAAATAATAATAGCTTTAAAAAAAATTTTAACTCCTGTCCTTCTCCCTAAATCTTTTTTATTATTAACATAATAATCAACTAATTTCTTTTAATGCTTCCATTCAAAGGCTGGCTTGGTTAATCGATGCAGGGCAAAAAGTAAGTCAGAGAAGGATGGTTTGTGAGAAAGAGAATAATAACATGCGAAGAATACTGAGAGGACCAAGACTCATTATTTCCATATTTTTTCCCCTTTTGCCTGAAATATAGACAGCATAATGTGGCATTGCACCAGATCATGACTCTGTGTTCATCTAGCATCCATTTTAAAATGTAATCACTTTTATATTAACTTGTACACTTTCCATTTCCAGCTATTTTGAATTGACGCTTACCTACTTATTTGTCTAGTGTGCCTCTGTTTATAAGTCCATTTACATAAGAACATTTTAAAAACTCTTTCAAGATCCCCAAAGGGTTTGAATTTTTGTTTATATGTAACAGAAACTGCAAATTGCAAATTTTCTCTGTTACTTCTAAAACATCTACAGGCCCAAGATGTGAGGTGTTTCCCATGCAATTTGACTTTACTCTTCAGTGGCAGTAATTGCTATTGATCAGCTCACTGGGATGTGAAGCAGATGCACTGGGCAGCTGTCAAGAGTTCATGCTATATCAGATCCATATTGGCAGCACTATGACATTGGTCTTCCTATTTTTGGGAATAGTGGAGACTTACATGAAAGACCTGGGGAAGCCTGGCACTCTAGGTTAAAACAACTGGCACAGCAGAGCTAACCAGCAACATGGCTGCTGCCGTGTGAGAACTCGTTGCTGGAATTCCTACCTGAATACATTGCTCTGTAGGCAAAGTTCATAGCTACAGAACATGACACACACCTCAGCTTTGTACAATGCTTTTATTCTACAAAAATAGATGTTTTTACAAATGCCTACCAGGATAACTTTCATTGCTGCATTGACTCCATTCCCTTACCCTTCATAGCTCTTCTCTTTCACTTTGTTTTACTACTGGAATTCAGGCTTCAGCATCAACCAAAGAAATCATTTAATTAGATCAACAGTTATTAGTATGAACTTCTGGATTTGAGAAAAGCTGCTAAAACTTCCATGAGCATCTCTTCTACTTCCCATCATCTTCACTTGCAAGTGAAGTTTCCTAACTTATGGAGAGATTAAGCATGTGGACTAATGTAGTATAAAAGCATTTCCCTTAAATTTCTACCTGTTTAAGTAAGAACCAAAATGGTTCACGAGATTTTGAAAATGAAAAACCTGTAGTTTTAAACAATGGAAACTAAACATTTATCAATTATATGTTTGAAGCCTCCAACTAATTTCACATGACTTTTCTCCCCACCCAATCTTAAATATGTTGATGAATCAGAGCAGAATTCCTTTTCAATTAGGCAAAGAATTTTCTCTTTCCTTAACTGGAATTTCTATGTCTGATCTATTTTCTATTTCACTTGAGTGAAAGTCACACATAGCTCCACTCGCTTTTGAATTTCATTCTTATTAATTATAGAGACACACAGAGTCCATTTTCTGGGGATGATAAATAAAGCTGGCTTTTGTGGTTTTTACTTAACTAGACTTTTAGCTGCTGTCTGTAAGGATAGCAAGAATATGCCACTATAAACACACAAGATGAGACTTTAATCCCAGCTGTATGACTCACTTCAGCTTTATTTTGAAAAAGCATTCCAACATCTGCATATATTGAAGTAAATTAAATTTTCAAGATATCTGCAGAGGATGAATTTCCACCACGTCTTCTACAGAAATACTATAGTATTACCAAGTCATTCTATTATTGCTACTTATTACTATTAATAATGCTACCAAATATTGCTATTAATATATTATTAGTAGTACTAATAATTATTTACCATACTGTAGTACAGAATAGTGTCCTATGCTATTTTAACACCTTTATCCACACTAAAAGGGTTTAAACAAGACTCATTTAGTCTCACCTAATCCTTTCCTCATCACTTAGAAACTCCAGGTTTGGAAAACATTTTAAAGCTAACGAGGAGGTGATGTTATCTATCAATAAGTCCATTAAAATGAGACCATATGTAATGAAAGAATCATGCGAAATCCAGTGGTTGCACAAGAGATTATATTTTCTTCCTCCATCATTGTGTGATTTTTCACTATCAAGATCAGACTGAATAAAAAGCAGAAGTAGTTGTAGAGTTTAGTTAGCTTGGGGGAAAATAAGTTCTTTTTTTCTTCATCAGCATTTGATGTGCTTCTAGACAAAACTACCGTAAAACTTCTTATTTAAACCAAAGGAAACAGAAAAATAAAGATTATATGATGGACAATGAAACCGATGGTCTATGGATTTTATCTCCTATTTCGTGCCTTCAAGCGAGAGCAGTTCTCTCCCCTTCACTAGCATCTCCCTAACAGTACACCTGAAAAAACCCTCAAAACCAAAAAAAGTCAATGAAGAGTGTCAAATAGTACTGTACATAAGAATCCCAACACAGGTGAAATTCTGCTAAGTTCATAGAATTCAGCACTTTTTCAGTGGCTCCTCTATAGGGAGATGTGGAGGAGAGATGAAGAGAACTGCAAATCAGAGCAAGATCTAATGTAGTTATGAAATATTTATCTTTCTTCTGTCACACATTAGAACAACTAGATCCAAGTGATGGATAATATATTCAATCACCACAACCTAAAACAATATCCAAAGACTTAAGAACAAAACCACGAGCATCAGTTGCTGTGCACGACTTCATTTTATTTGTATGTTTGCATATATTCCTTGCTGCCACTGAAAGACAATTCAGACACTAAAAAAACAGGGGTGGCTCTGCTGCCTTTTTCAGCATCCCAGGGATTTTTCCTCCCTGCCCTCCAGTGAGACGCAGCCCAGGTGGCAGCCTGCTCTGCGCATGTTTCCTGGACCACTGTGGTTGCCTTGCCAACGAGCAGGGAGAACTCTGGGCTTACATCGGGCATTTCAATGCAGTGACCCAATTACTGTCTGTCAACAAATTCACTGGGACAATAGCGAGTGTAACACATTACAGAGATTAAATCCCAGAGACTGAACTACAAAGATGTCTGGAACAAAATCTTAGTCAGTTTGAAAGGCCAGAACACTATAAACAAAGGTAGCTGTAATACCTTTTAATCCTCTAATGTATTTGTTTCTTTAAAGGGGAATTTTCTACCATAATTATCTGCATTCGTTATTTGCGTATTTATTATTTTAGCTACATTCTCAAACCTAAGTCAATATTGCTGTAACAACAACAGAAATTAAGTCTCTTTCATGTATTACATTCTGGGCTAGAACCGGGCAGAATTAAAACATAAAAACCTTCTTCCAAGCTATAAGAACGTAGTGGCTAATTTAGGATATATTTGTACAGCCAGCCATTGCCAGGGCAAATCATTACAAAACAGCAATTTCCGCAAGCCAGTTATGTCATGGATTTATCTATTTAAAATTAAGTATGTGCAGGCTAGTTACATGTTTTCCACGCTGTTCTGCTCCTTCACAAACACATTATCACAGGCATGCTCACAAAGCTCCCCCCACCCCACCTCATTTCCCAGTTTCCTTCTGTTCTTTTCATTCTCTGCAGAAAGATTTGCTTGAAGACACTGGCAACTATCAAGATAACTAAATATACATAATGGCATATTACCAATTGCAAAAATATATATTTAATATATATTTACCTACATCCTTTAGTTTCTTAGCAATAGTACCCTGTCACTTTAAATGAAAGTACACAAAGGCATGTGTCACCAGTTACCAAATGGAATTAGCTGAGGAACCATGCAGAGAGCAGAAAATAGCTGCAGCCTTCTGCAGTATCTGTATAACTGGCTATTTTTTAAACCACAGAGTTTATTTATGTATTTACTCCTAATATTTTGTATTATATGTATTAGTTGCCTGACTAAAAGAATCCATACTGCTGCTACCCAAAGTCCAGGACTTCTTCTCCACTGGCTAGCAGAAATACCTTTCTGATTAACACCTAAGACCAGGTATATCCTCTCATGTCCTGAAACTGATGTTTCCAAACCTGATCTGTCTTACAGACATCCAGTGTCCATATAACATTCACTACTTTTAAAAACCTATTGTCAAGAAGGTTTGGGCAGGGGGAATACAAGTACCCCTTATGTTTGTCTGAGATCACAGACATCACATGAACTTAAAGATTAAAACTTCTAGAAAACTCAGCATCAATAAGTGGCAAAAAGTGCAATTCTAGACTATAACCAAATATCCTGTCTAAAGTTCAGCTAGCTAATGGAGATGAGGAACCACAGACAACCCTTTTACTTGCAGCCACCATTGCCATGCATATTCTTTATATCACACACTAGTGAGCACTAGGTCCTTCCTCTGGGCAATTCTAGCTTTGGGGGCTTTTTTGGGTTTTGCTAGTTCCCTCCTTCCCCCCAAAAATTAAATCCCAGATTTGTCATATCTTCAATGTACTCCCTGGGCTCATGGTGCTATGCCAGGCAAAAAACCACAAACATAGGGGCTCTCCTTTCTGTCTCCCAGGAGAGTTCTCTTTGGTTTATTATCTTTCCTTGTTCCCTAGACAGAAAATTCATCTATTTGCTGCTGAAAATATCAGAATAATATGACATTGCACACATTATTAATACTTCATGCAATACATATTTTAATCAAACCCAAAATCTCTCATTCTTCACAGATATTGCACACCAGCAATATAGATACAAGTCTGTTGATTTGCTATTTCTACTCTTTTACCCCATCCCTTTCACTCAGTTTCTCTCAGACACAAGGACTTCCACCATTAGGCCAGTATTTTCCAACGTAAAACACTTTTCATTTACTAATTTTTCAAAATCAATTATTAAGAATGAAATTGGCTATGCAGAGTGTACCTCTAGGCTGCAATCTTTATAGCTGCAGCCAAAAAACCTCATACTATTCCAAAGAGTGAAGTTAAAGGAAAATACATTAATTGGCCTTCAGGGGTGGGAAACCTAGCAAGCTTTGCTTTGAACAACTTTAGGATCTCTATTAGGTTTTACAGGAGAAACTAGAAAACAGCAAAAGGATAGACAATCTCAGAGATGCTCTCCTTGAAGCATCCCTATAAACTCAGTTTTCCCACATCTCAAGATCACCTGCCTTGCACCTGCCAATGACCAAAAGGTGCCTAGATCCCTTCTCACCACATCCTTAAATGACAATCATGGCAAGAGAATGATTTCAGACTTTTTGCCTATATGGAGTTGGAGCTTTCCAAACGTTGTTTGGTATCAACAACCACAGGAACACTTGAGAAGGGAAGAAAGCAGTACTTCAATTTTCTCTTCACTTCCCAAATCACATCTGGAAGGGAAAAAAATCAGACTGTATTGTCTGCTTTCACTTGTAGGTAGCCCTTCCCTACACAAGTCTGGCCCAGTTAACAGCTTCAGGAAAACTCCCAATGACTCCTATGTCCACGAGAAACAGCTTAAAAATACCTTCAGCAGCAACAAGTGCTTTCTGACACTGTTTTGTGTTTCCCAAAGCCAAAGACTGAAGGCAGTAAAAATTAGAAAATTCCCACTTTTGTACTGGTGGAGCATTTTATAATGAATTGCACATGCTGTATGCAGCTTTTGGCATGTATCAATGAACAGCTTTAGCACTGGACTATACTTAGGAGTTACTGCCCAAAGAGCAGCAATGTTTTTATAAAAATTAATGTGCACACCCTACACATCACTGAAAGATAATTAGTGATACAGGGCTAAGAGTGCATGGGAACTCTCCAGCTAGAAGCAGACAGAGCATTTTGTCTCTCTTGTTGCCTGGGGGAAATGCTGAAGCCCTCCAGGCTTCCTCTCTGGCTAAAACCTCAGTGCCAAGGCTGTCCCAGACACAGCTTTGTGCAGATCCAGCGTAACTGCTACAGAAACACCTTCTCTCTGGAAAAGTATTCTGGTTTTCTTCCAGCCTCTTGCTTCGGTAGCAAACAGCAAGAATAAAATATCACATAGATATCATATCACATCCCCCAGAAGAAAAGATGGAGGCCCTCCTGTGCTCACATCTCCTTTTCTACACTAAACACTCCCAATCTATCCAGTCATCTCATTTGTCAGCCACTGGCACTCCAGCAGATACCCACCCTCCCACTCCGTATAATGCCATACAGCCCTGAGTCTGATTGTGGTGGTTTGGCCCTGACTAGAGGCCAAATGCCCACCAAGCCACTCGCTTACTCCCCTTTTCAGCAGAAAAAAAAAGAGAAAACATTTATATCGAGAGGCTTAGGATTCAAGATAAGGACAGAAGGATCACTCTCCAATTAGTGCAATGGGCAAAACAGACTCAACACAGAATCAAAGAAAGAAAAGTAATTTATTACTACTACAACTACACACCTAGTGAACCAGAGTCAGGTAATGTGAAGTGTGGCCAGGTCTTAAAGCACTGTCCCCCCACCCCTCCCTTCTTAGCAGGCTTAAACATCATCACAATTTTACTCCCTTCTTCCCCCCTAGAAGTGGAAGGGAGTAGGGTTCCAGTCGATTCCTCATAAGCTGTTTTCCTCCTCCAGATCTTAACACTTCTACTTCCCCTCCACCCCTCCTTTCTTCACAGACTTTACTAATCTTAGATTTTCTCCCTTCTTCACCCCCATCATGGTGCAGGGAGGGGCAGGGAATGGGGGTTTTCAGTCCATTCCCCACGAGTTGTCTTTTAGCAGGGGGGGGGGCACATTACACATACACACCCTTCCCCTGCAGCACCATGGGGTCCCACCCATGGTAGACACTCCTCCACAAACTTCTCCTGCATGCATCCTCTCTATCGGGGGTCATCTCACAACATGCTTCAGCACAGCTCCCTTCCGTGGGGTGCTGACCTTTGAGCCCAGACTCCTCTGGCTTGGTCCCCCACAGAGTCATAAGTCCCCCAGCAAACCTGCTGTGTCATGGATCAATCTCTTGACAAGCCACAGCTCCCTGTTGTTATCCATGAACTGTGAGGGAACACCCACTCCACCACTGTCTTCTCCATGGGCTGCAGGGCAACTGCCTCTCCAGCACACAGAGTGCCTCATTCTCCCTCCCTCCCTCCCCCTCACCTTCTTCCCTGGCCTTGGTGTCCACACAGCTCATTGCATCTTCTCACTCCCTTCTCTGGTGGCAAAATGTGTCTGCCTGCAGTTTTTTTCTCCCTATATGTGATTCACAGAGGCGCTGTGACCATCACCAATTGGCTCAGCCTTGGTTAGCAGCAACTCTGGCCTTGAATTGGCTAATATTTACTTTCTGAGGCCTGCAGAGAGGTTCTAACTGCTGCTTGCAGAAACTATTTATCTCAGCAGCACAGCTGCGCAAAACTGCGACACTGACATCAGATGTACTTCACTATCCAGCTGCTGCGAGCACAGGTCTTCAGTGACCTGATAGAATGACCTAACATTATACATGCAGTCTCTACCCATCCACCACATTTTACAACACCCCTGGAAGCAGAGCCTCCAAACGCATACTCTGGACAGCCCTGTCAGCACCTGCTTTGGAGCCAGAATGTCTGTGACTCTGGTGAAAGGTACAGCCCAAGGACAGCTCTCACGCAAGCAGCAGTTACAGTGGGGTCAGAAGCCTTGATATCCTGCAAGAATTAACTGCTTAAGAGCACATTAATTGCCATAAAGTGTCAAGACAGGAAAATTGACTCTCCATATGCCACTTAAAACAAGTTGGGTTTTTCCCTTTCTTTTAGGATTTTTAGTTTGTTGGGGGTTTATTTGTTTGTATTTTTAAAAAAGGTGCTTGTATTCTTTCACTCATTTTCTGGTTCACAAATCTCCAGAATACACTCAGTTCACATTTTCAAGTTGTTTCATACACTTATGACATTATGGCTAATAATCTCATTTAATCCCTACTACTTAGACCTTGGAAATTTTTTAAATATCTGCAGACATGCCATATCAGTGCAGACAGCAGCCACCTTATGTACCATTAGCTGCTCAAAATTCCCTTATAATGGAAGTCCTATTTGCTTTTATGTTGTCCTTTTGTTCTCCAGTGGTAACAAATAACAGTAATAATTTATTTCCTCCTGACTAGTTCACCCCCAGATCTACCTGACTTTGCTGAACAATGGAGCACAAGAGTTGCAACCACTTTCCTCCCTCCTAATTTCACTCAGTGAGAGATACCAGCATTCAACTGTGCTCTGTACAGGTTGCTCGCCCATGAATCTGTATTGGTCTGGTTTGTGTCATTTCTCTGAAATACAATGGCCTAATGCTTACTTCACAACATAGACAGATATTCTACAAGATGTAATTTTTACTCAAAATAATTTAATGAAGATCTGTTAATCATTTATAGGACCTAGGTTGTTTCATAGAACTAAAAAACCCTAAGTATTTTGCAAAACTTTTTACACACTGTTTTTCTGGCAAGTGCAGTTTAGTTATATTCAGAAAGTACAATAGTTATTACACAGCTGTAAGAGGTACCATGCACTGGAGGCCAGGTCCACAAGTTCACACTTCACATCTGAGCACCATTTACTACTACTTCTCCTGCCTCTACTCAGTACTTATAAAAGTGGTTTTCATGACTAAACCACTCTGTTGTATATATTTACTGCTTCTTCTAGCAATACATCTGTCTCCCAGGAACAGCAATATTTACTTATAGACAGAGTATTCTGTCACAGTACAAAGAGAAGTGTTACACTTATGTATGAAGAAAAATGGAAGAAAAAAGGATAAAACTTTGAGCCTTCCTGAGAAACTGCCATAAGATTAGATGAATTTTGAAAAGAATCTTTTCCCAAATTGTTTTAATTAATCATCATCATGCATGGAAAAAATGGCTTATGGTCCAAATAAAAAAAAATTACTATGCAAAAAAAAATTTGCAGTCCTGTTAACACACCAGGTACAAGAGTAGCTCTGAGGGCTGATGAAGTCACTTCCCACAGTTACTTTTTAAGACAGACAACTATTAGCCACAAATGCAAAGCCATACAGCTTTCCTCCCTCACCCCAACATGCACCATAAAATAATATTTGTTCTCCAAAGCGCAAGGAAATAATAGCAGTTGGGACAGGACTCTCACAATGAGAAAACCATATTTTCTCAGGGATGTGTTCACAGATGGGTGCTTTACTGGACAGACTTCTTATCATCATCAATAATCTCTAGCCAGCTTACCCTGCTCTTATAATTCTTGACTGGTTGTTGAATATAAAGTTCCATCCTCTTTTCATCAACCCATGTACCAGACAGCCTAACTTCAGAGGCCTTGATATTTCACACATCATCCATTTAATTTATAATAAATCCTTCCTTTTATATCTGGGGAATTTTATAATATTTTGGCATTGTTTTCAGTCATTCTACTCTCAACATTAGTCGTCTGCAGCCAGACCCCAAGGAGGGCAGAATTTCTCTTCACTGCTATTCACCACCTTTACAGCTAAGGCTAGGTCCATCATGGGATTTGAATCTAAAACTAAATACTGAAGTCTGAGGGCTCCTCTTATTTACCACAGGGAAAAAAACCAACAAAACCAAATCACAACAAAACCCAACACACAAACCCCAGCATTTGGAAGCATTCAAATGAGGACAGGGCATATGCATGCTAAATGTGTCACCAGTACTGTCAGAGCTGCCAAAGAAAAACATATCAATAGGATGTGGGCTATATGAACTCAAAGGCCAGAAATTTTGTAATGCAACTGCTGAGATTTTGTTCATATCACATGATTTCAGGAAGTGCTACTTAAGCAGACTTCAAACTGACAAAGAGAGCCCGCAGAAGGTTGCTTATTTCAATACTTCATCTAAGTGTACATCTTATCAGACAACAGTGCTAAAGAAAGATCTGTAAACTATCTTGCTCAAATGTCATTTAAGTAGCAAAAATAAATCTTGCTGTAACAGTGCAGAACTCAGCACAGTGTAGAGCTCACCACAGTGTACTCTCTCCACTGTGGTGATTTAGATGGTGGTGGCGGTGCTTATTGTTCCAGGTAGAGACTGGATTCACTGTGACATGGTGGGAAACACACAACAGTGAGGAGAATACTCTCTTTGCATTGTCAGTACACCAGATGTACTCAAAGAAAGCAGGTACATTTAAGAAACTGTCTTTTGAGTATGTTTATGTTATAACTTAAGTCTGCTAATTTTCTCCAATATTTGAGCCTGAAGTTTTCTGTGCATTTGGGGTTACATTCCATATATTCCATCATGTACTGTTAATATAAAGTCCATGCTTTCTGTTGCCAGATACAGTACAAACCCTATGATTTTATTCATTCTGCATCCCATTTCTACAGAAAAATACCCATCTTTCCTCTGAACAAAATGCTTTTCTTAGCAAAAGACAGATACTAATCCCTAGTAGAACTTTTCGTATCACACATTATCACTAAGAAATCCAGTTCTTTTGAAGGGGCTGAAGTTAACAACTTTCTGAACTGTTCCTTCCTTTAGCATACTGCACAGACATCCACCATATGTATATCACAGCATCCAGCCTTAGATTATGTCACTGCTAAAAATCAAAGGTCTGTCACTCTTCATTTTAACAACACATATGCCACATGCATAATGACTGCAACTCCTTTAGTTTGGCTCATTTAAATAATATATTTGGTTAGAAACTAGTGGGAGAGACAAGATACTTCAATTATCTTGGATTCCACCACTGATACCAAGGAAGATGTAATGGTTGCAAATAATTTTATTTATTTGTTTAATTGCAAATAAGTATGCATTCTCTAACATACTTATATCTAGAGGATGCTTCAGCTCAGATGAAATTCAAAAGATTTTCATTTTTCAGAATTACTGAGCATGATGGAAATTATTCATTAAAAAATCCTTTTTTTAACTGTGTACTTTTACTGAGAATTCCTTTATTATTACAATAAAGCAGTTGCTTTTACAACAAGTTAATACAAGTGTTCTGCATCACATAACCAGTGGTACGGTGCATGTCCATTAAGAAATTTATTTCATATCCTCTACAGGTTTACTTTTACCTGCATCATGCATTTATATGCTTTTGCTGCAAGAGTTTCATAACTCAGTTTCCCAAACTGAAAACTACCACCCCAATACTGCTTTCTTAAAAAAAAAAGATTAAGGTGAGCTGAGAGATCCCACTAACATAAATACAATCATCTGAATTTTGGCTGCATATTCCACCTATTGTTTACAAAATTAAGATCTCCCAACTATATATTGAATACAAATGATTCAACTTAGTTTCATTGTACACTGTCATTATAGCTGCAAACATTCTGGCTATCTACCCACCTTATTTGCTCATCTATAGCAAACTGAATAAAAGCACATTATTCTGTGAGGAATACAACTGATTTTTTTTTTTTCCACCATATCCTTTTGAAAAAATCTTGAAAACATAATTACGTGATTTTTTTTTCCAGTATGTTTTCCCTCAAATCCAACTGGAAAGCTCCAAAATAGTATAGTATTGCTGCTTACCTAACACCAACATCAGCCATAATTAAAGCTCTAAGGCAGCAATTGGAAGATTTTACTGGAGGCTAGTTCTATTAATAGGTACAGCAAAGACTGTGTCTTAATACTAAATCATTAAAAGATGTAGCATTCCCAGTCTTCTCTGTCTTGATCACACATTAAGTCTTTGAACTAGACAATATTAGGCTCATCATTTAGTTTCTCGACAGCAATAAATTATGGCGAAACTAAATCAGCTGTGGTCCTCAGTGCACTAATTGTACAAAAAAGATGGCCATTGTGAGGGAGACAAGTTTTCTGTAAACCAGGGAGAAGGAAAATAAAGAGCAATTAAGTCTGAAGAAATTGAGCTGATACCAATATTAGGAGCACAGAGCCTATCAGGGGTACATCATTGGCATTCTGGGCCACAGGATGCTTTTCTCCATCTACAGAGAAACAGCATGGATCTCATTCTTTTCCAGGCTGTGCTGTTCACCAGCATGGAAACATGAGAGCGGAATGGAGATAAGCCCAAAGACAGTATTACACCAGCTGATAGTTCAGAAGTGAAGGCACAGCTGAGAGCAACAAAGCAGACAAGCCAGCACTTATGCACTACTCGTTATGAGGAACCTAGGAAGTTTCATTTGAAGATTTCTCATTTATATTTACCCTTAAATAGAAATAGTGTTGAAATGGCAGAAAATGATATTTTAAAGAAACTGTCCTGAAGCATCTTATTTTCCAGTATGAAAAACAGCTCCAGAACTACAGACTAAGTGGTTTTCTTTAACAATATGTTTATTACTAAACTATTTCTACCTAATTCTGAACTTCACTGCACTGCTAATAAACAGGACCTGCTGAAAACATTTGTAAGCTCAGTAAGAAAGATACATAGCACTCATTACACCATTGCCATTAAGGATGTAAAAAGACTTGACTGATACCAGCTCTAAATACATATGCAGCTCTGTAAGCTGCCTTTAAAAATTTCATACGTGTCAGACATTAGAGCAGATGTTTATCTTCTACGTATACATAAAAGCCCATGTCTCCCTTTACTGAATGCCTTAGCTTTACAAGGGCCTTGTTGGAAAGTACAAGAAATGTAGGACTGGATAACAAATGTAGATTTATATTAGCTGTAGTCATAAAAATGTACACTGACGTGAGTATCTGTCAAGCATTATGTCATAGAGAAATCTAGTTTCGGTTTTAAAGTAAACGATTGTATATTCTGAAATGAGAGCACCCTGTATTAGTCATTTCCATTAAAACTATGAAGTAGAATTGCCTAGCAACCATGAAAATGAATTCAGAGATTAAAATAAATACCGTGACACTGACAGTGCAACTGCTATTCTATCCCAACAACCATAAAGACACTTCAAAAAGAGGCTAGCATTTCCTTAATTTTTCTTAACAAAGGAAAACCAAACTATTTGATAAAATGAGTCATAATGGACAAAAAATAAAAACAAAACAGTCAATGCAATTGCATAAAGCAAATGCAAATAATTGCCCTCCTTCTATATTTTCCACTTTAATAACATTATGTAAAAAGTTTTTTCCATATTCTGAAAATAGTGAACTAATCACTGTGGACATTTATAACATGTTATCCCACTTAGAAAAAGGAAATTAGTTTCTTTACATTCATTTAATGCAAGTATTCCATATTTTATTACCTACTAGCTTAATTAAAGACCATGCCTACCTGGAAAAACCCACTGCAGCATTATTACCTACTACTACCCCGAGTCAAACTATTCCTCATCACAGTTCTGTAGGGAAGCCTTTGAATTAGATTTTATCACACAGGTTGCTATGGAAAAAACATAACAGATTAAGGACAGTAAGGATGACTGGAATAATTTAGTTTAATGACTGCTACATTTATATTGCTTGTTACATCTGGGCCATTGTGTAATTCATTGCCCCTGAAGGACTACAAAATGCCTAGTAAAATTATCCCTTTAGAAATAAAAACCCCACATTCTGTAGCATTGCTAAAGTCTATCATCTTGTCAGGATATTAGAATAGAGGAATGATTACAGGTCAGCGATTCCCAAGTAGTAGTACATTCAGACCTCTAGTACCAGACAGTCCATATTTCCTGCTTGAGGTACAGAGTTGGTATGCACTCAAAAAAAAAAAAAATAATCAAGAATTATGAAAGCAAGAACAACCAAAAGAGAGAAACAAAATCCCAGAGGATGTCACAATATTTAGCAATTTAGCAACTGCATCTAATGCAGTTGAGTCTATGTTAAAAGACAATCATAAAAATAAATTGATATGAGAAATAAATCAAGACAGACAAGTAGAAATAACTTACTATTAGAAGGTACCTTCCCAGGCATGGACCTACCAGTACTCTTCTATCATGAAAGAACAGTATATTTCAGCTCTTTGGTTGTGTATACTATCCACAAAATACATCCTTTACTAGCTATATGTACTTTAAAGTCTTCAAATCTGCATATTCCAATCACATTCAAGAAAGGTAGAGATGCTTGAATTGAATTTTAGAAGTTAAGGCTCTCAATAAATAAGTAACAAAGTACTTATTTTCATCTTCTAGCAGAGGATATGATAGGTAATAATGGAAGATATCTGATGGAAGCACCGACAATACAGATGGCATGGGCATGTGAAACAGATCAAAATGAAGAAAATGTTAACAGCAAAAGTTCCCCATGTGCAAACACATCCATAAAGCCGATAAAAGACCCCAAATGTCCACAACAGGTTCCCCTGTGTCTTAAATATTTAATGACTGTACCAGATTGGGAGGGGGAAGAAAAATATCATGTTTGAACCATTAGCATGAGCACAGCTGACCTAAAGGACCTACTCACCACTAGGTTATAATTACTGCAATGTTTTTGCTAGTGAACGATGTTCATAAATCTAGAATAATTTTGAAATATGACATCTCTGAGTAATGATTGCCGGCATGTGTTGTTGACAAGCTGAAAAAAATTTTTTTAAATTTTATTTTCTGGCCTAAGTGCCACATGTTGTGAGTATGGCTGTAGTATATAAGTTTAGTAAACACTTAGCGTAGTCATGGTGATAAGCACTTTTTTTGATTAATTTTATCTGTATGATGGAATAGTATTATAAATCTCACAGATATTCCTCCAAACTACACATAGCTGACAATGGTATCTTTTTCCTTTAAGTTTTTAAATAGCATGGTTTATATGGAAAAAGTCTCAGAAACAAACATCCATTTTTTACATCTGAAACCCTTTAATAACAGAACTTCACAATAGATTCTCAGCTCAAAGGATTTATCAATATTTATCAGGATTTTTCTACTCCACAAAAGGCAGGCACCGAACCAATATGCCCCTTCAGACCTACATTAGAAGACCGAAAAGTCTCACTGATAGTTCACTACAAGAGGACAGCAAAGTTAGCCCTTGTTCTGGTGCAGGCATTTAACGAAATTAATCTTAGATAATCTTAGAAAGCAGACCATAACCATGTTGCAGAGTAAAGGTAAAAAGGTCACTAGTATTGTGCTTTGGGGAAAATTCCATCTGCACAGCAAATTTGATGATTAGTTTGGTTTAGGCACATGAACAAGACACACTAGCAAAATATTCCAATGCCACTAGAAAGTCCAGCATACCCTGCCCATGAATAAATCCAAATTCTAATGATTCAGAGGAAAAACACAAACCGAAATCCTTCAAAATTAAGATGGCCATGAAGAAAAGAATAATTTCCTGAACCCTGCAAATAGCCAGAGTCCTCAAAGCATATTAATCTACAGTAATACCATGAAAAGCAAACAAAAAGTGCCACAGCAGATCAACAAACTCCATTTAACCTTCCTTGTAGTCTTCTCTCAGACCCTATTAAATTGCATCATCATATCCTCACAGGTTTCCTGCCAAAATTCTGACAGCTACATGCAAATTACTCCATGGCATTGTTAAGTCTTAATCTTAAAGACTGTGCATGTGTTTCCTTTCTGCTTATATGAATAATTGGTATAAAAACAATGGAATTACTCACACTAACAGAATAACAGAATAACAGAATAACTACAGGACGTCAAATACATACTTTTATGTCTTTGCGCAGAACCTTGGTCATTATTTCCCAAATTTTGAAGTTCCTATGCCTAAAATTTTAGGAGCATTATATTTTCCTAAAATCAAGGGCAATATATGCCTTTACAAGCAAATATTACTAATTTCTCAAGATTGGTGGGTAGTGTGAACAAATGTGGTCCTTAATACACCACTAGGACCATTAATTTTCCACCAAAATGGAAGTACTATTTAGTCTTGACTATTTGCTGCATAAAAAACAAGTTCTATGGTTCAAAGAATTAGATGCCAAGCTATTTATGAACCTTTGGAAAACAAAACACTCATTTTGATCTAGTTCATCCATTCAGTTAAGTAACATGGCAATAAGATGCTTTACAATAGCATGACAACCACAAAGAAAATCTGCAGGTGTTTATAAAGAACTGGAACCTCTTACTAAATGGAAAGGCTGGGGGGAAAGCATGGTTACATTTATTTATAATGTTAAAAGCTTATGTTGATCAGAAGTAAATATCTAACACACTCAGACTATATAATAAGTAAAAGACCATATTTGCATCACTCAACTAGAAATGGGTTTCATTTCTACATAGGAATGGTTTATCAACTCATGAACAAAGGCAAACCATGTTAAGTGGGAAGCATTTCACACTAAAGCTACTCCGTTTAAAAATCAATAATACAACATTCAATAGTATAATTGAATACCTTTATGAACAACACAGTGGTTAGTAGTCAATGGTCCCTTTCTGAAGGCAATTTCAAACATTTACTGTTTTGCATATTGAGTACTATTTACAATAACATAGCAACATACAACACCAGTAAGTTCAAGAACATGTTCTTTACTGATATATACCCTTTATGTAAAATACTATCCTTTGAAAGTTTATAAAGTTCTTTTATTCAAATTTAAGACGTTATTGATTTTACCATTATTATCCATAGAAAGAAAAATCTGTTCATGGACATCTGCTTAATTAAGGTTTTTTACAGTAGACAAATCCAATAGCCAGAGAGCTTGAATTTGGACTCATTGCACCTGGTAGCAGCTAAAGCTTCCCATTTTTACTATTGCAGCTACCTGACCTGTTTAACACTATACTCATGTAGGGCATGGAAACATTTGCCTGCTCTGAGTGACAGCAGCACCTCCTGCTCAGTTGTTCCCCACCTCCTCTATTGCAAAGGGCACATAGAGAGTGTAAGCATCCCAGAGACTAGAGCCAGCCTCTGAGTGGCACCATGATTACAGTAAATAATCTGTGCAGGATAATGTAGTTGGAAATACTATCTTCACCACAGAGGTCATAGAACAAGCAGGTCAGGAAAGAGAAAGTCATTGCTGAATATAAATCACTTTGTGCATATGACATGAGGACACAATATAGTATTTAACTGATAAGAGGCAAAGATTAATTTACTGGAAAGGTTAAGGTGACTTTAGGTTGTCTATTGCCATTCACTAACAAGGAAGGCAATCCTCCATTGAATGACTTCACAATTAGTCAGGTAACCCACAAGCACTCCTGTCAGATCCCTCTTGATCTTTCACATATATGCCCCCTCTGGAAGAAGTGTCCTATCTTTCTAATAAGTCAACGCTAGCTCTCCTGTACTTTGTAGATGCTCTGTTTTATTACTTGAGCTGTGTTGTTAGTTGTCTGTATCCAATAGGAACATCTCACAATTTTCAGTTCTTAGTAGTATTACCAATGATTTATCACAAAACTCAAAATATAAAGATTATTCAGAAAGGAATCTACCAGTAAGCTATGTAAATATATCTTTGGCAGAATGCCATGAAATTCAAGGTGTTCCATTGACTCACACATCAGATTCTTAGGCCATTTAGGCTTTGTGAGCCAAAATGTATGACTTCTTGGTCTTTTGGGAAAATTGGAGATTACCAGGTAAAACCTGAAATACAGGAGGCTTACTATCCTCTGCAATGTATATCTATAACTAGTAATCAGACTATCTGCAAATTTCTTTGGGTTTTTTAGCATGACAAAGGCTCAAAACCTAGTCCTTTATAAAAAGATACAAAAGTTCTTAGCTATGGTCAAACACATCCTTGAGAGCTACAAAGAGGCACCCCAAGCTCTTCCCACAGCTGTTTTCTAAAGGCTTTAAAATTATTCAAAATTGTGCCAACTGCTTGCTATTGCATACAGCTTAATAGAATAAGAGATGATTGGTGGAGAATCGGGGGTGGCAGGCTTTGATGAATTACATAAAGAAAACTAAGCTGAAACACCAGTAGTAGAGGGTGCCACTACACTGTGGAGCATCCCACACTGTCTCTGTCACTTTGTTAAGCAAGGATACACCAGTACCAGCTTTGTTCACCAGAGAAATTACACCAACAGGTCAACTGGGATAACTCTTTTCCACAAACATGAAGGGCTACTTCTGTTTTTCCAACTAAGAAACTAGAAATGGCATGAGAGGAAGTGGTTTTAAGTTGCTTCAGAGTTGATTTAGATCAGATATTAAAAAAGATTTCCTCACTGAAAGAGTGGTCAGACATTGAAACAGGCTTCCTAGAGAGGCGGTGGAGTCACCATTCCTGAATGTGTTAAAAGAGTGTAGACATAGTACCCCAGGACATGATTTGACATAGTGATGTTGGACTGATGGTTGGACTTGAATATCTTAGAGGTAATTTTCAGCCTTAACGATTCCATGATTCTAAACCCCTCCAAAGGTCTTTGAAACTTTATTGCTTATTCCTCTCCACCACATTGCCTCTCTTCAACCTCTCAGGACAACAATCTCTACCTTTTTCCCATTTTGCCTTAATGCAAAGCAATCCCTGCTTAATCACTTCATTATGCTACTATACTCCCTTCAAATTCCTCCATGTCCAATTTCACCTATATAATTTTACCCTGCTGCAGATCAAGAAGTAGGATATGACCATCTATGACTTAACAAACATGTAGCACTTGTCATCTTATATTGCATGTTCCCAGAAGAAATTTGAAATATTTTAGAATTTTATTCTCATGCCTTCCAAATTCTAAAGAGAAAGTGCTTCCACAGAAAATTGAAAAGCAGAACAGTCATAAAGAGGTGGGTTTCTGGGGGTTTTTTGGTGGGGTCTTTTTGGAAAATAAAAAAACATACTCTTGGGACACAAACAGGAATATACTGAGAAGTTATGAATGCTTACCTGAATAGCAAACTATATTTTATTTGAGTTTTATTTACACTGTGGCAGTAGTACCTTCTTTCAAAGCTTATATACCAGAACTGCAGTAAAGGCACCACTCCCCTCACACCACTATTAAAAGGATGTATTTTTGTTAAAATAGGTTCAAAATTTACTGTGATGTAAACTGCACACTGTACAGTTGTAGTGATACCACTACTAGAGATAGTTTTTTAAATGCAGCTTCCATTATGTGAACCAAAGAATAATTCTTCAGAAACTGTCCAAGTGCAAGTATCAGGGATATTACTAATGTAAAGAGAAGAGTAATCCTTGCACTTGGTAGTAGCTGTGATATCCTTTGCAAGTTATTTGGAACAATGTTGTCCCAAGATGGGTGCAGCATACATTTTTGGAGGACTACTGAAGTCCCACATGATGACTAGTAAGAAGGAGATTAAAATATTGAGAGGAGGGAGAGAAAAGAGAAAATTTAACCTTCTTGAAACTAGTACATTGTATTATGAGAGCTGGCATGGACAAGCTAACAGAATACTTAGGCCAATTTTAGTTTCAGCAGCCCTCCTTCCTAAGGCCCAAGAATGAATGTGTACAAAAATTCACAGTTCTGATATTTGGTGTTTATCTCTGACCTTCACAATTTTGTTGCTCTGAGACTGATCGCTCTGCAGCTGAGAAAATGACATGCTGGAATTGAAGTGTCTAGTTCCCCACCTACTCCAAGCAAAAGACCTGTGACAACACATCAATGTGGGACTTGCTGGCCTGTCTCAGAAGTCAGTTGTAAGGTAAGGCATCAGCAGGAATTACGCATTTGAATTGAATGAATTGACTAAAAATTCTTCTAAAATAGAATTGTTAATGGAACATTAACTAAGAGTATTTGATGTAAGATCAATATTCACCCTTGCCTTTCTACATTCTGATTTTTAATGGCCATCAGGTGCTCACATGCTGTATTTTTTTATAATATCATACACAGTGTCTATAAATTGGAAGCAGAACACCCCAAACTGTGGGGTTTTCTTTTTTCCTACTTAATCCTCTATATAAATCTATTAGAAGGAGCATATTCACGGTTGTTTATATAGGCAAAGTTTACAGTTTAAAATTATTGTATCAAGAAAGCAAACATTGTAATTATATGACTCCCACAGCATCCCATACATTCTTCCCTGTTGAATTTTAGCGCAGTTGCAGGCAATTCAAATAGGTTACAAATTGCATTGCCAAAAATTGCTTAAGGTACTTACCAGAAACAAATGCATAATCACAACATAAAATGAATAACTGTTAGATATATCAACCTTACAATCCTTCTTAATAAGGAGCCTAAGCACTAAGTATTTTTTCTATAGATACTGCTTTCTCATCACGAAATGCTTTTTTTCCTAGAGTAATTAGAAACCCAAAATACCCCTTTTCCCCTCAAAATAAGCTTTTATTTTCACAATCTGCAGAAAAAAGCTTTTTATAAATTTATATTGCTACTTCGATACAGTATATTCTCAGGAATTTGTATCTAAATTAATAGTCTGAAATATATTAAATGATTTTTTCTCTAAGCATTTGCATCTCCTACTTATGTAATTTCTTATTTCTAAAATAGATTTATAAAATTGACATACAAGTGTCAAAATTACCATGATGACTTAAATTCTCATACATTACATAGAGGATTCCATCTGCCTTAGGGCAGTTGGAATACTTTTTGCCCTTTAAGAATATATATAAAAGTATAATTAGGTCCTATTAAAACTGGATTTTCATGCCTGTGACTAGTATGATGTTAAGCCTGTAAGAAATACAGAGTTTTCTACTATTAACAGAGACATTTCTAGTGTTAAAGATTAAATAAGCAAACAAGACTAAATTTATTTACATCATTATCTGTGAACAAAAGCGTAATGTATTGAATAACATATTAAAACTATGGAACTCATTGCTGCTAATGTAAGAATATTAAGGTAGTCTGTAGTTACTACATAAAGGAGAGTAACAATATTAGAACAGTTACTGCAAATTCATATTGAATGTCATTGCCTTTTTCTTTAATGAGCCTCATTGATTAACTACTATGTAGGCGTATTAAGTAGGAAATATAGCAAGATACTCAGCCAGATGCTAAAATTTATTTCCATATTTAACATTGATTGAAAAGGAAAAATATTTACTCTGTTACTTTGTGATTCAATTGAATGACTACTTTATCTGACATTCATACTAGATACACACATTTTACAGATAAACATCAAAATTAAGTCCACTCTACTCTGAAGGAACTTGTAAAAATCCCATTTGAACACAAGCTTGGGGACCAAGATTAGAACTGAAAATATATTCCCAAAGGAAGTAGATTTACCTCTGCCCATCATGTTTTCTTTAAAAATCAGGCATTGCAAATCCAGCTTTTGTGTGATGAATACCAGACAGTAAATGTCTGCTACTTCCTACTTATAAGGTCAAATTTAAAAGCTATTTCCAAATTGTTCATAAAACGGATGGTACTTCAGGGGTCCTGTAAAACTAGGCAAAGTACTGACATAAAAGAGATCTAACTAAAGATACAAGTATGGCTCACGTTTAGTTGTGGCATTTACACTAAATGACACAAAATAAGTCCCTAGCTTTATTTATGAGTATAGTCTCCCAACAATATCGAAGTGCAAGACAGACATAGACATTTGCTTTTTTTAATTTAACCAGCTTTCTAACAACAGTCAAGTGAGAAACTGCACAACTCATCTTTTAGATTAAAAAAGATTAAGTTAGCTAGCTCTCAAAGGGTGCCAGCAATGTTTTGAATATTTGCGTTTTGGTTTATCTCTTAATATGAAATAAAAATCAACATTTCAATCTAGTCTGTAGTATGCTACTAACAGAGTCTGCCATGTTCCAAAAATTACTGAAGTCAGAGAAAGGAATTCAACCTCTTTGGCTGAAGCAGCAGAAGCTGTGTGTACACATTACTGTAAACACCCTTGATTTCTTATGAGCTCATTCTAAAACTTGCTTAAAGCTCTCCTTTCATTTATCATGACCTGGGGCTGTTCAGCCTTAAGAAAAGAGGGCCGAGAAGGGATCTTATTAATGTTTATAAATATCTTAAGTGTAGGACACAGGGGGAAATGACCAGCCTCTTTTCAGTGGTCAGTGGAGACAGGACAAGGGGCAATGGCTGCAAGTTGAAGCACAGGAAGTTCTGCACCAACGTACAGAAGAACTTCTACGCAGTGAGGGTGACAGAGCTCTGGAACAGGATGCCCAGGGGGTTGTAGAGTCTCCATCTCTGGAGATATGCAAGACCCATCTGGATTCCTTCCTGTGTGATATGTCCTAGGGAGCCTGCTTCAGCAGGGGGGCTGGACTCAATCTCTGGAGGCCCCTTCAAACCCCTATGATTCTGTGATTTACTGACATGCTGTGGAACAAAGAAAAAGCTTTAATAGGCTGCAAATCTATTTAAAACAGTAATTCAGACCAAATACTAACTCATCATTTATATTCTAGCATTCGACCACTTCTTGTCACAATAATATCATAGAATTTTTTTCTTGCTATCCCATCAGTGGAACCTTATCTATGTTAGGTATACTACAGCTAAGAGAGCTTAAGTAAAATTAGCTCTTCCTCATGTTTGCTGCTGTACAAACCCAGATGCTTCATCCATTCCCAGGAATTTATTCTGTAAAGTAATACAAACTACAAAATGAAATTATGGACGAACCATAAAAAAAGCACATTTATCTTCAATTTAGTGCAAGTGGTACAAGTACGGCTGACTGTGCTATACAATGCTTCATTTTCTGAAATAGACATGTGGTGAGAACAATCATGAACTCCACTGTGACAAGTCTCATACAAATTACAATGCCTGCTCTCAAGAAAGTCTTCAATTGGGATGAACGATTGGAGTTGGGGACATCATTGCAATCTTAGTGCTTTCAAAAGGTTAAGCCTCTTCTGCAGGAACCAGACTATCTTTTTCCACATAGCAAAGCTAACAAAGTTTGACGTCATCGTCTTTCAAACACTGGCAGTTGATACCTACCACTGAACCATGCAAATTTATGCATGAGGTTTTCAAAATTGGCATGCAACCCTAAAGACAGCAGTGAAACTTCTAATTGGAGCTGATCTTTTTTGAAAAACAAACCAGTCAAATTACAGGCCTTTGTTAACCTGGGTTTTCCAGATAGCAAATTTACAATCAAAGCTCTCAGCATGTTACAGTTCTAGGCACACAGCATAACATCAGTATTATGGAAATTGCAGATGAGTTGATATTTCTGAGATGTTATTTATTTTTACTTCATTAAAATGTATTTTAGTGTTCACATGTAGCTTACATCTCAGCCAGTCTTTCTACTCCTTCAGTTCCTGGACAGCTACGGGCAGCTGTGTACCAAGGACATTTGAAACCTCCCCAACCTGTACAGGCTTGCAAGCAAAGGAAATGAAATATCAAGGGAAAAAAGGGGGATTGGTGAACAAGTCTTCTAATATTTTAAAACATAAAGTGAATTAACACAAATCATTCCTGTTTTCAGTTTTTCCTGCTTTACATAAGAGAGCTGCTAGACAACAGCATTATCTCAATTTCCTGATGTCAAGAAGAAATCACACTTTCCAAGGCAAATAGAAAGAAAATACTGGGGGAATTGGGGATGGGGGGGTGTGGGGGGTGTGTGTTGGGGGTGGTGGTGCAAGGGGGAAGAAAGAGGAGAATTTTCTTTCCATTTCTGTTTTCCAATCATTACTTTGAACTGTACAGTTTCTACTGATTATTTTCAGGAAACAGGTGTAATATTTCCTTGCTGGCAATTTTTCAAGCTACAACCATAAACAAATCGTAAGTGTTAAACTGGAACATGCAGAGATAGTGTAAACCATTATTTGGAGCCACTATGGTAACAATTATGCTTGTACATATCAATATCTTATTGCATAAGATTGTCTAAAATTACAAGGCTTCTAAATCTGCACACCTCTTATTAAAGCTATCATCGTATTTATGAGATGCATCAATATAAAGTTATTAACTTCTCCAACATGGCTGCTAGCAAGACGTAATGCTGTTCAGTGGGAGGTTCAAAGCATCTGCTGTGAAGAGCACGGGAGTTGATAAGCAGTGACAATTTATACTGCCATTGATTTTAAGGCAGCAGAGGAGAAAAAGAATCAATTCCACTCAAGATGGCAGGAGAATGAAAATTATAATATACAAATTGTAGTTAGTTGCTGGGACACTACAGTTAGAAAAACTAGTCCAGATGACCTGGAACTATACTAAGGATATAAATTGAAAACATAGTAGATAGATCATGGTAAATGAAGGAAAAAACCCACCAACAACCTAAAAAGCCAGTAACTATGAAAGAAGTAACAAGTAATATTTGTAACAGTCAGTATTTCTAAGTGCGAAGTGCAAACCTTAGAAGAGACGTGATTTCATAATTATCCCTATACTTCACTATAATTCCAACATCGGTATCCATGCACACAAAAAAAATTGAAAAATGAATTTTTTTAAATTTTCCTCCTGAATCGCAAATTTTCTTCAAACCCTAAATATTGTTTAAAAGTTGTCATTATTCAAAATGGGAACATGACAGCTTGACATCTCAGGTTAGCAGGTATGGTCACAGCAAATAAGCAGTACCCCTTCCACAATAAGGAAAATTACATATAATTTGTAACCTCTTAACATTCTCCTGTCACTATTTGTGATGACAGCTGGGTACCACTAAAAGGAAAAAGAGACAGAACACATGGCATTGTAAATGGGGGGTGGGGGGGGTAAGTACTGTTAGCTGTTGTAATCACGCTATTTTGAGTGGCTATTGGTCATTCAGCTGCTTATCACATGAACAATGAGGACACAGTTTATCAGTAACATGTTCTTTTAATATCTAAAATTATTCACTCATTTTCCTCTCTGATACGAACATAGGCATTTTGAATTTCACACTGTTTCTTCAGGCAATCATTAAGCAACAACAAAGTATTTTGATTCAGTGGTCAAACAGCTCCATTCATGTGTTTTGAGGAAAAAATGCGTTTCAGACTTTTAAAAAAAAGCATATGCTTAATTTCTAAATGTAAAGCTCACTCAAATAGAACCATACAATAAAAGTATTGATTTTTATCTTTAAAAAAAGGGAGAAGTACACAAGATTTCAGTTATTTCTGACATTTACAAATAACAAAATTCAACTGAAAAAACTGCTGAAATCACAACCAGATACTAAACTATTTATCTTTAGACATAAGTACGTGTACACATGGAGGGAGCACATATCCTCCTTTAGTCTCATGGCTATCTACTGTGCATCTTGATCAAGCCAAGCCCATAAACAACTGAAAGATGCATTCTGTCTAAATGGGTCACTTATAATGAGAAAGCATGACATTTACATGTAGAAACCAGATTGATCAGGGAGCAGAAAAACAGAAAATGGCATCAGCACAGACAAAAATATGCCTTTACAGTCAATTTCCATTAAATGATTTGGCAAGTTCCTAAATCCTCCTCAAAAATGGGTGTGAATTCAAAATTTGATGCAAAATGAAAAGTATACATGATTTTATGTGCAAATATTGACTAGGAGTACCCAATGAAAAAAGCCTTGGTTCCTTTCATTACTGTAGTGTTGCTTGTACAGAATAAGACTTAAGAGAAAAGACTAAAGCCACTATATTTCTCGGAGATTCACAAATTAATAAGCAGTCTGCAATATTTTTAAATTGCACGTATAAGTGCTAAGGCATCCCATCACGTTCAGTTGTTTTCAACTTGACCAGAAACAGTGGAACAGAAATGCTCTGTACATCTTGCTAAAGCAATTTCAGCTGCGACTTGCAAAATGAATTTCAGCAAGATGCAAATCTGCACAAGGAAAATATGAGAATTGTAGCAAGGCTGCTTCATCACAGCAAATCAGAAGTGGAAAAAAGGAAGATGGAAATTTCAATACTGCCTATATATATGCGTATACACACACAGAGAGCATATACCCCATGTCTTTGTTCAGTCTGGACTACCATTCAAGGTGCAAGTACTGGTAACATTGTTAAATGCCCAACTGCAACTGGCTCCAAATATTGTGCGAGTAGCACTCTCATAGCTCACACCAGAATCCCTTGACCCAGCTAGACAAGCATGAAAACATGAAATAAATGATGGTTAACAAAGACTGGTCTGGGAAGCAGGCTGCATTAAATGCTTGCAATATTATTAGCATAGATGCAAAATATGTTATTTAAATTCTTTTAGTACTAGATGTCAGGTGATAATCACTATATTAATGCTAGGGGCTATTGCAGAGAGACAAATGAACTAAATGGTATAGGGAAAGAAAGAAAAAATCCTTCCCCCCACCCCCCCCCCCCCAATCTGCCACATAAGGCTATTCAGTAACCTTACAGCATGCTGCTAAAGGAAACAAGGAACTGCAAGATAATTATCTCCTTACAAAGAGAAAGCAATTTTATCACAATACCTTTCTGTGTTTGTCCCTCTTCCATATTCTCTTCCATGGCTACCTTTCTTCACTAGAAACGGCTACAGAGAATTAATCAAAAGCTTCAGTCAGATGTAGGAAAAAGTGTGGATTTTTTTTTCCCTGGGAAGCTCCAACAGCAGAGGCTTAGGCAAGTCCTCAGAGCTTAGCTAAGGCTCCCTCACTCTCCTTGTTTGCTGGGAGACAGGCTGTCAAGTGTAATTTCATTCAAATTACTCTTCCGTGAAGATTATCAATTTTTCTTCTCAAAGCTGCCCATTGTGTACCACTGTAAGCAGGTATTCAAATGAACAGCCTGTAAATTTTGGGGGGAAATTTGGTCTGAGCCCTTATGGCAATGACTCCGATTCATAAGCCTCACTTTGCATATAAAGCAGAAAAAAGAAATTGATGTTTGTATTGAAATCTGTTTTAAATTGCTAACAGGCTGTACTGAAAACAGATGGAGGGGTGTCCTCCTAACGGGAGGCAGACCACCAACCCATAATTCCCCCTATTTGCTACTGAAGTGGGAAAGCCCAGATGCCTGTGGGTTCTTTATGCTGTATTACTTGTCTTTCTCTCTCTCTCTCCCCCGCCTCTCTCCCCCCCCTCCTCCTGTATCAGCACATCTAAGAATAATATGACTCTTCATTCCCCTCTTTCTCATATATCTGTATCTTCTGGACCTAACAACAAATATAAATTATTACCCTTATAATATTCTAGAAGACATCTTTATAACTGCCATTTTGAACGCAACTGTGTGTTTAATACACAGCATTAATTGCTGCAAATTCCATGCAGTCTACATGCGATCTGTCAGTGTCAAAGCAAACAAATTTAGGGACAGCTCAGAGATTTAAAACACTAAGTACTTGCATCAGTTCTTTTTCTAATTGCTAATATCCAAAATTAGCTGGAGATTTCAGTCCCTAATAAAAACCTGGACCTTCTTAAAATGGTGAAGCACATATGTGGGGATGTATGTGAAGAAGCATGTACAAACATGCATGCTGTTTTGAATTTGCTCAAGGAAAGCATAGGTTAAATACACTGTGAGGGCACCTACTCTTTTGGGGAGCTCTGCAGTCTGATTTGGAATGCAAATTGGGCTCTGCAGTCTAGCAATAAATTAGCATTTTTGTACCTTAGTCTACAGAGTAATGTAACATCATTTTAAGACTTTCATTATTTCACCAAAAGTGATGTTCCAATACAAGCATTTTTTTCTTTTTTTTTCTTTTTTAACAGTTTCCACCTCTCATCCTTCTGGGAAAAAAGTGACTAAAACCTACCAAAAAACTAATATGGCTGAAAAATCAATCTAAATATAAATGATAAAAAGCACATCTGTTTACTTTATGCTATCTAATTGGATTGACCCAATCATTCCTTCTAAGTCATGAAAAAGAAAAAATGCAAATTTTTATAGGGTTTGGGTGGGGGGGGGGTGGGGGGGGTGTTTATTGGGGTTTTTTATTGTTGGGGTTGTCTGGGGTTTGGTTTTGTGGGGATTTTGGGGAGGTGTTTAGGTTTTTTTTTTACCTGTTTGTATATAAATCTGTTTATGTCTGTTTCACATAAGAATAGTTTTTATATATGAAATTAAGTTTTCATATACAATTAAATTACCAAATGCATATTTGTTTAGTTACCCAACGCATTTCCTACTCCTTTTTTCTTTTTAAAATCACCTTTCTAGGGCTCTATTTTCTGTAATAGCTGAAAAACAGTGATCAGTTGGTTTAGCTCAGATCTAATTGATCATTTCAAAATCAACACATAGAAACTGCATATACGCAGGGAAGTGCTGTGTGCACTTCGACATGTTCCATCTTTCTGGGAATTATTTCTCCAGCCAGATATTTTAAAAAAGAATATCTCCTGTAAAGCAGAAGATCTCCTGTGCAAGTCTCCCTCACTATACCTTTTTCCAAAGTATTTCTCTCACATAAGCATTAATAAATCTTCATATTTAAAAAACTGTCTGGCAAAGATCTTTCTTAGGGTGAAAATTGCTTCTGAGCTTTGTTTCTTGATAGCACCATATACTTGAGATAACCAACCTCTTCGACAGAGATGTTTGCAAAAAAGGAATCTGTAAGTTGCTTAGGAAAGCAAATTACTATTTGCCTTGAAACAATAATAAAACTGTTTTAAATATAAGAAAACATCAAAAAGAAGGCTGGAAAGAGATAAGTAGGAGAAGATACAATAAAGATTGTAAAGTCATGAGTGACATGGTAATGGTGAAGAACTTGTAAAATAAGAGAGTTGCAAAGCAGACTTCAAAGAAAACAAAAACATAGTGCATACACGGTGTGTAGACAAGCTGTAGAACTTCTAGCAGCAGGGGCTTGCCCAAAAGAGCAAGGAGAATCTGAATTACCAATTCATGAATGTAATGTTGCACCTCTGGATCAGGATGTCCAAGCTACAAATTCTTGTAGAGAAAGCAGAGGAATATTCTGTGGAAACATTTTGTCTTTGTCATGATTTCTAAGACAGACTGCTTTTGGACACAAACATATGAGAGTGTGGACTGAGCAAATCCTTGATCTATTCCCCACTGTGGTCATTTTCACCTCAAGTTCAATCATACCTTTAATTTTAGCAATAGGATTGTTAGCTTCCAAAAAAGCCCATGCTCATATGTCAGAGGTTAAGGTGAAGTTACAGTAACCAGTGAAGCATAGACTAGTAATGTCAAAGAATAGATTTGAGCTTTCCTCCCAACCCCTTCCAATATTGTTTTGCCTGTGGAAATATTATCATACAGTTACTAACAGTTCCTCCTGTTAAACATCAACTCCTCAAAACGTGTCAAAGCTCCTTCTTTAGGAGGACTCTGAGTTTCAGGTACTATTAACCAGTCATCCATTCACAGCTTGCAGGAGAGCATATAGAGAGATTGTGAGAGACATTATGTAGCCTTCCTTCATATTTAGGTGTATTTTATTAACATATTAGTGTTGAAACAGAAATCTGTCTCCTAGATGTTTCTTTAAAAACTGTTCCAAGGACCTTTCAAGATGAAATTATGAATAGGTGTTAATCCTAGAATCAAACCACAGAAAAGCTCTGCAAGTGTTAAGAGGAGTAACAAGCAATACCAGAAAATGCCAACTTTATGTGGTTTTTTTTTTTTAAAGCAGCAACCATAGAGGCTTTGTTTCTTTAGGATGCTCAAACATGTTTATAACTAGTGTTATAAAAGCCACATTAAAGTCACACTGAGAAGCTACCCAAGCTGCTAAGCTTCTGGCATGGACGGAAACTATTTTAGTAGGATCTACATATGACTGTCTAAAACTTGCCCGTAACGTGAGATGAGATTATTGGTGATCATTGGACAGCCATGCCAATTGTAAGTGGCAAGGCAAGGCAGAACATCCAACTGCATAATGAGACTGAATAAACAGTTAATCAAGAGAATAATTGGAAGCTGATGACATTAACAGATCCCCTGGTATCCATTATATTATGATATTATGAAATGTAGTTGAGCACTTACAGCTTTAAACTGCATGACAAGACACCTGACTTGTACTCTCAGTTTTGAATGGCCTTCAAATCAGTTTACAACTCCATCCTTCAATTCTATTGATTTTCAACTACACAATAGTGACAATGTGGTGGAATGATGCCTTGATCAACACATTAAAACATAATTTAAAAGCACAATACTATTTATGTTGTTAATACTACTACCTCAATAACAGAGCCGGAAAAATCAGAAGCCAGCCTGAATTACTTCAGCTATGTTGTAACACTGCTATGACTGCATGAATGAGTTGTGATGGATCTGGGGCATGAAACAATACTCAGAGTAATGTTAGAGGATGCACTGAGAAGCTCTAAAACTTCAAAAACGTGTCTAATTGCCTGTTCTGGGATATGTATTTCTTATTTACAGCATCACAAGATACTTATCAAAATAAA
The DNA here is from genome assembly GCA_022605575.1 of Laterallus jamaicensis coturniculus. Classification (NCBI taxonomy): domain Eukaryota; kingdom Metazoa; phylum Chordata; class Aves; order Gruiformes; family Rallidae; genus Laterallus; species Laterallus jamaicensis. The sequence continues at coordinate 16,632,710 of JAKCOX010000005.1, read as the reverse complement.
CAAAGTACATGAGCCATCAGAGTATAACTCCTGCCAGACACTCACACAAGTAGCCAAAGAAGGGAGAAATGCTTAAATGCATTAAAAATTATCAGAACTAGTGGGGAAATAGAATGTTAAGGTGGGAAGGAAGCAGAAGGAAAATGTAACATTAGTAGTATATTGGTTTTTATAGCAATGATAATATATCTATAGTTCTACAAATGGCAAAAATAGTAGTTTTGAGGAAATTACTTTGTTCTAGAGGAATGAAATACTAGTTTAAACTAGAGAGTTGTCAAAAAAATAACAGGATGGTATATATAACAAAGACAGTTCACAACAGACCTTCACCCCATACAAGCAAGTCTATTATGACTTAAAGATTCACATACTGACTGATAATATCAATCATTGTTTGCTAAACAGAATAAAAGACATTATATACGAAAAAAAGAATAAAAATGTTTGAAAGGCTATTACAATCCTATATGCTCTCATGTCTGGGTGTTACATTTAACAGATGTGTAATGATATCCTTTCTTTAGCAACCTTAATTTATTCTCATTTGTTTCTACATCCTTCTAAAAATCTAACACTTCTGGCAACAGTGATTTTACTGAAGAGGAGAGTGTGAAGGGGAACTCCTTGCTTATTATCTCACTATATACCATACTAATACCAACTAACATCATTATCAGGTTCAGAAAATTAACACCCTTGAAAATTCTCATTTGGTTAAAAAAAAATTTCTTCACTGAGAAAATCTTTCACCACTGCATATGACATTCAGTCTTAAAATAGATAAGAATTTGCTCCTCCCAGTACTCAAATATGTATTTTACATGTGCTGTGGGGGAAAGATCATAAAAAACCTGATTGATAGGACCTCTGATTCAGAATACCAATCTTAATATACTTCTAGACTATTATCTGTAGCTATTATGAATATTATGCATGACTAAAAACATTCAATCTGAATGAATATGTTTCATTATTATTTTTATCTATAGAATTTTGGATTTGAAAATAAATAAATTTTTCCAAATGGAAGATTTAACTGCCGATACTATTCCCCTAAAACTACGAAGGACTTGAATCATAAGACAATAAGCACAAGAAAAATATGGCTTTTTTTAAACAGGGGACGTGTGAATTAATACCTTGGGGAACAAAAGTAGTTGGCCACATTTACAAAGGATACTGTTACTCATTGGTAAGCTTTAACTGAAAAAGTGCTGATGGTTTAGGGAATAACAGAGACAGATGAACGTTAATGCCAGGCAGTAAAATTCAGGAACATCTCATATACCACATTTATACATAAGAGATTCTAAATTCTATGGCTGAATTCTCCATAGATCTCACTGTCCAATGGCAGCTGGTTGCCCACATCCCTTTTTCACAGCACTGTTATCTCCAACCCCAACCACACTATGATTGTATTCTAAGATTTCCTAATGTTGTAACTATTATTGAAATATGCCATTAGTGCAGAGATGTTGCTGAAAACCAGAGGCACTTCAAAAGATGGCCACAGGCATGGTTAAGGAAAACATCCTTTTAATTTACAAACTGAAACTTATTAGTCTGCTAAATTTAACAAAAATTTAAGAAGCATCTACATTAGGGCAAGTTGTCTACAAGAAAGCAATTCTAATTCAAAGCTGTTCAAGTTTGTCAATATTGCTGGAATTTGAAGCTCAACAAATTCCAAACTGAAACTACATTCAATTTTTTTCTTCAAAACATTAGAGAAGTTCAGCAAAATCGGATTCTTGAACACAAAAATTAAATCAAGATCTAATATTTTCCTAGTTATACTTTTAAGTTAGGTCATATGAATTCTCTCATTAGTTCCTGCATTATGCCAGAGTTTGGACTAGATGACCACACTAGTCCCTTCTGGTTTTTGTAATCACTTAATTAATTAAAGCTGTAATTATGTTTGCTGAGAGATTTCATATCTTAATGTGCTCTGAGATTCCCTTGACTTATGTGGTCTTTGTACTCTGAAGTGTTCATTCAAATAGCTTCAACGTTTAGAGGTCTAATTTATGTAAGAATTAGTTACAGCCAACACCTTCGCCTTTTCTTTCCTTTTCACCAGTCTTTTGGAATAAGTTGCTGACACATTGCAGTGAAAGACATTATTTGCCCCACATGCAACAACAGTACATGTATCTCCCTATGTGCCTCTGTTCTATCAGTCTATTAAAGCACTCAGGTTTCTCTGGCTCTAAAGTCTCTCATGTTCAGAGTTTGTGACGTTTCTGAAAGCATTTTTTGATGCTTTCATATACCTCATAACCCTTTGTCTTGACAAGGAGCTACATCTGCCTCTAAGATAGGAGCTGAGAAGGCAGCTGAGCACAGAACATACAAGACACACACACACACAACGTTCAATTAAAATATGAACAAGTAAGCATAACAGTATGGAAGGAAAGTGGAGGCGGAGAGAAAGAATGTGTGGGGATTTTTGTTGTTCTTTTTTCTTTCCATTCAAAATGGTCCTCAGTATTAGGAACATCTTGCTTCCACATATCAGAAAGAAAAATGTTTGACCCTTGCCACTGGGAAACAGTATCTTCCCATAGGAGACAATGTCTTTCCCTGTGAAGCAGTGTCACGTTTTAGAACTGAACTCATGCTCCTTCGCTTCCATCATGGTTCAGCGTGCATGGCAAAGCTCAAGGCAGCACTACCACATAATTATTTTTGAAATCTTACTTCAAGGTTCACGATTTGTTACCCACACCCTGCCTACAAGATTCCAATTCATCTGCCATAAATTAATCCATTTCTTCTGCTTTCCATTTCAGGCTCTATAGTTCCTCTGCATGAATCACTACACAAAAGAAATAGCCAGGTGACTGTACACATACAGCACACAAACCACATAACAATTAGCTACCTGATAAGTACTGCAGGTAGTCTAAATCAGTAGAAGTTCTCTCTCTTATTCTACAAGTTGAAGTTCAGACATTGTCTTTGATCATGAGTTATTTGAAACAGAATAATCTTTGCAGTTACGCCTTCTGATGTCTGGAAGTATTAAAAATAATAATCAAGCTTACTACTACTTGGCTTTCTACATGATGGAGTGAAAAGTCATATGAAATAAAATTAATGCAAAATGTAACTATGGATGATATACAGCAGATTTAAAAATCAAAAGTCCATCAGAAAAATTCTAATGATCTTATAGACCCGAAGGTGTGATTTGCTCTCAGTAGACACTCAGAAGACAGCTGTGGAAAATTAACTTTTTTAAACAGTTACTTTTGAAAATTGTAAAATTAAAATACTGTTATGTGCATTTCAAAAGAAAGAACAAAATCTATTTTGTCTATAGTCTAATTTATAGTAACGGTTTTCTCATAAGAAGAGCAGTACTTTACGGCTTCTCATTAACCACATGGAAACATTAATGAACATTACGCATCCAAGATCATCCACACACCAGAAAGTGCATGGGAGGCACAGGTGGTGTGCTGAGATCATTTTGCTTCAGAGCTGTTTCCTGTCAGCTAAGGTAGACTACTGTGGAAGAGTCAGCTGAGCTTTATGCAGTATAAGAAACCAGAAAAAAAAAAGAGTTAGAACAAACAAGCTGTCCTTGCAATAGCAGTGAAAGTTTGGTTGCTAACGAGTCCAGATACCCCACTGCAGACTCTTTTCTTTGAGGTCTGGTTAGAGAGCAACTACAGTAGCTTCTTTGTGTAGATGCCAGCTACATTTCTGCTACCACTGGCCTTTTCTCTAACTGCATCCATTTCATCTGAGCTCTGAAGGGAATAAAGAAGTAAAAACAAGCCAAAAAAAGGGAGATTAGCAGGAGAGTAAAATAAAGAAATATATAAAAGGCTGCTGGGTGGGTCATCCCACAGGCACAGAAAGCTCAAGGCTCATGGAGATTTGTGAAGCTGGCAAGATCATACATAATGTTTAATGTTTATTTTAAGGCCAAGTTTAGTTGCCTGTGTTTACTTGTTAAAACCGGAGAACATCACATATATTCAATTTGTAAAATAATTCAAGTTAAACTGTAGTTAGAACAGTTTACCAACTGGCTTTTTACTCCTTAGTATGGCCCCTTATGAGCAACGCACCACTATTTCTGATAGCCTACATTTGGCAAATATATGTAATCTAAAACTGACATCACTCTCATCCTTTTAGAGTAGCCTATGGCCAAAAAAAAACCCACCCCAAACCAAAAACCTAAAATGAAACATTTCTGGGGAAAAAAAAAGTAAAGTAAGGCAAAAACCCACACGTAATAAAAAAAATAGATACTAACTCTGCTAGGAGAGAGAGGTTGCTAGAGGTGAAGTCAACCTATAAGTACCTGTGTGCTTTATATGTTGTCTATGCATATACATATGTAGGTATATAAATATAAACCACATACACATATATACACACCTGTGCAGCTCTATTCAGTTGCAAAATATTCAGCAAGACCTTTCTGCAAAACACATGCCCAGCAACAAAAAGCATGTAAATTGTGTTCTACCAGAACATACATCAAATGCTGCCCTGCATTCCTAACGCCACCCTTTGTCATTCCTAGAAAATCAGAGGGAAAGATTTAAAAGTCAGAACTGAAATTGACTGTTCGATTACATGCTACAAAAGAGCAGTTTATAAATATCTTCCATGAGCACCGGTTTAGTGATGCCGGTTCAAACTCCCTGGATCCTGTAATCCCTTTTTTAATCTCTGTTATATACTTAGTGCCTTTGTAAGGATCAAAGTAGCATACAATATCCTTATTATGCAGCAACCTTGTAACAGGACAGGTTGGGGGAAATAAAGATTTTTTAAAAAAAGTTTTGTTAGAGCAGCACATTTTGGGTGGTATTCAAGCAAAGATTGCTTTACAAATTCTAATTGCAATCTCTTAATGCAACATGATTAGAGGATCTTCTTAAGCTGGAAAACTAAATCACATAAATGGATTCAGATCAGTTTTCAGATGACCAAATAAAAAGAGTTCCCACAAAGAGAGTAAAAGCTGTTGATTAGAATACAGCAATCCAAACCATATTTTCTGAATTATCACCCTTATAGATTAACTGTTTCTTGTTTTAGGTATCAGACATCTCTAAACCTTCTTGGCACCTTTTAAAAATCTAGCATTTATCTTCTATTCACAACACTTAACATACAAGCACAAAAAAAGACAGATTTTTTGTTTTTCCATTAAGAGACAGGTGTGAGTCACAGTAATTAGAAAACTCTTCCTAAAATTGTGCAATTGGTTGAGTCACCATCCCTGGAAGTATTTAAGACACATATATATGGTACTGAGACACATGTTTTAGTGGTGGACTTGACAGTGTTAGGCTATCAGTTGGCCTTGATAGCCTTTAAGGTCTTTTCTAACCAAAAAGATTCTATAATTCTATAAATGCATTATAAACAAAGATACTTTACACCTTTCTGAATCTGTCAGCTAACATTGTAGATCAGAAGAATACATATCTACTTCAAAAACTTTTCTAACCATTTAAAAAATACTTTGTCCACTTATCATATAGTACCTAAAAGAAGTAATGAGACCTTCAGGTGTGAAATAATCACCTACACTTTATTTTAAACAAGAAGCTTATTAAAATACTAAGTTATTAATGTGGGGTTTTATTTACCCTGCACTAACAAGATATTTTATTTACTACTTAAACAATTATTTATGATGCCTGCAATAATAATTGGAATCAAAATATTTCAACTTTGAGCATTTATTTTTAAAGAGGAAGTGGTTTTCACATATGTAAATGTAAACAATTTTCCCCTGAAGACATTGATAAACTAAATGCATGGAAGGAAAACGGTCAGTGAGATGCTATCATTCTAGATTTCAGAAGATCCAGAAATACAGAGTAAAAGCTCTGACAAGACAAAGAATGAGGAATACCAACCATCAACCACACAGGGCACTGCATAAAAAAAGGAAATTTTTAAGGAGAAACAAACAGGATAACTAAAATTAAATTCTCACAAAGGTATAAAGAGTCCTGAAATTCACTATACTGGCAGCACAGTGTCCTAATCTAATGGGAAAGGGTGGCAGCTGGCATGAATAAACATGGCATTTGCTATGGTTCTCTGAACAGGCTGCAGTAATTTCTGACTAACTCTTATAAACTCAAGTGCAATTGTCATTGACTACATACAACTTTCATTATAATATGAACTGTGGAAGGAAGGATGAAATATATCCAGGCAAAGCCAATGGTAGATACAATAGGAAGAGTCTCCCATGAAAGAAGAGATGTTCTATAGTTTGTTTCTGAAGTATGATCTCTTTCAACTTTTCCCTCCTTTTTTTCCAGAAGAAACCTATACATTCAGAGCAGAGGCTCAAATTATGCAGTCTGAATCATGCTTTCTCTCACTCTCTCAATCAACACCATAAAGTTTATTTGCTCATTTTTACAGAGATCACATGCTTACAGTGCTTCAGCTCATTTTAGCATATACTTACAGGAAAAAAAATTGTACAGTGGGAAGCGTGTTTGAGGGCATAATGAAGCATTAGTGATCCTAAGGTATATGCTGACCTCGTTAAGCCTCGCTCACTAGCACATTTCTATCAGCGTAAGTGGCTGCTGAATGAGCCCATGCTACGTCCATGCTTGCAGGTGCTACAGGAGGATGTGCAGATGGTCCTGCCCAATATTCTAACATGTATGACCTGCCCTTCATGGGTGTCTCACACTCTTCAGATGATTTAAAAGCACAGCAGGTGATGAGATAAGCTGAACCTCAACAGGGATGGGATTTCTGTGCTGCATGTCGTGGACACCTTGAAGAGTTCTGTCTGATGCTAAAACACCTTATGGGTTCCTGACATCAGAAGTGAGATAGGATTAACACAGTACTCTCTCTATTTAGTAAAGAGCATTTAGCCACACATATTTGTATCATTTTCCTTACCAAGATCTAGAAAAAACAAATATGAAAGACTGTGTCTTGAAACTGTCTTTAAGCACAAAACCTTTTTTAGCAAGTCTGTTTGGTCAACTATGACACCAAATAGACACAAAAAGAATTGGCCCTAATCGGTAACTTAATTTTGCAATTTACATGTATGAAAATAAACTTGCTAACAATAGCTATTATTTGGTCCAATGCAACTTTTAATTCTTTAATGCATGCTTCATTGGCATGAAAAAGAAGGCATCCTTGTTGACTGAGGCTAACTTTTTATATATGAAGCACATGCTTGGTATCTTCACCAATATTTGTTTCTTCTTCAGCCTTTTAGCTAAATTCTAATGTACATAAAGGAGAAGTAAAAAGTATGATAAAGAAAGTATGTCTGTTCTTTCATGAATCACAACACTGCCAGTACAAAACTAAACTTATGAAGGGGCGACTATAAAAAAGCAAAATTAGAACAAATAAAACTATTTTTAAAAAATTTATATACAAATCCCCATTACCATGGCAACAGAAACACATCACTAAGGGCTAGTACACTTCAGAAGAACTTGTTTTCTTTAACAGAAAGTATACTATCTACTTTAAAACAGATAAACCTTTCCTCTGTAGTCTTCCCATAAACAACCGGATAAGGGAATGCAGGACAAATGTTTTCTTTTGATATGTAAGAAAACCTCACTGCATGGTACCTAAAGGAAAGAAACATAGTTAACTTAGCAATGCTGAACACCTCCATATCTCAGAAGGAAGCCCATGGATTAGTTATAAAAGTATAGAAATTCTTCCTAATTCTCACACGCTCATTCGAGGTGGTTTTATGAAGTTCATTTTAAAGAAAACAAGCCCATAAAGTTTTGCTATTAAGAGACTGTTCTACATTGTTATTTATATATTTCCTACCTCTTTGTTCATTACACATAAGCAACCAATAAACTTTTCACAGCAGTCCCAGTGTTTCACACATTTAAGCACATGTTTAAGCTGTAAAAACAGAGAAATGGAGTCAGTCTCTACTAATGAGGCAAGTATGACAGCCTTCTTACATCATTATAACTGTACCTGAACCATCCCTTTATAGAGATCCCTGTTTTGAACAAAAATTAATTTTATCTTTAGTTACCAAAACATAATGCCTTTCTTCAGTATTAAAAAATATTACTGAAAATGCCACCTTCTTCCTAATGCTATTTCCATCTTGTTAGTCTCAAGAGTTTCTTACAGCCTAATAAATTCTAGAATTTCAGCAACATATCAGGCTCATTAACTGGACAAGATTATTTACTGGACCCCAACTTCCTGCTTTGTCTTGCTAATAGACACAGTTTCAGCACCTAATACAACTCAATAGTATCTCTTTTCATCTTATCAATGTCATGCCAAAAAAAAAAAAAAAAAAAATCTCACTTCAGAGCTTTTTCATTTCTTGTTCTTCCCACTTTCTAGTATATCAACTAGTGGTTCTGGAATTCACATCTAACTCTGCTGTGCAAGGCGACCACTTCTTACCCCCTTCTTTGATTCTTGTCACATTTCCAAAAATAAACCTTTACTATTTCAACTAATCTAAAACAGTGATAGATGATCATAAAGTGCATTCACTACCAAAAAAAAAAAAACTAGGAAAGCATGCTGCTAAGCTTGCAAAATTATGTACTCTGTCAGAGTTGTTCTTGTGCTCCAATTAAGTAGAATGACTACTTGACACATGACAACTTTTGGAAAGATTCATCATATTGCTACATCATTACAATTTTATGTTATTAAATTAAAATTATACATTCTGAGATATCTTTGACCATCAACAGCTAAGTTGCCCAGCATTTGTCTGTCACCACTAGCTTTGTGAAATAGTAACAAGGCCTCTGCTATAGTCAGTGGCATGGCAAATGTCAATGACTAAAACTGATCAATACACATACACGTGCATGCAACTTAAAAGGAGACATCTACTGTAAAAAAGAAGCATTTGAACCTTTGTCCTGGGTTCAGCCCAGCAACAGGCTATGTTAGCCCTGAGAGTATTCCATACCAATTGTGTCATGATCAGGCAGTCTGCCCCCCCCTTTGCAGGGGCGACTCGGGACCCAGGCACAGGAGGTTCCAGGCTGGGCAGGCGCAGTGCCAGTTCCAGGGGTGACTCCGGACCCATCAGAAACTGCTCCGGACCCAGGCACGGGAAGTTCCAGTCTGGGCAGGTGCAGTGCCAGTTCAGGCTTCTCTCTCTCTCTTTTGGATCGGCGCGGCAGGCGGTGGTGAGGGGGGTGCTCGGAGGTGCTGGGCTCGGGGAGTGCTGCGTTCGGGGCTCTGAATCTGAATCGGTTTGGGCACGGCTCAAATTACATAGTGGGGTGAGAGGTTTGCACTGTATATAATAGCACTGTAGCTAGTTGTTTTCATACCTTTCCCTGTTGTTTAGTAAACTATCCTTATCCCAACCCGAGGGCCTTTGGTGTTGTTTTTTTTTTTCTCTTCTTCGCAGCTCCTCGGTTCCCTCCGCTCGCCCATCCCCCACCTCTTAAAGAGGTAGGGGGCTTCTTTTTCTGACCTTTGTGGCCCCAGCTTTTCCGCTGAGGTTTAAACCACAAAAACCTTGCATGGCATCCTTGTAATATATATTGATACATATATTTCATTTATTGTGTTAACTGTCATAATAGAGAATAATTACCATTTACTAAGACACCTATTTAAAGTTTTTCTGGGATATGGAAAGGACACAAAATGCATTGCTGAAACAGTTTCTGTGGTCCAGAGATAAGGAAAAAATCTTGAGGTCAAGCATAGCTGGAAAGACAGCAGGACTGGAGAGTTATTCAAAGCTTAAGTGAAATAGTTAGAGGTGTGCAACTTTGGATAACCAACAGTTGGTACAAGCTGTCTACTCAGTAGTGGGATTTTCAAACTTTTGAGGGCGTACACATCCTTCTGAGACTACATAAAGCAGATGATATGATGCCTCGGAAAGCCAGAATCAAAACTCACTAGACTTGGTGACTAGTGAACAGGTCTTATTGCAGCACCAGGCACACAGGGGATTGCTCCTCCAAGTGTCTGCACCCATTAAAGCCAGATTTCTCATATTTATACAGATTAACTATACATATTCATTACAATTTCTAAGAAAAGGCAGTGATATGCAAATTATTTCCAGGAAGTATTTTAAATTAACTCCTCCCAGATAGAATATGCTCAGTGACACTTAGGCGGTCTTCTGATGGTCTTCAGGGAAGAAGGCTGGACATCTTCCCCGCTCTCAGCGCATGCTCTTTACATATCTTCTCTGGTTATCTGAGCTCAAAAAACACATTCCCTTTCACTGAAAACAAGATATACACTGCTTCTTAATTTGTCATTAGTCTCATTATTTATGACTCCCCGATCTCCTTCTCCCTATCCTGCAAAACTGTTGCTCTGTTATGGGTAAGTTTTGTACCTGCTTTCACAAAACAGCTCATATAATTACAGCCAAATTCTGCTAAAATTCAAAACTCATCTATTCTTAAAACCATGAAAATTCTTATATTAAAGTTATATTAATTGTCTCTTAAGCTACACCTACAAACTATTCAGCATGATTACATTTCATTGAACCAATATGAACTTTTTTTAGAAATGTGCAAGTTTGAAAATTTCGTGTAGGAAATTGTTCACTCAAATTCACTGACGTACTGTCTGACACAGACAGGCTTCCTTCAAAATTCGTTGCCAGACTGTATAAAACATCCCAGCCTCAACTGGAATCCAATGAGCTACCTGCCATTAAGTCAGAGGGAACTTCTGATATGTGTGCATGCCATTAAAAGCTATTTACATATGTATTTGGGAATGTTATGAATATTTAGAATTAGTATGTTCAATAAGAGTAATTCCATGAAATCTGACCTTAAGCAAACTACCAACCTTCAAGCTTATATGCTAAAAACCTAAGGACAGAATTGAAACCTGTTGTATTGCCATTCACTTTGTAGGTCCATAGCATACAGAATAATGTCTGCTTCAAAGATAATAACAACATGCGATTGAAGCACTCAGCAAATGTAGTCAAAGTCCAAGGTGCTCCTTGCTGTCATTTTGTATTATGTATATATTAGTAGCACAAAAACACTGACGTCACACAGAAAAGGTATTTTTCTTCAGGTTGGAAAAGGATGATGAACTACTAGACGGGAACAGCAATAACAAATCTTACGTGCAACAGAATAGCATCCAAGCTTCCTTTTTCTACTACAATTGAGGATAAAAGTAACATGCTTCATTGTATTAACTCACACTGAAGTATAATGTTCAAGGTTTTGCCTCTTCATCATCTCTCACTTTAAGCTTCACTTTGATATTTGTACAAACTAACACAATTGATTTATTTTTTGAAATAAAAAAAAAAAACGAAGAGACACTTGAACTATAAACTGAGGCATTTTTTCACAGGGCAGTAACCTCTGCAAAATACCTCCTTTAACATATTTTGTTCTCATAGAGCAGCTTGTATGTTTCTTCAATTTTATCATGCATCCTTAGAATGTAAAAAACATAGGACAGGCAAGACAGTAAATATAAAGCTCACTTCTATCTTTTCTGTTACATGACTATGTCTGCTCAATAACATGGATGCAGGCCAGTAACAGAGTTCCAGGTACAAAATATGTCATGAGTTACCTGCTCTTCTGAACTCTGTTACACAACACTCTTCTTTTTGAAAGAATAAACTTTATCCCAAAGATATATGTGAAATCAAAGACTCCAAAGTCATGAGACCAGACAGAAAAAGATCTGCAATAATTGCACTTATATTTGGGTATAAATTTATAGAGGAAAGAAATGGTTGACATGCAAAGTATTGGGACCCCACAGCTGTTCAGTTTCTTCTGTTATATCCTTGTTTACATGTTAATTAGTTTAAATCTTACCTCTGAGTACCATACAAAACTATTATTTTTACAGATAGATAATTAAGCAGCAAAAAACTATCCAAGATTTAAAAACAAAAGTAACACCCACTGTAGGGTGTTATTTGTCATTACCAAGTTATAATTCTGCATTAAAAATTGAATAGATAATGTAGAAAATTTCATTCAGAGATTTAAACACTGTTGTGTAGACATGATCATTTTTACCTGAAAAAGGACACAACCTGCCCAGGCTCTATCAAAGCATTACAGTAATTAACTGAATACTTCACCAATTAGACAAAAGTCATATCTTGTCTTCACAAACGAACCCTGAGCGGGGGAGGATAAGCAATGCTACAGTAAGAGAATGACTGAAACAACTTCCTAACTAAATTATATCTTAAGAGCTTCGGACGGAGGAAGCTGAAGAAAAGAGAGAGGAATGGAAAGAGAATGTTTGAAACCAATTATTAATCTAAAATTATTTGGAGACATAAGGGGATTATATGTTCAAATCTGCATACCATTCCCTAAAGGCAACCTGAAGATGCGGGGTTGTTGAATCACTGGATCCTCAAACAGAAAAACTGAGCACTGTACATGAGATGAAGTTTACTGTATAAACATTATTTCTGGAACTAATCTAATCTAACACACAGGTATAATGCAAGGATTTCATAACTGTTTAAATGTTTTCATGAACTGAAAAGCTTTGCTTAACTAATTAAAAAAGAAGTCTCTCTCACTAATTCTTTTTACCACATTCTTTTATGTTTACATGGCTGTTGTTTTTTTTTTAAGACACACACAGAACTGGACTAGTTATAAATCAAGCCTAAAGAAACAACAAGCCTCCTTCTTCATTCAAAATGTTTGTCTAAGTGAGTTATGAGAATATCTTCGGGGCGTTTTTTTCTGCTTCACGTTTTCATGGATAGGCCAATTTCTGCTTCTCCTTTATTTTTTAAATTATTTTCAAGACACAGTCCCAATTTCCTTGACTATCACCATGCCTGCAGCTATCTTTATGGAACAATTGTCAAAACAAGCTATAATATGGTGACTCTTAAAAGCTTTTTTCTAAAGCAGAATTTTGTGAAGTGTTCTTAACAGTATCATTTTAGTGGCAGCTTTTTTGGCTAACTTGTCCAACCTGGCTCAACTTGATCATTGCCATCCAACAAATCAGGCCTCTTGCTACATGCTCAACACCCAAGTTTTGCTGTTTCTCAGTACTTGTTCATTCCAAATAGTCTCCTAGTGGGCCAAATTGCATCCTATTCCTGTGGCTTCTGACCTGTTTAAGACACCATCAGGAACCGTGATGGAGAGCCCCTGTTTATTATTCACCACTCACCATGATCAATTTTGTGACCATGGCTGACCTGCAGAGGAAGGAGTGCATACTTGCCTTGCTGCTAATGGGGACACTAATGCAGACTTTCTGAGAGAAAAGATTGTTTTGGAGCATAACATGATGTGGCAAAAGCTTACACAAGGCAGGCTGTGAACCTGCTGGTGCGTACAACAGGAGACCCTGAAAAAAATGGAGCAGAATCCCAGACAGACCTTAGAGGTGACCAGGAAGGAAAAACAGAAGAAGAAAAAACAAACCTCACACCAAAACCACACAAGCATTGCCCAGGGAACCCAGCAAGGACTACTTTGCTTACTGCAACCAAGAATACCAGTGAAAGATGTTGGACTAGAAAATAAAAAGCAGGAAGGGATCTATCACTTTAACCTTTAACAGCTAAGAGATCGAAATTTCTATTGCAAAAGCAACCATATTGTAGCTTTTGGCCCAATAAATTTTAATTTTTTTTTCTTCTTTTAATTTATAAAGTTGATTGGTGTACCCACTTTAAGGAAGTGATATTCTGACAGGATGCAGTCAAACAAACAAAACTGAAGCAAGTGATCCAAGGATCTCCCAGTCTCCCACATCTGAGCAATGCCTGAATTCAGACATGTCCACCTACAAGAAATGTTGAAGAAAATGGGGCAATTGTGGGGAAAAAAACCCCAACACACCCGCAAAAAAACAAACCACAAAAGTAGAAGAAATATTCAAGACAAATATTTCTGTTTAGTTTTCTTACTAAGCAGCAAAAAAAAATTAAATAATTCTTATACATTTTTGAAATATTTAAATTCCTACATTATAACAATTTATCATATTTGGGAGAAATTCTACTATTAATAGCTTAATACTACATCTTTTTTCTACCTCTTTCAGAAGACAGCAACAGCAAATCCAGAAGTTCCGTAAACTGAAACTGGGTCAAAACTAAAACATTTAGCTAACTAGCAAAGGATGGAGACTTGATGTCCCCCACAAATGTTTATCTTAGAGTTCACAATAAAGTGAATAGCAGATCATACATGAAAACCCACATCCCTAATCTGTGATTTAAAAAATTATATATAAAGTACTGGTTGCATCAACAACTTCTCTCCTATTTGGTTGTCTTCTGAAAGAACTCCAGGGTGTAAGACTATTTCCCACAATCCTGTCATTGCCCTGCTAACTATTCCCTTTCAGTAATATAGCACAATAGTCACATTTTCTGATATACTTCCACCATGAAGGGAAAAATGTCACTAAATGCAGTGTAACAGCTTAAAAATACACTTAAAGATAACTGCTGAAGCTTTGTCAATTGTTACTTTAAAAAGAAGCATGACCCTGAAGACCTGTGTTTGGGAACATTGCTGTGAGAAATGAATAAACATCCTTTCACTCCTTCCCACTGACATCAAGCAGAAATGAGAAAGGAAAGTTGACAGAGGTCACACACTAACGTGAAAGTCTCTGTAGAAACGTCTCTGGATTCTAATCTGGAATGACAGCTATCCTATTCTTCACCAGTGTCATGTATAATGGACATGTAACTCTTACTTCAAAGTCAGAATAACCCTCTGTGTAACTCTTTATCAGGCCTCATTCTAGCATCCTGAACCAAATGACACACAAACCAACTATTTACTTGGGCATCAAAAAGTCCAAAATACATTCCATTATTTACACAGCTCAACAAATTAGCACATCTATTATCTATACTACTTCAATGAATAGAGTTAATATTCATAGTTTCCTTAAATTCAGGTTGTTGAGACATGGTAATATGTTGCTCACAAAGCAAAGGAAGGCAACCCTCCATCAAGGAGAAAAATTGCTTTCTATAGATGTTTCTTGGCTTGGATATTAAATTCACATGTAGTTGACAATCACCAATTAATGTACACAATATCAATTAGATGTCTGTCTATCTGTTCCTAAACCTGATTTTAGCTTTCTTTTCACTTATAAAATTGCACAGACATTTATTCTGTTTATCTATACCCTTCCCTGGTTCAGCATACAAATGAAATCTCAAGGCTATTTCCTCCAACGGAAGTTTACCCTTCATTTTTTATCTGGCATAGTTTTTCTGTATTAGCTCTTGGTGAATAACACTTCCACCAATCCAGACATTAAGTAGTAAGGTTTTTAAAACAGAATCTAGATAACTCGTGCAATGCCGTGGAACCCTTACGATGAGTCAAAGTGTTGTGCCCTCTTGGGTCTCTGGTCTCAAGACCTTTCCTCACTGCAACTAGGATAGTTTATGACAAAAATGGTCCTTCTGGGGGAACAAGAGAATCATTATTACAAATAAAACACTTCTAGGGATCTCCAAACTGTCTTTTTGTGATAGTTATGGTGGTGCAATTCTCATGCAATAGGGAGAGAGGTAACAGATGAATCAAGGGATAATTCACATTTGAGAAAAATCTTTGAAAGATTATTAATTCCCATGGAGTCTCTTTTCAATGGCTGGCTACAGAACCTCTGTAACACTATGTTATTATTGCAGACAAAACTATTAGATGACAAAACACAGATGGCTAAGACTGCCTCGAGAGACAAGAACACTGCAGAGGCTCACACACTAGACAGCTTATGCCTTAAAGCCCCACAGGTTTCACTTCTTCAGTTTTCAGATTTTCAGCCATATATATGCAGAGAACTCTCCATCTCATGCAACTCAGCTATGTAAATCACACCTTACGTTTCCAGTCTAGATGTCTTTCCAGCCATGGTAACATTCCCAAAACTCAGAGATGATCGCATCTGAGATTCAACGTTCTTCAAAATAAGCTGCTTAGTGCTCCATACAGTACCTATTCTTTAATCGTTTCACTTTGTGTGCATTCCAGGTAACTAGTATCAGGCAAATATTACGGGGAAACCCCCCCAAATCCAACAAAACAGACCACAGCAAGAAGCAGCTACCCTGAGTAGTTTGAGCCAAAGACTCCAATATATTCTCTAGAATTTGTGTTATACATTCGTCTCAGCTGCTGGTTTATGTGCCATATATAAACATACCCTTCCTCTCATTTTTTCCCCTATTAATTCCTTGTCTCTTAGGAGAGACTACAACTGATTTAAAGAAAGTGTAGAGAACAGATTGTTCCTATCCAAAGGCTGAATAGAATAAAAATCACTTCCTTGAGTAGCAGATCTCATAATACCCTTCCTATCACTAATTAAATGTTGATAGCTCCTTCTACAACGATAATGACAGTAATAAGCCTATCTTGCAGGATTTTGATTTTCTCATGTCTGAGTTCCATCAAGCATGGACAATCTGACTAGCTACAATGATATATCTGCAATCTATTTAACAGCATTTTACTGAATGAGAATGGAACTTTTCCATTACAGAGCACTCAAGAGACAAAATTTTTTAGGTAAGTGCATTCATGCATCTTTTGGAAGTGTGGTTACAGAAGTAGAAGACAGTCTCTCTTCCCTACTTCTATCTCTTTATAAATAAGAAGTAACTTGGAGTTGAATGGAGTGAATTGCTGTAAGAACTGTTTAGGGGTTCAGACTCAAATACACTGCTGCAAGTAATCATTAAGTGAAGATCAAGGGATTATCTTGGAGAAAAATTAGTCTCTCAAAATCAGAACTAGTCTACAAGCATTATCATGAACCCTTGTTCATCTCACTCCTGTAACTGACCTGTTTATCAAACTGGTCTTTGATTCTTTGCAATGAGGAGTTTGTAATTCATATCATACAACTGACACCATGAAACATATGTGCTGTAGAATAACAATTAATTTTTTTGCATTTTCTCTCTTCTCCATAACCAGTATGAATAAATCCCATGCAGTTAATAGAAGCTGTGGGGTTTTTTGGTTTGTTTGGGGCTTTTTTGGTTTTGTTTTGGTTTTTTTAAGAACTCAATACTGTCAATTCCACATTAGATCTTCTTAAGCGCTGATGTATCAATATGATGTTTCATAGGTAAATTCTGAAGTACACTGAAAAATTGTTACATAGTCTGAAAAGGCTAATCTTTATTGTTGAGGACCAAAAACCCCCAAACTTATCTAACAGAAATTACACCAGAAACTTAACCTAGATCACCTATAAAATAATCATATGGTTCTCAGTATACCAAAGTTGTTAAATTGTTTGAGCACAGTGGAATGTACCTGCCATTAAGCAAGCACTGTAACTGCTTCTACAATTTACTTGAAAATTCCATTCATAGGCACTTTGGTCTTAGAAAGTTATCTGTAATGAATAACATGAAAAGGTAATAAAATTGAAATAATACACCAAATGCCAAAGATTCCCAGAACTTTCATTCTCATAACCTAAAGTTGAAAACTCTGGTGAATAAGTGTAAGAGTGTTACATTTAGAAAATAAGAGAGCCTTATAAAGACAGGGGAGGAAGAGGGTGTAAGAAAAGTAGTTATCTTCTCGACAAGTATTTTATGCCAGAATAGACACAGTAACAGAAAGCAATAGACTGACAAAATCCTGAACGTGAGACCAGGCACAACAACTAAAGTTTCAACTCACATCAGCTTGATACAACATATGTACACGGGAAGCTAGTCAAGTATTAACAAGCCTCAACTTTAAGATTTTAAAAGCATCAGATTTTCCTGTTGTTCCCATTTATGCACACCCATTCATATAGGTTTCATCACTGCAAGGTCAGAGAACCAGCACAACAGCCACAAGACTAAACACACTGCTAAAGTGCTACTTAGTGAAATATTGGTCTGAAAAACATTTCCAGCTTTCAGCACTTGGGCCTTCTACTATTTTATTGACTAGATGAAGCAGCTTCCTAGGCTCAAATTTTTGTCTCTCAGATACTTCATAATGTGGCTATCTCAGAACCACTTCATTTTAGTTTAAAATTTAGTTTAAATGCTGACTGTTTCATTATGACCACTGATTTTTTTATTTTGCTCCAGATCCCTGAAAAATGTTAGACAAACAGTTTATGATCAAGCCCTTCAGCGTTCCATTTAAAATACAGCACATAGACGCCTGTTCCCCCTTTAGAATTAATTTAGGGGCCATCAGCCAATTTCTAAAGTGTACCATTTTAAACTTCTATCACATCTATTTTTAATCAAAATGTCAAGCACTTAAAAAAGCACATTCCGATTTCCAGCATCCCATCTCGTTTAAATACATCATTACATTAATTTTGTCAAGCAAGCTCTATTTCCCATTAACCCCACCTGACTGCATTAATTATATTATTTTCCTTCAATTTCTGATTAACCAAGTCTCATAAAAAAACATATCTCTTGCCTGGGATCAACGTCATACTGATTAAAAAATAAGTATTTTTTCATTTTACCCTTTTCCAGTATCAGTTATTTTCAGGAGTTATTACTGCAGTTTTACAGGGGTTTTTAAGAAACGTATCAAAAACTGGTTCTTAAAACAAAAAGGTTTCTGCAGACTGCTCTTTTCTCCTCAGGATAAGACAAAAGTGATAGTAGGTACATAAATAGGATGTATGTTTTGACAGTTAGGAGGGCATCTAAGCACTGGCTCTTCCAAGCATGGAGAATAAGACTAGAATTGTGGAATGAAACCATAAAAGCTGAAATTTATTAGTAGAGCTTGAAAAAAATGCTGTCTTTTGCAGAGACTACTCATACATCAGCCAAAAGATGCAGTTTTGTCACTATATAAAATAGTTTGAAGGCAAAAATCTTGGGCTTTCAGACATATCTGACTACATCTATCAGTTTTCCTGATAAATTAAGGTCAATATATACAAATTAGTCTTGAAATATCAAGGCATTTAAAATACACCTGCATGTTTGAGTGTATGGTCTAGCCAATTATTTTTGGTCAAACCATTTAATTCACACCACCCCCTTCTCTTACTGAGTTGGAGACACAATGGAGAGAAAAAACAGTCTTTCTGTAACTGCTGCACTAAGTTGATATATACAATAAATGCTGTTCTTGACAATGTTTTTTAAAAAAAAAATAAGTCATATACTTCCAATATTACCTGAAATAGTAAATTTTTCTAAACAATGCAGACATTAGAAATGCATTCATTTTGTAGATAGTTGTTCTTATAAACCCAAGAGGCTTTGGAATTAAATTTCAAAAGCACATATACACTTTCATATTTCTGCAAGCAAAATCACATACTAAACCCCAGAGTAACAGAAAGCCTTCTTTCCGAAGGAGATCTTATTTAATATTAAGCCACTGACACTGCTTTAAGGAAATGAAGGTATATTATAATGAAAAAATTCTAGCACTAATGTTACATATTTAACTCAGTAAGAGTGCTGTGTGATGATATCTGCTAAGTCTGAAAATTCAGATATGAATAGAAAAACTATGGAAGCTCTGTTTCTTGAAGTGTTTCAGTGTTATTTTATCCTTTAATATATTAGCATGTTACTAAAGAGGCCGTGTGATTAATATGCAATGTTCTGCTCACTGAGCTTTTAATTAGGCTAGCAATTTAGAAGACAGGAAATAAAGGAGTTAATTTAGACGATGTGTACATGAGAAGAATTAAAAGTTAATGCTAATTGTGCATGAAATAAAAGTTAAAGCCAGATGGCATAACCTGTGAAAAAACCCCACATTTTCATGACGCTAATGTGAGCAGCATTTTGTCTACTAATTAACAGAACTTGGTGATCCCACTTTCAGTATGTGTAACATATGTATGTAACATATGTACTTGAGCATAAGCACAACTTTCTGTAATAAATATTGATAGAGGTACCATACTATTTATTTGATCTTTTTCTTGAAAGTTCTTAAACAGCATTTGAAGAAGTGCACAATATTCTTGAATTCCTATTCAACCATGAATTTTAATTACATGAGAAGTGGACGTGAACCACAATATTTTCTAGTAATACTGCAAGACGGCTTAGAAATTCAGTGAAGTAACACAGACGTGTAGTGTCATGCACTGTGAAAGGAAAAAGTCAGAGACATGGTTCCCACAGAGTTTTTATTTCAACTATTAAATCAAATCCTCTATCACAAAAACAAGCAAAACAGCAAAGTATTTATCTATCCCCTCAAATAGTCATAAAAATAAAGTGCTAAGTGGGGGCAGGGGAGAATTCAATGCCATAGGGGGTAACAAGGACAGAAGGATTAGACAGGTGTCTGAGGATCAAGAACATGATGGCACTACTACACAAAACTGAGTGCAAGACCAAACCTCAGTAATTTTTGCTACTTTATTTACATCTGTTTTAAAGATAAGTTACTACACTCAATCACTTAATTATCTGACCAAGTTGTCACTTCACATCTTCTACACATTCTGTAAGCATGAAGTAAATTATCTGGATTTAAACATCTGCTGTGGTGTTAATTAGGGTTGCTACACCTCATGATGTCACTCATTTGTGACTTGATGACTAACTAGGGCAAAAATAGTTCTGAAGTTAGAGGTTCAATCCAGATCCCCTTATATCTCTATACTAAGTAGAAGCATCTGAGAAGTTTTCTCCTTGTAAACTGCAACAAGAATTTTCTGTCACCTGAACAGATATTTCTTATCCTATCACCTCTTGTGATATGTCCATAGCAATAAATTGTTACCTTGATGTACAGTTATTTACGCTAACAAGTTAAAGCCAAAAGATTACAAATTGAAATAAAAATCACACTTCAGTAATGGAGATGGTTAGACCCCATCTTCAGTAAGGAGAAATACTGGTTATAACTTTATGTTAATGTTGGGACAAGCACAAGCCCTTATTGCTATTACAGAAAATCTACAGAGATTGAAACATTTGGATATAAGATTTCTGTGAACTGTACCATAAGCCAGTTTTGAAAACCTAATATACATGATTAGGTTTCAATATCACCATTTCCAAAAATCACAACCATTATGCAGCTTGTGTTTTGAACACCTTTTCAGCAACTGCAAGTTTCCCCATATTTCTCAAACTTGATGAGACTGTCTACTTGACCTATGACATTACAAAAGCTAAAGAATCAAACAACTCAACATCCAGATAATTATTGAAACCAAACTTCAAGCTCAAAATCAATCCTTATGTTCAAGGTAGATGTCAGTGAGGCACAGCGTAGGAGGCAGATTAATCCACTGCATCTTTCTAATGACGATTTCTGACATTCTTTCTATAGGCTCCTGCAAATACTGACTTACAGAGACTATAAAGCATTGAATCAAGACAAATTATGTCTGCATTTCGAATTGTAGCTTTTTGCAGTTTGCCAATTCCTTTTTCACTTCATGCCTTTAGTAAACTGAACTATAAAAAAAAACCCAACCACCTTTCACAATTGTCAAAGTAACTTGCAATCCAAAAAAAAGTTGTTATGGTTCCAACACCCAATCTGATCCCTAAGTAGACCCATCATTTATTACTGCAGCAAATCGTTATCCCTACTGATCCAGTGTGGGCTACTGTGTTACTTCCATCAAAGATGTTGATCACTGAATAAGTATATTTTAGTTGGCACAGCAAAAGATATTATGAACCATTTTTGTTCGTTTTGCCATATAATTTGTGTTTGTTAATTGTTATTTTAATTCACCTAATATTTGGACAGTTTATAAGACTTTTAATCTAGCAAATGTTGTTTTGGTATCTATCTGAAAACACTACTTTACTTGGAATCTCCCTTTTAAATTTGATGCTTTAACTTATATGTCTAGCTCCTGAGTCACTTCCACTGCTGCTTACCTGGGAAAAACAACCAGCTCACATTCCAGTTTCAACTATATCCATTATACCACATATTCTGGAAGAGAAAGGAGTTGCCTTTAATCCACATTGCTGTTTTAAGACTGTCATTAATGACTACTGTTTGCCAAACCAGAAGTTACCAAGTGCAATTTGCTGGCAAATTTATGACTGTCTCCGGGGTCTTCATACATAGTAAATTTTGCAGTATTCAATAATCTTCACATGCCTAAGATAATTAGTTCTACAGAACAGAAAGCTTAAGTTACATTGTCATTCTGAACCATTACCTGGATTTATGGTACAATTTATACATGGACCATGACAAGTCCTCAGTTTTCAACTGTATAGTCATTCCATTTTCTAGATTTCTCCTCAAAGTGTTCAGCAGTTAACAAATCCCCAATGCACTAGTATGAAATCTGATTTATTAGCTTTTCCAAATACAAGACAAAAATCTAACCTAGCCACCTACATTGCTATACCAGGATAATAGTGAAAAAGCTATAAAGGCAATGTTTTTATCCATACTATTAAACTACGATTATCAGCCGACATCTGTACATCAAGCAGACAAAATTTTAGGGGCCTAAACAATCAGTCATGCTACTGCAATTACACACTAACTGGAGGAGAGGAATAGAAGTAACACATTAAAAAGGGAAATACCATTGTGCAGATTAGATGTAGCAAATAAAATAACATTTTAAAATAAAATATTGGAAAACAGATAATTATTAAAATGTAGGTAATTACGTTTATATCTCATTATTACACACACATACATATATCTTCCAGACAGGTGCTCATACAGTTAAGGTCAGTTCCCGTAATGGGAACCTCACTTGAAAGCAAGCCCAGTAATAAAATAAAGAGCAAACAGAAAAGCAATTCTTGAAACCACAAACACAGTTTGCAGTAAGTGCTGAAGCAACTGAGTAGGAACAGAAACATATCCTTTATGCTTTTAATTTTCATTAAGACATTCTCTGCCAAAGAAAATAGCTGAATGGTTCCAGAAGCCAGAAATATTTTCAAAGCCTATTAATAAACTAGATGAATGTTATTCATCTAATGAATGTTATTCAACTAATCTTCATTCAAACTATCACCTGACGAAATGTGGGGAAAAAAGTATAGGACAAAACTGCATGCAATAATTACTCAGATGCATGAGCCTATGGCAAAGTATCCTATCATACACAACAAGGTACACATTATGTATTGATAGTGCAGCTAGTATCTATCCATTTTCTGAAAGTGAAATTAATTATAGTGCATTACAGGATGCATCTTATATTTAAGGGATCTCTGATTTTTTTAATCTGCATTAGTGTTGAACTAAGTCACAATAACACAAAACCACCAGACCACACATCCAGCAACACTTAAATTTTAGATACAGGAGACCACTTCGGCTAGGGAACGTGTAGAAAGACCACCAGGTATTTTATTTCTTTAGATGTACAACATCTGCTTTTATACCTGGCACATAGTGTGCAGTCAGTCTCTTTTGCTCTGGATTCAAATTCCATGACATTCCCACAAGTTGCAATCTAGGTGTTAGGTCAGAGTGCAGGTACATAGAATAGTCTTCGATTGCCAGATTCAAACTTTGAACAAAAAAGTGAAGCTATTCTCAGGTTTTAGAGATCATGAAGTTTGCCCTTGGGCAAAACCGATGGGCAAACATACCTAAATCTTTATGACAACACCTCATCTCCTCAACAAAACAGATCTACGGGTGAACACTCATGTTTCCTCCAGCTGCAGTACTCACCTACTGCAATCCAGACTGGCTCTACTCTCCATTACTAGTCTTCTGCCCAGAGGGGATACATAGCAAAAGAAAGCAGCCTTACAGGGGAGTTTCACATTTGCAGAAGTTAGATTTCAAAACAGTCCACAGAAAATCACTGGAATGCAGAAGACCACTTGTGATAATACACTAGATTATAGGTAAGAGGCCACAGAATGGACTGTCTTTTGGGGGTAACCTGCTATATACAGATTTTTATCACCAACACACTAAATAATTAAGTCCATAGAGAAAAACAGCAAAATAAAAAACCCCAAACATTAGAAATTAACCCAGTCACTGCAGAGTGCCTTTAAAACTCCTAATTTAATAAAATCTTTAAAATGCAAATCTCAGTCACTGTTATCAAAAAAAATGGACTGTCTTTAGCCCTGACTGTCATGCAAGGATTAAGGTCTAATCCTTACTTCACGGTTTGCTTGAATAACAGCTGCTTTAACTTCATCTCCAGCTGAAGTGGACAGAGTTGACCGCAGGCAAAATGGGCAGGTATGTGATAAAAAGCCACCAGGAAAGAAAAACAGTGGTTGCACAACCCAGACTAGCTGAGAAAGTGAATAAAATTAGGAGTGGGAAACACCATAAAACAAGTAAAACATCTTCAGATAATCTCTTCTGCAATGTCCTCTCCTGTAAAAGGGGAATGTGAAGAAAAATGTGAAAATAATAATGAATGAGAGAAGCAAATGAGAGGAGAACTAGCAGGACAGGCTTGAAAGGAAACTTAGGGAAGACAGCTTCTATAAACAAAAATTCCCTGACTCACGTTAGCCTCCTAATACCAAGGGTAAATATGTATGGTCTGAAGCTTTTATTATATAACCAGATGTAGCTAGAACACCAATTCAGATTTCAGTTCAAGATTAACTTACTTCATAAAGGTTGAAACAATTATTTGAGTTTCATTACAGTTAAAAGGGATTTCACATCACTTGTTTCATTGTACCACAGCAAAGTCCCTAAGGAACTGAAGTAAAAGATTGTTATTCTGTTTACTGATATGATTAATATAATGGTCTTAAAAGGTGCTGAAATTAAAAGAATATGCATATGTAATAGACTGTGTTTTACTGGTTTGTTCTTCACTTGTGCTATTGGCTTTGAACAGACTGTCTAGATCAGATAAGACCCCCTGGAAAAAACCCAAAAAACAGAAGCGAAGGGATGGCAGGGGAAGACTGTTCTGTCCTCAAGTAGCAGCAGAGTTTGCTTATAGTGAAGACACTTTGCAGAAGGTAGCAGGCAAAGGAAGAAGCAAGACACTTGTACCAAAAAGCTTTGAGATGCACTTTAAGCAAAGAGAATGAGATTAGTGCAGAGTAGCATATGAAGCAGACAAACAAATCTTAGAGAAAAAATATCCCACATACTAGAGAGGACTCTGCAGAATTCCCTGTAGGTCTGAAAGTCACTAACTCAAGTAAAACCACACATGCTAGGGCACTGTGAGCAGATGATTACAAACCCCTCTTTTTTAGTTCTGGCGTCCTTGACAATCACATTGAGTGATCTCCATTTAAAAAGGAAATTATTCTGTCTTTAGTCTTATAAATCCTGGCTTTTGTGGTTAAGAAAACAAACAAATCACTTTGGAAACCCACTGTAGAAGAATATTTAGACCAACACACTTCATTCTGGAAAACCAAGGTTCCTGTCACAATCACATATCCAATATAAGGTATCATGATACCACATCTACCATAGGTAATATCTTAAATAGCCATTAGCTGCTTCTTTAAGAAGTTATCTGAAAACTTACTAGTAATCCAGTAGCAGATTTTAAAACATTCCTGAATAGGCATTGCCACACTGAAGTAAGCCTGACTCTCTGTTAATTGATATTAGAAATAAAATTCTCTATTCTTACACTTCATGCTCCACTACTTCTGCAAGTTTTCTTCCCAAGGAGTATAAAGGAAATTTATTCAAACTGCAAACAATTGTATAAAAGAAGTTGCATCCTTTCTGTCTACAATAAACTATGAAATATTTTAAGTCATGAATAAATACAGATTTGTGTAAAATATGATTAAATACTATTCCATCAATAAGTAGAATGAATTCTTTCCACTAGTTTCTCTTGTTATTAGAAGCCTAATATAACATGATGCCTACTTTCCTGAAAAGAAAAAATTCTTCATACTGAAAGCATTCTTACATTAACATGAATTATACTTTGTGTCAAACATCTTAAACTGAATGGATATATATAATTCTTTCTATGATATTTGTTCTATGTTCTGAAATCACCTAGTTTCATTTAATTTTGAACTGAGCATCCTCATGCGATATACATGTATTTCAAGTTAAGCCCATTTTGTAACATTTTAAATAACTAGAATAAGTGATAAAATTTCAGAAGAAAAACAGCTATAAGAATTTGAGGGAAAAAGTTGCGAGCCTTTGTAATGGCCACTATCAGTACAGTTGAGGTGAAATACGTACAACTTTCAACAGATTTGACTGTTTAACATAGATGTTTTTTCATTATATTATCTGCATATTTTTCTTGCCTCCTGAGACTTAACATCTTATCACACTGGGAGGCAGGGAAGCAGAGACTGAATTTGAAGAGAACTTTATTATGATCATTGTTTTAGTAAACTATATTTTATATCTCCATTACTTTCCTTTTTCTTCATTATGAATGGCCTGAAGTAACAAGTTTTTCAAGTGTTTTTATCCAAACCTCTTACGCTTCAAGGTTTTGTGTTAATCACTCCATCACAATAATGGCCAAAACTTGACAGATGCAATCTAACTCAATACCCAGAATGTTAAAGAGAAATAAGCACATTTTTCATGCAATGCTTTCTTCAGTATCTCCCAATGTTAGACCTGCCTTTTCTGTGACAGCTCCACCTATTCTGCTGTACTCATTTGCATTTGACTTCTCTTACGTGCAATACTTCCTACATATTGATGCTGTATTTCTTCTTGTTGATTTCAGATACCTCCTCCCATTTACCAGATCATTTAACAGTCTATTTCTACATATTTTGAATAAAAATTTCCAAATATGTGCACTAATCCAATAGCCATTCAAAACTATTCCCCCCCCCCCCCCTACTTTGCTGATATGACAGCATCAAAGTGCTAATTTTCTGTGCCAAGTTGGAGAGGGGCTTGAGCAGCCTGGTCTAGCGAGAGGTGCCCTTATCCATGTCAGGGGTGTTGAAACATCATGATCTTCAAATTCCCTTCCACCCCTAACCATTCTATGATTCTTTGTTCACTAGCCAAGTCACCCTGACAAACGAAATAAAATCTATTATACGCAGAAAGAATTACACTGGTAGAATTGACATTTTAAATGTGTATACTGCATTTTTCCTCTTGTGGGTCTTCAACCAACCTTCTCAAACAGTCTATTTGTTTGGAGAGTGCATAAACTTGCACAGGAATTATCCTGTTGCCCTGCAGACTTCAGTGTCTTCAAGTTGTAGCTCACTTGTATTTTTTAAAAAAGCAGCCAGAAAAAAAAGACTAAGCTACTAAGAAATAACCTTGTTTGAGAAGACTTAAATGGCTTCTCCATATTCGTCACATATTTCTCTTTAGTGTCACAAGATTTTCCTTGTCACTTCAGATTCTTCAAGTATACCACAAGATCTTGTGAAACACAGAGTTTCTGGTGCAGTTTTACTGATCTATTATTATTTTCCTTTCATTTCACCACGAGTTCAAAATTTCTTTTATTAGCAGCAAGACCTGCATTATTGTTTTGCATCAGTGGCCTTCCCATAAATTCCTCCATTTTGCTTAACTCTGCTTTTTGATATCTATTCTTTTTTTTTGTTAAAGAATCATGAATTTGATTTGTGTTTCTTAATATAAATTCTAGGTTTTCAGTTCAAGAAAGTCCTCCTTTCTACTAATCAAAGTCTAATTCCATTCCTATTCCCATTACTAATTTTTCACTTAAAAAGAGACTTCCTATCTATATGCTAGGTACATCCTCTATAAACTTCAAGTCAACCCTTGACCCTTCCATTATTTAAGTAAAATTTCACAAAGCAAGAATTGCAGAATCATTTAGGTTGGAAAAAAATTATAGTTCTTATTATATTGTGTGGAAGAAGAGGAAAAAATTACTCTAGAAATGTTATGTGCATATGTAATTGCAAATTAATTCTGCATACTCAAAATCTAAAGGCCTATATGCCAGTCAAATGATAATGCAGTGTAGAGTTTGAGATATTACATTACTGGCTACAATAAAAAAACAACAACAAACAATAAAATTAAGAGACATCAGTGAGGTTCAGCAGGGAGCACAGAATCTCTGCAGAAGCTACTAAATTTCAGGTCACAGTTGGACATCTGTAAGACTGAGAACAGAGAAAATGGTGTTTAAAGGAAGCTAATATGATGCTTTGGTAGCAGTCTATCACCTAGAGAATGCTTCTTTGTAATAAAAAAAAATACTTTGGCGCATTTCAGTAAGTTTTCACTGTGCCTTCCTGAAGTCTATTAAATTCTCAGTTCATTAAATCTATCATTACTCTCACCAAACATCTTTCACTGATGCAGACTTCTATTTTGTCTATTTTTTCCCCCTCTATTTTAAGCATCTAAACATGCCACCTCAAATTAGCCTCTTGATGACTAACTAGTTCAATATTTCTCAGTATCAGCACTTCTATTTGAACACCAAGAACTAGAGTCAGTGCTGCCATTTTTTTCCTCAGTCAGTAAGACCCAAGGAAAGGTTCATTAACTTTGAAAACACACTGCAATCAGGAAACATCTTCCACCAGAAGTCTAAATTAAAGAGACCATTATGCTTAAAATAGTGAATTCCCAGAATTATTATTTGAAGTTTTATGCAAATTGCATGTATGTTTTGGGATTTTTACAGGCATATTTTTAACATCTCTAAAAGGAAATTGAAGCAGTCATTGTTAATCCTTCAACTTATTGTTGTTCTACATATTATTAACCCATCCCCTGCATAGTACTTCTTGCCACACTCTAGTTTATTTTAATTATGCTTCAACAGTAAAGTACAAGTATATTATAGAAGAAACCTATGTGGCATAGTGGAATAATAATGGACTACATACCAGATGGCATCAAGAAGTCAGGCATTAAAGGACTTCTCATTCATCAGAAAGTACTGCACATTAAGTTCTCCATTTATTCTCTGTTTAACTCTATCTAAAATCATGTTCCTATAGCAACAATATGACTACACTTATATGCCTGAAAAATATTTACTGGTAAGGATACTCATCTCCAAAGTGTACGTTGCTGTTTAACCCTTCTTTGTGCATAAGCTTCCATCTAGGGACTGACAGAAAATCCCCTTATTCTTTCACTCGGGGGAATAGCAGCCTCAGTATCCTAACCTCCCAGGAGCTTTACCTATATGCACAAGCATCTCTATCTCTGCCTCTTTGGGGGCAATTTAAAGTCCAATCTCAGTGTCAATTGGAAAAAACAGCAACTACTTGATCACAAAATTGAAAATGAGACTTGATTACATTTTCCAAGGTCCTTGGAAGCATTTTCTTGTCATGGAACATTTCTGAGATTTTCATCATGAAAATATTGTGATGGAAAAAGTGATGTTGATGAACATCAGAAATTTAATGTTTTTCTTACCTTTAGGAATAATCTTCTCAAACTGAAGTAACTAGTATTCCTTCATTACTCCCTCAAAGCATGAAGACAGTGGTATTATGAAGGACTTGTGTATAATACATACAGAACTTAGGTCGATTTACGGAAGAAAAAAATCATGGCACACATACCTAGAAGTTACAAAAGACTCTGAAGCTATAACACATTGCTTGAGTTACTCTTGAGCTCTTTCACATACAAAAATATCAGCTATTATTCATGAATTGAATCAGGGTGGGTTGACCTTTAATGTTTTCTCTAAAGGCCACGGGTATCTTGACAGATTTTCAAAAATTAAAGCTCCAGGGAAAAAAAAAAGTCAGTTCTTTTAGCATTCAAGATCTTGCAACTAGTTTTTCCAGAGCATCAAGCAGATCTCCAAGTGGAGTAAGTTTTTTGCAATAAGGAAACTGTCAAAGGACCCAAGAAAGTGACCTCTTTTCTCTGCTAAACAGGATAGTTATATTCTATACCAGTAATAGATGAACAAAGGTATAAATTCAAACAGCAGCCTGACAAGTGAAAAAGATTTTTTGATCCATTTCTTGATTGATTTAATTTGATTCCACTCCTTGAAAAGCACTGCCTAAAATGGCATTCAATCCACTAAAATCCAACCCTTCAAAGAGCTCTCTATATATTTCTAGGACCACAAGAAAATAAGTATTAAAACCATGATCTTGAAGAAGTCTCAAGAATGCCTCAGAACGCAGTAAAACATTCTTGCCAGCAACATAACTGTTAGATGGCAGTTCTTGTCTTAGAAATATTTGTATTTCTACGCAAAACAAGTTATTTTAAATTAACACCACCACTTATCTGTTTTTTAACAGAAATTTTCTCATTTACACCATTATGGAAATTGGAGACAGTTAAAATAACAGTAATTATTTAAATAAAATTTAATAGCCTTGTCTTCATTATGCAGAATATATACAAGGAGTTATGTTAGTTTAGAAAAAGAAAGGCAAAGTCTGCTTCTGCAAACATTCCAGCAGACAGACAGAGAGGAGGCGGGTTATTTATAGCTTTGGTTATACCACGTTGGAATTGGGGTTATGAACAAGGCCTTCTGTCAACTACTTCTCAAAATGATTTAGTTAATATTTAGCCAGGCATAGAGCTCCTACAGAGGGCTTCATGGAGACTGTGGTGATGCTCCAGGTGGCAGAAAAAGATAAAACACTAGTCTATAGAAATAACACTGATAATCTTCAGTGTTGATCTTTATCCTGACACACACTCTACACTGATTTTATCCTGTTCTAGCCTCACTGATTTCAGTAGGGCTAGCCATGACTGACCCAAGGAAAGCCAAATAAAACCCAAACATTTCACTTCATTCTGTGAACCACAGAGCAAAATATCAATATTCATGATCTTCAATTTCAAATACAGAATTCAAATTTGAGAGCCAGCTGACCCTCAAAACCAAGTGATATCAGACACACTTAAAGTGCCTCATTTTCCATTTCCCATAGAATAGTAGAAAACTGTCTAATACAGACTGCTGATGTAAGTACCACAGCCTTCAAAACCAAATACCAGTATTTTAGAACACTGCAGACATGGTTCATGGTTATACTGGAAAACACCCTAGATCACAGACAGAAATAGCTTCTCCATCCAAGCAATTCACGCACTACTACTTTAAAAATCTACCTAATCAATTAAGCATAAAGATCTTCAAGCTCATTAAAAGTAAGAACTCTATCCCTTAAGGATCAACAAAGCTGGGTCATCCCAAACTAGGAAACAGCTTCCTGAGATGATAAATCTCTATGCTGAATATCAACTCGCATCAGACACACATTACATGAACTGTGTAGTAGAGGTTTGGGGGTTTTTTAAAATCAAACAACTTGAACTCATCCACTAAGTCAAGACAGAATTAAAATACCATGTCATTTAATCAGGAGTTGTTCATCCTTCATTTTTAGGCTTTCCTGGTTTCCTTTCGTCTCTCTGGACTTCATGTTAATGTTCTAACTTGCATGAGAATTATTCAATCTTTCATCAGGCCATTAAGGGTGGGGAATTAAGAGTTTTACAACTCACAGCACATTTTCATCTTCAGCAAGGATTTGGATAAGAAAAATCACAAAATGACCTTGTGTTTAAACAAGATGAGAGGCAGTAGAGCATTTTGAATATTTCTATGCATTTTTATATTCTCTTGTGCAACCAGCCATCTGTTTCATCCTAATCCAGCTACATAAAGCAACTATAGTCTGAAGACTGTTCCTGGAAAGGATAAGGCCTTCAGGCCAATGATACAGATGCTAGAATTATAGTCAAACAATGAAGACAAAGTTAGCCTGCCATATGTTAAAAAGGATCTTTTCTTAGTAGAAGGGGTTTCAAAGTGATCAGGGTTTTACTTGTGATTTTTAAACAATATTTATCTGTAAGATATATCCAAAGCGGAATACAATTTTGCATTCTTGTTCTGGTAGTATTTGTAGCTCACATTAATGAGAAAGTTATTGAGACCGATGCAATAGACTTAAGGACGTTATGATACCATAGCACACACCTAGAAATTAAGAGACTTCATAGAAGACACCCAGCCTCATTAGAAAAAAAAAAAATTTATAATTATTAATGCAAAGAAAAAGAAAAAATTCAAACAACGAAACCATGTTCAGTGACATAGCTGGCACCCTTTGCCAAAACCATCATTAGACACCCAGCTTGAAGCAAGGGCAGGTTTTGTTTCAAAGTATTATCAAAACTCCTGAGAACATCTGTATTGAGAAGCCCCAGCAGACCGTAATGCTTTACCTTGCTCCCTTTAACACCATCAGCAGGACTGAACACCCATCAGGACCTTCTTCATACCACTCTTGCAACAAAGTTTTAGAAGCTCAATTAATCTAGTGTCTATTCTTTTTATTTAGTGACACTGAACAGATAATAGTCTGAAAGTTGCACCTCCTGACAGCAGACTGTCAGGCCTGTATATTCCATCAAATTCTGGGATCTGGGCACTCAATTAGAGTTAGAATCACATCAACACCTCTGATATGACTGATGTTTGGATAACTTTTTCTTTCAAATATCCACTGGGGAGTGAATTAAAAGCATCAGATTACACTGCATTGTGTTGATAGCAGTTCTATAGGCAACACAGAGATAGAAAGAAATACTTTTGAAGTTTAACTTTTAAACAAAATAACTTTGCCAGTTTGGGTCAGATAAATATCAAACATTGATCTTGGTATTCACACACACAAAATAATAAACATTTGCTAGTATTCACATCAGTCTACCTTCTCCAAGGAATTTAAGAAGTAATTCATAACTGTTGTGTATTTCCAATTAAATACAGATGACGCTATCATGTACACACAGATACCATAATATGAATCACTGCATGCTAAAAACTTTTCATCTTCCTTCCTTAAAATAGCATACATATATATCGGCATTTTCAAACAACGGATTAATTTGTCTTATATTAAATCTTTCTCTAACTTTCAAGATGCAATGGTAGTGGCAAATCCAAAATAGATGTACTAGGAAAGAATAAAATTGTTTTAGATTGCCTGGAAGGCAGCAGATAGTACATTAATAAACAACAAAAAAACCCTATCTTACTTTTGGATTAAATTTAGCTGACTATGACTAGTTGAAATTAACATGCTTATTCTTTTGGGGCAAGTAGTTTCTGAAATAAACTTTCTACTAAAAATACAACTCTGATTCAACATTTACTGAATTTCACTGGGGCGGGGGGGGAATCTTTGCACTCTAGGGCTTACAAAATAAGCAAACATATTACTTATTTTAAAACTGTGCATTTTGACATACTCTAATTTCCATTTATTTAATGTGGAAAAAGTACATAACATCTAAAAACATTTCACAGGATTAACTGCACCAAAGGAACTCCATTCAGTTCCAAAAGCAACTCTTGCATTAATTTTCACTTGGCAGTATGACTACTTTCTGTTTACAGTGCTGTTCTAGTGATAGGAATATTAATTTTCACAAACCTTTATTTAAAGAATGATGCACTTAGAATTTAAAAAACTTTGCCAATCTTTAAAATTAAAACACAAGACAGAAAGCATCTTTACAAAGACATTTAAGTCACCTAAAAAAAGTTTGTAAAAGCATCTTTCAACTGTAGCACCTTTACAGCACTAGCTACAGACTATTCTCACCAGAGTTCCCTTCTTAAGGTGTAGCAAAACTAGACACTCTGGACAGTATCCCTGTTAACTCAGGGAATGCCCTATAACTTGCCTACGAAGATCAGTATCTACTCTTTCCCAGAGTTTAAGAGGGGAAAAAAAAAAAGCTGCCTCTCTAACCCAAGGTAGGCTTCTCACCATAAGACTGAAATGATTTGTTGCTCAGACTTATAGATCATGTAATACATAAGCAATGTGCAGTCAAAAGCACATCCAATACAGAAAACCTGTGTGAAACAAGCAGGGAGTCTAAGTTGTCCCTGAATATAAAGTAAAGAGACAGAAAATGGAACTGGGAATACACTCTAAATCTCCTGGCATAAACTAGGATAAGCTTTAACTTTTCTACTGTTCTTAAAGAGGTTACTGCAATGTCTGTCTCAAAAATATTTAGAAAACCCATGAGGTTTGCTATGCTCCTAGCTGTTGCTAATGTATCTTGTTTATTCCAGAAAAAAGAGGCAAGGTATGATTCAAGATAAATCATCTATCAGACTTAGTTAGATGGTTTGTGTGTGTTCAGCATGGTAGTCTCCGAATGCTCCACTCGGAAGTGACTCAGAAACAAGTTCCGCATTTGTCAGTCCAAGCAAAGAATACAACAGCAATTAAAACCTCTAGCAAGCGGTTGAGATAGATCTTGTGCACCTACATCTAATAAATATAACAGATGAGAATTTATTTTCTAGGATTTATTAATATTGTATCATAATACCCAAGTAACTCAAGGAAAACTTTTTTTTAAAGAAAGCTTAAAACTGCACTAGTTAGTAAGTTAATTCATGGAAATGTGAGTGCTCACTG
The DNA here is from genome assembly GCA_022605575.1 of Laterallus jamaicensis coturniculus. Taxonomy (NCBI): domain Eukaryota; kingdom Metazoa; phylum Chordata; class Aves; order Gruiformes; family Rallidae; genus Laterallus; species Laterallus jamaicensis. The sequence continues at coordinate 16,598,410 of JAKCOX010000005.1, read as the reverse complement.
GCAGTTGCTACAAAAGGTTTCTGGATAAATAGTTCTCTGAGGCTTGAATGGACTAGAACAAGAAAAAGTATTTACACAAGTAACTCCCATGTCTCCTACTTCTCACTATTCATAATTAAGTCTTCATATGGTCACAGATCTTCTCAATACTTTTATGAAAATTAGATTAATAAGCCCTGGGCATTCACAAGTTACCTTTAATTTCAATTTTTAGGTACTCAATCCCATGTTTGAAAGTTAGAATCCTATGACAAGACTCCAGGAACAGAGCTAGATATTTTAAAAGGTATAAAAGATATCTTGCACACCAATTGTGAAGTTATCTAGACATAGACAAGAGGAAGAAAAAGAAAACATATAAAAATCCACTTATTTCCTCCAGTAAGTAGGTGCCAGAACAAGGGTGTGAACTGCTTTTCTTTTCTCTAACTAGGAGATAACAATACTATTATAAAATACAGAAAGAGAAAAGGAAAAAAGTACAATCCACAAACATTCACCTGTGAAAAAGAAAATACAAATACACTTGCCTTTCCTAGTCAAGGCAATTCAAATGCAGCTTGAATAATACCTCCTTACCAACAAATTGTAGCATATTCCCTGATGCTACACCCCACCCCAAAACTTACCAAATATTCAAGTTAATTCTAGTCTCTGCCCTCTGACTGTTCCCCAAGCAGATCCATAACTTGGTTGCCATGCTTTTGATATCCACAACCCACTTGCCTCCTTTTAATGAAAAGAAAAAAACAAAACAAAACCAAACAATCAATCCTTTGCCATCTGCTACTTACCTAGCACCAAGTCTGGCTCTAGGTGAAACACCACAGTTATCAATTAAGCAATTTCAGGTTTCAGGTGAGTTCTATTTGATTCTGGTAATTAGGTATTATCTCTTTGATTAAAGGCCTCTTCTACTGAGCATCTGGTGCTTTAGGGTTGTTCCTCATTCGGTAGAATCTAGTTGCTACACCCTGAGTAACAATGGTCATAATGATTTCACTTCATGTGTTTATGGTTGTATCCTTCTTGAGTTCAATTTTTGTATCTCAGTTGTCTATCAGTTCCCCTCTGGTAGCATCTTCATGGCTCAAAAAAGTTTTGGATGGTGTGGGGATTATGCTGTTCATAGCTGTTTTCATTTTACTTGAATACAGTACTGCAATATTATGACTGAGCTTGTATCTAAACATAGAAAAAGAGCACAACTTTTGCTTTCAAAGGTAATGTCTTTTTACTTCGAACAAGAATTTGCTTAAGGGTGCTGGACTTTTATTTTCCTTGTGCTCTAAAAAAACCTATGCTATTTGTGAGCAATTTAACTGTTTATTTGCCCCTTCTCATTTCATCTTTTAAAAAATTAATCTGTACATACTACTGAACTGAAAGGATGGATTATGCCTATGAAGATTTTGAATTTAACTGTATTGCCATTACCATGTATCTAAAATTCACAGAACTACTCTTTTTATACCTGCTTCTGAAACTAGGTCTTATGTACTGCTCAAGGCTAAAACCAAATGATAGTGCAGTTCTTTCAGTTCCATTATGGTGATTTCTAAAGGCAGTCACTTATGAAAACTAAATGTCTTCATCTTCACCCATTAGAATGTTCATCCAGTCAAAATAAGCATTTCACATAATGCCAAACATCTGCATTTCATGCTTTTTAAATGGCATGAATTTCTTTGCTTACAAAGTATATGTTGTATTTCAAAGCCACCAGGTATTACAGAAATTACACTAGGGTAGTTTACCTTGAGAACAAACCCTAAGAGTCACACAGAATATTTTAAAGCCTTTTAGAATCAAGTAAGATTTTTAACCAATGTTTCATGTTAAATCTCTGATACAAAATGAACTAAAATATGAACAATCCTGTTATCAAAATCTGTTCCCATTGTTGAGGCAAATGCTTATTTCCTCCAACCAGTTACAATCCCACACACATCTTAGACAAAACAATATGAATACTTGGCTAGTTTAGATGAACTAAATGGCCTCAGTTTACCCAAGAGTGAAGTGTTTTAAAATACAGCTCATAGCATAGATAGAAACTATGCTACTTACACAGCCATTTTCAGATAAAGGATATTTCCAAATCAAGTCCACATTTATATAGTTTCAATTGTGAATGCGTATAACTAGACTGGCCTGTGCTAATGCTTAAGTCACCTACCTCCTGTGGAAACGCAAACCTCCTTACAATAAACTACAAAGTCTCATAAATTTCAAAAACTGTCTTTGACTTCTTGACTTTACTGAAAGTAAGACAGCAGGTATTCTGTGACAGAAAAAATTACTTAATATAATAAACAGTATATTGCCTCTTTTCCAGAAATAGAAACATGTCCGCAAGTCTCAAAAATGCCTCCTAGAAAAGAACTATAGATAGCTGTAGATAGTCAGGAAGTTTTTATAAGAGTTTTGATATGACTTTAGGAACCATTATTCCAGTATTACAGTTTTCATGAGGGGAGTCTGTAACAATTATGTCACTTCACCAGGACACACCTTTCTTAAGAATTTCTTTTTTTCTTTTGAAACTGGTCTTGAACAGACTGCAATAAGCCTTTGCTGCTCAGCACGTTATCCTACAAATCTCACAAGCACACAGTCACCGAAGTGCAGCTTCAGCAAATAGGATCTCCCTTCACAGCTTTCTCATGGGTTTCATACTGCTGTTCCTTGGTATATGCAGGGGGTTTATACATACAAAATATTTGTGCAAAGAAACAGGTGAACCTGAAAACCCCTCTAGAGAATCTGGATTCTATCATATATGTACAGAAGTGTTGGGGAACTTTAAACAAAAACCAAACAATCCCCCCGGCCCAGACAAACCAACCCACTGCCTGAGGAGAAAAAATCCTGGAAGTTGCACTCACTGAATAGGACACCATATTTAACTGCCTGTGAAAAATATGTTGAAATATTTCATCAACAGATTATGTTTGTTTGAGTGTTTGTTTGATGTTTGTTTGAGTTGTTAAGGTATGCAGGCAGATGACCAGACTCTGGCATTGGGTTTAGCTGTCTGAACACAGCGTGACTATTAAACATGAGAAATTGCCAGACATACTGAACAACACAGTGAGAACCTGACAGAAGGTGAAAATCTCGCTGAGATGAGCAGCTAGATTTCACAGGTAGTTAAAGGAGTGTCAAGACTGAAATGGAGAAACCTCGTGGAAAATTCAAGGTGGGCAATGGGGATCATTTGGGGAGCAGACTCCTGCATATCCAGTGGTACCTAGGTACAACTGGGACCGATGGAGTAGAAGTAATTACATGTAAGCTGTTAATTTTAGGAAGACAAAGTTACACATAAGGAGGGATCAAGACCTGTCAAGAAGGAACAAGACCAGCAAAATGGAGGAGTCAGGGAATAAAAGAGACCTGACACATGTAAGGAAGCTACTCATCAGTATCCTCACCTGGCTCATGTTGTTCCTGTTTATGAGTGCTATGTGTGTTTATGTAGGTGCTTGTAAAGGCTGGCTGTGCCTGTAATGTGTGCGTTTGTGTGTGTATATGTGTGCCCATGGGGAAGAAGCCTGGCTACAGGCTGCCTGGAAACAGAGAGAAGCTGCCACCTCACATCTAGAAAAGTTAATTGTATTTAGCTACCTTTAAAACAAGTAATATTATTTTGGCTCTGAACTGTCTGACATTAATTTCTGTAAGTTCATAGGCCCATTTCAAACTTCCTCTATCACTAAATATGAGGAAAAATCAAAACGCATTCTCATATGATACATCAGTTTTTGTGTCTCTCCTGGATAGTTTTTCTCCCTCCTCATTTCACCAGACAAGTATCTAGCAATTTTCTGGTTGTTTAAGCATACTAGGATAGCTACAAGGAAATAAAAGATTAAACCACCAATATATTTAAAACAAATGGATGCAAGCAGTCCTCTATACTATACAGAGTAGGCTTGAAGAATCAGGAGAGAGCAAGGTTTGAGTTGACTATTGTCCTGGTTTTCAGCTAGGATACAGTTAATTTTCATAAGTTGTGAGGAGATACAGCCAGGAAAAACTAGCTAAAGGGATTTTTCATATCATATGATGTCATCCTCAGTATATAAAGTGAGCTGGCCAGAGAGGAAGCATCACTGTTTGGAGAGGGGCTGGGCGTCAGGTTGAGTGAGCAAATTGCATTGTGTATCATCCAGTTTGTCTATCCTAAGTGCTGTTGTTGTTATTTTCCTCTTCCTTTGCTGTCCTTGTAAAGTGTCCTTTTCCCAACCTGTGAGTCTTATCTTTTTCTTCTGATTCTTATCCCCATCCCACAGGTCGGAAGGAATGGGCAAGAGGCCACGTGGTACTTCGCTGCTGTCTGGGGCTAAACCACAACTATAGACCCTAACACTGAGGTAACACTTCCATCTGCTAATAATAAATTATGACCAACCATTCTGTTCCAATAAGATACCAATCTACTTGAGAACGTCAATATAGTTTGAAGTAAGAATCCACAAGCCAGTTGGAAATTCCACACATAATTTCACAGTTAATTGTAATGAGAGAAGCAAGTGATTATGTACTATTAGTATAGCACTGTATTTTTTTTAACCAGTATTTGCCTATTAACTTGGACTTTCAGAACAATGTTCATGGGAATATATGAGAAAATCAAGAAGAGTGAGAGTTTTTATATTGGATTTTGAGTGTACTAACTTCTACTGAAGTACACTCTAATTTATTGCAATGACACTGCTTGATATTAACATTATCGGAGTGCCCAAGAGCTCTATCAAATTTAGCAAAGTTACTTTTTAAGTTGGGGGGCATATGTTTATTTTGCCTTTTTTTTTTTTTTGCTTTTTTTTATTTTACCTTCGATTCTTTTATCAATATAGATTAGTAGCTCTACCAGTACTGGTGAAAGAGAATTTTTTTCGCAGTGCTCACAGAACTACATTATTAACCACATTCATATTTCACCTTCTAAAAGAATAATTTGCCAGTGAGAAAGTCTTAACATTTTTCACTTAAAACCATATTCTAATTTGTTGCAATGCAGTGCCAGAAACAAGGTCCCTGATTGAAGCAGACATTTCAAAATGTAAAAAAATACGTTTAAAGTCTAGTAGACCAATCATCTCATGAAGGTACATGTTTACGTAACAAATCTTGGAGATTAAGGCTGAAGGTGAAACAAGACACATGTAACACAAAAAAACCCAAAAACCTTGAAAACCTCAATCTGCAAATAATTGACAAGTGGAAGAAATTATAATAACCTTACACTGAGAAATGCATCTTTTGATATAACTGTGAAAACTAATCCAGCAGTGATTGAATTATAAACTTCTGCTTGTACAGGTTCTAGGGAAGTTCATTAAAGGTTGGCAAAATCTTTTAAAAACTGCAAGCATATAATATACATCACATAAAAATACAGAGATCACTATAAAATATAGCAAGGATACTTATGGAAGAAGTAAATGGGAGAGACACTGGATCTTCTGTCTATTCCATGGTACAAATACTGTTGGAGGAAAATATGTTTTAAAAGCTACAGAGATAAGTATATGTTTTCCCTACTCATGAAACGTAATTAATATCTGTAAATAAGCAAAGTCAGTGTATATTTTTTAAAAGTTTAAAATCCTAGATTGTATTTATAAATGTGTTCAGATCCCAATTCATATTCTTTGCTCACAGAAAGACTTCTGAAGTCAAAGGGATAATTAATAGCAAAAACATTTGCTGTGTAGCAGTTCAAGTTCTAAACAAGTTTTATTGAAGTAAGTTTTTCACGAGGGAAGTTGAGTTTTCCCCCTAAGAGATAACTATTATTTTCTGCTAATTAGAAGAAACTCAGAAGACCTACATTAGTCTCATGTCAGAAACAAGAGTTTAAAAACTACATCAATTAAGTACATTCAATAAGCCACCTTTGCAACAATTTAAATTATAATTATCTTTATAACTCTATTATTATTTAAATTATCTCTTTGTATACACCATATTTCTTAATGCATGCTACTTACTATTTAGGGGAGTTAAGGAATAGTTCAGAAACACTCACCACATAGCAAACAGAACATCTGTATTTTGCATTTAACTCCAGGTTTCATAAATGAATGACATCTATAGCAACAGTCCTAAAAGAGTTTTGCTTATGTCTACTTTAATCTTCCATATATCAAAAAAATTAAATTTTACTCTGATTCAAATCTCTGCAAATCTGCAAATGTCTTCCTGCATCCTAAACATTTAATGAAAGATGCTTTTGGATTACTGACAATATAGATTATTAACAGTCAAAAAGATGGGGAAGACATTATTAGTTAAACATTCTGCTCCTATCAGACAACAATCACAATGCAAAAAAGTTCTGATTCTATTCATTCTACTTTTCATTGCAGGAATAGATTTATATTTGGAAAGATAATGCGTTAGTAAAGCCAGGGCTTCACATGTGGAAGACAGTTGAATAAGTAAACAAAATATAAGTATTATTTGACATATGAGAAGATTGTACACTAATAAGGTAAAATAGTAAGACAAATGTCTATTTCATTTAGAAAAACAAATCCCAACAAGCTTTAGCAATGACTTTTGACAGCGCCGATCAGCTGCCACTGACTTCTCTACTGTTCTAGGACTTCTTGGGAAATCCAGCCTTTACTCATGTGACCTTATCCTGCAGTCACTGCACTTGAATAACTTCTCATTGAACTATATTTCTCCTTCACCTGCGCTCAGTTGTAGAACCCGAGTCCTACGTATTGCAAGTTATTCAGGACAGAAGATAAATCCCATTCATTCCATTTATTTCAGAAGGAAGAACATGTATTTGCCTAAGGAGTATTTAAAGCCATCACACTGATTTCACGTAGATAAAAATTATAGAGAACAAAACTGGATTGTAGTGGATTCTTAGAATGACAAGTCTTTTCTGTAATAGCCACTGATCATTTACAAGTGCTATATAATTTGAAATGAATGCATCAACCTTGGGTACAATACATTCCTTGTTTAATGTGTCTCCCTTGACAAAGATCTAAGCAGGTATATATTTAAAGACTTATTTTCTTTGTAATAAAACTGAACAGATTAAATATGATGTGTTAATGTGCTACTTCAGGATTTGTGGTAATAAAATGCCAAAGAACAAGCTGCAAGCTGTTTGTTACTTAAGATACTCAAAGAATTAATTTTATGCTGGCATATACTGTAATTAGAAATAGCTCTGTGCATCATGATTAAACTAGTAGCTATGGAAACCAAAGCAGACTAGAATAAGTGTAAAAGGAGAATACTGAATAAACCAATCATAAAACTCCCTTAATCTGTTTATATTTAATCTTTTTCATTATGCAAATTGGAATACTAACGGTAGATATTACTTTATTTTTCTTACATTTGAAGAGAACAGTATTCTTTCCAAGCTGCATCCTAGGAAAGGTATCAGATTTTGTTTTCACATGAGAATTTCTCAACCCACACAATCTTAGGTGTTGAAAGCATACATTTTTAATGACCCATTTTGTATTAAATAATTGTATATTTTTATCCCTTTATAAAATGAGAACCCTGAGATTTCAAGTGTCTAAAATCTCCACTGTGCTCCATCTCCTTAACAATTCTGATCCTTTTTGAACAGATTCTATTTGCTGAACATGTTCCAGTGTAGCAGTTTCCAGAGGGTTGAAAATGGACATAGCTCCATGCATTGCTCACCTGATGCTCTCTCAAGTGCCCAATGAGGGGGAAGAATCACCACCTTTGTTAGGCTGGCTACACAACTGCAGCCACTGAGCATGCAGATAGCTTTAATCACACATATTTAAATTCTTTTTCAGTACTGGGGACCTTTGCTAAAGAGCTATCTTGTGATTACTCACCAGCTTATGCTGCGATACAGGTTTATCCCAGCCCAGCTGCAGGACTTTTATGTCTGTTCTTACTGAATTTCACTATGCATCTTTTGGTCTACTCCTACAGCTAGTCGAGGACCCTTTTAATGTGAGCCCTTGTGTACAGCTCAGCGTATGGACTGCCTCCCTCCCTCCTTTCTCTGTCATTCACTAGCATAACTTCAAGTTCATCTCTGCTCTTTGATACACACAGTGCAGCTGCTTTTCCACCTTCATTGAGGCCACTAGTCTATAATGCTGTAAGAAAACATGTCAAAATACTTGATTAAGTCAACATTGCTGTTTACCTGTTTTCCTCTTGTCCATAGAGCCAGCTGTCTCATTACAGAACGTGATCACGTTAGTCAGACATGATTTGTCCTTGGTAAAGCCACGGTGGGTATTCTAAGCCATCCTAATTACCTTCCTGTGCCTGGCAATGGCTTCCAGGTAGATTCCATAATATTTCCAGGAACTGAAAGGATATTGTCCTGTGTACTGTTCCCTGGATATCCTTCTGGAAAATGGGCATGTTATTTACCTTTCTCCAGTCACTTAAGATCTCTTGTAATGACCATACCTTTCAAAAAAGATGGGGAATATTCCCATCACAATAACAGCACTACTGGATTCACATCCAACAGTCTCAGTTTGCTTACATGGACTCTAATTCAACCTCCTGCTGACATACCTGGCATTTCTCTCCCCCAAACTCTCTCAGAAGGCTCACAGGTCTGGAAGGCTAGTGACTAGAGGCCCAGATCTAGATTTTCAGATCCTAAAATGGAAGAACATTAGGTTTATTTCCTCCTATTATTTTTTAAATTATTATTTATTAGCCATGATACAGATTCAAAAATATGCCTTCGTTCATATGAAGACAATTTATGCCACTCAGCGCCAATATTTGGTACATCATCAGGCCATTAGAGAGCTGTTCAGAAAACACACTTTTCTTAGAAGAAAACCGTGGCAGGGTATTTGTTCACGACAGATGCCATTGTCTGCACTGTAGCAAATGATGAATAAACATTTCAGATATGATATTTTACTTCAATACCTTCAGACAGACTTAAGAAGTTTTCCTGTACAAAAGATCTAACATTGATGTGGTCAGAAAAGGGTTTTTTTGTTGACTGGGATCATGTTTTGAAATTAAAAAATCTTACAGAACAAACTGAAATCTTTTTTCTTGAGTGACAAAATAATCAATACAAAACAGATAAATTCTTACACTTCCAAGTCTCTTTTCAAGAAAGCACACAGTCCAAAAAGTTCAATTTCATCATTCTCAGGAAAGAGCTCTCCTGTGCTACTCTTTCTGCTGCCTCCAATCACCAGTGCAAATATTCACAAAACAAAACATGCAGACCAACACTTTGAAGGACACAGACATCCTCCTGCTCCTACTATTTCTACCTCTCATTTTTGAGTCAAAAAATTTCTACTATTTCATCTCCTTTACTTATAGGAGCTAACAGCTCTATATCTCTGCACTAAAGGAAGGAAATTGAGTCAAATCAGCAATTTTGACAGGACCCCATCAACATTCATTATATCAACATCACTTGAGAAAGGAAAACTGTCATTATATTCATCCTAAAATTCAAAATCTGTGATCTGCACAGTGACTACATTCAACATTTTTTTCTGCATTTGTACTCACACCTTCATCAGTAGAGGTAAGAAAACATTTCCATGTTTGGAAAAAAAAAGTTTACAAATATAAAACTGTATTTGTGTTTGTACAGGGAAGTTGCCAATGAATTTAGGTGGCTTGGGGGAGAAAAGGAACAAAAGAAGCTTCAGTAAAATTAATTAGTATCCAGGATAAAGAAATTATGCCTTACTAGGATACCTGTGAAATTTTACCTGTCTGTTAAGAAAAATGAGAAGTTCTAAATACACAAGTCAATAGAAAAATACCATTTCTTCCTACACCAGTATCAGTCCCTTCATTAATTTATGCTATTATCATCCACACTTGACCTATGTTAACAACTTCAACGATTGCAGTAGCTTTCTCTTAGATCATCAAAGCATATCTGACAATACGCTAACTAGTTCCACTACCAGAAGCAGCATTCTCACCAAAAGTCAAAATTACTCAAGAAGACATCACAAAAATGTTTGTTTTGGCACATTCAAGAGCATTTATCTTTTCAAAGATCACCAAAATGTTGCACATTTTACAAGCAGCATTTTGGAATCAGCCTTCTACAACATGCTCCCTCCCACTCACTAGTATCAATGTTTTATTTTCTTAAAAAGAAAATTGTTTACTGCAACTTTGTTGAGCCATTGCCTACCCACCTCGACAACATCTGAAGCAACTTCTGGGCTGCTTGCTTCATAGGCTTAGAAAGACAGAAACAATCACCCACCAGGACTAAAAAAATATTTCTCATGGAAATTATCCAGGTGAGTTGGTATGGTGTCATTGGCATTATGTACCTGCAGCCAGGTATCATTATGATTTATGTAGCACTATTTACCTGCCACCAGTCCTAGGCCACAATGGCCAGTATCACCATTACACTTACTAGGGCTACACTTACATTCCATCACACTTACTAGGGCTCTGCTTTTACAAAGACTAGTCATGTGAGAAAAAAATTACTAAATAAAGGAAAAGTAATATTATATAGGTGGCAATATAAAACCAGTGCTCTTACACAGGACTATCATCCTATACACAGAGCATGATGGTCGATAGTCAAAACATGCAAAATTTGACAGAACTATGTTCAAGTTAATAGCACTGCACAAATCATGTTTCTACATTCGTTCCTATTAAATAAATACTGAGCTCATCCTGGCATTTTGCAATTTTCAGTGCATGCTGGCTGGCAGTAGCACAAACAGATCTACATTAAAGAAATCTGTTCATAAGTCTTTAGTTTACGAGGCAAAGAATACAATATAAGGAGATTGTACTTGACACTAGATAAAGCCCAGATACGACATCAATGAAAGACTTGCTTTTCCTTCATTACAAGGAAAGGATTTCAGAACAGGAAGAGTCATGCACTATTATAGGTTATCTTCTTTATAAGAGTGGCAGTTGAAGGCTCTGACTGACTGACAGGGAGAAAAATTTTTCACCGTTTCCTTGTGCATGTACATGAACTATTCTAACATATGATTCCAGACTATGGTTTACTTTGCTCCAGCTCACAACACATTTCCACAACTAACTGAAAATAAGCGGTACCTTGATTGGAAAATTAGGTTGTAACATGGTAAGCAATACTTACTCAAAATTCTTTATTTTTATTGAGCTTGATTACCACATCGTAATCTGCATCACACCCTCATGCTGTACCACAGCTAAAGTCCTGCCCTGGTTTTGGCAGAGATAGAGTTAATTTTCCTCCTAGCAGTTGGTGTAGTGCTGTGTTTTGGATTTAGGATGAGAATCAGGCTGATAACACACTGTTGGTTTAGTTGTTGCTAAGCAATCGAGGACTTTTCAGCTTCTCATACTGGTCTGTCATTGAGAAGGTGGGGAGCATTCAAGACACTGGGAGGGGACACAGCCAGCACAGCTGATCCAAACTGGCCAAAGGGATAATCCATACCGTATGATTTCTTGTTCCATTTATAACTGGGGAGGGGGCTGGGAGGCTTGGCAGCTCAGAGTCTTGCAGAGCATCAGCTTCAGGTGGTAGGAAATAGTGCTGTTCATTGCTTGCTTTATAATAATTATTATTAGTTGTTGCTGTGTGTTTTGTTCTGTCCTATTAAATTTTCTTTATCTCAACCCACAAGTTTTTCTTTACCCTTTTCCATCTTCAATTCTGTCCCCCATCCCACTGGGAGCAGGGAGGGAGGAAATGACAATGTTGCTGTTCAGCTACCTGCCACTTTAAACCACAAATCCCTAGAATAAAAATTCCCTAAATTTCCCTCATATATTTCCTTACCTCTTTATGCCAAGCATGATATCATAAAGGCTTCTTTCCTGTACCCGTGTATCAGTATGCTGACCTTAAAACCAAGAGAATAAAGCAATCCTTCCCCAAGTATTTCAGGACTGAGACTGAGAATCTGAGATGCTTCAAAAGATTTTCTGGGAAATAAAGGAAGCTGAACAGGACATAAGGACCTTGATAAGGTCTACCAAGATATAATATCCTGTTTCATAAGATCTGCAGGTTTTGGATAACAAAGCCATACTGCGGGTCAGCAGACACCTTAGCACAATGCTTCAGTTTGCAGACCTGATAAAATAAGTTCTGGATAAAAATGGGACAGAAAAACTATATAGGGATCCTCCCTTCCACAGCACAAGTTGTACATCCATCCCTTCAGACACTTTTCCCTTCTTGAAATGCAGAAATTAATACAGAACTTGTAAAACCAGCCAATGGACAGAACAAACAGAGGTTTATTAACGAAATCTTTGTTGATTCCTACCAATAAATCTGAATTGTATTAATCAGTAGAGCATTAGAAACTCATACTGGAGCCAAAATGGAAGAAGGATGAAAGTGCTAAGCAGTGAAAGTGATGTGATAAGTTCTTTTTGATCTCACTTCTCCTTCTGCTCTCCACCCCTGAAGAGTTTTACTTGGTTCTCTAAGCAGAAAGAAATGGTCTAAGCAGAGGTAAATGATGTATAGAGAGCCCAGATAATTTGATTTAGTTTCCTCAGTTTTTGAGAAAGTCTATGAGCCAATTCTGCTGGCGTTTTAATAAAAGCTCTTTGAATTTTAACTCAGCCTGTTGCAAGTAGTGAAGACCTGTCAGAAAGGCAATTTAAAAAATGCTTTGGCGTAATTTCTTTTCTTTTCAGAGGTGCTGAGAGATTGTTTTTTCTAGGGTGCAGTTCCATAAAACAAGGTCAGCCAACACAGTACTCATATCTCTCATGTGCCTTCCTGGTCCTCGATTTACATTGCCCTTACTCGATACACATTGGCTCAATACAGACTGCACCCTTCCATGAACCAAATCAACAGAATCCAGCAGAAATAAGTGGCCAGTTTTACGATGGGCCAGTGACTTGAATACAGATGGACAATTTTGACTTCAAGAAATTCCTGTCTAAGTTTAGGAACTGTGTTTCTTCTGTGTCCTCGCTCATGACACGCTCTCTGCCAGACCTTATCTTACCCACTAGTTCTCCATCTGCAGGTAGGCAGGCGCACCCACATTCAGCATGTTCTGCTGCGAGAAAAACAGCATCAACCTGGCTTCACTCTCCTCCTCAAAGGAAAAGGATTTCCACTCGCTTTCAAAACAGGTGACGTAGTCATTTCTGGCTTGTATAGAACAGAAGTAACTACCACAGGCTACTGGAAAGGGAAAGACAGGATTAAATATAGCCGAGAAAAAGCGGAGTTCTCACTTTCCTTCTTCCTTCCACGCTTTTAAATGCTCTTGACTGAAAACCGAACTCTCAGGGAAGGACAGTTACAGCGAAGAGGAGACACGCAGTGACGGAAAGGGGCTGTTCCAGCCTTGAGCAGCCTGTCAGCCCCCAGCAGCCCCTCCGCCGCCGGCGGCCTGCGGCAGCGCACCGCCCCCTGCTGTCCCGAAGAGCCGCGTAGGGGAGCCGCCGCGACCCCGCTCCCCTGCGGCTCACCTCTCTGGGCAGTGCCGAAGGGGAGACGGCCCCAGCACGCAGTCCACGTGTGATTACCTCTGTGTCGTGCGGTAAGTAAACACGCCGGAAGGAGCTGCAGAGTTGAGCGTGCAGCCACCAATACTATCAACCTCCCGGAGTTTCACGCGGCTTAGTACCACTGCTCAGAGTACCACCCCAGCCCAAAGGTAACACGAGCAGCTCGCCAAAAACCAACCATACCAAAACACATTAAGAGAATCGAACCCAAAGAACAAAACCCAAAAAGCAGAAATCAAACAAACAAAACCTCCCGAACTAGCCCAGGGTTTTCATCCGTGCCCTGCCTCTTCCAAGTCAAAACTCAGTATCTTTTATGCTAATCCTCAGGCTTCCCCAGTCAAACGCTCCTGACAAGCACAACCCCCAGAAGCCAATGCTGCCATTTGCTGCATGTCCCAGTGTCAAATGAAACCATGGGCCCTCAACAAGCAGAGCTTGTGAGGTGAGGAGCTGGGGTCTCTCAGCAGCAAGGCAAAAGCTTTGAGCCCGTTACTGGAGACGAGTGTTCTGAAAGCCGTGAGGTTTGCTGTCAGAGAGGAAAGGTCACTTGGCTTGTCTTTTTCAGGAGCTACAGGGGAAATAGCCTGGAATAAAAAAGAAAAAAAAAGACAGCAAGAGAGAAAGAGATATAGAGATAGATAGCAAGAAATTGAAAAATATTCTGAACTACTTCAGGAGAAATAGGAAAATTATAATGTTGCCCTAATTTGCCTCTTCAGTCTCAGTTATGGAGCAAAAGGGACATTATAATGATCCCAGAGTTGATAAATTATCTGATACAGAGTAAGTACTATATTTGGCTTCTGTTGAAAGTAATGAAGTGTTCTGGGTTTGTGTGGCAAGGTTTGGGGGGGGGCGGAGCTGCAGGGGTGACTTTGCAAGAAGCTGATAGAAGTTCAGCCTAGGTCTGACAAAGCTAACACCAGCTGGTTCAAGGATGGACCTACTGCTGACCAAAGCAGAGCCAGTCAGAGACAGTGGTAGTGCTTCTGTGATAACATAATTAAGAAGATAAAAACCCACAAGCAGACGCTTTTTGCCACCAGAGCAGGGAGTGAGAAGATGTAAGAAACTGTGCAGACATCAAGGTCAGTGAAGAAGGAGGGGGAGGAGGTTCTCCAGGCACTGGAGAAGAGAATCCCCTGCAGCCCATAGAGAAAAGTGATGGTGGAGCAGGTTGTCCCCCTGCAGCCCATGGAAGAAGATGGGGCGCATCTACAGCCCATGGAGAGACCCCATGCTGGAGCAGGTGTATGTACCCTAAGGAGGCTTCACCCCATGGGAAGCCTGTGCTGGATCAAGCTCCTGGCAGGACCTGCAGCCCGTGGAGGGGGGAGCCCACACTGGAACAGGTTTGCTGGGGTGATTTATGGCTCTGTGAGGGACCAAGATGGAGCAGTCTGGACCTGAAGGTCTGCACCCCATGTAAGGGAGACATGCTGGGGCAGTTCATGAAGAACTGAAGCTCCCATGGGAAGGAGTCACGTTTGAGAAGTTGTGGAGGACTGTCTCCCATGGGTTGAAGCTTATGCTGGAGCAGAAGAGTGTGAGGAGTCCTCCCCTGAGAAGGAAGGAGCAGCAAAGACAGCTTGTGCTGAACTGACTGAACCCCCCCATTCCCCATATTCCCCATCCTCCTGTGCTGCTGCAGGGGTGGGGTGGAGAGAAATCATTAATGAAGTTGAGTCTGGGAAGAAAGGAGGGGCTGGAGGAGGTGTTTTAAGATTTGGTTTTATTTCTCATCATTGTATACTGTTTTGATTGGGTAATAAATTAGATGCATTTTATTCTGTGTTGAGCCTGTTTTGCTCACGATGCTAATTGCAGAATGATCTCTCCCTGTCCTCAACTCCTGAGCTTCTCACTATATATTTTCTCTACCGTCCAGATGAAAAGGGGAGTGATAGAGTGGCGTTGGTGGGCATCTGGCCTCCATCCAGGGTCAAACCACCACCTGGATTATCCACTGACATTGGATTATGCAATGTTAAACATTATGAAAGGTAAAATTAGTTATTTTGTTGAAGAGAACCTTACTCATTTAGGCAAGGCAAGCACATATATCTCACTATTTAACAAGAGTTAGCAGATCAAAAACATTTTTGACCCTTTCTCAGTACTGCATTCTAATTTATGAATCATCAGCAATTAATAAATAAATCCTATTATTGGTTTTCAGACTCTTTCCTTGTATTTACACAAATACATCTTCTTGCTTATAAATTCCAGAATGTAGGCACTTCCCATGATTTTTTAAACACTTCAATAAACTGAGCAAGACCCAACCACGGAATAGAAAAGACTTCTTCAGAGCTATCAGGCTGCCAAGTGTAAGGATTAACAATCTGTTTCGAGCATACCAAGCAAATTCAAATCTCTGTACTATTGGATACAGAAAAGTACTCTCATCCTTCACTGGAAATACATTAGTTTTCTAATTGCTTATAAAAGCACATTTCCATTGTTACACTAACATATTTAAGATGGTAATTACTATGAAGAATTAGCATTCAACAGAAGATTAACTAGACTCAATAGTCCAAAAACTGATCAGCTCCCCCAAAAACCTTAGTAACCAGCAAAAAAATAATATTTTAATTTTTTTTCTTTTACTAAATAGCAGCAGTATGTAGGTGTTATTCTTTAAACTTTCCAAGTAATCTATCAAGATTTTACAAATACAAATTCCACTAGTGGAAAAAATAAGACAATCTTTCCCTAGGAAACTAGTTTATTTTAAGGGGCTATTTTCCTGTCAGAGATGTTAAATTTCATCACTTGCTTTTGTCAGTGGAGAAGATGATTAAAAATTGTATTCTATAGTAGTTGGAAAGTATCTGATGAGAACTCACAGTGCCCGAGATCACTTCTTCAATTAACCCCACTGACAGAAGACAATATGAAAGCCCAAGAACAAAACAATTGGAGCAGCTTTCTGGCCCCCAGACAAGTTCTTAAAGCTGCCAAAGAGTTTTTAACTAACACAGTTATACATTATCAACTGCTGGCTCTGAAATACCGATAGAAGGCAACATCTAATACTAGTAGGACTTCTAGTGCAGTTATTATAAATTAGCACATTGATAATTTTAATGAATTATGAAAGAATGTACTTTGCAAAGGTAATAAATGTGTATTAACTTTTCCTAACTGTATGTTTGATGTTTCAGCAAATTCTGAATAGTGACAGTGCCTTCAAAACAGACCTTATCTCTCTGTTTCAAGTATATCCACACAAAATCTTTCCCCCTTGAAATCAATGGCAGAATTTTGAAAGGCAGAATTCATTATCCATAAATCTTAATTCTATAAACTTCTCTAAAAGGCAGGGGTTTTTAAAATGTATTACTTCAATAAAAAATTGTTGCAGTACTCTTTATGTTATATAGATGTTATCATTTTCCAAATTTGAAAACAAGATCTCAGTTCTGGAATTTGGTCCTGTTACAGTTACATCCACAGTTATCCTCCAGAGATGAGTAAGCAAGCATGAAGAAATTATTCCTGCATGAAAGCACCTGACAAGAAATATGATCTATTTTATTCTATAGAAAACCTGGAGGGTTTGAGTGGCACCGTGGGGGTCAGGTGGGGGGATGGAGGTGATGGCAGGGGCAATGAAGAAGATGTAAAGAAATGTGAATTAAGTGGAATTGTTCTTTAATAGTACATTCTCCATATATGAAGGATTAATACTCATAACATCTTACTACAGACAACAAGAGTGCATGAACTCCAGCTCTTTAATTCTTCAAGAGAACTGTCACAGCCTGACATCATATTACTAAGTTACCATCCCTTACTTAAAAGCTGTCAGCTCTTAAAATGTAATCAATAGGTAAGGCTAGGATAAGGGAGTTCAAAAAAAAACAGGTAAGAGAATTTCTGCCAAGGAGAGGTTAGTGAGGTAGGTTTAAACATTGGGAAAAGCACAGTAAAGGACGAGGGCTAGAAGCAAATAATTAGCTATGCACCTGGCCCTGAAAAGCTACTGTATCTGGACCCAGCCATGGCTGATTGAGCCTGATAGAAAGGCTTTCCTAGCTAAAGGAATTTTGGTCTTTGTGTCTCAAAGCTGGCAGACCTAGACCTTTGCAGTGCTGTGATATCTGACTGCTGGAGACAGGGACTGATGGGCAGCCTGTACCAGAACGTTTCTCACTCCCTGATATTAAAACACGTGCAGGTTCAGTGTTTACAAATGCACGTACAGAAGTGCTCAGCATCCACCTTGCATAAGTGAGTGCACATTAAGAGTAAGATTTCAAGCACACATAGGTGCCTCTGCAGCATTTTTGGTAATGGCCAGACCTTTTGTCCTGAGCCTGACACTCCAGAGTGGTGTTTGGAGCAAATATCATTCCACTCCTACGCCAGCAACAGCCTTGCACAGCACCTTGAAGGGAGTCATGGTAATGGTCTGTAAGGGCACTGCAAGCCCTGCTCCTGCCTGCCACATAAAAGGCTTTGTCCTTGGAGGTACACGGAGGCGTTTGTCTGTCAGTGGTTCACCCACCATGATTTTTCTCTCCCCTCCAAGAATTTTCACCACTGCTGGGACTTGCTCCACCTCACCAAGCATCACCACACCTGGACTGTGGCATCTCCTCCTCTCCCATGTCATCTCTTTTTTTTCTTGCGATTCAAAGTTGGAGTTACCCAAAATAATTGTGTTAAGAATTTGCAGCATGAATAAGTTTAAACAATGCAAAATAGTTATAACAGAGCAGGCAATATAATCTTTCTACCAGCAAAGAGTTATTGAAACTGAGCAGAAATCTTGTCTATCATTAAAGGCATGAAATTACTTCTGGTTTCTGCAATTATCTAAAACTGAAAAAACTAGTGCCTAGTCATTAAAAGCAACACATATCACATAGCTTCTGACTCCACACAAATGTTTCTATGATTTCTTTACCAGTTCAAATTAGTGCCAAGATGTTCAGAAAAAAAAAGAAACCTTGTTAACAGGATTTCATTTAATGTTAAATGTAAGATGAGAGTAATTGCTTCAAGTTTTAATTAGAAGTGTATGAAATAAACCACTTGAGAGAGAAATATGATGGCTACCTGTGAAATAAGAGGTGTCATTAGTGGTATTGAATAATAGAATACCTATGTGTCTCCTTATCTCTCTGAGGAGGGGTAT
The DNA here is from genome assembly GCA_022605575.1 of Laterallus jamaicensis coturniculus. Lineage (NCBI taxonomy): Eukaryota > Metazoa > Chordata > Aves > Gruiformes > Rallidae > Laterallus > Laterallus jamaicensis. The sequence goes on along the minus strand of JAKCOX010000005.1, from coordinate 16,579,755 downwards.
GGAGGGGAGGAAGAAAGCAATACAAGAGGGAGAATACAATCTCCTAAATCAATAGGTCCACTGAGTACATATTTTATAACATCCAGGGGAATTAGAAATGTTAGTTCTTAGTTTTATCATCTTATATTTTTCCATTTGATATTTGATTATGCAAGATGCTGTAATGGGCTACTGCAGAACAAGGATATAGTGATTTAAAGGAGAATTTCAATCACTTAATCATGGGCCTTAGTTGTAGATTCACACACATGGGAGTGACTCCTATGGACCCGAGCATATACCATGAATATTAGTATGCACTGCTTCTGACAAAAAGACTTGTATGTACTTGCACGTACTGTTTGTAAGAGCTCATTCCTACTCAGAGCATAATGCTCTTAGAGAACCTCTATTAGAGTCTATAAAATGTATCTAGTCTGGTCTATAATAAAAGTGGCCACACATAATAATGTTTCCCATCTCTGTTTTTTCCACCTTGAAGGAATTCTGACAAGTCACCTGGAGCTACACAACACCTGCAGAAGGAAACAAAATCAGCCTCAACACTTTTTTTATTCTAAAATATTTTTTAAACTAACATTAATATCCCTTTAATGTTACTTTTTCTCAGTAGGCTGGAAATCCTCCAAGTATTTAAAAAAAATAAAAATCAGAAAAAGAGGTGTTTTGCACCAGGAGATGCTGGTCAGATTTCTGGTTAGAAGTCCACTCAGACTCTGTAAAGTATCATTTAAAATGTTATTTATTAGAGCCAACACTACAAAGAAAGAGAGAATAGTACAGATAATTTTGCCTCCCTTTAGATGCTGTGAGCCCTAAGTTATCCAGCATCAAAAGGGCCTCTGATCAGCGTACAGCAAGCTGCCTGTGGAAGGGGTTACCCCACATTGGTCATTTGAGCTACTGTAGGATTTTCATACAAGAAAACAACTTTATTAATAATTTATACTGTTAAACAAGAAGGATATTCACAGAGAATTTCTTCCTGCACTAGGAGAAAGAAGGCAAAGCCAGGCAGGTGATGCAATCGCCAATACAAGTGGGAGCATCCCCCAAGCTCCTCAGCTACAGCAAGCTGAGCATGTCCCACAGCCACGGGGGACACCCAGCACAGCACAGCACAAGTCTGTACCTTCTCAGGTTCAGTGTTATGTGGGCCAGGAGCTTTGCAACATGCAACGGTCTTGTGTTCACTGCAGGAAGGTGGCACTACCTGGGCTAAATATTGTCTGCTATTAATATCTGGGGAGGGACTCAGATGGCTTAAATTTAAGTTTATAAAATTCCTGTTACAGGCAATAATGATCTAATCAATACAGACCACAGATCATAGAATCATAGAATTGTAAGGGTTGGAAGGGACCTCAAGAGATCATCAGGTCCAATCCCCCTGCCAAAGCAGGCTCCCTAGGACATATCACTCAGATAGGCGTCCAGACGGGTCTTGAATATCTCCAGAGAAGGAGACTCCACCACCTCCCTGGGCAGCCTATTCCAGTGCTCTGTCACCCTCACTGGGAAAAAGTTCTTCCACATGTTGATGTGGAACTTCCTATGCTCCAACTTGCAGCCATTGCCCCTTGCCCTATCCCCACAGACCACTGAAAAGGGGCTGGCTGATTCCCCCTGCATCCCCTGCTTCAGATAATTATAGACATTAATTAGGTCCCCCCTTAGTCTTCTCTTCTCAAGGCTGAAGAGTCCCAACTTACTCAGCCTATCCTCATAGGGGAGATGCTCCAGGCTTCTAATCATCTTTGTAGCCCTTCTCTGGACTCTCTCCAGGAGATCCCTGTCCTTTTTAAACCATGGAGCCCAGAACTGGACACAATATTCCAGGTGGGGCCTGACCAGGGCAGAGTAGAGGGGGAGGATCACCTCCTTTGACCTGCTGGCTACACTTCTCCGGATGCACCCCAGGATCCCATTGGCTCTCTTAGTCACCAGGGCACACTGCACACTTTCTGATCCCAGAAAACAATTCTTTTTACCCGTAACACCTAGTCTATAGTAAACTAAACTGTTCTGTGAGAGACAGTGAAAGATCTTGTGGGGTTCCGGTGAGAGATTAATGGTAATGGCACTTTACATACCTACTGGTCCAGCACTTCAATGAAAGTGCCCCAGTCTCAAAGTGAATCTCGTCCCAATACTAGATTTTGTAACTAGAGTCTGTCTGTCTGCCAGTTCAGAGTAGTGAGTGTACTGCTAAGAAAGCTGCTTTTTGAAAACATCTGGTATTCATCAGCCAGGAAGAGTTCGTCACCTTTTGCTTCATCAGGTCCCACAGAACAAATGTGCTCAAAATTTACACAGTACAAGCCACAAAGGGCAAGTGGGCAAGTGGGATTTTCAGATTTGGTCTGATCTCATTAGCAACTAATGGAGTCTGTGATAGAATTTCCATTTCCAAAAGTGAATTTGAGGCAATTCTAATGCCGTGACTGCCAACACTGCTGGGGTGGCAGTTCCTCCATTTAAGACAGCTTATTAAAAGCCATTGACTTTAGCCATGGCAGAGACTGTATGCATCTAATAAAACAACTACATGAGTATCATGAATGAAACTTCTTTCCATTATTTTCTTCATTTGATACCTCTCAGTAAGGACTTATCAGCAAGAATGGAAAAATGTAATCATTGCCCTGAGTCCTACATGAAATCCTTTGCTAGATGCAATTTCACAGCTAACATGAGGTAGAACAGCACATGATCTCTGCCAGGCAGCAGGCTAATAGTACTATAGGATCACTAGTGGGAAAATAAACATTCTTAGGAAGAAATTAAAATATTTGCTGACTCCCACCAGAGGTCAGTCACATCATAGGAATAAAATGAAAGTTATCACAATTCTAAGTACCCATTGATTCTATGCATGATGGAGAGCAAAACTCCAATTTTTGACCCAATTTAAATTTCTACTTCTACTTGTTTCATTGTATTAGTTGTGATAAATGTATCCTGCTTTAATAATGTGAGTGCAGGAGAGAATACAAAACTCTGGTAAGAAGCAGAAACAACTAGTTGAATAAACTTCAATTTAGCTTTCAGCAACAGATGAAGAACAAGAAACGATCCCCTAAAAACCTAAGGCACTGGTAGCTGTAACTAATGCTCTAGATTAGGCTGTGTATGATGGATGTGGATGGCAATAAACTAGGACATTTAACCACGGTACTCATTTCTTGAGCTGAAAATCAGTATGTTGTGTTCCTAAGAGTGTGGTAGAGCTAGGAACCTTGCACAAAGGAGCTGTTATGTTTGGCTAGATAAATCAAGACACACAGTGGTCAGTAAAAATTGTGTTACTTTACTGAATAACTAAAATTGAACACAGTAGATTGCAGTGCTAAAATCCAGAGAAAATTACAACTTTGTGCAGTCACATGTGAGTAGTCCTATTTAAATAAGAGTTTTCTATTCTTAACATGTGAAAGAGTATTAAAAGATTTATCTGTTATACATATTTAACTTTTTTTTCCTCTACTCAGCACATGTTACACTTGTAATACTGCACACAGTTTTGAAACTCCAACACAAGAAGTGCTTCAATAAATGGAGTAAGTTCAGTAGAAGACCAACAAGATTAAGCCATGAGCAACCTGGGCTGAACTCACCTCCCTGTGCTTTGAACAGGAGATTTGACTAGATTGTCTGAGAAGGCTCCTTCTAATCTGAGTCATCCTCTTATACTATCTTACGATCCTATGAACCTGTCCTATGACCCACAGACCACCTCTTGCAGGAAAAATCTTTAGGCGGTTCAAGTCATCCTATCTCAAAGACTGAAGTAGAACTAGAAAAGATAAAGGCAACAAGGATGGTGATACGAATTTATAGATCAGGTCTTATCTAAGAGACAAAATAGGCTAGATCTCTTTAACCTGTCAGAGATGGCAGAAGAACTATGAAAGCATGAATGACACAGGGAAGTTTAAGAACAAATTATTTGCAACCTGTCATTAACAAGGCAGCACATGGATTGCCAGATGGATGCTTTAAAAGTAACAAAGGCAGATGCCTTTTTTGCTGAACTTTGAAAGTAGAATTCAGTGTGATGGGATGTTTTGGAGATCAAAAGTTTAAAGGGATAGATAAATGGGGGAGGGAGGGGGGATGTGTGGTAACACAGCCATGATCTGAATGCCACATTTAGTACAAGAACTTCATAGTTTATAGTTGCTAAAAGATACCATATCAAGAGGGAGAGAATGCATTTTTTCTTCATATTCTCTCCAAGCTCCATTTCAAGATTTTGTTGGAGATGGAATATAGTGCTTCTGGGATCTTTTTTATGGCCACTTCCCTGACTCAAGGCATAAGAGGGAAAAGCTGAGCTGTAGGGCTTTGTTCCTTACTTTGTCTGTGCCTACTTCTTGTACTGACTATTGCTGGATGTGGAATATAGTGCTTGGGACTTCTAGTATGACCTTCTAGTATGACCAAATACAAATTGTGATGGTCTTCACAAGACAATATAGGTGAAAACTTAGCATAGGCTTCTAAAGAAGGAAGTCAATTCATCAAAAAATTTTTGCTTGCAGGTAGCATGTGTTAGAGATGTACACTTTCTGCCCAGTAAATCCTACACAAAATGAAACCCTATCCACCTCTTCTCAGTTCCTTCCATTAAAGAAGAATGTATTGGCAAGGTCAGGAGTTACATTGTTGGACAGACATCCTCAAGCAACAGGTCCTTGTCCAGAGTAAGGCAACATTTTTTCTTATTTGAGCATGCATAGATACCAGCTACAGAGGGACGAGTTTTCTTTAATGAAAGAAATCAACAGCTATTTTTGGAGTTGTAGTTCATGAAGCTACTTCCCTGTTATTGTCATTGCACTGACACAAACACACTAATGGTGATGTAGTGAGTCAAATCTGGAATTTGTTCTGTCTGAAAAATAATCCATGGAAAAGTAGATGTTCAGGAAACAAGGTTCATGCTGGAGGGTGCGAAAAGTAGATGAGAAAAACAAGCAGCATTGTCCAATAAATGCCCGTGGATTAGAAGCCCATGTATGTGCCCAATGACTCCAGGCTGGTGGTGTTGGACCAGAGGAATGCATTTTGTGACTCATAATTAACAGGATTAGTGTGTAACATGGTAGTCTGTAGTTCTTTTCAGTCCCTCAGCATGGGGCAATTGTCTCTACAAACAAGGCGCAGCTGCAGCTAAATGGCTCAAAATTTATGTCCATCTTAAAATGCTCAGCTTAACTGCAGCGTCATCTGGGGTTATGAGACCAGCGTTCCTTGGAGACCTTCGAAGAAGTAATCTGCCGGTTCCTCTGAACACGGGTTTCTGGTCCCCTCATGGTAAGGGGAAAGGCGGCTTTCTACCTCTGGAAAACCTCCCCTCTACCACTGACCTGGTCGAAACCCGCACGGAAGGGCAGGTCTGGGGCCGGGGACAGGTCACCAGGACAAGGTGACGCTGAGGTGCGAACCGAGCCGCTGCTCCACAGAGGGTCGCTCCTTAGGGTGCCCTCCGGTAGGGCCCGCGCATCCCTCCCCGTTGCTAAGTAACGCGGTCCCCGCTTCCGCCCGCCGGCGTCTCCCACCAATGAGCGCGGCGGGGGCGGGCCCGCCGGGTTGCCTGGGAGACGGGGTTGGTTTCCCCCCGGAGCGTCGGCCGTAGCGGACGCGCTGTCGGCGCTGCGAGCGGACAGGTGAGGGGCTGGCGGTTGCCACCGGGGAATGGGTCCCGAGCCCGGCAGCCGGGCTGGGCAGGAGCCGTACGCTAAGGTGTTTCTTGCCTCGACGTGTGCCGTCGGGGGCGGTCGGACTCGGGAGGATGAACCCGGTGCGGGCCCGGCTGCCCCGCGGGCGGCGGGTCTGTGGTGCTCTGCAGAGCCGCGCCGCCCTGCGCCCACCTGCGGCCCGGGGATGGAGCGGCCCTGGAGCGCGTTCAGGGTTTCGGGCGGGTCTCTGGAGTACCCAGGAGCGGGCTGGCGGGATTGTCGGATTTTGCATTGGTTATTTGACTTCTCTGCGCTCTGTGTATCCGTGTGCGAACATGCTCGTGTGGGAACGCAAACTTAAAATCGAGTAAAGGCGGGGACAGCGGTCTTTGGAGGAAGCGAACCGTGTGGAAAACACTTGCCCTCCGCAGGGAGAGAGAGCTTTGGGCTTGTTTATGCTTCGAATGCTGCTCCCAGCTGGGACAAGTGCGGGAGAGGGAAGTGAGACCAAGCTTAGAAAATGTAAACATATTCAACTACAAAAGCAAGCGACAGGCTGAGCAAACAACACTCGTGAAAACAAATTTAAGACAGCAGACTCTGCAAATGAAGAAAGAAATGTTTAAAGCTTTATCTGTTAAATAAATCTCTCTGATACCTTAAGATATGTTGCCTTACATAGAAATGGTTGCGTGACAATTTGAGAAACTATTTTGGAAGGCTTGAAAATGGTCACAATCCAATCAAAGTTTGAATAAGACCTTTAATGACCTGAAATGCTATAGTATCGTAATCCTGGATTTTAAATTTGATGAAGACCATAGTGTTCTAATGTTTGGCTTAACCAATCTATGATTTAGTACATAAACACTTGGAACTCTCCCTTTCAAGCCTCCAGACTGGTTGTTTCAAGAATATCTTTGATATATATGATGTCCATTCACTCAGTCTTTCAAAAACTTCACATGCTCTTTCTAACTAAATCTGGAACTTAATTCCCTTATATATTAGGAGCGTAGAACTTCCTGGTTTGATGCCTCACTTAAACATTTTTGCTGTGACATTATGTAGTTTCCCACTATTCAGAAGAGCATTTAGAGGGAAGAATTCTGGTAATAAACACACAGAGTAAACAATAAGATGTTCTTCAAACTTCAGCAAAGTATTATTCATGTTAAAGCATGTTTCCCTTTAAGGGAAACAAGTTCAAGTAGCAAACCTTTGCACTTTTTTTTTTTTTTTTTTAAATGGCCTTAGAATAAAGGACATTGATTTAGGTTGTGCCACTTCCAAATGAATTCCTGATTAAATGCACAACTAGATAGGTTACTGAAATATTTAAGGTTTCTATTAGAGAACAAGTGCCTTGAACAAATCAGTCAAGCTAACCTTGTGTTACCATTACATTTTGCATATCAGAACTGTTTAAAGCTTTAGTTAAGACTGTAGTCATCCCTAGCTAAAGTCATAACCCATATGGAGATACGGTGATCTAAAGAGATTGCAAAGGTGATACAGAGTATGTGTGTCGCAATAAAGGTAACACAAGATCTTAAAATATCTTGGGAGTATTGTTTTACTTAGTGATTTTTTGGTAACTTAGTAATTATTCTCCTTGACAGGATAGCTGCCATCTTCTCCCAAAAGTGGTGTTCTGTGTGTTCCTATTACACCAAATCATGGAGATCTACTCATGGAGTAGATCTGTCTGTTTAAAGGACCAAAAACACTGTGATAAACTTGTAATTGGGTCATTTGCCACGAGGAATGTTTCCACAATGCAAGACCAACGTAGGAAAGTCCTCACTGAGTTTGACTAATGGTCCATTTAACTCAGTGGGCCAGTATTTTATTTCTAATCGTGGTAATAGGAGGTAACTTAGTGAAAGCAGTATTTCCTCTTCCTGCAGTCTGTGAGTCAGAGTTTATGTGAACGGTAAGAATTACTTCAGCAAGTCCTGGTGAAGTGCATATTTTGTTATACAAGGCAAAAGATACACAACACAAGAAAAGTAAATATCAATATAACATTTGAGTTATAGCCACTGTCTATGAGAGGTGAGAATTCACTTGTAGGATATAGGCAATCTGGTGCCATAGTGTCGTTCAGGTTAGCAGTTATTTATGGGAGCAGGTGATCTGTATTATTAACACTGGGAGAGGACAGAAGCTGTGTGTGGTATTCTTTTCCCCATTTGCATTCTATAACAAGTACGCTGTGGCTGAATCCACTAGGACCATTTATTCCTTACCCTGGTTGCAGAATTGCATGGGATTCACTAGACTAGCAGTAAAGCTTTACAGATTGCCGAACTTTTTCCATATTGCTAATATTGTATAGTAGTTCAAGAGAGTCTTACCATGAAGTGTATGAACTCACTTCAATTCTTTATGCTGTTTGGTGGTTTCATTTGTGGTGATGACCTTGGCTGAATCATCATCTCTGCTAAAGCTCCTCCTTAGGTTTATTCACTTGAGCTACTTAATCCAGTTTTATGTGGGAAGCTGTGTGTTTAAGCAGACAAGTTGATAATTAGAAATTTCTAAAATCTTGGGGGGGGGGAAACTGTGTATTATAGGTCTTACATTGGTGAAGTTAATACTACTTTTTCCCTACCTAATGGTTCTTTTTCTTAATGCTTCATCTGACTAGAAATTCACTTCCTGTACAGGATCCTTCATCTACTTTCCCGCCTATGTGGCTAATTTGAATCCAGCTGCTTAGCCTTTATGGTATCTTGATTTAAATAACACTTCTACATCACTGATAATGACCACCTCCTTCCATCACTTTTAAAACACTGTCTGAAAGTTTAAATCCATTTATTTCAGACTCTTGAATATGCTGACCAAATAGTGCTTGAGTGTCTGGTATAATGGTGTGAAACTTCCTTCTGTGATGAAAATAGCTTTCCTAACATGTTGTACATATTTTCATGGCTGCATTCTGTCGATGGCTCATATTTTCCCATGTCTTATCACATCCAATGTTTGACTTCTGTCCTCTCCTTTTGTTGTACCCTAGTTATGTGTAATTTTTACTGTTTGCATTTACTTGTGTATAGTGGGCCCGCTTTTTTGTAGAAGCTAGTACTGGGTGATGTTTTGGATTTGTGCTGGAAACAGGGTTGATAATAGAGATGGTTTTGTTATTGCTGAGCAGTGCTTACACAGAGCCAAGGCTTTTTCTGCTTCTTACCCCAACCTACCTGTGAGTAGGCTGTGGGTGCACCGGAGGTGGGTGAACCCCTGCTCACCGATGGGTATCGGTGTATGAATTCCTTATTTTGCTAGAGTTGTATTGGGGTTTTTGTTGGGTAGTTGTTTGGGGGTTTTTTCCACCTAGGCAAATTAAGGTCTAAGGGCACTAATTAATGCAAATATTTTCATTGTCATAACTTCCTTTTCAAATTGTTACTCTCTGAAAATGCCTGTAGTGGGAGATGAATGATGGTAGAATGAATCTGTCAGATCCTGAAGATCAGTTTCAGACATAAGTTTAAATGCTAAGAATGACTTCCACTTAGAAGTGTGAGGTTGGTGTTGAAGAGTTCTGTAATCATTTGTTACTAACCTATAGGATTTTTTTGTACTTAACCTGCTGGCTACAAACATACACGTAGTTGTATCCCCTTCAGGTTCCCAGAGAGTGCAGTTCTGTTGCAGTTAGAGGCGTCCTTTTTTAGAGGTGGTTGTACTGTATGTTTTTCCAGGGTTTTTTGCTTTTGTGCTTATTAAAGCCCAAGTGGCCCCTGAATTCAGTGTCTGAACAGAAAGATTAAATTGACTGCTCTGTAAAAATTCCTAGGGCAGAAAAATCTCTGTGTTTTAGAACATTACCTTGGAGACAAACTTTTCAAGAGTTGATACACTTCGCCAGTAAAATCTTGCCTGAGTCCTCCTTTAGTTTTCCAAATTTGGAAATTAGTATTAACAGATGTGCAAGAGGGCACAGTTTGTACAGGATGATACACAGCTGGATGTCATCCACACTTTGGCTATTCAACTTCTCTTAGCTCACCAGATACATTTACAAATACAGAGGCTGAATAGCACAGGGGGATGACCAAGATTCAAGTCTTTTTAAATATACCTTGAGGTTCACAGAGAGATTTTTTTTTTTTTGCATATTTTCAAGTTATTCGATGTGTGGGGTTGTTTGTGCTTCACATGCTGAAATATTTTTCTGCTAAGGAATGTTCTTGGTACATTAAGTTAAATATATTGAGGAAGAGATTTTCTTATCTCTGCTAAAGGAATGTACTTAATACTTTTGATTTCATTTATATTTATCTTAACATCCAAGTCAGCTAAAAAACATCCAAGTCAGTTTAAAAATTATTATTAAATTGTTTACTTTAAAATGTATTATTATTCCAGGCAGAGAGTCTAACTTGTTTCAGAGAACATGTTAGAATGGAATAACTTGCGATCCTGCTAGACATAGATAAATCTTACAAACATAATAAAATAATACATGCAATGTCTTTCTTGCCTTATGAACTGTTTGCTGACAGACTTCCTTTCTTAAAAAACATTTTCTTTTTATAGAAACTGGGGCATTTTAGCATTGAGTACACATGGATTTTGTATGTGTAGTGATTAGGAAACAGAGATAAGCATGTCAGTATAGATATAGCTTTAGTGATAAGGTTGTTTTTTTCTCCATACATATGTAGTGTGCCTTTTTGTCTCTTTTGACTAAGGAATTTGAAAATCAAAGAGATATTTGATGTTTCCTTTTCTTACAGGTGCTATGACATCACAGAACTCGAATAGAAGCATCTGCTAGGCTATAGTATTGGTGGTACTGTGTATATATAAACATATGCATTTTTATTGTTTTCTTAAGAGTTGCTATAGTTATTTTCCTAAAAAGAAAGAAAACCAAAGACTATAAATGTTTCAAGATCCAATTATGGATTTTCTTTAGGAAGATAAGTGATTAAATGCAATCCACTACTATTGTTGGCAGCTAGAGCCTAATCTCCTCTATAAACTGATAAAGCTCAATCTTAGAAGTAGCTGTTGTTGTCCTTGTACTCTTGTGGGAAGGTTGTTCTAAAGTCTCATCCCATTGACCTGTTCTAGGGAACCTACTTTGGCAGGAGGGTTGCATTCTATTATCTCTGGAGGTCTCTTCCAGCCCCTACAATTCTGTGAATCTATGAATCTGGTGTTGATGATTGTATTGCATATCTGTTACTAACAGTTTATTTTAATCCATACATCTTGTTGGAAAAGAGCAAATAAGGAACAAAACTAGAAAGGGCAACCGTTCAGAGCCCTGCTTGCATTTGTACCATTAGTGGCCTGTCAGGAATAAGGGAAATTTAATTCTCAACTGACCTCCTATGACATAGGATCACCAAGACTTAGGTCTGCTGTGTCATTATTATTGCACAGCCTTACTGTAAACTTTTTTTTTTAATATATTTAGCATTATTACATGCTTCATATTCTCAGTCTAAAGGTTCTTAAAGCATTAATTAATAAATAAAACCTGAGGCTTTTTAGCTGATTTCTTTGCTACAGATATTGATGTAATGAATTTACATAATACCATACAAATATGAAAATAATGAAATTTTATATCTGTGTAGTTAAATAGTTTTTGTACTATTTTTTACTTGGGGTATTTTTTTGCTTTATTACAAAGACATTAATTCCTGTAATAAATTTTGTGGCTTCAAAATGTATAAAAAGACAGAATGCAAAGTTGTAGCATGTTAATCTTCAGAATATATCCATTCAGTAGATAAGTTTTAGTGCTACGGTGGGGCATATTATAAAGTATCCTCTTCGTGGATTTACAGAGAATTAATTTTGTCGTAGAATTGGGTACAGTGAATTGGAGGCAAGTTTATTAAATACTGATTTCTGTGAGATATAAATATAGTTAAGATAATTCTTAATTTTGAAACATACCAAGTGCTACTAAATTATGGTAACCGTACATCAAATCTAACTCATTTTGATGAGTTATACAGGCAAATGTCTAAAAATGTATGTATGATTTAGGCAGAAGCATAAGCACTGGTTAGAAATGTATTTGGAAAAAAATAAGTGCATGGTTGATTTGGCACAATATATCAATTACAGATTATTAAATAATAACAAATGTGGTGACCAAAGTGGAGGATCAAGATAGGAAACGTTTCTCACCTGTCTTCCCTTCTTGAGGATATTTCTCCATATATGAATTATATTGCTGACTGCAGATACTGCCAGCTAACATGGGAGCACAGTGTCAGATGGTTAATTCTAGTGGCATTTAGATAATTTTTTTCAGACATAATAGCTTTTCCTTTGTTTTCTAGGTAAACTATATAGGTATGTTATTTTTAGGAATACGTTTTTGTGTGTACAGATTGAAGCCTCTGTGCTCTTCAGCATCTCCTTTCAGTTTCTTACAAGGCCATATCTTTGTAGAAAGCAAGACAGTAGATTATTCTCATAATAACAAAAAATCTGCAGTGAAGTGTCTAGAAGTAAGACCAACATAAATATCAAATACAAATAGAAGATAAACATTGATTGTTTTTTGTTAGGTTTTTTGACCTGTGTAGTGCTGATCTTGAACCATACATTTTAAAATCACAATTTACAATAACACTTCCATTTTATCCTTCTGACTGTTTTAGGTTTTTTTGTGTGAATGTCTAGCCAATCTACCTTTGGAGCCAAGAATTCAGCTGTCTCATCCGCAGTATTAGAGGTTGCAACCTCTGCTAACCATCATTATTCTCTAATTACGCATCAGTCCTTATTATCATGTAAGGCAGAATCATTAAAAGCAGTTGGTAAAATGCAATTACTATCTTATTCCTGCTGGACTGTATTTTAGAGGAAGTTTCATTGTGTATGGGGTTTCTGTCCTGTCCAGTGTCCCCAATTATATCGAAGGTTGTCATCATCAGTAAAGAAAGTCTTCACTTGGAATTACATCCTCTCCTACTTGAAGCTAGAAGATCTTTCTGATTGTGAAATCCTGTTGAACTTATCAGTATTCCACTTTTTTGAGAATAATTTGGTTTAGGAGTTTATAAGGATTAAAGAACCTTGTATTAGTGGCTGGATTGATGAATTGTCACTTCAGACACTATTTTTCACACAGCAGTTCTGTGAATATGTGTAATTTCTGTTACCCTTGATAGAGGATGCTCATAAACATGTGAAGAATTTTCCTCTACAGTCTCAATGTCTTTGAGATTATTCATGTTACTGACTGGTAAACCTGGAAAACTTGTTTTTCATATGTTTAGCATAATATATAGACCTTTTTTCCTCAGTATCCTTATATGAAAGATTCCAAAAGTTATTTGTTCGGTCACTATACAGGGACATATAGCTGTTTGTGGTGGCAGATCCTAGAACTGTGCTGGCTACATACATTAAAACTCTAATAGGGGTTGCTTTTATGTATAAGTAGAAATGCTTTATATGAACAACGCTACGTCCTGTACTCCATTGCACACCTTCATCTGCATAGTTTACGGTCTTCCTCTTGAGAGCAAGCTGCTTTGAATCCCTGTAACTAACAGTTTCAGAGCTCATGGCTGTGGGATCTGGTGTTTACTGCCTTTTATAGAGTGATCTGCTAGTGAGCATCCAATCAGCTGTTTGTATACTCTCAAGCTCCCTAGTCCCAGTCACTCCCCATCTCCACAGTGTAGCTTTCACTTTATGAACCATCTTTTATTCTACTTCTATCTGTTCTCCCCACTCAGATGCACATGAGTTTGTGAAGTTGAGAAATGGTCTTCTGGAAGAATATTTTCTGTACTTTCCAGCAGTTGAATGAAAACCAGCCAGGATGGAGGACACCAGAGATTTAGTGAGCAGAAGCATGTTCTTAGAACCCATGTCTAGCTGAATATTAGGTTCTCAAAGGTAATTCTGCCAGCAGTAGCCACTTCCCACGACTGAGTGTTATACTGTGAGAAGATAAAATTGGCCACAGGCATTCAGATTGAGGCTTTCTAGATTAGAATGCCAGTGTAGTGACCTCTTGTGAACTTAAGACTGTCTGTCCTGATCACGAAATGGCATAAAGAGTGCTGCACCTCTGCATCTTCTGTTCCACCAATGAGCAGGCTCTAATGGATCTCAGCAGCCTTTACCTCTTGCTCTGCAGTCTCCATCTGCAGGCAAGCAGTATAAAAAAAGCTGCAGTGCTGAGGCTTGCAAGGTACCTTGGTTTTCTCTACAGTGTGTTCTTATAACGATACATATTTCTCTAGAAATCTTACAGCATTAGTAGCTATTGTAATTTCCACCTCAAATGATGAGAAGTTAATATTTTTGAGTACTAATTTGTAACAAACCTTTTTGACTTGTAACATACATTGATAACATTATTCTTTCTATATCATATATTTACATATTAGTTATAGCATGGGCATAACAACTTCAGTTTACTAAATGTAATTATTTTAACAGAATTTTTCCCTCTAGGAGTTAAGTCCTGACCCTTAAAAGTGTAAAATGATTCTATGACTCACTGAGAGTAGCTCCCAAAAAGGGAGGATTGGGAAACATCTGCAGCATAGGCTTAATCATAGAATCATAGGATACCTCAAGTTGGAAGAGAGCCATAATGATAGAGTCCAACTCCCTGCTCTTCGTAGGACTGCCTAAAAGAAAACTGTGACTAAGAGCGCCGTCCAGATGTTCCTTGACCTCTGACAGCTTGGTGCTGTGAATTCTTCCCTGGGGAGCTGGTCCACCCTCTCAGTGAAAAACCTTTTCCTTATGCCCAATTTGGAGTTTCCCTGACGCAACGTCGTTCCTTTCCCTGGGTCAGCTCTAGAATTAAACAAATAGTTCTGCGTAAAATGAATAGGATCTATTTTATCTTTTTATTGGGCAATCTCTTGTAAGCCTGTATACACCTTAACAATGTCTCTTTTGGCTTGATCTACTAAAAATCTTTATTAATATTCAGTGCTTGAACAGAAACTTTGTTGGCTTTTTTTTTACTTCAACATCATAGTACAATTTGTTGTCCCTAAAAGTAAGAACAAAGAACACTTGCTAGATGTACTAACTGGTCTTAATTTAAATGCATAAGAAGTTATTTCTAAAACATTTAATGAGGTTAACCTTAATTACAAAAAAATAAGGGATAGAATACTTTGAGATTTTTCATGGGTATATTGTATATATTTAGTACATGGAGTTTCATTCATCTCCAACTGCTGGAAAAAACATTGTACTGTTGGTATAATAATATTCCAGTGGAGGATGAATGATAGACTAGGCAACCAAACATAATGAACACATGATGCATTTGCAGCTACTAGTCTTTCTTGCTTTTATTTTCCAAGTATAATTTAGTGCAAAGCTTTTTACTTTATTTACAGGTAATTGTAACAGATTGGTTTTAACAGTTTAAGTTCCCATCCGCTATCCTGTGGAGATTTTGTCTATACCTTTGAGCTGATGCTATAACCAGTTTATTGAAAGGATAATACTGTATCCATATACCTTGATTCCATGCTTCCCTGATGATGCTGACACTCAATGTGAACCATGCAGTGCTAGTCTCTCTTGAGAGTCTCACTGTTCTAACAGGTTTGTATTGAGACTAGAAAATTCAGTTCACATACATGGTGGCACAACTATAGGTGTAAAACAGAAACAAGTGTGTTACTCTTGAACTATGTAGAATTCTTTGCTCAAGATTTAGAATGATGCCATGTGCCCTTGTAAAGAGACAGAGCAGCGTGAAAGCAGAAGTCCTAAATGCATAAGTATTAATTTACTTGAAACAGTGATTTTGAGGTGTAACATGCAGTAATAGTGTGGCTATGATTTGTGTAGCAAGTTGTAAAATTTTTGTTGGTAAAAGTGGTACACGAATAACGTATTTATCATTTAGTCATACATGGTCGATATGGTCAGGCATTTCATCAGCCATATGACCAGAGGTGTCTGAACTGATCCTGTGTTCCCTATGTAGTGTATGAGACTGTGCAGTTCTAGAGCACTTTGCATCATTGTTTGAGCCAAAGGCTCAGAGGGCAAGTAATCTGAACAACTTCATCAGTATGGGGAAAAGGTCCTCTTTGTGTTCTCTTGTATGTATATATTTATCTGGAGGACTGTATAACCATAAAAAAAATAAATCTGCTAATAGGGCAATGCTACTTCCCAGAAACATGGTGGGTGTTTTGATTTGAGTTTTTATTATTTTGTGTATGTGGTTGGTTTATTTGGGATTTTTTTTTCCCTTGGGTGTCATTATTTCTCAGTAAGAAATTGGAAAGCAGAAATGTTGCTGCTTTTCTTTATTTCCCTGCTGTGTATCTAAGAATGTAGCTTGCTTATACAATAGCCTTAATGGAAATGACATGTGCTAAAATAGGACTTGTAATAAGACTGAAATGCTCTTTGGAAATGGTAAGTCTAGTTAACTACTAACTTCAGGTTAATATGTGCTATTTCCAGCTATTCTTTTCCTACTTTGCTTTGTTTATTTCGTGATTGAACAATTGACTTCACAGTTGGCTTTTGCATTTATTACATTACCAATTTTAGGAAACAGCTTGTTAATCAGTATAGAAAGGGAGAGCATGCCTGGGTTCTAGGTTTCTTAAGAAACTGGGAGGTTTTGGGTCTCTGTAATCTCTGTAGAGAATGATAGTTCCTGCAACCATGCAGTCAGGAAGATTTGTATGGTAATGTCTCCTAACAGCACAGCTGACGAAATGTGCTGCTGCAGTGCTGAATTGTCATGCAAGCAACACAGCTTTTATTCCTCTTTTTACCTCTTGATTTCACTGGTACAATACACTGTGAAACATGGGAGTCTACAAGAAAAGGGTAACTAGCTGCAGAAGGAACGAATACAGCCAGGTAATGTGAAACTCTCCCAAGGGAGAGAAAACAAGCAGATTTATTCCGATAAATTAGTGAAAAGTAGACTTTTTAAATTTTCCAGTCAGGGCTGGTGGCTGTAGCTGAGCCCTTCAGGCTCTGCTGGCTGCAAACAATTGAGAAGCAGGTCTTTTTCTTTTCTTACCTTTTCAAAAAAATACCCTAAATGTAAAATGCTTGGCACTTGCGGTAGCCATGGCCCCTCCTACTGTGCCAGTCGAAACCACTCCCTGCATAACCAAAACACATCACTCCCCATGACTCTGAAGGTATTTTACATTTCAACACACGCTTTTGTACACTGAACCACACTTCTTACAGACAGTACATTTGAAAAAAAACCAGGAAAATTTATTTTTTTAGGAGACAAATAAGAATGAATCCAACAGCACCTCATTTTCAGAAGCACTGTAAAATCGAGCTTGAAGCACTGAGCTGCTTTAATTCAAGATACTGGAAAAGCTAATCTAGTCATTGTTTTAGTGTTGATTTCTGTTTTCCAGTTCAGAATCCAATGTATATAGTATTTAAGTTGCTGCTAAAAAGTATTTCAGATTATATATTTATGAATGCAAAGCTTATTAATGTAGAATCTTATGACAGAGTTCAGATCTGATCTTTGGAGACTGTGTTGGAGTTTTGAGTAAATTTTAGCACAGGACTTGTATTTACATGTGTTCAGGTTCTGTATTTTTTATTTCAACTGTGCCTTCTGTCATGGCTTGGATGACTTACATTTCCCACTGGTTTGATGAAGATGATTGGTATGAAGGACAGCAACGAGTAAGAATTGTTTGAATTAATATTTCTCTTTTCCTTCCTTTATATTTTTTTTTCTTCTTTGAGCTGCTTTTGTTATATTACTAGCACCAAAAGTAATATTTCCATAGTGGTACTAAGGAGGGATTTTTAGTGTTTTTAATGAGGTCTTGAATCATAGATAAGCACATCTAAACTGAGTTTTTTGAAAATTAATGTTGCTAGCTGAATAAAAGATATTGGAATTTTGCTGGCCATGTAGTTGCATTTTTTAGGCTTCATAATTTAATGAGTAGTAATTCTTTAATATATAATGAGATAGAAATCAAGCATTTAATTTTATTTTACTAGGAGGAATGAATATACTGTGCATGAAGTAAACTAAAATAATTACAAGCAATAATTGAGTAGAACAAAAATACTTGGGATATACTTATTTCACCTAGGGTCATTTCCAATTTATACCTTGGATGCCTACATTTTTATTAACATTTTTTCCAAGGAGGAGGAGTTGTTACTATAGCAACACTTGCAGGGTATCATGGATTTGTTTTGTTAATGTTTATTAACAGCATCCTTGGACAAGCTTTGTTTACTGCTGCTTTCATAGATTTATGGTGGGAGGTGATTATAGTCACATTTCTTTCACTGAATCTGGTTCCTTTATGTAACGATGCATTTCTGTAATTTCTGTTTCTCATTTTGATAGTATATTCTCATCTATTGAATCAGAATGCTGGAGGTTCTACTGAGACATAAGGGCCAGAATCTGCTTTAGTTGTGTTATTATATATTACTTGGCAATGGCAGTTACATGCTCACAAGTATTGGAAACTAGCAGATTTTAATACTTTTCCATTGGTCTCATTTTACATGTCACAGTAAGTTGAAGATGAAGTTGTCTTTCAGTAGCTGCTCATCAGGGATTCAGGTGTGATATACGTCAAGAGGTAACTTAAGCTGAAAGCCAAAGGGTTGCCTTGGCACTTTGCCAGCAGACGAGCAATCTTCTGGTGATTATGGTAGTTCCAGGTTGGAAAATGGGAGCAAAATTCTTACAGAGGCTCTTCTATGCTTTATACTGACATCAGACATGGTTGCATATGCAGTACATACTGTATCTGAAAATTAGATTTCTGGTACTGTATGACTAACCAATACATGGTTTTGTTACCACTGCTAGATATGGTGTCTCAGGTTGATTGGGTATGTAATTCAACATTGCTGGTGATGTATTGGAAGACATACCAGCATTTCTCCTGCTCTGTTTCAAACCCAAGTATTGCTCTTTAGATTACCTTGCAAAGTTGCACAATAAAGGATATTATAGTTAAACCATGCAAGTAGTGTAGTTGAGACAGTCAAAACCACTCCCTTTGTGAGACTTAGCACAGGTTATGATTTTTTTAAATGTTAAACAGTTGGCCTTGGGTTTTCTAAGTTGGATATCTATTTTGGATTAATGTATTTGTTTTTAACTTGAACTATATGTTCATATCTGTAAAGTACAGTCTCAGGCAGTGATTTAAAAATACAGATTTTTTCCAAACTTCAGCACGAGGTCCACAACTTCACTTGTGAAGCCAGAAATACTGTGGTTAAATAATTTCTTCTCGTATTTTACCTCTGAGTTTATTGTGGAAGTTCTAAATAGTTGTGAACACTAGTAGAACACTTGTTCGTTTCAAGAACACTATTAATTAAAAGAGGTTTTTCCCAGTCAGCATCTAAAGGACTGAATGCACTCACTTTGAACAATGGCTAGGTTATCATAAGTTAGGAAATGGTGCCTGAAATGGTGGTTACAAGAGTCTAGCCAAGGTGTCTGGTGGTTTTGAAGAATCTGGCTGAAATTCAAAGCCTTGTTCAAGGCACTATCTTCTTCCCTCTGGTAAATGTTCTGATTCTTAAGGAGCCAGAGACTGTGTGCCATGAAATGTATACAAAAGCAGAAAAAACGTTTCTAATTTTTGCAAAATAGCATACAAACTCTGTCTGTACTTCTCAGTGGTAAATTAGCAGCCAAACCTGATGCTATAACAAGCAGTAGTCTAGATAGGTTAGATCCTTCTGTGGAGTGTGAAGGGGTTAACTTGTGCTTAGAGCAGCACATAAACCTGCATAATTATTCTATATTATGACCATTATGATTAATGTGGTCAGTCTTTGCTCATCTTTTACCCAGAAGCAGTTGCTTGAAGTAGTGTGTGTTCAGTCTCTGTAAGGTCTTCTAGACCTGCCTTAGTAACTGCAGTTTGATTGTCTACATCAAGAACTGCAAACATTTTAGCATCTTGTGGTATAACATACAAAGTAGGAATAATGTTTGTTTTAGGAGAGTTGCTCAACTGATATTAAGATTCTTAAGAATTTATAACTGAAATATGACAGTGCCATCTATTTATTTGCTTCGAATCTTATTTTTTTATGGGTCTATTGATGTCCATAACAGTTGATCTTCAACAACATGCGTATTGTCAAAGTTTTCATACTGGAAGATTTCTCCTCATCTTCTGATGCACTTACATTTACTTTTGAAATTCATAAAGTGATAAATATAAATACATGTAAAAGGGTAGATAGCATAGAATAGAATCTAGAAAATGTCCAGAAATAGTAAAGGTTTTGGAAGTTTCATTGTTTTGTTTAGTCCTAGAAAATTTAATTTGTTTGTTGGCTTTTAAGTTGCATATATACCACAATATTTTCAATTACCATTTATTTCATGTTTCTGGACATAATAATCAGAATTGAGTTTCTTAACGTGGTTGTAACATGCTTGATGTATTTCAGTCCCACTGGAAGAGGGCTAGTACTAATTATGTTCTTCTATCAGACTCTGTGGGGTGCTACTGAGACAGGCACAGTGGGGAAGAAATTGGTTTTCGCTGTGTTTTGCAGACACAGAGATTTCTGTGTAGGTTTGAAGGCCTTCATGTTTTTAACAAGATAAATTTATTGTCCATTACCCAGTGCTTCAGACTGGTCCCATTGGATAGAGTAATGAATTTGAAACTCTGTGGTTCATAGTTCACATACTCATCTCCAATGGATGTTCCTGCAAAGATGGCTAAACATACCCCATGTCGTTAAGGAAACAGTTTTTTATGTGACTTTAATTATTACATTATCATTGACATATTGACAAAACTCCTGGTGCCTGGGGACAGCAGGTACTGGAGAGGTATCTGGATGAGAGATCACAACTTTACATGTCAAACACACATGAATGCCACCAAGATTTCCACACAAGAAGAAATACAAACTAAATTGGAAAATAGTAATGATAGAATGAACAGGAGAAGAGGATGCTAACGCTTTACTACAATAGCTTTTCAGAAACTCACTGTTTGTATGTACAGAAGCATGTTGATTAACATAAGGATACCGTCTATTCACTTCTGTGTGTATGCCATGTTGTGTATGTACTCACTGGGACAGGTCATACACTGTATGGACCACAGTTGCTAACAATACAAGTATTTGTGTGCGAATGGTCGTAAATTTATGAACACTTATAACATGCAAGTGCATCTCTTGATAATTAAAGGATGCTAAGTGATGTATTTAAAGAGCTATTTTTATTCCATAAACCTCACTGTAGTACAGTTAGGAAATAGAATAAGCGATGAAGCGCAGAGTAGCTGAAGCAGAGAAAAAGGAGTTAGGTTGAAATTAAAATGGTGCCTGTTAAAGAGCTGCAGTTGCCAGGCTACTGATACTGCTGCTCTGTGTGTGTAGTGCAACACAATGCTCAGTCTTTTCTCCTGCATCCTTTAGTAACTGCATTATTCTGTGAACATCAAGGTTTAGTTCCCTCATCTGTCAAGTAAAGTGATTTCACTCTACAACCAGAGTAAGATTTTGCTTTTTTTGGAACAGCAAGGTGCTGGAATGAACATGGAAATTCTTAAGTGGTTTACAAAAAATGGTATCTATGCTAAGGTAGGGATTATTAGGCACTTATCTTTAAGTTATTGATATATAGCTATGTCTATGTCCATTCAGTTGTTATTTTTAATATTAACTCTATGGTATACAGAATTTCAGTTTAATATGTTTTTTGCTATATTTAGCAACAGGGAAGGGCTTGGAATATTGCTTCTCATGCCAATTGAAAAGAAAGGGTTTTGTTGTCCTCCCTCTTCCCTTCATCTCCTTGGAAACTGTGGGCATCTTTTGATAGCTTTCCCAGTGTGGTATATGTTTTTTACATGCACAGTTTTTCTCATTATACTTTAAGAGTCCAATATAATTACTTATTTTGAAATAAAATGCCTTTTTAACAAAGCATTAAAAATCTCCATTGTATAAAAAGGCAACACATATGAAGTCATACATATATATATTTACTCAGTAATACTGCATTTTTAGTTTTCTGCCATTTTACTCAAGCTGTTCTGATGAATGCTGCTTTCTCCCTTATACCATACAATAGAAATCTATAATGTCTGAAAAGATGTGCAGGAAACTGCTCTAATGCACGATTCTTACAATTGTAATTTCTTCTTTTAAGTACTATTGTACTGAATTTCAAAGCAAATGCTTCTTCTCAATTACAGTACTTACTACAGAACAGCATATAACTCTTAACAAGGAGCAGGAAATATTAACAAGTGTAAACCAGCAAATATTAATAAATTACAAATTCTTTTCTATAACACAGAATATTTTACATATATAATTTTTAACACCTACTTTAAGAGGTAAAATCTATATAAATAATCCAATTTGAATAATGCTTCTTAAGCATGAATTATTAACTCAGTAAAATAATGATATATCAAAAGAAGCATTTTTCATCTAAATGCTCTTTTATTTAGGATATGTTTTCATTAGAATTTCAGACTTTAAGAAAAACAGTACCTTATCAAAATGTTCGTTTGATTTAAAACTTGGAAAGAGGCTTCTACTGGTGAATTTCTTCCAAAACTTATTAAAGCTACCTTTTGTCTTTAATGTAAATGTAGAACAAAGAAATGACAAATGTGCTCTTCTATTTTAAATGCAGTACTTAATATGGCATATCCAGTAATGCTTAAAGACATACGTTTAGAATTAGACTGAAAAAATTTCATAGCCATTTGATGACAATGACTTTTAGTCATGATTAATCTAGGCTGAATTTTAATCAGGGACACATGCCCTTGGAAACCTTTAAAATATCCTAAACTGTGCAGGTGTCCTGATGACGGGGGAAAAAAATATACAGCAGTCTGTCTATTTGTTAATGAGCTGCACGGAAAACATGGAAATAGTCACGATAGTAATGGAACTGTCTCCAAAGCTGAAGCACTCGTCTGTTTTGTGTTATCATGGTAACTGTAAAACCAGGACTTTTTTGTTCTAGATTTCAGCTCTTAGGCTTGGAGTTGATAGTCAATACAATAATATTTACCTATAGAGTAGATCTCCTGTATTCAGGAATAACTTCTCTCTCTCCTATCAAGGAAAAAAGGAAGATCTACTGATTTGTAATAACAGAGTATTTTTTGTTAATATAGATTACTACAGAATCCTACAAGATAAATCTGCTGTTACTCTGAAAGAAACATTTATGGAATTGTGGTTTAGTGTCTGTAATATATAATAACTTTACAGAATGCACAGATTTAAGATATTTTCTTACAGACTAAATCTCTTCAAATCAGGAACCTCTTAGCTCCCATATGAGAAGGTAAAAAAGAGGATCTGTAGAAAATGAGACAACGCTGTTATCACTGTGAAATAAATCTTTATGTATTCAGTATCTAACAAGGTGTTTACTTCTAATCTTAAGTAAGCCTAAAAACTAAACCTGTGATAATACAATATTATGAATCTAATTCTCCTCTACTTCACCATGACTTTTAAAATGTTCTTTATCTGTTTGCTGACATACCTAGTGCTTTAACCAGAATTTTCCCAGGAATCAGTAGTGAAAACCAAGAGTTCTAGCTCCCGGTATTATTCTGCATTTTAGTAAATCATTATGTAATCAACCAAATGACTTTAATTCTCAAAAAAAGTGATTACCAATGCTAGCAGTTCTTTTTTCATTGTGACTGGGAAAAGTGTGTGTTGCAGTTCTGCATGCCTCAAATTTCGGAACATACTTGATTGGTACATTAGTCCCATCAGAAATTTTTTTGTCACTTTGTGGTCATGGTGATGATTCTTTAAATAAGATATTTTATTTTTGTGGGATTGGTGTCAGTTATGATTGAGGTTGTGAGATGGATTGCAGTGAACTGTAAGGTGATACAATTTATTTAGCTGTTCTCTCTAGAATGTCTAATTTGTTTGCTGCAGAAATCAGAAGAATTAATCTTGTTGGCAGAGACAAAAAGGGAGCCTTATAGCCAAAGCACTAGTCTGTAGCACAGCTGTATCTTGTAACTTGTTTTTTGTATATTTCTGTTCTGTTGTACATTTAGAGATTAAACATAGGTGTTTTTTTTTCGTTAGGTATTTAGAACTCAGTCAAAACCTTTAAACACCATAACTACAGTCAGTGATGTCTTTGAGATTAAGAGTCCCAAACATTCAATCTGATCCTGATCTTCTGCTAAAGAAGTACCCAGAATATCTCCCTTAATTTTGTTTTTCTTTCACACTTTCCAAAGTTGGAGAGACTTATAACCTTGTGGAGGTTGCTTCTAAAATGTATTCCTTATTATTTGTCTCACAAGTAGATACCCCAAGCAGATAAGAAAAATGGAAGATGAAGTTCATCATTCAACTTCATTTTCATCCCTTGTATATATGCATCAAAATTAAATTTTGTTAATATTTTTCTAATAAGCGTTTTGTCAATATTCACTTATAGGTTCCCTTGGGTACCGCAGGTCACTATTAGCATACTTACACAGAGTTTTTCTAAATGGGCCTTAATACTAATGTCATTGTAAAAAATATTTCCCTTTTCACACAGTTGATATCCAATAGTTGGAAAGTGATCTGCAGACAACGTACCTCTCCTAAAGCTGTTACATAGCAATGCATTGTATAACCATCCCTTGCACCTAACAGTTGCTTCCTCAAAATACTTGATTGCTTTTGAAGTTGCTTTTTTTTTTCTCTTCTTCTTTTCAATTTCCTTTCCTATGTGTGGCTTGAAAATGTACCTGACGCTTGCTAAATTAAACATGACTCCCCTTGGCTTTTGAATATTTGAGATTTATCTCAGCTCTTTGGCTCTGACTTAAAGATCCCATCCTCCATACTCTGTGTAATGTTTTTCCAAGTTATGTCCCTCAGTCCAATGATCTGTCTACAGTAGATGTGTCCTTAAATGATTCAGTAACATAGCTGGAGGAGTAAAGTTTTGTTGGGACCTTACCTGAGCCTGTGCTGAATGAAGCGTTCAGTGGTATGGTGAAACTCAGAGGACTTGTCCTTCAGCAGTCTGCACAAGAAGATTATTTTCTTGTAAATCCATAATTATTTCTGTGTATTGATGGAGCAGATATTGCAAGAGTTGAGAGTTGGTTTAAACTTGGGGTGTTTGTGTCACAGAGAGACTAGTTTTTAAGTGAATTCAGAGCTGCTGTAAAAACTGATGGCCTTCCCTTCTTGTTTTCTTTAAATATTACAAGGCTCCTTTTGAACATTTTCATAAATGGCAGAATGGTTGAGGTTAGAAGGAATCTTTGTAGGTCACCTCGTACAATCCAACCCTGGAGTTGTTTTAACAATACCTTTGCAAATGGTGAAACACTGGCACAGATTGCCCAGAGAGGTGGTGGAGGCCCCATCCCTGGAGACATTCAGGGTCAGGTTTGATGAAGCTCTGAGCTCTAGTTAAAGATGTCCCTGCTCACTGCAGGGGGAAGGACTACATGACTTTGAAGTTTCCTTCCAACCGAACACATTCTGTGATTCAAATGTGTGCATTTGTGGTTGTAGTAGACGTGTAAATGGATCACAGAGCGTATGAGTTTATCCATTTTGTCTCAGTAGCACTTTGACATCATCGTGAATTAAGTGCAGGCTAGGCAGATAATTGGTCTGGCCCAGCAAAACATTTCTTGTGTTTTTATCTTAAAGTTGGTTGTTGCATCATTCTGAGCAGAGCCAGTGGTTTAGAGTCTCTACATTGATGTCACAATAAGCTTTGCTTTTTATTTTCTACAGTTACCTTCAACTTTTTTGTAAACCAGTAATTATTAAGAAAATTTAGAAAGCTTCTCCAAAAATGATGATGATAATAAATAAAGCATAGTTTTATGGAAGTGGTTTGAAGACTTTTTTAGCCATGGGCTTAACTTAAAACCATTAGAAAATGGTCAATTTTGTCCAGATATCTTTATGGGGGATGAAGCGAAGAAAAGAGCAGAGAGGCCTTTACTCTCTGACAGAGAAAGTATTGAACCAGACTGCAGAAGAAAAGGAAAGTGATTAAGAACAGCTTTAGCTAGTACAGATCAAGAACTATTCAAGTTTTCATGTGCTGTCCTCCCTTTTTTTTCCTCCCAAATGGATTCCTGTGAATAGTATTAGAATTCTCATCTTGTGTAGCACTGAAGCCTGTGAACATCTGCCTGGCTTTATTTGAGCTACATTCACTTCCTCAGCATGAGATGTTGCTGTTAAAATGTACAGTGTAGCTATATTTTAAAGGTACACATGTATATGTTATTTATGGGGACAAAAATATGTTATTCTGTTCTTTATTATTCTGTTGTGTTGTTAATGAATTTGTGTTTTAAAGGCAAAAATGTCACACGTTAAACAAGTGGGACTTTTAGCTGCTGGATGTCAGCCATGGAACAAGGATGTGTGTGCAGCTAGTGGAGACAGATTTGCCTACTGTGCTACCCTTGCTATTTATATTTATCAGGTGAGATTATTTAACAGACTAGTTATGTTTTTACATTCTTATCTATTTCACTTTGAACCCTTTCAATAAATGTTTCTACAGTGTTGTTTTAAGTATGATTGCTGCTGAGAACTGTTTGTGTATAGCTCAACATTCCTTTCAAGATACCCCTTCCAAATTATATTTTCTTTTTTGTTGTAATTAGTGAAAAAGATTGACTTTATATTTAGATTTGTATGTGTCAAGAATTACTCGTATTAAACAGGCTCTTTATCCAGCAAACACTTGGTAAAGTGTGGTGATAGAGAAACAGGCCTGAAAGAAAAATTTAGCAGTTCCATGGTTTCATTTGAAGCTGTAGTATATCAGTAGTCTTTTGAAGTAGTTTAATCAACCGTGCAGAGTTGTGGATTCAGTTGCTCACCTTTCTTTGGTTTGGAACAAGTTACTACTTTCTTAATTTCTGAACTGCTGAGCGTCATGCTCTACTGAAATTCACAGTTACTGTACTTCAACAGGTAACAATAAAATGCTGTGGAGTGAAATGTTCAGACTGAGCAATATGCCAGGAAATAAAGAATTCGCTTATTTTAGTGTCATGAGTTGTACTACTCGTAGGATTAAAATAAACAAAATTTACTGCGTCAGGTTTGGGCATTTAATTTCTTTATTTTTTAAAAAAATTGTACCAAATTATTTAGAGAATAAAATGTATTATAAACTCATTTTCATATTCTATCTTGTTTAATACTTTGCAGATTACTAATAGCTTGTTACCATATTTATAAATAAAGCATTTTAGAGTTGTGTTTGAGTGCATTTATTAATGGAATATAATAGTTTATAAGGGAAAAGAGGATAGACTGTTAATGCTGGTTTGGCTAATTGAGTATTTAACAACTCCTCTGTCCAAATCAAATATACGAGAACTTATTTTATTGAGATGTCAGGTCTATTCTCTAGCCCAATAGTACTTAAAGTGAGTTAATGAAATATGTATTTCTTAAATGATTTTACTTTTTGTTTAGCTGGATCACCGATACAATGAATTCAAGCTCCAGGCAATTATGTCTGAACATAAGAAGACAATCACAGCCATATCTTGGTGTCCTCACAATCCTGACGTGTTTGCAAGTGCCAGTGCAGATAGTTTAGTGATTATTTGGAATGTGGCTGAACAGAAAGTTGTGGCCAAGCTGGACAATACAAAAGGTATTTCTGACATAGACATCTGTTTGATCCATATAGCTTTTTCATCCACTGGTATCAGAAATATTCAATATAAATTCTAAGCAGTTGGTAGGCTAGCAGTTTAACAATTGCCTAACACTATTCTTGTCAGATTTGTTGTTCTTCATTTTAGAAAATAATGATACTGTGTTTGAGTACATTGCTCTGAACTATCTAGTAATTGGTAAAGAAAGAAGCTATTCCTTTTTCTAGAGTATTCAACCAATTTATAAATTTAATTTTCCACTGATTTATGGTTGAGCAGGAAAAAAAAAGACTTTTTTCATCATTGTGTGAAAGATTAAATAAATAAATTTAAAACTTTCTGTGTTTTCATAACAACTCTATGGAAGTGAAAGCAAATAATATGTAACCTTCAACAGATTGAAGTATAAATTATCAGTGCATTTGAAGAACAGTATTTTCATTTAAATACCCTAATGCTTGTCTATCTGCCTCTTCTCTTGGGACTTGAAACTGCTGAATAGGAGACTGTAGTAGAAGTCTGGGGGGTTAAAAGTCTGACCTGCCCAATTCTGATTCATTCCTTTTTGTCAAAAACAGTATTAATATTTCTGTTCTTACAGTCAATCTGTCAAGTGTCCTTGACTCCTACATTTGCATTCTTGAAAAAGAGGTGCAAGAATCTGGATCTTCTCTGGATCTTCTAAGACACTTTGGGAGTCCCTACGCTGTTCTTTCCAGAGCACTTAGGGTACCTGTGAAAATCTTTCGCCTCTTGCATATCCTGCAAAAAAAATTAGTGGGAGAAAAAAAACCCCAACATTCTAAAAGGAATATAGTATCAAATTATAACTAATATAAACCTGGTAGTTTTTCATATACCTTATTGAAAAAAATTATTTCAGCCAATGACTGTATATGAAAGATGTGTTATTTTGATTTTTTTTTCTAAGAGATAATTTACTTTTAGAATAATAGGATAATTCTGCTTTTTACTCTGTTTGACACTGCCATATCAAAGTGTCTAATAACAAATAGTTTTGCATGTTTGGCTTGAGGAGTTTGTCTTACTGTCACTTATTCCTTCAGACACATGCTGGTAAATGATGAGAATAATGAAGGTTGGAGATGTTAAGATATTTATGCTGGAATTCATACAGTTAGGTGTTTGGCCATTTAATTAACTCATATATCCAGAAATAAATTGTCAAGAGTTCCATCTGATTACAAAGCAAGCTTTCCAGTTTTGTCACAGATACTTACCTGATAAATCTATTAGATTTATCTCTAAATTTCAGTGTTTTGCAAAAACATCTTTGTTTTCAACATTTTACCAGCTTAGTTACAAATAAATTAGAATAAAACATAATGGTGAATGGTATTATAAATGAATGAAACTGTTGCTTACCGGATCAGGCTTATCCCCTCTCATATTTGTGATTGTCTTTGGCACTAATGAAATTAAGCACAGGTATCATAAAATACAGGCCATCAAAGTAATACTCAAATAATTCAGGGAATAATTCTACTTCCTGCCTATGGATATGTGTAGTTTACTTTTACACCATATACTTTTGTTTACAGCTTTTCAAGACAATTGCAGATACTGAGTCATGAAGTAATATACCGAATTTCATATTCCTGTTCTTATAAGATTTACCTGTATGTTTCAGGAATTCCTGCATCGCTTAGCTGGTGCTGGAATGCAGGAGATGCAGTTGCATTTGTGTCCCACAGAGGTCCATTGTACATTTGGACTATCTCAGGACCCGACAGTGGGGTAACTGTACACAGAGAAGCACATAGTTTCTTGTCAGATATCAGTCTGTTTAGATGGCATCCGAAGAAAAAAGGAAAAGTAGTATTTGGACATACTGATGGAAGCCTGTCTATTTTTCAGCCAGGTAAAAACTGATACGGTAAAATTTTCATATATATATATATAAAAAAAATCTATTTTTATCTTTGTATATATGTCTAATTTGGCACTCTTTTCATTTAGGTTTTATAATGCATGGACATATATAAAACTTGGTTTTAGTTCATAACATTCCTGCTTCTTCCATATTGCAAAAATATGCTTTCTTAGATAAAGAGTGCAGAACTTTTTCTTCACATCTGCTCCCTTTTGTGATAAAGAGAACATTTTTATTGTCTCTTCCCCAAGGGAAGGGACACTAAGAATTTGTACTCTTAAAGAAATAAGTTATTTTTTTCACTTTGGGATCCAAGGTCAGTCCTTACCTACCTCATAACAGAACATGTACCATGACTTGTTAGGGTACCAGAATTTAGATTGTCACCAAGTGAATTTTTTTATTCTTAGTTTTTAAATCCTAGTCCTGACTTAAAGGTTTCAGTCCTTTTGTAGGACAAGTAAAATACTATCTGACAAAACACTGTCTTGGGAGAACCTGAACATTTAAAAGTTGCCGTTAATACCTTGAAAATTCAGTGTGATTGACTCCTTGAAGGCTCTAGTCTTTCTTTTTAGGTGTGAGTAGGTGTGAGTCACTGCCGCATAATTTGTAGGTGACAACCTTTTTTATTATTGTTGCCTACCTTTTCTCTTCTGGCTGCAACTTCTTTAACTCCAGACTATCTGTTAATGTAGCAGAACATTTAGTGTGGGGAAAAATATGCAAGGGTTTAAGATCCACAGTCTGTGCTAGCTTACTTTTCACTTGTTCTCAAAATAAGCAAAGCTTATTTAAATGACCTGTGACTCAGTTGCATGATTCATAGGGCTGATGTCATCTTTAATGGAAAATAAAATTTAATAGGTTTGCCATTAGGTTTATGTCCAGACCCTAATATGGAGGAGAGGTAAAATGGGATAGGCGCTGGATATTGATTCTCCCCTGCCAGTTGATTGTGTTTTCTTGGGACTGCAATGTTTGAACATGACCAACTTTGGTCACTTGGGGACCTTTTGCCTTTACTTCTTGTTAAACTAAGTGAAGAATTACAATCCTGCTATGTTGTCAGTGCTTGGGTTTCATTCAACAAAATATCTGAACCAAAATGTAAGCAGTGAATGTTGTTAAAGAAGGTGGGAATTCCAATGTTCTTACCAAATTTAAAGTGTTTATCTGATGAAATTTCTGATGCTAATCCTGATGCTTCAGAGGAGACAACTGCACCTTTACACTTGCCCTCTATACAGACATAAATGGAATGGAGAAATCAGTTTATGCTATTAATTTTTGTGTGATCTTAAATTATTTCCTATTTCTGATAGCTACCTAGACATAATGTGCACTAATAGCATTTTCTCTAAAAATTATGAGAGTTATTTTAATATTCAGAGGGTTCCCTGGTAAATAAAAACTTTTCAGCATTTCTTTTAGTATGTATTGAAATGCATTTTGTTCTTTATCAATCTTTAACAAATGTGCATAGGTCTTGGCATTTATTGTAATATGGTAACCTAATTATATTCATTATGGGTCCTTTCCAACTCAGTATATTTCATGATTCTATGATTATCAAAATTGAAAGTTTTTAAATATAACTGAATAGTTGAAGATATAAATTCATTATTTATAGAAGAGGGGTAAAATACTAGATTGATTCATTTATTTATTTAACTTAAATACAAGATCACAACTTCAAAAATACAGATATATGTTGTAAATTATTCATTTGGGCTGTGCATTGTCTTATAAAACTAAAAGCCAGCTCTCCATAAAAATAAAAACTGTGAATAATAACATAATGTTAAAATTGTGGTTTTCGATAATGTTGCTCAGCAAGTTAAATAAGTCTTCTGTTATGTAGGTGTCAAATTAGATATTTAATGACCTGTTCTGGTTTCAAAATCTATGAAACTTCATAATTGCACACATATTTTTTCCTTCCTTAAAACTATCAAGACCATTGATCATAAACACCTTTGAGTGCTAACTTTTTTCTCCTAGAACATACTACCTTTATTTAGTATTTGCTGTGGTATGTAAATTTACTTAAACAACTTGTATTTTAGGCTGTGCTGCAGGCCTCTACTCAATGGACAATGTATATGGTTTAACATAATTTTCATTAGTATAAAATGATAATAAACCTGAAAGTTGTTTCTATATTCTGCTGTATTAAAAAGAAAGTTGAATCTGATAAAGCCAGAACTACTTTAAGTCAAATATTGCAAAGCTGGCTTTAGGAATTTCACTGATGGAGACAGTAGATTAATAAAATAAAAATGTCAGAGATACACAAAGGTGGTATTTGCAAACCTTGTAACTATTGAAAAGATACACTTGGTTTTCATTTTGAAATAATCTGTTTTCTCATTCTCTTAAAGGTTCTAAAAATCAGAAACATGTCTTAAGACCAGAGTCTCTTGAAGGAACAGATGAAGAGGATCCAGTTACAGCTCTGGAGTGGGACCCTCTGTCAACTGACTACCTTCTTGTTGCTAATTTACATAATGGTATTCGACTAGTTGATTCTGAAACTCTGTCCTGTATCACTACTTTTAATTTTCCCAGTGCAGCAGCATCTGTTCAATGTTTAGCCTGGGTTTCTAGTGCACCTGGAATGTTCATAACTGGAGGTAAGCCTTTTATTTCTTGATTTATACACAGGAACTGAGTCTTCGAAATTATTTCAAGTTTGAACTTTCAGTTTCTTAACATTTGTACGAATAAAAGCATACATGTGTTTGTACAAAAAAACCCAACTTAAAACTCTACAGTACAGAAAACTACACTGAGCATTTTTTACTAATTTTGTATTTGTTGGGCATATAAACATTGACTTTTAGCTATTTTTTAGACTAAATATTTTCCTCATGCACACTTTAGGAACAAATATGAGAGCTACTTGGGAATAGGAATAAATATGCATTGTACTAGTGAATGTCACTTCTTGCTTGCTCCCAAGCTTTTCTTTCTCTATTTTTAGAAGGATTTTATATATATATATATATATATATATATATATATGTATATATATATATATGTATAAATACATATTTTTTACATATATATATAAATTTTCCTGCCTCTTCTACACCAAAGATGCTAGTGCTTAGGTTGAAGAACTAATGAATAAAGGAAAGTGAGACTGTGAGAATATTTTATAATGAGAGAGAGGTTCCATAGGGTTAGTCTACTGAAATTTAAATAACTAATGCTAATAATTATTGTTGCTAAGAGTGATACTACCATGGAGATGACGGTGCTTGTTTATAAAGTTCTTGTTAGGATTCTTAACTTAATTCACTGTTCTATTTTTGCTTAAACAGTCCTTAAACTGCATACCTCTGTGTATGGTAAAAAGAGAATAACAAAGAGAAGAAATGGCTTTGTATGCTAGGTTTTTTGTCTTTTTAAATTCTCAGATTCTCAGGTTGGTGTGTTACGTATTTGGAATGTTTCACGAACAACACCTATAGATAATTTTAAATTGAAGAAAACTGGTTTCCATGGTTTGCATGTGCTAAATTCTCCTCCAAAAAAAAAGTGTAAGTCTTATTTTTTATTGTTATTCACTCCAATGGCTGCAAGTTAAGATAATCTTGTTTGTGAATCTTACTGTATCTGAGTCGATCTCTCTAAGTTTGTATTTAAGAACTACAGAGCCATCAAAGTACCTCTGGTGTCAGTGGACTAGACAAATGTGTAAAAGGATGAAGCAATCGATAAGGTCTTCTTTAGTAGGCCAGGATGCATAAAGTAATTCTGCATTTCTTTCAGTTTTAATTTCACTGGAATACAAAGTATTTTTCTCCTTATAATTGTTACTTATTATTAAATTTTTAAAAAAAATCATCTTACCTGTTTATATCTTTTGCTTTATTTTATTAAGCATGTTCATCGCAGTATCCTACAAAAAATCACCATACATCCTCAACAAGTGAGGCTGTTCCTCCTCCAACTTTAACCCAAAACCAAGCATTTTCTCTTCCTCCTGGTCATGCTGTCTGTTGCTTCATGGATGGTGGAGTGGGGCTTTATGACATGGGAGCCAGAAAGTGGGATTTCCTTAGAGATTTGGTATGTTTCATCTCTGTCTTTGGAATGAGAGTTCATGTGCTTTCTTTTAACGGGGAAAAAAAAGTTTTCTCAGAACAGTAAACCAGTTTCTATCATTAAAAAGAATCTAAATTACTTTGAAACAAATGGACAGTTCTGAAATTTAAAGTAATTCTTTATTGCAAAAGACAATCCAGTTGGAAGTATTCTGGCAGTATTTACACAGAAAGATTTAAGAGCTTTGGTTTTTGTGTGGTGTTTGTTTTAACTGAAATCTTTATGTAATGGCCTCCTCAGAAATATTCTGTGAAGGGTTTTCTATAATCTAGAATAAAACTAGTCAAATCAGAGAGAAAACATATCCAACTCTTATGGTAAAGTCATTCAGTTTAAAATGACAAAGACTTTTAAAGTCTTCCTCAAAGCAAAAATTCAAAACTGGGTTTGTCATGTATTAGGTGAGCTTCTTCCCCGGGCTTTCGTTTGTTCTTCAGTATGTTTCTGATTTTCCTTCTTTCCCCATTCCCTTTTCATTGGGAAAAACTTGAATAATTTTCAGCTGCGCTTCACACATGCTGGAATATAGTCTGGTGGTTGATGCTTTTTTTCCATTTTTAATGGTGTTGGTACTGTAAATCAAATTAGGCAAAAAAAATTTCTTACATGTTATCCGTTTCTCCTGTACATATCAGGTTAATTCTGCAAACAAATGTCTTGGAAAACAAGCAGTTGATGTGAAGTTTCTAATGGATTGAAGTTTAAACTGCAGTAGAACATAGCTACATACGTTTTTTACCTAAAGAGCAAATCTATTTGTTTTAAAAATATTACTTTTTCTTAGGGTTTTGTTGGGGTTTTTTGTGTGGTTTTTTTTTTTTTTTTTAGCGCAAAATTCTGTATTTTAGCAATGCAATACCAATGGAAAATGCTAACAATTCCCTGGCAATACCTCACCCTATTGTTTCAGGACAGAATTTTTCTGTCTCTAATAATGATCTGTGAAAGGGAGGAGTGTTATACTCCAGGCTATTTTATGCCTTTGAATTTTGACCGATGAGCCAGGATTTTTGAAACTCGTTATTGATCTGATTGGTTATAAACGATGTATTTTAGAGTTTGAGCTAGAGTTGGACTTCTGAATAAAAGCAAATATAATAAAAATGGATTAAATATTTGTTTCATTTAAGGGACATGTTGAGACCATCTTTGATTGCAAATTCAAACCTGATAACCCTGATCTTCTTGCTACAGCTTCATTTGATGGCACAATAAAAGTTTGGGACATAAATACTTTAACAGCGGTTTATACATCTCCTGGTAATGAGGGGGTTATTTATTCCCTTTCTTGGGCTCCAGGTAAGAATATTTTGCTAAAGGTCTAAACATTCTTTAAATTATCATTGACTAGCAGCAATTTCTGTTACAGAAGTACTAGTTTTAGATAGAAGAGTATGATGTAAATGGAACTATTATCTGTGAAACCAGAAGAACATGTTTCAGGCCTTGTTGAGGCTTACCCTTTTGAGGAATGATCTCAGTGTTCTATGCTGAGTCAGAACGGAGGGAGGAAAATCTCTGGATCCTTTCTAGCTTTACATTATGCAGACAATGAAAGGCTTTCTTTGCATGGGAAGCAGCTGGCTAAAGGAATTCAGATTATGTTTTGTGCTGAAATAGTGGAATATATTATAGCTTTCCCTTCTTTGTGTAAGATTCTAATCACTCAAGTAAAATCAGAGCTCTTCAGTGATTTCTTAGGACAGGGAGCACATTTTCTGCAAATCACCTACTTTTTCTTAGAGATGTCACTGAAGTCAATGGGAATTCTTAAAACTGTTCTGCACTGTGAAATGCCATTTTCTCTTGTGCTATTTTGCTTTGAAATATAAATTCAGCTTGTAGCAGATTGAGAGAACAGTTAGTTCACTGGAGGGATACTTTTCAAGTCTTGTATTCAGATGTGGTGTTTTGTTTTGGTGGGGTATTTTTGTTTGCGGTGGGTTTTTTAAGTAAATTTAAGCTTATTGGAAGCACATGCTTTGCCTTCAGTTTCTTACCATCTTGTCCAAAAGTTTCTGTCAATCTCAGACAGAACCTTTCCTCTTTCACATCCCTTATACCAAGAGAGTTCTCCAACTTGTACTATTATTTATCTTTGTTTCCTACCAAATAAATAATCCAATTCACACCACCATTTGTATTTGATCCCGAAAGACCTTTGGACATAGTGATGGTGCAAGATTGAGAAAACAAAGTACTGGTGTGTTCTGTCGCATTCCAACTGGTTTATCATTGTATGGAGAGAACACTAAGAGAAAATGTTTTAATTGCCACAACTTTAAGCATGAAACATTGAGTTTGTATCTGTCTTTCAGTTTGAGTCCTATTATTTTCTTGTCACCTTAACTGCAAGACTTTCAGCAGGCATTGAGAATATGAAATGGAGCAATACAGCTTTTATTTTGCCCTTTCCTCAAACTAGGAATGTAGAAAAGCAGGTCAAACTTTTGTTGAAGTTGATTTTTGTGACTTAGTATCAAATGCTGTACTTAAGCTATGAAAAACAATATTCTGGTCTTATCTTGAGATCTTACCAATATCTTTCTCTAAAGGAGACCTGAACTGCATAGCAGGTGCAACGTCCAGAAATGGTGGCTTCATCTGGGATGTTCCAAAAGGGAAAATGATAACGAGATTCAGTGAGGTAAGATGAGTTTACATCATGTTTTGTCTATGTGAATTGTCAGTTGTTCCCTCTACTGCCAAGTCTAAGTTCATATGTTTTTAGAAGGTGCTATGATATAAAAATCTATAGAAAGAAATATATAGGTGCCAGTTCATCTTTGAGGCAGAATTATTTCTACCGCCTCAGACTGGGTTTGTGACATGAGAATGATGAAGCACCAGATGGTCTCAATTATCTTAAATTGGCCCTGTAGTGATACACAGCAAAAGCTTAGCTGATTCTTTTTTAAATGTGTAAATCTATGTGGATATATAGATTTCAAGCTGGGTGCCAAAGTGTAGAATGATGTTCTGTGTTTTCAAACATAAGGCCCAGAAGAAACCTTCAGTCCATAAAGGCTAGACAATAAAGCTCCAGTTTGAAGCACACTAAACAGTACGCCTTATTTGGAGTCTTGCCTTGTATCACCTGAAAACTGTGCAGGCATTTGTGAGTTTTGAAACAGTAGCATGATTGTTACTGCAGAAGGAGCTGTTTAATATTGTGTTGTAGTGTTCTATACTACTGTGGCATTGTGTCAGAGGACAAAGGATGCTCTTTAAGAAGACAGAGATGAGGGGCGGGGGGCAGCACAGAAAACAAATATACGTACATATATACATTCAAGATTTCCTGAGTTCTAACACTTAGAATATTTGCACTTGCAGTACTAAACATTTTTTCCCAAACACTTGTCCTGATTATAGTTATATATAGTTATGGATTGCTCTTTCTTTTTTTTAATTTAGCCCGCTTTTGTGTCTTGTATCATGGAGACTACGACAGTTTTACTGCCTTTCTGTTTAGTCCCATTTTTCTTTGGACTTGGATTCTCAAGCATCCCAGCTATATTGAGGATTCTTATTATGTGATTTTGTACACTGGGAGAAACGGGATAAAACCCATAAGAAAATAAAATAAAAAAAGATGAGTCAATAGATGAGAGAAAAAAGGGGTGAATTATTTCTTATTGATAGGTATTTTGCATTTTTTGAAGCATGGAAAGAATGGAATCTTCTGCATTGCCTGGAGTCATAAAGATTCCAAAAGAATAGCAACCTGCAGCAGTGATGGATTTTGGTGAGTGTTATTGGAAGAAAAAAATAATTGCTAAATGCACTTCTCAATTCAGTGAACTTTGACTTTACTATCAATGGTTAATTTTAAAACTGTTCATACTGGATTGTATTAATCCCCTGTATTTGTTACCTTTGCATGATTTTAAATAAATAAATTTAAAAAAAATTTTTAGAAGTAGTTGTTTGCAAAAACAATAGTGTCTAAGACACTTTGATAGTGGAATTGAATATTGATTTTTATGTAGCTAAGAATATGCTTCTAGTTTTCTTATCTGTACATATGGAAGACACTTTTAAAAGGCTGTCCCACCGTCTTTCTCTTATTATTTTCTTTAGTTTGTTATTTCAAGGACTAGGAATCACTGTTTTAGAACAAAGTAATTGCAATCATACTATTACAGCAGCATAATAGTTAATTGGTGAAAACTCACAAATGCCCATTAAGAACAATTTTGCATGGATTTTGTTTCAGTACATTTTTTAATCCTTGCTCATTCTTTTCCATTCCTACCTGTTATTTCAATTCAGACATAACATGAGCATGAATTTCAGAAAAGAATTTATTATGTTTTATTTTAAATCCCTAAAGATCTGTTTGTACCTTAAAGCCATAGCTACAATTTAGATTTTGGGCTGTGACGATACTTTCAGGGAGTTAGACACCACTGTGGGCATATTTACAGCCCCTCTGAAAGAATATGGGCTCTGAAGTCCACTTAAATGGTTTTTTTTGGCAAATATGTAGTTAGTCTTGTAGTTTCTTTCTGTATTGTTTTTTTGCTACCTGGCTAATTTGCATAGAATCAAACCTGAATTTTGGATAGCCTACTCAGAATGCTTTTGTCCTTATGATACTGCATTGTAATTGCTTTCAGTATTATTCGAACCATTGATGGCAAGGTTCTTCACAAGTACAAACATCCAGCTGCTGTGTTTGGCTGTGATTGGAGTCAAAACAACAAGTAAGTAAAAATTAGCCAAAAGCATTGATATGTATGTAAATTGATTTCCAACGAAGTAATACAAAGTTATTTAGAACATGATATTTACTGTGATTAGAACACTGACATTTTCTCCCACTTTCTTGTAGGACCCCTTTAAGTATCGGTAGGCTGTAATTAGGTCTCCCTGGAGCCTTCTCCAGGGTGAACAAGCCCCAACCCTTGCAGCCTATCTTCATAGGAGATGTGCTCCAGTACCCTATCATCTTCATGGCCCTCCTGGACTCACTCCAACAATTCTGTCAGACTTTCCTGTACTGGGCACCCCAGAGCTGGACACTCCAGGTCTCACTAGAGCAGAGTAGACGGGCAGAATCACTTCCCTCGACCTGCTGGCCACGCTGTTCCTGATGCAGCCCAGCTGCTAGTGCATACTGCCAGCTTATGTTGAGCTTGTCATCGATCAATACCCCTAGGTGCTTCTCAGGGCTGCTCTCAATCCGCTCTCTGCCCAGCCTACAGTTGTTCTTGGGATTTTGCTGACCCACAATCTGGACCTTGCACTTGGCATTGCTGAACTTTGTGCAGTTCCATAGGCCCATCTACCCAGTCTCTCAAGGTCCCTCTGGATGGCATCCCTTCCCTCCAATGTGTCAACCTCACCACACAGCTTGGTGTCACTGCCAAACTTGCTGAGGGTGCACTCCATCCGACTGTGTTGCCGGCAAAGATGCTGAACAGTGCTGGTCCCAGTACTGACTCTTGAGGAACACCACTCATCATGGACCTCCACATGGACACTGAGCAACATTTTGAGGGCAACCATTCAGCCAGTTCCTTATCCAATGAGTGGTCCATCCGTTAAATCCATGTCTTTTCAATTTTGAGACAAGGATGTCAGGCTGTACAGTGTTGAATGCCTTGCACAAATCCAGGAAGATGATATCTGTCATATTGATGGGAGGAAGAATAATTCTCTGGGTATAATGTTGGGGAAGCAGACATTCACTAACAGGAATACTATTTATCGAATGGCTTCCTTTTAATGCCTGATAAGCTAAAGATAGACCAGGAAACTAAATACACAGTGATATATTTTAATTTTGCAGATAATTCCTAATAATGACATAGTAACTTTTTGTCAAAAAATGATTATACAGTACATCAAACTATTAATAGTTGGAATGGCTGCTTGGTCAGACTGTAGTGCAAATACTATTCTCTTTTGTGACTACTGGTTCTTTATCAGGTTTTTTCTGATTTAGTATATTTATTAATTAATAATTACAACATAAAAGGATAAAGCAGAAGAAAAAAATAGTATATTTTTAAAGTACATGTAATATCTCTTTCTAAAGTAAAAAAAAAAAAGGTATTTCAATGATCCCTGTGACCAAAGACTTTTTTATTGTTCTTTTGCAGAGATATGATAGCTACTGGTTGCGAGGATAAAAACGTTCGTGTTTACTACTTGGCTACCAGCTCAGATCAGCCACTGAAAGTTTTTACAGGGCATACTGCAAAGGTGTTTCACGTACGGTGGTCTCCCCTGAGAGAAGGTATCCTCTGCAGCGGCTCTGATGATGGGTGTGTATTTCTAAACTATTAAAAAACTTAAAACCTCGAGTAGGACTAATAGAGAAACTTCAGGTCATTAGTTGTACTGGTGCTAGCGCCTTCTGATACTCTGTGAATAATAAAATACTCTAAATCCCTGACTTGTCACGGTTCAGACTGTAACTTTGTTGTTAGCTTAATCTATTATTTGGGTAACACAGACAGTAAGCAGTCTTTTGAGCTTATTGTACTTGGTAACACTCCTGTTCATAGTCAAACTTGGAACTAGCTCAGATGACCTGTTCAGCGTCTAGTCTTGAACAGTAGCAAAGGGTCACACAAGAACACATATTGTTGTAGGACAATATATACTGATGCATCCCGATCACTGAGAAATATGTTGAACAGAACTAGCTTAGAATTGAACCCTGAGGAACATGGCTGGTAAACAGTTGCAAACCAGGTGTAACCCCACACACTTATAACCCTTTGAACTCTGCACTTTAGCCAGTTCTTCACCCAGACCACTGTGAACCTTCTCATCTTACAGCTGGAAAACTTGTCTAGAAGGATGCTGTGAGGGACAGTATCAAAAGCCTTACTAAAATCCAGAAAAGCTACATCCACCACTGTTCTGCTAAAAGGCACGTGATCTTACCATAGATGGATATCTAGGTAAAATGTGAACCCATGTTGACTGTGCCTGATGATTGCATTATTCTTTAATTGCCTTTCAGTAATACCCAGTAGGATCTTCAGGATTTTTTGAGGAACTGAGGCTAGACTATCAGGGTTGTAACTTCCTGGGTCTGTTAGAAGGCTGTTAAAATATAGGAAAGGGAGATACTCCAGTTATGCTTTGTTTTCTTTCACTTTTTTTTTCCCATTTGAGAGTCCTGGCAGACACATTTATTACACATACATGCA
Organism: Laterallus jamaicensis coturniculus; assembly: GCA_022605575.1. NCBI lineage: Eukaryota > Metazoa > Chordata > Aves > Gruiformes > Rallidae > Laterallus > Laterallus jamaicensis. The sequence goes on along the minus strand of JAKCOX010000005.1, from coordinate 16,539,233 downwards.
CGTGGGCAAACTTCTTCTCTTTAACTGACATCTAAGATAATGGTACATGTGAGATTTTTAAAGACTGTGGTGGATGGAATAGGTTCTTAATGTGGTGCTGCAATTTTGTGTGCCTGGGTTCTGGTGGAGAAGGGGCGGCTTCAGAGGGGGCTTCTGCAAGAAGCAGCCAGAAGGTCTCAGCAGGTCCAACAGAGCAAACACCAGCCGGTTCAAGACCGGGGTCATTGCTGACCAAAGCCAAGCCCATCAGTGACAGTCACAGTGCCTCTGGGAATCATATTTAAGAAGGAAAAAACCCCACAAGCAGATGCTTTTTGCCACCAGAGAAGAGAGTGAGAAGATGTAAGAAACGGTGCAGACACTAAGGTCAGTGAAGAGGGGTTGAGGAGGCGCCCCCAGGTGCTGGAGAGAAAGATTCCCCTGAAGCCCATGGTGGAGCAGGTGTCCCCCTGCAGCCCATGGAGAAGACCAAGACCTCACCTGCAACCCATGGAGAGGCCCCACACTGGAGCAGGTGGAGACATACAGAAGATGCTGTGACCCATGTTGGAGCAAGCTCCTGCCAGCACTTGCAGCCCATGGAGACAAAGACATAGAGATCAGCAAGAGAGAGAGATCCATGCCGGAGCAGGTTTGCTGAGGGATGGGGTGTCCCCGTGGAGGGCCAGGCTGGAGCAGTCTGAGCTTCAGAGACTGAGACACATTCTGTGGTTTATGACTGCACCCCATAGCAGTGACCCACACCAGGGCAGCTGGTAAAGAACTGAAGTCCTGTGGGAAAGGACTCATGTTGGAGTGAAGGACTGTCTCCCATGGGTGGGAACCCACAGTGCAGCAGGGGAAGGGTGTGTGGAATGTCCCCCGCCCTGGCCAAGAAGGAAACCAACTTGTGAGGAACTGACCGAAACCCCCACTCCCCTACCAGTCCCTGACCCTCCCTGTGTCACAGTGAAAGGGAAGAAGGGAGGGAAATCATGACTAAAGTGAAGTCTGCTAAGAAGGGAGGGGTGAGGGTAGGTGCTTTAAGATCTGGTCACACTTCTCATTATCAGACTCTGGTGTCACTGGGTGTGTAGTGTAATAAATTAGAGAGTTTTCTTTCCTTTATTCTGTGTTGAGTCTGTTTTGCCCATGATGTTGATTACGGAATGATCTCTCCCTGTCCTTATCTCTCAGTAGGTATTTTCTCCCTTGTCCAGCTGAACAGGGGAGTGATAGAGAGACTTTGGTGGGCATCTGGCCTACAGCCAGGGTTGAACCACTGCATGTGTTGAACTCTTTGGTGCATTTTCTGACCCATCCTAAACATGACGGACATTGACTCCATAGTGTCCTATTACAACTTTTATAAAAACATTGCAAATAAATATCCTGATAAATCTGAGGTTTAGAATGTTGCAGACATGAAGAGATAATCATATTTCAGTAGGTGTTTTGATGGACATAAGTCTTTTTTTTTAATCCTGTTCCAGTACTGTTCGAATATGGGATTATACACAGGATGCTTGTATAAATGTTCTTAGTGGACATACAGCTCCAGTACGGGGACTGATGTGGAATCCTGAAATTCCTTACCTTCTAATATCTGGCAGTTGGGACTATACAATTCGAGTCTGGGACACAAGAGATGGAACATGTTTGGACACAGTTTATGATCATGGTGCCGATGTATATGGTAATTTATTTTTTAAAAAAATTATATTGAATTGTATTTTAAAATATTTTAAAACATAAAATAACTTAATCAAGTTATCAATTTAAACTTAAGTATATAACTACACTTATAAATGTCCTGTCTACTAGGATTAACATGTCATCCTAGTCGTCCATTTACTATGGCATCTTGCTCTCGTGATTCCACTGTGAGACTCTGGTCATTGACACCTCTCATACACCCTCTACAAATAAATATTTTAACAGACAGATGTTGGGATGACGTTATCGGTAATACAGGTAAGAAAATTGTATACAATGTTTTTTTAATTTTCTGTATGTTACTTTTTGTTATGTTTTTAATTTTCATATATAAATCTTTGTGTGTGTTAGATCGTGCTGTGGAATCTGGTGCTCCTCCTTTGCTGTGTGGTAAAGTTTCCAGGGATATTAAGCAAGAAGTGGAAAAATTGACAGGAAATCCTCAAGGAAAAAAATTAAGGTGGTTTTCAGAATGTTTTTCAGTAAGTATTCCGCAAAGGATGTTGTCAGTGTGCATAACTCTCTTCTGAAGTCAGTCTCCAAACATGAAATTTCTTTCTTCTCAACTGTTTCTTTTCTCCCTTTCTTAGAGAGCTCAGAAATTAATTTTGTAATTATGTCTCTTAACAGTTCTGCATGTAAAATTGTCCATGACTGAATTGTTTTAGTTGTGAACACTGATTTTTAACAAAGTGAAATAGGTGGGATAATTTAATTTTCCATAGTAAAAGTTTAACTTGGACAGAATTTTCTATTGAAGAAAATTAAAAGATGTGTTTTATCAAACTACATTGGAGTTTTAAATTTTAATCCCCCAAAAGGACACCCTTATTACAAATAAGATTTTAAATGCCCAAGTTTCTGTACCAAAACTGCTGTATTACCTTGTAGGAGGTGTAAATCTGGATGACCCATGCCCCACTATCCATCTATTGCCTTTTCTCTGTTACACAGTAGTATTTCCTATAAATCAATGCACTTGAGTTAAAAAAAATAAACTACTGGGTCCGTGGGAGTGCTTACCTGCCTAGGAGCTGAACCTGAAGTATAACAAGGACAGAGATGACCTAGAACTACAGCTTATGTCAAGCACTGCTGTAATTTAAGTCAGTACACTGATCTACAAAGAATTCGTTTATCCAAAATATTTGTTTTGATTTCAATCAAGATCAAAGTGTATGACTTTAAAAAGCTGAAACGGTATTCCTCAATTAAAAATATTAACTTTTCAGGATTTATTAAAAATATTTTTAATGGAATTCCTTGTTTTATGGAATTTATACATTTGGATGCTACATGTTGATTCAAGAGTAAAACTGCTAGAAGAATATTGAAATTTTCCAGGAACAAAAACTTTTATTCATCAGCTGTGTTTGGTGTTTTTTGAGTCCAGAAAATAGTTTTGTGCTTAAACTATGGGGACTCAGAGCTTTAAGAAGCTGTAAAAAGAGATAATATTTTGGCTTTTGTGGGTTTCTTTGTTGTTGTTTTTGTTTGGGTTTGTTTGTTTGTTCTAACAGGATCTTATGTTTTTTACCAGCACAGAAACATAATGGGACTTGTAAACTTGAAATCCTGTTATTCTTAGAAAAGTTTCTTCAGGTTAAAGGTTTAATGATTCTTTTGTTTAAAGCTTTCAATTACTCACTCTCTTCTAGACCTCATTGAATGTTAAAAAAACTGTGCTAGTTTTACAGAAGGATTCATTAAAATGTCAGACAAATAAAAATGCTTAAAAATTTTTTAAAAAAGCTCACATTGGTAGCCTGTTAGATTTTGTGCCTATGCAATGATACCATAACTGTCTATTTCAAGATTTAATATATTGAGATAGTAAACCAGACTGTGGCAGTCAAGCCTTGAAGTTGTTTTTCATCTGCCCCACATCTTTGCTTTACAGAAAATGTTAAAGTACTGGGGCAGCTCCTACATCCCAGTAGCTGAGTGTTGTTTTATGCCTGCAGCAGCTTGTATTTTTCTGGGAGCAATAGGGGAAGACTCTAATGGCAAGCCCACAGCTGTGTCCACACATAACAAGCTTCTTATGTTCGTGGATCTTGTATCTTCACAACCTTCAAGAAAGACTGAAGGAGTTGTAGTGTCTTGAACTCATTCATGTCCTCATAGTAAAGCTCCTAATTATTGAAATGGTTTGAAATTGGCTTTCTTGGAATTGACTGACAAATGTTTTCCAGTGTCTTTATAAGTTCAAGTTTTTCTCTTGGATATTACTGTAATACTCTTTTTCTTCCAAACAATTTCAGCCTCCAGGAGGCAGCAAAAATTTATGGGATTTGGTTGCTGTAATAAAAGGACAGGATGACAGTTTGCTTCCACAAAACTACTGCAAAGGAATTATGCATATGAAACATCTCATTAGATTTAGAATGGTAAGTGAAGTGTAAACAGTATGTAAAATGATTGTTTATCCATGTAGTATTTCATTCTTTAAAAATAACATTTAATGCTTTGCAAAAGGGTCACAATTTATTTCATGTCCAGTGATACTTGTGCAGTGTCAGTCCTATGTGTGATACAAGTCTACTGGAATGCTGGCATCTAGCAAAGTCACAGTGACTTCATGCATACTCAGTGTTAAAATGGTAGATTATGTTTTTTAACTAGAAAAGCATTTTTGAAAATAATGTAAAGAACTTTCAAAGCAAGCATCACTGCAGCTCGAGCTGTTAAAACGAGTTTCTCTTCCCTATTATAGACACATCGTACTTTTATGTTTAATACAGTCAAGTTCTTTGGTTGTATAAACATGAATTTTGTAATTCTGTTAAGATGCATGGGAAGGGGAATTCATGACTGAAAATTGAGGAGGGTCAGTAGAAGTGTGTTCTGTAGCTGTCTGGAAGAAAGAGTGGAAAAACAAGAACCTGTCATTAATACAGATAGGCAGCTTAAGAGTGACTCAGATGTGAGTGTGACATCAAATGCTAAGCCATAAATTTACTAGTAGCTGAATATATGAATATGCAACCAGGCATAGAATTTGTGCAGAATATAGGGCTACATGGTTCTGCCAGGGACCTCATATTGATCCTAAAGGATCCTATCCTCTGACTGGATTAGAAACAGAGGAAAGATATCTAATGGTATGAATTAGGAATTGTGTCACTGCCCACCTGCAACCCCCCGGGTTCAATACCTACCAGTTATCACCAGGTTTGCTGTTGTGGGCAATCTCCTTTGCAAAATCACAAGCTCTTTGAGAGTCCTGCATACCTTATGACTCTTAATTGACAGAAGGGGTTTTATTGGTGATGTTAACTGCAATAATAGCAGTTGCTCTGATAATACTATGAAGCTCAGGGGGCGTGTGTCCAAACCCCATTTTTCTCAGCTAGTTTGCCTGCGATGACGTTCTTGACTCATGCAGTGCAAGCAATCTGTTTAACCCTGCAATGTGGCTCCTTGCTTCTACTACTTGGGTGACATAGAGTAACTGCAGTAATAACTGATCAGTCTGTACATCTGGATTAGGTGTTCACATTAATTGAAAGCATTTTCTTCCCTTTTTGCTGACTCAGAATCTTGCTTGAAAACATTTAAGAGAAAGTAGCGGTGTGGTTATGCTGGCTGCTTGTGTATGACTGCTGATACTGTTATTTTCTGAGGAAACATCATGACACATGACAGCACCTAGGCATTTCAGGATGAAGCGGGGACCTAGAGCAAGTATATATTTCTGTTTCTAGCAAAAAGAGGATACACTGCAGCCTTCAGTATGAAAATTGTGAGAAAGACAGGGGTGCTAAGTGGAAAAAATAATGTAGGCTGTTTTAAAAAAACAGATCCTTTGCCTTTCTCAGCAGCTGCCTTTGGTCTACATTGCAGTTTGCTCCATCTGTTCTCTGTCCTCTGTACTGTAAAGCCATGAGTAGGCAAACACCATTTCATGTGCGTTGCTGAAGGAGAGTTAAACAGAATTCTGGAAATGTGAAGCACAGCACCTTTTTTTTTTTTTTTTTTATGTTAAAAGTGATCCTGTTGCAGCTTGTTTCTCAAACTCTGCCAGATGGAGAAATTTAGTCTTATTTCTTCAGCTGACATTGAAGTTGCAATGTTTGGGAATAGAAGTCATTTGTTGATCATGTGGTTAATGGGGTAAGACAGATCAAGACACAGATTGAGCCCATCAATTACTATTACATATGAAATAAAGATTAGGAAAAAAATTTTATCTAAGAGAGATTAAAGGAAGATAATCAAGGAAAAACGTATGTGCACAACATAACACTAACACATTTATTCAAACAATGTAAATAGTTCTCTGCAATGGCACTGTAAGCTCTTCTAATTAGTTCACTAATCTCACTGTAATCACTTCCAATTAGCCTTTTCTAAAAAGGTGTTTTTCTTAAAGGATAAACTTTTATATATCATTGTAACGTTTGACTGTTGGTAACTTTTAAGAAAACTCGTTTTCATTACAGAACACTCAATTTTTAATTTTTTTTTTTAACTTTTAAAACTTTTTGAATGTTTTTCTTCCCCTTCAGTCCAAGGCACAAGAACTGACAACAGTAAAAATGTCAAAGTTTGGAGGTGGTATTGGTGCACCAAGCAAAGAGGAGAGGCTTAAAGAAGCTGCAGAAATACATTTACGATTAGGACAAATTCAGCGATACTGTGAACTAATGGTAGAACTTGGAGAGGTAAAATATTAGAACATTACTGAAAAACATAAACCGTGAAGTTTTATGAAAACCACCCATTGTATCAAAGATGGGATGGGATCACAGCAAAATACATCATAAGTCCAGAAAAGAGTCATCTTGCTCCATTCATGTTATTTTCAACTATCCAGTCTAAAGTATAGCTCATTCCTTATTTAACTTCTTGACAAATTTCATTTTAATGGAAGAAACATGCAAATAGTTAAAAACACAGCTGTTTCTCTGAATAAAATGGTCATGTTAAACATATTGCTGCTTTCTTCTAGTGGGACAAAGCGCTCTCAGTTGCACCTGGTGTATCGATGAAATATTGGAGGAAGCTAATGCAAAGGTAATAAAAATACGATGCTGATTTGTAGTTTCTGTCCACAGACAAGTAGTAAGAATGGATATCTAGTACCAGTTGTATTTGGCTTTTCTTACAGCATTCTAGTGATGCTACTTTTTGTTCAGTAAGCTTTGGAATGGAGCTGTCGGGGTTTTCAACAATGATTTTATGTACAGGAATCAAGTTAGAGGGTTGAACATAAACTGCAAGTTTAACTGAAAACTCTTTAGTGCAGTAGGCACACTTTGCAAGTCCTCTGAGGTCTGGAAAGGCAGATGGGTTTGAGTGAACGCTACACGACTTCATCTAATACCTATATGATAGAGACAAGTTTAACAATCAATTAACTGATTAACCCCCAGACCAATTTCTGGGGTCCTGGTAGATGGCAGGTTGGCCATGAGCCAGCAGTGTGCCTTGGTGGCTAAGAGAGCCAATGGGATCCTGGGGTGCATCTGGAGGAGTGTAGCCAGTAGGTCAAAGGAGGTGATCCTTCCCCTCTACTCTGCCCTGGTCAGGCCCCACCTGGAGTATTGTGTCCAGTTCTGGGCTCCATGGTTTAAAAAGGACAGGGATCTCCTGGAGAGAGTCCAAAGAAGGGCTACAAAGATGATTAGGGGCCTGGAGCATATCCCCTATGAGGATAGGCTGAGTAAGTTGGGACTCTTCAGCCTTGAGAAGAGAAGACTAAGGGGGGACCTAATTAATGTCTACAATTATCTGAAGTAGGGGATGCAGGGGAAATCAGCCAGCCCCTTTTTTTTTCAGTGGTCTGTGGGGACAGGACAAGGGGCAATGGCTGCAAGTTGGAGCATAGGAAGTTCCGCACCAACATGTGGAAGAACTTTTTCCCAGTGAGGGTGACAGAGCACTGGAATAGGCTGCCCAGGGAGGTGGTGGAGTCTCCTTCTCTGGAGATATTCAAGACCCGTCTGGACGCCTATCTGAGTGATATGTCCTAGGGAGCATGCTTTGGCAGGGGGGTTGGACCCAATGCTCTCTTGAGGTCCCTTCCAACCCCTACAATTCTATGATTCTATGATATATGTAGATCTTTCTTGTTTGTTTATTCATTTGTTTGAATAGGCGAGCTGATCAGTTAATTCAGGAAGAAAATGATGATGTCATCCCATACTGTATAGCTGTTGGAGATGTGAAGAAACTAGTTTCTTTCTTTACTTCAAGAGGCCAGCTTAAAGAGGCGCTGCTTGTTGCACAGGTATTATTACATCTAACTGTGGGAGTTGTATTTAGCTGTTTGTTTCTAACTCTGAAGATGACAAGCATATATATAGGGCTAGCTTTGCTTGGTTTTGCAAAATAGGTGATGATAGCCTACTCTTTAATATTCTGTTGGGCAAGTTTTACATAGAAATCATTAAAAGATATCTTGTGCTTACAGAATTTAAGACTGGTTCTTCTGAATTGCAATTAAACACCCAGAGTGAAAGCTGATGGATTCAATTTTGGCTGAAGTAGAAAATTAACCTGATTTTTAGCAGTCATTATTAGATGCCCTTGGTGTCGAAGGCATATAGGATTTTTCTTGCATTTTTACTGAGGTCTTGGTTATACTCTTCCTGCAGAATCTTTGGGTGAAATTGCTCAATTGCAGTAGTAATCAATACGGGAATTCAAACTTCTAAATGAATGCAACAAACAGCACAAGGAATAGGAAAAGTACATGTCTCTTCTGCTGCAAACACAGGTTAAAGGGAATACAATATATATAAGACTGCTACTCGGTTTCACTCTCACCATTCCTTTATCCTTTTTGAGTAATTTCTGAATACATAACAGCATGTGTTAAATAAACTATCAAGATTTGTCTCTCTAATGCCAAACTGTCCTTGAATGTTCAATTGCCTTAGAGATAAGAACATTAATAATGCATGTGAATATGACTTTTAGAAATTGTCTATTTGTATATTGTTCTGATAGTAGTGCACAGATTAGAACTTTGAGGTGTTCTTAAACAAGTTAAAATGTTTGAACCTTAAAGCTTTAGAAAGATATTTATTTTTTTTCTTGCAAAAGAGACACTGCAGGGGTTGCTTTTATTACAATTCATAGAATAGTGTGTCTTAAAGGTTTAATCAAATAGTATTAAGCAATAAAATAACAGGACAATCTTTCACTGTAACTGAGTCCGGAGTTTTAATGTTGTTATCCCAGCTACACCTTAAAGCACATGAAAGACTTTCCTTCTAAGCCACACAGATCTCAACTCATTTAATATTAGAAATCGCTTATTGCCACGGACAAAAAGGTTCAGCTTATGCCACTATGTAAACCTTTCCAGGTTTGCTGGTGTATCTCCTGAGAAGTGGCTGAGGAGTTCGTCCTTCACTCACAGCCACTTGTTCCTAGGGGTGAAAAATCAAGACTGTAACGCTCACTGTCCATTTAAAACATATTCAAATGTTGGAAATATCCTGTCCAAATTCATAGGGAGGAAGAGGTCTCTTGCTTCTGTGGAATTTTTTGCATGGCTGGCTAAAACTAGGCTAAGATTTAGCCATGAGTAAGTTCATTGCTTTAAATGTTTACTTTCTTATAACTGGGCTTTAGAAGGATTCCTACAGATCTTAGTTATTTTTTGTGGATGAAAAAACATATTTCGCATTCATTTTGGTTGGTGCATTAATCCATTTTTTTATTCACTTCTAGGCAGCTTGTGAGGGAAATATACAGGTGTCACCACTCTCCACAAGTGGATATTCAAATTCTGGTGGAAACAATACAGATGAGTATATTGAGTAAGTTCCAGTTCATATCTACAGCCTTATTTTAGTGCAGAATGTAAAGCCATCAAGGGAAATAAATCTGATCAGTATCATTTGGCATCAGCAATGTAAAAGTTGACAACAAAATATTACAACTTCTAGTACATAGTTGGTAGAGTTACTGACTGATGCCAAAGTGAAGAATTCCCCCATTGTACCATCTCCTAGCACCAAATGAATCTTTCCATGTATTATAAATAGCCATTTCATTTTCTTAATCTTTATAGTGCTTTTCTATGTACTTAAATATGATTAAAGATGTAGCATATTAGCTTAGGACTTCTGGTAAATTGAGAAAGGTCTAGCATTAACAGGTATCTGTGAGACTGTTTTATGCATCTTCTCCTGAACCTTTGCTGTTTATCATCAGTGAAGTTTCTGACAACGTACGATTACAGACCTGTTTTCATTGTCTGTGCCCATAAAAGAAATCATTTGTCTTTCCTTGTTTAGAACCACTCAAAAACCTAAATCACATTATCAAGTTAAATTTGTAGTAACAAAAGCAACGTGGAGGCTGTATAGTGACTTCATTTACACTTGCAGACTTTTAGCAATGGGAGAGATACTTATGTAGGGTTTGCAGGTACAGAATGAATATCCATGTGTTTGATTTTTCTTCTGTCAATCTAAAGAGATATTTCCATCCTGATGTAACTTTTGAGAAACTGATCCACCTAAGTATGCATGAATATAAGTAGTGGATGGAGCTCAAACTATGTTCTGAAAGCTAGTGCTGTCATCATCTATAAGTCAATAGAAAATGTGGTGACTTGTATATAAATCAAAAGCCAAAGAGCCCCAGCCTTCTAGTGACCTTGAAGAATTTGTGTTTTTTTGTTCTTGCAGACTCCTGCACAAGGTCAGTGAAGAACTGGCAGAATGGTACTTCCAGGATGGCCATGCAGTGCTTGCAGCATGTTGCCATCTGGCTGTTGAAAATATAGAGGTAATTTAATATTCTTTTTCCTATTTAAAGGCAAACTTTAACTTCCTTTGTACACCTCCACTTGTTAACCGTGTCTTTTTAAATGTGTATGCCACATTCCAAAATATATTACTTCTAATTGGTATTTGCTTTAATCCTTACAATATTGAAGTTAGTAGCAAAACTCCCCTGATTCTGTGAAGTCCAAGATTTCTCATGCACAGAAATTAGTATGTTGTTAATTGTATTTTCATAAAAACAGTGTCTTTTAAAACAGAAAATATAAGGTACCTAAGTACCTTACATATATACATATCACAGTTTATGGTGACCCAATGACCTATTCAGAACTGGAACTTCATTGTGCTACAAAAGGTGCAATCTCTACCTTGAAGAATTTGTAGTCTAAATGGTGAAGTTAACAGGAAAAAATCCCTATTCCTCAGTTCAAAAGTAGGGCTGACATGTAAGAAACATTCTATAAGACTTACATTTTGTTTGTACTTGGGCAAATTGTTTCTTCTCCTTATTCCCTCTGTATTTTTTTGTTGCTAGACCCAACACATGCTTCCTCCTCTGTCCCCATCTTAACGAGTTAAAATTCCATCTTAATGAATTATTCTGAGAGAAAGCAATAATCAGTTAATGCCTATATTTCAAAATACATGTGTTTAAAGTGCTGTAGTCTCTTACTGTTTAATATTCTGCTGTGCCTGTCAGCAAATTCAATTTTCAAGAAAAAGTAAGAACAGGAGACCCTTCCTGGTTTGGTTTTGGGGTTCTTTGAGTCCTCTCTCAATAAAACAGAGGGCTAGTATCTACTCTGAAAGCTAGTGTACTTACTTAAGACTAGGAGGAATTGCTACCAATCTTTTTATGTATGTGTAATCTCTATGGTTGAGTAAAGGAAGATTCTGATGAAGGAGATCTATTTTAGTATTTAAAAACTGATTAACAACACATGGTACACAAATATTGAGTCATTCAAGAGACCCAAATTATATATAAAGTTGCTTTAATTAATGCATTTTTTTCTTCTGTAAAAAGCAGTCTCATAAATAAATGTCATATGCTCAACATGGTGAATCCCCAAAATTGCTTGTGTCCCTTAATGATATAATTTTTTCATTGAGCAAGCTTGCGATGGCAAACCTGATTCGTGGAAATGAACTGGAGTTGGCAATCAGTGTGGGTACTGTCTTAGGAGAAAGTGCAGCACAAGGAACACATTATGCCCTAGAATTACTAGCAAGAAAATGTATGACAGTAACAACATGGTAAGAATTTCTTAATGCAAAGAAGATTGTTTTCTTTTTCACCTGACAAAATGATAAAGGTCTTTCTTATAGACACCAAATCACCATGGGTAGGTAGAATAAGAATTGCTTCTTGAATAAGAATTGCTGTATTAAACCTTTGAAGCACAGGGCATGCAAATGTTCTGCTTTAATCTCAAAAGATATTATGTCTGTATTGCAAATGAGAGAAGAGTCATTGTCAAACAGTATGAAACCTACTGAAAAAAACCCTAGATAGGCAATAGGTAGCATAGTACTGAGTAAAAAGGATTGCATCAGACAAAGACAGACTGGAATTGAATTATAAAGTCAAAAGGAGCAGAAGCTTAAGTAGGATCTGTGATTTTTTTTTTTTTTCAAGTACTTGCTTGAAATGTATGAAAAACTAAGAGCCTGAGGAATTATTTTATATTGGTATTGGGAATACAAGACAGCTGACAAGATTTAAGGATGAAACAAGATTGCTGTTTAATCTGCATGAACAGGTCATTTCTGTTGTATACAGGGGAAAATGCTAAATTTTCTTTTCCTCCTTGTAGTGGTTTTACATTGAAGGATATAATTTGGTCTGTTTTTTGTCTACCTATAAAAGGAGAAAAGCATTTTAAGATATATTTGGTAGAAGTACAAGTGTTTCAGAACTAACATTTCATAGAAAACGTGCTTAAATACATACTGCAATTAAACATTAGGTTTTCTGCTACAGTTGGTATTTGCTTTAAGTGTCTAGAGGTAGTTTGAGAGAAACACAGCAGAGCTCCACTCTGCAGAGCATTTAGCCTGCCTTGGCCAATGAAGCACTGTAGAAAAAGATAAAATAGGAAATGGATAACTTGCTGCTTTGGTTTTGCAATGATTTAGCATTTCCCCATCGCAGCAGTTCCAACAGGGTTGTTTATATATTGCTTATTTTTTTCCAGTTCCATAACAAAGGCTTGTTCTGGTCTCAGTGCTGTAACAAGTACTTATAATGGTATGGAAGGTTTTATGGCTGAGGAATTTTTAAATCAATTTTTAATTAAAAAAAGGTTAAAATTGATCTTGAAAATAGTTTCAGAAATTGTAAATTACATTATAGTCCTAAAGAGCTTTTCTGTTTCTTGGAGAAGTGGCTATCGCATGGTAACAGTAGAACAGATTTTCCAAAGTCCTTTTGGCATCAGCTTCTTTAGGTTATCAAAAGGCTTGGAAAGATTTATTTATTTGTTTGTTTGTTTCTTAAACAAATTTGGTTAATCTGACTCCTAAATTTGCTATTGCAGTTGAATTATTTTCCGTTAGATTTTTTCCTCTGTAAAGTAAGAATACAAACCAAAGTTTTGTTCATTGCTGTTTTGATGTCTTCCTTTTAGCTTTCCATCACTTGGATACAGGTATTTTCCTTTTTTATAGAAAGAGAGATTTGAAAAGGGTGTGACTTCACTAATGCTAAAAACAAGTTTTATCTAAGTATTCTAACTTTTTGTAATTATGCTCAACACTTGAAAGTGGGATAGAAAGAAGTTGCAAATATTGGATGGTAGCTTACTCAAACATTTTTAAGGCAAGGACCGCTTTCTGAAAATCAGGGGAACTCAGGTTTTAGTTTATACAGGGGCAAGTCAGCCTTGTGGGTCATGGGAGAAATAGGTGTCACAGAACAACCAAAATAATCAGTTATTAAAAGCTCAATAGAATAATTGTTTCCAAATAGTTTATTTATATCTTTACATTTGTTCCCTCCAGCTGCTTGTTGTGTTAGGAAGAGAGAAAAAAAATGCTAAAAAGTTAGGAAAATTTCAGAAATACCAGTTTGCCATAACACAATTTTCCTTTCAGAAGGGTCAAATAGGTATCGCATTCTTTTCTTGTATAACGTGTCTGTTGCGATGCCACAGAAGCACTAGCCATTCTGCTAATGGAGAGGTGCTTCGTGCTCGTGTCATGGAGCTCTAGAAGCCTGGAAGTTTGAGGATGGTTTCATGACACAGCCACACTAATGTCTTTCCTTCTTTCAAATTGGATAGGTCCTACTCCTTGCTCACATAGAATTCCATCTCACTTTGAGGTCGTTCTCTAAACCAGAATAGTTTTTAAGGACAGGTTCTTCTGCTCTTCTCTGGAAAAAGTAGCTTTTTTCAGAAAAATCTTTGTTGTAAAAGGCATGTGTAAGAAGACAAGAGTTTCCTCTATTGCAAACCAGCAAGAATAACATGTCATGATCTTTTTGTGCAGGGATTTAGCAGCTGATCTTCTGATGATGATTCCTGATAATAAACTGCAGTTAGTGAAGCTCTGTGCTTTTTATCCTGGAAGCATAGCAGAAATAAATGACCTGCATGAAAAGGTACAATGAAAAATAATTTACCTGAATGCTATCAAGAGATGTATTGATTTTTTTTTTTAATTTTTTTTTTTAGTAATGTCAGAAAACTTAAGGCCAAATAGATCAGTAGAATGAATTTGGCACCACCAGTCTTCTTATATGTTACTTACTATTTTTTGATCTTCTAGTCTTCATTGACTTTATTTTTAGTATCACACAAGAAGAACTTCAGTTCTTTAATTGTACTCTGTATTCTTTCCATGACCCAGGTTACTTCCTGATGTAGCTTGTGATTTTAACAATTACCCATCCATATGATTGATACCCTCCTCATCACTGATGTGCAACCTAATCATGTCTTCACAGATCAGCTTTCTGTGCTATCCTGAAGTTTTACATCTTATGTCTGTAATGTCCTTAAATCCTCCCTTTTCAGCAGCAGAAGGGTCTGCTCCACTAGCTCCATTAATGTTCAACTCTGAATGCACATCTATTAAGCAGCAGTAAAAAGGACTAAAAACCTTGGCAATAGAGACTGATTAAAGTTACAGAACCTTCTCCCCCTTGTAGTGTTCTCTGGCCTTCTTACACACATAATATGCACATGTCCTTCAGATAATGAGTCCTCTTTCAGAGAGAGTATGATCTTATGTGCAAACCTGAGGATCTCTTCGGATCTTAGAAAACTGCTCGAACATTGCAATGACTCTTTGTCAAAATCTTTGTTTTCCAGTGTAATCTTCCCAATGTAGAAGAATGCATGCAGTTGGCAGAGACAATTCAGGCAGATGGGGATATATTTGAAACTATAAAGTACTATCTGTTAAGTGCAGAGCCTGAAAAGGCTCTCCCTATTGGCATTCAGTACGTGAAAGGTAAGTACTTGGATGAAGAAACCTTTTAAAGCATCAGTCATGTGTTATGGCTTGTCTCTTAGGATATCTTTCTTTCTGTTTTTCTAACAGAACAACTTTGTGGCTCAGATTGGACTTTAGATTCAGTCTGTCCATACCTTGATCTTCTAAGTTACATACGCACTGAACGATTAGTGTTGCATAAATGTAGTGAGTGAGTATATTTTCCTTACTTACAGAAGTGGAACTTTCATCAAAGAGAGCTTTTTGAACTTAAAAACTACATGTGCACTCTGTTAGTATGATTTTTTTGTTTACCAGAAGAGAGGTACAAGAAAAGTTGCAGCAAGCAGGCTAGATCCTGATCTGGAGAATAGAATATGGAATTTTCCTAAACTTTCAAGGTTTTTAGCAAGAAGAAAAGATATTTTACTGCTGCTTTCTTGGTGGGGCATTTACAATGGCTGAATCAATGCTGGCTCATTTGAGGAATCTCACCGTGATCAGGTCAGGTTTTAGTTTACTGAAGAACTGTGTTACCATATGTAATACGGGGATTTATGTCCAAGTGTTAAGGAAATTTGAGCTGTCACTCACAGAATTTGCTCTGAAGTAGTTGGGTAACTGTGGCTCACCTGTATGACAGGTGGTTGCAGCTAAGCCAGGGTGCCTGTACAGGTAGGTGTACCTGTGAGGAACTGAGAGGAACAAAAAACTTCGCCTCTGTGGTCTGTCAGGAAACTTGGCAAAACTGGATTCAGCACTAATACGTGAGGCAATTTTATTTACATTTAGTGGTTTTTCATGTTAAAAAATCTGAGGGATACTGGTTTTCTAACTTTAAGTGATTGTGCTTAATAACTGTGTTGTACATGGTATTTAAAATCAAATAATTGGGATGAGTATGGAGCAGTCTGTTTTAACAATTACATCACACAAAGTAAGCACAATCAGCAAACGCATGTTCTCTACAAAAGTTGGATGGGTAGATTAGGTTTTAAAAATATAATTTTAATATGACTTTGTTTTAATGGTTTTGAAAATGTTTGTTATTGTTCATGATTAATATTTGTCCATTTATAGGTATCGAAATGAGCTGCTGATTTTGTGTGGTTACACTGGGGCGTTACTTGCTATCAGAAGACAGTACAGTAGTATTGTACCCGCACTTTATGAGTATACAAGGTAATACTATGTTTTCAGTATCACAGAGACATTTCATTCCCTATTGTGATGTATGCCAATCCCTGATATTACCAGGCATTGATACATTTGACCTGCCCCACTTGATCTGACTTGGCCTGATCCTGCCCACTTGGGCCAGCACAGTCCCAACTAGTCACCTGACTTGACCTGACTAGGCCCACTTGACTGATTTGAACCAGCTCAGCCTGACCCAATTGACTTGACTTGCTCTCACCTATTGATTTTACTTCACTCTCTTCACATGACTTGTCTTGGCTGGCTTGATGTGACCAGACTTGGTTGACCTGACCCAGCTCACTTGACTTGACCAGACTTGGCTTAACCCAGCACAATCCAGCTTGGCCTGACCCACTTGACCGTACCCAGCCTGACTCCACTTCTCACACTTGGATTTAAACTGATCAGCTTGGATTTAAAAGGAGAAAGATTAAGATCTATAACCTTTATCTTACCTGATAAATAAATTTTAAAGGCTAACATCCAGTAGTTTGCACTCTGTGGAAGGAATACCAACCATGATTGTTTAGTGTTCCTGTCTGGTTTGGTAATCCAGCTAATTTCCATTTCTCCCTCACAATTCGTGACTGTCAAATCCCCACCGAACAGTACTGCTAGAAATATTTTTTTTCTTTTTTTCCCCTCAGATTGCATAATACTTTAATAGGTATTTAGATTCCAGCCCATCTTAAACTGGACACTTACATGCTTAAACTGGATATTTTTAATGCATTCCAATACAAATGAAAGTTTGCTGATTTAAGTCAGGTAGCAACTGCCCCTAGATTTTATTTTTATAAATAAAAAATGCGTCCATTGCAATGTGTCTGAAGTTGTTTTCCACAAGTAATCAGGTGAATCAAGGCTGTCCCAGAGCATGCGTTGAACCACGTTATTCTAACTGTATTTTATCATATCTGCTATATATAGGCAAAATGGTCCCTTAATTTTTGTAACATTGTCATTGCCAAGAAATAAGAATGCATATGGCCTTAAAAGGCAAAGAAAAAAGTAGAGAGAAAGAAAGATAAGGTTAAATAAGCAGGTCTAGATAGGGATCAATAAATCAAACTTAAACAGAAAGGTATACTTCTATATCTAGTAATTTAATATTTTCAAGGTTTAATACTGTGATTTTCATGAAGGATTAATTTACTTTCATAAAGCTGTTTCCATATTCAATCAAAAATAATTTTATTATACTGTCTCTATTATTTTTCTTTTAAGTAAATATCCAAGGCAAGAATTAATTTGAACTTAAATTATTTGCATTCCTTTTCAGTCAGCTTTTAAAAAGGCGGGAAGTATCTGTACCTTTGAAAATTGAACAGCTTTCTGAGGAACTAGATGCGTGGAGAGCTTGTACTCAATTAAACAAGTAGGTGGACAAATCCAGAATTCCCATGAATGAGACTATTGGTATTTAAATGTTTAGATGTAAATACAGTATTTATTTCCTTTGTAAAATCTGAATATGAATGTAAAAATTTAGTATTTTGTGGCTCGTAATTTCTGACCCAAATTAAGATGCACAGTTGACAAACAGGTGTATTTTGTTTATAGGTCTACCAGTGACTTGTCATGCACCCCACCATCTGAGTCACAGAGGACAGTGTATTCAACACTGATATCACGAATACAAGAGGAACCTCTGAAAGGGATGGTTGGGCCAGACTACGTCACTGGGTCTAATCTTCCCAGTCATTCAGATGTTCACATCTCTTGTCTGACGGGGCTAAGAATACAGGTATGGTTTCAGGCGCTCTTTCTGAGTGATTGCTGTGACTAGTTGTGAGGTTGCCATGAATCAAAGGTCCTGCCCATCATTTGGGAGGAAAAATGTCTTCCCTGTTGTCACACGGTAGCAGAAGTTAAAGAGGACAAGTGCTGATACTTTCTATATAGAAAAGCTATGTAGAATCGTCTAATCAAGTAATTCCCCAATTTCCCAATCCCAATTGTTTTAATTTTCATGGGAAAGAGATTTCCTTTGTCAAATGTTCTGTCTAAAGTGCATGTTACTTACCGCCTGCTACCTCGCCATAGCTGGAATAAAACCCAGGAAATTATTTGTTTTCAACCACATGCCAACATTGTTCTGTTGCTAGTTTTTATCATTTGGAAATGCATGCTAAAACTTGTAATTTGTGGTAATTAAAACCTGGTATTAGAAGACTAACTATTCAAATACCTATATTGATCACTCGGAGAGCTTCACAGTCAAAATACACGATTTCTTACAGCACCTCTGTGGTATAGGTGGCTGTTTCCATAAAGGGAATACTGATAGAGCCTGAAAACCCTGCTGCCAGGCTCCTGTCTCCAGACAGTTCCTTGGTGTGAGCTTGCTCTCTTGTATGATGCTGAGTCTGTTTCCTCTGGCCCATGCGAGATGCCAGCTCAGAGTAATGCTGTTGCTCAGGGATTGAGAGGTATCGTTTTGCATCAGAAATTTGGGATCACAAAATGCTGCTGGGATTTTTGAGGTAAACAGAATTCACATGCCACTGAGGCAAGAAAAACTTGGTGCCGACACTTCCACGTTAGAGCAGTGGTCTCTCGCTGTGGCTGTATGCTCTGAATTTGCCAACAGCCGCAAAGTGCTGCCATTGTTATAAACCATTCAACAAGATGAGCAAATATGGTGTCACCACCTTGTCATCTACACTATCCTTATTTCTGGATTGGCAAACCCTAGGAATTGTTGCTTGAGGCATGCAAAGCAGCTCACAAAGCACTCTGTTAATATGGACGTACCAGAGTCTAATTTCTCAGCTTAACAAGTTTTAAGTAGCAGGGCTTGGAGAGCATGACTCTTAAAGAAGGCACCTTAAACTGAATGGCAGCTTTGAGATCATACCTTGTCAAATGAAGAGAGCGGCAAATAGCTCTTGTCCTCTCAGATAAACTAGTATTGTGTCCTTTGTGCACTTCATAGTGAATTATTCTGTAGGCTACCTGTAGACTCCATATTTTCAGACAGTTCACAGAGGTGTTATGTTGGTGGCTTTTGCAGATTGGGAAGTGCCCACATCAGCACAGGTGATGACTGATACAGTGAAATGCATGCAGTATTCTGAAGGAAAACCACTTGTTGCCTCAGACTCTAATTCAGGCTAAACTTAACACAGATAAGATACCACAATTGTTAAAAATCAAACAAAAAATTCAAGGCTTATGAAATGTTGGGTCTCCAGATTTTCCAACATAAGAAACTCACTACTTACAATGTGTAACTATTGCCAAAGCGTTAAGCTAGCGGGGTACAATTTTTGCAGGATCACAGATGGCAATTGTACCTGAGCCTGTCATGCACTCCGTAGCCAAACTAAGCTGTGCTCTCTGTGCTGGCAGCCTTCACAACACATGTGTGCTTTCTTTTTCTTTCCCTCCCCAAACATTTCTGCTGTGCAGGGTCCAGTGTTCTTCCTTGAAGATGGAAAATCTGCTATTTCGCTGAATGATGCTTTGATGTGGGCGAAAGTGAATCCTTTCTCACCGCTGGGAACAGGGATACGACTTAACCCCTTTTGATGAGCTACTTTCCTCTGTACTGTTTAGTGCTTAAAATAACCCTCTGGGGGCTAATATGGCTTTAATCTTGGCTGTCACAGGACAGAAAGATGGCAGTTGATTCCTTCTGAAGGGCAATTACTTGGACCTCAAAAATTGTAAAATGAGAACAAGAAAAGGATTTCTATACAAAGGTTTGTTGATAATCCAAAGAAAAAGTTATTTGAGAATCCAAAGAAGACAAAAAAATAAGTCCTAACTTCATAGACAGCCATGTCTTTTTTTCCTTTTTTAATAATAGTGTTGTCAGACAATGCAGACATGTCATACTCAGCTCTGTGTAATCAGATGCCTTGTAAAAGAAGTAAGAACTACCTGTGTGTTCTCAAAACACTGATAACAAACTGTGACATCCACAAACAGGCTTTCAAATGCAGAATAATAAAATGACTTTATCGACAGCTGCTGCAGCCTGGCTTTAGAGTGACTGGAATCCTGCAGCTGTTTCACACTTGTGTCCCACTTTATAATTTGCACTAAGTTTTACACGCAGGATTCTATAGCAAAAGTAGAATTTTAAAAGTGCTGAGGTGATTTTTTTTTTCATCCATTAGTTATTGTGCTTTAACAGAAGTATGAAGACGTTTACTAAGTTTTGTTTAAATAGGTTTGAATATCTAGATTAGAAAATTCTATTTTCTTATAAGTTCATATTTGGCAACTATCCCCCTTATACTTTCTCTGGAAGCTAAAATATATTTATAAAACTTTTTTAAAAATTAAAAAACAACAAAGGGTTTGTAAGAAACAAACAGCAAATGTATTCAAAGTATTTAAATGTTCTGTACATTTAAAATACTTGTTTTCTTTTTACATTTTGTATTGGTTATAAATATATACATATTGGTATGACAGATCAGAAGTAAATACTTGTGCATATATTTCATTTACTAAAGCTGGGCTCAAATGGAATGAAAATTATGGCAATAGAATACAGAGAATGTTTATGTTTTAAAGCAGTGTCTAGTATGTAATTTAATCATAATCTTACACCTGTTCATGTTAATAATTCTTCTTATTAATAATTCTTTTAATTACCTGTAGAAAAAAATGCCTTGGTTATTAATATTCTTTATTAGCTTAATTGATGGTGCACAAGCAGAAATTTCCTTTATCTGTTATAATTTTTTTGCTACTGCTGCTTTAGAATAAATTTTAAAATCATGATAGTTACATAAAATGTGAAAGAGTTGGGATTAAAAACTGTCAGAACTATTCCTAAAGCAGCTGTTACAGGACTGGAAACAATGCAAGGTCTCTCTTAGCAGGCCCTGTGGCCAACAAAGTCCTCACTGTACAGGAAAGCAGTGCTGTCATTTAGCTAGAAATAACGTCACACTGCGGCACCAGAAAGGTGAGGTGGAGATTAGAAATCAAAAAAAATCCTCTCTTTTTTTTTCCTACTTCTTTAAAAACGTCTGCCGCTGTGTTAGGGTGTTAGGTGTTAGGGTGTTAGGGTATGTTAGAGTGTGTGGGGCTGGGGCAAAGCTTAGCTGCTTTAGGACCTATCCAAAAATGTTTCTGTACACAGTTGGATGCTGGAACAGGTTGTTCTCCTTTTGCAGGTGTTGTTGGGGAAATGTTTTCCTTTGTTTAATTCTGTGAAGCTTGGGGAATGAGAGTTGGATTTCAGGAATAAAACAACATGGTTTTGGAAAGAATTCTCTAGCAGCCAGTACCTGGCAGGTTGCTTCTGTCAGCTCTTTTAGCACGTGCATCGTACAGCCTCGGATATAAATGTTGTTAATGCGGAATCAGAGAGCAAAGGTGGGAAGGGCACGCGCAGCCTCATGACTGCTGGTTGGCTCAACTGTCCCTCTACTATCTCTAAACTCTTTTGCTGTGTCCTAAGGACTTTTACCGGTATTTCACCGAGTAAATATCTTACAATATGTAGTATAACTGCATCGATTTGTTGCGCTAAGTTGTGCCTTAACACAGAATCTTTGACACATCTACTGCCTCTTTAAATTTGAGAGTGAGGGGGAAGAGTTCTTTAACTGCAGAAATACAAAAACTAAGCCAAAGGGCACTTTCTATATCGGGACCCCACCAGGTAACAGTTTCTGTGAATAAAACAAGGTTGCATTTACTTTAAGGTGG
This sequence comes from Laterallus jamaicensis coturniculus, assembly GCA_022605575.1. Taxonomy (NCBI): domain Eukaryota; kingdom Metazoa; phylum Chordata; class Aves; order Gruiformes; family Rallidae; genus Laterallus; species Laterallus jamaicensis. Next base: position 16,517,472 of record JAKCOX010000005.1, on the reverse strand, counting down.
TTGTACCACATGTGGTGAGTGAGTGGAACATGGAGAGAAGGTGTAATCATGTCTGCAACTGTCAAACTATAGATTCATCATTTTCAAAAATAATTTCAGGTTGTTTGCTAATGTGTGACTTCATTGTCTGGCAGAGCTAGTCCAATACAGATACTTCCCCTTAATATTAAAGAATCCTTTGTCTTCAAATGATTGTCTGACTCTTCCTTCAAATAGAACTATGTCTTTTACAGAAGAAATTTACCAGGCTATACAGCTAGTGCATTCCAATTGCTCATAAATCTCAGCAAGGTTAAACATCACTTCATCCCTTCAAAATCAAGTCATTGTGCTATTGAAAGAACAGGACCGACATAACTGGTGTGTGTATGAGCTTCTCGGGCTGCAGGCATGTGTGTGACTTTCCCAGGTGAGTTCCAAAGCAGTAAAAAGAATCTGTCATCATTCTCATTGCAAAGCCTTTCCTGGCAAGGGAAAGTAACACTTTAAACCTATGTTGAACCCAGCAGCAGTGAATGTCCAGGCCTGCCAAAGTCAAATTTCACTTTTCAATACAGTTTTTATTTACGACTCCAGTATTTCTTGTAACTGGGAACAAGATATGAGTTACAGGCCAGTGCCAGCAGCGTCCACACTCCTGGTTCTGCTGCTGTCACCTTACTGCCAGTTGTTCCCTCCATCAGCACCCAGGTGATATTCAGTTTCTGTTTCACAGAAAGTTTCATGCAACAGGAATACAAGTTTTGGGCCGGAACTGGTGCAGAGGAGATGCCTGGATGGTTTGGGATCTCTTGTTGCCCAAAACCAGGAATTTGACTCACCCAGTGAGGCTCTCAGGCCTAAGCCCTGATTTGTACAAGTGCACAAATAATCCCAATGTTTCCAATCCAACAGCTTAGCCTAGCTGTGTTCATTTGATACATCTGGTTCTTGTGCAGCAGGGCCTCAAACTGAGAGAATTCAGGCCGGTGTTGTCCCCCCTCCCCACCCACCAGCTGTGCAAGCAGCCCTGCTGAAGCCAGGACCATTACCGGGACCTGTGTCCAATCTGCCTGCCCACAGGCTCTGGATCTCAGCCACCAGCCCTGCCAAGACAGCCCAAGGGGGAACTGGGCCTGGCACCAGCTCAGCTCCCTGGCCCTGCAGCAGTGCCTGGAGCAGGGGCAGATGCAGAGGCTCCCCAGGCAGTGGAGTGCTGTTCAGGGCAGCCCCAGATGGACCTGGTGGTGCCAACACACCTGCTCCAGAAATGGAGGGCCCCTCAGGGCTGGCAGTGACCATCATTCTAACATTATCTTCTGATACTTTTATTGCTGGTCTAGTAATTCATTAGTAAGAGCTGCTCCGCCTCATAAAGGAGGAGCCTTCCAAAACTGGCTGTGCTGAGTAATGCTGTGACACACTGATGCTGATCCCTACTGTTTTAACTTGACATTTCATATCAAGACCTCAACCCCCCCAGAGTCCAGTTGTACCACCACACACTGAGAAGAGGAACAAGCCTGTTTCCTTCATTCCTGACTAAGCAAGGAATCGTTTTTTTGGATAGAATGTTACCAAAAGTGAATGTCAGGTATTTTATTACTATGTATTTTTGGTATGTGGCATTAGAGTGGTCTGATGTTCCAGGACTTACTCCTGTCCAGGCAGCAACGTCCATTCCCTATTTTGTTTGTCCCCGTTACATAGTAACAGAAGCAATGCCCATCCAACTTGGCTCAAGCTGCCAAAGTGATACTATTTTCATACAATTACCTGGTAGCAAAAGATTACGGATTTTGCTGACAACTTCATATTGCCTGGAATGGGAATCATAAAATCCCTGAAAGCTAGTTCTGGATTACTCTTCTGGCTGGACTACTGTTATGCAGAGGTAAACAGACTACCTGTAAACGCTTACAATGATCTTGTTTGCTCTCTGGAGGACAGCAAGGACGAGTGGGAATGGTGGAGAAGACATCGCAGATGCCATGAGGGCATGAACAGGGCTGTTCGAATGAGACAACACAGGCTCTGACATGACTCAGCAAAACTTCCAACATCAGCAAGTTTTTGTTTGAAACAGGGGATTGGCCGAAAAGCCGTGCCTGCTGAAAACTCATCTTACTGCATAGAACATGAGGGGTAAGACACTTTCCCTGAGTCAAACTTGCACACACCTGAAGGTGAGGGTCTAAATGGTCTCACTCTGCATAGACAATAGTGCCAGAGTTGGCATATCTGTGTTTCTCAGGGTAATACATAGCAAATACCCCAAAAATTACTAGTTTCTGGATGAAAACAAAAAGCACCCAACTTGCTCCGTTACAGAGCATGTACAGCTCCTCTTACCTGCATCTGACCTCAAAGGAACTCTAGGACAGTCCCTCCCTAGAGTTTTTGCAGGAAACAAAGATAAATTAAGATTTCAAGGGCAGGTTCCAGACAGCTGCTTTTTTTATTGGGTGGATGTAATTTAGCAACTGTTTTCTTTATGAAAACTACCCTCTACTTCCCAGCAGGAACATAAATACTGAGAGGAATCACTGAAAAGGAATGGGAGAGGGTGAATCACCTAGGGCACAGTGGTAAATTTTCAAGTGTCTCATGCTTTGGCTTGTAGGAGTTGAGTATCAGTCATGGAGGAAGTAATCCGTTCTCAAAGGAAGACCAAATGGAAAGGCTGAGAGACGAGGGCTCTATTTTGATGCTGAAGTCAGATGACCTTTCTTGACATGACTGGCAATCATCACAAGGCAAGGGCATGAGAGAGGGAGAAGCCCTTTGGCTTTTCTAATGTCAGCGCTCCTCTGGCTAGAGAGCTGAGCAAGAAAATTCCAACCTGAGGCCACAAAAGCCTGCTAGAGCATTCTGAGATTCTGCAACTCAGTTTTCAGAGCTGGGGAATCGTTTACACACAACAAGAGAAAACATGTTCTTTTCAGAACAATACCTGTCCTGATAGAGGGAATGGAAGTATTTCTAGAGCCTTGCATCCACCTCCTGAACCTGAGGGTGAAGATTCGTATCCACATCTCCACGATATGCCTTCAGAAACCTCGCAGGCACCACACAATTATAGACGCTTTTCTCTGAGGCTAATAACTTGATATGCCCACAAGTTGATACAGCATTGTTATGAAGCGTATGGAAACACCCCAAAGAATTCTGGTTTACAAGAGGAGATCAAAAGTATCTCTGCAGTTAGGCTTCTGAGGAATATTCCTCCAGAATTTTTTGAGTTGCTAACTGTAATAATAGAGAATCTATAAACTCTATGTGTCTGAAAAAACATGGTTCTGTTCACAGCAGTGTAATTCCAATTCTCAGTGCAGGCAGTGAGGAGAAATTGAGCAAGTTTCTCCCTGTCATCACTGCATTGTCTGTATAAAGAAACTGAAAAGAAGTTGACATCTCTCTGTTTTATTTTCATCAATATATACAGTGCACCTATCACCAGATGTTTATAGGTACACCAACAATAGAAATTTAAAAACACATGAAATAATGACTCAAAAACATAATGACAGACTTAACAAACAACAATGAAGAAACCTTTTGTAGTTCAGGTGCGTCAAACACATTTTAAAATTATAAATACAAATAAAATTACCAGCACTAAAGCAATTTATTTATTAAGTGTTAAGCTAAAGCTATACAATCATTCCTCAGGGTATCAGCACACTTACTCAATTCAGCCTTATTAGCACCTTCCTACCAGTTGCTGAACAGCTCCCAATTATTATCATTACCATAACCCAACACCGGGAGTTACATGTATTTATTTTTCAATACGAAGAAGGCTTTGTTTCCGCCCAGCAGTTCTGCAGGTAAAACATAGGATAAAGAGAAGGAAAATGACCTGTTGCTCAAGTTTCCACATTATCTATACTGTAAAAAATTCTTCAGTATTGTTGGCAGCTGGAGTTGTGGGACGAGATGCAGTCTGGCTCTTCCTATGTAATTGCGGATGCACAGCCGGCAGAGCTGGCAAAGGGAAGCTGGTGTGGCTGCAAACAAAAAAGAAGGAAGTGCCATAACACTGCTAGGAAAGCCAGTACTTTGTTTTACAACAGCCTTGGGCAGTAATGAGGTTTCACAAAAAAAAAAAAAAAAGTTACAATTTTACAAATTTATCCTTGCCCTTCTATGCCTTTTTGCCCTCGAAGCTAAAGACTACAGCACATGGAACTTTAATAATAACACAGGAAATAAAAATGCCAAGGTCAAGTCACCAAAGAATTCATGTTTTTAAATTAAAAACCTGCTCCCAGATGCCAACAACTTTAAAAACCCTGGTGTTGTTTCTTGGTTTTGTTTTTTTAGTCATAGAACAGATGAAATACCTGCTATGGCACCACCAATGCATCACTGCGACAAGAATAAGCAGGGAAAATACCCCAAAATCCTGGGCCATGTCTAGCAGTCTTAATAGCTCACTTACAAGCCATTGTCCCTGGGTGCCTCCCCACTCCCTCACACTGATCACACAGCCACCTGTCTCCAGCATGCACGTTTCCTGCCCGTTCATTTTCTGACATCTGTGCTGTGGCCTCGAAAAATCCTACCACGCTCCATAATTTTGTGATAAGCAACTGGTTTGAGAGGAGGGTTTTAACAGCATTCAGGCTTGGGGTTTTTTTGGGGGGGTGGGGATTATGAATAGAAGTTAACAGTTGCAAAATCATAGAGGTAAAACTTACCTTCTTGGAGAAGCAGCAGCCTCTCCACCAAACTGCTTGGAGCAGCTAAGTCGACAGGCCTCTCAAAATCTGTGTTTTTGGCATTGATGTCTGCCCCAAATTCAAGGAGTAAGTTTACAATCTCTGTACTAGAATGCTGGGCAGCAGCATGGAGTGGAGTTTCCAAATGCTTTCCTTTCTGGACATTGGCACCTGGTGAGCAGATGCACACACACAGACAAAGGAAGAGATTAATTAGAGCTATCACTGCATAAAGATGATGTTACAAACCAAACAAAAACCCCACTGTCCTAGAATGCCACAGTGAATTTGGCCACTTCACTCATTTTATGACATAGCACTACTGCTCATCCTATCACAGGGCTGCTTTTTCTAACCCATATGCCTATCCTAACATTTTGTTACCTAAGCACAACCATATTCTAAAGGAAAATAATTTATAAAAAGAAGGAAAGAATTAAATTGGGTCATGTGAACAGCACTGTTGCACTAGTTTTAAAAAAGTACATTTTGTACACACTGAATCTGATAGACTGTCCATACCAGACAGTTTTGTTTAACTCTTGTATGGATTTTTTTTTTCTTGAATATGAATGCATTTTTTCAAATTAATTTGGTCCTTTTTAATTTAAAATATATTAGCAATTCCATATTAATATAGAAGTGAAATAGTGAGAATTCTGTAGATTGGGAGAATCAATGGTCTGGGGTCTTTCTCCTGGTAATTTTAATTTACGTGGGGTACACAGTCAAGAAAACAAAGTCCTTTACAGAAAAATCCTTGATAAAGATTGGATGGGATTAGAGTCTATTTAAAACCCTTTGCCAACTTAAACATGTTAAAAGCTATAAAGCATCCAAGTTAGATTCTTTCTTGAACTGGTGTATGTACAAAAATATAAATATTAAACTTCAGTGATTCTGCTTAAAACCTTCAGTAAGGAAAGTATACATTTTGGCCAGCTGTCCCAGTACTTGAAAAAAATTTTAAGTGCATATAAAGCACTTTATTTTGATTCTGAGCAAAAAGTACATTTTCTAGATTTCATTTTCTAGATTTTCTTGACATATCAGTACTTGAGAAATAGCAATGTTTTATTTAAATCATGACATACCGGCATAAAGGAGCTTTCGAATACAATGGATCTGCTGTGAAACACATGCTACATACAGAGGTGTTCCTAAATGAGGAAGATCTTGGTCAACATCTATACCCCAGGATATCAGCACCTCCAGACATTCACTGTGACCTGTCAGCAGAGAGTTTGCTCAACTTCAGTAAGCTGTCCCATAGACAAAACTGGACACATTTCTCAAGGCTGTTATGGAGACAATCAGCAACTGCTCTGTGCTTGTTGAGCCAGTAACTTCTTACCCCTGCTGGCTGCCTCGTGCGTTGGTGACGGCAGGCAGGACTCCCACTGAGCTTTGGCACCATACTCCAACAGGAGCTCAGCACAGGCCGCGCTGCCTCTTGAACAGGCATTAAACAAAGGTGTCACTCCGTCAATTGTCGTCGCGTTTACCTGGAACACACCAAATCTGCTTAGGAGGAGCACTGAAAGGAAGGTGAATTTTTAAACAGGATGTGCTTAGAAATTGCAATGAAATAAAAATATAAAATTATTGGTTAGAATAACGTATCTTAACTGCTTGGTCCTTCTCCTCACCACGCCTCTCAGTTACAATCACTTTACTACTACTCTCCTTAAACTATATGGAATACAGCAAGCTACTCCTGGAATACTAAAGAGCACCCATCAACATCTGGGCAGTAAGTAATTTTCTTTTCACTAAGCCTGCCTTGTGGTTACAGAAAATCTACACGTTTATGACTACCTTCGCCCCACAGCTCTGCCAAGAATGCAAGCTCCAGGATAATTGGGGGAATTATTTGGAATTTTCTTCCATGGCTTTAATCTCCACGTTGGAGTAGTATTTCACAGAATGGAGACAAAGCTGGTAGTAAAGGCTCGTTGTTTTAATAATGACCTCACCACCTCACTGGTTAACAGAGTTTTCCCAGTGTGAGAGAATGAGGAGATAGACTGTGCAAATTTGTGAGAGGCTAAAGATACCAAAGGAAGGAGCACAGGTATTTGGAGAGGGCTCCTTCCAGGGCTCTAGCCTAGTCTCTTCGATGCACTCCCTAAACCCACCAAAGTCATTAAAAGCACTACCAAACTTCAGCTAGGCAAATTAAATTTGTTCTTATGGTTTTGTCTATAGTATCTCTAGATTTGCATCTTCAGAATCCCTGTACTAGCTGCAGTGGAGAGGAATTGTTTTTTGGAAAGCTTTTACATTTTTTTTTCTTCTATTACATAGACATATTCTGCATGATTCTCAACCCTGAATTGTAAGGACAACAAATATTTCCATCACAGAGATCAGAAATTTGGGAAATGATACATCTAAATGCTACTGTCAGCAAAGGTTGTAGTCAAAGTGGTCTGTGAGGTCCCATGTCTGTTTTGGAATGACAGTCAGCTTCTGTCAGGAGTACAGAAAAGAGCAAGTGCTTTTTTGTACTCTCATCAAAAATAACTTCAGAGCACAAAGGTGCAGTGTGACCAAAGACATTCTGGAGATAAAAGGAACAGTCCCTTGCAAGCCACTCAAAGCAAGAAGAAACCAGTAAAGGGATGTGTTCGGTATTTTAGAAGAGAAATAATGTAATGAAATTCAGAGAAGAAATAGGGCTGGTGACATACTGTTCTCTCCAGTTCATTGCTCTGTCTAGGCACCTGCCCAACTCCCATCTATTTTCCCTGTTACTATTCTTTGGTTTGATAGCACCTCTTACAGGCACAATTATGTGAGTTGGTTGGCTGGTTGCTGGTTGGGTTTTTTTCTTTTAACCTCACATGTCTCTAATCATGTTCTTTTGACCCATCTCTTTCCTTTACTGGCTTTCAGATGGCAGATTTTTGTAATTGAGATCAACTCAACCAATAGGCAGAGGGAAATGCCAACAAAAAATAAATAAAATAAAATCCCTCTCAGTTAAACCAAGGTTAGCACTGAATTTTGTATACAAAAAACACCCTTACATTTGCTCCTGCTTCAAGAAGGATTCTTGCACATCCCACATGATCTCCCAGGCAGGCTTCATGAAGTGGAGTTACTTGGTCAATGGTTAGTGTGTCTACATTGTACCCCTAAAATAAGACATTAATGACATATAAAGACCATGCAAACACTGTTAAGAGCCATTTGCTCACTGTACTGTTTAAAAGAATAGTTTACATTACTCTAAATAGGCTTAAAACTTTACTTGCAATAAACCTTCGGTGAGCATAAAAAGAATCTTTCAATCAATGTATAAAAGTTGTCAGCTCTTCTTTGTAAAAAATCAGAGATAGAAACAGGATATGGAGGGGGACACAGACTGTTGCGATACACAGTGATAGGACAAAACACATATGACACTAGTCAGAACATGGTGATGTCCAATTAGTTATATGGGAAAATAACGTCACTGTGGGGGCTGTGAAACCCTGGAACAGGGATCCAGAGAGGCTGGGCCATCTCCTCACCCCCTGTTCTCAAAACTCAACAAGACCCTGTGTCAGAACTCTCCTGTGATTTTATCATGGTGACTTAAGGTCCAAAATATCTAAAGTAAGGAATTTCAGCAAGGAAAACACTTATTTGATTCATAAAATCATCAAGCCCTTGAAACTCTCTGCAGTAGATGTTGCTTGACTCTTATGCACTGATAATTGCATCTGTTGGCTTTCACCAAACAATCTGTAGTATAATTTTTCAGTATTGTGGTAGCTAATATGCCAATACTGCAACAATAAGCAGTTTCCAGTGATTCCCTTTTGGTTTTTGTTTTGCTTTGTTTTTAAAATCACAGCTATGCAAACCCCTGAACTTTTCAGTGACCCTCTCAACAACCATCTTCCTGACTACCTCTATTTACCTCAGAGCTTACAGCACTGGAACTACACTGACTTCTACCATGCTAGAGGGGAAGACCGATACACACTTTGGTACAGCTCTGGTAAAGAATTTTTATTTTTTTTAAATTTGGGGAAGGGGGAAGTTTTAAAACATACAGAGGAGATATTTAAAATATGTTCTTACCATAAAAAAATTGTTAAGTGTGTATTGCTCTGAAAGTTTCAAGTGAAGAAGCAAAGCATACTCAGTTTGCATTAATAATCTATGCTGAGAAGTTAAGTAACATTAAAAATGAAAGCAATTTTAAGAATACAGCCTTCACCTGTGACAATAAAGTCTTTAGAGAAAGAAGACGTCCTTGACTGGCTGCCTCATGCAGAGGTGAGCGATCTGCCCAAGAACCTATATAATAACAACATTTATTGAGTAAACCATATGAATTAGAAGGATTTTGGTATGCATAGAGCTAAGCAGAAAATATAATGCACAGAATGAAATCAACTGTCCTATGAAATTACTTTTTCCTCTTTAGAGACTGCATTTCAGTAAGTTTCTAAACAATAAAAATTGCTCTATTATGAACAACATTTATGATAATTATGTGGTACAGAGAACAAATACTGATATATTGATTTAACAAATCCATCAATCACTATATTTTTGCATAGTTTTTTTGGGGTTTTTTATTATGTAACTTATTTTTTTGCAACTAGCATGCAGAAATGTATAGAATTCAAAAAAGTGTTATTTGAATCAAAACCAGCCACAGAAAATGCCTGGAAAATTCCCCCAAAAGCTGATGCATATGAAGAATCAATACAGCAATCCCTATGCATGGTGAATCTACAGCTACTACACAAATGCAAGGAAATACAGTGAGAATCACATTAAAAAAATTGCTATAGTAGAAATACTCCATTAAGCCTAAATTCTCATTCTAGCAGGACTAAACCCAGTTAGATATGCTTAATGTAAAGGTTTGGCATTTACTTTCATTTATTTACACTCTCTGAAAGAGAAAGGGGAAATAATAATAAAGGAACTACAACAGCTCTGCCTTCACACACATCCTCCCCCTTAACTCCCACCCAGGCCCCAGAGTCATCCTGTAGGAACCTCTAGCAGACCAGCTGCTGCAGGTCTCTTCTACCTAGACATCATTGGTGCCAATTTATTGCAGGAATCTTGCAAATCCACTTTTAAGAGACTGTGCAAGAAAGAACCATCTTCAAAATATACTATGAATTACCAAGATTTATTATGGTTAGAAGAAAATCACTGGAACTATAAAACACTAACAGTGGCTCAGATGAGTTAGACCAAGTCCCCCAACATCCCTGGAGAAATGCGGCGAGAACTAGTCAAGCATGATGAATGGGTAGACATGGCAGACCTATCTCTGGCGTGGAAATGCTTTTGGCTTTGCCCACTGCACTGGGCTGGGCTTGCCTGCAAAGCCAGGTACCGCTTCTCTGGGACCAGGCAGTGAGGTTTAAATGAGATGACTATTGCTCAACCTCTGGTAGTCACCAGTTTAATCTCTAAGGTAACTACTCACTAGAAATAGACCCTGTTCCCCCTTCCTACTGGACCCCTCCTGCCCACTAGCCAGTTTCAGAGTGTACCCTTTTGTTTCCAATAACCCCCCCCCCTCAAATCACATGAAGAATGACTGAAAATATTAAGACTGATCAACCTGAAAAGAAATTGAGGCACAGTTAAAAACATATGAAATAGCACACAACATGGGAACTGAGATCCTGGAGGTGCTGGTGAATGACACTAAAACTTAGTCCAATGTAAATCTGTATCTTCTCACATGACATGCAACTACACTGTGGAACTCGGCACCACTGGGTACTCCTGAAATGAAAAATTTCTCAAAACAAAAGCACAGCTAAGATTTTATTTAAACTATCATGAGAATATTTAAAGCTGATCACATAAAAAAATATAGGAGACTAAAGCTCTGTAAACTTGATTTTAAAAATGCGTGGCGATTTCCATTACGTGAGAGTATCCAGTACCTGAGAAGCTCCTCTCATCTGTGGGATAAGGACCACAGGCAAGATCCAGCTTCCAATATTCTTTCAGAATTATTTGCACTAAGCTCTGATCATCTCTGTGTCCATGTGTAGTACATGCACATACATTCATCCCTCAACCTTTTACTTGAGTTTTATTACATGTAGTATTTTGTAATTCTTATTGCTAGTCACAATAACATCTGAAAAACCCCCACACATGAAAAGAAAGGAATTTTAAGGGGTCTTATCTTAAGATAAGATTTCTGAGCTCAGAAATCTTAAAAGTGATTTTTACAAAACATCAGTGTTTCCAGTCATCCTGATAAGCTCAAATATATTTGCCCTACTATAGGTTGTATGTGTGCTATCATCATGAGAATTTTTCACCAGTGTTTTCTTCTTCTGGAGCAGTATCTGAAACAGCACTTGAGTCATTTGAATTCAAATTAGATCCATTAAGTTCTCCTGATGGCAGCTGCAAAACATTCCTCCAAAATAACTAAAATCTATATATAGAGGATGCTTTTGAAATTTTGTCCCCGTCTCTACAGATGAGAACTTCTCTCCTGACAGTTTATCCTACTCCTAAATTAACAGGGGAAAAAAAACACCAGACATGTATGTGCTATGAAAAAAAAAATTCTAATAAAATTGTGTCATGATATTTTTTTATGCTCATTAAATACACTCCCATTTTGTTCTAGGGATGGGCAGCTCTAAACAGAACAAAGATTCACCTTCTTCCCTCTTGGACTGCTCAGAAGAATGTTTGTTAATGTCATTACTCCAGTGACATATGAGAATTAAACAAGCCTGGATTCCACTGTGAGCTCTGTTTTGCACCTAGACACAACTTTTACCTTCATGTAGAGACACCCAGCAGCTAGGTGGTTCTGCTAAATCCTCTAAATACAAAGGGCCTGTGTCATCTCTACTAGAAATAACATCAATAAGCAAAATGCTGCAGAAAGATTTTGCAGAAACCAAGCTTGGAAAAAGCTTTCCAATTCTAACTGATTTATCAATAAACACAGTAATACATCATTAAAAACTGCGGAGACACGCACACATTCAAAATACATACGGATCATAAGCAAACATCAAAGGTGTCTTAAATAGTCTAGATTGCTGCCCTCTGCTAATCCACAAACTCACTGTGCCTCTTGCTAACGAGAATATAAACAAGGGCGTTTTTCATTCATTGTTGTCTGTAAGAGCAGAATTAGCAGGCAGTCTATTCCAAAACTGTTAATGCATTAATTCCCTACTTATGTGTCTCTGACAGATGCTGAATACAGAGTATCTCTTAACTATATTTAGAAGCCGAGTTAGTTCCAAGTTCTCTGGTGTATGGTTTACCAGGAAGGGCACAGCCTACACTGCTTTGTAAACACTAACAAAAAAGAGTACATACAGTCACCGCAGTAACAGGCAGGGTTAAAAAAAAGGAACCAACAAAATGACAAAGTATCATACAATACCTAAATCTCCATCTCCCCATGGCACTTCCAGCCAACTGCAATTATAAATCCTACTCATTCCTTTCAATCTGGAAAATAAAAATAAAATTTAAAAAAAACCCAAACCAAACCAAACCCCCAAACCAGCTCTGTCCTTGCTAGCTGGGCCTGTTCCCAGTACGCTGCAGCTATGTTTGGAAGGAGATCAGCAGCTCACTGCAATATGAACTTTCACCCTTGGCTGAACACAGCCAGCGCTGAAGTGACCAGTATGTACACGGCTTCTTTTCCTACGTCAAAGGGCTCTGGCCTTTTTTGTTCACTTTTCACATTTCTTTTTGCAACATAACAGCTTTCCAAAGTGCCAATATCTGTGCATTTGCCTCCCAAGACAGCTTAGCTGGAATTTCAACACAGGAGAAACTCATAGTGAAATCCTGAGAACACTGACCTGAATATGAACTGCACGACAAACACCCCTCTTTTTAACCCTTTTTAACCTCACACAATGGGACACATTGTTTTGTATCCTCCAAAATAAGCCTTAGTACCTAGACCTGTAAGGGAAGCACTGCCAAGAGTTCATAGGTTATTTTACTTACTCATAATCATTTAGAAAATAAGTAAGCAAAGATATTCTGAATATGTTTCAAATGGCATTTCACCCCTATGCCAAACTGAATTTTCCTTTTAGCACTTCTCTTTAAATAAATTCTTTGGTTGTTAAATTAGGGGTTTGATAACTATTCTGAGCAGTGAAAATCTCCCAAAATGAGGATTTTCAATTCTGGCTTTGATCCATTTCCAAGTCATTAATGTTATTTTCTTCATGCTTTCCTACAGACTTCACTCCTTGACATCTACCTGCAATTACCTGTAAGTCATTCCTACAGTTATATCCAACATTTCCGAGTAAAAACTTCTTCCTAGAAGTTTCCTAAACGTTTCCTAAAAGTATTAACTCTAGTCAACCCATCCTTTTTATCCCTAAAATTCATTTAGACTTAAAAACAAACAAACAAACAAAAGAACCCAAAAAAACCAAACCCAAAACTACTATAAAAGGTAGATTTTCAGAACAGGGGGGACTGGGAATGAAATAAAGCTTTCGCACTGGCTTCGCTGGGTTCCCAGTTCAGAAGAAGCAGTAGAATCAGAGAAGAACTGCAAACAGAAGCCTGCCACGGTTCATTACTGAGAGGTAAGAAAGAAAGTATTTGGAACGTGTTGTCACTACTATTCATTTCTGCAAAACACTCGATGCTTTGAATTAAGCTCATTGCTGTTACCTTTTATTCCTTAAAATGTATTCTGAGTGTTTCAGTTTGTAGCAACTGAAGCAACACACAGGATCAATAACTCTACCAGAAAAACCATAGTCCCAGGATCAATGGACTCACTGCTCTCCCATTGTTAGAACTGCCTGGTACTTTGCATTATATGCAATAAATTTCTTAACAGATTCTTGCTGTGGCAATATACAACTACCCATTTGTCTAAAGCCCTTAAAGGATATAAAGAAGTGTATCATCTACTTAACTGGATGTTAAAAACTATTGAAAAGCATCCTAAGTCAAAGATTTAAATTTAGGAAATGCACCTGTGGTACCTAATTACTACAATTAGAGATGATCAGCAAAGCAGAAGCCACTTCTTTTAAACAAATGAAGTTCCAACAATCAATAATGAAGAACTCTAAAAGAGTCAGAACTATTAGAATATGTCTGAGCACGAAGATGTAATTCAACTGGCATTTAATATTTCAAATAATCTTGGTTTTAATTTGGCTGAAAATTTTCACAGAATCTCAGAATCACTTGGTTGGAAAAGACCTTTGAGATCATAGAGTCAAACCAGACCTTCCTCTACTAAACCATCCTTAAGCAATGTAACAGTTTATAAATATATATATATGTACACACACATAAATATATATTTTTATAAATAAGGACACAGAAATACAAAAAAGCATACAAAATTTAAACTTTGATTAGTTCAAGCTAATATAGCCTCCAGTGTTTATCATCATGTGGACTTTAAAAATTTGGGGATTTCATTCCAAACACAAATGCCAGTGTTTCTTACTCTTGAAAACCACGCAAACCAAATTTATTTTCCCTCACAGTTCTGTTTACGCTACCCCCACATTATGTGATCACATATTCGTTTTGCCATTCCACTGCATTTAAATTATTCTGTATCTCCACTTCCAGTATGATCTCTTGCTCTTTAAGACACACTACCTAAATCCCAAATTAACTTGACTATAATGTTGTTAATCTTATAGTGCCTTTCTCATGGTACTCTTCCAACAACAAAAGAATATTTCAAATCCCTTGGCTGAACCCATCTTCATAACATCATCCATTCATACTACTTTATAACTAAGGAACCAAAAGTCAGAGATCTTTAATGCTAAAATTGTAAAGCCAATCCAATAGCTTATTTTTTGCAGGGAACTTAAGCATTTGAGCGTACACTGAAAGCATAGTTTAATTACAGTTATGAGGGCTTTGAGCTTCTGAAATTTCAGCCTTAGATAATAATAACCATGATCAGTCAAAAAACTTTTAGGTTGGATGACTGGTCTTAAAATGCACAGGTGCCACTGCAAAGACAAGGATAGTATTTGCTTTTAGACACATTAAGAAGCTCTTTTTTCTTACCATTCACTAACCTTGGCAACATACAGTAAAATATAGGGTGCATTTTTCCTCAGTATAAACCTAATGCATTCTCAGAACATCATCCATCTTGCACAGCCAAGGAAGCACCCTTGGTCAATTACAGCATGTGACCACAGTGTCAAATACTGGGTCATAAGGCATTCGAGGGTCAAATCAGTGTGGCATAGGCAGCACAACTTTTAACAATTCCTAAAATTCGAGTGTTTTGGCACTGCAATTTGGGACACTTTTCACAAGGAAACACAAGCCACTAAACTGCATTAAAAAGTCTATTATTTTTACAACTGCAATTCTTATATAGCTATGTTTTACATGATAAATTCTTAATTTTTTTAAAGCACAATGTATCAAATCTCTGTTTCCTGTATCCTCCTTTTCTTGACTATCTTATCATCTCCCCTTTTTTCATTTGACATCATATTATCAAGAATTTCAAGTTTTATTTTCCTATTTTTTTGCTTTACTCTAAGCCTTATGATATGGTCAATATTAACTGAAATTATGATCCCTCTTTAAAAAAATTCCTACTAGACTCTCACAATTAGTCAAAGTTTTCCTTTTACATACTTGTATTAAAAAAAAAAAAACAACAAAAAAACACACCAGGAAAATATGACACAGATGACAGCAGTCCTAAACACTTGATCTCATATAGTTTGTTCCTCATTGCTGAAAATGTCAGTGTCCAGCAATTCAAATACCTCCTCAGTACTGCCCTATTTAAGCCCTCACAATTATATCCTTCTCTTTAATATTAATACAGGACAGGAATTCTGTCACCTGTAGTTCCTCCATTGCCTCCTATTTCAGCTACCTCTAAATTTCTCTCTATATATAAAGTTATAAGTGAAGTTTACTCCTCCCCCTCCTTTCATTCCCCAGTTCCCTGTTGTAAACAATTAGGCTTCGGTATCCAGTTACCTTGTGACAGGACAGCAAAAGTCAGGGTAAGTCAAGCCTTAAACACTTGCATAAAACAAATAGGGCAGATAAACAAGAAAAGGTATTTTAGATCAGCTGATAGGAGTGCAGAAAGAACAAAAATAGCTTCGACAGCCTCGTGTTAACCCATGCAAGACTACACAGTGCCACTAACATAAGCATGCATTTATATTACAGTTAGAAAAAAAACCTGAAAACAAAACAGTTTAGAACTTCAACATGGTAAATTGGGTCAGCTTAGTACACAGTTTCTGAAATGGCTGCTATACTAACCTTGGCTGGTGAGAATACCCCAGCTAGCTTTTCGTTTCGCAGGACACTCCCCTACACTTTCTAGGCGTCTTTTGGGGAGATTCTGACTCCTCCAAGCAGCAGTGTTTGTCGTCATGATTTGTTTCTGGAGGAAAGCCTGTTAGTCATTGGTGCAGGTACTCTGGTCTGACGAACGTCCCCAAATGGATTTCTACCTTTTCTCCTCCTTTCACTTTCCACAAAGGACCTTGCAGGACTCGCTGTAGAATGGCTACAACACTGAAATCCATTCAGTAACATTTACTAGCTTGGACTAGTGACTACACAGTGGGGGAAGGGAAGAACTGCTCTAGCATTTTCTATTTTTAAAACAGAGAAAGAATCAGCTTAGCTACCGCATGAGTCTTAACTATTTACATGATTTAAATGGGAAGGTGTTAAATTTTTAATCATTTAACCAAAATAGCAGATTCTTAACATGTAAATATTCAAAAAGAAACAGATTCTTAATGCATAAATATTCAATTTGACTAAGAATCAACCCAAACCTGAAAAGCTAAAACTGTTTTATCAAAATGGCAACTCTTTTAAAGAAACAATAATTATTACTGCATCAAGCTTTAATCATATGAAAATTGCTGTTAAGAGACATTTTGGAATTCAGAAGAATTGAAGAAACTAGGAAGCATTTCTGTCCTTTTGTGGTGTGGGTGTTTTTCTGTTGGTTTTGTTTGTGTTATTTTTAAATAGGGGACATGGTGGCCTACAGATGCCAACTAGAAACTACATACTGAATAAATAAAGGCATGGTCTGACTACCAAAAAATCATCTTACTGGTTTTGGCATTATGATCACATGATGCAAATAAGGCATTAGACTTGTCAGAAAAAGCTGGTCTATTTTTCTTTTTTTTTTTTTTTTTAAATAATGAAACCAAGGGCAACCGACTACTAGTGGATTTCTTTCTGTGAGAAATAAGCAATGGCAATTTCGGTAGTACTTGTCATGGCTCTGAGGCTCATCTCAGTTTTACACTTCCTTTCCAGTTGTAGTGAAATCCCAGGACTTTCAGAAGAAGGTGGTGAGGACTGGGATCAAGCAAAGCATCTGGCACTGCTGGGCAGGGATTGACTGTGGGCTGGGAAGATGAAACCTACATGTTTTTGTAGGAGTTTTGTGGGTGAGGTTGTCAGCTGAGAATGAAGCTGTGTCCTTCCAGAAGAGTGGTACAAACCTGGAAGTAGTTCATACAACTTCTTCACTCTCATACAGAGAGTGGCCTAGCAAGCCATGTACTACCAATGGAATTAAACTACCCCAAAATCTGCCACAATCAAGCAATGGTACTAGGAAAAAACATCTCTATTCCATAGACACTTGCCACTCATTATTATTAAGTTACTTGGAATTCTTTGGAGGGCAGCAGAATGCAATGCACAAAAATATGCACTTTTGTCATGCTATAAAGGCAGTAAAGCTTATCCCAATCAGGACTCTAGAAGCACCTCTGCACTAAATCTTCTAGGCACAACTATTCATCCTCCAGGCAAAAGCCATCAAAATGTACTATTAAAAAAAGAATAATAACACCAGAAATCAACTGGAAGTGTCTTAAAAATAAAACTGAGGTGTTGACATAAAGATGGGATGAACATACAGTTAAAACTGTGGAGTAAACATGAAGAACTCACTACTTCACTTCCAGCCCTGACAAGGAATTTCTATGCAGTCACCCCGTGCACTGGGTTAAATTAGCTGCAAAGTAAAAATCAGTATCTCTTGACTTCATTAGGCAGTAAAACTATTAATATTTGCAAATACTTAGGTTTGGTGTTCAGATTCCGCTACTCAGATTTTTCTGTCTAGAAGACACTCAAATACTCCCAAAATCCACCAGAAAACCCGGAATAGAAATCTAAGTAGATCCCCAAGTATGTGGAAAACACAGCAGGCCATGCCTTTCCCTGCCTCGGTACACAAGCAGTTAGGACAGTATTCACATTCCAGTTACCCAAAGAAGCAAAGCAGCTACCTGCAAAAAAGCAGCCAGAAGAAGGGGCAGATGCTACAGTCTCAGAGCAAGGGGACTGGAGGATTTTACAGATAGGTTTGGAATTCTCATTTAATTCAGCAGATGAGCATTAAATAATGCATTCTGTTCCGTTTCACTAATATTTAGTTCTACTCAACTATTATAACCCAGGGGAAGAATTGTTAAAGGAAACCTTCAAGTGATTTTCCTCGATCTTTTTTCCCAGATTTTTATAAAAAGAAATGTCAGTACAGTTTCAACATTTCTGTGTCAGCAAATCGCTCTGAGTTTACAGGCATAGCAGTCCTTAACAGGTGGGAATAAAATGGAAAGAAATTTTTGCTCCTCCCTTTCAATGAAGAATTCAATCTATTTTGAAGGCAGTTATTAAGGCAGTAAAGAGGTACTTGTGATAACACACAAAAAACTGCAGCAAAAAAAGCCACAAAAAGACCTCCACACCTTTCAACACATGATGCAGCTAGATGTAGTACAGTCCCAACTCCCAATAACAATTTACCTTAGAAAAATTGAACAAAATTGCACTGTGTTCAACTGTCACCCTTCTCAGGCTAGCGAACTGATGAGCCACCTTGCTTCCCAAACTGTTCTGGACTCTCCCCTTCACTCTACTTCATGACCAGGATTATTACGTCATACTGACTGCATGGAATTTGGCACACTGAATTCAGGAACAGGAGTAGAATCTGCCTTTTCCTGCTGATCCAGACTACAACCATAGAGCTGAAATGTCAGCTAAGCTCCCTGGACCTCAGTGCCAGCACCCCAAGAGCTGCCTGTCATTTGACATTGCCAGAAATGAACCAGCAGAGATCCTGCCTGTAGGAGAAACCAAGGTAAAGCAAGTTTTAGAAATATTTCCAGAAGCATGGTTACTGACAAAAAAGTATCATCCTGAAAGGCCTCAGTGGCCACAGTTACATCCTACAGTAACAGCTCAGTGCTAACGAAGGTAAATCCACCATAAAAGTACAGTGGCAAAGCTCTAACAGCAGGACAGGGAAAGGACAGCAGGACAGGGAAAGGACTAGAGCCATTTTCTCTTCTTTTTTTTTTTAAACAAATTCTTGCATCCAGCCATCTTTCATGGCTGATAAAAGGATACTGTAAGCCATTAGCAGTCAATCAGAAGCTCAAGCATTACCCAGGTGTCACCAACCAGTCCTCTGTTCACATCCTGACAAATGCCAGCAGATACGCAGATAATTCTTTCAAATGTCATTGGTTATTTAAGCATAAAATGACATTTCTCTGCGCCACTGTAAGTCCTAAAAAAGCCTGTTACACACTCCTGCTCTTTATAGGGCACTGTTACTGTCTCTTAGCTAGAATTCCAAATTAATATTAAGGTGGCAACACCATGGATGGCTCAAAGTTTACATCTTTCACAGAATCACAGAATCGTAGGGGTTGGAAGGGACCTCAAGAGATCATCGGGTCCAACCCCCAAAGATTTCCCTGAGATTTTTACAGTCTGGCTATGTATCCTTGGATGCTGGGAATCAGCAACACAGGTTTAGAAAAGATTTTAAGCTTTGATATGATAAAGGCCCTGTCTAAGCTACCACCAAAGTCAAACATACAACAACTATATATTTACTACATTTCTGGGCTTGTGGATTTGCAGTGTGTACCTGACAGACATCTTCATGCAAACAGGCAGTGGTAACACAGAATATTTGCCAATATCTGGGCTGAAGAAAAACAAAGCACAGCAATCATGATGATGAGTCTAGCCAAATCATTACCAAGTAGGCCTGGGCTTCAGACGCTGACAGAGAAGAAAGGCACAAGGCATGGGCCCAGTAATTGGTACAGGGATGACCAGAGAGTGACTCTCTGGTCTCTACCATAAGAAAACAGCCATAAAGGGAGAGGTCACACCTATTGCCAGAAAGACTCTAGACATAGCAGAGTAACATCCACTAGTGCAACAGATGCAGCATGCCACAATGGATTTATGACCAGCCAGCCAGCACTGCTGCAATCATGAACAGAGCTCAGTACTTCGGCATGCAATGCATTCCCCCAAAGCCATCATCAGCTAGCCCTGGCAGAAGTTCACTCACTGCTTGCCTGCATTGCAAATGTTTGAGAACATCCCCTACAAGAGAAGAGTGTGAATAGCAGGACCCTGGCCATAACAAGTCTATGGGTGAGGGAAGGAACATCACCTTCAGGGATACATGCTATTTTGGTCTCCCCCTGTCGATTTACGCCCCACTGCTGCAAAAAGAAAGACCAGTACAGATGGTATGTTAGAGTTTGCCCCAAGCCAGTAGTGGAGTTTCCCAACAGCTTTTCTTTTTTCATCAAAAGTCCTCTTTGAGGCCTTGCAGGCAGATTGCTCCAGGATTATATTTCAGTCTTATTGCTATGTACCTTCAAAAATCCAGGTTTTAAGCTACATCAGAGCTCACAATGTTTCATTTGTATTTGTTTGCAGTTCAAAAATTTATCATTAATTTAATCCAGAAAAAATAATCAATTGAAGGGGGTTTCCACATGAGTTAAGACTGCGCACATCAAGCAAGTCACAAGGACCTAGGCTGGTGACAAGTTAAGGTTCATCTTGAGAAAAGACACAGTTCTAAGAGGCATACATAAATGACACTAACCATAAAATACACCTCATGGCAATGCTCCTCTCAAGGAGGTTCTGACATACAAATACAGATAGGAGTAAAAAAAACCCCACAAAATCACAAAGGAATCCACATGATCGGGTATCGCAGTTCCTTTCAGGGAAGCAAACATTCAAACAGACTCCAGCAGATATAGTCACTTGAAGTTGCTGTACCCTCAGAGATTTTCTCCAAGGTGAGGGAAGAGTCAGTGTTTGCCAACAGATATGCTTGGGTTTCGTTGCTGCAAATAGGTCAGGGCTCTGGCCATGCCAGTCTAGTTGCATCATGTAACTCTTGCCAAAACCCCTTTAAAGTAGAATATGTTCTTCAGAGAAGAAGGGTTCTGGTATCTTGATGATACGTGGTGCCATTTTCTTCACTCAAGTGTCTTCTTGAGATTTATTTTGAAGTATGACTTTTTTGGCAGTTCCTTGTTGAAGTTGTTTAGGATATAAGCAAAGGTGCTGAGTTCCATAAAAAAACTCATCCCTTCTGAACTTTCAAAAAAACCATTCGTGCTATCTTAAGCATTTTTACACCATTAGCTTACGTGCTGCATATGAAAACCAAATGCTAAATGCGGTGGCTTACACAAAGTGGTATGGCAAAGAGGTATGCCATACAATATTCCTATCATTACTAAATGAATCTCTATTGTGTCCAGGAAGCTAGTAGAGGTCTTCTATGGCTTTTATTAATAGAACAGTGATCTCCGTGGAATGCAAGTTGAGAAAATGCCTTGTGCCTATCTTCCCTACCTAACAACTGTTGCTGAGTGACATTATCAATTGCAACTTGTTAGAATAAAATAATAGGAAAACTGCTCTAATTATTCACTATAGTTCAAAATGTAATCACAATTTTCAAACAGCAGATCTTTAACAGTGAGCCATAGCTTTATTTCCTATTTTTGAGTTGTATTTAACGGACCAGTTTCTTGGGTACATCCAAGCAGATTTCCATGTACAAGAAAAAGAAGGAAACAGAACACTTCAAGTTTCATAATTGTTAAAGGAGATGGGGACTCCAGTCTTGAGCTCCCTTAATCCCCTGGATGGCTTAATTCAGGGTAACTAGGGATAACCAGTGCACTGGCCATTCCCACTATGACTGGCCAAGGCAGCCACAGAACAGACAGGTAGCTTAGAACTTCTATGTTCATTCAAGAGTAGACTTCTTTTTTAAACTTAGATGAAAACAAGGTATATTAATCTCTCTAGTTCCACAAAACCAGTATAATATATTTTGAGAAGCTATATTCAAATGCTACAACTACAAATTCTGCTTTCAAATAACCTTTAAATATTACTTTAAAATACTGTCTTTTTTTGAAAAGACAGTTGACATGACTAAAAAAATAAGATATTAAAGAAAAAGCATTTTATGTTGCCAGAGCTACTTAGCTTGTGCATAAGACCCCTGGTATCTGTATGATTCCATGACTAGTTGTCTGTCATTTATGCTATATTAACTTCTGCATGATTTGTTCATAAGGAAGCTCCTCCATAACACCTTCTGCCTGCAGCTGCAGGCATTTTGGCAATTACTATCGGGTTTAATTTTTATAAAATAGACACTTTTTGCCTTATTAACAAAAATATGAATGGGAACTATACCTCCTTCTATGCAGTTATCTGTATTACCAAAGTATGGACTCTTCTATACAAATCAAGCTCTTACCTCTATTTCTCAGTAAAGTCTATACCTTGCAGACCCAAAACAATGGACAATGAGTTAACTCTTAAGATTTGATACACACTTACCACAGTGCTACTACCATATCCTAAAGCAACTGAATTATAAACCTCAGCTGTAGCTCCAACTCAGCACTTGCATGTGCGGAGCACTTTTCATTATTTGACCAGCTAGGTGGTGGTGTATCAAGAGTCTAAAGGTTGCTTTGGATCCTCCAGTTTGTATCCAGCAACAGCAGAACAAAGGGTGAGTTATTAACTCTTGATCAGTCTGGAAATACAGTGGGAGAAGAAATCTTACTGTGCAGATCACTGTCACTGCAAACAGCCAGCCTGCTACGGAGCTAATTAAACCCAAAGTTAATTTGCAATTAAATTCATTGTTGTAGGTCAGTTTATAGGGCACAGAATTTTAGAAGGGAATAAACAAATATGTGCTATGACTTTTTTCATAAAGAACTTAATAAAATGTTGGCTTCTGTGAATTTTCTAGCCTAATGAATAAATATATGTTCACTTCAACACAATGAAAAACAAAAGAAAAGCTAGGCACCACAACCTATTTACAACACAGACACAGTCCCTAATTGCAAAGCACTTGGCTCTAAACAACCACTCAGTCCCTTTCAATTCCATGGGTCAAGTATGTTTACCAAATCAATGGCAAAGTGAAAAACAATTCAGTCCCTTTTTCACTTAATTCTGTTTTGGAAATAATACCACTGACTTCAGTGGGAGGGGGGAAATTACATTCTGATAGTTTATGAAGACATGGGGTTTTAATCCACTTTAACCACATGTAAAGGACTGCAGAGTTCTGTCTTGGATTTACTGCTGTTCGAGTTTTTTATCATCTATAGATGATAGAATGTTATTAGAATATCAGTAGATGACACTAAACTGCAGGTGCTGCAACTGCTCAGTGGGAAACAATTCAAAGCAGCCTTGAGTAAAATGGAGGCATTTTCAGATATCAAGAGCATTAATTTAGCTTAAGGCCAGTACAAAATATTGCACTTACAGAGGAAGAAGCAAACGCACAGTACAGAGATTGTTTTAACATGGGGTTAATAGTAGACTACAGGCTG
This sequence comes from Laterallus jamaicensis coturniculus, assembly GCA_022605575.1. Lineage (NCBI taxonomy): Eukaryota > Metazoa > Chordata > Aves > Gruiformes > Rallidae > Laterallus > Laterallus jamaicensis. The sequence continues at coordinate 16,494,047 of JAKCOX010000005.1, read as the reverse complement.
CATCCTTAATACTTTACTGATGCAGCAGTGGGACAGACACTGAAAAAAAATTAAACCAAACAATAATTCCAGGAGGCATTACATAGGGTATCATATATGACATTACTGTTCCACTTTTTTATAACCAATAGTTCCACTGGTTTCCCACTAATAAAGTCTCAGTTGGAGCACTCTGTTTATTATCAGTAAATGTCTATGAAATGTATATGAACCGGCACATGTCCAAATGCGAGCAACCACCGTAATTCCAGGTCTAGAAAACAAGACTTAGGAGAACAGACTAAGTGAAATCCTTTTTTCATTACTGTAGAAAAAAAAATAGAGATAGGAAGATGCATTATAGAGGTCTTTAAGTTAATTACTTCTCACACATGGAGAAAACTGATAAATTCCCTAGTGCTATTTTATGCATTTATTTTGCAGAAATAAAAATTTAGGTAGATCTTGGTGGGAGTGGAAAGCATTCTAGTGATGAGAACAGAAAAAATTGTCATTGGTTGCATAAGGACACTGCTGAAATCACAAAGCATTTTAGAAACAGGTTAGATAAATACCTGCCAGACAAACCATGTATATTTGACCCTGGGGTGTTCAAATTGTCTCTCAAGGTGCATTTTGGCTGTACATAAGAAATGTGTTACTCTGACTTCACCACTGACTTCACTTATAATTAGTCGAGGTTTTATATAGACGTTTCTGGTCTTAGCTGATGCTGAACACTGATCTAATTCTTATATTTCAATGCCACATACACAGTAAAATAATTTCTAATTAATTATTGTGACGCTATCCCTATCCAGCTGTTCACATACACATGAGAGCCAAAGGATAGATTTAACTCAATAGGCTGGTGACGATCCCTACTGGAGAGAACATACTCCTGAAATATTAAGGAACACAGTATGATGTGTTTCACTACTAATATCTAGCAACAAAACCACAGTAGGCAGAAGACAAAGGTAAAGCAGTCTCCTTGTATTCAACAACGAACAAGTCACAAAACAATCAGCAATGAAACCTGTGATCCCTGGGCCTCAAATCCAGGACTGACCTATAAACCTTCAGCCTGACAAAAGGAGTTTCACCAAGTACTACTTGTTCACTACCTAAAATGTCCCCAATTATACAGGCTTCATTAAAAAAAGCCTGATTTTAACTCAAGAGCTCACTTCAGTAAACATGAGATAATGCCTGTGCCTAGCAGCACACTGTTTCCAAAGGCTCTTTTCTTCTTTAAAACTGTAGCATTCCATCGTAGTCAAGCCATTATAATAGCAAATAGTAACTTTGCAGTATTACACGTAAACTGAAAATACCAGCACTAACAGGATTTTAAGAGCACAAAATCAGGTTAAAACTAGAAAATTAAAACTAACATTTCCTCTAATTAGAATCAATTCTTGAAACACTATAAACTTCGATTGGGCAATGACAGGCTATTTTCTCTATTATTTAATAAAACCCACAGAACAAGACTGCTAATTAGGAGGACACTCTATTTATCACTTAACATTAAAACCTGCAGCTTCACCTTATGTATTGTACATCTTCTACATGTTACTTTGAACAGGATAGTTTGTGTACGGAAACATATACACTCTGATGAGGTATCTCCGTACCATATTTAACAAATATAAACAAGCCAAAGCTCACAACATGGTGTGGGCTGAGGCACTATCATGCCCAGTTGTAGTTTTGAGTGGCTGGTGGAGAAGGGGAGCTGTAGGGGTGGCTTCTGCAAGAAGCAGAAAGAAGCTCTCTGAAGGCCCAAGAGAGCAAACACCAGCCAGCTCAAGGCCAGACCCACCGCTGACCAAGGCCGAGCCCATCAACGATGGTCACGGCGCCTCTGGTAATCATATTTAAGAAGACAAAAAACACAAGCAGATGCTTTTTGACACCAGAGAAGGGAGTGAAAAGATGTAAGAAACTCTGCAGGCACCAAGGCCAGGGAAGCGGGGGGAAAGGATACACCCCAGGTGCTGGAGAGAAAGATTCCCCTGCAGACCATGGAGAAACCCATGGTGGAGCAGGTGTCCCCCCTGCAGCCCATGGAAAAGCCTGAGACCCCACCTGCAACCCATGGAGAGTCCCCACACTGGAGCAGGTGGAGACATACAGAAGATGCTGTGACCCATGTTGGAGCAAGCTCCTGCCAGCACTTGCAGCCCATGGAGACAAAGACATAGAGATCAGCAAGAGAGAGAGATCCATGCCGGAGCAGGTTTGCTGAGGGATGGGGTGTCCCCGTGGAGGGCCAGGCTGGAGCAGTCTGAGCTTCAGAGACTGAGACACATTCTGTGGTTTATGACTGCACCCCATAGCAGTGACCCACACCAGGGCAGCTGGTAAAGAGCTGAAGCCCTGTGGGAAAGGACTCATGTTGGAGTGAAGGACTGTCTCCCATGGGTGGGAACCCACAGTGCAGCAGGGGAAGTGTGTGTGGAATGTCCCCCGCCCCGGCCAAGAAGGAAACCAACTTGTGAAGAACTGACCGAAACCCCCACTCCCCCCACCAGTCCCTGACCGTCCCTGTGCCACAATGTGGGGGGAAGAAGGGAGGGAAATCATGACTAAAGTGAAGTCTGCTAAGAAGGGAGGGGTGAGGGGAGGTGCTTTAAGATCTGGTCACACTTCTCATTATCAGACTCTGGTGTCACTGGGTGTGTAGTGTAATAAATTAGAGAGTTTTCTTTCCTTTATTCTGTGTTGAGTCTGTTTTGCCCATGACGTTGATTACGGAATGATCTCTCCCTGTCCTTATCTCCACTCCTGAGCCTCTCAGTATTTTCTCCCTTGTCCAGCTGAACAGGAGAGTGATAGAGAGACTTTGGTGGGTGTCTGGCCTCCAGCCAGGGTTAAATCACCACAGCCTTCCTCTACAAACATAAAACAAAGGTATAGAAAAGATAAGATAAAATAGTAATTTTGAAGAACCTTATTTGCATCCCAAAAAACAAGGATTGGTCCTGTTAACAATAAATAATGGCTTAATTAGCAGATTATGTAACATTAGCTGAACAGATACTTAAGGCTGTTCCAAATCTGGGTCCAAACACTGGAAGCTGGGCAATGATAAATTAAGAAAGACACACTGGTACTGAGTTGTAAAAAGTACATTTTAAGAACAAAGTAGTTTCATTATCTCTTTTCTTCTAAGAAATCAAGCATAAAAAGTAGGAACGCTTATCATATACTTTAGTCTTTAAATCAATATAAACTGCTACCTGAGCAAAACAGTAACCTGCAAGAGCAACAGGTTTTAATCTTTTGCATGAGTCAGCTATTAGAATGATGAATATAAATTTGTTTAGGTATAATACTTCAGACATTTGACAAGTGACCGAAGTCAAGTCTTCTGCATTCAGCAACAGGTAGCAGTGTAGAGACTAATTTACTGTCCAACCTGGTGCATATCATTCTTTTCCCTCCAATTTTTCTCAGTCTTTTTTCTTCTTGAGATTCTGTGCCAGTTGTGTCAGAATGAGCTGGCTCAGAACTGGCTAGCAGTTCTTGAAAAAAACATTTCTTGATTTCAAGTGAGAGGTATTACATTCACTGTGAGTATTTTTGCCAGTGGAATAATCAGTCAGACCTTCACATCCTACTCCAGTGAGTACACATGCACACACCCCACCCACCACCACATACATATATAGCTGCATACATCCTTGCATGCAAGCACATGCGTAATAGTTCAAATTATATGATTAACATACTCAGATGTAAAACCCCTGGGTTTCATAACTTTCTAAATTGTGCAGAGAACACATAACACAGATCCACCTCAAGTCAATCTTCTGCCAAGCAAGCTAATTCCTGTCTTTGATGTAAGCTGCTCTTTCTGGTTTGCAAATTTAAGTACAAATACATCAAATGTCTAACTTTTGTCCCAACATTGAAGACTTGAGAAGATCCTTACATTTCAATTTGTTTCTGGCTCATTTCTACACTTTCCCCCTTTGCACTTAACTTGGATTACTTATTGTTCATGGTACCTAGAGATGAGTGAGGAAGGTGGTAAGAAGCAAGACAAGTTTTCCTGTTCCATCACCTATTTCAAACTTCTTGTCATCCCAGAATAAAAGGAACAGCAAGCAGAGACAAGTGAGGCAGCAGGGATTCCAAGTTGAGAAAAAACATGTAACACACTAGGATACCACAACCAAGAAGCTGGAGTTTTCTGTGTTCTGTGACCCAGAAAAAGAATTGAATGAAAACGACACTGGTTCACCACAGATGAGCTTGGGGGAACAGTACTGCTCAGCTCTGCCCAAGTTCTGCTTGAGCAAACCGGAAAAGGAATTTTCATAAGAGCCTTCAACCCCGTAAAATTCTATGGCTTTCCACACAGATGCTCAAAAGTTCACCCTGACAAACAGTAACCTTTCTGATATGTGCCAAGACAAGAGCTAATTCAAAGTACATAAGGACTACATCTTCTCAAATAAATTATTATAAGAAAATTTTAACTTAATCAAGGATTAATTATTCAGAAATATTTGGACTAGTAGCACTAAAGAGTTGCAAAATAACCGCATGCCAAGCGTGGAAAGTTTCAACCACAAATGGGTAAGTGAAGAAACCTCTGAAGCAATTTGAAAAATCATCTTAGATTGGGAAGTATTTGGCCATCTTATATACAGTCACCTTAAGTACAGGCCTCTCTCCTCGCAGGATGCTGTCTGTAATACTTCAGTTTTACTCTGAACTTAATAACCTTTAAAAGAAAAAAGGCTTAAATAATCTAACAACATTCCGTCACATATTTGTTGTTAAAACCCACAGTGAGAACTACAGAAAAAAAATCACTCAGGCATATAATTTGACAAACTGAAGTAAGGTAAGCAGATAAACAATTACCTGGGAATAAAACCCAGTTAAAACAGAAACTCCAAACAGTAGTGATAAGATAGTAAGTACAAATTTACCTTGTCCTTGAGGAACTCCGTAAAATTCAGCAGCTATCCTTGCTGCTTCCTTACGGTTTCCTTTCACGATGTAGAAATGACTTAGTATAGCGAGGCTGATCTTCACGAAAAGTTTAAAACAAAAAAGGGAAAGTATAGTAAAGTAGACATTGGATAGCTGCTGGGCAAAAGGGCGACTTTCTTCTATGACAGTCATTGCTGCAGCAAAATCTCTCTCAGTGTTTGGGTAGGGCTCTCAAATGTGTTGATAAGATCATATGGCTCCAGCCACGCACTCTTGGGAACAACTGGTCCTGAGGAAAGAAAATATCAGCTGGTCATGATGCTTGCTGCTCAAAATATGACGATTATTTATACTGTACATAGTATTGAGTTCACTACCGCTCCTGCTGGCTTGGTGATATTCTAGTGGGACAGAACATAACACACACAAGTTACAAGCCCCGGATTGTACTTGTTTCACTTAAAAGGTCTGTTGCATTCCAAATTCTGAATTTCTAATTATTTACCCTATTAATATGTGTTTAAAAATACGCTGTCAAAAGTATTAAGAACTACAACTTCATGTACTAAACCAGGTAACTTAAGTAATCAGTTTTTGCTTAGAAACTTTTGCTTCTATACTAAAAAGTACAATTATTTTTTTGTGCTGCTTCATTTTATGTCAGACCTCTGTTGTTGTTGTGGGGTTTTTTTACAAAACTAAAACCACATCAGTAAATACTTGAAATGTACATTAATAAGATACAAGAGATTTTTCTAACAGCTTTGACAGTCTCTTATTTTTATTCAGCCTGAACAAAATATCTAGTAGACACAGCTTATAGCATTATACAAAAAACAGTATTCAGAGATGATTCCTAGATGTTTTTATAAATAAGATCTCAGAGCATCTAAAATTAAATTAATTAAAATGTAACTAAAATTAAATAAACATAATGGCAAATATACAGCACGGAAAATTCCGAATGTTTATCATATACTACATTTCGTTGTGCTGCATCATATTATTTTAAGTCTATTGCATGACAGACTTGATTTCTTTGCTAGTTTTAGAGAGGGGAATCTAAATTCCTCAGATTTTTTGAGAATCAATTTGCTTATACACTATAAAGTTATTACTCATAGTCGTCAGCAGTTAGGCACAAATTGTTCCCTTAGTGTGAGTAATTGCTGAGTAAATGATGGTGTCACAACATGATACAAATTGAGGGGCTGCAGGACAGAACTAGATGCCCATAGTAATCTTAAAATGAAACACCCTGTCCATTCTACCCTGAATTCTCTTGTTTGATGGTCAAAAAAAACCCCCCAAACCAACAAAAAACCTGTTTTAGAAAGGTGGTAACTATCCATCAGGAACAGAGGGCAAGATCCAAATGTCACCGTATCCAGATTCCCCCAGACTTCAATGAACAGCATAGAAGACATTAAGGATATGATACAAAATCATATTTCTGAAAGGAAAGTGGCAAAATAAAGGGCCTGTCATCATCTGTCTCCAGGAATAATTTATGAGTAAGAAACTATAATGTTTTCTGCAAACTTCATTCAAAAAAACCCTATATAAATGAAGAAAAGACAATTATAAAAGAAAATCTGCTTGGAAATAAATATTGAGAATTTTAACAGAGAGGAACTGAATTTTGCTTATCTTGAGAGAAACAGACATTCACTCTTTTTCTTTGAAAAAAAAATTTAATCCGCATAAAAGTCAAAACAGTAACTAGAAAAGTGAATTAAAACCATTGACCCTGTAAACTATATTAGTCCGTGAACAAAATATATGCATTTTCCTCTAAATTTCATTTATAGACATTTTCTCATCCAGCCAGAATAGGAACTGCTCCCCTCATACCATAGTTAGAAGCAGAAGTGAGTACTTAAAATGCCAAACGAAAATCCCTTTTTATATTTGGCACATTGTTATCTGACACTGAATTGAGGTGTCATGTTTTCCATAAGGATAAATAGGCATTATGTTCTGAGCCATCACTGCCAATTTCCGTTTCAATCATTAATAGAAAGGATATTTTCCTTAGTAACACATCCAGTATTGGAACTTCTTACTTCTTCCATATTTCTACTAGTATTATTAAACCTAACTCAAGCAGTCCACACAATTCCACAGTCACCCTACGCACCTGTTTTGCAAATTTATCATTTGCAAGAAAGAATCATAATTATCTCACAGAAAACGTTTTTCTTATTTATAATGTTTTACCTGATCGCTTCTTTTTACCTGACTCAACACTGGGGCACCTGGTAACTATGCTTTTTCATCTGCACTACTCCCTCATTTTGTTAATAAACAAAATAGTCTTTCTTTGTATAGGTGACAATCCAAACAGCTATTACTATAAATAACAGCTGCAGTTAAGAGCAGCACTCAGAGTGCTTACAATACTGTTTCCTGACTGTTATAACTGCAGTAGATAAATAACAGAAAAGAAATTTCTGAGTTGTTAGGTTGTCTTCTTCAGGTTGAATTTTTCTGTAAAGGGTCAACAAAACTACCAAAACCCTTCTCAGAAATAAGGCTTTGAATACATGTAATACATTGTAAGGAATCTTTCAAAAATCCTAGTTGATCTGTAAAAATTCTGCTTTTAGAAACATCACAAAAGCTGGGGAGGAGGTTCATTCCTGTATTAAAGCTTGTCTTCTGTCCTCTCAAATTTTTTCCTCCTTAGCTGTAAGCTACATAAAAATGAAATAAATTAAGAGTTTTGAGAATTTCCATTCACACGTGCTTATAAGAAGCTGGCAAAATTACTCTCCAAATAGTATTTCTTCTTTATTAAAGTTCTGTAACTCAGATGTGACAGCTTAACTGGAAGCTCTCCCAGCTGCACAGAACAACCAAGTTTATCCAAATCTAAGGCTAACTAAAGCTCTGTAGAAATAGCCATTTGAGCTTGTTGGCAAACCCATGCTACCAGGCACCCAGTCATGAAAACAGAACAACTGTTCAGATGTTAAGGCTCACACGGCATTCGGGAACAATCATCAATGTGAATACTGAGACTTGAACACAAAATAGCTGAGAGAAAGCCCATGCAGACTGGAAGAACCAGGAACAGAAAGCTATAGATGTTGCAGTGGAAATCAGAAAGTAGAAGCATAAGCAAATAAAAGATCTGACAATCAGTGTAATGACATAAACCAGTGAAAAAGCTGGCAATTGAGTGCTCTGAATTTTCCACTATGGAGTCTGGTCTTGCAGCAGTACAGAATACTGAGGGCTTCCAAACAGAAATGCATCAGTAATATATAACAAATGTGTATACAGCATTATACAAACATCAAAGCACTTGAAAAGATCCGTGGTGTAATCTGGACATTGACTTTTCCCATATAGTTTCAACTTCTGGGAACTAAATTTCTCTGCCTCGTTTTCTCACTCATAAAATTGGGTTAAAATGACCACTCAAAAGGAGTATTTTGAAAATCACTGCTTTGTTGTTAACAAAACACTCATATTCTGGTAAAAACAATACTGAAACTGATTAGGTATCCAGTTGTATTTTTTCCTTTAATACAAAATCTGAATTAAAAAAAGTAAAATGAAATACTGAAGTCTCATTCACTTAATGGCTACAAAAGTGATAGCATGTAAAATGATTATAACATTTAAGGTTTTATCATAGCACAGAGGAAAAGAGCACAGAGGAACACTGCAGGTAAACAATATTAGGGGTTTTTTTGAAGAACATGGTCATAGTGTGACAAAGATCCCCCCAGTTTGACACACTAGTATATTTCCAGCAAATAAAACAAGAACAACATTTTCATTTCTCTGGCATGCATTAACTCTATTTGGCAATTAACTGTTTTTAATGTTAAAACCATCTACATTAAATTTAATTTTTATCTTAAAACCATTAAAAAAATGAAAAACTTTGAATACTGGAATTTATGGTATTTAAATCCCTTTAAATGTAGCCTGGTCAGTTATCATTTCAAAAGAACATAGCCAGTATATTCCAGATAGCAATATTGACATTTATAATGACTATAAAGGTGGTTCATTTCAAACTCCAGTGCTCAGTGTAGCCGGCCCTTTAACGCCTTACTGTGCAGTCGCCAAGTGCAGAAAGAAAGTATTCAGCAGCAGCACCTGTTTATGCTAATTCAGACAGCTTGTGAAATCTAGTCCAATTTACCCACAACCTAAGTGAGTAATTTCTAGAAAAAAGCATACCTTACCTTCTACAGTTAATTACATAACCACATTAATAAAGTCTTTATTATATCCTGGCAATTTTTCCTCAATGCTTTAGAAGACTGCTGTGCTTAATTTTCAGTAAGGTAAGTTACATGACTCAAATAACACATTTGCTATGATAGTCTTTGAAGTAATTTGTTAATATTAAAGACTGTAAGCCCCTTAGAAATACTATTTCTTTACAGGATATACTTTGTCTTTAGTTCTGGTAAATATACTTACTTCTCATTAAATCTTTTAAAGTCATATCCTTAAATTAGATTAATATAGGCTACAGAAGAGTAATCATAATCACGGCACAAATTCCATTACAGTCTTCAGAGCTTTCTTTGGTATTTTGGAGATGCATCCAAATGTCTGAAAGGAAAATGTTTTTTGAAAAATAAGATATGCAATACAGTATGAGGAACTATTTCACCTGCATGTCCATCTCCTCTCATAGGAGATCTCACTAAAAATAAGTAAGAAATTAAGATAGTCACCCTGTTTTTGAAACTTCTGGCTAGTAACACGTGCAAGAGAAGATGATTTCATGAAATGGATTGCAGGCAGGGGAATGTGAACTCTTAGGTGCTTTGAGGAATGCATTATTTTACACAATATACACAACCCACTGGGAGAAACTTCTGAAACAATGACCTCGAAACTGAGTTTAAAATCAAATCAGTAAGAAAGCACTAGTTTTAGTGCTGCTGACATGAGCATACAGTGCTTGATGAGTGACTCAAGAATACTGAGAGGCCTGAGCTACTAAAAAGGCAATGTCTAATTCAGCATGAAAAATTACCTTCATGACCTGCTGACTTGTATTTTAATCGGTGTATGGGATGCTAATCCTCAACACTTAAAAATGTAACTGACTCATCGAGTTATTGAATACTGTTTATGTAATTTGTTCCTTGATTTATGTTTTTAAGCTATTTTTAATATTATTTTCTACTCAAAGCATTTGAACTGGATAAATCTAGACATAGAGCACCTATTTTAAAAAGCATTTGCTCATATGTGTTGTTATGCAAAATGTTACCTTAAGTTAATATTAAAGGTAAGGCAAAAAAAAATAAGGACAAGACACAGCAACTTTTAAAATAATAATATTAATTTTTCTTTTTGGTACTACCCTTCACAAGGTAAAGATATTATGTATCTATGCTTAGGCCCAGAAAAACAAACAAATCATATTTATATGATAGCTACAAGAAATTAAAAAATTGGAGTGACTGGAAGACATCAAACAGATGCTTGAATCTTTTTGCAAACAGGGACTCAAGCCCTGTAGCACAACCCAGGCACTACTCTTTCTTCATAAAATATGAAGACAAGAGGTTGCCAAAGGACAGACTTTCTGCTACTGTTTTGGAGGAACAAGAAGAAGAAAAGTGAGAGGACACAACCTTTTGTTCAGAGAAGACCAAGCTCAGTTCAAATCTCAAGAGCTTTTTCACTGCACCTGGTTGCTATCCTTAAAAGTCCGACTGACTTATGCTACCACAGGACAAAGCCACATTCTCAGCACAGAAAAATTAAAGTTGTGTTGCCAACTGAAGCAAACACAACACTGTAAAAGAAACAAAAAGCCTAAAAAAGTTTCCTTTTTTACAGCTTTTCTTCCTGAAGTACCTTAATGCCATGTCTAGCCAGAATCTACACAAACAATGCAGCGTGAAGTTATAACTGACAGTTAGGCTCCATTCTGCTTCCTGCAGCTCTTGTGATTGTCTCCTGATGACCCAACTAAAGACTCTTTCAAAATGCAATGCGATATAAGTGTCGTAACAGGGCAAAATCAGAGCGCATGTCATACATGTTACCCTCCTCGGACTCTTAGTAGTCATGTTCTGACTTCGGACATTGACTCTACTGAACAGCTATGTAGACACCATTCTTCCTCTCTCGTAAGACTATAGAACACAACCATCCATTTAAAATGCTTTTGGTGTAGCACATTACTTCCATCAGTTCTCAAACCACTCCAGAAAGTCCAAATTCATGCCTTTGGGTGGATACAGCAGTACCTTTTTTTTTTCCCTCCACTGTTTTAAAATCAGTGCTCTGGTACAGTTTAAGTTCTATACAAATCAAGTTCTTCTGGTACATGAATGATGCAACATTTCATTTGTAACATCATTTAAAAATTGCTTTTTCTTATGCTAACTTTCAAATAATTTAAATTGGTTTCATTCAGGTGTTTTGTGTTTCCCGTCTGTTGAAAATACTATCTTAGGAAATAGTGTTAACATACAGGCTTGCATATCTGGTTGAGGATTTAAATGTCAACCAGTATCTCTAAATAAAAGAGAAATTCTCTATATCATGTGTATTTAAAAACCCCTAAAAATTAGCTCAGATATTTAAGCAATTACAAAATTCTAGTGTTCTAACTCAGTTCTCTGAAAGAATACAGAGATATTTTAAAGCTGTGTCACTTTGTTATACACCCACTGGATAGCTGCTTCTCACAATGGTGATAGATTCCACTACAACTACAAGTCTAATATCAAACAATCCCTGCTACCAGCAACGTTATCATATGAGCATGCTTGATCTGCTTAGTCAGTCCATCTAATCACTGACAGGACAGCTCTATACAGAAGTGAAGCAGGAATATGATTGGCTTACAAGTAAATTCAACCTGAGTTCTGCTAAGAAACATAGTTAAGTTTGTCCTACAGTATTTGTTGCAGTCCTCTTTGGATACCTAACACAACCCAATTATTAAGAGTATTACAGAAGAAGATTCCAAAATAAATCACGTGCGTACTTGGAGTCGTTACTAAAACCAGAAACGTGTCAGACAGCAGGCACACATGGACTGCTGACAGACAAACTCTAGCAAATCTTGCCCCCCGGGGTTTTAAAAAGTTACCACCTCCAGCTGCCCATTCCATTCCTCAGTTAAAGGTTCCTGCCCCTCTTTCTCCCTTCCTGGAAATCAGCAGGAAGGAATGTGTATTGGTCTTCAGCCACTTCAGTTCAAACTCTGGCAGTTTAAACTGTTGATGAGTTTGAAATAACCTTTTGAGCTTCACATTGAGAAAAAAATAAAATACTCACACCTGTTAATATACAGTAGCAAATTTATGAGAGAAGAGTAATGTCAAAATGCACGTACAAGCCACCTCTCAATTAGGATATTCAGATATAATATTTGGCACCTCGATGTACATCTGATACAGGTGCATTAGTGAAACTTTGAAGAGTCCCCTCATTTTGCATCTCTTCCCCTTCGTAGAAATTCCTTTTTTCAGTGCAAAGAAATGTTTTGATCACCAACTGCATCCATAGAACTTCACATGTTCTTTCTTCAGCAACTCACTCACTCTCTCCCTTAGTATGTGGTACTATACTACAGCTACTACACTTTTGATATTTAAACTAGCTATTTAAACTAGAACTAACTTCGCTATTTCTCATTTCCCTAATAGGTGGTGCAACCACCCTATTAATCTAAACTCGTATAACTGAACCTGGTATTTTTGCAGGTTTTATAGTTAATCTTTAATGAACTGCAAAATGTCACATATTCTTATTAAATAGCTGTCTCTCAATCAATCAGTTGGTAACATTAAAATCCCAGAAGAGCCATTATGTGAAGATCTGGATTTCATCATGTACACATTTAGTACATGAGAAATGAACAGAAATTTTCTACTTCAACTGAACAGTTTTCAAAAGACAGATGTGCAGCTGTAACTAATGCCTCTCTGCCACTCTGAAACCTACACAGGCCTCTTCAGCTGTCTGAATTAATACTACATAGACTTAGGAAACTACTTTGGGCCTACAGTTATTTATTTATGTGTAAGACTGTTAAATTATGTTATCAAGATGAAACAATTGTCAATTATTCTCAAGTGAAAAGTTCACTTGAAAAAATACCTCTGAGTTGTGAATGTTTTCTGCCACCAATTTGAATTCCTTTCAAAACTGTTAATTTTATTCTAACATTATAGTTTGTATTCTTTATAACAGACTTTTTTCTTCATTACATACTGCTTCTAAAAACAGTGAAATTGTGTTATCGTTAACTTTATACCCACTTTCTTCAAACTTTTCCCAGATTTTCTTCTAGACTAAGAAAAAGTGGTTTTATTTGTCTCCTCTTCATGTAAAGTATATTCTTGTGCCTATGAATGGTATTAATAACAGCAAATTACAAAGTCAATTTCATTAACTGATAGGAATCAGAATTTTTTTATTATTCTGCACATATCTGTCATTATACATTGATTCCCATGGCTACTGTTCATATGAGAAATGTTTTTTCCATCCACTAGAATTGGTATCTGTTACGTGATATCATCATGACAGAGCTAGCAAAACATTCTTTTCCTCAAGCTGAGGCGTGACAGTCTCTGCTTCGTGCTTTCACAAGAGAATAAAAATAATTTGTGATGAAGAGCTTGTAACTGACATAGGTAATGAGGTAAAAGTAGAGTGAGGTGGATCAGTAGCACGGTGTGCTACTGTGCACAGTGTGCAAGAAGTATGCTTCTTGCTACAGAATGCGAAGCACAATGAAGTGTGAAAGCTTCCGCTGAATCAGTGATGTATGAGAGGACTTTATCTAGCATGGTTTCGTATGCCATGGAATGGGCAACAGCAAATTTGCCAGGAGCCAAAAATGAACTGTGCTGGGCTCCAAAGCATACTTACAGTTGGTTTTGGAGCCAAGAATACTTGATTCCATTTCTGATGAAGCATTCTTTTGCTGCTAAATGAGACAATGTTATATGAAGCTCACTCTGAAATCAGAAATTTAAAATTCCTTGAGATTTCCTTGCTGGAGGACTAGCCATAAGAATACAGGCAAGTGAAAACATCTTATTCTCCATAATTTTTAGATCCAAAGCAAAAAAAAGAATGGAGGTGAGAATAAAGTTAAAAACAAAAATGCTTCAATGCAGCCTAGGCAGACTACTTCTCTTAGTCACAGCCTTTTTGTAAAAACAGCCCACTAGAAGAGGTGCTAACTGAAAGGGAGCTGTTTCAATAGAGATAAAAACTCCCCAAGTTGCTCACATTTATTTTCATCTTCACACCCAGGGCTGCCTAAGAGGCTGTGTATTGCCACTGTCTTTTAAAGAGTTAATACTTCAATAATTAATAAAAGACCAATTCAGTAAAGGATTGTAGGCTTCTACAGGAAAACTAGGAAGTGTCTCTACACTAAAAATGTTATCTAACTAGCTAACTGCCAAAGATGCCATAGACACCTAAACTTTCACATGTAAAATTATTTAGAAACATAAACCCAAAGAACTCTGAAGGGCAATACCACCTGGTCTGAAGTTAACACCCCTTCATCTGGAATTCACAAGCCATACACCCTAAACCATCATGACATCAAAGCTCCTATCTATGTGTATCATGTCAGAACCAAACTGACTTCAGTGGAAAAACAAAGAACTCACAGCTATCTTTGTTGATGGTCAATGTCAACACTTGCCATTTTGTTTATAGATGATTAAAGGAATCACTCACTAACTTAAACACGAAAATAGAAACATCTCAACCAAAGCAAGCAAGCCACTATCTCTCAGAAGACTACTCTAATCATCAGCTGCTGACTGGGATCAATCCTGTTGAAGTGCCAACACTATAAAAAACAAGAACACATGATTAATAGATCAAAGAGTGTGTAAAAACACAATTCCAAAATTTGATAATTCTGAGGAAGGACAGGAGAAGAAGGGAGAACTCTATGTTTCAGACCTGATGCCAATCCCACCTCTGCATTTTGTCCAATTAGTTTGTAATGAAAAACTATGACGTTTCTTGAAGAACCAGCCTGACCACTGCCATGCACTGGGTGCTCTGCTGGTCTGGGCCCAAGTATGCTGCTCAGGCATAGTGAATACCACTACTGTGTCTTGGAAATGGTCTGACACACTTTTATGCCTTCCCAAGATCCTATAGGTTTGCTTTCATAATTATAGTATTTGACCCATTTAGTCTAGCACAACTTACTTAGCTGACAGCGACTTCTGACATTAAAATTATGGCACTATGCTTAAAAAAAAAACCAAACAAACCCAGATTTTTCACAGAACAATGTGGAACTTACCAGCAAATACCTATTGCAAATAATCCTCTTCCCTTCCCCCTTTCACAAACGCCTTTCAGAATTTTCCTCCTCTTGATTTTGCAGGATTTGAGTCATTAAAAAGCAATGGAAGGTTTCTTTGTTCTGAAACAGTAACAGATCAGACCTTGAATAAACTAACCATCTGTATTCCCCTGCATATGTGCTTTTAAGTGACTTTTTTTAAGAAGCTGCGTAAGCAACAAGCATATTTATTTATTTGTCTTAGAAACACAAGGTAACATGAATTTGGCAAAACTTTTTGATTTTTATCTTCTTCAGGTACTTGACTACTGCTTGGGAAATCTCACTGCTTTCCTCCTACATGTTCTGCCTTTGTTACCTAACTTTTTCCCAACAGCAGAAACGACTGATGAAAAAACTCTAAATATTAACTATAAGAACTAAAAGCAAGAGCAAAAGCAATTCAGCCTTTTGTTCATAGATACATGAAAAGAACAGTGTTCATATTTGGAACTGTCGTTTTGATTACAGCAGAGATTTCATGACTTCTGAAATGTTTACAATTCCCCATTTTGCAGTCAAAGCTTCCTTGTTGCTTCCAAGTCTTCAAATATTTTGGGGGAAAGTACCCACTTTTCACTAACACATCCATGGTTTTAGTAACACCACATACCAGGCCATAAACAAAAAAATTTCACCTCACAGCAATTAATATTTTTAACAGCAAATCAAAACATAAAATAATAACAAACTGACAAAAAACCTTACACAAGAAACTTTCTGGTACTCTTCTGGCACATCAATAAAGACAAGAACTACCAAATGCAAACTAGCAAAGAGCTTCTCATCAGTAGCTTGCTAAAGAGCCTATCCTTTTTGGGCTTGCGCCTGATTTCTTTGTGCCAAATGCACAGACATGCAGAAATCAATAGCACAGTGACAGAGAGTTCCCAACTGCAAGGAACTTCCCCATAGGTACCTTCACACCCTACATTTAATAACAGTATTTAACAGAGATGTGCTACAGATACTCAAGCTGGGTACAAACACAGAGCACTAGTACTATCTTTTTCCTCTTCCATCCCTCAAGTTTATATGCAGTAACTTATTCCCTGAACCACTGACCTCTTAGTTACAGGGGAGGAAAAGAAATAGCACCATCATTACAGAACATAGGTATTTCAGAATGGCCTGACAGTCCACACTTTCTCCCTGTCCTTTCAGTGCCCATGAGCCCTTCTGTATTTTTAGACCCCTATCTCTGAGCTCCTGTTCCTACTACCCCTATTTACAGCATTGGAATCTTAGGGCTGGGAAATGAAATATAACTGAACCGCTGCTGACACCTGTTGTCCGCCCCAAGAAATCTTTGTTCATCAGGCTTGATCTACTTAATACAGTGAAATATGTTATGAAATACATAAGCTAAACTTTCCTGCATCTATTTGAAGTGAAATTTGAGACAACTCGGAGGAGTAAGGTGAAAGACTGCCTCATCCTGCAAATGGTGTGGGATCACAGAGCCACCTGATAAAGAAAAATTACTCCAATAACATGCCCTGCTACTAAAAGAGGTTTCTAGACAAGATGATTTACATACTGAGTACATATGTAACAAAGTGGAAATGAATGGGAACATCCTATAGGAAACAGTAGTGAACAGCAAGGCACAACACCAGTGAAAGCAAGATACAGACATCAAGTAACAGAAGCAAGCCTTTGCCTCAAATGTTATTTACATTTTCTTATGTAAAATGCAAGAATCACATAATAGCTTGAATTGGAAACTACCTCCACGATCACTGAGTTCCAACCTCCCTGCCATGGGCAGAGACACCGTCCACTAGCCCAGGCTTCCCAAAGACCCATTCAGCCTGGCACTGAACACTGTCTGGGGAGAGGACAGCCACAGTTCCTCTGGACAACCTGTGCCAGGGCCTCACCACCCTCAGAGGGAAGAATTTATTCCTAATATCTAATATAAATCTACCTTCCTACATGTTAAGGCTGTTATAAATGACTTGGTCGAAACAGGATTTTAGCCAAATTGAACAATTTATTAAACGAATAAAGGCAAGCAAATGGTGCTGGGGTGCACGGTCCGCACTGGGTATGTCGGGAGTCTCTGCTCCACCAAGACGTACACCAAGCAGTTTCAGTCCCTGGCTTATAGACCTTCCAGGGATAACACAGCCTACCGGCTTAAACTGACAGGCTGGAGTGCTGCCAGGCGACTCCTACAAGACATAACCATATACATCTTAAACTGACATGCTGGAGTGCCGGTCAGGTAATCCCTCACAAGACATTCTGCAGCTTTTGTTTTGCTAATGACAGGCAGACGATTCTGCAGGTTCAGGGTGCCTCTCTCTCCTCCTGGTTGATCGTCTTCTTTTCAGAGACAATTTGTTTCTCCAGAGGTATCACAATGCACACAATGTGCTACACTGTGGTTCTTTAGGCGAAGATTTGCACATCCTTTATCTAGTTTGTTGCTGCTTCAACATACTTCATTCAGTACATGCAAAATCTCAAACTGTCCCTCCCAGGCCCGTGACCATACAAGGGTCTGTCATGCACTCCCAACATTATTCCATATTAACACGAATCAGTGGGACATATATCACAAGGCCATTACCCCTTGCTCTATCACTCCATGTCCTTGTAACCAGCCCCTCTCCAGCTTTCTTGTGGGCCTCCTTCAGGTACTGCAAGGCTCCTCGAGGGTGTCTCTGGAGCCTTCTCTTCTCCAGGCTGAACAAGCTCAACTATCTCAGCCTATCTTTATCAGAGAGGTGCTCCAGACCTCTGATCATCTTTGTGGCCCTCCTTCGGACTTACACCAACGGCTCCATGCCTTTCCTGTACTGGGAACTCCACAGTTAGACACAGTACTCCAGGCAGAATCACCTCCCTCAACCTGTTGTTCACACTTCTTTTGATACAGCCCAAGATACAGTTAACTTTCTTGGCCGCAAACACACACTGCTAGGTCCTGTTGAGTTTCTCATCCACCATGTCCTCCTGCATTCAAGTCCACAAGATCTACAAGTACCAACTTATGTCCAAAATAAATGCTATAGAAACATAGCAGGTGGCAAGCAATAATTCAGAAAAATTGCTCCAACAGGTAACAACCCTTTTTTTTCCACAGTTGTGAAGGAACTAGGACAAGACTATACACTGCTGATAACAACGGTAAGAGCATCAAGCAGCAACCCAAGAAACCCCCATCTGGGATGCTCCCAGGGGATACAGGTATGTCTCCATCACACCCAGCCCAAAGGGCCCGTGGCTGTGAGCGAGTACCACATCCTTCCCACAGCCACTCAGGAGACAGACGTGCCATGAAAAAGAAACCACCCACTGCTAAACAGGGCAAAACCGAGCAGGCACATCCTGTCGTCAGCTATTTTTTCCTTCCATAAAGCAGACGGGCGCAGGAACACGGTACAGGCTCTCGCGTGGCAGCCAGTCACCCCTCGACAGGTGACAGCCAAAGGGCACCACACGCTTCCTTCTCCCAACTCCCGAGTCGAAACGTGCCTGAGAGAGTGGGGAGTCTGAAGGGGCATCGCAGCCCAAAGCTAACGGCTGGGCAGAAAGTGCAGACACGGGGGCAACCGAGGAACGGCCGGGCAACAAGCCGCCTATCACCAACGACACCGTCGCCATGCCGCGACCGGGCGCCGTGCCACGCCTCGCAACAGCCCAACTCCTGGCGGAAGCGGGAGGCGTCGTCCCCGCCGGCGGCGCAGGCGCAGAGAGGGACGCGTGTGGCCTCCCGCGCCGGCTGGGCGGCCTCCGCGGCGAGGCCACGCCTTTTCTCCCGCCAGCCGCGCGCTCCCCTTCCTCCGCGGCCCCAGCGAAGGCTGCCGCTCGTTTCCAGCAGCGTCCCAGCGCCGCCGGGACCCCTGGAGCCGCCCCCCCGGCTCCGAGCAGCGACTGCAGCCAGGGAGCCTGCGCGGCGCGGCGGCCGGACCGAGCGGGGAGATGAACACGGTGCTGTCCCGGGCCAACTCGCTCTTCGCCTTCTCTTTGAGCGTGATGGCGGCGCTCACCTTCGGCTGCTTCATCACCACCGCCTTCAAGGAGCGCAGCGTGCCCGTCAGCATCGCCGTCTCCCGGGTCACGCTGTGAGTGCGGCGGGGAAAGGAAGGGGGCGGCACGGAGGGCCGGGCCGGGTGGCGGCGGCCCGCCGGAGAGGGGAAGGGCTTGTCGGAGAACTGCGGCTTTTCCCTGCATAACGACCGGTGGGCGCTTGGGGGGGCGTCGGAGCCCGGCCGGCGCAGACGCGAACGGGGTCCCGCCGCCGCGGAGCTCCCCGCAGCTGCCGTTCCGCCGGCCGCTTCCGGCCCGCTCCCTCGCCGCCCGCCTGGGCCAATGAGGCTGCCCCACGACGGCACTCCGCCGCCTCACGCCCCGGCCGGGCGGGAACCGGGGCGGTGCCGCATGCGTTGTGCGGTTTGCTGCCGGTCTGCGCGATGAGCTGCTGCCCCGCTGCAGATGCTGGCGGGGGGCCGCTGTGTCGGGGCAGGCTTGCTGGCTGGCAAACGCCACTTGCGGTCTCTGTGACGCGGTGGCTCTGTACAGGGGAGCCGAGCGAACCGCTTTGGGCAGCAGGGGTTGGGTGGTGGGGGAAGCAGGGATCTAAATAGACACACACCTCACTCCCGTGCACGGCTTTTTAATTATTGGTCCCCTTAGATTGTTCCACTGGCAACATACTTTCTCTTTCGCATGCTGTGACGGCCTGGGATGGAGCTGTCGCTAGCTGTAACACCGCGCCAGGAGCGTGGCATCCGCAGGACGCGATGTGCTGATGCCAGCTCGTGCAGGGGAACCTTTCCTAGCTTCCTTTCTTTAAAAGAAGCTGTCACAGGAAGCTTCCGCCGAGTATGTGTGATGCAGAGGGCTGTAGTTGCACAAGGAGTTGAGCAGCTGCCACTGCCACCAGAAAATGAAGGTCTTTGCCCCTGCTTCGAACAACGTGGGCCTTTCCCAGCGCTGCGCGAGGGAATGGGGCTCATAGGACGCTACCGAGCTGTTTTAAGTCAACTAATGAGTTTGTTAGCTTTGCTGCTGGTGATGTTGGTGGGGTAAAGCATTTAGGGGAGCTTTAGAGCCACCCCAAGGTAAGTGGCAGGAGCAAATAGCTGGCAGCAGGGTTTGAATACAAATAGTGGGCGCTGCAGTGCTCTTTTGGATTGGTTTAATACCTCAGGAAAACAAACCCCATATTTACGCTAGATTGAGGATTGCAGACAGCATAAAACTGGCAGAAAAGCAGATTTTGTGAGTCCTTTGGTCAACTTGACAGGTGAGGTAGCATGCTAGTGCCTAATTGGCGTGAATTTTATATTGCCAGTCCCTTCTGTGATGCACAAATGTGATATTAGTGAGAGTCATTATCTCTCAGTTGCTTTTTCTTCAACTTCTAAGAAGTTCTGCAGACCCCAAGCCTAGGGCCAGTGATTCAGAGATGAAATCAAGTGCTTGACAGGGAAGCATTACCGCTTAAAAAGATGGAGTTGTTTGGGGTGTTTTTTCATAAAAAAAAAAGGGGCGGTGTTTTTCCTAACAACTGTCTCCAAAAGTAGGGTTTTTTCCTGCTTATAAACTTTTTTTGAGATTACTAAACTTTGTTTTAATGTAATTATATTTTAATGGACTAATAAGTTCATAATTCCTAATATTTTTCTTCCACAAGGAGTTAAGGTCCGTAGCTGATTGCAAGTCTGCTTTAAAGTATTCCTCTTTGCAGAGGCTATGTTTGGTAAATATATATTGTATGAAAATATCTGATTTTTTTGGAAAACTCTGTTGTTTTCCAGTTCCTTTGCAATATGGCTTAGTGTGGCAATGTCAGATATTCCTCCAAAAGTGAATTCCTAATTGCCTTCCAAAAGGGAGAATTTTTCATTATATAAAGAAAATAAATATTGTTTTTATACTGCTACTTAAATATATTCCAGTGGAAACCTCATAAGTTTTGTGAACTACAACTATAAACGCTGTTTTATCAGAGTGGTCTGAGTGTCTTGCATGAGACTGAGCACTAGAGGTTGGAGTGTTTTCTTTAATGGAAAGTTGAGAAATAATGTTGCAAATGGTTGCCAGGAGTCAGCTAGGCTACCAGCGTTCCAATCAGCTTTATATACTTGGGGGTGGCTGACAACGTGTCTTACTAAAATGAAGTGTAGTGCAGTTTAGGTACAGAAAGATGCAGACACTTGCGACAGGAAATAGCCTGTAGGCTGTTTGTATAACTGAGGCTGCTGTGGTGTCAAGGCCTGTCATTCGAAACTGGGATTCTGTAATTTCTGGAAGGCAGGTTTTATTTTGTAATATTAATTGTATTTTAGCCAAAAGTATGTAAAAGAAAGTATAGAAAACAGGCAAGGGAATTATGTGATAAGAATAATTGTGTAAAGCCTGGAAGAGAAATAATGAGAAAGGATAATCGTGTACTTTGTTTTGTCATAGAAAAAATGTAGAAGACTTCACTGGACCTAGAGAAAGAAGTGATTTGGGATTCGTCACATTTGACATTACTGCAGATATCCTTAATTGAAAAAATGGTTTGCGAACACTCTGAAATAAGAACATCTTGACATCTACTTTTGTTACCTTGTAATCTTCAGGTATTCAGAACTTGAGGAAAATGAGCAATTTGTCTTTAAAATCTAAATTTAAAGGACTCAAAAGTAGTATTTTACATAGCTGGGGCAGTAAGATAGAACTTGGAATAGCTATTCTGTCTCCAGTAGATTACACAGGATGAGCTGTTTTATTTTAATGCCTGTTTTTTAGAATTGAGTCCATGGTGAAGTGCACTGTGTTTAATAATGGGAAGTGCAGTTTAATATGTGGACATTATCATTAAGTAAAGTTTGTATTGGTGGCTTGAGGTGTGAATTAATTGTAGCATTTATAAAACATACTATTTTGACTGTTACACTGAATCTTGAAACTGATGTAACTTTCCAGTAATTTTGTTGTGAGGCTTTCAAAGTTCTGGCCCTGTCATAGTTGCATACAAGTACTTATCTTCCTTTAAAAATACAAAGATGTCATTATCCTTTACTCATTTAGATGTTAAACTAAAATCTTAAACATTGAATTGTATGAAATTCACTGGGAAGCATATGTGGTACTACAAAAATTACTATGTTACTTTTTGAACTCTTTGTCATTGCTGCTATATTTTAAAAACTTTTCTTTTGCATTTCTCTGCTTCCCTGTTAGTTTGTTTTTTATTGAGGAAAGAGTTGTGTGTATGGTTTTGTTTCTGGTAGGTTTTTGACAGCAGAAGGGAATCATTCTTAGGATTTACGGTCTTGATAGGAAGAAAAAAAATTCAGTATGTTTCTGCAGAAGTTGGTACCAAATATAAGGCAGTGTGTTTTACCTCAGGTGATTACACTAAGCCTTGCTTTGCAGCTGGGCTGAGATTCCTGGGATTTTTCCTTGCCTGATGTTTTTTTTTTCACCTTATTAGGTAAGACATTGCTTACTCTCTGTGTTTCCGTTTCCTTCTTTCAGAGAATAGTACATTGTGTAAGCAAATCTAACAAATACAAATCTTGAGGGTATGTCAATGCTGCAAAACAGCTTAATCGGATTTTTTGAAGGTGTGTGTTGCACAGGAATATGAGACACTTTCTTTTATTGGTTGGAAGCAGGAGAGGTGAACTCCTAAGTCTGAGTTCTACCTCTGAAATGCTTATGCATGTTGAAACCAGAGAATAAAATTCTGAAGTAGATGAACTGTATGCAGTGTATACAGGGAGAAGCAGAGCAAGGCAGTTCAGGATCTCGAAAAGGAATGTTCTTATTCAAGGATTGGACTGCCATATGTGGGTGTAAGATTCCATGTTTTAATAACTTTTAATAATAGCAGTAGTTTTAAGTTAGTTTTTTATTTAAAAAAAAACCAAACCGAACAACCCAACCTTCTAATCTTTCATGCCTAGCATAAACAAGCCTTGGAGTGTATAGAGTTGCCAGATGCAGCTTTCTGGTTGGTGACAGGTTTTTTTTGGAAGAAATTTGAAAGGAGATACAGATACATAGACTACTTGACTACCAGAAAGATGATGTTAGTCCTAGGAAGAACAAAATAAAATGACAGAAAAAGAAACTAGAGAAAGGAAAGGGGAGGAGAGTTTCACAAACTCTTTTTGCATGACTAACTTTAGCAAGTATTATTTTGTAATAATACAATCACGCAAAGTGGATCTTCAGAATATTGTTTGTTGCTTTATGTGATTAAAAATGTTCAAGTAAAATAGCTCCAACTACTCTTAGAGCAACAATATCTAATTCCTTAATTCTTTCCATACTTGACTTTTGAATTAGAGGGTTAAAAGCATGTTCCAGTCTTGCGATGAGCGGAAAAAGATAGAACAGATTTTGAGGCTATTTAGAAAATCTGTTCCATTTATTTTTTGAGATGGTGGCAAACAGAATTAAAAAGAGAGGACTGTGAAATAAGAGGTTACAGCTAATCTCTATTGTGAGTTAAAAGTTCTCTTCCTTAGCAGTCATACAAGGTGAATTTTTCTGCAATATAAACAACAGACAAATTTAGAATATAAGCTCTTTTGTATCAATGGTCTTAAATGGCAGTCATTAGTTCTTTACTGTTGAACAAAAATCTGAGCAGAGGTTTGTTGCAGTCTAAGCTGACTTTCTTTGTGTTAAGTAGACAATTGAATCTGCTAGTTCCTGGTGTCCCTTTTGCTATGAAATGCTTCCCATCTACTTACTACTCTAATGTGGGTATTACAGGCCCTTTGAACTCTCTACACTCCCTCAATTTCATATTTATATATTGCTTAATGCTATTGTGTCTTGATCCACAGTTGGATACCAGGGTTCTTTGATGGTATAAGTAATCACTTGGAAAATATTTACTGAAGAATTCTGTCTTGCCTTGTTTAAGGTTTTATAATAGATTGTCTAGCAGCAGATTATGGTTACAAGCTGGTATTGTCAAAATATAGAGCTCTTATGTTATTGGCAGAAATAGCTGTTAGATTTCATAAGTAAGTAAAAAAACCAAAAAAACCCCTCAAGAATGTGTTGCTTTAATATGATTAAAATCTAGGTTAGAGCTCCTGGAAGTGCTCTGATTTATAAATAAGCTGAGGTATGTTGAAATGTAAAAACTCACTATAGTAATTATAGTATATTTAGATCTAGTAAAAATAATACAAGGTTATGTAAGTACAGTATGTTATTTTTCTTAACTCGCATACATCTGCAGAGTATATTTGACTGGAATGTTAAACAATTGTTTCTATATTTGTCTGCAGAATATTCGACAAAAAACAATGTAAGTATCAAAAAGAAACTTGAAGCAATTACCCATTTTGTTCTAAAGCTATTTTTAGCATTCTGAAGTTCTGCTGGGAAGAGCTAAGGCACCACCATTTCCTACCAACTTGGACTGTTTTTACTGCCTTGCATGACTGTTATTTTCTTGACAGTTTAACTGCAAGGTGGGATGGTCACCCTGATGAAAACTAACGATATGTGCCCAGCAGAGTGGGAGAAAAGTAACATGTCTCTTGCTCAAAGGTGGACTGTAAATGGGTTTTTTCCCCCCAACGTCTTTGGTCTGTCTGTTTTATTTTTTCCTAATGTTCAGTGGCTGGCTCTTGTTAGAAACAAGATACAGGGGCCTTTTTTTCTACCAGGTGTAGTGGGTCTCTCCTTCATCAATCCCAGAAGTGTTTCCCAGAGTACCAGTTACTGTAGCCCCGTACTGCATTTATGTAACCTTTTCATACTTCTCAAAGTGATTGGTTGTGCTATATTTAAATTGGTTGCTACTGATTTTTCACTTTGGTTAGTTTTTTCCACTGATTGGAACTGTGTGGAGCAGACTATAGAAAATAATTATTTTAATGGCAGGCCATGCAGCTGCAGTGCCACTGAATTCTCGTTTAAGCTGTGGTCACATTGCAAGGAAGGCAGTGTGAAGGCTTGGTGTTTTCTCTTAACCTGCTGCACAAAACTATCTCTCTACTTTTCTTTTTTTCTTTTAGAGTACCTTAGTTCTTTTCTACGTGCTGGAGGATATTGTGTTTTGTACTACAATAGTTTTTAGGTTTCCTTATTAAAGTCTGGGACCTCATTGTCTTGTTAAGTCTTTTGCGTTATTTCTTTTTTCCACATAAATCACCAGTTCTCACAAATTTTGGACATCCTTTTTTTCTAAATCACTCTATAAGTTACTAAACAAAACTGCTTAGTACCTACCTACTTCAAAGAACATTATGAAGCTTTGAATATTTTAGAATTTGGGAACTGTCCTTTGAATAGTTCATACAATTCTTGGGGTTATGCTTCCAATTCAAGTAGAGCTTTTTTACAACTAAAGTTGGAAAAATGTTAAGTAAACAGGCAGTGTCATGATAGCTCAATTTGAGTCCTTTACTTGAAATGAAGTCTAAATAGTGCTTTAAAAGTGAGTTACCTTTGCAATTCAAAAGGAAAGCCCATCATATTCTGTAAGTCTTTCTAAGCTTATGACTTTTAAACGGCTTTCTCATTTATTGAGCTGATTTTTGTTTCTATTTATTCTGTGCCACACTTAAGTGTGTAGTAATACTGTCATGTTGTGTCCCTCCTGCACACCCCCAACCCCACACCCCATTACTAAAGCATTATTTTGTTAAATTAGTTTTGTATTGCAAGCATGTACTTCAGCTTCAGAGTTTTTAGATGAGTAATGCTATGAAATTCCAGTGACTGACTATGATCTTGTAAGGACCCTTGCTGACTTAATTACAATTGTATTTCTAGGCTCTAAACCAGGTGGTCCTTTGGGACAAGATCATATTGAGAGGAGAAAACCCCAGGCTGTTCTTAAAAGACATGAAGTCAAAGTACTTCTTCTTTGATGATGGAAATGGTCTCAAGTAAGTAAATCCTATAATTATTCATGGTGTCTTTATTTGCTTGCTTAGTTCCCATTTTATATGTTTTTATTGTTGTAATAAGGTGCCTGCATTCTATCTGATATTCTGTCAGTCTATTGCATCTTTGTAATTTGATTGCCTAGAATATGTACTGCTGTTATGAGCAGTAGTCTTCTGGGTTTCTGCTTCCAGTATTCTTGTCTGTGTAGCTCTTGACCAGGGGAGTTAGGTAACAGTAACATAAAAATCCTATCTGGAAAACCAGGTAATACTTCATGAATTAACTATATAAAATGAAAGATACTATTGTTTCTGGATCAGGAAAACAGTTTGTATCCTAATTTATTGAATGTTAGTATTAAATTATTATATTGGCTTACTTATGTATTTGTCCTGATAATCTTTGTTGCTTTTGCAGGGGAAACAGGAATGTCACTTTGACTCTCTCCTGGAATGTTGTACCAAATGCTGGCATTCTACCTCTTGTAACAGGATCAGGACATGTGTCTGTACCTTTCCCAGATACCTATGAAACAACAAAAAGTTATTAAATTATAATGCTGATTCCTAAGCAAGATATTTTTATACTTGTATATTGTGAATAAATTTTATTGCAGTTTCTTTTCACATCCCATCCAACCCTTCAGTGAACAGTACTTATTTTCCTCAAGTCTAACAGCATAGGAAAAGGAAATGAAAGTTCACTTTTTTTTTTTTTAAATAAAACATTGAATCTGAAGGGAAAATTAAATTGCTGAATAATGGGTTTTGGGGAGAAACTGAGGAATTTTGTTTTTTATTTCTCCTGGCCATCTGGGTATAGATCTCATTTTCTTTTAAATAAACATTTTTAAACCAGAAAATGTTCTTAGTGGGGTTTTTTGGTTTGGTGGGGCTTTGTTTTTAGGTACTGTATAGTTACTTAATCTGTGCAGAACTCAAAGACTAGGGAGTTACTTTCTGAGAGTGCCTAAAGGAAATGGCTATTCGGTTACATCGTTTTGCTAAATGTGTCCTTAGTGTGTTACAATAAGGTAAGCTTATTCCTTTCTAGGGCTGCCAGCAGCTACTTTGAAGACTCATAGTTCCTTTTCTGTGGTGCAGCCTGTAGATCTTGTTTTGAGTGCTACTGATGTACCCACATACAATTCTGCATTATAAGACATCTTAATAACTGCTTACAATGCATCTCACTGGAAGGATAAAAATACATCTTTTTGGTGTCTAAGTAATGAAGACAGGCTGGCTACAAAGCAAACATTTGATTTTTATTGGGCTCTGCTCAGCACAAAGAATGAACATACTTGGTCCAGAGGGAGCTGGGACAGCTAATATTAGAGGAGGCCTTCTGTAGCTTGGAATGGGGTAGATGTTCTCTAAACAGTCTGGTAAAGCATTTACGAAATAGAGGATTTCCCATGGGGAGATACAGTACTGTAGACATCCTGAATATGGGTAAGAGTCTACCTGCAAGACTTCCTTGCTTGCATCAACCAGGAATGGTAATGAGCAACAGTGTCAGTCTGCACCTCTGCTGAAGGGGTGACCTCTCTGCAGCTGTGCATCCTGTTCCTTCTGTCTTCCTGTACTTGGCTACAGCCACAGATGCTTGTTAGAGCTGGGGTACAGAAAGAAGAAAGAGGGTATTGAGATGCCCCTTGGTGAGAACAGTTTATACCTGTCAACTAGTTTTTACTGCCCATCATGTATCCAGGGGGAGCGTTTGCCACTGTCCCCTTCCTCATGCAGCTCTTGATTCAAACAAAGTATGGTGGAATTTAATTTATTGCTAGATGTCAAATGTTCTGGGAACTTTCAGAGAGAGTCAAAACTATGAGGCTGTTAGTATTGCAAATCAAAAAAAGTAATTGGAAAACTTATGAGAATTGCAGTGTGAAAAACATCTCAAAAGGAGAGGTTCCCAGGCCGACAACTGGGTCAGTCTCACCCTTTGTTATGAACTCACCTAAGAGCCAGTGGATTTTGAGGAAGCCAACTTGTTTTTTAAAAGGCATCTTTAATATTTGTGAATTGCCCCAAAGTGCCTATTTAGTACATTCTCTGTGTTGGTGCAGCAATCAAGGAGGTGCTGAAAAAAAGTTCAAAAAAGTGCTTTGCCTTTTTACAAAAATGGTTCTGCTTTTTAAGTGTGAAAATGAGAAAAAATTTTAACAGGGATACTTTGGGACAATTTTTCACTTGTATCAGACATTCTGATACGTGTATTGATGTACATGAATTGCAGTTCTCTGAACTTGTGCTGTGTTCCACAACTAGCATAATCAGCACAGTGAGATACATCCTATTTTTTCTGTGCTTTCATATCAAATGTATACATTGCTCAAAAAACTTGACTTACAGAGAATTTAATGCTGCCATACAGAAGGGGAAAAAAGAATTTAGAGGTAATTGTGGAGTTGCTTTATTAATTACCAAGTAAGCTGTTGGCTTACTCATAAATCATATTCCTTAAATGTTTACTGAAATATCTTTATTCTTGTGGCTTGGCATTCAACCACTTTCCTGTGTTCCTTTGGTGGTACTCAAATATAAAGACTGTCTGTGAAAGAGGTGTTCTAACTACAAAGACAGTGATCAATCTGTTAAAATCCATCAGACAGAAGTTACATTCTTCCTAGGTGATAGCAGAATTTTAGGACACTGAAACTGTAGCTTCTAATGTGATGCTTGAAGCTTCTCTTGCCTTTCCCAGTAAAGAGAAATAATGTTTGAGGTAAGCATTTTAGAGGGATGAAGAGACCATCACTGAGTTTGGGTTCAAGTTCTTCTAAGAACTCTGTTTTATCCTGGGGGAAGGGCCAGCAAAGATGAGCACTCTAATGGTAACGTACGAGCTCACCCATCACTTCTTGGACGCCAAGCAGAACAGGATCCTCTCTGTTCTCTTGGTTCAGGGAGCAAGAAGGCGAATTCCTCAGTTGGTATCATTAAAGCTTTTCAAAAAGCAAAATGACTGCTGTATTTTGTTGTGACAGTTCTCAAACTGTTTACAAGAAGAGTGCTCTTTTCTGGAAACAAATTAACATTGCTCCTTGTCTCTTCTGATACATCCTATAAAAATGTTTTTATTGCTGGCAGCTGCTGGTTCTCTTAGATGTGTTACTAATTAATGATCCTTTATGTAATGACGTGTACAAAAGGTGTATTCCCTAGCAAATGATTTACTTAATGGGAGAAGGCTTGAAATCCTTTTGGAGGAAATCAGAACTGAAAACCCTTCTGGTGCATTTCAGGTAGCACTGTCATGAGGTTTTGGAGATGGGAGTTCTTGTCCAAGGTCTGGAAAATACACTCTGAAAGTGGCCTGGCTTTCCACCTGCTATTGAGAGCACACAGCTGGACACACAAAACCATATACAGGAAAGGAAAATAACTTTAAAATCTCTATTTAAAGCTCTGCTCCCCTGTGCATACAGTTATTTGTGGTTTGGAGCTATAGATACTGAAAATAGACATTGAGAAAACAAATTACTTCTAACTTTTGGCTGCTTATTAGTAAATTTCTTCTGAACAACAAAACCGAAGGGTTATTATATTGCTTCAATATTCAAGTAGAGTTCTGGTATTTTGGGGGCAATTTACAACTGTTGAAAATGCTATGCTTCTGAAAATTATTTTAAGAGAGGTTTTGCAGGAACAGTTATGCAAAATGCTATTTAGATTGAAAATTCAAGTATTAGAGCAGCAATCTTACTCCAAGTTAGTGTAAGAAAATACATAGAGAATAAGTATTTGTAAGGCTTTGATACTGAAAGAATGTTCTGATTTACTCAGCATCTTTATTTTGGACAAAAATGGAGATTTTTGTCCATTAAAAAATAGTTGAAACCTGTTTTTAAAACAAACCAAACAAAAATACACTTACCTTGTCTGTATTTGCACACTATTGATTCAAAATAAAAATAACGGAGCAAAATCTACCAGGAGAACATTTTTGAAAACTCAGGTGTGGCCAACAGTGATGCATGACCTGGCAACCCTTTCCTTCCCCCAGGCCAGGCTCTATTGGACACTGAAGTCACCTGGCACTGCCCCGGGCTTTTCAGCTGTATCCCCTTGAGGTCCTGGCACTGCTCTGGGAATTAATCTCAGAAGAAATAGCTGGCACGCCTTTAAACTGTAAAACTGCCAGAAATGGATTAGAGTGAATATAAATATTTCAAGTGCTAGAGGACTGTGACTGAGCAAAGATTTTTGGTAATTTGAAGATATGTTGTAGAGTAACTTTGTTAACAGCAACTGCCACTTGTAATTGTAATCCAATGATTTCCAGGTGCTTTTCAAGTAAAATTCCATGTTAATTTCCAGAAAGAGGCAGGTGTGCTTAAAGCCATACTGTAGTGCTTAAAAATGCTATCTGGTGATTATTAGAGTGGCCTGGGGTTGTGTGTGACTGAGTTGCTCCAGGTGTCTCTCATCTGGGTGCACAGGGCTTCAGCACGCCCAAGGGGAAGAGGGGTTGCCTAACTAGGACCTCCCCTTGGAGGAGCAGGCTTTGGGCTTCAGTTGTGGGCTTCTGCAATGCGACAGGGACAACAGGTAAGGTGTTATTAATTCAGTCTGCCTCTTTGGCCTGTGTTTTATTGAGGTTTGGGTTTTTTTCCCCCTTTGGTGGCTCCTGTGGTCCTGGGTGAGCATGCTGAGGTGGATGAGTTGGGTTTGGTACCCGGGAGAAGTTTCAGTGTAGTGAGAAAAGGAATGTGGCCACAGGAGATCAGTTCAGAAATGGGTGTTTGGTTTAAATGTAAAAAAAAAATAAAAATATTGCCTTTAAGAATTTAAATGTATTAGATGCAGTTATGAGTGGAAGGTACAGCAAGTAGGCAAAGAGCTTTTTTTGTGTAAGGTTTGAAGATTAAGATAAAACTAGCAGTGGTTGGGAAATAACAGCAATGAGATTGTGACTGCTTAAGTCTATTTTTTTATTTATTTTTTTCCTATTCTACTTTTACTTCTGAAAGGTTCCAGTTTTATTTCTTCTTCTTTCTCCCAGTTTTGTAAGGAGAGGGTCAGAGATGCTTTTTCTTCCCTTCCATCCCCTGTCTCTCACTCAATGCTACTTTGTTTATATTGTGCTTTGGGAATCAGCATAGGAAGAAACAAGAGAGGGGAGTTGGCACCTGCAACCTAACTGCATATGTGTTCTAATTGTTTGAAAATTCAAGCAAAGGTAGCCAGTGAGTCATTGAATTATTTTTTTTATGTGTCTGGCTCCAGAAAGACAGAGCAGGGGCAGTCTGTGTTTTATCAGTATTGGAGGATGTACGCTTACTCCTCATCTTGAAATGGAAAACAGAGGGGTGTGGGTTTTGGTTGGGTTTTTATTTAGAAAATATGGTTCATCATAGGGGTTAGAAGGGACCTTGAGAGATCACATTACTGAATGACTTGATTCATTAAGTAATAAGCCAATGTTCTGGAAAACTGGGTTTCAAAAGTTAAAATTACAGGTCCTAGCAAAGGGTGAGAGAGCAGTTCCTAAAACAAGTAGTATTGCAGAATGCTGGTGTATTAGTTGCCAGAACTTAGGCAATAGATCTATTAACTCCTCAGATGCATGTGCTGGATATAACCTTGTAATATGCTTCAGGGATAGAGGAGTATTTGTTGAATACAGAATTAGGAGCATAGGACTGGCAGCAATAGCTCTAGATACTGAGGAAAGTTAAAATAAATCTAAAAGTTAAAAGTATTCTTTTTTTGTTGTTGTTTGGCTTGGAGTAGTAACAAAAAGCTTTTTGTCTTGGGAGAAGAATAGGTAGAAGGATGATCACCAGGACACTTTGGATGTTCTTGGATTTATTGCTATCTAGATTTCTTAAATTGTGTACATGTGTAAAAGCAGAAAGCAATATCGGGTAACAAATAAGTTGGTTTATGAAGTACTTGTAATTATTTACTTCAAATTTCCAACCACCCTGTCACATTAATCTTTATTAGAAACTAGGTACTAATGGATTGAACAGCTGATTAAATGAAGGACTTAACGATGGCTCTGGCTATTTTTATAGACTTTGTGATTCTTAATGGTTAGATGCTGATTTAACAATCAGTAGGATTGTGTGATGTTTATATTCTTCAGTTTCCTATACTGTATTTAATTTAGTCTTATTTCCTGTAAGTATCCTATTGCATAAATTCATTTGATGTAAGAGCATGAGCGATTGTATAATCCTAAGCACAGATCTGAAACTGGATCTCAACTGATCCATAGTGATGCTGCGATACTGCTGGACTGAGTGGGAAGTGTTACAAATACTGCATTCTAACGAAGTTCAAGTGCCTGTTGCCAATAATAATATTTAAAAGGAACTTTCTGCTCTCAAATTCAAAGCAGTTGGAGAATTTGTTGCATGCAATTTAGCATGTGTCACTGAAAACACTAGTGTTCAGTACAAGCAGAAATTCACACAAATAATTAATACTACTTGTAGTTGTGGACTTTCACCCTTGGGTTTGGGTCTAAGAAATGCGTTGCTTGTGGTTGCTAGAAATCCAGGGTGGATGAAACAAATATGCTGACCAGCTCCATGTGAAGCAGTGCTGTGTCTTGGGAAAAGCACAGAGTAGTCGATGGTTCTTTGGTGCTCTGGCATCTGGAGTTGCCATTGTTATGTCAAAAGGAAAGGAAAAAAAAAATCCTTGTATCAAGAGAGTAACTTAAACACTTTGTGGTAAAATTTATAATCGTTCTGTATGTGGAGAACGGTTCTAAGATGGTGTAAAGTTCACTTTGCAAGGAAGTTGAAGTGTGTCTTTCATATGCGTGGTTGGAAAGTCTAAAATCAGAAGTCTGCTGAGTTGAGAATATGCTGCCACACATTCAAAGTAACATCTTTGACCCAGGTATAGGATATATGTTTGTGGGTTTTAATGTCTTTTGCCTCTCTGCATGCTGATTTTCAATGCACTTCCTTGCTTTATAAACAAACCACCTCTTTTATTATTTAAAAAAGCGTATCAGATAAGTAGAAACACCGGCAAAGCCGCTCCCTACCATGCTGTTCCAGAATAATGTTAAGCTATTCTATGGCTGAAGTCTCTGAGGTCAATGGGTTCATGCAACTATTTTTGTTTCTTGAAACAAAAGAGATTTGTCCTTGCAAATATTTAAGCCTTCCAAAAGGATATTGATATAAAAAGTTAATGAAACTTTTGGGGGCAGAAGAGCATATAGGTGTTTTCTTTGGCTTTTTAAATAGACAGCACTATTGTTTTCTTATCCCCCTTTTTTATAAGTTATTGATCAAGAATTTGAATTGCAGCAGCTGGCTTCCTGAAAATGCACAGTAGGCCAGTATTTGAAGGCAGATAATCCCATGTAGGAACCCATCAATATTCATCAAAGTCAGTGGGTGTCTTCAGATAAGGCATGTTTGGTTTTTTCCCTGGATACTTGGCATAGTAATAATGTCAGAAGTTCATTAGTCATGTCTTTTCTTTTTAATGCTCTCCCTATCCCATCAGGAGAAGGAATTGTTCAAGTATCAGAACATTCCTGACTTTTTTTCTATATAAAATAAAGCAATGTGAAACTCCCATTTGTATTTTGCATAACAAACGTTTAATCTTTTCAGGGAAGCCAAATAACTGTGTCTGGTGTATATATGTGTCTATACTTCCAAGAACTAGTCAATACCAGGGAATTTTAGCAATTTATTTTGAGTGCCACTTACCTGTCTGGGATAAGTGTCAAACACTGAGACGTGTCTGCCCAGTTTGGCTGGGTGCAAATCCAATTTCACACTTTTGCTCCTGATGCATTACAGGAATGACTTGTGTTTCTGGAGTCAACAAATAAAGTTTTTGCTGGCTCTAATTTTAAATTCTGTCTCTTTTTTTCTTCTTTATTGTGGCTGTTTTCTTTCCAGCAAAGAGAATTGCAGATAGCTTCCATTCAGAAAACCAGTTTGTGTTTGTCATTTAATTCAAGGTAACTCTTATACTCTTTTTGGCAGTATTGTAGCAAACTAACTTCTACATTGCATGCTACTGAAACTGCACATTATGAAGCCAGGATTGAACAGATGTTCTACCAGATTTTGGTTTGTTGGTAAAGGGGGGAAAATGAGAAAACAAAAGTGGATGGAGAGAATAGCTTTTACTTTTTTTTCCGGTTTCATTGGGTTCATGGTCACACTTTTAGAGGACAGGAGAAAATCTTGTCAAATAAATTTTTTTTTTGTTTCACATGACAGATCAATTCCCATGGCTGAAGGAGTTCTGCTCTTTGATATTAATGTATTTCATGATATTTCAATGAAGGGCAGTTGTCAACTTCAGAAATTTTGGTATTGAGGGGTTTTTCTCCCCCTCTAAACTTTATCAAAAAAGAGCATTTTAATTCCTAACTCCATATTAAAGAATTCATTTTATATTCGCATTTTACAATTTCCCATTTTCCTATGTGAATTAGTTCTTTTTCTTTTATTTTCTGGTTGTGATCCAGCCAGATTGTTTTGATTCTGATGCTGACCCCCTCAGAATTAGTTTCTGAATTATGTTTTACCAAGACATCATGATGCACTACTCCTTCATAAAATAACAAGTGCTCTCAGATGCTGTAAAACTGAATCCTACTGATTTATAAGTCCTAAGATTTTTGCAGCAGAACTGTGCAGCACGTTAAAGAGTGAAATACTGAAAGCCTTCAGTTTATAAATTTCTGGACAGGACCCTTTTTTTTATAGTGCAGAAACCTTTGGGTTTGGTTTTTTTTCCCCCCATGTCTTTGCTGGGTCCTAAGAAGTCTGCTTAAATAAAAATACATGTTGTAGCCTTTGTCACAGATGGGACTTGTGTAGGCCGGTGCTTTAGTGGCATTCCTGCAGCCCTGGGGGTAATTTGGTAGCTTCACTGCAGGATTACGGACTAGTACAGAAAGAGCTATCTGAAAATGTTCAGCCTAAGCCAAAGGCAGTGTGAAGTGCAATGACAATGGATCGCGTCTACTAATTTATTAAAATTATGTACAAAAGTCATGTTGAGGAAGGATGTTTTCCTGAGGACTGGATTGGATCACTCCTGAAGGAGAACATTTTAAGTAATTCAAGAAAGACATTCGCTGTCTTTGATCGAACTAGTAAAAGCAATATTGACGCCTTTCAGTTTTGAAACCCTATTACATCATGACTGTAATAATTTAAATCTTTTATTTGAATAATTTATACATTCTGAAGCATCTTCCTTAGTCTAAAAACCAAGCATTCAAAAATATACAGTTTGTCTAATTACCAGCAGATGTCAGACATTCACTTTACAAAACCATTGAGCTTGAAAAGTTCCATTTTCACAGTAGGGCATAAGAAGGTTTCATTTTAAATGTAGGTACGTAGAGCTGTAGTGCAGATTTTTACCCATTAAAGTTTAGAGATTTTAACTTCATGACTTTGCAGGGTGTTTTGTGTTAAAATGTTGGGCTTAACATGACATCTTTTTGAATGTTCTGTATTTATGAATGTAAAATCGAGTCAGAAATATGTACCTGTATACAAAATTACATCCTTGCATTTGTCTTCACCAGACCCTGAATGTCTGGTGACACTTAAGATAGTGCTATTTAGTTTATCAGTGGGACTTGACTAGTCTTCTGTTGCAAATGAAAGATTCCTTAAATCTTTACAATTAAAGCCCATGACTGGAATCAGGACTCAGCGATACTGTTCTTGGCTCTTCTGTAGATTTTTTCATGGACCAAAGAAGTAGTTGCAAATGATAAAGCTACAGTACACAGCAGGAATGCTTGGTTGTCTCCCAAGTGCTTTGAAACCTAATTCATTGTAAATATAAGCCAAATTTCTGAACTTTGAATTGTATGGCTATGGGGTTGCTGTAGAGAATGACAACACTAGACAACATCACTCTTCTCTCTAGTGCTCTACTGTTGTGAATAAATTCAAGACAATTTAAAATGC
Source organism: Laterallus jamaicensis coturniculus (assembly GCA_022605575.1). Classification (NCBI taxonomy): domain Eukaryota; kingdom Metazoa; phylum Chordata; class Aves; order Gruiformes; family Rallidae; genus Laterallus; species Laterallus jamaicensis. The sequence goes on along the minus strand of JAKCOX010000005.1, from coordinate 16,457,973 downwards.
ACTATTAACTGCCTGTTAAATGCTTCCTGTAGGAAACAAAATAAAAATTTTTTTTCTAACTATTTGAGCACTGAAGCACGAATGGCTGCCCTTTGAAGTGGGGTGGTATTTCTATCCAGATAACCACACTGACCCCTTTCTTAAAGGTAAACGTTTGTGCTCTGAGCATCCACCCCTGCTAAGTGGGAACAGCTGCTTTCTAAGGAGACAAGATACAAGGCAGTCGCTTATGGTGCAGCAACACGAGTCTCAAAGCAGTCTTGGTTAAACACAACAGAAAGGATGGAGCATGAAATGAGAACTGCTGCCTTGGCAGCTCCTACTGTGTTAGAAGCAAACCACTATTTTTATCCTCTCTTGACCCAACTTTACCCACTTTAAATTAAAAGGACCAAAATAACTCACATAAGAAAATGTTATGTTCTCTATATATGTGGAAGAAAGAGGGAGGACTATCTCTGCTGGGCTTTTTTTGTACCTGTTCCAGAACATTGTGGGTTTTCCCCTTGTGCAGGAGCACTAGGGAAAACTCTTTGATTAAAAACAAAAGGGAAAGATAAAGACTAGCTCTGCTACATCTAGGGATCTGCTGAATTCATAAACCGTTTTGAAAGTGCCTTGCTCTGAAAACGCCTAGATAAAGTGTGGCAGAGGATGACCTTGTGTAAAGGTAACAGACTTGGAAGGAAAATCTACATGCTTCCTCCACCTCTTGCACACTGGTGTAATACTCGAGCCTCTGTGGCACTGAGTGGTGGGGAAGTAGAGAACTTCATACTTTCAGAAGACAACTGTTTTATCAGTGCAACTGCTCTTCGGTCACGCATGGAGAATCAATTAATATCCACTTAAAACTTCACTTAGCAGTTTGTGATGCTCAATATTACCCTCTTGTAACTGACAGCATGATTAAGTTTGCATTTCTTTCATTTAGACCTTATTCCTCTCTGCACTGCACCAAGAGCAACCAAGTGGTTTCTTTCAGTGTCTGGGTCAAAAGCCTTAAACCAACCTGGGGTGTCCCACCCTGCCAGCACATGCACAGAGTGACTTTTGGCAAGTAGCAGTATTCCAAAGATTGCTTGGAACACGTAATTAATTAAGAGGGGGATAACAGCAACCCTGTCAACCAGGTTGTTGTGGCTGGGATCAACCTTCATCATGAAGGTTCAACTTTAAATGTAAGACAAGCAAAATGACACATGGCTGTTCAGAGCACTAGCAGCAAGGTCTGCAGCTGTGTAAATAGTCCTGTGTGATCTCGTTGCAGAGAAGATCTTACCATCTACTTCTTACTGATATAAAAGTCTTTTTCATTAGCAATATTAAAAAGTACCAACCAGACTTCTGAAGAGCTAATCCTGGAAACACAAGCACACCTTGTGGAATATTCTAAAACCGATCAAATAATAAAATTTCCTTTCTTAAACTACATTAATCGCTCAATCTTTTATTAACACCCTGTGCTAATACACTGAACTAGATTTCATTAGGAAAAACGTGAAGTAATTTCTGAGCAGAAAACATCTTTGCAGTACGTCACTAGATGGCACTGTTACATATAGCACCGGTGGCTTTTCTGATGTGTACAATCAAGTTTGTAACAGGGAAAGCAGCTTTTTGAGAGAGTTTTTGTGGATAAAAGCGCAGCAAGCAAGAGGAGAAAATCTTCTCTCAGGGAGTTTCCCCAAACCCAAATATTTACGATCACGGATGGAGAGACGCAACAGTGGGTTTTGAGGGCTGTCGGTAGTCGGGGTGAAATAGAAATTGCACTAGCTACCCAATCAGAGTTTGTGTCATGGTGCTCCTTCATGAGATGGAACCTTGAAAGGTCTTGGCATCTGCTGTTCTTAGTAGCTGCACCATGCTAAAGCTTGCACATACCTAGAAAACTAGGCTGTTCCCCTTCATTTAGCAAGATTTTTTTCTGTTCCTTTGGTGGGATTTATTTGCTTTTTAACCTCCAGATCCATTATTAAGAAGCCCCCAGTAATGGGGGGGAGAGGGGGGTGTGGGATGGGAGAATGCTGCGGGAAAGCAGGTCTTGACAGAGCCTGATGTGAAGGTCCTGCTCTCAGAAGTCATGCTCAGAAGTCCCACTGGTTTCGATGGGAGTTGCACAGGCACAGTGCTCAAAGAGCCCACGGCACAAAGATTGCATGCAATGAATTATAGAGAGGAAACTAAGCTTTTCAGTCTCCTTCACTTATCCCAGTGTGCCTGGCTATTGCACAACAGATGGGGTCAAGTGACCTCTTAATGTACGTACAGACCAGTCCCCATTAATCTTGAAGGGAGGTAAGATTTCATGGTATGTAAGGACATTTTTTTCTCCTTTGTGCTGAAATAGAGATGCTATGGGGAAACAGAGCCTTGATGATGTATTGACTTTACACAAATGGCATATTATTTTAAGATTAAAATCATATTCCCTTTCCTTTTTACCGTAATGGTTCATAAAACAATGTTGCACAAGATGGGTACATTTTATTTTCTAAGAAGTCACAGGGCCACAAGTTTAACTAAGTTCTTACTAAACAAGGAAACACATTTCTAAATTCCTACCTACAGTCCCAAATATTAGCAAATAGAATTAAATGTTAACTTTTTGTTGGCAGGGTATTTGAAAATCTAGTGCAATAGTTTTCTTGGTCTTTCTTACCAATGGGTATGTTTCCATTACTGCTGTTCATTCCTGAGAACAAGGGAAATGATGCAGGATGAGCTGGTGAGAAAATTTAGAGGAAACAATAATAATGACTCACAACTGAAGTCTGTGCTTTAGAAATTCCCACCTTTCAAAGAAGGTCTGCTAAAGAAAACTCAAATAAATGGTCTAGCCAAATCAGAATTATATTGAAGAAATACTATGGCATACAAAGTATTGTTTTCAGAGAGACAACCCAATCTGTTTGTACTTTTGTTTTGAACTTTTTTTGGATTAATGGCATGCTAAAAATTGCTTGCTCAACCCATTGTCTTCAGGGACTGCTCTTTGAAGACTTTCAGGAATTGAATTCCGCAAAAAGCCAAATGCTTTCTCTGGCGTTAAGTTTCTCTGCTCTTTAGAGCTGTTCTTTGAAGTGTTTAGCAAAATATGTTTATACTTCAAAGACCTGGGGCTTTAAGATGTTAAATTCCATATAATGATATTACAAAAAGTAGCACTAAAACAGGAACACAGCGACTGACAGACAAGTATGCATGGTGATGTGATGAGCCACAGACTAGGATGGATTTTTATGTTTAATTTTTTATACACTTTACGCCCTTGTGACGAGAGGGTGACATTTTGAAACACAGCTCTCTGACTCCCTCTCCCTCTAAGTTCTTCCATAAATGTCTTTTTCCTGGCTAGTGTGTACAGCCCCACTGAAGTTTCCCAAATGCTTCTCTTTGTGGGGAGAGTTGGGAGCAAATGAAATCACCCACCTGTTTTTACTGGTGAGAAACATGTTCTTATGAATCTTGGAGAAACAGAGTGCAATGTGGTGAGATTTTTACCTGCTGCTGTTCTGTGTCTCTGCATGTGGCTTCTGGTACATGACTGCTGAGAAGACTTATTTTCTCATGAGTGCTTGTAGCTGTCATGCTAAAGGAGTCTTGTTTATCTGGGAATTGAAGTTAAAGTTACAGCAGTGGTATTTGTAGTGGTGATTTGTGTATATACCACAGAGAACACTAACAGGCTAAAGTTGTTAATCCACTAAACAGGAAACATGCGGTGTCACATACAGTCATTTTCACATTAATTTATCAGTGCTTTTTATGTTTAGCAAAGTGTTTAAACCGCCATCTGAAAGACTTGTTCCTAAATGTGTGTGTTCCAACTTTTTATCATTAATATGGTTATATCAGTGTCACAAAGCTAGCAGATATTTCAGTAGTTGTCTAATGAAAATCTTTTCAAGATCTTGGCGTGTGTTGTAGACTGAGCAACTTAAAAAAAATGCAACCCCATCACAGACAATGTACAGATGTAGTGAAACATAAAAGGCAATGCATGGAAATTCACAGAGCAATATTGTGCAAATACACAGACGCAGCATGATACTTCTAGGTGTGCAGTGGATCACTAAAAAATGAGTTAACATTTACGAGAACAGCTGTATGTTTGATTTCTGTGAACATTTCATTTCTGCATATCTGTATGCTTTTTGGTTTTTAGCTTCTGTGTTAGTCTTTATTCTCATACGGTTGCTTCTTTACAGTTTCTTTGCCCTGTCCTCAACAGCTATTTTTACATCAAGCTCTCTGAACAAACCCCTAAACATGATTCAGTGGATTCAGGCAATCTTGCAAAGTTGGTACAAAAACCCCCAAAGAGGGACATCAGTATCTTCCTGTCCTCCCTGGGTATGCCTAAGGGCCACATCTGGATTCTTGGAAATCTTGTCCATTGCAAAACAAGTTTATTTAAAAAAAAAAACCCAAAACCAGAATAATTCAAAGCTTCATTGATTTGAACTATCAGTTCAGTCTTAAATTGTTATAGATGAACTGTATGCAGACTTTGAAATGGATAACCATAAATGGATTGAGGAGTTATGTCATTTTTAGGTGAGTTGGTAAACATTTTTCTAGTAGAGAAACGAAGTGACCAACACAAAGCACTTCTCAAAGATGCCAATTTTAAGCAAATATTTTGGAAAATAAAACTCTTAAAATGCACCTTTGATATTATAGAACAATTAAATCTTCAATGCTTTAAAACACTGCTCTGTTGAATACAGAAATTATATTTCATTGCTCTAATATGTTTGGAGTTTATTTCAAATTTTCATTATGAGAGGCATGGTATGTGGAAGGAGGAGAGGACTCTGGTTTATTTTTTCCATAATATTTTTTCTGCATTACACAAATGAAGTAATAAATAAGTCAATTTGCTGTCTCCCCAAGAATAAAAGATTGAACTTCTCTCCATACTTAAGTGCAGTGCTATCAAGTGTTACACAGGTTCTGTCTTTAAAATTAATATACCTTCATTTCCATTTCTATATGCCACACATATAGCTGCCCTTATCAAGTGGCCTCTTGTGGGTCCATCAAGCTTTTTTGACTCTTCATGTTTTACTGATAAATATTTTGAGTAAATCAGACTGTTTTTCTTTCTGCTTGGCCATGATTTGCTGCTCAGAGGTGGACTCGTTCTCAAACATACCATTTCTGTGCTACCTTCTTTTATGCAGCTGTTCTTTAATAATCTGAAATACAAAGCTTTCTGGTTTATTTTTGCAGAAATAGTACTGAGGTTTCAATTCCTACATAGTAGTTCAGAGTGTAAACCCAGCCCCCTGTGACAGCAGCTCTGTTAGTGGCTCTTTTGTGCTCCTCACAGTGCTTCTCTTTTTCAAAAGATTAACCAGTGGTCCATATGAAGCATGTGCTGAGCTTCAGGTTCATGTTGGTGTAATTAAGTAGTGTGAAAGGTGGTCTGTTGGGCAATGTATTGCTACAGTTTGAGTAACTTGGGCTGTGATTTCATTGTAGAGCTAAGTGTCAAATTCCTAATGAAACTAGTTACTGCCTGTAGCAGGCATAGAAGAGTGTGCTGGGAAGATGTTTGTATTGCAATTGAGATGGTTGATGCTGCATGGATGGACTTGGAACTGACCTCTGCAGGAACAATTTTTGGAGTCTTCCCTCTATAATTAAGTTACAGAATCACAGAATTGTAGGGGTTGGAACGGACCTCGAGAGATCATCAGGTCCAATCCCCCTGCCAAAGCAGGCTCCCTAGCTCATATTGCACAGGTAGGTGTCCAGACAGGTCTAGAATATCTCTAGAGAAGGAGACTCCACCACCTCCCTGGGCAACCTGTCCCAGAACTTTGTCACCCTCACTGTGAAAAAGTTCCTCCGCATGTTGGTGCGGAACTTCCTATGCTCCAATTTGTCACTTGTCCTGTCTCCAGAGACCACTGAAAAGGGGCTGGCCAATTCCCCCTGCATCCCATGCTTAAGACATTTATAAACATTAATTAGGTCCCCCCTTAGTCTTCTTTTCTCTAGACCGAACAGACCCAGCTCACTCAGCCTTTCCTCATACAGGAGATGTTCCAGGCCCTTAATCATCTTTGTAGCCCTTCTCTGGACTCTCTCAAGGAGATCCCTGTCTTTTTTATCCCAGGGAGCCCAGAACTGGACACAATACTCCAGGTGGGGCCTGACCAGGGCAGAGTAGAGGGGGAGGATCACTTCCTTAGACCTGCTGGCCACAGTCCTCCTGATGCACCCCAGGATCCCATTGGCTCTCTTAGCCACCAGGGCACACTGCTGACTCATAGCCAATTTGTCATCAACCAGGACCCCCAGGTCCTTCTCCACAGAGCTCTTCTCCAGCAGGTCACCCCCCAGCCTGGACTGAAACGAACAGTTATTCCTTCCCAAGTGTAAGACTTTACACTTGCTTTTGTTGAACTTCTTTAGGTTTCTCCCTGCCCAGCTTTCCAGCCTGTCCAGGTCTGTCTGGATGGCAGCGCAGTGTTCCTGCGTGTCAGCCACCCCTCCCAGCTTTGTATCATCGGCACTTGCTGAGGGTGGATGCTATTCCCTCATCAAGGTCGTCAATGAAGATATTAAACAGGACTGGACCCAACACCGAGCCCTGAGGAACACTGCTAGTCACAGGCCTCCATTCAGATTCTGCTCCACTGATCACGACCCTCTGGGCTCGGTCTGACAGCCAGCTCTTGACCCACCTCACTGTCCACTCATCCATCCCATGCTCTCTCAGCTTTTCTATCAGGATGTTATGGGAGACAGTATCGAAAGCCTTGCTGAAGTCAAGGTAGATGACATCCACTGCTGTCCCTCCATTCAGCCAGCTGGTGATGAGAACATAGAAGGCTATGAGATTGGTCAAGCACGAGACTTTGTGCTGGTGTGTTTGTTCTGATGCTTGTTCTGGATCCAGCTCCGAGGTCTCTATGCTTTATTATACTGTGCAATAGATACATTATTCTGTTCCCTTGTTTGGGTTTTCTGTGAATCTGAGTAAAGTGTGCTAGCTGGAAACAATAACAGACTAATTGGTAATCTGAACCAAAAAGTAAAGTGGGATATATAAACATGGAAACCGATATTCTTTTTCTGGAGCTCCTGAATTCTCTCTGTGGCTTCAGACTAGCTATTTATTTACTATCTTTATTTATTCATCTGTGAAAAAAGGATGGTAATTATTTACCTCACTGGAAGTTTTAATGGTTCATCAGTTTATTTTCAAAGAGCTGCATGACAGCTGAAGCAGACCAGCATACACACACACAAATTTCCAGTGGCCAGGACCTAGCAGTTCAGTTATGTTGATGTCTGCCCAAACTGCTGTTTACACTTCTTCAGCAGGGAAGCCAAGACTGACTTCAAGATGTCCTATCTCTTTTCCACGTGCCAACCTCAGGTTTCTATATTTTTTTATACTCCCCCAGCCCCAACCTACCTGTTTATGAGTGTTTCCAAAGCCTAACTAAACAAAACAGATACACATCACTAAAGGAAGGCAGTCCTTGTTAGAGATCTGTGGTTTTCAGGCAACTTATGGTTCAGGTTCTCTAGGAAGAACATGGAGGTCTCATCTACTTGCAGGGAGGCAACAACTACCAGCGATGGCACAAAGAAGGTGAACAGTAGGGAGCTGAAATTAAAGTATAAAAATAACTACATCACTTTCTGGCAAAAGTGAACAGAAAATCACAAAAAAGGGGTAGATACTACCTGTTTCACTGCCCATATAAGTGAAACTAGAAGCTGTGTCATGGTAGAAAATTTGGCAGTGTATGCCTAGGTCTTGGGAATGCAGGTTTTGCAAGTAGGATTTACGAGTTCTATTGATGCCTTACAAAAGCCTTCTCCTGCCTTGTTGGAGATGACAAAAAACCTTTGGAATTGCTAAATTGAAAATGTTTTTGCTTATAAAATCATGGACATGTATTATATCAAAATATACAAAGTTACACGAGATCTGTAATGTGCAGTTTTGGTAAGGGTTTTGTTGTGGGTTTTTTCTTTTTACAAACAGGACTTCAGTCTATAAACAAGAAAAATTAAACCCAAACTTGCTGGAGGATATTTTTCCCGGTACAACCACATTAGAAATTCTAAAAAGGTATTTATTTATAAAGATATTTAGTTTTGCAAGTAAATTTACAAAAGATGCCTCAAGAAGTTAGGAATATCTGTGAATGTAAAAATAAATTTTCCCAGTAAGCAATAAATTATGATACACAGAGTGTGGATTGAATTATGGTATCAAGGTGATGGGAGATAAAGATAAATTGTTAGTCACTACTGACATTATGTGGCAACCAAGTGTCTGGTACATTAAGATTTAATGAAATAGTTGTGGTTACAAACAATCTCAGAGCTGCTGAAATGTTTGTATACAAAGGGTAATGTTTTAAGTTTACTTTCCTCTGCAATTCAAGCAGCTCTTAGGTTCTTCCAGGCATGAAATGTGTGAATTAGTGTTTCAGATTCTTGTAGCTGAGACTGCTTCGGCTTTTCATACAAAAGCTAGAAACAAGCCCTCTCCTGTTCTTCTGTAATCCTTAAACCAATTGCTTAGGTAATATGATGTTGATAGAGCAGCTAAAGTATAGATTTAAAATGCAAACTATGATTACAGAAGTAACCATAATGTTAGCAGCCATACAGCATCTTCTTCATGGCCCAAAGCTTTACTCAGAGTGGCAGAAGCAGGATGTTTTTTCTGCTCTTCCTTTTCTCATGGATTCTAAGGCAGGCTGTATGTCAGTGCTGAAGGAACTCCTAAAGACTTTTTCATCCTGAAAAGATTATATCAAAGATTTTCACAAAGCAAAATCGTCTGTCTTCAAGATGTTTCCATCTGTGCAGATAGCTTCTTAATAAATTTATTAATATTTTTTAATTGACGTAGATGAACAGAATAGTGGCTAGTACTTGCGTGATTACTTATTTCCTGTTATATGTTTCCTGTGATTTTTAATTTTTTTTCCAATGTGCTAGGGATTTAACCTTGCAGCTATTTTTTTGTTGCTGTTGCAAATTGCAAGGCTGGATTCCCTCATCTCTTTTTGTAACTCTTGAGCATCCTTTAAAAGAGCTGTATTTCATAATAGCTCTAATTTATTGTTACATTTATTCCCATTAATATTCCCAACATTAATAAGTTTACAATTGGGCAGAAATTGTCATGAGCTGGAGTTTCAATGTTTATTATCCAATGTTTGTGACAACAATAAAACTGTATAGCTAAAAATTAAATTGCCCTAATGGCGAGGGACAGCAAGTTTCCCTATTTCTGACTTGACACAGTATAAAGCACCTGTTAGAGTTACACTGCTGATCTGAGGGCTTGCAGAAGCTGTGCTAAGCATTTACACTTGACTGCGTGTATATCATCTCTTACCTCCCCTGACATGCACAGTTGGCTGTGTAGGGGTACGTACACACCTGGTGAATAGGATCATCCTACCTCACAGCAAGAAAATTTACAAGTCAATTATGGGAACCTAACAGGTAGAGAGAGTGGAAACTGGAATATGTTTATGAACCTTAGATCTTTTTCCTTCTTTGGTTTGAGGTGTAAGAAGAGAGCTGATGTCCAGAGGCATTTGCAGAACAGCCAATGTTCAGCTCTCCAAACTTGTAGCTGTGGGACATGGTTTTCCTCTCAGCTATATACAGCTTGAGGGAACAAAGCCCTGTAGCATGCTGGGAACAGACTTCCATCTCTCTGGGTTTTGGTGGATTGATACAGTTGAGTGATTTCAGCACTTCAGCATATTAAGTTGTACACAGAGGGAGTCATTGTGGAGTGCAGGAAGGATACATATTCTCTCATTTTCTTATGGAAGATGTTTATCACAGACTTTTGAAATCACCATGAAAACTATCTGTCTGGCCACCTAAACTCTTGCAAAGCTTAATGTGAAAACTTTTAATTCCACTTTGTTTCCAGAAGTGACCTCAATCTTTTGGTGGGAACCTGCCAGGAAGTATTTAGGAGATGGTTGGGTGTACAAAGAGTTCCCTTGACACAGACTGTCCTGATATGAAAATTGCTACACAAACATGCCATAACTACTGGTCACTTGTTTTGGTCATTAAAGACAACTGAAGTAGACAGAACCTGAAGTTGATATAAACTGCTGCTGTTGCTATTTAGCATGACAGATCGATGGAGTTGAAGAAAAAAGATGACTACTAATACACAATACTCTCGTTTCTTTTTTAAGATTTCTAAAGTTAGTCTTCCAGTACTACATTTAAGATAGTTTGGAAACTTGAATGAACTTTGGGGTTATATGCATAATTGTTTACATTTGTTGCTGAAATTTCTGCTTACGCTACAGATCTTCATATAGCCTGAGACAGCTAATAAAGCATACTAGACTTTGGGACTGGGCTTTGAATACAATACCCTAGACTGTTCTTTCCAGGCCTGAGGTTGGTGGCCTGCCTGTGGCAGGGGGGTTGGAGCTTTATGATCCTTGGGGTCCCTTCCAACCCTTGCCATTCTATGATTCTATGATTATGAATGGTGAGAGCCCATGATTTAAAAAAAAAAAAAAAGCCAAGATACTCAGCATTACTGTACTAGGGATTTGTAAAGATGTGTACTAGTAAAATATATCTCCTCATCATCCAATGCAAAAATGCAGATGTCAGCTTCCACCCCCCCAAAAAAATTATATCTGATTTTTAAAATATTATGGTTTTCCTTTAATATTTCAATTTAAAAGCTCTGATTTTTGATTCAAACCCACTTTTTAATCAAAATTTGTTAGAATAAAACTAAAGTGTTCAATTACATTGGAATACTTAATTCCATTATTTTTTATTCCTTTGATTTTCATCTTTAATTTGTAGAGGGAAAACACTATTAGAGATAGGAAATGTTTCCCCAGAGAGAAAAATTTCAGCTTAACTTTAGTCTAGATCATTAGAGTATTGGAATCAGGAAATCTCATATTTCTATATCTCAGCATGTTACTGTGAATGGGAACGTGGTTGGTGGCTTGCAAAATTTTGGTGCCAAATTATCAGTTACGAAATTTTAGAACTTTCGAACTAACATATTAATTTCTAAAGGGCACCCTCAAAGCATTCTTGAATATGGTTCTGTGAATGACTGGATTCTCACAGACCACAATTTGGGAGCTGATGTTAAATATAGTATGCATTGTTTCTTCTTGCATAGGAGGATGTGAAATAGGCAGAGAAAAACTGAAATCTGTGAAATTTATCTACCTGTAAAATGGGTTAATGACACTTCCTTCCTTTTGTTTATTTTGAGATCCCTTTGTGAAAAATGGTGTATGTAAGAATAAAATAGTAGTGTTGCTTGTTACTGCAGTCTTATAAAGAAATATAATGAGGTTTGTTTACATTGATTAGCTTCAAACTCTCATTGCAGAGGATAAACAAGATAGAAAATCTAGAAACATCAGATTTTTATTACAAATAATTTCTAAGACCTTTTTTCTTTGTAATGAAATAAGTACAAGGCCATGGGTTAACTAATTTTCACTCTTGATGGAAAATAATGAATGCCATAATTTAAAAGGCTATTTCAGTTAAGTTCCAGTATGAGTTTAATTTCTTTCCAGAATGCACATGATATTTCATAGCTAGCAGAACTTTATAATGTCTAGTAATGCTGTGAAGCAATATTTTTTGAAGGTAGAGTTTGGTGTTTGGCTCTTGGTTTTGTGGGTTTTTTCATTTTTGAGTCAGCTATAAATAAAGCAAAAAACTAGCCTGGGATTTATTGCTTTATTTTAGAAATCATTTTTATATGATTAATGTAACATGTAAATGTGTTTGCATAATTACTAAAACATGTATTAATCAGGACTAATCTTCTGAGGGCAAACTTGAATCTCATTTACTAATAGAATAAGTGCTCCAAGAGTATGTACTTTACTGTGCAATTAGAATTTAGGAGTATTTAGTTATGTACTGCAGCTGTGAAGAGATGTTTCTTAAATACACTTAAGAAATGCACTGACTTAGCTTTAAAAATAGTCCATGTACTTATAAGAAGGGTGGAAAACTGTATTGCTGTTGAGGCCACTTACAGAAGACTTTAAAAATCAAAGTATCTGTAAATATACGTGCATTGTCAAAACGTAACATTTTTTTAATAGGGGCTGGACTAGATAACTCAAGCAGTGCCTTTCATCCTAAACACCCATGTGATTCCTGTATCTTAGGAACTTGGTGTTGTGGCAGTAATAAAATATGTCATCTTTGAGTCATGAAATCCGTGAATGATTCAAGACCTCAGGAAACCCAAATCAGGGGCCACCTTTCACTTGACTACCTGGTCAGGTCGTTCAAAGTGTTCCAGGGTAGGTGATGGTCAGGATCAGCCCCCTTGAGGGGAACTAGTGTCAGAGACAGATCCAAGATAATGGGGCAGGGCCATGGGAAAACGATATTGCCTTGATGGGTTTAGGGCCTGCAGTCACAAATGGTTTGGTGGCACTGGTTGGTTGCTCAGGGACTGGTCCAAATTGGCTGACAAGGGCTGGGGCTGGCCCTTTGCAGCTTTCTCTTGGCTATGCTTGGTGGTCCACCCCATGCAGCAGCCAAAGTGAGGTGCTCAGGGCCCCAGCAAGGGTTGTGCTCAGCTTGTCCATGTTCTGGTACTTTCAAGGAGGCTCCACAACCATGGTGGCATTTCTTGCATGGATCTATGTGCCATTACAGGCATCGATACATATGAGGTTGTATATACATTACCTGTCTCCACCAAAGATGCTATTTAACATTATACTGTGAGCTATTAAACAGGGCTTATAGCTGAGTTGCTAATACCTGGTCTCAAATTCAGGAATTTTCCCATTGCAAAATTGTGTGGTTTGAGCTTGTTTGCACATGGGCTGATTGATTGACTTTTTTCATTTTTTAAGGAAAAGTGAAATTTGCTGCTTAAGCTAAAATTACATAATAGTGGTTACGTGCACAATACCTTCTGTGCCTGACTGGTTGAGCTGTCTTTAGTGGGGACAGAATTACTCTAAATCTTTAAGATTTTATCATAATGGATACAGACCCCTTTGTAGCACAACGGTTCCTGTGGCTGAAGTGAAAATTGCACAGTTTCTCCAAGAGAGGTCTGTTTCCTGCCTATGTTGTTCTACATGTTGGGAATTAAAATTTCAAGTTGGGTTTAGCAATTTGATTAGCCACTATGCCTGTCCCACAGTCTTACTCAATCTCTTTCCATATGACATCTGCTAGTTTGTCACCCCTGAAGAGATAGGGTGGACCAGTGATATGAACTGTGTGCAAAAGAGGTGTTCTTCCACTTATTTGGATATTTTGTAGCCCATGTCAGTCATATGTGTTCTTATTAGAAGTCCTTGACCTCTTTTCTGCCCCCACTGTTATGATTACTTTTGCTGGTGAGTCATAGTGACTTATCATGAAGGAAGGAGGGAGGATGATATGGCAATGGCAATACTAAAACCAAACAAAAATTTAACCAACAATTTAATTTTTTTTTTTAAATCTTTTGTGCATGTGTTGGAAATTAAGAGAATAGGTCAAGTCATTAGAAATCCTGAAGGGCTTCTTACCCCAGAGACTTGCAATCAGAGCGAGGTGAGATGGCTGCTACAGAGCAGGACCGCTATCACAGGGGCTATTGCTTGAAATGATCAATTCTATCACTATTTCCCCCTGTATACCTAATGCACTTTAAAGGAGGGCTGTGAAGAAACATGAAACTTCCTATAGTGTCAGCCAGAGATTGATGAAGGAAATTGTTTGTGTTTCACTTTTAGAAAATTAATAAGGCTATGTAAACATATCAACATCAGCAGGTTCTTGTGAAAGTACTCTAAAATACTCTTCCATGTGTTTGACTTAATACAGCCATGAGTCTGTACAGGGTGGAAAAAGTGGCTTTGGTCTATGTAACCATCAAATATGCTGATGCTACCTGTGCTATCAGAGGCTGTGATATGGGTATCAAACACCTTCTTCATGCTTTGGAATTTTTTTCTGGAAGACTTTTAAAAGAAGTAATGGTCACTGTAGTAATTTTTTTTGTTTTACTTTTATAACATTACCTGTGTTATCATGCTGAACAGGTAGCCTGACCCTGTAAAGATAGTGCGCCTGTCTTGTTAGGTAGGTCTTCTCTATGCACATTCAACAGTGATTTTGTTGTTGTTGCTTTTTATCATGCTGCTATTTGTTTCTTTTAGGTTGATTTTGGGTTTGTTTGTTTGTGTCTTGGAATTATTTTTATTTTTTTTTTACTCTTGCTTGCCAAAGCAAGTAAATGAAGAACATTTTTAGTGCTCATTCAGATTGAGGATTATCTCTATGAGAATTCATTATGCCTGTGGGAGTCTAATGTTATGTATGTGCCATTAAAGGCAAGCAGAAGGAAATATGACTGCAGAGGTACATTGCTGGGATTAAGTTGGTCAGACATGTTAATAATGGTAAAACTGCATGAAAACAACAGCATCAGATCTGGCTTTTGGTTTTTACTTGTATTTGTGGGGCTAAAGTTTAATGGTTTTCGCTATTTTACTTGCAAACTATATATACTATGAATTTTTTTTTAAATGGATGGGTTTAGGATTTGTAAAATCATTTTCAGAATCTTCATGCTATCAAGATTACTGTTTGTGAGGTTTTTTTAAAAACAACTTGTCTGAATATTTTTAATGCATAAGGCTTTCTAAGATTTGTAAAGCTGTGGTTTAACAGGTTTTGGTATGTCCCCTGTAAAATACATATTTGATCTGGAAAACTTAATAAAAATAATTCATTAAATATTCAAGATGTCCAAGATAATTTTCAGAATTTTTGCTCTCATTAAGTTTACTGATCTTTCTTTTTAACGCCACAACAGAATGTGGTTTACTTATGTTTATAAATAAGGTTAATGATTCCAAGTCGATTTTTCTTATGATATCTATATTTTGTCTGTTCAGAGTACAACTGCTCACAGAAAAGCACAAACTTTCTCATGCTTGCTTAAACACTTTAATATAGTTAAGGTGCAGCCTTTAGTGATTAGCATGGTATTTCTCGTTTCCTAGAGACCGAGTGCTAAGTCTATTAGACATTTCCTGCTATTCTTTTGAATTGTAAATACTATTCTTGTAAATTGAAAAGGCCAGCGTAGGGAGATATTCATGCAATTTCCCATCTATTAAAGATGTAGATTTGAGAATGAGAAACAATAAAATGCAGGTTTTTTATAGAAATTAAGGGGCACTATAGATGGAATTCATGCTCTGAGCATTCACAGCGAGCAAATATTTGGAATGCCAGCATCAATTATTTTCCTTTTCTCATGATCTGTTTGAAGCAAATATCAGCACATAACTAAAGCAAAGGGTCAAATCCTGCTTTCAGCCATCCTGGAGGAAAGTCTGTAGCAACTCTTTTTACTGTCAGTGAAATTATTCAGTGACATAAGTGAGATCAGAATTTGGCCTCCTGCTTTATCTTTCTAAAAAGTCCCTCAGTATACAAATGCAGATGTTGTAATTCTTAAATTAAGCTATTTGGCTAGCGTTTGGAATGGCAGCCGGTAAGAACACAGGGAGCTTACAGCCCAATGTACACTGTTTGTAAGAATTGATGTTTATAGCCGGATACAGCTGATTTTGGGGCAGGAGAGAATGGAGGGAAAAGGAGAAGGAAAAAAAGAAAGAAGTCTGGGGGACGGGACAGGACAGGAGGGAGAATGAAATCCCACAACCTACTGAATGTTGGCTCTGTGTGTCATGCTGAAGAGGAAGAGGACCACCCATGGGGAAGACAAGAGAGCCTAACCTTTTCTTAAAATTCTGGCTGCCTTTGAAATGCAGCATCCTTCTTCAAAGCAGCTGCAGCAGAAAGTATTAACCAGCCTCAAGTGCAGGTATAAACTTAATGCTATCCAGGCTTTGAATGCATCCTGTCAGCTGTGTTTATATCGGTTGATCTGGGCCACGTGACATTTATTGGACTTGGTTAATCTTTGAGAGTTCAGACTTCCACAATCCTGCTGCATTTCAGGAGGGCAGGTGGTAGCTGCGTTATTTCTTTCCTTAAGAATGTTGCCAGGAAAGAATGGAATTTCATTATAGTTTAGATTTCATAAACAATTCCTGGTCGTATATCAAGTATTTTCTGAACTGACCTTCTCCTTGAACATGGAGCCCCAAATACTTTTACATGAGCACTGACAACTTCTGATGGGATTTCTGCACCACGCTACAACCCCACCCCGTAGCACTAGCTTGATTTTTTTGAAGTTGTTCTCTTCTCTAGGCTGAGTTCTGAGTCTTTTAAATCATCACACTTTTGTGGCTGCAGAGACAACAGTCATCTAAACCAACTTCAAACAGTTTGCCCGGAAATTTAGGATTTAGCCACATGATTGAGAGGCTTGGCTGGAGCGTCAGCACAGAGGGACAAACTTGTACTGTACACAGCATCTTCCTCTACTGCAATAGTACCTTCATTATGGTAATTGCTAAACAACTCACTTTAATCTGGATCCTTTTCTGTTGCCTATGTGTTTTGTAAATGGCCCGTGGCTTTTTTGCCTGACAGAAACAAAAACAAGGGTTAGCCACAGCACCCAGAATTCAACAGTTTTGTCCTTAACAAACAGTCAAAATAAATTGTACACAGAGTAATGACAGTATTGCACTTCCTGATGTGGAAGGTTTCTGCTGATTTTTGCACCTCTAGCTTCTAGGCAGTCCATAAGAAAGGATAGGGTGATACTCGTGTTGCAGCAAGGCAAGCTTGCAGGTGCAGCTGTGTTTTCCTTTCAAAAGTTTTGACTGTGAAAATAACCCCTTTCTTGCTCACAATGGGTGTGCTTTGTTCTTGGAAAGAAACGTTGTCCAGTTTACAGAATAAGAATGTTTTTTTTTCCAGAGACTAGCTGTGAGGCCTGGTTTGATGACGCCAATAGTTCTGTCTTCAAAAGCTCTTCCATTGCTGGAAGTGGTGGGACAGTGTCTTCTTGTAGCTCTCCTCTGCTGGGGAGAGAGAGGGGCTAGAAAGGGGAAGGCTTTCAAGAGGGATTGCTTTTATCAGTCAGATGGCAAGGCACCTCTGGCAATGAAAAAGCCCTGTATGCAAGCCTACAGATTTCAGCTCACACAGCCGCTTGTGCAATATGGCACACTTCAAAACAGTATGCTTTGCACTTACTTGTGAGATTTTCTATGTGCTGACTATACCTGCAAGTTGTACATGCCAGTCAATACTTTTAGAAAATAGGCAGTACAGAAAAAAAGAATAAAACGTTTATAGTGTGTTGTGTCCTATATCAACACTCTAGTGCATGCATACATGTGCACATATGTGTATCTTACTGCTGAAGTAGTTGGATTATTGCTTTATCTTAAAGGTGGAGGGCTAATCTAAAAGTTTTGCAGAAAGGTAAAGTTAGAAATGTAAGAACTCTTGCCAAAGGTAGCTTGATGAGTAAGTGTCAAAGGTATTGAAATAAAACCAACGTCTTAATTCTGAATATCTATCTATAAGTGTCTTTTGTGAAATTACATTTTTGCAATTAGAAGACACCTTTCTTGAAATAACAACACATGCAATCCAAAAATAGTAATTATTGTTCCAAGGTTTAGGAAGCAACCTAAAAAATTACCAGTAGGAAACTGCTATTGGTTGGCCTCACCTTTTGAGGTATCTGCAAACTATTTTATAAATTGCGAAAATCTATATAAACTGAAGGATAGGCTGACTACATTCTCTCAAGAAAAATCTGTCAAAGGCCAAGATAACCCCTCTAGTTCAGGAGACCACTAAGTTGGAAGTTTGCTGGAGATTGGGGGAGTATTCGGGGAAAATATCATTATATGCTTGCTTTATTTATTTACTCTTCCCAGTCATTTTGTTCATTCTGAAAAAGAGGATGCATGCCCAGATGATCCTTTGGTCTGACCCTGTGCCCATTGTCTTGAGAACCTGGATAGAAAAATTACATAAATAAACAAGAAGTAGTTATTCAGGTTTTTTAGACAACAATCTGAAGTAGTCTACTTTTGCAAGTCTAATAGAGAATGTTATGACTCTGAAAACCACAATACAACACTTTCACTATGGCATGTTGTAAAAAGTGGATGAGTAAACATTAGTATGGACCGTGGGTTCTTGTAAATATTTGGGGCTGTATTTGAAATAGTTGGAAAACAGCAGGGTCTTGAAAAGGTGCATGCAACAAATCTAGCCTTAATAAATCAGTGCTGGGAATGAAACATAATTCAAAATTAGAGCAGCTGGATGCCAGCTAGCATAGACTAGTTCTCACCATTTTTTGAAGGTTTGGAAGTCTTTTTTTTTTTTTCCTTTCTCTTTTTTTTCTTTTCTTTCACAAAACACTTTTAATTTTTTTATTTTTTAAAATTCAGGAGAAAGGTTAATGGTGCTTTAGGGTTATTTGACCACAGTGTACCAAAAAAAACCCCAAACCTAAACCAATAAAACTACAACATAATTTCTATAGAAAAAAATCAGAACAGTTTATTTCCCCATTTTTAGAATTATCCTACTGTGGTTTTTCACAGCAACTCTTTGAAAGCCTTTTCACTTTCTGGCACCGGATGTGTTTGGAGCAACTGTGTTTTGTATTACCATGTTGCACTGGGATATCCTGGTGTTAAAGAATATTTTCCTTTTCCCATAGATGCCAGCCAAGACGTGCAGAACTGTTATTGTGTGTAAATTAACAGCTATTGCACTTCATAGCTGTTATTCCTGTCTGATAATTCTCTGAGAGTGCCTGGCTGGTGAGAAATCACAGTGACTCCTATATTTGAGAGACCCTTCCTTTGTGTTGCCTGCTGCTCCTTATTTACCCTGATAACTCAGGGACTTATCACTTGTATAATTAAGTGTTGGAATGCCATGGCATTACGTGGAGGTGTCTGTCTTCTGCAAGTGGGAAGGTAAGGCAGTGTGCAAGCAATTGTGGAAGACAATTGTAAAGTCAAGGATCAACACTTCTAGACCTAATAGGAGCATGAAATAGAAGGCTACTACATCAGTTATTTTTCAATAACGATATTCGGCAATCCTTACTCTAAGATATGTAAGTGTATATGCTTTGTCTTTTTTTTTTTTTTTTTTTTACTGATAGGTGAAATTTTTCTCTAAAAAGCAAAACAATGTAATACAAACCAGACAGTGATCAACACTGAAGACACACATTAAGTAAATCTAGATGAAGGAATAATGGAATAAAGCCACCGTACAGGAATTGGAGGCCAAGTTGTTTAGTTCCTCCTTTTCAGCAAGAAGAGAATAGAGAGGGAGAAGAGGTTCAACAACCTCTGGTTGAAGACAAACAAAACATGCGTTCTGCTGCCACGCTATTGCTTAGTTAGTTGGTCTGTTCTATTTAGAGAGCTCTATAAAGATGTGCCATAAGAACTACTGAGATTTAATTTTTCCCATCCAAGTGTAATAAACACTCCACTCTGAAAATTAAATCTGTCTCTAATAGTATTGATTTTGACCTTTAGATGTCATCCAGTCCAAACCCTCCCTGCAGTTGGACTACATGAGTGACCTGATCTAGTGGAGATGTCCCTGCATACTGCAGGGGGGTTGGACTAGGTGATCTCTAAGGTTGGAAGGGACATTTACACATTCTATGATTTCTATGTGCATTTAAAACTGTCATTTCAATTCCTGCTCATAGCATGGGGTAAAGAAAAAAGGTTTAACTCTAGCTAAATACAAGATTAGCATTTTTTTCCTCCTAATTAGAGCAATGATTAACTGAAGTGGTTAGATGATTAAAAGTAGTTCAAACGATTGTTTTGGTCAGTAATTTTACATAGGATGGATAAATGGTTACTATACTCTGGCTATATTATGCTACAAATACTCTCTTAATTATTATCTACTGCAACACAATCATGTGAAAAGGTGTCCATTTGTATGTTTTAAGTAAGCTGAGGCTTCTAGTGCTAAACAAGAATGCTACTATGTCATCTCCTGAATGGAAAAGGAGATGAAAAGCTTATGGAAAATGTTTGAATAATGTGAAAGCCTCTTCTTTATTTGATTCTTAATAATAATTCTGTGAAAACAAACTGCAGGAAAACAATGAGCAACTGCTGGTACAAAAATGGTTGAAATGATGGAGTTCTGGTTTTGCCTCAGCTTACTGGGGTCCTGGTCTGACCTCCTTGGAGTTTCAATCCCTTTTGCTATGGGTTGCAGTCTGGGATAGGAGGAAAGCTGAAGCTGTTTAGTAGAAAGACTTATATAACTTAATATTTTTGGTATTAGTGATTTGTGTGACCTAGCTGCAGTAGCCTAAGTACAGAAAAAGCCTAAAGGCAATTAAGCCTTTGTGTTGACCTGGGAAAGAAGAACTACTTCCATCTCTGGCTCAGCATTGTACTTATTGTATCTTTGTATTGTTAGAATCTTGGAGAGAAATATTTATACGTTTGTTCCGGGCTCCAACAGTTAACTTTGTTAGTGAGGATAAAGTGTTAAACAGATTGGTTGGATTGCCTACAATTTTAGTTTCAAGATTATTTTAATTCTCAATTCAATCAAGTGACTGCTGAAGGGACTCTCATTTTTTTGAGGTTTGTGTTATGTTGTGCCACCTTTCAAACTTACAGTTTTATTTGACGTCTTTAGATGTATCAAACGTATCGAATTCAAAACCTCTTCATGAAGGAAAACAGGCTTACTTAAGGAAAAGTGCTAGCATCTAAATACTACACAGTTCTCTCTTCATAACTAACTTTTCAAGGCTGATATAAAGATATTTGCTGTCTAAAAGTTTTCAACTCTAAGGAAAAAAAACCCCAAAAATATAAGCATATTGTTGCAGTGTTTCTCTAGCTCTTGTGGATTTGAGATTTCTGCATAACCATCTTCTGGTTGGGATGATAGCACTGATACAATCAGTTGTCAGATATGCATCAGTTTTTTTCCATAGCCTTGGCTAGGTTACTGTGTCCTTCCAGATGGTGTCTACCTTCCCAGATGGACATGGGACCTGGGCAGTTTTTCTGTCAGGAGACAGCTGTGCTTGCATGTGTTCTCTGTTATATTTAGGAAACAGGATGAAACCTGACCCACTGCTAGTCAGAAATGGTTGCTTGTAACATCAAGGATGTTAGTAGCAAAAATCAGCTCACTTTCAAGGTGGGTTATTTTGGTTTTATTCCTAAGAAAATGTGATTTGTATGGATAAATTAGTTTTTTCCTTCAAGAAAACCTTGGTTTAAATTTTACTGATGCAGATATGCTTTACTTGCTTTGACAAAGACGAGGCTCTTGTCCAAATTTGTATTTTATTTTAGTTGAAGTAAAGAATCTTTTAGATCATAATGGAATGGGATTGTAGCAGTTTGCAGCTGAGTTAAGCGCTTACAGACTTTTGTGCTTGTAGTACAGCCGCTTGTGTTTTCACCCTTCAGCCTGCATTTGGGCACTGCTTTTGGATGCAGGAGCATGAATAATAAACTCTCTCTGACATCTGCAGAAGGCAGTAGCTGTAACTCATGATAGAGGTCACTGGTGGGACAGGAGGTTTGTATTGTGTCCTCTTTTCCTGTTGCCAGTCATTTACTTTTTATAGGCATTAAATGTTAGAAATAAAAATGATGGTACATTATAAGCACTTCCTTTGATGAAGTATACAGATCTCCTTTGAAACAAAGTGAACCAATTCTATGACTGATTTAGATTAAACATTCCACCGGAGTAGCTCTATATTAGGACTTGATTCATTCGCATCCCAGAGCAAACTACTGTTTTAACTTATTTCTCTATTAACAAAACCCAAATGATAGTTCCCAGGCTGGCCTGGGAACTTTTACACAGTGAGGGTGACAGAGCACTGGAATAGGCTGCCCAAGGGGGTTGTGGAGTCTCCATCTCTGGAGATATTCAAGACCTGTCTGGACACCTATCTGTGCAGTATGAGCTAGGGAGCCTGCTTTGGCAGGGGGTTTGGACCCAATGATCTCTTGAGGTCCCTTCCAACCCCTACAATTCTGTGATTCTATGGCCTGTAGAAAAGGCCTGAGGTGATTCTACTGAATGTGTTATCTTTAGAAGGCATTTATTTCCTAAATGGCTGCATACCGAACCTTATTCCTGTTGGTGTATCAATGGTGAAATAACTTTTTAAAGAGACTGGTAGCTTAATTTTAAGCAATATTAAGACAAGCATACTGTCAGTCTCTTTTCTAAATTCAGAATTTGTTATTTATTTTATGGTTAAACATACCTTTTATTCATCCTTAGTATCCGTACTGAGTCACATGATTAAATTAGTTTTCTTCCTATCTAAAACACTGCACCACATGGACCTCTTTGTGACAACAAAAGTGGCAATAACACTGATAGTTCTGCTATTGCTTATCACTTGCACTGCTTTAAGGCCTTGTTTCACTCTTTCCCCATCCCCGCAAGGGGTCAGTGCTGGGACATTTTGATCCAAAATCATCAAAGAGATATTCCATACCATATAATGTAAGGTTCAGCAATAAAACTGGCAGCAGAAAGTTTTTCCATGGTAGTCTTTGCTTGTAGATGGGCTGGGTACTGGTCTGCTGGTAGGAGGTGGTGAGAGGCTGCCTTTGCATATACTTTGCTTTTTATTGGGGCATTTTCTTTAATACTTAAACAGTTTCAATCTTCCCTATCTCATTGGGAAGGAGTGAGCAAGTGACGGGGTGGGGGTTTAGCTACTGGCTGGGGTGAACCCACCATGGTATATGTCAATTGAAAGATTGTGCATTCCATTTTTGTAAGGTTGCAAGAATTTTGACATTACATTATAGTTTAAGATTTATAGATTTATGAACTTTCTCCAGAGGGAGAACAAGCCCAAGTATAGACACTAATGCAAACTCTCTTTTCCTGTGCCAAATCTGAAATCCCTTGATATGGGAAATTTCTTTATATGGGTAGACAGAAGTGGTGTCAGCTGCAAAAACATTGAAAGCTTTTGAATGAACTGGGGACCTCCCCAGAAACTCACTATGTTTAGGTGAAAATTGTTATTTGCCAACTGAAATATACATTGGGTATACTTTATTTCTTCATTAATACATATACATACATGTAAGCCAAGATTAATTTTACTAGTCAGTTGGTTTGGATTTAGTGTAAAACAAACGCAGGCACAGAAACTAGCCATAGTGCCTGGGCTTTCACATTATATTAAGTCAGTCAAACAGTTTCAAATGTTAAAACAATATATTTTTAAATGAGAGGTGTTTGAAATACTAATCCAAATTAATTCTTGGTTCCTGATCTCTCGGCTGCAGGGCTCAGAATGAGAACATAAGATTAAAACAATACATTCAATAAAGTCTGCTGGGCAAATTGAATAGCAAATAGATCTGTGAGAATGAGAGACGTGGAAAACAAACCAACCCCCGACATTCTAGTAATCTAAGACTAATTAGTGAGGTTCGAGCTATATTTCCATAAGTTACTGGGCTTCTTATAAAAAGTGAACAGATTTTTTTGTCTTTTATTTTTACATGTTGTAGTAACAACATACCAAAAGCAGAGGCAGTACACTTATTTTCTCTCTCCATCTTCTACTTGCTGACAAACAAATCAATTCACAATAGCTTTTAGAAGAGTCATTAGGAGTTTACCAAATTTGAATGTTTGAGGGACCAACAGAACAAGTGCATTCTTTCCTATGTTACATAAGTGCACATGTGTGTGTATATATATATGGATTGTAGGTATAGAACTTAATGTACTAGAAGACCCAACTTAATGTACTAGAAGACCCAACCTAATGGTTAAAAAAGAAGTTACTCGTTCTTCCTGCATTGCTCGCCGTTATTTTTAGGCAGGTAAAAATATCTGAATGTGTTAAATGTTGGTATATAAATGGATATTAAAATATGATGATCAGGATTTTAGTAAAATAGATTTTTGTGTTCTAAAAAAGTTCTATATCATGTTGAGTTTTTTTCAGCATAGGACTTATTCTGGATCACAGAAGGATTTATATAGTGCAGCAATTGGAATTCTAGGCACAGTTAGTGAATTTGTGTCATCTAGGAAAAAAATACCCTGTAGTTTTCAGTTGGTGAAAAGAAGAGCAGCTCCTATGTTACTTTGAGTTATACTCAGAGTATATAAAATTAAAATCTTCAAAAAAACTTAACCTGTTCTTATATTTCTGTTTGTATGCTGATATATTTTTTGTTGATTACATTGTTCTTTGTCCATGTGGGTTGCTTTCTTAACTGTATACTGACTTGATTTCCAGATTAAAAATAAAACCCCCTAGATTTTCCCCAATTGCAATCTTTTTTTCCTAGATCTTCCTATACAAGAAGTTAGAAGTGTGCAAAAATCTATACCATCAAGCATATTTGTGACATAATGCAAATCACTTCCTCAAATTTTAGAACAAGGTTCCCTGACAGTCATATGTGATGTAATCTATACATCCCCTTTGTATTTTTTCCATTAGAGTCCTGTAGTATAAGGTTTGCTCTAAGTAACGAAAAGCTTGACCATGTAAAACTTCATTATGATGTATTCATAAAACCTTATGATTTAATTGAAGGAAAATTGTTACTTCCCAAGGTGCAGAGACGTGCTGATTTCTGCCCTCCATTTTCATCTTTAAGTCAGATGTAGGCTCTCATATTTATCTGAAAACACAAGAAGTGTAATAGAACATGATCTGGTTCTAACCTGCAGGTTTCATAGTGAGGACAGTAGGGTTTCAATTTCGTTTGTGTTGTCACATTGACGGATTAGCTAGTGCTTGTTGTGGGTTATGTGCCAAGTGATGTCTTTTAAATCTGATTCCAAAGAAAACAACAGGCTTTCCAATCGATGAAAGCTAGAAGGGCTTCTTTCTGGTTGTTAGAAATAATAGTTGAATGAAAAACTCAGGAATGTGAAAATGCACGCACTTCCACGTTTAGTGTTCTTTACATGTTGGGTGGAGCATATGCAATAGCTTATTATGATGTTTTCATTATAAAATTTTTCTCTAACAATATTAAAATGAATCTTCTGAAAACAACTCCACAAAATAGTACTTGAGGCAGACTGTGTTTTTCCGGCTTGCTTGGTGGAAATAGCTTTGAAAACTGGTTTTATAGTGGTTTGGGTTTTTCTCTTTGGATTTTTTTTTTTATCATAGAAATAGGGGCGTGTGGCATTTATTGCTTGCTTGGGTCGTGAATATGTGGGTTAAAAGTTACAGCTTCTCTAATGGGAATTACACAAGAACTGTTAGACTGCCCTTTTGATCTGGAAGCCTTTTGCCTTTTTTTTTTTTTTTTTGCCATTCTGGACTCACTCCTGTGCATGGAGAATAGAATGAACACAAGACCATAAGGAAGTAAAGAAAGAAGTTGTCACTATTGGATTGGAGGAGTGTTAAGGAAAGCTTAGTAAAGAAAAATTTAAACTCCATGAACCTCATGCAATATCTAGTATCTGATATTGTGACAATTTCCGATAGACAAATTCATTGGAGGGTAATCAGTTTCTTTGCCTTATGCTGAAAAATTCAATGGTGTATATATCTAGGTCAATTACCTCAAAACATAGTTGAATTCTTGCAGTTAAGTGAGATGAACAGGGTGAAATGCTACAAAAGATAGAAAAACATGAACTGGATGTTTACGCCCATAAAAATGTACACTTAACACCTTCAAATTTTACCTCCATGTCACTGAGTCTCATTCGTGCAATTCTACCAGTATTCTGTAAGAAAAACATTTATTTCTTTTAACTGGTGCAGAAATTGCAAGTTTAGATCAGATGTAATCTCGTTCTGCAGTGAACCAAAGCAGACACATGACAAAAATATCACTGAAACTTGTATTGTATTTGCAGATATGCAGTTAATCTGCACTTCTTTCAAAAAAAGATAAGAATTTTCAAGAGTTTTGCTTTTGGAGCTTTGTATTCAGTGCATTACCCTTAACAACTGGACAACTTAGATTAACTGTTCAGGTATAGATGGTGATGAGATGTATGGTAAATTAGAAGTTTTGCTTCTTATACTTTCAGTATTCATGTGACATTTACTTCCCTGTTCACATACTTGCTGTTGTTAATAAATAGTTTTGAAGGACCTAGTATTTATCTTCCATAAGCCAAAGCAAATCCACATACAATTGTTTTATGTGGTTAAAACTATACCATGATAAGGGTGTTAGGCCATTCACAATATTCTTGGGAAAGCTTGAGGGATCATTTTGATATGGTGGTGGTTCAATGACAAAACCAATCTCCAAATGAACAGCTGAGTGAAAACTAGCTGCCAAAGTGATAACCTAGTATATCCAAGCATAGTCCCAAACGTTTTGTGGTTTTATGATGTTCGGTGTGTATCATGAAGTATTTTGTTTGGCTAATATGGTAGACACTGCCATTAAGAAAGGATCCATTTTAATTAGCTGTAATAATTTTTAATGAAATTATTTTAACAGATTGCAGTAGCCTGCCTTGAATCTGACTTTTGGAGGTATTAACAGCATTCTGGCTTTTCTATAAGAGGAAAAAAAAATCCTTTTAGTTTGGAAGGCATTCAAGTTGAACTATTTACGAGAAGAGTGCATTGTATTCTACAGGTTCTAGCAGAGTTTGCAGTAAGAAAGTGTATTGGGAACACTCAAAAGTGATCCACCAGTGAGGAAATAATGTAGCATGTCATTTAAGATCTGCAAATAAGTTGGCATTTATTAATAAGCCTAAGAGTAATGATTTTATTCATGCTCTTTGTCTCTCCCACTCTGAACTATTTGTCACTTTTATGTGTGTATATTTTATTGGCTTTTTAAAAAAAATGACCCCAAAGAATTGGCACTGGTTCCACAATTCCAGTCATGGGGCCTACATAAAATGAAATACAATTATTTTAATCAAATTAAAGATGCTTTAGGTTAGACTTATGGTTATATGAGCATAACAACATACTGCTTTTTTTGATACCGGGACTCTGTGCTGCTCCAGCAGAAATTATAGGACAGTGAAGAGGACATGTAAAAATGACTGACGTTTCCTGGCCTGAGATCTGGTGTTCTGGTGGTATAATATGACCAAAAGCGGATGCTTCCTAAAGCGGCCTGCCCTCCATAGGGTTTATAGCTCTCCTTGTCTTTGCCCAGGGCTTGGCTTTTCCTTTATGGTACTCCAGAAATCAAAGCTAAGCCTTCAAAGTGGAGCCCTGGAAGGAGTCAGGGTTGGACAAACAAAGTATTGGCATATCTCAGACACAAATAGAAGTGGCATGGGATTCTTTTTTCTTTGTTGGGCCTTCAGACAAGGGACTTTTGGTATCTTTTGTTAGCCCGTTATATGTTTATGTACTTCTTTTCAGTCTCTTATTGGCTAAAATAGGCAGCATAAAAATTTTCTAAATTAAAACCAAAAAGTGAATTGGACACAAGAATGTAAAGACTGCTGGTTTGACAAAATTAAAAAAAAATAAAAAAAATCCCTTCTGAAACATGCCAAGAAGATGCTAGGAGACTGTATTAGAAAGGGTTGTGAAATTATAAAACCCATGAAACTTGTGTTATAGGAGCTTAAAAAAGCTGCTTCCTTCATGAATCCAACTGGTAAAAATTAACATTTCTTTTCTCCCAACATTTTGGCACAGAATTCAAGATGTGTTTGAAAATTTTAGTTTAAGAGCAGGTTGCCAGCAATTGCTCTGAGATGAGTTACGGTAGTCAGCCAGACAAGCTGAGAGAAATAGTATCTAGTGTGTCTGAGGCTTCTTAAGAGGAATGGGGCATAGGTTGCTTACCCTTGAAATCAGGGGTAGGTAGTTTTAATGCTTATGTAAGTGAGGAAATAATGAGAGATGATATGTAAGGATATTTATATTGGACATTCTATCTTCCCTATACAATCCCTGGTGAGTGTGTATGGCAATGAAAATACAGAACTAAGATATCAATAGCAACGCTGAACTTTGTTTTTCCTAAAATCTTATTAATATAATCCTGTCAAATACTGTGGTTTTAAGTGGATGGTTATAGTTAGGTGTTATTTGTTAAATAAGCTGCGCTATGAGCTTTGGGTTCTGTATGAAAGTTTGGACTTGTATAGTGGAAAGAATAGAAACAAAGTTGAAGGAGCTTTTTGTGAATTAAACCAGGGAAATGTAGTGCTGATTTTTGTAACAGGCTATGGTGTGGGTTCTGTGTAGCGTATATACATGTAGTATAAGTTACTAAAATGGTATCTTTTCTAGGTAAACATTTAGGACTATACATAGTGTTATTAACATAGAAATAAAACTTTTATAACTTCATATTGACAGATTAATGTATATTTTAATTTTAATGGTAAAATCCTGTCATTTAAAAAAAATGTCAGTATTCTGTTAAACCAGAGCTTTCAATTCATCACTGCAATTAACTTTTAGCATTAATGTGCCTCACTTGCAATCAAACAACTCAAAAAAATAAATACTTGAAACTATTTAAGAAAGGAACTTGCTCCAAATCCTTGATGAATGTGGTTCAATTTGGCAACCGTAACAAAATAAAGGAACAGTCTTGTAACTGTGTCCCCCCCTCTTCTCCCCTAACTATGACTAAGAGGGAGTGTTTTCTTCTTCACAATAAGAGGAAATCTCATTTGTTACATGGCAACTTTTAATGTTATCTCTGTAAGCACTCTTTAAAGACAAATTACAATACCAAACACAGATTTAATGGAAAAAACATGTATTGAACATGGGAAAAATGTATAGTTTGGTCCTATGAAAATCCCAGGTTTAAGTAATATGTTTGATATTAAAAACAAAAAAAACTTGAAGAAATTCATTTCTTTCATGTCCCTGAATTTGTTTCAACAGATGCTTCGTGTTTCATCTTGTAAGTGATACTTTAAAGCCATCTGTGGTGCTGTAAAGGCTGAGGATAGTGACAGAAAATGAAAGCTTTCGTTTTAAATTTTGGAAGAGGATCTTGGAACTAGTCCTGATATCTATATAGGTGATGCAAAACCAGTTTGCCACTGAACTCAATAAGCCTTGGATGAAACCTTGAACCTCCAGGCAGTGCATCTGAGAACATGCTTAGCTAACTATGGTAGTTTAAGGAAAATTCAGAGATGTAACACTTTGTAATCTCAATATTCTTTTTTTCCTATTTTGTTTTTTTTGTTTTTTTCTTTTCCTCTAATAATATTGAATAATTTGGCAGTCAGGAGTCAACACATAAGCCTACTCTTGTAGATTACATGAATTTCTGTCCCTATATAAACCTGTGGAAATGCTTGAATAGTCTTTTATAATACAAATAATATTTTCAGTTAGATGAATCTTAATTACTTATTAACAATAAAGATGCTTAACTGGTGTACTGCTTATAAGAGAAAGATAATAATTATCAACATTTGTTGATTCATGTAAATTGTACAAACAAGTAAACTAGAAAGTAAGCAACTTCATTCCTAGTTCCATTTCAAGATTTTCTGTGTTCTGTCACAGCGAGTCAATTAGCCTCTGTGTACCTCTGGTTCCTATTCTGAAATATGAGTGGACTGATTCTTTCACCAACACAGGGTTCTATAAAGATTAATACTTTAGTGCTGCTATTGGATATAATTTTGTATTTAATTCAAAGCCTGTTTTCAATTAATTCTTTATTTTATGAAGTTGGTTTATGATATAGTCAGTTAAATTTTGGGACAGTTAGTATCTTTCAGATATATATACCTGTATATATGTATAAACCTATAGAAGAAATTGCATTGAAAGAATGCTGTAAGTACGGTATAGAGTAGCTTTGTGATTATGATCCAGAAATTACTTTAGTGCCTTACTGTGTTTCTTTCCTTTGTATGTTTAGACTTGTTTTCACTCTTAATTTTAATTTTCTTGATTTGTAATATTAGGTTTTGAGGTAACTTCATGTGCATATCATGTTTTTTTCTCTTGCAATGGCAGATACAAGCTGTTGAATTTAACATTCCTCCAGAAAAGTATCCATGTCAAAATATTGAAATAAGAAGGGGTAAAACATTTGGTTTCAATATTGCAATTTTAGTCAGTGAAAAATTGTTTCATTGAATTCATTTAAGTAAGTGGATGTAGAATAAAAGTAATGTCTCAAACCGTGGGTAATCACTGAAGGGAGGTTGTATATTAGTAATGGACATCTGTATAAGGAGCAGAGACTTTGTTTTTGTTTTGGTTTGGTTTTTTTAATGATAGTAGTGAAGTTAAGAGAAGATATGTCTAAATGTTTCCAGTGACTTAGATGTCCTCATAAGAAATTGGACTGGACTCTGGAGTTTGTGTTAGAAATGGTACAAATGGACACAGTGCACAAAACTAGAAAAGGAATCTGAGAAACAGACATCCAGGAATGAACCCATGTAACCTCTATGGAAGTTGATAAATTGCTTTGGTGACCAGTACACCTTACGTTTTTCTACTTCTTGTAACTGAGTAAGAAATGCCCTTTAAATTTATTTTTTAAGGAATATATTCTATAACAGAAATCATAGAAAGACATAGAAAATAGGCCTTCAAAGTGTGTGAATTTGTCTAGTTTATTCTCTTACCCCAGAGAGGGATCATTTATATATTTATCATCTTTAATGAATATTTAAGATCCATCTGGGCATGGAACTCCAGCACCCCTAGACAATTTGTGCTAGTGCTTTGTTCTTACTCCTCTAAGCCATCTTGTTGACTAATTTCTTCTTTACACTCTTCTGTAAAATACTGCAGTTCATTTGATCATTATTGGATCATCCAAATTCTATAACACATCTCAATGTCAGTTACTTTTATGTATTTAAAGACTTTATGTTGGCTAAACAGGGTTTCTCGTTCCAGTTTGTTTCCACTAATTTCAGTCTTATGTCACAGTGTTTTCCCCTGATCATCTTGCTGCGAGCAAGCAGAACACAGGCTAAAATGATGCTTCTCTGTAAAAGTGACAAAGATTTGTTGTTGCTGTTTGTTGTTCAGCACAAGTGAAATATTTGAAAAACACTAATTAAATGCAAAGCATCTAGAAGAATAATAAGTTTTTCAAACAAACATTTGTTGATATCGGTATTTTTCCAAACAGAAGTGGCTTGCTGTGTACTGGCACTATGGTGATTAGTTAACCATGATAGCGCTTCTTGTTAAGACCCCTAGGGCTTCAGACAGAATAATGCCTCTGGATATAGGCAATAAGGGTTGTTACGAAATTGGGAAAGCAAGAAACATACTATCAGGCCACTTTTCTTAAGGATGAGATCCTTTAAATGTATTGGCACTCTTAGTCAAGAATCTGTCTAAAGAGGGAAATTGGTCAAAAGTCACTGTTTGGACAGAATAATAGAAACAAAGCATTCTTTTCCCTGGACTCTCCTTCTGCATCAATGAACAAGTAGATGACAAGGTATTTCTTGTGAACTTTTAGCAGGACTTTCTGTAACTTCATTTTGCAGTTGTTTTATTAATAAATTCTCTGAAAACCATGCCATTCAGATACTTGTTTTTGTAGGTTGTTCCAAAAATAATTGAAGGGTCATAGTTGCGTTCAAGCACCTCAATCTTGAAACAGCATTCACTTGACTAAATCTCCAAGATCTAAATTAAGTATGTACTGTTGTTTGAAATAGGGTTGCTTGGGTTTTTTTAATGATTAGCTGACTATATTAGTCCTATAAAATGTAATCATTTTGTAACTGATTTTATTTTTAACATCTAATAACTGAGTTAAAATTCTTCTTCCCTTTTTTTGTGAAGTAAAATGTTTAATATGTGCTAAATCAAAGGTTTTCAGAAACTGTGAGTTCTATACTTATTGTATTTTCATTAATGAATGAATGATTAGGAAGCAAATTCACAGGGGAGGAAAAGAATCTTTGTATTTATGAAAAGAAAAATTACTGCCTGGATTTAACGAGTGAGAACATTGGCATATTTTGTGCAATAATTGCAATCCATTTTATCAAATCATATGGTACGTAAATGAAAGTCTTTTACTGAATGCTGTGCCAAAACAAACTAAGTTAAAGCGGATGTCTATTCCCCTTCAGATTTATTTCATCTACAACTGAGATAATAAATTGTTGAAATGAGGCCAGAAAGACAATCAAGATAATCACATCACCAGACCTTAACCAACTACATTCCTCTACTGGAAAGAACTTTAATTTCACTGTTTTATTAATTTTAATCTATTTTAATATATTATTCACACTATGACTTTGATTATGCTGTACTGGCAGTATTAAATGCTTTGGCGGTGTTCTGATTAAATGGTAACTTGGGTACCAATAAAGATCAAAACACAGGAACAACTATGTCTTATTTGTACTGGAACACGGTACAGTAGTTGTTTCCTTAATTGTTAAATCCAGTAATTAGTTTTAGTATTTGAACAAGACTTTTGTAATCAGCCATCTTTGTGGGTTATGTAGTAGCTATGTTTTGATATTCAGCTAGTTAGCTCTCAGACAGCAAGCCAATAAGTTATTAACATAACAGTAAAAAATACTTCACATGATGCTATATTCTTCTTTAGATATGTCACAAAAATACATAACAATGTTAGAGATACTGCAGGGAAAAGTGTGAAAGGATTCATTCTGTCATCCTCCAAAAGTCACTGCTGTCCTGTTCTGAAATATAATCAAGGAAACTTGTTTTTTTCGGACATAAAAGAATTAATCTCTCATTTTGCACTAATGAAACTGAATGGGTTTCTAGGAAAGTTTGTTTTTCTCAAATGAAAAAACCCCACCAAATCTGGAATGTTCAAATTACATTTTCCATTAGATTAAGTCTTAATTTGAAATTTTAACTTCAGAAACAGGATCTAAATTTAGGAGCCACTGAACAAATTGGAGTTGCCTCAAAGTATAAAAATGAAGCCAGCATGTTACTGGATTAAAATTGTTTGGATTCAGAAGAGCTTTCTCTCTTCCTGAAGCAATAATTTGTAGGCTAGCTAGAATTTCTTACCAGAATTCAAGAATAATGCAATGTGAAATCATTACAGCAGTTCCAGCTCTGTGGTTTTTGACAGCCTGAAACTGAACTGGAGCTTGTAAAGATATAAATCCTTGTCTGCTCTATCTCAGAACTACCATCAGTTCTTTTTAAAAATGTTTATCAAAATAGGCTATTGTTCAGGGTAAGAAATGCTGGGTGAAAGATGACCTATTTGTCAGGACTCTCCTGATGAGAATCATGTGATATTCATCTACATAGTAGTGAAATGTATCAATATCTTGCACTTAAGTAGATGCTGAAAATACTTTCCTTTCTTTTGCATCCAAACAGTAGTTAGGAAATAATTATACTGTGAAGTCTAATTTGATGGTGGAGACATCTGAATCTGATCAGTTTTCCCGCTGACAACCCGCATAACAAGTCACCAAAATGACTGTGGAGAGAGCAGTGTAAGTTCTCACAAGGGTTATGTTGTTTCAATCCATTTGAAGTTCAGTTATCAATAAGGTGTGTGATATTTTGCTGCAGACAGGTCCCAGGCCTGCTTTGTCAGTCATTGCCAAGGAAACAATTTTGACAAACTTTTGGAGCATTAATGCCACGTTGCACAGAACTTGGCTCTTCAGCTGGCTTCTTAACATCTCCCTGTATTTTCTGGCTTTTGAGGCAGTCAGTAATAAAGTCAGAAACACAATGAATGTGGTGTAAGGAAGCTTCTTTATCAGCACTGATCCGCTAAATTTCATCTGAAAGTGATTGTTTTCCTTCTCTAGGTGGACCTTCATAATCCAGCCAGTATGGGAATCTCTGATCTTAAATCAGATCAGTTAATAATTATTAAACTGACATAACCATGTTTAATATTGCCAAATTTACATCAATTAAAATACATTTTACTGAAGAACTGCATTTTTTATAACTTTCTCACACACACCCATACACATGTTTTTCATTGTATTTATTGGATAAGATGTCACTGGTGGATTTTGCAGCACAGTTTATGTAAAGCATCATTCCATACCCTTAAAACACTAATTGAATATCCAATAATACTCTGGCTATGATAGCATTTAATGTCACCTTATTATTAAAGGTGTTTCACTTGCTATTTTAAAAATACTAAACC
This sequence comes from Laterallus jamaicensis coturniculus, assembly GCA_022605575.1. Lineage (NCBI taxonomy): Eukaryota > Metazoa > Chordata > Aves > Gruiformes > Rallidae > Laterallus > Laterallus jamaicensis. Next base: position 16,423,909 of record JAKCOX010000005.1, on the reverse strand, counting down.
AGAAATTAATGTTCTAAAAGGTTTTAAAATGCTTATTTGAGTATGAAATGACACATGAAAAGAAGGTTAATTAACATTAAGGAGTGTAAATCATACAACACTTTATTTGTTTAGGTAGGCAGGCAGAATTACGTGATAGGGTGGAGGCAGGATATCCTGGTCATCATAAATTTTTCCCCTATAATTCTGAGTCTTAATCAGCATTTTGTGTGCGCTTTTCCCTTGTGCAAACACCAAGCTAAGTTGACAGTACTCTTTATGTAGCCTAAAATCCTATAGGGGTTAGTGCTAACACTGTTACCTCTGTATGTGTTGCAAAGGCCTAGCAAATTTCAACAGGAATATCAGAATTTACGTGAGGAGGCAGTTCTCTTAAATTTGTTATTCATTTGAGCCATGGTGAAATTAAAAAGGCTTTTTCTGTCCTGTTCTAATTAGCCTTATCTGCATACAGAAATCTGGAAGTCTATCTGTCTATTTGTTCTGAAACATGCATTATAGCCATACTACTGCTTTTGTGACCTCGACTCGAGTAGGCTTCCATCAAACTTTCTGACGCCCGTGACATTAAACTCTTATTGATGGCATGCAGGGCCTTGAAGTTCTCCTAGCTTTCTGTGGTTACAGAAGAGAAAGTTGGCTGAAATTAACTGGAGCTTCCTCTGAAGTGTGAAGTGCATAGAATGGCAAAATGCTCAGAAATAGCTGTGAAGTTTATTAAGATCTTGCCACTCTCCAGATTAGCATGGAGTGTACAGATGGGTATTGTCTTCTGTTGCTCAGATGAATTTAGTGCTTGTGTTTGGAAAGACCAGCCTAAGTTGCGTATGAGTGATTCTCTGCTCTGGTCCACTCACAAAGATACTGCTGACCTGAATGCAGGAGCCCCAGAACTGCTATGTTTTGGGGAGAAGAAACCAGAAAAAAATAATTACATAGTAACAGCAGACTTAATCAACGGTAACAATACAATTGTCTAACCTGGTCTGGTGACCTTTCAAAGAAATAAGGTAAATTATCTGAGCTAATTGACTAAATTAGCTAAGCTAAATTTAGGGGAAGTCTGAGTGGCTCTGAAAAGGTGCGTGAAGGTAATTGTTAGGACACTGCATTCTCAGAATACAGAAAGAATTTTTCTTTTCAAAAGCAGTGATGTCAAAACATTTGTCAGATGCACCTTTTAAGGCAAAATTGTGAAGGAAATTTTAAACCCCAAATTTGTATGCGAGTTCTTCATATGTACCTGACAAATACCTATCATCTGTAACAGCAGTCAAGCTATAGCTATTTGGTCCCTTAGGTATCTTTTTGCATATCTAGCTTTTATCTTAGTTGGCCTCAACACTGAGATATCTACCAGTGCTTAAGAAGAATATTATAAAACTGTTAGAAAATACAAAACTGAATTTGTGAAAGGACCTGGCCTGAATGTTAATATCTGGAAACTGTTTCATCCTGATGCATCACCATTGGTGGTCCTTCACATCCCTCTTTGCAGACTGAAGTCTTTTTCTTTGTGGGGTGTGGATTTTTCCTCCTCTTTGTTTATTTTTGTTACGTTTTCCATGTTGCTTCTTTCTCCAGTTATGAGCAAAGTGGAAATTAGTAAAGAATTACTTCTTAAAAGCGCACCGAGTGTTAGTAACTGTTGTACCATTGGTAGCAAAGCACCGGCTGGTGCAGCTGAGGAGGAGAACGGGCAATGTTCATAAGCATGTTCTAGAAAGGTTACAGCAGTGATTGAATGGTTTGAATGATTCTGTGGTGTATTCTTTTAATCTAGAAACCTCATTTTATTTGAGAACACATGTACTCATCAGGTGGTAGAGGCAGTTATGGTGAATTCCTCTTGTACACTCCTGTAGGAGACTTTGGTCACTTCAAGAAGCATCAAAAATTTTGGGATGGCCTAACAGTTGAAACGCAAATTGTGCTTGAATGTCAGATGTATCCTTGGATATGCTTTCATATATTATTCATAGAAAATGATTTGTCACTTTAGGAGTTTTTTCACTCAGGCTTATTTTTATAGAAAGGCTTTTGCAGAACAATATTTTTTAATTAAGCTAGTCACTTTCGCATACATGTTACACATTTGTTAAGAAAAAAACAACCACACTTCAATATTTTTCTATAAAAAAATAAATATTTTCTGACTAGATGATTTTGGTTTACTGCTATCTGTGAATTGGCATTTATTGAAGCAATAAGCTTCTATAGATATTCAGTATAAATCAGGGTATGGTTTTAAAAATAATTATTTAATCAGAACCACTGGTGTCTTCTAACACCTAATCAACCAGAGACTAATAGGTGAAAGATAAATCTTTAATATAATCAAATGTGAATATATAGAAAAATCAAATACTCTTTTTAGAGTGCATGCCTGTTTGCGAGCAAATATCAGATCAAAATAAAACTCAGACTTCAGGACAGTAGCTAACAAACAGAAGAAATACATTAACTAAGTTTTAATTTCAGCTCAGATTCATTAGGGTGTTTTTAATTTCATTAGGATCTTTCACCCTAACACCTTCAGTGGACTGAAGTAGCTGATGACAAAGTTTGGTTTCTTCAGTTTGTTTTACAAATGTAAAAAGTAAGACAGATTTTCTGTTAATAATCAAAATTCATGTATATACATGTAATTACACACATAGAATAAATGTTTATGTAGTACATATCAATGTTATTTAATATAAATATATTCCCTATATTCTAAAATAGTTGCTTTGCCCCATCTTAAATACCGATAAACTCTAGGCTACTCTGGGGTGACTTGTTAGATATAAAAATTCTTAGTCCTGTTTCATTATTTTGGTTTGTGTTCTATATGTTCTTCTCATGGCAGGAAGAAACTTAAAAGATTTTTAAAATACAGTAACAGTGATCATTGTATAGTTGAAAGCCATTAATTACACTCTAGTAATTTATGATGTTTTATTGAAGTACAAAACAGTCTAACTTCCATGTCAGCCTGAGAAAATATTCCTTGATTAGTATGTGTGCAGATAAACAAGTGCCCTTTGTTGTGTTCCTGGGTTTTTATAAGCAATTTATTGAAGGATAAATATCTTTGCTTAAGATTTTTTTGTCTTTTTTTCCTGTTGGGCAATATTGGAGTAGCTTCTCAAAGTCAGTCACTGTCACTGAAGCTCATCTGGTCGTTTTATGGCACCTGAAAAATTGATATAGCAAAAGATTTTGGATTTTTTTGGTTGGCTGTTTTTTAAAAGGCAGGGTTTCTGAACGAGACAGTCCCAAAGATTATGGCACTACTTAACTGACTGTAATAAGCACAATCATTAGGAAAACTAAGGCTTAGTAACTAAATTGGCTGACATCTCATTTAATTTCCTTTGTATTCCTGTAGACCTCTAACCTCAGGAACTGAGCTGTGGGTTTTACTTGTGAGAGTAGAAGGAAATGGTATGTTGTATTCTCTTGTCCTCAAGCCTTGAAGGGAGTTACCTGAAAATTGTTTGGCTTAAATTTTTAAGTACTGTCACAAGACATTTGAAAGTGGGGGGGGGGAAAAACCCTGTATGGTGCATGTCTTCCTTCCATTACTTCCTGAGTGCCTTCATTAGCAGCCTTGTAAAATCCTGTGTTTTATCAGATTTCATTTATCTGCATTAAGGATGACCCCATCGTGTTTGCCCATTGTCTGCTTGCTCATACATTAACTCACAGCTGTCAAACAAGTAATAGGTGGAGGTCCAGTGGGCTGGTACTTCCTGCTTACTTCCAGATGTACTGATAAAAGACTCATGGCTTGGATGTCTCTCAGGGTTTGAGGGGCTGTCAGACTAATGCTGAAGGGATGATTTTCTCCCTCATAATATCTTAAACACATATCTCAATATGAATAGTGTGAAAGAAGAACTCAAAAAAATAGAAATGCAAGCTTATATTGATCTACACAGAGTTTCTTATCCTTTCTTGAGACCTAAGAAAAAGTTCTCATAATGTCCTCTTACTGCTTATGAACCATCTCATCAGAAGTAATAAAAGCAATTCTGAGTGATAAAAGCAAGGAAGCCTTAGAATATTTTGGTCTTTAAAAATTTCTCCTTGCCATTCTTATGCCCAAATTTATGTCTGAGTAAGAAAAATAAATTCCTATTCTATCATGTTCTTCTACATTTTTCTCCTTGATTGCAACAAAATGCTGTGGGTTGCTTCAGAAAATTTTGTCAACACAGATGATTATTTAAGAATCAGAAACAATTTAATAATGGGAAGAAGATACTTTTGTGCATATTGACTTGCTTCAAATCTAAAATTTAAAACTTCAGACTCAGAAAATGCTGTATCAGTTTTGACACTGAAATTAGATATAGATAGTATAATATTTGTCTACCTTGAGTGCACCATAGTAGAAAATAATTTTAAAATAAACTTGGCTCTGGAATATTATGCTGGAACTTGGCAGCTCTCTCTGGCTATTGTGATGCTTGAATTGAGAAGCTCAATCCCCACTAGGGTGGTAACTAACTTCATCCATAAATAAATTGAGAAATTATAGGTAATTATAAATGGACTCACTTGACTATATATGTCTGTAAAACTTCTACAGTGTTTAAAAGTCTATTGTCAAATTCTTTTTCTGGGAATTAGAGGGTGGGGTGCTTAGTGCCTCAAAAATAAATAAATAAGAAAGGGAAAGGGTGTGCTATTCCTTGATCAATTCCAAGCTCAAGTTGGTCAGATGAGACTTTTATAGCCTTTGACTTTTGTAATGGATTGTCTGGGTGAATACAGCTATGGGGAAATGCTAAATGCTTGACTGGGAATTTTCCTCAAAGATATTGATCTTCCAAGGTATAATGAGCCTTCTACTTAAATAGAGGTGTATCAGTGGCAATCTGGGAGAGTCCCTCATAAAATCCTGTGTGTAACAGAAGTAGAAAGAGCTGAACTTCTGTTAACCTTTTCACAGCACACCCATCACCAGATATTACATCTTGGAAAAGTACATAAATTGGGAAACTACTTTTACTTGGGGTAATGATTTCCGTTATTAATGCTTATTACGGCAGTGAAAAATTCTGCCCAACTCTATTCTGCAATGTCAATGTTGTTGGTATCTCCATGTGAAATGGAGAGACTCCAGTTGGCTTGCTGGGGAATCTATTGCTGAAACATATGTGAAGAGAAGAGAGAAAGCAAAAGATGCTCCAAGAGGTAAAAAGGCAAGGCAGGCAGGGAGAAGCTGGGTGGTTAAGCACAGATCAGAAGTAGGGGTAAAATGTAAGCCGAAAAGTGAAAAAAGTTGTCATGGAAAATAAAGTTCTTATTGAACACAAAACTTGTTTGCCTATGTATAAATTGTAAAATATTTTATATCTTGACTCCTTTACACAAAGCTTTTATGCCTTTGACAAGAATTTCACATGAGGATATAGCATGTTGTCTGTGGGTTAAAATAGGTGTAGAATATACCTAGTAAAGGAAATTGTTTCTTAATAGATCTGTTGAAACAGAAGATAATGAAGTTGTCTTTCTGGTGGTTGATGCCAGGGTGAATTGTCTCACATTTCTGTGCTGTGAAGGCAAAAATCTATTCAAAGATAAAGGTGGGTTTGGTTTGGTTTGGGGTTTTTTTGGGTTTTTTTAATCGTGATCTTCCTTCTAAGTCACAGAAAGTATTTTAAGAGTATATGTTGTTTTAACAAAGCTTGTCTGAGACTAACAGCTTGCTGTGCTGTTCATGTTTTTTGTTGCAGTTGAAATGTCAGATATCCATACCGATACAAGTTTGAGCCTGCGGAACAGTAGTATTTAGAAATTGAAGTTTATGAAAAACTTTCAATCGACTGATTTTGTGGGATTATAACTACTTAAAAGATATTTGCAAGACTTTGAGAAGTATTCTTCCAACATTTTCAGCAGTATTGAGTGTGAATCTAAGACCTATTTCAATATTTTTTAGATTTGTTTATATCTTTTAAATGACAAAGTGTCTCAGTCTACTTGACAGGGTATCATCTGCTAAGAAAAATGTCCTTGATTGTTGAATGTTCTAGATCCTCTTTATAAAAACAGATGTTACCAAATATTAATCAGATCCATTCCTTATGTGACTGATGAGAAATGATGAGGCACGGGCACAGGTTGCATGGAGAAGCTGTGGCTGCTCCCTCCCTGGCAGTGTTCAAGGCCAGGTTGGATCGGGCTTTTGGCAAACTGGTCTATTGGAGAGTGTCCCTGCCCATGGCAGGGCACTGGAACTCAGATCTTTGAAGTCCCTTCCAACTCAAGCCATTCTGTGATTCTATTTAAATCTGCAATGGGATTTTATTTGTAGTGGTCAGTTTCCTGTCTCCTTATGGCATGGGACAGACTAACTAGACTCTGTAGCATGTAGTGGTATCTAAAGAGGGTTCCTCTTTAATGTTTTGTAGGGAGAATTCGTAGAAAATTTGGTGACTTTTAACAATGCAGAGAAAAATGCAAAATGCAAATATTTAACCCTTTATTCTTGTGATAAAACAAAAAATAAATGCAGGAAAGGGGAAAAAGTTTCAATTTTTCCAAACAGAAACTGCAATGAAATATTATATATTAGAGTAAGTTAAATATTTCAGGTAGATTAAAAGAAACTTTTCCCTGTGCCCACCGTGCCCCTTTAGACATAAGCTTTTTTAGTGCTGAAAGATGTTTTTTGTTAATGTTAACCCTACCAGAGAGGAACTGCTGTTCCTGTGAATTTGAGAGTTTTGGTGAAGATAAGACTATCATATAGTTTCATTCTTTCTTCTTTGAGACCTCATAGAAGATAGTTTGTAGGCAGTTATTTTTATACTTCCAAAAGCCCCAACCTTAGAAATGTTCAGAACAACAGGCGTAACTTGGTTTTTTGTTATAGTTTGTTGGGTTTTTTTTAATTTGTGTTGGTTTTTTGTTTGGTAGGTTTAAAATCTTCTCAAATACTACAGCAGATCTATGGATGGATATGGGTTACCATTACCACTGGTCTACATTAGAATTCCTAAAGCTCGTTTTGTTTTGTTTTATTTCTTTTTCAGCTAAAACTGTTGCCTTCCTTTACATTTGACTGATTACAAACCCTGGACTAAGGCCATCTGGCTTAATTGCAACCCAGATAAGGTTGGCAGGGAAGGATCTTTGGGCAAATGTTGAAATCTAGCTGCTCCCTTAGTTGAGGGTGTCTGCCTGCAAGCTGGTCAAACTGGCTTACAGTAGTTAAAACCTTTTCAGTGTCGTTATTTTCTTCTTATATGAGATACAGCTTTTCTTTTTTTTTTTCTTCTTATTTTCAATCTTAAAGATGATTACAACAGTTCATGCTTGTTTATGAAAGTATCTTTAGTCACAGAAATATTACTACATGTTTGGAATAGGGGACAATAAGAGGTGTTTTCTTAGATGAGTTTTGAAGAAAGACAAATGACAGGTGTGAAATACAACTGGAGTCTCCTCCCTTGAGAAGGGAGTGCTACAGGTGTCCTGCACTTCAAAACTCAGTATTAATGTGCAGTGCCTTAAAAGGTAAAATACAGGCTTTTAGTTTGTGTCCTGTATAAACCACACCAGGTTTTGCTCACTAAAACTGTGTTTTAAATTGTAGGTTTCCTGAAAGGCCTTGCATAGAAGAGTGGATAGTGGTAGATCACCTAAGTATAGTTGTAACATTCCTATCTAATCTTAGCTTCCAAATACAGAAAAAAAAAAAAAGGATAATGGTCTGTTCTTTTATTTATTTGAGAGATGACTCATGTTAGCATATGTGGGCAGTGGCAAGGCAGTAGAAAGGTTACTCCTGTACTAACCATCCTCAAGATGAATTCTGCTGCTACACCAATCACACTAACCTCTAGCCTACTATTTAGTGCTAACAGCTGTCCCCAAGCTAACCTCACTAACACAACCCTGAAAATTTCACAGGCTGCATCATCTCACTAAAATAACTAAAGGAAGCCTATTGTGTGGTATGGATAAAGACAAAGACCAGCAATGACTTGATCTGCCTCTGCACAGCCAATTTCACTTCCAGGGCCAAAAGACTTTATTGACTCATCATTTTAAAAATTATTTTACGTTTATAACAAATAAATAAATTATGCTTAAATGAAGTGGTATTTCTATATCTTGTCTTTGTGAATACTTTTACAAGAAGATTTCAGTGGGAGCAAGCAGACAATGGGCCGTCAAAGAGAACTTGGGCACTGCCAACTATGTTTGATATTTAGGTAAAATAAGAAATATGTGAATAAATTGTTTAGGAAATAGCATCCTTGAGGGAACTAACTCAAAGTCTTTAGAAGAAAGCTGTGCCATTTATATTCTTGGATTTTATTTAATAAATATTTAATAAAGTTTTGGTTTTGCTTGATTGATTTTGATTTTTAAAGGTTGAATTAAGTATTATTCATGTAGTACTTGATTGTAATACCACTTTTGTAGCTTTTTAATTTCTTAATTTTCTTGTTTTCTATGAAAGTCTTGTAAACCCTATAGAAACTTTTCACTCCAATGTTCACATCCCCAGAAGATCAAATACACTTCCCACTGATATATTTTCAGGCTTTATTTCCAAATTAATACTTAGCTCCTTTACACAGTAATGATTGCTATATGCATGTAAAAACACGTTTTAGCAGGTACTTAGCAAGTCTTTACAGATGATCAGTCTTTTAGCAATGTAGCCAAACAGTTTTAAAAAAAATACTTCAGGGAAAAAATAGGTTATATAGTAAAGGCAGTGAAACAATAACATCTTCAGTTGCCAGCATATGTTTATACTGGGTGGGCTATTGGCACAACTAATCCTAAACTCTTTTATTAAGTGCATTTTTCCTGTGAATTCCCTGAAGCATGTTATATTTTAGTTGATACTGTACCTAACCTATCTCTAAGGCAACTAGGCTGGCTTTTTAACTTTGAAGAGGGAATATCATACATATGGTTATGCTAGAAGAGGTATCTGTAAGGAATTTAACTATTAATCACAGACTTTTCATTCCTACCCTATTGTCTGAGTCTCCTGACATACATAGGATCTGTTCTTGTAGATCCTATTGAAACTAAGAAAATAATGTTAATAATTATAACAATGCTTAGAAAAATAATTTAATAATGAATGGACAAATAAAACCGGTTTTGCACATCCACAGTGAAAGCTGTTGCAATGTGGTAATTGTATTTCAGTGCAACACCACTTATCCCCTATCTGTTCCAGAAGGTTCCTGTCCACAACTCCTGTATCTGGGAGGAACTGAATAATAGTTTAAGCAGAGAAGTTTTTATTCAAATATTTTAATAGTGTACAAGGAAAGACAGTTTCTCTTTAAACTTTATTCCTCTTGAAAGTTGTAGTTGAAATTCAGAGAGTAGACACATCTTCTGACGGAGGAAGGCTCACAGAAAGCTTTTTTAAATTACATTTCATGGTTAGTTTATCTGTAATGAATACAATTGAAGAAAAATTGGGGCCTTAGTGGTTCTTAAAATATGCCACTGTAATACGCTACCGCTGAATATTGCCAAGTGTCTGAGCTGCCAAGTGGTCTTTGTGCTCATGGCTCCATGGAAAAAAATTGATTTCATGCCATATGATGACATATAAATAGGAAGGCCTGTTTCCTTGAAGGATGCAATTTTATTTTAACTTGAGAGAATATTTTATCATCACAATATCCCAAATAATTCTAAAGGTTATCTTGCACTTCACGTCTGTTTCTTTGTTTTTGTCTGCTGTCTCTTATGATGAATGTGTTCTCCAGGGCTTATTGTGTGTATGCATCTCATTTATGCCTGATAAAAATTGCTGCTAGATATGATTTTGATCGTACAGCTGTTTTCAGTCTTTGCTTCAGTTTCCTTAGATTGATTCATTGCTTTCTTTATTTGGTGCCTTTCCACAAACCAGTTATTTCTGCAACCCATGTTTAAAAAAAAAAAAAAAAGCTAGTGTTTGATTCCACCCTCCTATATCAACACATACTTTATGACATCTTAATTTAAATAAGGATTTCCAAATGGGTATTTTTTCTTATCTCTCTATTCCTCCATCTCAACAACTCCTACTTCTGATATTCAATGAAAGATATTGTCTGATGATTTAGAAGTTATTACCTATCAACTTCTGAGTATCTGGTCGTCTTAACCTACTTACTGCTCCAGACAATTCTTTTCCTTCAGTTCGTTAATTTAATTAGAATTTGGATAGCAATGTAGATTAAAGAAAATGGTCTTGAAATATTAAATACAATTTATTTCTCGTGAGCTCTTTTCCCAAACATTGACATATTTAAAAAAACATTACTGTTCTGAATCCCTGTATTTTTCAGATTTAAAACTTAAGGATGATTTTCATTCAGTTTCCCAAAATGTGTTGATATCTTTAATATTGTTTTTCTTGGGAGAATGTTCCTTTATGTTTGAACATAGTCGTTTCAAAAAGAAGACTACAAATTTCAATACTAATTGGTTGTTGAAATCATTTGACTTGTTGACTTCTTAACTTTTTAATATTTATTTGTACATATAAATAAAATAAAGCTTGGAAAATCACTTGTCAGTTACCAGGTACTGCTGTTTTTGTCCTGTGATCATTTAAATGAATCATGGTAGCACAAAATAACATGCCAATAATATTGTCAGCAAAAGATTGGGCATATAGCTCCCAGAGATTCATATTTTAAACTAATAAAAAACCCCATAAAATTATTAGTTTTATTGAAAACTGCCACTCTAGATTCAATCTGGTATATCTAACACTAATAATGTTTAAAGTAACAGTTTTGCTTAGAACATCTTGCTCTCCAGCCACAGATGTATGTTTTCAAGCCAGAAAATCTGCTACTCCTGGTGTAAGAGTGGCACTAGGTGAAAAGATAGTTGATTTGGGATTTATCTAATCAACTATTGACATCCATAATACAGCTACCATTATCAGAATTAGTAATCTGGGTTGATTTATATTCATCAGAAAGAAACAGGCATTTCTATTGCATGATTAATCTCATTCTAAAATTGGTAAAATAAAACACACCCTCCCAGTGCTCTCCTCTGTCTGTGAAGAAACACAGAGGTAACTGCCTCAGGTATAGCCTAGCTGTCATGCTACTGTCTGCAGAGTTGGGAGAGATCACCATTCAGCTAACCACATGTAGAGTGTGTAATTGAAGCCAGATGTGAGTATACACTATGTGTAAATAATATAGGTTTCTATTTTTCTGTAAGACTGAAACTTAATTAGATTTTGGTTTTATATTTTATTACATTTTCTTGACCTGCTAGGCTTCTTGTCCAATAAAAAAAAAACTCCAACAGGAGAAACTCTTCATGAACTTCTTAGAATCCTTTCTTAAAATCTGAATTACAAGTGTTGTTAACGTAAGTCTTATTTGGTGTTCCTGCTAGGTTATGAAAGTCAGGCTTGCTTTAGCTTGCTACTATAAACTTTGGAAATGTATAAAACCCCCTTAACCTAAAGCATCTAACAGTTTGGTGGAATATTGCTGCTCTGGAAATTTATTATCAGTGATGAAAAATAAGTAATGTAGGTAAAGCTGGTTGTGATGAATGAAATTATGGTCAGGTTTGTAATTTTCCATTTACATATTTGCGTTGTCTTTGTTCTTTATTTTATGATTTAGTAAATGATGTATGTTTATTCTTGAGAAAGTTGAAGAACTTCAGCTTTGTAGCCTTGTAATGAAATAAATTCTATTAAATGGAGGAGACCACATCTCTGATTCCTTCATAAGCCATCCTTGGAGCCATTTGCTTAGAGGCATTGAAAATAAACTCATGTGAGATACATTGAACAGGAGTAAGACCTCAGAACTTCCCATGGGAAATGGCTTTCTTGTTAGGTCACCTGATCAGGCTGTCTCTTGTGCATTAAATATTTCAATCCTTTGAGTGCAGAGACAGCCATTCACCACAGAGAAGAGACTAGTCCCATTGTGGCCCAATCATAGCTTATCAGTTAGAAGGATATGTTGTTTCCTGGAAAGGTGGTCTAATCAGAGGGGGATTGTACAAAGATAAAGCTGTTTCTACCAGTTTTAACTGTCTTTTCCCTTCTTCAAGGCAAACCCCCTAATCTAGAAACCTGACTACATTTGTCTTCAGTATTGGGTTTAATTAATCTACAGTAAAAGAGCAAAGGTCTACATAAACAACATAAGGAGAAATAGTAATTTTTGAGCAGCATTTATGTTTAGCAATAAGCTCCCTGTATGAGACAGGAGCACAAGAAAAGTCTCATGCAGTCATAAGCATAGTCTCCTTTTGTAACAGCATGGATTAGCCTAGACAACCTCAAATTAGCATTTGTATACTAGATTTCAATGGGACTTTTCAACTCCTAATTTTTTTTTTAAAACACTGTATTTAAATGGTACATGTGCAGCTGTGCTTGGAACGCTTGTTTTCCAGTCCTTTTGACCAGTCTCTCTCATGGAGAGCAAACAAAAAACCCCACTGATAAATCCATTTCAAATCTGGAAGCAGTCAGGTGGCACAACTGAACTGTGACCTCACAAATATGTGAAAATTCAGAGGCTTCCTCAGTCACTGTGTCTGCTCTTCCTTTTTAAATTTTAGTAGTTTTTCCTTCTTGATAAGTATGTAAATAAATAACCTATTTTCCCATCCAGACCTTCCACTGTCCCCTCTTGCATATGTGTTGCAAGCAGAGAAAACTCTATAAAAAGGTAATTTATCATTATCAGTTATAACTATCAAATTGTGCCCAGGGTTATCTAAGATTATCCTGTTCTGCAGGTGAAAACCCCCTAATTTCTCAATATGGGGTTTATTCTATGGTCTCTCAGAATGCTCAGGATAAATAGAAAAAAGAGGGTGTCCTTTCACTTCTTGACAAATCTGGCAACCTGGAGAGTCCCCATTCAGGTGCTTATGCGGGTAGCCAGTCCTCCCGCTGGGCTATCAGTACCTGACTCAGGCTCCTCATTCCACGTCTGTAGAAAATTAGGTTCATTTTCTTTAAAAGGTCAAAGACAAAGAGGATCTTGTAGATCATTTCATTAGGCAATGGAATAAGTCCTGGTTGGCACTGGAGTGGGAATTAGTAAAATAATCCATAATGCTTCCTACAGCGATGTTCTTGTAAAATCAAAATCCATTAATTTAATGAAACCCAGACTGCAGTTTTATAATACAAATTACAAGAATTATAAAGAAAAAAGAAAAAAATATAGGGGGTTAACTTGAATTCCAAGGACAAACACAAGTCAGAAATTTTAAAAATATAATTTCAGGAGCAGTTCCAGAGCTCACTAGGTGGTGCTGTAATCCTAACAGCAATTGCTGAACAGGTTTTATTTGTGCTTTCCTACTGCTAAAGTATAACTTGTTGCAGTTAGCTTTTATATATTTCCTAATACTTTTAAAATTTTGAATATTATAATATTCTGTCACTGCTCTTTGATAGGACAACACTGCATGGTTTTATTTTCCATGGGAGTTTTTTTGTTTGTGAAAATTCTGGGGTTTTGGGGGGTTTATGGTGCTTGGGGTTTTGGGGGGTATGTGATGGTTTGAGTTTTGGGTTTGGTTTTTTTGGTCTAGTGAAATAAATCCAATAGATTTTGATTCTTGTTGTACTTAGGACTGAGGTTTGGACGTGGGGGTTCTTTCTCTTGTATACTTTTTGGGAAAATTCTGGATATCTTGCTGAAAACCTTCTAACCATGAACATCATAATCTGTACCTTCAATCTTTACCACCACTTTACAAGTAATGGTGACAATGAACCACACTGTGCATAGTCTGAAACAGGCACATCAGCAGTACAGGAGAACATGCTAGATTCAGCTTCCCAGTACTATCCAGGCTACAGTCCTGTACCCCATATATAAGGTGTTGCCATTGCTAGAATGTGCCATGGGTCTTTTTATTAAGCTGGCAGCAGGAGCCGTAGGTTTATCAGGCTTTGTCTGGACCTTGTCTTGGTCTTCCTGGAACTTTATTTTAATTTGTTTAGCTGTTATTGCAATTGCATAATGACAAGATGATCGTGAATGATTTGTTCTAGCTTTTGCCTAGTTTTGTGCAATTCTGTGGTATGGTGCTTGCCATTTATGCATATTTTAATGATAGGTAATAATATCATAAAGTTATGAGTGACCTCAGACTAAAATGTAGAGCAGAGGGGACAGGGGATGACAATGGAATCCTTTTAAATTATCCAGTGCTATGGTCCATGGAGTTGATCACTGGGTGCCTCGTAAATGCAGCCTTGGGACTTGTCAAAACTGGTATAAGGTATTGCAAAGAGAACAGAGAAATACTGAATAGTTTTAATTAAACATGCTATATATAGTGAATTTGGTTGTAGTGTGGAGTAGAATAGTAAACCAGTGGTATGAGCAATGTGAAGAGCATGTTAGAAAGTACATCGACATAGTGCTGGACAGGCCTTAGGAGGGAGGAAGAAAACTTCATTGCACACCTCCTAGAGAAGAAAGCAGTCGTCAGCTTCTACTGAAAACTTCTATCCTCTCCCAAATGAGAAGGGCAAGATAACATGAAAAATAAGGCATAGATACTAGGAAGTGAGTAGACTAATTTTTAGGTAGTGTTTTCAACATTTTTTTCTATAATATTCTTTCTGTGATTTTTCTTTTTTTCCCTTATAATAAGCAGACCTGGAGTAACAGTAATTCCTTGATTTGACTGGCATAATTTGAGATTTAAAGAAATTGGTAATTTTTAACCTGTAAGGTGTTTCTTTAGCCCATGTAAACTTGCACAATTTATAGAACAACAAACTGATGGGCATCTTAGATTGTAATCTGGACGCAACATCCTTAGCATTTTGGCAGCACTGCAATGTACTTACATTAGTAGCATACCAGTGGCATATCTAATGTGGCAACTTCATTCATTGCAGAGTAAAAAGAGCAAAATTTGAGTACAACTTTAAAAAAAAAAAAAAAGGTCTTTGCAGGGCTGAATGAAATTATCATGGAAATATTACCCATATTCCTTTTTTTGTGTATGGCTTAAAAGAAAAAAAAAAGAGCATGTACTCACAGCAGATTTATTAACATATCAGTAACAGCTGGAAATACTCTCTAGTCATGATGTAAATTGGGAATGGTGTGGGGAGATGCAAGAGCACTTCAGTTCAACATTTAAATTAACATTTGTAGACAGTTTGAACCCATACCCTAGAAGCAAAGCAAAAGAACATAGTTTCATTAGGTCTACATAAGTCATATATTACTTTACTATGTCAGATTTTTCTTAGGTTATTTAAATAGAGTTCTTCTCAAGTGTCCCATATTAAGCTAGTTACATGTTGACATCCACTGAGAAGGAAAGGTTTATCAGATATTTACTACAATATCAGACAGACTTTGCTTTGGATAGGCAAATATTGCAGAAATTAACTCAGCTTAATTAAATCTAAAATTTTTGAGGTATTAATAGAATGCTTTAAGTACTTAGTATGCTGTCAGCACTGATTATTTTTGAATTCTTGAAGATGGTTTTAATACGAATACTGCCAACCTCCATATAAGAGAAATCTTTGCTTCCTACATTTGCTTTTCAGTTCTATCGAAACTTGTTTTATCCAGTGTTTTACCTGTTACCCTTATTTATTAGGGTATGTTTTGTTTCACCTTTCTAATGGCATTTTCACCTTATTTAATTTCTGAAAAATATTCACTTTTAAATTTTTTCTAAGGACAAACTACACAGTTAACTCACAATAAGTGTCTGCACTCAAAACTGAATGTAGTCTTGAATTCCATTTTATTTTTTTCCATTCTAATCAGAAGGTAGTCATGCTCCATCATTTTTTCTGTTACTTCAAACTCCATATTTACCAAAATAAATTTTCTGTCAAGCTCTTTTTTTTTAATGATAAATTTTGAATCAGTTGGCCTATCTCAACTGATTTTGAAAGAGTAATAGAAGTTTTAAGGCTATTAAGTTCATATAGGTTTGTGAAAAACAAGCTGAATGTGATACATATGATTCTTCTTGAGTGAAATGCTGTGGTAGAGGTTAACTGGAGAAATCCTGTGAGGTTTTAAGTTGATCCATCTGTGGGAAAAACCTCAACTGGCTACATACCAGGAGACCCCATCCATAAGAATCTAAGTGACCTGAATTCCATTGTTCTTGTGAGAGTCCCAGAAGTAAGTCAAAGCGTGTATTTTTTCCATTCCACAATATCTGTGTGACAGGCACATAAATAAATAGAAACCAAACATTTTTCCCAGCATAATCTCTCCTACCTGCAAAGCTGCTTCTGTTTGAAACTAAAATCTTCATGTCAGTGTCTCTGAAACAAAATGTTTACTTTCAGTATACCACAAGACCCTAAGGTCTTTCTTTTGAATGGGTCTAAAATCTGCTTCCTTAAGCTATTGCAGTGCTTCATGAGAGTTGAGGTCATGTAGCTCTCGCTTCCATATCATGTTTGCCAGGCTCCCCTTTTGTGGCTCACTGTGATCATAGTGAAGGTGCTTCATTGTTGTGACTTGGGCAAGTTACAATGGGACAATTACAGTTGCACCAAGAGCTGTAGTCTGTTAGATTAATTTCTTGAGCAACCTTACTTATGAGACAGTATAAAATGCTTCTGCATATTTTTTCTCTATCTCTTCGTAAAGTACAATTTACACGAGACTCATGATTAAAAAAAACCCACAAAAAACCCACCAAAATTTAAAATTTCCTCTTTCAATAACAGGAACAGATACCTCTTGTCTTCTTACTCTCTGGCTTCAGAAAATATAAAAGTTTTATGTTTATTTTTTTATCACATCTTGAGGCTAATCTCAGCAGATGAGGAAAATTAGATAACTTTTGATAATTTGAATGAGCTGGTTTGTTACTTCATGTAGTATAGCATGCCAGGGTAAGGAAATGCCATTTCCCTGTAGGAAATTAAAACAATGAACACCTATTTTGAGATGAGAAAGATGCTATCAGTTTATGTAGACAAAGGATTGTCATATCTCATAATTTTATGATTACACAATAAATACAATTAAGATGGAAAAGGATCTTGTAGATAGTGCTTTCTACTGGTACACTGCTAGCAGCTTAGCAAAGCAATGTTCAAAAAAGTCTTTCTGAGCAATTTGGAAAAGTTCATATTGCATCCTTCCTTGTTCCATAACTGTTCTCAGAAAAATGTGATTTTTGCCAAAACCTTTTTAGCTTTAGTTTCCCATCCCGTGTCCTTTTCTCTCAGTTGATAAGAGGTGAAAGTTCTTTCTGTTTGCTGAAGCAGTAAAACTCATCCATACTTGGGGTCCTCTGATATCTGAAGATGGTACAGGAGTTAGGCAGCCACAGGGTTTTTCTCTTACTTTTGAGAGACTTTTTTTCTTTGTTTTTTGTATTGTTTTTTTTAGTCTCTTTTTGTTTTTCCAAAAATGGAGGCTGAATACAGATTGTAAGAAACAGGTATCGCTTCAGTTCAAAGGTTAAATTTATTTAAATTTCATATAAGTTTATCAGACTTCATCCCCTACAATGCATCTAGCTTTGTTATCTCTCATTATACTAATGTTCTACTGGGAAAAAGAAATAAATAAACAGTTAGTTGATACAGTGAGGTTTGGGAAGATGTAAAGTTTATAAGGGGTTTGACCTAAGTTATAGAATTCTTCCTGCCAAAGATGATGTTCCACAATTGCCAACCTTCAGTAAAAGCTACCAAACACACTCTCAATTAGTTTGCTGGCAAATGTGGAGAAAAACCTGCCAAAGGTGCAACCAAGTGAAACCAGAGAAACTAGGCGCAGCTTGTTTTCCAATCTCTCCTGCTTGCCTCCTCCCCTCCCCCTAGGATTAATAAGATAAAACCAAAGATGACTTGTGTGACTCTAAGACATAGCATGTTTTGAAAATGCTCAAATAAGTAGTTATTATGTTATATACTTGTAATGCTGGCTTTTAAAGAAAATAAAACCCCCAAGGCCTTATTTATTTATAATTTATTAACTTAAATTGTTAGCTTGGCTAGTAAGAGGCCAGATATGCAAGCAATATTATTTCCATCTGAGAATAATTTCTAATGACCTAGTCTCTTTGAATTTTTTTGTCAAGGTGCCTAGTGGCATTACATCTTGGCATTACATCTTTTCAACTTAAAATTAATATAAGAATGGCAAGATTTAAAAAATGAATTAGTGATTTAAGTCTCAGAAAAAAATCTGTAGTTCTGTAGAAATCTGTTGAATTGGGGTTTGGAAAGTTATGTTCAAAATCCATGCCATAACAAAATTCCTATAATTTTTTGCATGTTAATTGAAGATATCAAAGTTCCCTAAATACTCTAGCCAGCCTTATCCTCTAGCTTGTAAAGTATTTTAAAGTTTTAACTTCCTGCTTTTAGGTCCATACTTTACAAGTTTCTCAGTAACTTCGGTATGAAGTTTTAGCTTTTCAAATTTAGATCTCTTTAATTCTCTTTAGTAGTTATCAGGTTTTGGAAAATTCTTCTTCAGTTCATTAAAGAGGAGAATTTGGGGGACTATGGAAACTCAGCATTGGGCTAGGCTATGTTCCCTATCAAAAATACACATCATTACTGCAAAACAGTCATCCTGTGTGAGATTTATTGATCTTACATCTGTAAAAACTTTAAAGGAATAAAAGCCCTTAGTGTAGAAGTTCTACAGCGTCAGTTTTGCTCTATACCAGTGAAATAGAGAACAAGAGTTAAAATATTTATTTCTACAGAAAATATACAATGTATAGAAATATGTGAATGTACTCATTCTGCTGAAATTTTTCATTTTTACATTGCCTCTCAACCTAAAAGAGCTTGGGAGCTCTCAAAGTTTCACAGAGCATTCTGTAAGAGCAGCTTAAATCTCAATTGTGGATGGTCTGCCAAATCTTTATTTTTATGGCACTTTGAGAGATTTACAGTAATTTGGTTTATTTTTAAGGTGCGGAGAGACAGGATTAAAAGACTAAGTTGTTAAACTGAATTATGTTCCTGTGGGAGTGATGGCAATACATTCACTTTATAAAGAAAAATAGGAAGGCTCATCAAAAGTAGGAGACATTACTTAGTAAAGCATGTAATATTGCTTTGAGTATCACAAGTCTTAAATCTTTCGGTCTCAGAAGGTCAGGGAAATCATTCGCATAATCGTTTAATGCCATCTCAAAGCATGTTAGTGGGGGTATGTGTAAAGTAGAAAGAAGCAAACAAGGAAGGCATAAATATTTGCAATTATGTCTGTTGCTTGAGTTGCAAACTTCAGGTAAATTAAAATCTTTCTGCTTATTTGTGAGGATTAAGGATGGGATTTGCATAAAAGGGCCTGTCGTATTTTAGGAGATCTATTATTTTTTTAATTTTTTTTTTTCTGATCTATTCTGTCTTGTGATTCTCTCAAAAGCCATCACCAAATGGAAACAGGCTATGGCTTTTTGACGAATTTTCTGGTCTGTGCAATCAAACTGCGATGATAATAGCTGTGACTATTTGCTGGTTTAAAATGTAACCCTGTTAAATATCAACCCAAGGCTTCTGCAGCGGCCTGCTGTCTTCAGCTGCTGCGTGACTTGGCTGTTTACAGAAAACTGACTGGATGTTTCTGGCTGTTTACAGAGTGCCTCCGAAGGTTTACTTAGCAGTGGTCTGCTTTCAACAAAGTTGTGCGCGCTATTTCCGACTGGGGGTTTTTGGGTGGTTTTCCTTTTTTTTTTCTTGGTCTCTCATGAAAAGGGGGAACAGTTGCGTTTATTTAGGTCTGTGTTTCACTTGTGAGCTGGCTTTAGAGGTTAGTTTCAGGAGAAAAAGTGTGTCCTTCAGTGGGAACTGTTTCTAGAGGAATTCTTTCCTGGGCAGGTATAAAGGCTTTAGATTTGTTGCTGTTTATCTCAATTGTTGATCTCAAAGACGATTGGAATGGTAGTGGTTTAGATTTACTTTTTATGTTTTTCTAATTGCTTTTAGTGGGATTTAGTCTTGTTAGAAGTCCTTGGTGAATGGGTGGACTACAATTCTGTGAATCTGTGATCACAGTTTACATTTCTTGACTACGTTCACCCTGTCATGCATGGAATCAACCAGACTAGTTTATGTCTTTTTCTTAAACTGTTTTGGTGTATAATCATGGATGTCTAATGATACATTTTGATTCTTAGAAACGGTTCTTTACTTGACTGTACTGCTTGTTTGCTTGTTTGTTTTAAACTCTGGAGTTTATCAATTCACAACTTGGTCGCTTGATACCAAAGCTGGTTTCTTCTGATATGTTTTCTTATACATTCCTACAGGGAAATTGTCAGCTCTCCACTGATAAATTTATGTTAGTACAGTCCTTTCCACTCACAGTTTTGATCATAAACAAAAGGTCTGTACCTTCTCCTGCAGGATCAAATAGAAGAAACCCAGATTTTTGGGAAAAGAACTCCTTTTTCCTACACAAATATTTTGAATGACTGCACAGTGTTGTAGGAAATTAATAATTTATGTACTCCATACTAGGGTTATTTTTTTCACTGAATTTAAAGTTATTCTTTATATTAATTAAACAAATAATGAAGTAAAAAATCAACATACACTTGAACTACTCATATGCTATTCCATCTCATATTTGATCTGCAAGGAAACTAGGGTCTTTGACAACAGGCAGGAATACATATGAATTTTAGTTTTAAAAAACTAACAGCCATTTTAGGCCAAAACTGGAACATAAATGTCTTCAGGTTTTTGGGGTTTTTTTTTGTGAGCAGAATGCTTTAGATGATTCTGGTATTCCGGTCCTTTAATGTTCTGGTTTAAAACATTAAAATTACTTTTGTATATTAGAAGAGATTTTGGTACAGCTCTGTTCTTGGATAGCTATTTTAGGATATCTGTAAATGTGTGAAAAATGTCACAAATCCATAACTTATTTTAAAATTTTTGTCTTTGTTATCCTTATACCCTGGATCTGAGAAATAAAAGCAAATTGCTTTTACAAGATACAAAGTCATTATCATAGAATACCTTGTGTTCGAAGGGATCCATGAGGATCCTACTCATTATTTCACTGTTTGCTGTTTCATAGTTTCTGTGGTGATACTTCAAATTTCCATAGATGCCTCCTCTTGCAGGGTATATATCAGCATTCAAATACTAAAATGCAAAGAAGGAATAAATTAATCATTAACGGCAGACATATACAATGTTGTTATTTGTTTTCAGAATCAGTTTAACCACTTGAAATTAGAATCATAAGTATTATTTTACTAAAAATATGCAGTGAGGAACATATAAAATGATAATAAATCAGCATCTGGATTTCCTAGCATTGTAAGATGAAATAGTTCACTGAAGTAACAGGGATGTATTAAATAGTATTCTTCAATCATCTATCTCAAGTCTGGTGCTACTTGATGTTAATTAATGGCTTGATAATGTAATAAAGATATTTGCATATAATGATCACCTAGAGAAAACTCCAAAACATACAGGATGAGAGATTAGAACAGTTTCTGAAAATGGAAGGGAATACTTCAGCAATACACAATAGAAGTAAAAGTTGTACACCTAAATGAGAAAAATCATGAGGGTAGTAGAATAAAGTAGGTGGAATGCAAAACTTCATATTGGCATACAGGGAAATATGACAAGAAGGGTTACATGTAAAATACGTCACATAGTATTTTTGTTTTAAACAAAGCTAGAAAACTGTAAGCATGTTTTTAGAAGGCACAATGCTATGAAGTAAAAAGGAAGATCTTCAGATTGTTTAGAATAAAAAGAGAGAAGACTGTTGAATGGTGAAAACTCTACTTGAAAATAAGAGAAATCGGCTTTAAATTGTAGTAAGGAAAAATAAAGCAAGACAAAATTATCTGAGGTGAATGCAGATAAATAAATTGCTTAGAGGGCTATCAAATGTCTGTATTGTTGATTTAAATATTTCTTTACATTTTATTTTTTTTCTGTTTGAGTATTATATAAGGATGAGTGACCCATGTTTTAACATGTGGGAATGTACTAGAAACTATCTTGAGGGCACTTACAGAATCTTTCTACTACTCTGCTTTTTCCCTTTTCCTGGTTATGTTTTTGGTCTATGTAACATATTATAGTCTATCATATTGTACATATGATGTCTTGCAAGCGCAGATTGTCAGTTTAAATAGAGTGGGATAGAACTGGAGATATCTATATAGAAAAAAGCCTCAAGATATTAAAAAAAGGAACAAGATAATTTATCACATGGACATGAGGAAGAATATTGTTAGATATTCAACAGTTTGTGGAGTCTTTTATGAACTTTAGATTGTAAACATAAAATAAGAAATTAAAATGTCACATTGAAGCACAAAGTGATGTCTGGTAGAATGAGACTTCAAGCAAACCAGAAAATCAGTGCCTGGCAGTAGCAACAAAACTTAAATATATTTACAGATGCCTTGGAAGGCATCCCTGCATGGTTACATTGCAGATACCTGAGTATGACAAGTTCTTACATTTGAGATTGATAGTAGGTGTCATTAAATAAGAGTGAGAAATTAAGCATGCGATTAAAAAAAGTAATAAGTCACGTAGATGCCTACAGATCTGTGTATAAGAAAATATGTAGCCTTTTTTTTTTTAAACAGACAAATTTTGACAAAGCAAAAATAGATATCCTTTTGTCACGTCTAGAATATGACAGCATACACCCCCTCAGATGTACAAACAGTTCTATGCAGAACAGCATTGGGGGTAATTTATGTAGAGTAATTCTCTAATCAGGCATTAAACTAGTATTTTCTAGGACTAAACAATAGAAGAACTGATTATTTAAACACGCAACATGCATCTACTCTT
This sequence comes from Laterallus jamaicensis coturniculus, assembly GCA_022605575.1. Classification (NCBI taxonomy): domain Eukaryota; kingdom Metazoa; phylum Chordata; class Aves; order Gruiformes; family Rallidae; genus Laterallus; species Laterallus jamaicensis. The sequence continues at coordinate 16,401,111 of JAKCOX010000005.1, read as the reverse complement.
AGGTTTCCAGCTGAAAACAGCTAAATTCAAGTTAATTCCTAGTGATAGAAAACAGTCATTATAAACTAACAGGTACAAGTTCCTCTGAGCAGAAAGAAGAAAGTAGAAGGAAAGAGGAGAAAAACTGTAAGACCCCAAAGATTAAATGATACAGGAGCTTTAGTGGACTCTTTAATTCTTCTGACTGGGGTGTATCTTTTTGGTTTACAATAGTTAAGATAATTTCAGTCCAAGTGATAGAAAAATGTGGATGTGTTGCTTGATGAATTTTGATTCTATGAACTATTGGTGGTTTTTAACCTCTCACTGGATCTCATTTTTTGATATAAAGAGAAAGGGTGATTCATTAAAACTAAGCTTGCAACTGTCAGGACCCCAACCAACCTACATACAGTTAGTTATGTGTTTCAGTGACTGATTCTTTTGAATAACTTGATGTCACTTAATCTGTAATGCAAACATGATCATCCTGCAGTATGTGCACTGGAGCTGAAATATATTCTCTTAAATAGAAAGTATGGGGGATTAATCCAAATTCATGATGATGCTGGTGTAGCTCAATGCAAATACTGGAGGAACGATGAAATATTTCTTGTGAAAAGTACATGTGCATGGAGCTGGGAAAAAAACCCCTGACCTTACTAATATGCTACACTGGGTTGCTGACCCTTGGAAAACAGGTCATTTGTTCTTCAACACTGACTTATGCTTTGTCGCCATGTAACACTCCGGAGCAGTTTCATAGTCACACAAGTACTGAAATCCCAGGTTTGATAGTTATGTATTTGAACACTTTGGAATGCAAATGCCATTGAAAATGGGCAGCAACGCTCAAATTTGGGCACATTTGAAAATTATGCTGTCAACCTAGTCCCTGAAGAACAATGGAGGGTAGACATAGCTTTCAGAAGACAATAGAAGGAAATGCCTTTAAGGGAGCTGTTAAAGTAAGGCCTTTTAAAATAGCCTGGATTCTGCCTTCAATTCTGCCACAAGATGACAGTATCTCAGGACGTGACTGCTACCGTATTGTTGAGTGAATGTTCAGTAAGGTTACAGTGTAAAATTAGATAAAAGTTATGAACTAATATTAACAGTATTTTGCAAGCAAGCATGCAGAATTACTTCTTCATTAAGTCATAGAGAAGAGGACAATTCTAGTCCATTTTCCTACGAGTCTGAGAATGAAATAAAATATTTGCCTTGAGGCATCATTTCAATAGAAGTCAGCTATAGGGTGAGAAATATGCCTGGACAGGGCAACACATGTAGTATCTGCTCCTGCTAACACTGTTAAGCCATTAGCCCAAGACTGTCACCTGCAGATAATTTCTCCACGCTGCTGTTTAGCGATGCTATCATGATGCTGTCATAGTGTTTCAGTACGTAACTGAAAACATAATGAAATTATAGTGAAATGAAAATTTACGTAAGTTTTGAAAATAATCTTTGCTTAAATAATAATACAAAATTAACCAGCTTTTATCAGAATTGAACAGTGTTTTTCATCAGTCTGAATGTAATCAGTATAGAACATTTTGACTGTGTTTTTTGTAACTCCTTCCTCCCCTCTACTGGGAAACAAAGAATCCAACAAACCAAAAACTGCAAAAGACTCTCTCCCAATCAGAACCAATTCTACATCACATCAGAAAATGTTCTGCTATCCACCAGGTAGAGCTTTTTACCCCTAAATTCCTCAGTGGACACTCATGATTTTTTCTCTTTCTGATACAGACTGAAATACATGGAAGTCACATTTGATACGGCTTCCAAGAAAAGCAGGAGGGAGGAAGGGAAGCTTTAAATTATCATCTCACCATCATTAACAGAGCTTATAGTTCTCATTGTTTTTACTCACTAAACTATGTACAAGCAAGGATTTGGGAGATTTTTTCCTGTTACAGTTTAGGATGTATATGAAGTTTCACTCTCTGCAAAGAAATATGGTACATGGAATTGTGTCCTTTTTGACTAGTCCTGGGAGGCTATAATTGAATTCTTGGATATCAGGATGCTAGAAGGTATTTGGAATGGTTTTCAGAATATCTGCAAGCTTTTTAAGGTGCATTTCATGTAGAAATTTGTCTTAAGTTGGATTGTCATTTTTTGTGAGAGCATCCTGTTAGATGAGTTCACATGTGAATATCAGTTTCTTTAATAGCTCTGTGGGGTGAAGATGGGAGGGGAAGTAAGATCTCTGACGGCATATGCAACATCTTTTTGTTCTGGCTTGTGAAACTCTATTTGTTTCCAGATAATAATTCAAAAGACTCTTTTACCTGAAAGAACTTAATGTCAAATGTTGTATAGCTTTACTTATGATAATAGTTCAGCTGCTTAATTTCACTAACTCTGTTTTAGACCTCATTCCCCGCTTGCTGCTTTATCTGAAAGGATGGTAGTTTCTCCGGAAGGATGAATGTCTTCTCAGTTCATTATTTGAAATGCATATTGCTAGTCATCTTGGCTAAATGTACTGCTCCTTTTCTTGTAATGACAGCATCCTTTGAGGTAATCCTTCCTCCCTGCTCTTCTCATTTTATTCACTTTCAAAAACAAAAGGTCTACTGCTGGGATTCTTATATTCTTCTTGGGACTTTTCCAACATCTATCCCAAAGTACATATGAGGTGTGTGGAAAAGCCAAGATGGTGCACAAAACATGTCTTCTATTTACCTTTTAAAATAAATTTCGCATTAAGTATCAACTATATTTTAAAAGTAAGAGATTGCCTCGGAAGAGATTTGTTTTAATACTTACACTAGTGATTTGATTTTGTAGTTGTCTTCAGAAGACAATTAATTAAATAAATACTTATTAGTTTGTCCTTACAGTTTAGCAGCAGTCAGAATATGTAATTTTTATAGGTCAGTTGTATTCTAAATATTGAGGGTGGTGGGGAGGAAGAGGGGCAAAGATCAGTGCTTGGGTAGCTTTGCCTTGCTTTGAATGGAAAGAAACCCCCAAACAAATGACAGAATTTTAATGATCCCTTTGCTTTCATTATGTTTTAAAAGGCTTGTGCAAAGCCCTTCTCCCTTATGAAGCCAAGCAGGATTTGTCCCTCTATGATAATTGTCTTAGAGCAGTTAAAATGCAGGAAAATGAGTTTAGCAGCTGTCAAAATTAGTGCAACTCCAGGGACTAATAAAAACTGTCATGTTGACACATTAGATAACATCCTTGGGATGTGGGACACCACCTAATGTGCGTTATGTCTGACCTACTATATGCGTGTGTGGCAGCCCTTGAGTATAGTAATTAACTTGAAGAGGGACATTCGGCTTAGGTTTCAAATTGTATATACTACTTAAAGGAGAATAATTTTGCTCCAAGTCCAGGGGATCAAAAAATAATCTGAATTTGTAGAGAGCTGTGCTGCAGTACAGATGTGTGCTCAAATGCCTCGTACAAAATGTGTGTGTGTGTGTTATTTCTTCAGCATGTGAATGTGTATGTGTCTAGTAATGCTCATATTTATATTTCTTGAGTAACAAAAGGCAATGCATATCTACCAATATATTCAATGTACAGCAAGGAATTATATTAATTATTAAGTATGCATTCTTCCAAAGTATTTCTACATGCTAAAACAAGCAATGAAAATATCAGATGAAAATATGAAAAAAACAAAATGATGTTTTAAGATCATTTTATTTCCAAAGTACTGGTTTAATTACCCTGATCTGAATAGGTCAAGGACTTGAATGCAGAAAAGGTTTTCAAGTCAAAGTGCAAAAGTAAAAAACCACATCACCCTTGTAGAGAAGGTCTCCAGGTTTATCTACATGAATAGTGACCTGAGAATCAATTCCCTCCTGCCCTAAAGACAGCATGAAAGAGACCTATATCTTGTCGGTCAGAGAAAGTAGGAAGAGGTTTGAATTGCCAGAATTCAAGCTGAAGCAGACCTTGCAAAGAAATTAAACAAAAAAGATTCTTTAGATGTATAAATAAGAAGAGAACTAGACCTGTTTGTGTTAGGTATCCTGTATTGGCCCCTACTACCATACTCCTAATGGATTATTGTTAGGAATTCGATAGTTTCTTTCAAGATTTTTGACATTTCAGGTCTGGTAGCAAATAATAAGAAAATGGGATAAGGAGTAAAGTAAATAGTATTATTGTAAATAGTATTTTGTATCTTCCTAAACTAATGTAACCTTTGATTAGATAACTTCTAATTCTGGTATTTTCTAATCTCTCTCACTAACGCTGTTCAAGGATAAGGCATATGCCTTCAGAGCAGGCACCGGTCATTGTGATTTGTGTTTTGCATTAAACAGAAAGCCACTGCGGAGTGGTGGTGTGCTTTATGGCTTGTTTTGTGCTGAGGAAACAAGAATTGCTGTTCCGTGGTTTCCCAAACTTCTTTTTGCTCAGTCACTTTGATTCTGGTGATGAAACCTTCAGGGAACTTCCCTCCACTTTCATAGGGTGCTACATAAACTCCTGGGTTGGTCTCTTTAAAGTTGTGTTCTGTGTGATGAACTGGCCTTGCCTTTCCTTACTGTAACCCAATGCCTCCTGAAAGTGATTCTTGGACAATTAATAGGATGCAAAATAGTAGAAAGCGGCTTCTTGCTTGTCTGCTGAACCAACGTGCCTTCCAGTATTCTCATTTGAAAGCGTTATCTTTGGCCCTCAAAACATTGGAGCAGCAACTCTACTGCTTCTAAAGCAAGAAGCAATAAATGAGGTCTGAAGACAGATTAAAGGCTGTTGTGAATACATTAGAAATGCTGGCTATTGGTGGAAGTTACTGCACTGAATGCAGGGAGAAACTCATGTTCTCCAGTGACTTGGAGAAAATCTGTTTCCAAAGTCAGGATTTACCTTATGTTTCAAGTGGCATCATAGAAAATGCCAACAGGACTGAGATGCCACTCACTTTAATTTTTTTATTTTTAAGTCATCTTAAAAAAAACCGAAAGAAAAAGCCAAACGAGCATATGCTGCCTTCTCTGCTAGTACTTTTTTCCCCCTCCTTATGCTGCAGCCAGCCAATCAGTAACAAAAGAATTCCTTGGTTGGTCTATTTGCCTCGATGTTTTTCCAAGAAAAGCTGTTGGCTGTGCTACCAGATAGTTGGAAAATTACCTGTCCTGCAATAAAAAATAGAAAATAGATTGATTCTAATATAACTATAGCACATTACACTAAACTTGGATGCTTTCCTTACCTTTAAAATGTGCTAGGTATTGATGAAGGGCTTGAAACCCTCATGAATTTAACATTGTTACTGCAGAAGTCTTGGATCATCTCAAAAAGTAAAAGTAGCCTCTGGATGATAATTTTTCCTATATCCATTTTTAAGAGGGATCTGTACTGATACTGTAATTGTGCTAATTGTGCTGGTAGACTTTGTTCAGACTTTTCTTTTCAGGTGTTGTCTGAATTGTTTTCACTGCCACACAGACTGTACCATAATCTTCCCTGTGAAAGATGTTATCTTCAAACCTGTTGTAAATCTAAGTTCTTTTTTGACATTTTTGAATAGAAAGAGGTCTGTGTTGAACATATAATTGCTGTCAAGTTTTCAGTTTGCTTGCATTCAAATAAAATTTAGCACTGACTCCGGTGATGCCATATAGGGAAAGCCCTGGGGCTTCGGGAGCTACTGTTCAGTCTGTCCTAAAATTGTGGCAACCCTGATACTACTTGTGTCGCAATATGGAAGCACTACATAAAGTACAGAAAGGGACATCACCTTTTATTTTTATTTTTTTTGGGGGGTGGGGTGGGGAATTAACCCTCCCCATTGCAGATGATTGCTATGTCTTAATCCAAAGAACTATTTCCTACCACACTCTCTGCCACAGCATTTTGGTACTAGGAAAAGATCTTGCATCTCATCTAAATCTCTCAGTGTTCTGCTGCTTAAACCAACCTTTTTCCAAATTCTGCAAGAGTCACTTCAGAAGGCTGCTTTGTGGGTGGCAGGGGATGCAGGACGAGTGTTCCTGGTGTGCCATTTCAGGTGTGACCCTCCAAAGCTCTCCACCTGTAGTGTCTGCACAGAAAGAATTTGACTCACGTGACTTGTTTAAGTGGCTTCTTGCAGCACGCCATTCCCAGTCCCTTTTGTAGAGGGATATTAGATTAGAAATAGTTCAGCACAGCTATGGCTAGACAAACCATTAATACTGATGCATGGAGCAGGTGAAGCAGTGGAAGAGCTGGTGGGACTTTTCAAGGAGGGTTTCCTAAGACTTGAAAATCTGTAAAGCAGATTTACACCGTCCTGAATTCTGGTCTGGGTCCATCCATGTGTGGTAGTTGCATATTGAGTGAAAATTTAATTTTTCCTCTCTGAAGTGACTCTCTCAAAAGCTGTCTCTGATTTTGCTAACCCGTGGCTGTAACATATGCTACGTAACCTAACACTTGGCACACTCAAATGTCAGTGCTAGCAGAGAGTGTTGCAGTTTTCCTGCTCAGGGATGCGTTGTTGTAAGCGTGATAAACCTTTGAGAACACTTTCCTATATTCTATCTTTGTCATATTTACTCTTCTACTGAGAACTTGCAGATTTTAAACAATGGCATTTAGTTGCTGCGATACCTTTATTTTTTCAGTATCTCAGGACTTGAATGCAAGATTGGCTTTTATTTAGCAGAAGTTATGGCTTAAATGGAAGCTTTGACTCTAGGGCAAAGCCTGTTGGTTGGGTGGCTTTAGTCTCTATTGTGTTCACAGTTGGATTAGACTGTTTTAGTTGTGTTCTCATAAATACGAATTAGCTTTTCTGTGTTTGCCACTAACGGATTCTGGAAAGGTGGTTATAGGTTATTTTTGCATTTAGAAAATTTCAGTTTGGGTGATATTTTCAGAAACAACAACAACAAAAAAGATATTTGCATTGTTTTATTTTCAATAGAAATGTAATTTAAGATGAGAAAGTTGTCCAGAACTTTTGCAAAAGAAAATAATCATGGATACATGGAACACTTTCTGTACACTCCTTACCGTTTCAGAGAAATGAAATTTCATTCATGTTTGGCATATCATATGCTCAATCCCATAGAGTTCAAAGCCTTGTTTTACACTTCAGCACTGGGAATCGGGATTTCCCAACACAATGCGGTCATGAAAAATGAATTAGCACTGACGCAGAGCTCGCGACCTCCTTGGCGCCAAGGGGCTACGTTTAGCCAATTTCCTGCAAGGATATAGTTCAAGGAAAGTTTCTCACCGATGCCTAGTGTAGTTTATATGATCACATTTACTTTTTCTTTTAACTTTCATAGGAATTACTTTTTTTAAAAAAATCAGTTTTAGTAGTTACTTGAAAACCATTCCCCTGTTGAAAATAAGATTTAATTTCACTGCCTCTGTATATGCTCTGTTTGACTGTTAAGTCCCACGTTTTGTTATTTCAGCAGACTTCAAAAGTGTAATAAATAAATTTCCACTGGGTTGGCACTTCCTTTTTGCTTCCTGATGTAGGGATTGATTGTTCTTTGCAAGTCTCTCGGGATTTTATGAGCTTTCTCAGAATGACTGACTTGAGCACAGATTCAACCACCATAATTTTCAGAAACTGTTCACACAGAAAAGCCAATAGAGGCCATTTTTAGAACAATAGCAACTGCTGCATATTGTATGAGATCAAATGCCTTCTCAGGTGTAACAGGAGATACAAACAATGATGGAATTGACTCAAAATATTGTTAGTCATGGGATTAAAGTGTTAGTAAGAAAAGTTCTATAAAAAACGATTCTTAGAATAGGGATTTGTCACAAGGTGTCTTCTTATATTTCCATGAAAATACTAATGTGGTCACTCTAGGCTACAACTTGGAAGTTTAGCAAGTACTGTGGAGAAGAAACCATATTAAAACTATGTACTGAAACCAGCTCTGGGTAGGAACGTAACAAAATTTTAGACCAAGAGATTTTTAAAACTTACTTTGAGAAAAGATGTTCAAGGATGATCAGTACTGTGGGGAAAATAAAAAAAGGAGGAAGAAATAGGAAAATAGAATGAAAACTGTAAGTGAACATAATGCAGCAATACTAAGATGTTTTATGTATAAATAAAACTGTTGTGGATCTTTAAAAAGCTCATGCATTCCACACAAGATTCTTTCTGATGGAAAGTGAAGGGCTAACTGAAAAAATAGAGGTTTTTATGTGAGTTTTGCTGAGATTTATTTGCAAAACAGAACCTTCCACCTTGGAGGAGCCCTAGGTAGAAACAGAAATGGGACAAATACTTTCCTTACTCTGGAGGGTTTTTTTTCGCTTAGCTTAGATATCAAGTTAGTATTGAACATTAAATTTGAAGTTGTCACGCTAGTCACTGAAACACCGGTGATTAGGTATTAGAAACTGTTCCCTTTGGCTTTTGGACCAAGGAAGGCCTCTTAAGTGAGGGATGTGTTTTGAGTTTTCTTTACAGACATCAACTCTAACCATAAAATATACTGTGTGGTGCTGTGTGGTTTTAGCAGATGTAGCCCCAGTAGGCTCATTTCCATAAAACATTCACTGAGATGCAAGGAGTTTAGGATACTACCAGTTACTAAAATGAGTGATTTGATTAAATTTACTAGAAAGGGAAGCGACAAAGTAGCCTAGTATTTTTTTCCCTGGGTATCTGTCTTCACACAGTTCACTTGCCTGGCATTCACATCTTCTTCCTGCCCTAGATCACTGTATTTGTTAGAAATACTATAAATAATGAGATACAAGTTGCACTTAGAAAGCTCTCTACTCAAGCAAGCTCTCTACTCAAGCACTGCAGTTACTTTTCATAAACTCTTAGACAAAGAGTCTGTGGGCCCTGGGAACTGATCTAATCCAACCTGCTCAAAGTATGAGTGATTTCAGGTTGCCCAGTTCCATGTCTAGCTGAGTATTGAAATCCTGTATGAACAGAGATTTTACCTAGTCAGAAGGTTTTCCTTGCTGTGACTTGTGATGGTTGTATCTTGTCCTCTCCATGGACCTGCAAGAAGAGTCTGACTGTGTTTCTCCTCTTCACAATCCATCTGCTAGTGTGAGAGAGTGGTTGGACACTCACCCCTTCCCCGTTAGCCTTCTTCAAGGAGAATAAGTTCAGCTCCCTAGGCCTTTCCTTCTCTGCTTTGTGTACTGCCACCATCTCCCTGGCCTGCCACTTGACAGCCCTCTAGTTTGTCTAGGTGGTTGTTGAACTGCAGAATCCAGAACTGGGCACATGTCAAATATGTTCCTGCAGGTGCTGACCAGAAGGAAGCAATCTCCTCTCTTTTCCTTCTGGAAAATTCCTGCTTCATTGCTGCACAGACACTTTTCTGGATCATGTTCAACTTGTTGCCCACCTGGACCTTCAGCTCCTTTTGTACAATGCTGCTTTTTACAGTGTGTTTTCAGGGTGTAGTGTTGCATGGCCTTATTCCAGCCAAGGTGGGAAGATTTGGGTATGTGAGCCACATTAATGTGTTGCATTTGAAACATTAAGATGTAGGCTTCCTTTGCTCAAACATTAAAAAAAAGCTGTTGGCACAACCATTCACTTGGGAATAGGTGGTTACTTGACTGCTGTGCAAATGTTACACTAATGAACAGAGTACAACATCACGTAATTTTCCTATGTAACTACCCCAGGAAAAAAAACACTGAAGGCTTTGATCCAAAGCAATAATGTTTCCTGTTTTCAGGCACCAGTTGCAGTTTTACCATGTTGTGTGGAAAGACATCTGGAATTATATATCCTGTATAAGCAATCATGATGCAAGTTTGTACTTGGGAAGTAAATGAACTCAGAAATATTTGTACAGGCTGCCATTTGCTGAAAAGAATGAAAACTACCTATTAATTTGTCAGTGTATCTATGTCCTATATAATCAAGATAATCAGTCTCACTTAAACGGGACTTTTGTGCCCAGTGGCATAACTTTCAGTCCTCAGATGTATTCTGCGACTAGTACCTAAAATGGAATTGGGAAGGTAGAAGTACACTCAGCAGAGCACTTTTTCTCATCCATTATTTAGCAGCTTTCTGTTAAGAGAACAGAACTGAGACTCTGCTGCTCAGTAATTAAAGTGGGCACAGCTCTATGTAGAGCAGTACAAAGATTCGTATTTGCATTATCCCAGATTTCCAAAGAGAAGAAGAGTTTGATTAGAGGAGATGTAAATATCAGTCCTGCAATGTACCCATCTGAAGTTCTGAATTTCTGAGCTCAATTTTGAGACTCTGCTGCTTGATTAGGAGAGAAACTGGGATGCTACATTCAGGCCTTCTTCATGACAGCTATTACAGAAGTAAACACTGGCTGTCGTATCATCATGAGGCAAGCAGCACCCAGTCTCAGTTTTGGAAGCAGGGAGATTATCTTCCACAGGGAATCAGATGATGACTGAAGAGATTATGGTGGGACATAAATCACCGTATAATGAGTGTGTATGAAAAATTAGGAGGTGAAGCTAGAAGGTGAGAGAAACTTCTACATAAAATTAGCTTCCAGTAATGCTACATAGAATATACTTTCTTCCCAACAGCAAAACATATAATTCTCTTACTGGTTATATAATAGTAGGCAAATAAATATGTCTTATAGTATCTACTTGGGAGGAGATTGTGCATCACAGGAAAAGAGGGAAACAATTGAAAAGGTTTGGGAATTGCTGCAATATCAGAGCAAGACTGATAATTTCCAAGACCTAGTATAGGGCCCCGTTCTTTGCTCAGGGGAAAGCCTTGTCATCTCTAACGTAAGGGCGTTATTATATTTGGAGATACTTTCTATTCCTGGTAATCTGATTATTTTTGTTTCTATCTGTAATTGTATTTTATCTAACAAAATAGGAAGCGCTCGAACAGTTTTCCCTCTGAATTCTCCTAATTTTGAAAGTCAGATCTCTGGCTTTTTACCCTAGCTATACTTATACATATATATGTACACCCCACTTACCTATTTATATACATTTATACATACATCTTACTATATCTATAGAAATATATACAAGTTGCCTTGGTTATCTAAATATGTATCTGGTCTCTTCTATGGTTGTCTAAATGTACCTGTAGGAATTTATCAGGGTGTTTTTCAAGATACTTAGTAAACCTGCTATGTTCCATATGGAATATTAATTTTCCTTTTATTTTGTTTAAACTGTAAGTAAGAACATAAAGCTCAGCATACTTTTTTTGAGGCCACTTAAAATGATATATCTTTTTAGCCATAGATTAGGAGAGAAATTAAGCATTTTTTCATTTGACTTGGGTGGTTTGTACCTGAAATTCTGCCTACAAACCATTTTCCATTTAAAGCATGTCAGAATCGAAGACCGACTTATGTGTGCAGATTCACTGAAATCATTGATTTCAACCAAAAGCAGGGGAGAGGAAAAAACTCAAACTCAGAAAAAACAGCTTCCTGAGCTACAGTTCTGGCACACTCATGAGAGAGGGGAAAAATGTTTTTATTACTGATCTGTGGACAGACAACTGTTCCCCTTGCTCAAGAATTGCCCCATGATGTGGATTTGTCTGGATACAGGTACCTTCTCTCAGCCTGTTGGGACTGTGTAGGAATCTAGGCAGGCATTTGAGTGTGGCATTGAAAGCAAACTATCTGAAAGGTTTTGTAATCAAGGAAGAACTTTGCTTCTTAGTAAGGTGTGTAGGGATGTGGGGCTTTGAGGTTCCTTATGGAAAGATGCATGAACCCAACTGGGCCAGAGGGGACGAGACATTTGCTCTTACGAAGGCACTAGTGCTCCTTGCAGAAAGAGTAGCTGTGGGAAAGGAACAGAAATGGGTCAGAAAAGCTGGTGAGAGGCTGTATGGTTAATGCTGGAGGCGATCAGGCTATATATGTTGTGTCTAATATCTGATGTATAGCAAGACTATCTGTCCCAGTGGTATTGGATAGCAGATCTTAATACCAGGCCATGCAGTACTTCAAGCACTTTTAATTCCTGCCAAAGATTGCAGTGAAATAGAGGATATGTCTTATTTCTGTCTTGCCATGGGAATTACTCTACTGTTTATAGACTGTTTAGAGAACAGATCAGCCTAATCCTGATCAGAAAAGGCTTATGCAAGAGCAAAAAGATACTTCTATTGTTTTTATTTTTCAATGTGTCTGTCAATTTCTTTTTTGTTTCTTTTCACTTATTGAAAATATATCAAATATTGTAATAGCACTGGAACCATGATTTTATTGAGTAATATGCAAACCTTGCAGTGTTTTGTGATTGATTTGCAGTTAAGCATCTCTAGAGAGTAAGTTTAACATTGTTTTTCTATGTTTTATTTTGGTATGAGAGGGAGATTGGATGTCTGTTAAGAATGCATAATATTTGGCATAGTCTAACTGTAACCCGGGATTTATTAGAATTCTAACTAAAAAAAATATAATTAACTTTTACACTATTTAAGTGCATTAAGGGCGTATTTGATTTTCTCATACACAGTGTATCTCAGTTGCTGGAAGGATCCATCTGAATAATTTTGCTTATGAAAATGCTTTCTACTTAAGCAGATGACAATTTAGTTTGGGGGCTGTTTTTGTTGGTATAAAGACAAAATCTGATGTATACAGTACAATTAAAAAGTAAGCAAAATGTAACATTCTCAAAGGGGAAAAACATACTTCCAGGGATATAGAGGGAAGATGGATTACCTCTCATCAATTCCAGAATATTGTTTTAGACTTTGGAATACAATTACTTTTTTCTTCATTTCAGCTAGAATAAATTTAGACACGTGAGTGCTAAATTTTGATGCAGTATGGGTGTTTGAAGCTAGACAAGTGGAATGAGTTATCTGATTATTGCCGTGATGGCTTTTTACTGCAAGATAGTATCAAATTAAACAGCTTTCTCATTTAGCAGATACCTTAATTAGAAACAATGCAGTAAAGCTTAAAATAGATTTATGGGCCACATGTAGATCTCTGGTATCTTACACAAAGTCAGGTTAAGCATTTTTGAAGCCCAGTAAGTGAATTGCTAGCTTCTGTGACTCCATCTCTTGCCTGTTCCTTGAGAATCCTGTAATGGTTTTTTGGTAGTAAAAGTGTATGAGAGGTAAAAAGCTGAACATGTATTTTCAACCTTTTTCTCACATCTGGAGAAACAAGTTAAATATTCATTACTTCAAAACATCCCACCAGAATGACTGTTGTGAATGATACGGTAATGTTGATAAACACAGGGAATTTGAGTACATTTCCTTCTTTCACATCAAGCACCACGATAACATGTGCTCTTGGCTTGTACAGGTGTGTATCAATCCTTATGAAAGTTATGTTAAGAAACCTTCTGCTGTAGCTTTAGCAGTAGATACAGTGCTCACTGTGCAAACTGGCCAAAACATCCACAAACAAGCTGTACCGTACCACTGAGATTTGCACAGAGGGCAGTTATAAGTAGGACTCATGGGCAGGTATCACAATCAGCCAAAGATGAGTCTGCATTACTGTCCTGATGGCAAACATGGGCTCAGCCTGAGTTTTACTATGATGAATGCTCGACAGCCTCTTCACGTGTATAAATAACACAGTATTTTGCCTTTCAGATCTCTGATTTTCCTGGATGGTTTGAAGGAAAAAAAAAATAATCACGCTTTTATTAATGACATGAGTGATTACTACTTAAACTACTCGAGTTAGAGATTCTTTTTTTTTTCAAAATGCTTTTCTTTCCTGACTCCTCTCAGTGGTTAGACTTGACTCAACATGAAGGTGATAGCTTAAGAAATGGAAATTTATTGTTTTCAATTAAATAATCCTATCAACAGCATCATAAAACAAGAAATGCTCTAAAAGAATCAAAGGCACACCAAGCAAGGCTGAACAAGGCAGCTGGAAACATAACTTTAAATGAGTTCTGACTGTGTCAATTCACTCTACAACTTAGTGTAACCATAGCAAAAATACAAAAAGAGGTGGAGGGATCTTTGTACATTGTAGAACAATTGCGACTCACAACAGAAGGTCTTTCTCAGTCAAAGAAAACAAAACATGTCAAGTGCTAGATAAGAGAAGCATACCAAAAGTGAGACATGGGAATTAGTCACATGAACTAGATGAAGACAATTTATTCTCGTACTTGTCAAGTCTCCAGAACTACAAAGCAAGAGCAAGCGATAACATCCAGGACAGTTTAGTCCCTTCTCTAACATCTGTTGGTGTGTTACAAGAACATGATGGTCAAATAGCACTGGAATCCAGGTCTTTCATTTTAACATCAACAACAGTAGTTTAGAATACTATATTCTCCCTTTCTGACATGAATTTTCTTTAACCCATTTCATACAAGGTAGAACAATTCAAACAGAAGGGAGCAAAAGCCCCTCTTCCAGGTGTTCTGGGCATAAAGATAATTAGTAATTATTGAATATCTACCAGATTTTACTTCACAAGGTAAATAGAAATGTTGTTGGTCTATGTATCCTGATGGAGTTTGGGCATAGAGTTATGCTGCACTATAGGCATTGCAGAGGAACTGTCCTTGGAAACTTGTCTTCTCTGAATCAGGGGAAAACGAATGATCAACCACAATTTTGTCTAAATCAGTTTTAGAACCTTGTATAAAGCACTTCTGCCATCAGTGGTGGAGATTGTACTGAATGCACGTGATCATAATTAGTACTTCATTAGTGGTGGGACTTTTTTTTCTATTTTTTTTTTTTCCGGTCCTTTGCCATGAGCCATGTGTTGAGGCTTTGCAGTGTTGCTCACTCTCTTGGACATCTAACAAGAATTCTAGTAGATGACTGTCTCTTCATTTTGTGTAAAAACAGTAACAAAAGTTACAGATGATGTCTTCTCATGTGGGGTTCTTACAGCTGTAGTTGCCTATTTGGTACATGTAAAGAATTTTCAGGTGACATGTTCATGAGTAGACATAGCTCTTCCCTCCTTGAGCGATGTTGGAACAACCTGTAAGGAACAAGAGAGCTTGATGACATTTACCAGACCTTGCTACGCTGAAGACTGTTCTCAGTCTTACAGTGATGCCATTAAAATGAGTAACAACATTTAAATCAGAAGAATCAGTGATGTCAGCAACAAGCTGACATACGTAATGAGTTTGATTTGCCTTTAGCCAACCCCTTCTTGATGTTTTCCTGACAGGCCAAGAGGAGTATTTATTTATTTAATCATTTATTTATTTTTGCTTTCCTGAGTGTTGATTTTTCTTCCTAGGAATTTGAGAAGCCAGCTGTCTAATAGAGATGATCAAAGCTCTAATGATCTATTAGAGATGATTGCTAAGCTGAAGCAGTGAAAGAAGCTGCCCTACCTAAGTCACAGTAGCCGTCAGGATCTCAGCCGCACTGGTGGTTCCAGTCGCATCCCCAACTTGAAACTCCTCAGGGAGAGTATGTTGGTTTAGGAACCTGCACCCACAGGGCTCTGCAGGATGCCAGCCAGTGACAGAGTGAATAACTGAACTGCAAAAGGTAAAGTTCTATTAACCTGCTGGTTGCTTATGGGCTTTTTGGCATTTCTTTGTTACTAAAATAAAAACAGTGGTTTCAGAGGTATTTTTCAGAATTAGCTACAGTTAGAGAACATACAATATACTTCCTGGATGTTTCAAAGAACAATCACAAGTAAGTAATAAAGGAAAATGCTAACTGGCAGATTTTCAATAGCAGAAGACTTGTGATTCAAGATTTGTAAAATCTGGGTGCATGTTAACATTAATCCAGTATAAATATAATGTGTTATTAATGTCCTGAAGGAAGAGATGAACTTTTAACTCTTTGATTCTCTAAAACATAACCTATTACTGAGTATGAATCTTTCAAAAGTATATAATAGCAATTTTTATTATATATTAAAACATTGGTGCACTGTCCTTGTAAATAAACATATGAAAGTCCTGTCAGTTTTATAGTTGTCCCACAGATGACATTAATAGGTACTAAATATACATTTAGAAATCACTCATTTTTAGGGAAGTATCTTTGATAAATACTTAATGTCTACATAAAGCATTTTTTTTCATAGTTTGGAAATGAAAGTAAATGTCAGTACTGCATCTTCCTCTGAAGGATATAACTGACTTGATTTAGCCTCAGAAAAATACAGCAGTGTTTGCTTTTTTTTAAAGTTTACTTTAATGTTACATTAGTTTAATCCCAGATAAACTTCCAGTGGTGTGTCTGCTCATATTTTTAGATGTTTTAGTTGGTTTTTCTTCCTGAAACCAATGCAAGTCCAAGGCATTTTAGTTCTTCAGTATCAGATTGTTTGCTGCATTTAAAAATAAGTATCTCTTAAAGTGGTTTGTTAAAAACTGGAGCAACTGAAAGCAATATAGAATCTACTTTGATGTTAACCCATGGACTATGCTGAGCCTAAAGTATTCTATGATGGGGTAGTTCTGTGCCTCCAAACCACTGGACAGGGTGCAGGCTCATGAAAAGCACATGCATCTTATGAAGGGAAATACTGTCTGTTCTTAAAAATGGCATAATCCTTCTGGGGGGGATTCTGTGACTACACTTCCATCTGTCTTCAGAGCGATAAAAATCATAGAAGTGATTGTACATAGTACATTGGTGCTAAGGAAAAGCACATACTTCAGGCTTTTTGAGGTCTGTTTAAAAAGTCTCCTCACCTGCCCTTGAGCCCCAGCTTTTCTTTGCAGTGTGAATGAAACATCAACACAGATGCTATTAGAAGGCCAGATTAAATTACAAAATGCAGCGATACGCATCGCTGAGAACTGTACAAGTACCGTATCAGACTGCATCTGGAACTAAAGCTTGTCTTTTTTACAGGGAGGATGATATCATCAATTGCCTTTTTGTTTCAACTATAATTTGCTAGGGTGATTTCTGCATCTGTTGTTTTTATTTGAAAGTTTGCTTTGGGAGGCTCTCAACTGAAATATTTGTTTGTTATTATTTGTTTGGGCAGATGGGATTTGCACACTTGGATGGTGACGTTTCAGACTTATTTTTAACATCTGTTCTTTCTTATATGTATCACTAGGCAACTACAACAAGATTCAGTCCCATCTTGGTATGCTTATTTAAAGTAGAGAGAGCAAATGGTCTTAATGGGAATAGAGGGGAAAGCAATGGCACTTTTAGTGAGAGATTAGATATAAAAAGGAAAAGGAAGGGTAAGAGTTAACAGTGATATGTGGGAAAGGCTGAAAGGGAAATACAGCTGTTCTTATAGGGAGACTGAGATATGGTCCAGAAATCTAGGAGAAAGAATTTAAGCTGGGAAAGGGGGCAAAGGGGAAGAGGTCAATGACCACACGCACCTGATTATAAATGCAGAGAATGGAAAAAGTTTGCTGAAACTCAGTTGAAAGCTCAGTGTCTCTCAGGAATGGACACAGTACCCAGGAAAAATACCTGACTCGATTTTTTTTTCATGACAGTGTTTTGCTGACAAGAAAAAGAAACATATGGTAACATACAATTTTCAGAAATCTCCCTAGTGGTTTCCCAACAAGTAGCAATGATTATACAAGAGACCAAAGCATTGTGTTTTAAGTTTTGGGGTTTGTTTTTCTGGAATGTGCTATGTTTTGTAATTCAGTACATTCTCAAGCTGGCATTAGGTCCCCTGATTCCTAGCTTCAGACTGTAGATAAAATATACATTTTTATAATAACAGCTTGCTGAAATTTTAGAAACTGCTATTGTAAAATTGGTGACCTCTTAATGCTTGCTACTGTTAGATTTCATTACAAGAGAACAGAGGAAATGAGGACAGTGTGTTACTCTGTAAAATTGGCTCAGTCTATCCAGAGCTTTTAAGAACTCTAATGTAATCTGGAGTTTTAAACCTGCACTAAATGGGTGTAATTTCATTACTCCTTATTACCCTTTCACATTTATTACATTAAAAAAACCCAACAAACTATACCTGGTCCATTTGATTTTAGTGCTTCATCACTCAATCAGAAGGTTGTTCTGTGTTCTTTCCCAGAAGTTTTATCTGAAATGAGGAAGGAAAAGAAAAGGAGAACAAACAGAAGCTATTAAATAAGCTATGAACTATTATTTTGATTTATCCAAGAAAATAAATATCCTCCAATATTAAAAATTATTACTGTATCATTGACAAAATTACAGAAGTTCTGAAAATTGTGAGCTGATAACCTTTAAACTTTTCTATTCGAGGGCAACCAAACAAGATACAATTATATAATAGTTAATTTTTAATGAATTAATATTTAAAGAATATAGTTTTCAATTATCTAATATTTAAAATAGTATATTTTATTCCCAAGGCTAATCTGTTGATGAGTTTACTTCCATTATCCCATTCCTAGCGTCTGGCATAGATGCAACAGCTAGTTGTACTTCCAGAAAATGAGAGAGAAATGTATGTTAAAATTCAAAGGTATCCAAAATTGTCACTGAGATCTGAAGACTGAAAATGAGAATATTGAAAACAATCCTGACACAGAACCTTTCACGTTGATACGTACATACGCAAGATTTCATGCTGGTCTTTCAAACAGCAGTAAGAGAATTGATTACTATCTTGTTCAATAGGAATTAAACAAACGTTTGTCAGGGAGCTAACACCATGTAGGTACTAGCACTACTGTAGGTAGTACATCCTTCTGTTAATACAGGTAGAAAGGAGCCACTCTGCACAATTTATTGTCTCCATATAGTACAATCCTGAAAGAGTACAGACTCTGTAGTAAATTCCTGATGAAATGCAAGCGTTAGTCTGTTTGCTATTAAATGTGATTTACTGCAGTTAGGTTCTCTCCCACCCACCTCCCCACTCCATTGGTGTTTTTTTTGTAGAAGGTACAAGACTTTTACACAAATAATATAAACTTTTAATCCAGTTAGTGCAGAATAACTTGTTTAAAGAATTAGCAGCTGTATTTGTAGGTCACCTTTTCACCTGTATAGTCTCCCTTTTATATATTCTAAGAATATGGAATTGAGATTTGAAATTAAGATGAAAATTGCAAGGAGATTATAATCAAATAACAAACTGAAAATGGCATAAATCTATCAGCTACATTATATAATAGGAAATGAAGACCTGCTACACAGATTATGGCACTACTCTTTCTCCACAGATAAACATTTGCTTAAATATAGATGACTTCCAGTGTTCAGTGTGTTCTTGTGTATAATGCATTTTTTTAAAGAGCTATTTTCATGTGAAGCACAATTGCAGAACTTCATTATCAGAAAATGCTATCAACTGCATGCATATCTTATTCTACTCATCTGCATAGCTTTGAGAAGGGTTGGCCAGTCATCTGCGCAGAAATAAACCTTTAGAGATAACTTTTAGAAATAAGGTCTTTGCTTTCCTTAAATCTTAGTTTTACTTAGTGTTTTACATAATTTATGTCCAGAAGTCTCCATACTTGGAAATCTAGGACACTGAAGAAAATGCATTTGAGAAAGTCAACTGATGTTCACAATAAAGTTGGAGCTTCCTGTTCAGTGCTCTTATTTTCAAACTCCCTACCTTGATGGATTTTGTGATTTTGGAGTGTAGCATGTCCAACAGAAATCCAAACAGCTGCTAACAAGAATGGCTTTATTAGCTCAGTTTCATGAACTATTTTCAAATAGTCAGACATGTAAATTGAACATTGCTCTGTTTAGTATTTTATTTGCACAGTACTGTAACACATGCTTTTGTAATCTACATAGAATTACTTGTTGCAATGCAGGTCGGCTCTGTCTTCACTTGTGCCCTCCTTTTTAACCACAAGTTACATATTTTATCTAGTGGATAGTGGCTGGCTTAGCTTCTAGTCCTGGTTTCAGATTTGGTTTGTACTTTCCCCACTGCCTCTCTTCTGTATTAGCTTTGATAGAAGTTAAAAAGCTTATTTTGGGAGCTTCACCTATAGTTTAGGTTTTTTAAGTCTTCATTAAAGTGTGCTCTTTAATTTCTTTGATTTCTTAAGATATTCTATGCTTCCTTTGAGGAGCGCACATGTAGAAGTAGATGCTTGGATCTACTGAATGAAGTTTTGACTATTAACCTCTTGTTATTAGATTGACACTGCCAGTTTAGACACTGCTGTTTTGCAATAACTACTACTCCAACCGATGGGAATTTGTTGTTATACTAGCATTAAGTTATATTTCAATGTAAAATGGTGTTTTGCAGTTCTACCTGCATTTGATTGCTGAGGCAATATAGTAAAATAAAGACGTTCCTCAGTCTTGTATGCCTAAACTTCATCCTATTATCCTGTTTGGGTAAGAAACAGCTGGCGTCTTAGGAAGAACACCGGGCACACTACATGCATAGGAGCAAAGTGTGAGCTCTCTAACTGCCCCTCATCACCCTGCTTCCTTGATAGACTGCCTCAGCCCATGGAGAGATTAAAAGTAGCTTTTGTTCAGTTTTAGGAACAGAAGAATCTAGAAAAGCAATACCACACTCCTACACCCCCTGCAACCCCCACCATTCATTAATAACTATATTCTTTAATAACAATGCTATTTCATTAATAACTCTCTTAAGAACAGCTGCTTAGGACCAGCCCTTCAGACTAATGCCATCTAAAATTTTGCATATCTGCCCACTACTGTTACAAAAATCTTGCTTTGCAGCTTTGCTTGTTCCACTTCTGCATCCAATGAAATTCCTGTAATTTAACAACATCCTTCCAACTTCTGAAATATTCCAAGTAGATTGCTCTATGCACATTGCTCTCCCCATGCAAGTTAAAAATCTTACCTCCTCTTGGAGTTGCAGATGTTCAATTTTGCATTCTCTTTAATAAAGAGAACTCTTGGCAGCTTTTTAGTGTAGAGAGTATGTCAATGCATACCAGACTGCTGGAAGTCCTTTCAAGTCCCCCTTGGAATATATACTGTATTTTTTTTTCCTTCAAAGTATTTTTGCACATGCATACATTGTCAATCAAGATATCTGATCAACTACGTGAAAGAGTAAAGTGCATCAAAGAAGTCTGAATTATTTAGTTGTAAACTTGACAATATAGCCTGTAATACTAAATAAGAAACATGGCTTGTATCTCCACTTCAATGCTAATATCCTTCAATAGACATTATTTTACAGTATTCTTTAGGAATGCTAACCAGAAACAAAATAAAAGGCAAACATATTAGAATGTGAATAGCTGCTGCTGTCCTTTATATGTAGTCCTTATCCTTGGGCAATGTACACAATTGCCAATGTTTTAATTAGCTATTAATGGCATTTGCTTTGCTAATTTCAGTCTAGAGATCGAAATATCCTTAGGTCATGAAAGAGCAAGTATAACTCTCTCTGTTTTAGATGACACACACAAAAAATGTATGAGAAAATGTCTGAAGCTTTTCTTTCATAAAAATACCAGTTTTAACCGCCTTTAACCCCCTTTTACCAACTCCAGCAATAAAGCTGAACTCTTACTTCCCTACTATAGGCAGAAGATTAAACATTCTCACCATCATATAATACAATTTCCATTTTATTTTAAACATACTTTGCATGATATAAAAATATTGATCACAGTGAGCTTTAACAATTGTTACTGCTATAAACAGAAATGCTGCACAATGGTTTTAGTGGAAATAAATTATATAGTCATTATCTCTTTAAAAAAAAAAAAAAATCACAAGAAGGAGAACCTAGGCTGTTTGGTCATTGGCAGAAAATAAGTCCTTATCAAGTTCTTTACAAAATTAGAGCCAGTTATTTTCTACATTTGCTTTCCACATCTTGAGAAAAGCCCAACGCGTCCGTCTCTGAAAGCCCCACAGGGTCTCTGGTGAACATTTAATTCCACATATTAGCAAAGTTTCTGTTGATCTTTTGTTCTAATGGAAAAATGTACACCAAAATAGCTAGTAGTGCTCTCTTCACTAATTCACAAGTGGTCTTTTCCAATATGTGGGTACACAGCGGCACACTTCTTCACTAAAATAAAATCCAGCATCACAGCGTTTCGTTCGAACCGTACATGGCGGTCTGTAACAACTAAAGACATGGAAAAAGAGGACATTAATATAACATGATCCATTTATATCAACCTGCTTATCATGTTCTTACAGCTACTTTGAATTGGACTATTCTTTGCAAAAAACAATGAAAGGGTAATAAATGCTATTGAAGAGAAATTACTGCAACAGACACTCGTGAATATTTTAACATCTGGCCTGGTGTAGTTGCGTTGTAAGCCGAAGTTGTAATTTCTTTCTAATTGAACTTTGAAAGTACAGTAATAATGTTCTCCACTTAAATTGCCTTGTTATGCATGCTGCCAGCTTGAGGTGGCAAACCAGAATCAGCTGATGATCAAATTTACCATCGTCTTACTCAGGACTGTGTGTCTCTACTGCGAGAAGACTGAGAAAGATTTGTCTATGGATGTTAGACTGTGACTGTAATCTTGAAAATGAGAACAAATATCCTTCGAGCTGCAAACTCCTACAGCCACTCTCTGAGGCCAGATATCCGTGTATCTACGCTTCACGTGGCACCTATCTATGCAATAGATCAGAGTTTGCATGCTTATGATAAATCTTAAAAGAAAAGGAACAGAAATAGTCTCTATTTGATTAAAATATGCGTATCAGAAATAGAACTTTAAGTCACAAATCACATCTACCTAAAATATGGCAGAAATTTTCTTCACACATTCCTTGACTGAAAAATAGAAGTTATACAAAGATAGTATCTGTGGTTGTCCCTGAACTCTTCCTTTTCCTATTTTATTTTTCTATTAAAACAAGAACTTGACCTAAAATAACCTTACAATAACAATGCTAAATACTTTCTGGTATATAATGAAGACAAAGTACAAGTCTGGGTTGGGTTTTTTTCAGACGCTGGCAATGAGTCAATAGACAAAAGTATATGTTTCAAATTTCAACACAGCTATACTTAAAACTTGTATTTAAATAATGTGTGCCTGTTTGTGAAGCACTGATATTATGACCTATTACTATAATTCATACTTACTTCAGTTCAAAGACAGTACAGTACACTATATTATGGCAATGTCACTGTCCTTTTCTCTTGGCAATTCTTGTTTCAGGCTTGTGGCTACTCTTATTATTGTTACAGATAAGTTAATATGTTGTGTGCTTGTTTTGGATACCAAGTTAGTACTTTGCAATAATCTGTTTATGATAGGAGGTCTGGATTACAGTTACATTAATTCGAGCCAGCTAGTTCAACCAATGAACCTGGCTATGAGGAAAACAATAAGGAATGAGGAAGACCGCAAACATGACATTTATTAACTAGTCACATCTTGCTCTGTGTTTTCAGTGTCATTAATTGTAGATTATCTCACCACTGTGTTCTCTGTAATTAAGGGAGTAACATTATTTTGTGCCACAATATAGGAATTTGAGATCAGTGCAACAGCTCATGGAAGGAAATCTCTGAATGCTGTACTGATCTTTTGCCCAGTAAAGTTTGGAAACAGTGGTAAGAGGCAACAAAAATCACTTGAGCAAGCAAGTGAACTTTACTGTCTTGCATGTGTTTGTGAAAAGATCTAATACTCTGGGCAAATGGGCAACCAGCAGTAGGTTTGTTCAGGAATAAGGTACCCCACAGGCATGCAATGGATGAAGCACTGACCTCCCTGGTCGTCGTCCATGTCTGCTACTAAAGTTAGACTAGTTCATGTACTGAATGACCACAGAATGGAAGTAAGATAAAGAAACGGAAAAACAAAGCCAAACTCTTCTTCCCACCTATGACCTTACATAAAATGAAAAGCAGTCATGTAATCATTAAATATTAAGAGTTCATTTGTGCCTCCTAGTGAACTGTGAACTTCAGCTTAACCTACAGTTGATGCTATAAAGCATCTCTCCCATGCGAGTTTGTGTCCAGCAGCAGTCAAGGTCGGGTTACTCAGTCTTACCCTCACCTGAGGCATTTCAACAGCGAAAGCAAGCCCCTCTCCTCCTCTAAAATACTTTGTGCCTACTTATCTGGCCCAGCCAAAACCAACCAAAAGAAATACTTAGGTGATAGCACAGGGTGACTAGCAGCAAAGTCATTGTAACTATATAACTGTGGCTTCCTTAGGAAACTCTGCTGAACAATAGACCAGGTATTTCAAAAGATTTGGGTGGAGTGCTTTCACATGACAGATGCTGGTTTCGAGGACAATCTGAGCGTGTTGGAGCTAAGACAGTCAATGTTTGTAATGCTGGATCCGTCAGTGCCACCTTTCTCTTTAGGGTCAGTAATTGTGCTGTGGTGTGATTCTGACATTTCTTTTCAAATATCCAACTCTTTTGGTTGTGAATGTTCTTTTAAAATATACATGGCTTCTATGTATAGAG
This sequence comes from Laterallus jamaicensis coturniculus, assembly GCA_022605575.1. Lineage (NCBI taxonomy): Eukaryota > Metazoa > Chordata > Aves > Gruiformes > Rallidae > Laterallus > Laterallus jamaicensis. The sequence goes on along the minus strand of JAKCOX010000005.1, from coordinate 16,376,876 downwards.
CTGCTGGAAGTACACAATAGAGTAGCGTTACAGCTTTTTAATATGCTATGAAGCTCCCTTAATCAGGATGGTTTCTTTTCCTCTGCAAACATAAAACTGATACAAAAACTGAAAGATGGAGAAGAGATTATTTTTTTATGTTACTAACAGCTCTTCTATTCTGCTCAAAAAGGCCAAACATAGGTAATGTCAGTTACTATTAAGCTTTTTGCCTAATTTAGAGTCTTTAACACAGATCCCATTCCTAATATTAGACATTTTTTCATTATTTAAGATGAACTGATATATATAAAAAAAAATATAACTGGCAACAGATTCATGCCAACTAATAACATGTTATATTAAAAAATACATGAGAATCAAGTTAACACTGATATTTAAATGTCCCAATTTGCTATTTTCCAGTGCCTGAACACTGATAGAATTGTTATTTATCACAACTGTAACAGAAATAATTCACTTAAATTAATGTGATCTTTCTGCTCTGAATGGCATCGTTTTTGTTTTAACAAATTCACTTTACAGGAAAACTTTCCTTACCTGTATATAAAAATGTGAATGAGTTTAGACTGCTACCATTATGGGTATAACAGCCGTGGAGGGAAAAGCTCCTGTGATATATAAAAAAATTGCAGAGTTTTCTTCCTGACCAAAATCCATTTAAAAATGTGAATGTGGGCAGTCTGTTTTATGGTTTTATGTATCTTTTCATATTCTTCATAGAACTCATCCAGAGCTACAAGACTTTTAGTGTACTCATAAATCTTTAGCATCAGTTGAGTGAAATGAAGGCTATGCAAAAATTTAGTAAGTGAAAATGAATTAGAGTATATCCAGAACTAACCCCTGAAAACTAATTAGGTTTGAGTTATCCAAATCGTAATATTTGGTTCTGAGGAAAATCAGAGTGGGATTTTACATAGCATTAAAAAAAAAGAGCTTGAACTTGCAGCTTATTAACATCAAAAGAAAAAAAATAACCCCATGAAGTATAAGTAAGAATACAAGAAACTAAACATGCTTTAAAATACTTATTCTGCCTAGTAGTTTCCTCTTAGAGATTATAAAAATTCATATAAGAGGTTGCAGACAATTGAATTGAAGAGAGGTTACAATTTACTTAAGGCTACAAGGCAATTCAGCAAGACAGCTATTGACACAATCCAAAATTTTACACCTCAAACACAATGAAAGGGCTAGTTTTTACCTGCATGTCTGGTGATGGAACCTTTTTCCTTTTAAGAAGCATTTATTGGGAGATTCTATACATTCACAGACGCATTTTGCAGGATTTAGCGGCTGATGTTTAGGACAGGTCTTTTTACATACACACTGGCACCTTTCTTCATCAAATTCCTTATTAGGCCCACAGGATGCAGGGAGAAGTTTGTTTTTGCACATGCATTGACATGATGATCTGTCTAATTCTTTGTGAGGTCCACAGCTTGAGGGCCGCACACCTCCTTTGCAGACACACTGACAGGTTTCTTCATCCAGCTCTTTGTTTGGTCCACAAATATGGAATCCTTCAGATGTGTCTAGAAACATAGCAGAGAAGTTGCACAATTATTGGTGTTTTGTCCCTACCCATCACATATTTTTAAGTAAACTCGTACCTTTTAAGGTGTTTTAAGAATAAACAAATACAAGCAACCACCAGTAATAGTATCAATAATGATCGAACTATTTATTTTTCATGTTTTAATTTCTCCTTTAGGTAAATCAGAGCATGAAACTACAATTAATCACTTAAGTAAAAGTGTTTACCAGAATCTCCAAGGTGAGAAGAGAAACCAAAATCATGCTGTGCCAAACATCTGCAAACTTGATTATTCCAGATATGATTTTTTGGACATGTCTTGTTTGCCACATGACACCTGTGGAATGAAATGCACAGTTTATTTACAAGCATAAGAACTGCGGGGGGTGGGGAGGGTGGGGAAGAGAGATAATTGATCTTAGGTGTAAATTGCTTTTGTTTCCCTCCATTCAAAACCCTTTTCAAGAGTTTTGACCCGTTCATAATCTTATTTTTAATTACTAACAGATTTGATAGAAGTTAGTTAAGATTCTCTGACTACAGGAATTGTCAACATTTCTTGAAGACACATTCTCACACCTTAAGTTTTATCGCTAACTTCTAGAAACTGGTATTTTTACTTTCCTAATGTAGCTTGGAAACAGATCTAACTCTTGAATATAAGCCTCATATATAGAAAATAGACCAGCGTATAAAATACTTGTGTGCCAAATACTATATAGGTGGTACTAGGCATGATTTCTACACTGATTTTTGCAGCCCAAAAATGTTTTCACACATATAGACATAAAAAGACAGCTAGTAATAGCTTCTGAATGAATGCTTTAGACAGAACTCTCATTATTCTAAACCAAAATTAAACTATCAGATTCCTTTCCCCTTTATGTGAAAGTTCTGTGACACTAACTGCCTCCCTCCCATCAGGCAATCAAATCCAGGACAGCTTGCTTGAGTATGAAGATTTGGACTTCAGTGGTGGTGCCTCTTCACTTTAAACATGAAACACAATAAACCACTTAGCAGTTTAATGCCATTACTTGCTAGAGTTTTGCAGTCAAGGTAGGGGTACCAGTGGAAGTAAAAAATTCTAACAGCAATCAGTCTCTTTAAAGAATGACTGAAAGTCACAGTTAGAGTATTTCTGGATTATTTGTTCTTCCTTGCTTGCAAGTGCTTTACCTCCATAGGTGACATTATAACTTTTAACAAGCCATACCTAACTTCATGCACTCATATTGTGCCATTTCTTCATTGTTTCTGTAGTATTTCTAAAATCCTCATCTGTTAAGACAGCACACACTTTACACATTTTATGCACTTTCCATTCCCCTGAGCACCATTACTCATGCATTCAAAAATGCAGGTGCTAGGATGTTCTTCCATGATCATCACTCAAGTATACCACTCCCTCCACTGCACTAAATGACTCTCAAATGACTGATGTAGTTTAACATCACCCTACATCACCTCATGTTTCATCAATCTGGTGTTTCCTGATTTAACTCCCCTAACAATCTCACTTCTGTTCCCTCAGTTGGCACGATGTTCTTCTGCCTGCCTCCTGGTTCTGCTTGAGGAATGGTACAGACAATTTACAGACATATTCTGTTAAAAAAACCCTATCCCAAACAACTCACACCTGGAGCAGAGGCATTTACCTACAGATGGAAGGCAGGGTGACAGTGTGAAGAAAACACTAAGTGCCCTTGAGCCCATGAGAAGACTATGTTTGTTGATACAAAACCAGAGCTACCACACAACTTGAAGATAAAGATACATTTTTTAACATCAAGGTTAGACACACCAAGCAAAAGGAACTGGAACTGCTTGCTTCTGAACTGTGTTCTGCTCACTGGTATAGAAAACGATGCTGGGGGGAGGTAGTGGTAGTGTTATGGCTGAAACTTTAAAATGACTTATTGTAACATTGTAAGGAAGGACAAGAAGGCTAGAAAAAAGAGACAAAAACACTTTGCAAAAACCCCACATCTACGATACGTTCATCGGCTCTGCAAGCACCTATATACAAACCATGGGGAAAAAAGGTAGTTATAGACACCTGGATCTGAATTATGTATATTGAAGGCTTCTCTCCAAACTGCTAAGGGTCTCAAATAGAGTGATTATTTTCTTACTCAGCTGCACATCTTAATGACATTCTATATAAATAGAGTACAACTGAAGACACCATTAGTCAAAGAGGTATTCTCAAACACTGGTTAACATGAACTGACATGCCTCAACTTTGCAAGCACATGAAGATAACTATTACTTTTTAGGAGAAATAAAAGGAAAAAAAAAGGGGAGAATAGGTGAAGACCTAGACCTTAATTTTCAGGATAAAGTTGTGCAGAAATTATATTGTATATAACACACACACCCCGGCCCCCAAAAATCAATTATTTGTATTCATCTTATCTGTCATTTCTCCCCTTTTTAACATATGCCTATGCATCACAGAGTAATCCAGCCTTGAATTCTTAATAGATCCTAAGGGTTGCTACCAGAGATTGTACTCCTAGGCTTTTCAGTCATCTAACAAGAAAGTCACTACAATATTTCTGTAATGAGCATGCACATGCAGATCTGCCACTGTGACAAGAAAACACATTCCCAAATTTTGACTTTAGAATGGGTTTGTTAACATTCAAGCCAATAAATAAAAACCTTGAGGAAAAACAAGAACTTAAAAAGAAATTGAGAACTTTATTGGAAATTAAAAAAACCCCTAACCTGTGGGATTCTGAAAGCCTGCAGGAACATGCAAATATCTTTCATTTCTAGATTCTAGAAGCACTCTGCTTGGGATTTTGGTTTGTTTGGTTTGTTTTTTCCTATTTTCTTCCAAAAAGCTATAGATTTTCAACTTTAAAACAGTACTTAAATGCAGGAAAAGCCTGTATATATTCTGATCTAGTACTAACTCTGTCCTACATTTGTTGAAGAATGATTCCTTGACTCTGAGGTCTTGTATCTGTATACTTACTTCCCTCTAACTACAGGTAGATGCTTCCTCGCTAGAATTAACTCTTTAAGTGGTAATTACAGCTGTTTTTAATCTGGCAGCACCGAGAAGCTGCCAACAGGCAGCATAATTTGACTTACCAACTCTTTGGGCTTGATTTTTTTCTAATCTGTTAATTGTGCAATTACAGTATTAATAGATTTCATAATTTTTTAATCTACTGTTTATGATTAAATGTTTTGATGAACAAATTCAATAATTTGAATTGAAACAGAATATAATCGGTGCTCAGGTGCAACATGTCAGAACACATCCAGGCTTCAACTGAATGAAAACACCAAGAAAACTACCTAGCTTACACCTCTGGGCATTTTGCATTGTTCATTCACCTTATTAACAATGCCTACAATTAATTCCAGGCCAGTTCCTAGTCACTGGTTCTTCTATAAAGCAACTGTTAGTCTGTTACATATTTTTTGCCTATTAAATACTGATACATCCTGAAATCAGCACACAGTCCTCTAAACGAAAGGAAGTCCTTCAAGTGCTTTAATAACACCTGCTGTGACAGATTTCTTCTGTGACTATTTTTATTCAAAAATAAAAATCACCAAACAAGTCAACAGGCTACTTCTGTGGACTATTAATTAACCTTACTTCCTCTTCACATTCTATTTTCACTTCTGGCATACAAAGGTGTCAAAGAAGATTTGTAGTCAAAGATTCCCTAAAAAAACAGGCTTATAAAAAAAACTCCACAAAGGAAAATACAGTTTGGGAGCTAAATGTTGTCAACTCCTTATTTGAAAAATAACGGGGTTTTTTATAGCTTTTATGATTATTTATTTTTTAAGTTAATTTTATAGATTATTCCTTTAAGCCTCAATTTTAGTTCTTTCCATGAAACCAAACCCACAAATAACATTATTCTTCACTTTTAAATTATCTGGTCCCAGCTTATCCACTGCATAAAAACATATTGTGCTAATTACTTTAGTAACGCTCTCTCCATATTAGCTCCTCTGCAAAATGTATTCTGTTACTACTAACATATTTAAGTTCACCTATCTTAATTTTGAAAGCTTCCAGCAATATTTTAAATCTAATTATATAGGCTCACTCATAATGTGAATTGAACAACAAGTCTCATACTCACTGGGTTTGTGTAGCTGGCAAGGAACGTCGTATGATAGAATGAACTTGTCTATAGACATCCAACTTGGACATGCATCGGCAGGATGTGTGATTGGCAAAACTGACGGTTACAGGTTTGGGGCCATGAGAGAGGGGCACTGTGATCTCAAACAGCTATAAAAGGGAAAGCAAAGAACTTTGTTTTGTAGATCAGCAACAGTACGACTACTAATAATATAAGGATGTGCAAAAAAAAAACCTGTAAAGAATTTCAGTTACATTTTTGTTCTCCACCATCATTCAGGGGCATAGTGAGTTGTACAGCAAAATAATCATTACATCCAAAATAAATAAACCAGCATTTTTAGTGTTAAACCCTGTTACGTGCCTGTTCCCTTACTATAGCATTTAAATTGCTGTTCTAACTCTTATCTTCTGTTAAAAGAGAAAAATGTACAAGAACTCATTTTGGCAGCCTTTAAAAAAATTAAATGTAACATTTGGAAGGTGCTTCATAAAGCTGGAAAACTAAACTAATTCAAAAAGGGGGTGAGCTACGACAACGCATCAGTTGCACAATTACAAAAGGTTGTGTAAAACAGCAATATGTTGGACTTAGATCAAAACGGGTTTGGATGAACAAGTTTTGAACTGCAGCATACTGTATTTTGACTTTACAGCGCTTGTATCAATGCAAATAATAGAGTTACTGTAATGGAATGCACCTTGAACTATTAATTTTCCCAGGATATTAAGAAATATCACTATTAATAATAATGTATATGAATCAATAAAATCCCAATTTTAGCATGAAACATACTCCAACTGGTGAAAGACAACAACTTCAGCAATACCTTGTGAAAAATTTGAACAGGTGATAACAGATAAACACAGACACTGATTCCAGTGTTCAACTCAGGGCATGTACTGTATCAAAATAAGAAGGTTTCACTGCCAGACTCACATCTCAATGGTCTCCTGAACAGATAGGACAAAGTCGTAAAGACTTTTTTGTTGTGTAGTATTTTTAACAGGGTAACAAGTGCATTGTCGCCTTTTAGGTGTTTAGTCACTTTTCCAAATACATTTAAGAATATTTTTATATCTTCTGTGTACTTTGCTACCTTTAAAACCACAGTCATTGGTTATCCCAGCCTCAGTGAATGAGACTGTAAAAACCAGACTTTAATTTGTATCTGATATCTGCTTGGAATGCTTTTTTATCACCAATAACTTCATAGTATGTCATATAGGCAGCACACAAATGTAATGAAAATACTGGCAATTTTAAATGCTTCAAAATACGAAGCACATCTGCAGGACATCCTTGCACTGAAGTACAGATGCAGGCCTGGCTGCTGACGAGCGTGCAGGGGCAGCAGCATGGGATGTATTCACCAGGTACCCTTAAGCTAAAAGGGCACCTGTGCAGCCAAAGCTCCAAGTACCGATATACCCAAACTACACAACATAAGACTAAATTTTATAAAGCATCGTGCACCCTGATAGATATCACAAATTTTACAAAACAAATGCTGATACCATTTTGTGACCAGATCTTTAAAACCAGTGCCTCCATAATAGAACTGAAATGGTGAGAGTACTGTGTTTGCATCGTGGGCTGTTACAGGATTACAACACTGGTATTTATGCCATGGAGATGAGCACAGCCCTTGTACTAGTTTTAAACATGTTCCCCCCTCCCCATTAGAATTTAAAAATACAAACTGATACAAGTTTACTTCTGTACAAGGAAAATCAAAATATTTTTCTGCATGTTTCAAATACTGATACAAGTGACCTAGCCATCTAGGCAGTTATGAATGAAAAGTTTCATGAGAAGAGTTTCTCTGATGAGAGAAGCCAAAGCACGTTAACCTTTGGATTCTTGCTAGAGGTGCAAAATAAGCAACAATTCTTCAAATTTTGGCCTTGACTCATTAAGGGCACAAGTACATGACTAATTTAAACTTTGGTACCAACAAAATGAATGCCTAATTATCACCAGACGTACCTCAGGGGTTTCACTAGGTTCAACACAGATTTTCTAATCAACTTTTTATTAGACTCGTAATCCATTTGGCTTCCAAACCAATACTGTCTCCTTTAACCATTATAAAATTTCCTTTAAATTAATCACCAAAGGCATTCTTACCAAGATGCCTCATCCAAAAAGAGCAATAATCATAACACAGAGCTATCATTTTCATATCAAAGCTTCATGTACTTATCCATTTCTTTGAAGGACGCAGTAGGTTTTGTTGTAACACACAAACTTACTAAACTTAGAGAGGAGGAAGGAGGTACTGTAGATAGACAGAAAAGACAGGAAAAAAAAACACATTTATGAAAAGCAGCTTTCATTTCTGCATACAATACGTATTTGAAAAAAAACCAAGCAGAGTTCTTTGGGTATCTTTTTAAAATACTGATCATTAATGAGGTGACAAAACTAAGCTATGCAAGACTTGCACCTTTTTTTAAACAAGTTATGCTTTCAGAAGGACAGCACAGCAGTTGAGACCTGGAAATCTGGACAGCTAACAATCTACAGGTGCAAAAGCCTTTACTACATTAAAGACCTTGTAAGCAAATGGATTCTTAAACAGCATATATTAATTGAGGTGCAGAACAAAAAGTATGGATTTAATTACAATATTACATGTGTAAATAGAATCTTGTTTTCTCTCCTCTCCTATGACAGTTTGAGCTTGCTTCTCTGAAGCAAAAACTCACTATAGGCAGAACTAAAACAACTTAGAAACCAAAGATGTGATTCTTTACATGGACCAAACTGCAGCTGACTCCAGGCTGCTGGAGATGGCAGTGTAGGACTATGGCTACTATTTCAAATCTCCTAAAACAGGTCCCTATCAGCCCAACTGTCCTGTTCGGCCTCAGAAGTGCAGAGAGATTTCACTAAAACAGCTGAGACATGCCTATTGTGAGCAGAAATTATGGTGAACTTGAATTATCTTAATCCACATTTATCTTTCCACTTAAACTGTGAAAGGTATTGGTTTAGAGGTGAATATTGCTGACAATTCCCATTGATGCTTCAGTGGTGCAGTGCACAAAAAGCCCAGTTAAACAATGTAAAAGTAGACTAGCTTCCCTGGCTTCAGTGAATTACCTTCAATTTCTTCAACTGAATTATCTGAATTGCAACGTATGTTACATCACCCAATAGTAGCTACTATTTAGACATAAAGTCAAAAAACACTAAGCCAACTCTTTATTTAACAGATTGCATTTGGTATTACATTTCTAGCCCTGACTTTTGGAATGTGCTTAGGATGAAAAACGAAGTAGCATTTTAAAAAAATATCTATTTTAATTAATGGAAATGATGAAAGGGAAATCCGGAGGTTGGAATGATTAATTAGTTCTTCCTATGCTTTTGTGTGCCATGTTATTAGCATACTATAATTCTATACTAGGGCTAGAAATGATATTTCAAAGAGAAACACACCATAACATCTGTTTATGAGGCTGGTTCTTCTTTCTTTTCTAACAGCGCTGGTTGTGGGTGCACATTGCCCATATGGGTATCTCTTTTTGGAGATCAGATGGCTTATATTTGTGCCATATCTCCAAAAAGAGTACATTAAACAGCAAATTAAAATATGTTAAATTAGTATTCCTAGAGTTAGAGGCAAATACTCAAAAGTTAAAAGAAAAAAATTAGACTAAACTTGCTATGCTGTCCTACACATTTGTGCTACCAACACTGAACTGTCAGGAAACCAGTGGAAAACCACCACAGAAGCAGATTGTGATAACACATTACATGTAACAAACAAACAAAGCCCAAACCCCACACATAATCATCAAGCACTGTCCTAACCTCTTCCACAAAAGCTCATACCGTAAATATAAGTTGGCAACATACTGTTAGTATCAATCAATTTCACACATCCTAATGAAACCTCCAGATAACCAAAGAACAGCTGAAATCCATGCACAGCTAATGCATTTCATAAGAATGTAACACATGCCATTCAGCCAGTCTGAGGCTGATCATCATGGAAAGACAGATGGCAGGTCTTCTTCCACTCCCACTCACCATATCTAATACTTCAAGGTACTGCGTTCAGCCCTTGTTTCCTGAGATCTTCACCCAATATGATGATTCACCATACCAACCTCCCCTCATTTCAGCCCAATCAAAGTTCCTGCCTGCCCACAAAGCTTGATTTCTCTTCCCTCTTTTTGGGCTCCACAGCATAATTTTTAATATTTGGGCACACACACATCTTATCCCAGATGCTTTTGGATCAACCAGGTTCCTTCCTTCTCATCAAGCTAACAGAAGGGTGTATCAATGACAGGCTCTTGCTAGAACATGAGATTTAGGTACCTAGATCTGAAACCGCTTCAGATTTTTGTTCAGCTCCAAGTTATAAAGTGTTCTAGTTACAAAGAAATGCAGGTTTCCCAACAATTCCAATTCCCTCCTAGCTCTTTTTTTAGCACTTAAAAGTATACAGATTGTCTCAAATACTGCAACATACACATTCATAATACAAACAAGTACCATATCCTTCCCCTTAAATGAGGGAACTTGATTTTTTTTTTCAGATTAAAAAAAAATAATCCCAATTTTTTTGTGATGACAAAGCCATGTACACTCCTTACTCACTCTGGCCTAAGCAAAAGCAGAACCACCACTTTTGCTGAGCTTTTAAAAGGGAAAAAAACCCCCAAAAAATAAAAGCAGCACATCAAGCAGAGTCAGGCATCTGGCAGAGAAAATTTCAATCCACATTGTTAAAGAAGAGCAAAGTCAGGCTGAGAATAGCAATAGAATTTTTAACAGGGCATGCTGGATAATCTTAATGCTAGGCTGCTTAAACGAGAGTTGTTTACCACTGAACAAGATTATGCGCAACTATAAAAATAGGTTTTGCCCCTTTTTTTTAATTAAAAATTCAGAGCCTTGTAAACTACATGACTTAAATGGTTTTAGTACAGTTTCTATGGTAGTCATCGATACTACATGGCTTAAAACAAAGTTTTGGTTGCAGGACTTATATTTTTTTAAATTATTTTTTAAGGATACGTAATTTTCAGAATTCGTATTTTCTGTAGCTCCCACTGACCGACATCAGGAAGACTTCACTTCTGTCTTTCAACCTAGCCAAACTTGAACTGTTCATCTTAAAAAGCTGAAGGAAGGTAATTTTTCTTCACAGGTTCTGATAACACAATCTGTAGTAAGTTGTCGTTTAGACTTAATATTTCACTCTTGTTCCACTGCACCAGCCAAAATTAAAGAGCAGTATATCCTACAGACCTGAGCAGCACCCCCTTACGCTTGTATCTTCTGTCTTCCAGGGACAGACAGGTGGATAATTTAAGAACTTTTCAGGCTAATACGAAGGAATTAGACCACTCTTACAATCGCGCCTGCAACTAACAACATTTTTTTCCTGGACTTTCATTCTTTAAAATGCCAGGCTTTTAAAATCATTGGAAATCGGACCTAGAGCTCAGCATGATTTTAAGCTAAATCCCCACCCCCCCCCCCCCAAAAAAAAGATAAATCTACTAGCAGTCTGAGTGCTTGATTAAAAGCACTACCAGAAGTGTAAAAAGTTTATCCGTATGTTTCTCCTTGCTGATCCTTTAAAAGGCATATATTTTTGATTCATTACATTGACAGCTCCCTCTTTAGACTCTATGCCACTCCTTCCAGAAAAACTGTTGATTCCTATAGAAAGTATTTCTTTGCTTCAGCGGCTAAATCAATTAATTAAGTACTATAATCGCATATGCCAATATTCATTGTGTCAGCACTTATAAAATTATTATTAAACAATCCAAGCTTTCAGATCAGGGTGAAGGAAGCTTAACATTCTAGATACTTCTCAAATACAGGATTTATGGATGTGGGGGTTTTTTCCAGATTGACATTAACTACGTTATGCTCTTCTGATGGATTGTGATTTGTTTTGGCAATCTTCCCTTAAATCGACACTCAGTTTCCATCACTTGTGATCTCTGCGCTTCCTAAAGTGTCAGTAAGGGCAGCCAAATATAACCAGTGTAACAGAGCACAGTGTGTCTAGAGAGACTTTTAACCTAAGGATATAAAATTGGTTTCTAGACTTCAAAACTCTGGACATCCCTATATGGGAAGAATAAAAATAAATAATTTGAAAAGTGGTACCTCATCATTTATTTTACTATTTATTATAAGGCTGATGCACGATACAACAGGTAGCTTACCTGATGAAATACATTTCATATCTGTTTCACACCCTTGGGTTACTTATTCCAGTCTTTCATGTTTGAAGCACTTTTTTCAGAAATTTTAACCAAAATAAGTTTGGAAATTACACTGGTACATCCCCCACCATTAACAGCACCTACTGTATCATTACAACAATCAGTCTAGCATAGAAAAATGCAAGGGAAAAGGCCTAAATGGCAAAGTTCAAAACTGTTGAAAATTCTTGACACATGCATCTCTGAACTGTGTAAAGGACCATGTAACATCTCAAACAGGACAAACTATTTCAAGCTGTTAACTTGTTTCCTGTGAGAAAAGCTCCTCTAAATCAAATTTCAAACTGCTTGGAAAGATGTTTTCCCATGAGGGACTATTACTGTAACCATGGAACAAGATTTAGAATCTTCCTATCAAATGATCTGAAAGAAGCCAAAAAATCGTCTATCCATCCTGCCAGCCAAGAGGACACATGGAACAAGATGGCTCTGATATCTGCTCATTGTTTCCCTTCAACCTCTACGCAAGTACCTATGGGTAGGGCCTGTAAAGTACAGCTGAGGGACAGGCTGGTGCTGCACCAGGTAGCATCAATCTCTGTAACTGCTGTTGAATTACTCGTGTCATTGAATGAGAGAACAGTTGCTTAGTTTATAATAATTTAGAGGAAAAAACCCCCACCACAATTATACCACAAAACCAAAACCCAAACAACTTCCCTACGGACCTCTGTTTAGAGAAGGCACTTACAAAAGCTGGGCTATTTCAGTGTCACAGATGAAGAAGATGATCTACTACATTTCATAAATTAGCCAAGGGGCCCTTAAATGTCTTCATTTGTATCTCATCTTAATTAAAAAAACTGTCTCATATCCCAATCACAATTATATAAACACCCCCTAGGAAATATAGAAATGGGGGTCTAGGAAATATTATATTAGAAGCAAACCAGAAAACTTTATTAAAAGACAAATAGAAAAGTCAAGCTGGTAAAAAGGAAGAACACAGCCTGAACTAAACCTCTGACCTATCTCTGGACCACCAATGTGCTCCACAAGCTGATGTGGGAACATCTCACCTAGTACATTCTCCTAGCAATCAATTATTTGCTCTGCATAAAAAAAAATGTCTATGCTTAGCTGTTTTCTCTTTAATAAATTTTGATGAACACTGATATCAACTTTCTTTAGGTTTTGTTGTCTGGGACCAGTGCTAAAGCTTCCCCTCACAGTAAGGCCTCCACCTGACACGTTCATTTCCCATTAAGCATTTTTGTTATCTTACAATTTATGCACCAAAAATACAGCTACAAAACCAGTGACTTATGGAAAAACCCCAAAAGATGCCAGGTTACTAACCACGTGTTCTAATTTAATTCAGGAAATAAAAGAAAAATATAATAAAAATAGGTGCGTAGGGTACCTGAATTCCACAGAAGGGTCTTGAATCCAATACTTTTTTCTTTCCTTCCTAATTCTCATCTGATATAGGGTAAGCTGTGGTCACATAACTTTAAAAATATTTGAGATGATGACAGATGAAGAGATAAAGCTATAGCTCTCTTCTTTTATAAGGGTTTTTTAAAACTGCATTCTGTCAAGGTCCAGATAAAACTGGAAAGCAGAAGCAAGACAGAAAACTGAGAGATTAAATCGCTTGCTTTTACAGACTAGGCAAGAAAACAAAACAGCACTATTGCCTCTTTCTTCTTTCTGACAAGTTCTTTAACATATTCTCCTTTTCAGTTTCTCTTGAAGCTTTAACTACTCCTATATCACATCATCACCAATGACATCAAGAACTTAAAAAAGAAACTCAGTTCTAAACATTTCCTTCTAGGCAAAACAAAAAAAAAAGCTTCACTCAACAGCTACAAACATAAAGAAGGATAAAAAGGGATTCTTCACCCCAATCTGACATGGTGTTCAAAGACCATTAAAGGTACCATTTCTGTGTTTATAACACGAAAATTCTATTGGCATCTTTTGAGAAACTGGAATTGCAATGGCTGTTTATGTGAATAACTATGTCCTTCAACAAACTCAACACTGTAGTTTTCCTTAAACTGTTTCAGTTACATTATTCCTGTGCTGAGTGGCTGTCTAGCACCAGCTTAAATTTAGGATTGCAAAATCATGTCAGGCAGATTTGGTGAGAAACGAGGACAGAAAATGTATTTTAAAGAAATGAAGATTTTTTTTTTTTTAATTTTCCCTATTTTATGTCCCCTTTTCCGAATCCCCTTTTAAGGAGGCTCAGAACACTAAAGTTTCACAATAAAGCAATGGCATGGACTGTGATTTTAGAGCTATCTTAGAAATAGGCACTGCCTCTTCAGCTAGGAGAATCCAGTTGAAAAGGATGCAAGATTTACAGGAAAAGAGGTAAATAGCAAAAAAAAACACAACCAACAAAACAACTTGCCAAATACTGTAACATAAGCAAAAAACCCCAGCAAACATTTTGAAGCATGACTATTTTTACACAATTTTTGAGAAAAAGATTGAAAGAATATAGTTAAACGCCAATTAGGCATGTATGCCTTCCCTTTAAAAGCAGCTCACAGGCTCAACACAATCTCTGCACACTCCTGTCTGATCACTAGCTCTGAACCTGAAGAATAAAAACCTCACACAGACCTGAGGAAGATGCAGTAAAGCAAACTAAGTGGGTACATTATACTACTGTCTTTTTATACAGTGGAAGTACAGCTCCTGGAAGGCCATATTTGCAACATGTATCCTGCCTGTGTCCTAAACCAGTCTTCACTAGTAAAATTACAGGGTAGTTTTCCACAGTCCCTGCCTCAGACAGCACGCAAATAGTATATGAATGGGGAAAAAAAAAAAGACAAAAGAAAAAAAGATAGAATTAAGTTTCATGGATAATCTCAAAATTGAGAATGGGCATCATTATTCCTCCCCACACCCCCCTCCCGCACCCCCAAGAAAAGAAAGAGAAGAAAATTACTGGGGAAAAGTATGTTAAATGTTTCTTCCAGGCAGTTAAATGTTTCTTCCTCTTCAGATGTTTCCCCTATGTGTTCTGGATTGGGGGTTTTTTCCCTCCTCACAGCAGCAATAAGACTTAAAATATGCATGAACATAAATGGATTTTCAGGGAGCACTTGAACTGTAATAAGCATAAGAACTTACTGTCTTGCTGATGTAATTTGTGCTGATATTCATACACTGGAGTCCTTCACTATTGCAGCAACCTCCACATCTGTAGATGGATACACATGGGGGTTTAAAGAAGGTGTTTGTAGTTGCTCCAAACTCTTTTCCCACATCCACACACACTTCACGTGGCATGCACTGAGTTTTTCTCCATTCAGTATCAATACCTGCCAAGTTACAGGGAATTTCACGCGTTATAAAATAACTGTTTAAAACAACACTCTCCTGCAGCAAATCAGTAGGTTTTGGGGTATTTTTGGGGGTGGTGGGGGTGGGGTTGTGGTTGTTTTTAAGTTTACAGCCAGAATATGCACTGCTAGAGTCACACCCTTCATTCAGCAAAATGCACATGTCTGCATGTTAACTTCTAGCTAATCATCCCTCAAAGTGATCTCACATACTATCATGAAGCAGCAGCAAAGTTACAGCAGAGCCAAGAGAAAACCTACCAAGTTTGGGCAGATCTTAAGACACTCACAGCTAAAGCTGTACACGTCCCTCTCCTTTGCCCAGGGTAAGCCTCCCCTCGAGTGAAGCATGAAGTAGTGCTGCACATCTCCGGAACGTAATTTCACCTGGCCCAACACCCTTCTTCACTTGGACATGACATATTAAAAGCATGAAAGTTGTTGCCTACACAATGTGAAATTAATTTAAATACATGCTTATTACTCAGTTAACTACAAAAATATGATTTTAAAGCCAAAGTTTATGATTAAGCAATTATGTCCACAGTATGATTTAATCTGAAGGATGACATTCGTACCCAGATTACCCAGGCATTGTATGGCGAAGCTAAATGCAATCTTACACTAAACTGAAAGCACTTAGGCTAAAACTTTACAGGCCTTTTATTATCTCTTGGAGCCAGTTTTTGGTAGGCTACTCTGAGAAAATGGGAATCTTCCTACCTTACACTGTGCATCAAGGTACGTGATTTCCAACATCATGTAAAAAAACCACCCACCTCTGGCTATAAATCCTGCTTCCTCTGCCTGCAAGCACTTGCTTACACTGCAAGCTAGTTTTATTTTTATGCAGGCTATCTGAAACACCGAGGGGTATTGGCATATCTGTTTCAAAGCTGGATTTATTCTGGTTTCAGTATAACATCATGACAGCTGCCTTCTTGTAACGGGAAAAAGCTACACGTGGATTATCTGGCCTCCTGAAGCAGTAGCATGTAAGAGAAGAAAGCACTACCAGCCATGACGTGTCCTCTTTGCCTTCTGCTAAAACAGCCTCCAGAAAACAGGATTCCTTATACCTGAAGGCCAACACTTAACTTCTATGTACTCAGCTAAGAACGTAATCTGTATCACAAGGGATGTACCAAAACTCCCTCTGTGGAGCAATTTCGTTAGGGAAGGATGACTGTCAAAGATCTTATTTTATAGCTGTTACATCAAACCGAACTGCTGGACGTAGTTCACTGATGTCACAATATTTCTGACACAACTAACAAGCCTCTAGATTTTAATTTATCAGGGGTTAGAATGTGTTTTGTGTCCTGTACTTACTTTTCAGGATCTCTGCGTTATAGTGTGCTGCAGCAAATTTCAGGGAATCATCTGATCTTGTGTCAAAGCTGGAGTGTTCCCTGTTGTGCTGCCAACCTCCTTTCCTCAATTGACATTTGAACATTTTCCAATATTCTGGGTAAAGCACCGTCATGAGTTCATCCACACTGGACACGGACCGCAACTGCTCTTCCAGGTCTTTGCTTGCATGAGCCTGTCAAAGGAACACGCAAGATTCATTACTTTCTCTATTACACAAGGTTTGCTGGAAACTAGCCTGAAAAAAGCCTCCAACATTATAAAGTTGTGCTCAAAGGGGTCCTCGTTACAAAAACCTCTTCTGTCAGTCAGGGCCAACAATGCTATACTGACAAACACTGAAATGTTTCACTGCTGCCACTAATTCTTTACTACACTTGTAGCTCTGAACATCTGTGTGAGAAAGGAGCTATAGAATTAAGCCTACACAAGTGCAGACTGTGGATGAAAAACATAAAGGCAGGCATTTTTATTCTGGAAAGAAAAATGTTTTCATGGTAAAACTTTGAATGCTTAAGCCCCAAAATACTTAACCATAGTTCATGTTATTTAACATCACATACTATTAAAGTAATACCAAACTTATACCTATTTTCCCTTACTCCAGGAAAATCAAAACACCCAGAAATGCAAAAATGGTGAAATTAAAAAGAAGAAAGTAATTCACTGTATTTTGTACTTTTACAGGGGAAGTCTCAATAAACAAATTTTCTTGTAAAAGACTAATCCTTCAATTGGCAAGAGTCAAGTACTTTGCTACCTTTATGAACCCGAACCACACGCTCCCCCACCGCTGTTTCCCCTGGAACTCTTGAGGACTCCAGGCACTACACTCCTTGTTTCAAGAATAGCTTCAAACCCTGAAATCTTCCTTTCTTGTTTGCTGCTTTTACAGAAACTCATTGCAGTCTTATTTTCCTAAAAGACGACCACTCAGTTTTATGTTCTAATTACCGACTTATCTGGAAGATTCCTTAGATGAAACAACATATTGCATCGAAGGGCTGCCGTGATTTCCCTGCCCACCCTTCTCACCCACGAACTGCGGACTTTTCAAAGGGAAAGGCATTAAGGAGAAAAGTACTGAAGAACCTCTAGCCACCTTCTCAGCCAACGTGGCCCTTAGGTGGCAGTGTGAGACTCAAAATATAGGGGACACGTCGCACAGTGTCTAGCAGCTGGCCGCAGACACCACAGGTTATGGCAAAATAGTTGCTGCAGTCCAAGAAGCAGCAGGCTGTGAGAGTGTAAAACGTGTAACTAAAACCAGAAATAGGAAGCTATGGAAATTGAAAATTAAGACGCCTTATCAAACTCCAGCTGACAAAATAAAAAACATTTATTAAAAAATTAAAATTTCTTTCAATTTATTGATTTTGAGCATTACACGAGTATAGCAGCCAGGCCTGAACAAGCTCACCCGAACCGAACCTGCCCCTTGCCTCCCAAACCACTACATGGGGACAAACCCACACGTGGTGGCACATCACTTCTTTCCTGGGTGTCAAATATGGGAGAAATGCCCCAGGGTAAGGCAGGCAGAACTCTTGTCCATAAATACTGCCAGGCACAGGAGCCAAAGCTAGCAGAGATTTCAATGCCATTTTATATGTCCAAAATGTTACGAAGTTTAGAAAAAAGAGTTTTCACTAGAGCCTCACTAACCGCAGTGTCATGAAAACAGACTTTGTCCTGGGAGATTTCACCAACCAAGCTATCAGTCTCCAGTCAGGGCTTCATCGCCTTCCTTGCCTCCATAGGGAGGAGGGTGATCCCCGACCCCAGCCACCCAGCAGGCAGTATCTCAGGGCCTTGCCTTCAAATTCCTTGGCAACACAAAGCATTTCAGTTCCCGCCACCCCTGAGCTCCTTGCGGGATGCCACACAATTTCTCAATCAGTGGGTCACAGACAAAACCCCAAGCTGAACAACTAATTTGGTCACCGTCCGCTTGCCTTTATCTCTCTCAAGAGGGGAGAGGAGCAGAGTCTGAGAAGCCTCACCCCTGTCAGGCTGTTTCCTAAGAGCACTGCAGCACGTCCCTTGAGGAACAGGAAGCACTCACTGCACCAGCGCAGTAAATGCCAGCATCACAGATACGCACCATGTGATGGGAATTCGCGTGGCACGGGCAGTCATGACACAGGAGCAGTGTGCACATCCTGTCACAAGGCTGGATGCCAGGCCAGTACATAACAGGCACAGGAATGGAAACTAATCACCTAGGAGCTGATCCTAGACGGCACCAGCAGATTACATGGCCGATACAGAAAGAGAATCCAATCAAAGTTTCGCCAACCTTCAATGAATCCTCTCAAAGCCTGTACAGCCCACTGCAGACAAAATGCTGGCTGCCGCAGCTTCAGATATACATAATACAGGCACTGGGAGTCAAAACTACTTAGGTGATCAGAACTCTGGTTACAGAGCAGGAAAGAGGCAACATTTGTTAGAAGTAATGTGTGTTGATGGAATCTTTTGTGGTCAGGAAATGAAGTCACATTTTTCCAACTGGAGAGAAAAATTAGTGTACATTTATAAAACACGTATGAAAAAAATTCAAGCCATGAACAAATAGACAACTTCATTAGTACTTCATTAAGTTGGATATAGCACTTTGTTTCCAAATGGATTTCTTCCTGGATATTCCATGCGCCAGAGCACTCCATGAAGCATAGAGAGCATTGCCTATGACATGAAGAGCTCACTTAATACAAACAAACAGAAAATAATTTCTGGCTCAGATATATAAAATCACTTCTCTTTAAAAATGAATCATCACTACTGCATCAGAATTATCTTTTGCTTAGTTTAATAAAGCCTTTTGCTTGTAAAGCTGGCTTCAATTCAAACCTACACTGGGGAAGACCAACTTGATCACTAGAGCGCCTTTGTCTTCTACTGTCCTCCAATTCAGCAAGAAAAGGAGAAGGAAACCCATGCATGTATAACAAATACAGTATGTGTATATATAGACACATTCACGGTTATATATAAATACATGTAGTGTGCAGGAGCTGGGGGAGTGGAAGGAACCGAAAACATATGTTAATTTTTCAATATGTTTCCAGTATTACCTGATACATAGACCAATGATCTTTTCACAGTATATCCACTCTAAGTCTATGGAAGGCAGGTACTTTTGAACTATAGCAAACTACTTGCATCTGTGTCAACCTGTTTAAAGAATAATAAGGCGTTTGTGGAGTGATTTAATTTTGTACAACAGTCAAAAGTTAAAATTGACGTGAATATCAAACTAAAAGAGTGTTTTGCATACGACTGTTAAATAGCTTCTAGCTTTCTGAGAAGTGTGCAACTGCTAAACGCAAGTTACCTGTCTAAATTTTGCTCAATTTCACAGAAGTATGCTGCTTTTTTCCTTGCTTATGCAAGCCCAGATTAGTGAAATTTGGAAAGAAATACTGTTTGCAGATGCAGTTACTGTCACAAAGCTAGTTATTCCCAAATGTAATCTTAAATTTAAAGAAAAGCAACAACCAACAACAAATAAAAAGTCCCTCTAAATAATTACTCTATTGTCTGAAAGTAAATAAGAAATATTTGATAAAAGAAACTCTGCAACTTTTAGAACTAATGTAAAATTTTTCATACATTAAAACAATTGATTGTTTTTCATATGAACTGGCTGTAGTGCACACCACGTGCAATCCTGGACCAACTGCTTGATGCTCTACTGGAAACACATTCTGGAATCTACGTTATACCACAAGAAGGAAGTGGGAAACGAGTGCCATCAGTGCCTGCAGAGGAAGGAGCTTTCTCTGTCCCATGTTTTCTATTTTCTTTGTTCCTTTAAGTCAGTTAGGGGGTTGGGATTAGTACCTTTCCTTTTTAAACAGCACCACTCGCTTGGTAAGGCTTTATTGCTGCCCTCTGGTTGGCCACTCTACTGGTTTTGTCATTTTTACATACTTGTCAATGCTGTCCTGCATGATCACCTAAACATACCCAAAGCTGAATTCTGGAGAGAGATAGTGACTAAGCCTTTGGCTAATCAATCTCTCTGATAGATGATCAGCAGCTTAAAAATACAAGAATGAATGGCAAAAACAGTAAGGACAAGCTTGTTTCATTCCATGTCTTCCACACTATTGCCCAAGAAAGAGAGGAAATGACAAATAACAAAAACCAAACAAAAAAGCTTTATGACAAACACGCTCTCGCTATTATTTATTTAACTTAAAAAGCTTTTAGTCTATCAAAGAATGTTTTGCACAATGTAGCTTTCCACAAAATGGTATGTCAGGTTCTTCCTAAAATGATAGCTTACAAGGGGAGGGGTGGGATACCAAATAGGCTCTCTATCCATTAACAAAACCAGCTCTACAATAGATTTTCCACGCATTACATTGTTTGTCTTTCACATATCCCCAGTGCCTGCCTCTATTATTAATAACAAAGGTCAGAACACTTAATATTTGGCAGCATGCTTGACACATAATTGATGGTGCAATGTGCTATAATGGTACTTTATGCATCTGCTCCTATTATAGTTGTCAGCTCATCTCATTTTCAAGGATTTTGTGGACAATTCTTAATTGGAAAATGAGGTCCACAAACCCCTCCATTTTATTATGCTTACATATTCAATGACTGACTGAAATGTATTAAAGATCAAGTAGTTAGGTCAGAATGTCAAAAAACCCAGTGCGCCAGCAAATGGAAATATCGCAAAAGAGAAGAATACACAAACATTTCACTTGCACGGTGCTTTATTGCCATTTTCATGCTTTTTAGTGCTGGCTTTTTGAAAGCTGACCCCAGTCAAGAAAAGGAAATATCCTAACTAATTATCTTAGCCAAAGTTAGGAATTAAATTCAATTTTTTGTCCATCTCTACAATCACACCAGAAAGCCCTAATTTTTATTTTAGATACACCAACTCGTCACTAATAAAACTGAACAACTGTTCACAGTTGCAAACTTTTACCTTACCATTCAATATAGTAACAAAGCAGGGCCTACATAAGCGAAACAGTGATGAGGAGAATAGGGTTTAATTTCACCTTACCCTAAATAAGACCACAGCAATTAATTTTAACTAAATCAATATATCATGAGAACAGCAGAGAGATTAGACTTGGTCTCTGTTCCAAAGAGCTCATAAAGGCCATCAGACAAACCTAAGTTAAGAATGGAAGTATGAACTAAATAAAATGGTCATGCATTAAGGGATCTCCATTCTGGCATTTTAAAGGCCAAGAACACCACCAGGGATAGAAAACAAAAAAAAAGAAAAAAAAAGAAAAAAAAAGGGGGGGACATGGAGAGAAGAACATACAAAGCAGATAGAAAAGGAAAAATGAATGAGTTTGAGGAGAGATTTGAAAGAAAATTTGTTAAAACCAAAGAAAAAGACATTGCCTGAGAGGGAAACCTTAAAACTACAGAAGTTTTGCTTCTGCATTACACATCACATTTTTTCCTTTAGCCCTAAACATTTTTGGTAATAAATATGCATAAACTGTTAGATAATAATCCTTAGCTTATGTTACATAATGTGGCTCTCCTCTTGAGAGGTACAAATGTCTAAGCCGAGGTAGTGAGTTGAAATATTTCCACTTTAAGTGAAACACAATTTTTATGCAAGTCAGCATTTTTCAGGCACTATTTTAGTTAGATATTCTTAGAAAATGGTGAAAAAATATTCAGGATTATGGATTTGCACAACAGAACTTATGTTTGGTCCTTCAGTCAAACACTTAGCTGTTAACTGAGGTTCTGAAGCTTCTTGGCTGCTGCTTGTTCCTCAAGTACCTGCATTCCTGAACAGTTCTCAATGTTCCCTAATAAAATGCCAGTACTTTCATACATTCAATAGGAATTACTTATGAAAATATCCTTTTTTTGTTTTGAGTCTGATTTCTCTGGGAAGCAAAGAGAGAAATCATTCTAGTTGCTTCCTAGAGCAATTCCTTGCTCTGTTAGCTTCAGGAGCTCGTCTTAGATGATTAGTTCTCCAATGTTTCTATGAGCCTGGGCAGTTAAGTCATTGCCTAAGACGTGGTAGCTGATCCAGCTAGAGATGGTAATGTCACAGTGAGAGAAATCCATACAATCTAGACACACGTACATGTGTGCGTAGAAATGGGTACAGATTTCAATAAGCATAATTCCTGGTTGATGGAGAGGAATTTTGAGACTACCTGGACTTTTGCAAGGCATCTGACATGGTCCTCAACAACATCCTTCTCTCTAACTTGAGGAAATATTGATTTGATGGGTGGACTGTCCAGTGGATATGGAATTGGCTGCACAGTCACATCTGGGGTGGGAGGATCAATGGCTCAATGTCCAGATGGAAGAGGGGTGACAAGTTGCATCCCTCAGGAATCTGTACTGGGAGCAGCATTGTTTAATATCTTCACCAATGACATAGACTGTGGGATTGAGCACACCCTCAGCCCCTTTGCAGATGACACCAAGCTGAGTGGTGTGGTTGACATGCCAGAGGGATGGGATGTCATCCAGAAGGACCTGCACAAGATAGAGAAGCAGACCTATGCAAGTTGCATGAAATTGAACAAGGACAAGTACAAGGTCCTACACTTTGGCTGGAACAATCCTCATTATCAGTACAAACTGGGGGATGATGTGGTAAGAGAGCAACCCTGTGGAAAAGGACTTGGGGGTGATGAATGCAAAGCTAGATGTGAGCCAACAATGAGCACTGTCAGCCTGGAAGGCCCTGGGCTGCATCAAAGGAAGTGTGGCCAGCAGATCGAGAGGGGTTATTCTGACCATCTATTCTACTCTGCTCTGGTGAGACCCCACCTGGAGTACTGTGTCCAGCTCTGGAGCTCTCAACACAAGAAGGACATGGAGCTGTTGGAGCCAGTCCGGAGGAGGGCCACGAAAACGATCAGGGGGGTGGAGCACATCTCCTGTGAAGACAGGCTAAGAGTTGGGTTTCTTCAGCTTGGGGAAGAGAAAGCTCTGGAGTAACCTTATAGTAGCCTTCCAGTACCTGAAGGGGATCTACAGGAAAGCTGTGGGGTCTATTTGTAAGGGCATATAATGATAGGACAAGGGAAAATGGTTTTAAACTAGAGCAATGTAGGTTTAGATTAGATATTAGGAAGAAGCTCTTCACTATGAGGGTGGTAAGACACTGAAACAGGTTTCCCAGAGAGGTGGTGGAGGCCCCAACCCTGGAAGCATTCAAGGTCAGGCTTGATGAAGCTCTGAGCAATCTAATCTAGTAAAAGGCGTCCCCGCTTACTGCAGGAGGGTGGACTAGATGGCCTTTAAAGGTGCCTTCCAACGAAGCACATTCTGTGATTCTGAGGTTCTTAGCACCTCAACCAGACCCCGAATACCTACAATACTTTTTGAAGCAATTTCACAACTGGATTATAGTAACAAAAAAAGGTTTGTAAGCACTTCAGCCTGATCTTTAAAATTTGCATTGTGCTCCTAACTCCCTGCAGACTATTTCTAAGAACAGAGCAAGCTGTAACTGCAAAAGAAATTTTGATAATCAAGCCCATTATCAATAGACATGATTCACTATTCAGAAGCTCACATTAGATGAGCCCACAGATTGAAGGTCAAAGGCTGCACAGCAGTCATGGAAATTTGTGGGATAACGGTTTGCTGTTTAGTGCATCTGCATTCTTCACTTGGTTCAAAGGCTCATACTGCAGCTTCCAGCTAACGTTACAATTAGATTTGGAACCATCAGGATTTGGATTATTGCTGCCAGAAGGCTTATATCTGATTAAATCTTGGAGACATCAGGCAGTGCAATCTGTATCAGATGAGATTTCTGTACTATCTTCCTGGTCATCCTCAGATAGAGCAATCAGTGGCGGCTAATGCAAGGATCCCTGTGGCTAGACACATGATCAGAAGGGTAACCATTTGTGAGTAAAATCTTTTTGTAAAGTAAATATAAAGGACAATACTGTGACAATTACTGGGTTCTCAAAGTGTCTAACAGACTTCTAGAACCATTTGCTGGAAAGGAGACCACTAGCAGCACGAACGTGCCAGCCAGTGCCTTCTGCAACACCACCACTGGTGCCAATTGCGTGCGCCCCAACTGCGAGGCATCTGGGCTGATGCCACACAGCAGTTCTGTAGAATGTGACATGAAAAGGAGCACGCTGTTCTTATAAAGTGACTCTTAGCCAACACTGAAGCAGCTGAACCATGTAGTTCTGAAAACTTAAATACTTAGAAATTCAACTCCCACTGGCTGTAAGATCTTACTCTCTCAGAAAACAATAAAACACCGGTTAGGCATTTTTTTAATGGTTTGAATATTACTGTTGTGTGTTTTTTTAATGCCCTGCAAGTTTTTGTTTTCTTTCCCACAGTTAGACACATCTCATTAAAATCAGTATACAAGTATAAACTACCAGGCTTTCCTAAGAAGGCTGTTTACTTTCAGTCTCTAGTGTGCTTTCACTGGCATTATAATTACATTTATTAGCAACTGCCATTAGATTTGTCAGTAAAAGCAAACCAGTATAGAGAAAGTGTTTGAAGAAAACTCTTTACCAGGGTAACACTGCAATTACCCATCATCACTTCAGCAGAGGTGCCACAGGCTGTGAGAATTAAAACCGCTTCTCAGTATCAAGTGGAGATTCACTAAATGGAAGGGTAAAGGACAAGCCCTTTACTTTAACGTGAATGCCAGCCCGCTCTGAGAAGCTCCTCTAGCACAGTAGGTGTGCCAGGAAAAGACATCCTAGACCTTAATTAGTGAGAAGTGTTTTGGCCACATGCCAAGTGACAGGATTCAGGAAGGCACCAGGTCTAGGCTTTATGTGGTGTTTTCTATCCTGCGTGTCACCCAAACCTACAGAAAGGTTTTGCCACAAGCTGCAGTAAGAAATTGCACGATCTTAAGAATATCTCTGAGTCTTGCTGAAGACCTGGGCTAAAGCATACAGTCTGCCCTCTCTGTGATGGCAGTGTTTAGTTTTCAATGCACTGCTTTTGGTTATTCTTGATTTTTTTAAGGCCATTTATAGGACAAAAAGATTACATGAACAGATCCCCTTTCACCCTTGTTGCAGAATTATTCTCACTACTAAGTCACTTCCCACCGAGTTTTTAAAATCACTACTCGAAGCCCTGAGCAATGTAATTAATCTGTGGCCTAAATATTTAGCAACGGATCACAGAAATTTCTTGAATCAATTATACTTTTAAAGCAGTCCTTGAAATAAATAATTTCACAGGCCATGAAACAAGATCAATTGGATTTCAAAGAAAAAGCTGAACTTTATTCCTAAACAAACGCCTTCATCTAACGGGACGCGATTTCTGTATTGTTAAACAAGCCTTGCACAGTTTACAGATCTGTACAGAAATATTAATTAGAAGACCACCTACCTTGTCACATTGCCTCTTTCAACAAATATTCCAGCTATAAACACAACACGCTACTTCAAACTCAAAAAAACTAGGGCATAACAGGGTAGTTCAAGCACAGCAATTCCTATAGCAAAAATCTTTGTTTTAAACAACTTCTGTATATATAAATAAAATAAATAGAAGGCTTTTAGAAACCTGTGCATTTTATTAAACTTTAAAGTTTCTAAGCATAGGCCATTAAAGTTAGATTATTCTCTGATTATGCTATTTAGCACCCTGTTTCTTCATTTCATTTTAGACAAGTAATCAGTAAGTGTCAACACACCAGACTAACACATCACATTCTTGGTAGCCAGGGTATTAAACTGGGAGATTAATAAGCAAAACACTAGAAGAAGCTTTTACTGTTGTTATCAAAGCATTACCCAAATATTTTATGTAAAGGTTCTTTGCTAATACAGGCAAAAGGAAGAGACTGAGTTTTGTCAGCCCAGGGCAGGCACACAGGATTTGCTACTCACCACCCACTCTGAAAATCTGGATTTTAAATTTGTTCCTTCCTAAATTCCATGTGGAACTTCCTCTGGATCACCATTTGACATCTCTTACAGCAAAGTTATATAGACTTGTTTAGACACTGAGACTACAATATTTTTTTCCTTGCCCTTTGATGCTGCAGGAAAAAAAAACAGCCAGACAACGGAGAAAAGTGCTTAATCCCAAAATTCCAACTGGATTAAAACAGTACAAAGCGAAGAAGAATTATTTTCAAGCTTTTAAGTACAACATTACATGGAAAGCATTTTAAAAACAAAGGACGGTAACAAAATCCTTCACCCCCACACAAAGCCATGATATTCCATTAAGAGCAAATTAGTTAAAGGCAAGTAAATACTTCTGCTCATCGACATCTGAAAACTATGGAATAGCGTGGCATGGAAAAACACCGCTTTATTCTTCCTATGCTGGAATAGCCTGTACCAGCCGCACGCTTTCAGGTACTGCCATCGGCAGCTGAGGTACCGCTCTCTACAGACATGGTAAAACGATGTAAGGCATAACTTTGTCTTCCCAAGGAGCCAGTCCATCGGGGAAACAACCTGGTAAAACATCTCTGGAGCTGTCATGTCCCTTCTGAACTACAGGGAAGGAAAATAAAAACCAAGGGGTTTTGATCACCAAATGAGAAGTAACACTTGTGTACCACTGAAGGAGAAAGGCTACTGTACCATGTAATACCTGACAGGTATTAAGGGATTTGTCAGCAAGGCATGAAGGATGGGGAAAAGCAAAGGAATCCTTGAGAACAGCAAATCCAAGAACTAGATTGAGACCTGGTCACAATTCCCTTTCATGCACCCAAATCAGGAGAAATACACGTTGCCCATTATTTTTGGCTTAAATTATTCTGAATAGTGTATTGTACTGAAAAGTTACTTAAAGGGGGTCAGGGACCATCAGTAGTATTAAACTAGATCATGATGTATACTGACAGGACACAGAGTAATCCAGTGCTGAACACAGTTATGTTACCAGAAGACTTTTTGAAGGCTTGACTGCAGTATGAAGATTTTGCCAGAACTGATGCACAAAGTATATACCCTGAGCTATCAACTTCCACCTAACCACAAGAACATATATAATCTCCAATAGAAGCTATAACATCGTATCTTGAAATCCACGATGGCATCATTAAGTAAAACGTGGCCTTTACCACCTTGCTGAGTTGCCTGCATTATTATCCAGGCCCAGAAACTAATGAAAATGGATTTATAGGGATTATATATATTAAATAAGGCACACAGAGAGCAGAAGAAAGGAGAACAGAGGTTCTAGTTATTCAAAGCCCGTGGGACAATGCAAGGAAGATGTTTAAAATTAAGCTAAACACATGGATAAATCTTACTGTTATATAGAATTATTTTCTCATATTAAGCTTTTTATTTGCTCCTGGAATTAAACAATTACTTGGCAAAATAATGAGGAGTTTGTCATACTGCATTTTGTATCCACCTGATCACAGAGTCTCAAACAGAAGTTTAAGTAAACAAGCCCAGGTATCAGGTTTGTGAGGTGAAAATGGGAGTGAGGGTGGAAAGAGATTAGGGAGTGATGACTGATTAGTACCAGGGCAGTGCAACCTAGCATCCAGGCTCAGAGCACCCTGGAATTTTCTTCTTCAGAAGCTAAGGTACACATCGCAAGGTGCCAGATTCTAATACGAAAGGAAGAAACAAGATCAAAGCGAAGAACTCTAGACTTTCTGAATAATATAGATCTTACTGTATTGTTTCCTCAAAATATAAGGTTCCAGATGGTGTTTTTGAGATTTTTAGCAGAAGAAAGTGCTAGGTAGGGGAATTTATGCAGGAGAGAACTTCTGTGGCACTACTAGCTACCCTCAAGGAAGCACTTTTTCAGGCATATCAAACCACTTCCCAAAATGAGTCTGCAGTGATTATTATCAAGGTCAGGTTTGATGGGACTCTGAGCAACCTGATCTAGTGAAGATGTCCCTGCTCACTGCAGCAGGGTTGGACTAGATAACCTTTAAAGATCCCTTCTGACCTAACACATTCTGTGATTCTATGATTTATAAGGATTTGGATATAAAGCCATGATGGAGCCACATGCACACAAAACTGATGCGGGAGATGGACACCTTTTGCCTTTTTCCCCCAGCAGTTTACTGCCAGTGCCATGAAGTGCACACAGGGATCGCGCTCCTGGAAATTGGAATTTTGGGCATAGACATAAATACCAAGAGCATACTGTAGTGACTGAGGTTACCATTCACAGGACCAGAGCATGAAACAACTTCTGTCTGTTCCTGCACGTTTCTTTTACTGAGAGCTGCCATTTCCCCAATGCTTTGAGACAGCAGCTCTTTTCAAGCAATGTAGATTCAGATACAGGGAACACACATCTTATTAGAGTAACTGGCACTGAGAATGACATTTCTGGCATGCCAAATTAAATTTGGTTTCAAGGAAAGTGTTTAGCTTATTTTCAATTTTATTTGAACCAGGATCGCAAATGAGAATGTTTTGTTTCATACTGAAATAGTTTTTAAACAATTTGGGGAGCAATCATGAATGTAGATTTAAAAGTATGTATAGCAGATGCTGGTATATATTTTTATTAATTCACGTAGAGGTTATTTTTTATATCCCAAACAATAATCCCTCTTACTATCTTAAACATCTGAAAAGTCACCTAACTGTCACCCTATATTGGTGAATTTTACCTGTAATTGGGGCAAAACTAGATTCATATCTATTGAAGTCCTGATTTTGCTGAGAAGGAACAAAGAATCCAGAGTTTTGCCTTTCCAAAGAACTCAGATTTTAAGTGTAGCTTTCATAAGTCTCTCTGCAATTATTTACATTTGTCATTTGGATCTGTTAGAACCTTAGCTATGGAACAGCGGTGGGGTTTTTTGAGATGCCATTAAAATGACTGTGCCTTTAAACAAACGTGCCCAGATGCTCTGGGTACAGTTAATCACAGGCACAAAGGCCCAGTCAAGGTCAGGCTGCAAGTTTGTCTCTAATTGCCCAGTTATACATTCCTTGTTCACCCAAATCTTCTACTGACTTCAATGGGATTTTTGTTTAGTGGGGATTACAGGATTTCACCTCCTAGCTTAAGTATTGCATCTATACATCACTGTGTGCAGCACGTTTCAGCCCCTACGGTCACTGTAGCTTTACTACCCCTAAATATCATGTTGAGTTTTTTAAGTCTCTCACCTTTCCAAAGCTTTAAGCCTTAGTTTCCATTTGTTATACTTGACTTTCTTTTGCTCCTCCACGGTCAACACTATGAGACCTAGAAACTTAGTTACCCAGTAGCCAACATTTGTCCCGGTGCTGCTATTATTTTTCATTTCAAATGAGCTAATTTGCTTTCAAAACCTACTGACCTACCTACCGTATTAGTCACCCTGTTAAAACACAAAGACAGTATTTTTTCCTACCCCAAAGTCTTTTTCCTGAATCCTTGGTTACATTTCAGCTCCTTATTAAAGCAGTCTGGTGACTTTAAGACGATCTGACCAATGCCCATAATAGCTTTTTTTGACTTCTCTAAACATTTCTGCCTGTCAAAGCATGTTTGTACACTTAATTCTCAACTCCAAGGTTTGTTTTTTCAAGATGTTTACATCAGGTCGCCTGCTGTCCTTCCTTAGTTTACCCCACAGCATATGTTCATAAAACATTTTTTCATCATTATGCAAACAGCACAATCTAGAAAAAGTGCACGCTATCATTTTTTATCAGACCAGCTGTACGACTCAGAGGCAAGGGAGTTTCGACGCTCAGGCCTGTTGGTCTCTTCTGCATCCACGCTGAATGCATGAGGAAACCCAGACCCAGCTGACAGGACAGGTTCACTCCAGGGCCTACTTCAAACAGAGCAAACACAAAATGCCACAAGTTCATCTCCAGTGCATCCCAGCTGGTTTGGTAGCTACAAGCCTTCCTTCCATCTCCCAGAGCATTATGCTCCGCTAACACCTTTCCAGGGGGCTGAAACACACCCTTTGACTATTCAAAAAATCAAAATGCACTCAAAAAACACAAATAAAATATCCATCTGAACTGTAGAACCCTCCAAAACAACAAAAAAGGAGATGGTATATGGAGCTGGGTCAGACACACACACACCCCTCCCCATAAACTGCTATGCTACACACGCATTATCAGCCTGCTCAGGGCAGCATCAACAAGGGTCAATCCATACCCAAGCAGCCTGAGCTTGAGTTTGGTCTCTGCTGCAGTCCACAAAGACTATGTAGATACAGTCTTTGCTTCCTTAAGAAATGCCATATACATGAGATACACATGGCACAACCCTTTTCAAAGCCTAATTCAGCTCCTAATGCCTCCCACGGACTCCCAGAAACTGCCTGGCACACGGACTCCCAGGAAATTGAAACGGTTCAATGAAATTAGAAGACAACACACACGATTTACAACACAGTTACTCCTCGTGTTCCTTCAAGGTGCTACAGTTTAGTCTAACAACTTTATTGATCCTTATTGATTTTCTGTTGTTTCTCAAGGTACATACCAGATAGTTTTTTAGGAAACGGGCCTCTGCTAAACACTGCGTCCCAGGCAGGGTCTTTGTGAAAATGTAGCTACAGCTCCTTAACCAACTGTATTCTAAACTTTCTGTCCGGAAAAAAGCATTAATGCTAAAACACTTTACACATCAAGGAGTCAGCTTCTCCTACTACAACTGTTTTAAGCAAAATAGCAAAAATAATCCAACCAGAGTTGTCCAGGTAGAAAGCCGAGTTCTAACTTGTCTCACCATAGGAAAATGCTATTTGACTGTCTCATACCCTCTGAACTCCCTTATGCTTTTCATCCTCTCTCAGGTCCATACTGTCTATAAAGTTCATAGTGATATCTTCTCCACCACTATAGTATCATAGAATCATAGAATTGTCTTGGTTGGAAGGGACCATTTAGATCATCAAGTCTAACCATCACCCTAACCTGCCAACCACCACTAAACCACATCCCTCAGCACCACGTCTTAAATGCTTTGAAAAAAAAAAAAAAAGAAGAAAAGATAGGCCAGATAAGTTCTCCTATAGACTGTGTTTCTACCCAGGTCAGTGGCCTCCAGCTTGTGTTGTCTTTGGGCAACATCAAATGTCTGTTTGCCTCAGCTTTAACTCTTCATTTCTGATTTGTGAGCAACACATTACACCCCTGTGCCACAGGCTCAGAAGCTGGGAGGTCACAGACTGATGTTTTTCTTTTTCCTTCTTATGAGAGCAAAATACTCCAACACGTTAGCAAAGTCTCTTTTACGTACAGTTGTAAACTACAGCATTTTAAGAGAAAAATAATCATATACCTTTTTCTACATTTTTCCAACTAAACATATAACCTGGTATACATGCATTGCAGTGTAACTTATCATTTGAAGGAGGTTTTTGAACAGCAGATGAAAGAGGAAGGATTGGTTACATGAGAATCAGAAGTATTAACGGAAGCAGCACGCTGGGTAGGGCATATTCATCCAGTTAAAATACCACCACAGGTAGTTGCAAGCAACAGAAGATGTATCATCACTGCTCACGGTGCCTAGTTTGTCTGGTATCATGGTGCCAGGGATCAGGCTACTATTTAATAGGGTGGGTCTGCTTTCAAGGTTACATCACGTTCAATGCAGTGTGAAACAGCCACTGCCAATCGACATCCACACCAGTATTTTTCATGCTTGAAAAGCACATGCTGGTCAGGAGATTTTATCAGCCATTTACTTTAATTGCAAAAGAGCACTTGACTCCTACCGATAAATAAGGGACACAAACTCAGTGCCAAGTTTGGGTGGCTGCTTCAAGGCTCACTCAACAGGCGCTGTCAGGTCTGGACCTCATGCAGAAACAGCAATTAAAAGCACCAGCCTGACCATGGTACTCCTGTCCCCCCATGGCACATACAGCAGCAGTAGGATACACGGCTGCATGCCAGATGCAGAGATCAGCAGACACTTTACACTAGATCTTCTAATGCTGCTTCAGCATAAGGGTATTTGGTCACATAAAAACAAGGGAGGTTGGACAAGCACTGGCGGATTGTTTTGGTTCAAAGACCAAACTGCTGTAATTCAGATGAGAGATGTGTTCTGTTATTCTGTCTGTAAGCAACACAGAGCACACAAGAGGAGGGCATGAATCAGAACTGAATAATCCAGTTTCTGGAAGGTAAGTAGACCTGCCAAGTAAAAGCCCATCTTTAAAACACACTTAAACGGTATCTTTTCCATGAATTGAAATTTTTGTGTAGCTTATTCTGACTTTCTTTCAGTAAAGCCTGCACTAAGCCACAGCAGCTTGCGGTCCGCAGACAGAACAGAAAATACTTTCCCTCTTAAGTATCCAGATATATCTTTTCCATCCTTGGCTTCTTTCAGATGTTTAACAAATACTTGTCATTTAAGGACAGATCCCTGTTCTTTGCAACCACATGCAGTGGGATTCCTAAACTTAATGCCAGCATTCCCTCGGAGCATTCCTTACACAAGACAGCTGCCTAAAACTCCTCTCAGTGGCCTTTAAGATTAAGCCTGTCTCTCAGCACGGACTGTCTGTACATCAATGCTCTTTGCACCTACCAATTCTGCCCACAGACTCCAACACTGTCAAACTCAGCACCCTTCTTAGGGCTAAACACACTGGGAGGTAGTTTTGGAACACACATAGACATTCCTTACATCAACAGCAACATTTCACCATACTGTTTCCAAACTCAGCATTCAAATAGCAACTGCAGGGAATACATAGGAACTAGTTTAGCAAACTGCAAGGAATACATGGCAAAGGAAGGAATACGGGTGAGCCGTCAGCTACTGCAGCTCTGCCCAGTGGCAATACAAGAGACCACACTCACTAAAGCCCCATCTCAGTTCTCTGATACAGTCATCGTTTCTGGCAGGTAGAATTACACCTATTTATGAATATATCCAACTTGAAAACACAGAATTTCTGGAAAATAGAAACCCAAAACACCCGGTAACTGACTATACCAACATTCCTGGTAAAAGGCTTTACATCTGCTAATTAAAGGTAGACGTTACCCTTGTTAACAAAATCCTGCATCAGGAGGTGTAACATACTGCAAGGATGTGGACTTACCTTTTCATTTAAAGCCACAGCCTCAGTATATATACTTAACCCAGTCCTCAGAAGGTATGAGCTATCCTAGATAGAAACAGTGTCAGAAAGCATACACCCAGACAGAAAATACAGCACATTATTCTAAATAAATAGTTTGCTTATGATTTTTTCCAAAGAAATATTAACTAGGCAATGCAGTGTGCTGTCAAATCCAGCAACATTCTGAACGGCAGAACCAAATCTATAGGTGTGTATGTGCTCTTCCACAATTGCAGGATTATCACAGATAAATTAGTGAGTCACATTTTTACAATTTCAGATGTATTAGTGGGTCACATAGAAACTTTTTTTTGTTATGAAAAGGACAGACAATGTGTGGGAAGAGTTGAAGAACAGGGAAATAAAAATTTCATTTTAAGTATCTCCCAAATGTCGCTAGAACAGATAAATGTAGCCTAAGACCTGAACTTTGAGTGGCTGTTACGTATGACTATTCATGTACCTGACATAAAAGGACATATTTTGTAAATACAAGAAAGTATTTAGCTTCTCTGAAAAAAAGGGTGGTACAAAGACATGGATTTAGAAGTCAAACTTTCACAACATTACCAATGTTTCTAGCCTATACTAAAAATCCAGATTCTGGGATGCAGTTAAAAAAATTGCTTCTTTAAAACACACATAAGGTCACCAGATAGTGGTGGCAACAGGTTTTTAAAAAATGACATAGAAAAATAGAAAATTAATCCGATAATTGCTTCAAAGTATCATCAATACTCTAAGCATCCAGAATTCAATAGTCCAAACAGAAGCCTAGAGAATGAAGGTCTCTTCATAAACAAGTAGCTGAACTGCATATTGAAAACTGCACTCTCTAAAAGGGGACACTTTATTCTTAATGCTTATTCTTTTGAACAAGAGTTTGTAAAGTTTATTACAGGAATACATTCTTCTATTATGCATATGCTTATTTAAAAAAAAAAAAAAGAACATACAGAACATAACACAAGCTATTAACTATGTTTTCTGCACTTGAAAGACAGATGTTAACAGCAGACTGAGAAAGTCAGTATCTGGGAAATGTCATCCCACAAAGGAGTTACTTTAGCTTGAAAGACAATTTTCGCAGACAAATTCTAATTTCTCAACAAATGAAAACACAACACTGGTTCACATTTCATTTTAAAAGAAATGACAAAAAAATGGACGAGCTTCCTTTTCTGTCTCTCACATTGGTTTTCAGTGTGTGCTATGGAACTCCTCTCAATAAATCCCCATCCTTCCCCTGGATGCTCAAATTTAACATCTATTTCTTTGGAAAGTCATCCTCTTTCCTTCAACACTGGCTCAAGAGCAGTGTTTTACCTTCTTATGTCAACCCCTTCGATATCATCACAGAAATCAGACCCCCATAAGCAATACTGAAAGGGTAAATGGCAGTAGAATAATAGTCTCCTTATCAAGCTTAAATAATAAAAAAAAAGCCCCTGGAAAATGGAGAACAATAACTCAATTTTACGGCAGCATTCAAGGTTTTGA
Organism: Laterallus jamaicensis coturniculus; assembly: GCA_022605575.1. Lineage (NCBI taxonomy): Eukaryota > Metazoa > Chordata > Aves > Gruiformes > Rallidae > Laterallus > Laterallus jamaicensis. Next base: position 16,341,732 of record JAKCOX010000005.1, on the reverse strand, counting down.
CATTTTTTGACATTTCTGACATCTGCACATTCCCCACTGGAATGTGGGGAATTAACTTGATGGTTTCTAAAAATGGGACTGCATGTGTTTCTCTCTACATGCCTCCCCAGCTCCCTTACCAAATAATAGTCTGCGTAAACTAGTAACTTGAACCAAACACCTACATTGCAAGAGCTCAGTGTATTTTCATCCTATAAATATAGAGCACATTCCAATAAATTATTATTTCAGTTTAACAAAAGGATCTGCATGGAAGCAGGTTTGGGTTTAGTTTCTTTTGTTCTTGATTTATTTGCTTACTGCTGTTGACACTGGTTACTTCCTACTCCTAGAATGCCAGAATTTTTTAGGTTGCAAAGGTCCTCCAACAGCCAACCTCCAAAGACAAAAAATGTACAGCCTCTCTGAGAAACTCATTCCAATGCTTAATTATCCCCAGAGATAACATAGATAACTTTTCCCTCTCTGACATACTTTTTGGCTGTCTCCTGTTTCACCATCAGCCTGCACTGCGGGTAGGGCACAGTATCTACTCACATTCAGCTTACCATCTACCAGGACACCCAAGTCTTTTTCTGTAGAGCTGGTCCCCAACTAGCCAGGCCCAGCCTCTACCACTGCAAGGAGCTCTCCCATCCCAGGTTAGAGAGTTCACATTTATCTTTACTGAATTTCATCAGGTTCCTAGCAGTCCATTTCCCCAGTGTACCTAGGCACCTCTGAACACCAGTCCTGCCCTGAAGCCTATCAGCTAGGTACCTCCACACCTCCAGTCATCCATGAGGGTGCACTGTCATAACAAAATAGGACAGATCACAGAAGTCCGTGAGAAGTTACTTATAACTGGCCTCCAAATGGAGCATGAACCATTAACTACACTCTGAAACACAGTCTTCCAACCAACCAGACTGTAACAACCAATTTGAATATAAAGATACTGTGGGAGACAGTTAAAAGCCTTGTTGAAGTCAAGGTAGATGAAATTGATTTCTCTGCCCTCATTCACAGATCTAGCAGTTTCATCATAGATGGTGATCAAATTAGTTATGCAAAACCTCCCCACGGCACAACCATGCTGCCTCCAAAAGGATCCCATTTACCAGTTTCCTGAATAAACCAAAGTCTAGGATGGGTACTGTGCCACTTCCTCACCTCAGGATATTGAACTCCAGTAATTCTTCCCTAAGAAAAAAGGTGCCAGAGTTGCTTAAATATGGTTTTGTCCCCTTTCTCATACTGACCAAATGATCTGCAACACTGGCCCACCACCATGTCACCATAACAGCCCCACCTCTGATCCTAATCCACAAGCAACCTGCCCACTCACACTGCTTCTTCATGTAAAGGGAAGCTGCCATCCCTTTGTTCCCTGCCTCTCTTCTCATATCCACCCATCACAGTTGTTCCAGTGATGCCTTAGTGATGTGTCTGCATGTAGAGCTCTGACTCTTCCTGATAGATCCTAAGTCGCGAGCATCTCTGTGCAGGCAATTCTTCCTTGACAGCCTATAAACCCAAAGATTTATGTTTCGCTTTGGAGTTCTTCCTCAGATTTGACCATCTGCTGGTAGTGCTTTTCTGTCTGTCATCCAAATTTTGGAATCTTTTCTCCCAACAATTTTTTTCCTTCTCCTTAAAATCTGGTTTTATCCCTCTCCATTCCAGTAAGAAAACATTAATTTAAAAGTGTGTACAGACAATCTGACAAAGCAGCAGTTTGCCTGTCAGCTATCACAATTTCAAATTAGCATTGCTAATTCTGGGAAAGCTGTACTTCGATAAATTAAAATGATGAAAAAGCTGTAAAGTCTAAGCATTAGCCTGTTCAGTCAGAAACACATATGCCAAAAAAAGTGAAAATAACATCCTGGCTTGACAGAACAGCCATATTTAGGTACAGCTACCCTGCACTAGCACTCCAACGACCTCATTTAAAAGTTACCCTAGTGATACCTACAGATTGCAGTACTGAGATTGCCCAAGTTCATTGTTTCGCCTGTGATCACTCTGTACGGGGACACAGAACCCCTAGCTCAGAGGTGCTGTTGGCTCTCTCAAGGGACAAGAGGCCTTGCAGCATTTAGAGAGATTGGAGCATTGGGTAATGAGTAATGGGATGAATTCTAAAGAAAAGGAAGAAGAAGAAAATCTTCAGTCATAGGCTTGCCAAGATGGCAAAGACGACCTTTAACATTGCCAGAAGAGACAATCTTTCTTTCTCACTCCTACCAGTTTGATGCAATCAAAGACTAGAGACTGGACAAAGGATCGTAAGAGAACACCTGAAGTGCAATACAAAGGATTTCCAACCAGTATATCAGCTTCACCAGGGGCCCAACATAAATGCCTCCCCCCAGGCCTACATAGCATGGTAATAAAGAGGAGTTGGAGACATGCTCATACATGCTGGGCTATGATCTCACTGTCATCATGGTGAGAGTTGGAGTTGTTCAGCCTGGAGAAGGATCTGGGGAGACCTTATTACAGCCTTTCAGTACCCAATGAGACCTACATAAAAGATGGAGGGGGACTGTTTACAAGGGTGCATAGAGATAGGAGAAGGGATAACTGCCTTTAACTGGAGGAGAAGGACAAATTTAGATTAAATATAAGGAAGAAATTCTGCCCTGTGAGGGTAGTGAGGCACTGGCACAGGTTGCCCAGAGAAGTTGTGGCTGTCCCCTCCCTGGCAGTCTTCAAGGCCAGGGTGGATGGGGCTCTGGACAATCTGGTCTAGTGGAGGGTGTCCCTGCACACGGCAGGGGGTTTTTAACTCAATGATCATTGAGGTATCTTCCAACACAACCCATCCTATGAGTCTATGATTAAGTTCAGATGCTAGATTCCACACCTAAAATGGAGCATCACAAGTCACAAACATTCACTGGGAGTTGAGTGGCTGAGGAGTAGCTCTGCAGAACCAGAGGCTCAGCCAGTGAAGAGAGGCGATTATCCTGCTGTATTCAACTCTGGTGTGGACTAAGCTTGAGTACCACATACAGTGCTGGGACCCATAATTTAAGGACGTGAAAGGCCCTGAATGTGGCCAGAGGAGGGTAACTAAGCTGGTGACACGGCTGGAAGGCACGTCCTGTGAGGAGCAGCTAAGGACTTTGGGTTTCTCTAGTTTGGAGAGAAGGAGGCTGAGGGGTGACCTCATGGGTCTCTACAGTTTCCTGAGAAGGGGGCGTGGAGAGGGAGGTGCCAAGCTCTTCTTCCTGGTACCCAGTGACAGGACACTTGGGAATGGTTCAAAGCTGCACCAAGGAATGTTCAGACTGGACATGAGGAAACATTTCTTTACCAAGAAGGTGGTCAGACATTGGAACAGGTTTCCTGGAAAGCTGATGGGTGTGCCAAGCCCGTCAGTGTTTAAGAGACATTTGGACAATGCCCTTAACACCATGCTTTATCTTACAGTCAGTCTTGAAGTGGTCAGGCAAATAGGACTAGATGGCCCTTGTAGATCACTTCAATTAAAATATTCTATTCTAGCATCTGGAAGTGACCAACGTTATCCCTCTGAAGCCACAGTACATGCTGAAAAGCAAGTATAAAACCATGATACAGTGAAAAGTTTCTCAGCAAAGGGACTGTGCTGCACCACCACAGAACAGCAGAAAGGGCAGATGCTTTAACTCTTCAAAAGAGGCACAGAATGGCTTGCAACACTTACACTACCATGGTTCAGAGCTTAGATATATACAATATAAAGCAACAGAGTTGAAAACACATCCTAAGCCTAAACGGAGGCAGGGCCTCAGTTCTGCTGGCACTATTGCCCAGCAAAACACACAAACACTGAGCTCAGTGATGATCACCAGCCCCACATCTTGAACTACAATTCCACTTCCTTGGTCAAGCCTTGAGAAAAGCTTTAGATAGCAATGAGAGTATCATTGCAGGATCCTGTTTATAAAAAAGTGTAAGCTGCTTCTCTTCCAGCAAGTCAACAGATCGATGGTAACTTAATACTTGCTTAGTGAGTGGAGGTCACTAAAAAACCAAAATGCTATTGACCCCTACAGTTAGCTCAGAGAATCTGAGAGGAGGAAGAGACACACTTCAATGTACTGAAAAAACCAACCCCGAAATAACCCCAAAACCAAACCAAACAAACCAAAATAACCCCCCAAAATACCAAACCAATGTTAGTACTAAGCACTAAACTGAAAAACATATCAAACAACTGCCGTTGGTGGGTTATTTTTATACTATTATAAAAACTGCAGATCATTGATGGCACCTGGTAAATAAAATACTCTCAGTCCAAAATTCCAATAGCAAAGCCACTGTCATCCAGTCTTAAAACAGATCACATTTTTTCTCCCAATTAATGAAGAAGGTAATCCCCAAGGTTAAAGTAAAGCAATAGACACATCCCTGGGTTGGAGAAGAGATTAGACACTTTTTAAAATTAACTTTTGAACCAAAGCTGCTATGAAATACAAAGAAAGATTGCCTGGTGCCTAATTCCTGCATTTACAGACTCTTAAGCAAGACCGTAAAACTGTCAAGCATAATTTCCTATACACTGCTTGACTAGAGAAAGCATTTTTGAAGCTAGATCACTGCACAGGAAAAGACACAGAAAAAACAAAAGATGCAAGACCAAAAGGTGCTATGTTCCTCATCACTCCATGAAGACTTTTTTCCAAAATTCAGACAAAAGCAGGTTGTATAACATTATAGAAGCTCTAGACTAAAATCAGAAATATTTCTAGAGATAAATTCTGCTTGCCTTGAAGCTCCCTAGAGAAAAGGCATCCTGACCCCTTTGCTAGAAGTCCCTGCAAATAAAAAAAAACCAGTCAAAATATACTTGAAGGTGTAATTCTGTCTTTATAGATGTTGTGACCACAGCTACACTGATTTTAGTGGAGTTCAGACTATTTACCGCAGCTGAAGATCTGCTCTTCCAATTTAAATTCTGTCTTGACTTTGAGTAATTCCACTGAGGTCACTAGACCAGGGTTATTCAGGACATAAATTTGCCCCAAGGGCTTTTGTTGCCATAGCTATATTTATATTACATTAATGTATAAACAGAAAATGCCTAACAAGTTCCAGTAAAGCAATTAATGTAATTAGCTTGCTACTTGTGCTTAGGTCTTTCAAGGGTTACTAAGGGTCAAATAAAGGAAACATATTTCTGAAAAGCACAAGTCATGAAATAATTAAGCTTCAGCTTACATTTTGAAGTGGTAGAACCTCTGACTTCTAGTAAACTTTTGAGAAAGTAAATGGATTAAGATGACAGAATAATGTGATATTCTGGCATTTCATACGAAGAGGAAATGGTAGCTTTTTGTGTTTTCACAAATAAAAATGCTTTCTCAGAAGACAAGAAAGTCACAACCACAACAACAGGAAGACTTTTTTCCCACATAGTCTACATTAGAAAAGACAGTAAGTATTGTCCATTTTGTGCTATCTGTCCTGCCCTAGTCTGGAGTTGACAGTTCAGTAAAACTTGTGTTATGTATAGCACAGACATGTCAGCAGGATTGGTGCCTGGAAATTAAACACTGGTGGAACAGAGCAAGCTGTTTTAAGGGAACTGATGCCACTTGTCACACTCAGGAACAGAGTAGCCCTGTCTTCTTTTACAAGCAGCAGTGTGGTTTCATTTTGAAAAGACAAAAATTACGTAACTTGAAGGTCAAACCTAGCATAAGACATGCATTATCTGTGAGACTGCCAGCGAGGAGAATTATTTTTTTATTAACTAAACCCGTCTGAGAACCACACAGAGCAACTTAAATATAATTATCAAAGGTCACCATGCACCAGTTGTTCATTTGGATAACTATAAAGGCAGATACCAGTCATTGATAACTCTCATTTATTGGATTTATTAACAAGCTGCAGGAATGTACTTGCTACATTACATGACTATGCATATTGAACAAGCGTTTCATTTCAGCTTTACTTCATTCCGTTTTACACAGTCCATGACCATTTACACTATGCAAACACGTAAGAATTTTTTTAAGATCTTGTTACATCACAAATGACATTTATCAATACACTTGTTACTTACAGAAAACTGAGAAGAAATAGTAAGGAAATGCACTCTCCTTAAGGAGTAAAAAAAAAGGGGTAATTCACGGGTTTACAATAACTATTTGTAGCATTTAGCTCATAAGATTTATATATTAGCACGTTGAGCCTCTGGATTTTTTCATGCTAAACATGTAAATCCCTTACTTAACAGTCGCTGACAAAGCAGGAACTTTAAAAGTGAGATCAAAAGGAATAAAATAGTGAAATCTTTAAGTCCAGTTAACAATGCAAAACCATGACGTTTCCATACATGTCTAGAATGCCAAGTGATGCGGGCAGCCACAAACTCATCAACTTTAATGAAGACAGAAATGCATATTTCTGAAATATGGGCAGAGATGGAAAAATGTTTTTGACATTGCTCATGAAGGATGGCAAGCCCTGGTAATAGGCAGGTATTTGTGATGTTACTTTCAGGTTGCATTATAGTCTTATGTCACAGTGTTTCTCACTTGTGTAGGTATATTTTTAACTTGTAACTGTAAATAAAAAGTCCTTTGAATTCCAAAAAGAACTCAAGCAAGTCAGCTCATACTGAAATAAAAGGAAATATTATTGTTTCTGATTTATGCAGGAGGAACAGCTGGTACTTATTATGTCTATGTACTACATCAATCACCAGCAACACAAACTCTGATAAATCTACCTTATGTCCCTATAAACACAAAGCTGTTTTTCCTTTCCTAGACCAGATTGTTAGCTTAAAGCAGTGCAGCTCTAAACCTGGCCCTCTATCATCTCATCAGTTCAAATGATTTACCAGTCACAAATTTATCTTGTTTTGGTTTTATAGATTTTATTATGTTTTTTTAAAGCCAAGTGACCGAGTGCTGCCCAGAAGACTCTTACAGGATGAACAGCATCGGTACAACGGACTACCAGCAAGTACTGCTGGTTTTGGTCACAGCCATAGTACAATAGATGCCAATTTGTGCACTGTTATATCTAAACACACGCTGTTTATAAACAATCTTCTGCAACTTGATAGTGGCAAGACTGAGAAGAATAAGGGTGGTTGCAAGGACCACAGAAAGATGAAGAGGAGGACATGGCCCCTTGCGGTCCGCCCAACCCAACGTATAGGACATTAGCAGTGGGAAACAAACATGCTTTAACTTTCCAATCTGCCAAGGAAAGAACAAAGCAGAACAGACTGTCCAGAAAGTTTCTGATATGTGCTTATCACAATTTTCAGTACAGAGGATAGAGAAACCACTCGAGAGCAAAACATTTCTAAATTTGACTCAAGCTACATGGGAAGGGCTCAGACCAGAATGTGAAGGAGGAAATAGACTTCAGCTGAATAGCCCATTAACCTTCAAAGGAAAGTTCCTCTCCTATCTAATGGAGAGGAGCAGCTTACTGATAGTTTGTGCTAAGACGACACATATTTTTTAAACTTTCTTCTCTATTTTAAAAGTCAATTGCAATCAGGCAGCTACACAACAAGGAGCTGCAACTGAAATGGGGAAAGCATTCTGCATGTTAGTCTGGATGCTTTTTTTTTTCCCCCTAAATTACTTTGCCTTGTTGTCCCTAAAATTTTGACAGAAGGAACAGCATAGCTATCAGTTGATATCCTTGGGCCGGATAATCAATCTGGAGGATCGGTGGTTTCAGAAGACTGGAAAGGAAAACACAGAGTTCCTATTCCACACTCAACTTCACTGGTACAAACATCAGAGCAGCCAATACACAAGCAAGCTGTTTACAAGTTCTTGGAGAGAGGGAAAAGCAGAAGAATCCTCACCCCCTACCCATCAAGAGATTTAAACACCTGATACGGCTACGCATAATACAGAAATCATGTCAACTGAGTATCATCTTTTCTGTTACAATAGGGAAATTGTTCATTCTCACAAGGAAGCAGTAGTAGGGGTCAGAGGAGTTCAGATAAGCCCTCTGGATGGGAATTAAGCAGCATTCTAACATTTTCACATGAGCAAGAGCCAGACTTTGTCCCTGCAAGTCCGCAGTCCATCCTCACTGCTCCCAGCACCCTTCTCCCCACCTTGTACTGTCCCTGCATGCTAACGCAGGCACCAGTCAGACCCAGAGCCTCTGCTGCTAGATGGAACATAAGTATTTCTAAGTATTTCTAAACTCACTATTTCTCTGGCATAATAAAAGTTTGCAGCCCAAACCTGCTATAGCTGCACATCAAGCATCCATATAAAACACATTTTTGTTTGTTTGGGGTTTTTTCCATGACCCGAGCCCATGCATGATTTTGTTAAATCCAGTGGCCAAAGGGACCCACTAAAAGATCGCACTAAGCAAACTTTTAAAGATGATAAGAAACAGAAACAGTTGTCATGGAGCTGCACTTCCTCTTCCAATTATTCTTGAGAAAAAAAAAAAAATTAAATCTGTGTCATTTTTTTCTGCCAGCTCAAATGCTTGATCCTTGTTTTCTTGGAAAGCTTATGACCTCAGAGTGAATTACAAGCCCCAACTTGTCCACTCTGTAATTTAGTTTTACTTCAGTAAGACTTTTTCCTTTATATTCTAAGATGCAGGAAATATGGTCTAGAGGAAGTTACTACAAAGAGGGAAGCAAAACTGTTGGAAAACTGTACCCTACATTGTTTCTCAACAGTGCGCAGTCAAAGTGAACACAGCTGTACTCTAAGATTATTGCTTTGGATGGGCATGGTGGAAGAAGGACATGTACAGAAAATATGTATCTGACTACTTTGCAATAGGCTGTAAAAACTTTAGACTCTAGGATCAGAATTCAAAAGGAACTCAGTTAAAACACAAAGGAAAAGAAAGATTATGAGATTTTCTTAGGAGACTTCCACTCTTCAGGATCTTTTCATTTCTGTCCTTCAAGCAGGAATACTCAGCTGGACAAACAGAAACCGTACAAGTTCCAATTCTGTAGCAGCTCTTCAGAAACGCCATCCATGAGTCACAAGCTGAACACAAGTTAACATCTACGAAGAGCAAACTGAAGGGACTATTGTTTAGTCTAAAGAGCTTGATGCGAGGTAAAGAGCTAAATACAAAGGAGGAGGAAATAAACTATCTTCCATATCCATATTATCCAGGACAAATAGTAATGGACCTCTACTATTGTGTGCTGTAAATGAATGCTAGGAAAGAGTTATGGTGAATAATCTCCTTTTTCAGGGATCTATGCAAATAAGCAAAGTTCCCTAATTTTCTCATAACAGCGTTCCCTTTACCATCCCCTACACAGATCTATCAAGGCTTTTTTTTCCTCATTTACCTTTAATCCAGCCAGTCAGTGCCTTGCTTTCCTGCCAGCCTTGTGGCAAAACTGTATCACCACAGATAAAGTTACAGAAAGTAATGAAGACAAGATTCTCTAATAGAAATATATTATCATATCTTATTAAAAATTGTTATAAGTATTCTAAAGTACATGTAACAAAATAAAGACATGTTGATTCAAAATTTATTTTATTCTCAGGCTTCAACTAGATTCAGTGGACCAAATACTCCTTCAAACTTCACATGGGCTCTATATGGGAGTTTGAAAAAGCATCTTTGTATGTAATTAGTTCTGTGTATATTTTAGAAGTTGCAGCTGCTTTAAAAAAGCACAAGAAATAATCCAGCAAATGGATATTTTCATTAAATGTGTTGGATAAAACCCACTAACAAAATCTCATTCTGAAAATATATTAAGTCCTTCTATTGTTTTGTGCTGCAGTTACAAAATATTGTTTGGACATCTCTTCCAAAATCAGCACTCTTGTCTATCATATTGAGAAGAAAGACAGTAAGGGAGGAAGAGACCTTCTTGTGACTAATAAATCAATTCCAAATGCTCAAGGTGCAGCATCATTCTCACAAGGAATACCAATGCAATTTAAAATGTAGGAGCTTTATTTAATTGTGCAAAATTTATGATGACTTTCAGACTACAAAATCCATTCCAGCCATGTAACAACACATAAGCATATATAAAAGTGAACATGAGAACAGGCAGAAACATGTTTGGGCTCTAAGAAGATAAGAGTACAAGATGAGCCACAACAGGGGAATGGAACCTCTCAGCCTGCAGACCACTCGCTGCTGTCTGGCTCCTTTTCCCATTCATGAATTCAGATATAAGCCACCAGTTACCTGCAGTGTGTCTACATAAAAACAGATCTAGGGTTTAAGCACAAAACGACTCTCTGTTTTAGCTTGCATCATGCAGGCATTCAGCAGAAGCCAGATTTTTGTGTAAGACACTTCTATAGTTGCTTGGTTTATTGACCCTCCGCAAAACCCTTTACTTTCTTTAGAAGGAGATTAAAACGTAGCCTTGGAACAATACATTCTTAATGTATACACCTCAACACCACCATTTCTACTGATGCAACACTAGGGATGATTCTGAAGTTAGAGCTCTGCATTTAGAATGATTATAGCTTACTAAACAGCTTGAAAGAATTTATAGCATGACTTGAAAATTATTTTTCTATTTTGTTTAATAAGATATTTTAAGATAATGAGGTACCCTTATGACCTTAAGTAAAGAAAAATGCGGATCTCGTTACTTCGGTGAAATATGAAGTAAAAGATAATATGAAGTAATATATAAAGTAACATCTTGCTTTCCTACTCTTAAAAAAAAATCCCACTATAAGCTGGTACATCATTCTAAACAATACAGGAGTCCTCATCCCATACTTGGACAAGTAAAGCTTTTAATTAGAGAGACTAGCTTTCAAAGAACAAGAGATTGCTATGCAAATGCAGAATGTTGGTCCAATCCCACTGAAATCGATGATGAAATAATCATCAGCTTTGGTAGATAACAAACCAAGCATATACAAGGGATGCCTGAATCTAGAGAACTAGATTTGAGACATGGTAAGCACGAGCACTGCCTTCATGACTTACCATCCTCCCAAAGGTCTTCAGCCTGTTGATTATACAGAAAGTGATCTGAAGTGGAAGATGTAAGAGGAAATAACACAAGGGGTATTAACCAAACTCATTCAGCTTTGCTGCCGTTTGCAATAATTCATGGGCTGAGTCCACAGTTAGTCATCTCCTCAAGGGAGTTTACAGGAGCACTTAAAGGAGCCTTTGCTATAGACCTTCTTTGTTTAAATAAGCCCAGAATGTAGCGATAATTTGTATTTACATTTAGCATATGTGTGGGGATACAATTTATCTTTCCTACATATCATCACAAGAGGGGAAAAAACGTAGGCAGAACCAAATTAACCACCATGATCAATGAGAATTCTTGAATATGAATGATCAGTAATTTGAAGACAGCCAAATCGCTAATTTTAGATTTCTAATAATCAAGAATACATCCGTGGGACTCTGTAGCTTTCTTTCACAATAATGTATTAAACTCCATTAGTGGTTTAAACCATAACATCATCAACACTCCAGATGTTTTATTTCAAGAGTTGAAAAGTGAATCAGACATTTGAATGCATCAGTTTTCTAAGATGCTTTTATAAAACTACAATTTTCTGATCAGCAGAAGTGTTCTAAAGTTCTAAAAGTTATATAGATATGAATCAATCCCATCAAAATATACTCAGCATCACATAATGGCTTTAATATGAAGGAGAATACTGAAATCAAATCATCATTCAAACTCTGAATTGTCATGAAAATCAAATAGAGTTAACATCTTTCAGAATAAGTATGTCAAAAAACTGCAGTACTTGACATTTCAGGAAGAATTCTGCCCTATAATAAAGACACTAGCACTGCAGCTCTGGGTGAAGTTGCATTTATAACTTTCTAATATGTCGTATTTGTTAACTGAGCTCAAATGTTTTGCTGTTTTAAACCACTTAATTGTAGGGAAAATAAAAAAACCCAAAATCATTATTGGTCCCACTTTGAATGCAATTCAAATTTAATTTAAAGCACTTGGTAAAAGTAAAGTTAAAAAAACCTCAAGCACAAACTTAAACAGTCTCTGAAACAACTCCATATTGAATCTTAACTAGCTCATTTCTAGATAAATTAAAAGGCAAAGCTCCAATGACCAACCTCATTTTCTGCATGCGAAAAACTACACTGCAAAATGCATCCCCTTGTGGCTTTGGTCTAAACAAATAAATAGTATTTTTTTAAAGCTCCATATTAACAGCCACACTTTTGTTCTTGGTCACAGCCCACAAAATGAGTGAAATCGACAGGGATCCACACAGAACTGCTGAAAGGACATGAGGAACATTGCTCTTCTGCCTGCCTCTGCCCTTTGAAGTAGGGTTCTGCTCTTACTACTACAGGAGGTAAAGCAGAAGCAGACGAATCCCCCTGACAGGCTTAAATAACAGCTAACAACACTATTATTGAAATAATTGTTGCACTAGTGCAGCTAAATGAGCACTAATGCAGACAACAAAATTACCCAGGTATTGCATTTTAAAAAGAGGTCGTTAACTTGCACAATTTTCCAGCCATACCAGATATGTGGTGAGAAGAAAAGAACACAAACAGAAATATTCAGCAGTAGAAAGCTTTAAGGTTTGCCAGGACACGGTGTTTAAACATGCAAACTATTCTCCTTTCAAGGGGCATACTCCCACAGCTGACCAACAGGTATTTTCCTTTCTATTTATCGCACTTAACAAAACCCTAACTCAGTAAGTTTTGACTAAGCAGCAATGAAAGCTCTGCTAGCACGAAAACAGATTTGAGTCAACTAAAATGTGCAATCCCTATCACCTGTTTGTGGACATCTGCTTGGCATACGGGCTAATAGCTGAATCCCGATATGATTGTTTTCATTTCGGAATAGCTGGAAATTTGTTACATAAGCAAGGATAGGTATTACAGAGATTGCAGCAGCACTAAGCTCTCAGAAGACTTGAGCTTTTAAAGACTTTGTTTTGAAAGTAACAGAGCGTGCCATTTTTTAAAAGAATATAAACTGCAGGTGGGTCAGCTATCTACACAAAAAATCCATATCCAAAAAAAGTGATCAAAGTCACAAAAGCAAATATATGGAAAATGATAAGACAATATTAAATAAAAGTGGCTGCACTAAAGATGCAGTCTAAGTCCATACAGCTCTGTTGCGTTCCAGTGTACCCATTTCTCAGGACATCATCTAGATTTTTCTGTTTAGACTACTGTTTGAAGGTGCAACAGAATAAACCAAAGACTGCAAATCAAACTAACTTGTTTTCAGCGAGAGGTGGAAAATGCATTAGCGTGGTAGTAAGGGAAACAAAGGCACAAAGCAAGAGGTTTCAGGAGGGAATGAAGTCTGGAATAGTAGAGTGAAGGAATGTGGTTTCATAGCTCCATCTGAGGAAGAAGGAACAAATTTCCATCTCAGCAGCCATTTGGAAGCAGAGCAATCTTGGTTATCTTCCAAAGCTCTCTAAATGGTAGTGGTGCAGAACTGAAGTAGACAAGAGCATGGACAGGCCCTGTAATAGTGTCTAAAATTCTTTACCTTGGTAAACAAAGGCCTTAGAAACCTTCGTAAAACCTCGAGTTGCTCATTGATTCAACTATCTCCATTAGCAGAAGAAACCATACAGTTGGGCTTTGTGAAAACAGATCTTCTGCTCTCGGAGATGAGGTACAGGGAAGGTAAGATACAGTGTTGCAGCCTACAGTGATTAAGAGATGCCTTTGCAGCTCCATTGTATTGAGATCCAAGCACAGCAGACCCACATTCCTAAACAGACTCCAAACCCCCACAAACCCAAACAAACAAAATCTGGATCTAAGTCATGAAAGGCCAATATTTTTACAACTGCCTTCAATAGAAACAATATAAGAAATAAACCTGACCTTTACTAAGGGAAATGAAGATTCTGTAACAAGTTTTTTTTAAAAACCAAGAACATACACATGCATTCCACTTAACTTTAGGCACTACATAATCTGAGATTTCCCAATTTCTTAATCAGGGCAGAGAGAACTTCCAGGGGCTAATTTAGAATTTGCCTAGGTTATATTATCCTCTGAAGCTGTTCCCTCTCAAGACAGCTCTGGGTGACTAAGTTCCTAACAGCCATTCAGCTAAATGCCTAAAGATGCTGGATTGTGTTCAAAATGCAACTCTTAACAAGCACGCTAAAGTCCTCAGATTGCAATAGCTACTCCTTTGCTCAGAATCTTGCAAATCCCTCAGTTTCTAAGGATGCCTGCATTTCTGTAGACTGAAAAAAGTGACAATTCACTTGAAGTTATTCTACACTGCCTTTTAAAATTAACAGATATAAAAAAGAAAAGCTTCTGTTTTCACATATTGCTATACCATTGCTCAGTTATTGTTAATGTGCTCCACTTTAACTGACTCTTAAAAGTCATGGTGAAAGAATTTCTTGGCAGTATTTTTAATTTTTTTTTAATGATCTTGAAGTACACACTTTGGTCCCCCTAAAATAACTATTTACATACACACTACAACTAATTCAAAGCCTACTAAAGTCATTGTCATGTCTTTCACTAACTTTAGAAACTCTGAATCAGATCTTGAAACTCAAAAATACCAACAGAGATACCAACATGATCTTCATGTACAGGGTCATCAGCTCGAGAAAGTTCTACTACAGAAGCCTAGAGCTGGTAATTTTAAAGTGGGGATAGATATCTCGGAGTTACAACTGGTGGCAGAAAAGGGCTGAAGTTACCAACTTGCAGTTTACGTCTCCAACACTACACAAAGTTCAGAAATATTCTTCCACATGCTGCATATTTAAGCATTTTTGTGGAACCAGCATTCCAAGCGTATATGGCGGCTGTTATTCAAAGCAGGCCTTCAAACTAACAGTGAGACATTCCAATTAAGAAAGCCTGGCATTGTACCTATTTTGCATGACAAATTTAATCACATTTATTTTCAATTCAAACAAATGTGGATGTAAGATTGCGATGATGCATGAGTTGACTGCATGTTTGCTACTTGCGTACTAATGCTGAAGTGCCTGCTGCAACATAGAACTAAGCATGGAAAAAATCCTTCCAAGAAACCCCATGCAAGCTTTCCCCAAGATCCGTCCTGCCTGAGCCACATGCCTAGAAATACCTTAAACAGGGGGGCAAACACAGATGCCTTCTGACAAATTCACGACAAACTGCTTTTCAACCCTCCCCTCCCACTGCGATCCTTAAGCAGCTGATTGTTGAGAATTACAGAAGCAAAGCAAAAATAGTTTCTGTGGGTCTTCGCTTTCTGTAGCAATTAATACAGTCTTACATACACACATAAACTCACAGACTGAACAACAGAGAAGCACTCTGGGGATTTGTGGCTTTTTTTCCCATAAACAAGAAGAGAATTAAAACAACCCTCAGTACCCTACCCATGATTTCTCCAAGACTAGCTTCTTACATATTTTTCAAGTCGCTGTCTCTTGCCCACTGCCTCCCAAAAAGGGAATTAGTCTGACCCAGTGTGCCCTCTGTACGTGACACTTCAGCTTCATTGATGAGACTCAGTAGCTGAAAGGAGCGTTTTCTTGGGCAGGAGTGTTTTATGTGAAGTGATACAGGGTTTCCAAGTAGAGCCTCTTAGCAAGGGAATAAAAGGAGGAGGACAAACGCCCACAGCAGAACTTCCATACCACAGCTACTGTGGCCTGAAGTTTCAAGGCAGCTCTAACTTAGACAGCTGTTTCACAGAACTCGCATTTCAGGGCCTTAAGGCTGACCGTGACTCTGCACCCACCTACACATTCTGTGCCCTTCTCAGAAGACAAAAAATAAACAACCATTCTAAGAGGAGATTTTCTGACCTATCATAAGAAACATCTGATGCACACCAATGACGTATCTAACATTTCTATTACCTGCCACACTAAGCAGCACTCAATCTGCCTACATTTACCTATATAACAAACTGAGCTGGCATTGCAAGTTCTAACCATGCTCAATACCCTCAGCTATAACATTTCACCATACTTAACTGTGCTTGTTCACCAGTGTGAAAAGGTAGCATGTCCTAGCATCTACCACACACGTAGTTAGCTGAAACTCACATAGAAGGGTCCCCAAAGGGAATCTCCCCAAGCAGCCGATTATGTTGGCACACTCTGAAGGCATTTTCCACAGCTTGACAAGCTTGCGTTTTGTGCAAGCTGTAACTGGCCCTTCCATGTAAAAAACAGACTTAGAAGGAAGCGGTGGCCCCTTTTTGTCTACAGTTTAGGGTCCTGAACACTTGCCTAGGAAATGGGGATCCCATTATTCCATCGCAGATTCAACAGGAGTTCAAACCCACCCAGTGAGTGTCACCAGGTGCCCAATTCAGCACACTGTGCTGCTGCACTAGACCACTGCCCAGGGCTCAGTGCCCAGAGGGAAAGTATGGATATCCTGAGAGTGGTCATCCTGGCTCACAGGATCCGGCCTTTAGCAGCTTCATTGCTGCTTCTCCTCCTTCATTGCCACTGGAAGATCATACTCTTGATCTTTTACCCAAAAATATACAGCTAAAGATTTGTACTGAGAATAGCGGCTACGTATTTTGGTCCTTTCTACGCGTGGATCTGCATGTAAATCTGCAGATTGAGACAAAAACATGGATCATGTTCTGTTTTCACGTTAGCGCAAGCCCTGAGTAACTACTGACTTAATGCACTGAGATATACAACTGAGGAAATAAACGAACACAAGCCAAAATAACTCTTAGATTTATAGACTTAACTTTAGTTTACTATTTTTAAAACTCCTTAACAAATCAGAACAGTCACGTATTTTTGATATGCAAAATGTATTCCAGGTTGTTTAGCAGGCTTAGTTTAGGAAAAGCAGTGTATTTAAATTTAGCATAAAATAAATTACCTTTGTTGCCTAAATACACTGCTTGAAAGCTTAATTATTTTTTTCCCCCTGTTAGCAATACTGCCAAATCTTATTTTCATCTTCAAACAGAGCTTTTACTGTTTTACTTAAAACTCCTGGAGGCAATCACGATTCAAACTTTCACATATGCTTCTATACAAAACACAGCAATGACAAAAACTTCAAAAAATGTAATACTTCTTCCAAAGCCAGAAAGGTCATTTGGACCGAGGTGCCCAAAATTACTGACTGGATTTGGCTCTCTGAAGTAATTCCTTCTGCACGTAGCTACAGCTTCCTCCCTCCTCTCCTCTTTCTCGGATACTTCCAGATATAAATGAAGGCAAGCTGGGGCTGCGTGAATTGTTCTTGTTCCCGGTCATAACATTTATGAAAAGATCACTACTCTTCTCTCCTGACTTAACTAGAAACAGGGCACGCCACGTTGATACCTGCTCCAGTTTATGATGGATGAACATCCACTCACACAAAAGCAGCATGTGTGCTTTTAAGAGGATAAGTAAGGACATGGAAGACACAGAACACAATCTCCCATCAGGTGCTGAGTTATACAGCTATTACAGTGAAAAGAGACACCCACTGTACTCACTGATGAGCATGTCTTGGGATAAAGTCATGTCTGGTACATCACCTGGATAAGATAGCCAGTTATCAGCTGATTTGACAGAAAATAGATACATTTTGGTCTTGTATGATCACGTCACCTCAAAATGAAGAGAGGATCTGACAAGCAGACAGTCAAAAACAAGAAACACCCACAATGCCAAAGTGTTTCTGTACAAGAGCTGGAAGTGTAAAATTCTAAGACACAATATTTATTATACACTATTTCTTACAAAACAAGAACTGGATGAAAACTAAAGAAACAATAAAATATCAGGTTTAAAATAAAGAAGGGGGAGGAGGGGAAATTCCACTTCCCAGCCAAGACACAATTATGCAGCGCAACTCAAACTTACCAGCCTGGATGACTATGAAGGTAAAAGCTATAAGCAGCCATAACAAAGGAATTCAGCAAACTTCGCGTGGTTATGCGGCTGGATAATAAACTTGGTGGGTGGCTTACCCTGGCTCAGCTCTTATCGGCTGCCTGATGAAAGCCAGGGTACAAAACTGGACAAAAGCCAATCTCCAGTTAGTCCTTCAACATTGACAACACAACCAGATGAAATACTAACCCAGATGGACTTCAGCATGGCATTTACAATACTTTTTTATACTTATAGTCAGACTGAAGAGGATTTTGGCATGCAATACAATATACACCTGTGCAGAGGTGCTTGGAGGGTCATGTGCACCAAAGATCATCTACTCCAACTTCCCACATACAACGGCCATTTTCATCTACTCAGCACTGAATTGAACACCTTAGAAACATAAAGGCTCCCACCCAAGAGCATCTAGACCTGACAATAAGAATAGATGCTAAAGTCACTATTTCCACTGACAGGTTAATCCAAAGATTAGGCACGTACATAGTTCAAAAGGAAAAAATAAAAGAAAAGCAAAACCAACAATTTCACTGACTTCAGTTTTTAATTTCCACTATGCCACTTGTCATGTTACTTTTTCTCTTTTCCAAAAATTTTCATGTGCTTTTCCCAGTCCTCTTTTGATCTGCAACTCTACGACCCTCACAGAAATGTATTTACTATAGCTCTTGAATCTTCCTTCTAGTACTACTTTCCATTATTTAGTCTTACAGCTATGTAACAATTATATTCCATCTTAGCTACTCGAAGGCAAATGACAGTTTTGCTTCAAGTATCCCACTTTTAAAGCCTCATTATTTTGCTGGACTCATGATTTGGACATTTGGGGCTGCTAGCATTTTACTACATCAGGGTGAAAGAAATTATTTGTGTGCGATGTAGCAGATAACGACATAGTAAGTACTTCTGCAACAGTAACATATGTTTGTTTATTGCCCTCCCTATCTTTATAGGTTCTCATTTTATAGGCCATATAAAATGCTCACAATTTGTTACTATGGCAACTCAAACTAGCACAGTATGACAGCTGAACTATTCTCTAAGTTAAAATTTCCAGGCTTTCAAGAAGATATTTTCTCTAAAGTTTTGTTTCTACCAATAATAAATATGAGGCCTGACAGGGCCAGGATTATTATGTTGAAAAATCAAGGCACTCCAGTAGATCTGATGTAAAGGGTTTTACTGATTCATTGCCATGTCCTTCCTAACAGAGTCAAGCAGCCTTTTGCCATAAAAACATGAATGGGGAACACACGGAGTTGCATTCAGTGCTCCTCATTTGTCATATGTTGTATGAAACTATTGCTTTGGAGCACTGGGGCAAAGACCTACACTCCAAATACAAATCACAAGGGGTTTTTTGTAATCGTGGTCTACTAAAAGCACCTTTTTTCTGTTTAAAGCAGAGATGGACATTATGTTGTGCTTTACAGTTTGGGGCAGATACAAGAAAAGAACAAGGTAGCTATGAAACACTCCTGACTCAGATGAAACGAGCATGAGAAAAGTGGCTCCTTTCTCCACTCAGAATAAAACAATTATCGAAGAAGGATGAAGACGAAGCAAGCAGGCAGAAGCAGGAGTGAAAGGGACCCCAACTTGAGCATCCAAGCAAGCAAAGTTTAGGCGGTTGATTCACTGGCAATGCCATGAAGGTCTCTGAGTGTAGCCAAAGATACATTTCTGAACAGCCTCATTTCATTACAGAATAAACTACAGAAGACGTTAATATCATGCATGTATTTCTACCTGTACAGATCAGGGAATAAAGGCTTGGAAAAATAGAGATACCAGATTAATAAAAGTTATTAAGTTGCTTGCTTCTGCTTCATTCATGAAGTAATATATGATACAAAACAATATTTTAAATGAAAGGAGCACAAATTTGCTCAGCCCAGTCTACTGTTTGTCCACATCAGATAGAAAGGACACTATGATTTGACCACACGGTGAGAAAAGGCTTCTCTAAACAAATACACAAGTCTGTCTTAAAAACACGTGTCTTCTAAATAAAAGCAGTTCTCCTCCTGAAAACACACATTTGCTGCACTCTGCTACTAGACTCAAATAGAATACTTAGAGAAGCGTAGCGAATTAAAACCTTGATATCTATAAAATGATAAATATAGAAAGTAAATATTGTTAACATAGGCTTAGGTACGATATTCTCATCAAGACTGTAACAAGTATAATAACCAGCTCCTGAAAAATGGCTTATCAGTCTTCAATGAGAGTCTTTCCACCCCACTTGTCATAGCTGGTAAGAAAGTTTTAGGTGTTGTGTATAAATATGCAGTTAACTCCCAACAAAGTAAAAACTGGAAATAACTATTTCCATTTAAAATTTTTCCCCTTACAATTTTGCATTGTGTAAATTGTAACTGACCGATAACAAACCATAGTTAGAAAATATTATTTCATAGAAAAAAAATTGAGCAATTTTACTTCAGCTATAGCATACTTGTTATTTGATGTTTTTAAGAACCCATTAAATACCTTGAAAATACTAACACATATTTAAAAGGTTCGGCATGTACATCTATAAACACATTTGATGCATGGGCATATCTATACATAAAAGGGTGGAACCAGTATCATTATACTCTATAGTTAGACATAAATTAAGTAACAGTATCTGGACACAGAACAATACATTAAAATAAAACTACATGACCTCAGGAAATTCCACACTAAAATTATCTCTCCTTTAATTCCACTGTATTAGCACTGAACAGGAATCGCGACCAACAGCTGGTGGTAGGTATCAGATACATTGATCTAATATACAATTTAAAAAAAGAAATATACTTTAGACTCTCTCAGCATAGAATATGCTATATAGCATTCCTATAAACATGTTACTGAAGCTGTAGGAATAACTGGACAGCAGTTCCCATCTGTCCCTGCTGCTGCTTTTCTTTATTGCCTTTCACCTTCTCCTTCAGCCACTTACTGTTTATAACTCAGCACCAACCAAAGGGACCTAAACGCTGTGCGAACCTTCAGTACTTCAGCAACCTTTTGAGCTTGCTCTGAGGACAAAAGTTTCATGGACTTAAGAAAAATCCCTCCATAATTCCAGCAAATAGGATATGGAAAACACTGAATTCATAACTTGAATAGGTACAAGATAAACAGGCACACATACACTTATTTAATTTAACACACACACACCCCAAATCAGTATGCACGCTTAGAAGTGGTAACTTTTAAAATCTTAAATTTCTGAAGAAACCTTGAAACTGTGGCTGATGGGGTCATGTCAAGTATTCCTTGCCTGTCTCTGCCTTTTAGTTACAACAGGAGTCCAGACAGCACGACTCAGTTGCTTAACCTTTAAGCAGATAAAGAGAGATAAAGCCAACCAATAATCACAAGTGTTTTCCAAGGAATTACTGGCTCCTTCAAGGCGCATTCTGCTCTAAGGCTATTTTTCCATAGGCCATTACAAATAAAAGGAAAATCAGCCCCTTGCAGCTGAGTTAACAGTACCGCTGTGATCTGAAGTTATTGATCAACAAATGTCCTAGACTACCTCCAAAAAAAACCCCAAAACCCCCACCTCTACCCTTTCTACTGCCAATTGCTTATTTCTGTGCTCCCATGAGCCCTCATCTCTTGCGCAGACAAGTATGTGTGACACCAAGCGATAAACCAGACCAAACCAGACCAAAAAAGTGGCCCCAGCAAGTACTTCGTAACCCTCACATCTTCCCCTCAGACAAGCTGTTACTCAGATCATGTTCCTAACTCAGCTCCCCAGGCTGATCCTGCATACTCTCACTGGCACTCAGGGAGGGACTCTGCTGGGCACGAAGAAGCAAGTGGGCAATGGGAACATTCAAGCTAGCGCTACGGAACTGCATGGGTTTAAGTAGTTAACTTCAGCTGGAAATACTCCAAGTTTTCCACTTACAAGACCTAGCTGTTTATTCAAAGGTTTTGACAGACTTTAACCTGAAGCTTGATTTTTCCACTGGGGAGCTGTCCTAATGCCTGTTTCTTGTCCACATTAAAATAGCACAGCCTGCTCAATGAAGATTTGTAGCATCTTAAACTGACAGGGAAGTATGATCTGGAGTGATGAGAAAGAAAAAATGGAGGGTGCCTCAGGAGCATATTTTATCATCTTCAGCTAAATTTGCCCAACAAATAAGCATTACAGGTTACGAATTTCCAGTAAAGACTTTGGCAGATTGCTCTGCTAAAACCCAAAAAGGATTAAGGAATCATCAGTCCACATTCCCTGAAGCTGCTGAACGAGACTTGCTGTGCAGGTATAGCTCTGGCCCGCAGCAGGTCATGAAGCAACAGCAGTGAGCTGCTTTTGTGTACTCTCAGCTATTCCAGAGCAGAAAGCGAAGAAAGGGGAAACTTGAAGGTAAAGGAACAGAAAGCAGAAAAAGGCTCAGCCTACCCTGAAATGGGGGGGGGGGGGTGGGGGGGGGGAGGAGAAGATGGACACCAAGAGGGAACAGATTTGCAGCTGAAACTTGGATCTCAGAGAAGGGTGGGAGAATCGGGAAAAGAAAGCTGTGACCTGAAACTAGAGAAGGAGATGGGGGAGAGATGGACACAGTGAAGATGGACAGAGGTTGGCATTGCCTTTGCTATGCACAGAAGAGAGCCAAAGCTCTGTGACAAAGAGCTGTGACAGCCTGGTGCAGCTTCCTTGTTACCCATTTGCATGAGAAAGGGAATTAAAAGTTAAGATAATGGGGAGGGAGAGATCAAATCAATTTGGAGTTTGATGAACAGGAGAAGCAAGTAGTAGAGATAGCAGCAAGGAACTAGATAGATTTACAACACAAGAGCTGCTCAGGAACACAAGTGAAAGACAGAAGCCTGAAGGTACAGCCTGATGTCCCCCTCACCTACTTTAATTTTTACACAATGCTGCCTTGAACAGGCAAGAAACACCCAGAATTCTTAAAACATGGGCTTCCATCTCTTCAGCTGGATCAAGATTCCTTAAGAATTCACAGCTCTTAAATTAGGTTCAGCATGGCTAGCATGAGCTGCAGCAAGGGCACTGGAGCTGCTTGCCCCCTCCCTGCACCAAGCCCCACTCAGGCAGGCAGGAAACATGTTCCATAAGGAGGATGGAGCTTGCTGGGATAGCAAGAAGCAGGTAAGGGAAAAGACAGCACTCCCTAAGCTTTGGAAAAGCGGTCACGTAGGCCCATGCCCACCAAAGACTGGCCTCAGGACTCGGATGATGCAACTGTAGGCACTTTTGTTATCTTTTCAATGTCCTTAAGCATCAGAAAGCCCCAAGGAGTATTAGAACATCCCAAAAGAGACAGTTTTTACTTCTAGCATTGTGTAACTTTTGAACACCTGATTTGTATTGAGGTAGCAAACTAGCATATGTATTTGTATACTGCATACATTTACAATGCCTGTTAATACTACTAGATTTATCTCAGCTCTAGGCTAGCATATCATTTATGTGGAATGACAGCAAAATATTGTTTATAAATCTTCATATCATAGCAAGAGAAAGGTTTCCAGACACCAAACTCATGTCACTGAAAGTCCAAGTACAAAGCTGGACATGAAGAATACTTCTCTACATGTCCTTCTGTTAGTTTAATAGGGATCACAATCACTTTAATTACAGTACTTCCACATAAATAATTTTGGATGACTACCCCATTCAATGATAACACAAATAACGACCCACCAAAAGATGGGCTTGCAAACAGTCAGGGTAAGTTTAGCTGCTCATGAACTGCCTGGATTTTTTTGCAATAATTAAGCTGTTTGGAAAGACACCATTAATTTGATCACCCTCATGCTACACAGCACACACCTAGAGTACTATCAAATCACAGAGAGCACCGAGTTGGAGCTTAACAAATGATCCTGGGCCACCTTCTGCAAGAAGAATAGCTGACAAGTTAAATTAGCAATATGGTCCAGTATTACCAGCCCTTCACCTTAATAGCACTGAATTTTATACAGATGCACAGGGTGGGGAAAAAAGTGCAAAACCCCAAAATTAGTTTGATTAAGAAAACAGCCTCTTTACTTGCAAACAGTAAATAGAAAAAAACACTTTTTAAAACTGCTCACATTAGCAGTCACAGTTCATGAAGATGTGTTTGCAAGGCGATACCATAAACACAAAAGAATCAATGCAGCTAGGTACGTGACTACTTATTTCTCTACACTGTAAAGCAAGACCAGTAACTAGAAGTGATTTACCTAAGATATATTATGAGCATTATTAAAAGTATTCAGAAGTCAACTGTTGCACAACTATTATAATCCTGCATAAATCTGTGCTCCTGCCAATGGTAGTATCTTTGATTTACCTCCCCCACACCAACTCTTCCAGTGCCAGCAGAGGTAGGAGTAAGCACCAGGGAAACTGGGATGAGCTTCTGGCTGGAGCTCCCAGCCTGTCATGTTGATGATGTGAATACAGCCTTATTTACTATAAGCCCAGATGCACCGCAGTAACCTGTTACTCACACCCACTGCCTGTGGCTGGACCCAGAAAGGTATGACAAATTACGCCTTTATATCAGTGTTGCTAACAGCAACATAATTATAGAAAATTAATTTATTGCAGACAACTCTTCAAAAAAACCCACCACAATTTCAGTAACAACAAAAAAATTTTAAAATAATAATTTGTTCTTCCCAGGTACAGCTCAGCCAGAGCTTGGAATGAAATAAAGGAAGTGCCCTCAAAGGGGGTGGCAGAAATTCCTCACACTTGTGATCACCACTGAGTAGAGCCAGAGAGGTTGTTGGCTGGTTTGGTTAGTTGGTTGTTTCCTTTCAATGTCACGCAAGTCTCTGAAGCCAATAGTGCAGCCCAGCTAAAGCATTTCCATTTCAGAGCACCAGGCCCCTGGTTGCAAACCAATTGTGATTTTCTGAAAGGACATAGGAAAATAATTGGGGGAACAGAGGGTAAGAACAATTCTGCCCAAAATTCAGCCACTTTAATGATCACCAAAATGAAGGTTTATTAATTCCATTTTTCTTTCACGACTGCTACTCAGCTATCAATGGAAGTTTTCTAAGTGATTAATTCCACATCTTTGTAAGACTTTGCTTTTACTTTAAATTCTTCAACATGGCAGTAACCTAAAGTGAAAGGACAATTCCCATTCTAATGAATCTAGTTAGCTAATGAATACACCCTGCTTTGGCTCAGGAAAAGCTTTCCTTTAATAGCTTCCTCATTAGACAGTTAAAGAGTTAAAAATATGCAGTGATTAGAAAAATGTCTTTACGAGAGCATGTCATAAACAGCCAAAATTAGGGGCTGTATGACAATGCATGTAAATGTATGTGCCTGTTATTTATGGAAGGAAGGAAAGAAAATCAAAGCTAAACACTGTTTTCACAGTTGTAAAAGAATATGCAGAATAATGGCAGAATTCAATAGGTTAGCAAAAACATTTGGAAGGGAAAAAAATAATTATTATCCCGAAGAACTTCAATTTTATTCAATATATCACTTATTAGATACTCTAAGCTAGGAAGGATTTAAACGTATATGCCTCATTGGGACCCTTATCAGGATTCACAAATTCCTCAGAGCAGCACATGGTACTTCCCTAGTGAAGCAGAGGAAACGTCCCAACACCATAAAGAAGGAACAATGAATGCAAGGAGAACAAAAAAAAAAAAACCAACAAAAAATATAAAGTCCAAACCCTAGATGATGATTTTCTTCAGGAGAAGAAAGAAGTTTCTAAGAGGCTAATGCTGGGTGTCTGCTAAAGCTCACATTCTCCACTCCTTATCTGAAGAGTTTTCTTAAATTCACATATTTCCTCTCTCCTCCTAGGAGAGGAGAAAAAGGGAGAAATTTTTGAATCAACTGTTTGAACCCAACCCCACCACCTTCTTTAAATATTCCTGCAATTCTTCCCATACTTTTCTATAGAGTAGGGCATCACGAGCAAGGCAGGATCTCCCAGTTTGCCCTTATGACTCGCCACCGCGCTTACATTCACCAAGTGGCATTTGGAAGATGGAACTTCCTACAAAACCATAATCAGAGTTCCAGGCACCATAAGCATCTCAAAAGAGTTACAGAGTGATTCTGGGCTACAGATAAAATACTGCGCAAAGCTGGCAAAACCAGACAGCTGAAGAGACACCATGCAGTGCATGTAATGAAGTTCTACAGATGAAAGTATAATCAGCTTCCCAATGAAGGGGGTGGTATAAATCTGGCATCAGACCCAGTGGCTGTGATTGGTAAAATATACAAAACACACATTTGTATTGGACTGAAATGTAGTATGAAGGAATTAAATGGCATATTTATATAATTTCACTTTGGTCTTTGAAAATTTCCGGACATACCCCAGATCCTCAAAAAAGAGAACTTGTTTTTTATTTAAGTACTGAAAATAACTTTTGTGTCTGTGTAACACACAAGATTTGAATAAAAGAGAAATAGAGAATACAAACTTCAAATAAGTCTTTAACAGATATTGCAGGCTGCCAAAATCAAAGCAGCTCCCCTGCACCCAAGCTGGCATCATCCCAGCACGAAGCAGTTGAGGATCTACTAAGCACCCACAGCACCTTCAGCATGAAACCAGACAAATCCACAGACGAGATGTCCCAAACCAGACAGTGAGGGTAAGACACAGAGGCATGCCTTACAGTAACCCCACCCACAGCTGTGGATGTTAGGAGGGCAAGAGTGGAGCAAGCTGTGGACAGCGACTAAGCCTGAGTGTTCATCAACAGAGCAGCATGTGCTTCTGAGACTGATAGCAGCCGAATACTTGTCTAGGCATACCTGTGGTCTGCCCCAGTGGGGTATATTCCTTATATTCTTATACTTTAGGCTAGGCTTGACATATATCTAAAAATCTGCAAGCATGGGTAAGTCCCTGATAACTTTACTTAGTCACATGTGCCTAGCTAATGCACATAACCAAGCTCTCACAAATCCCGCCTGACAGTAACATCTTATTGTTACCAGGTATAAACAACCTTTGCTGGCATATTTCGCAGGTTGCTTTGACAGCACATCTCATTTCTTAACAAATCATCAAGGCCATTAACAACACAGCTCAAGGTTTATAACTCACAAGATAGCTAGCCCCATTAAACCTCTCACTGTGCACATGTGGCAGGCAGAAAAACACATTCAAAGCTTAAGGAACACATCGGTTAAATAATCATATATCAACTTGAAACAAGCTCCTGGAAACAGCTTTTATGTGAATTTTGAGGAAGT
The DNA here is from genome assembly GCA_022605575.1 of Laterallus jamaicensis coturniculus. Lineage (NCBI taxonomy): Eukaryota > Metazoa > Chordata > Aves > Gruiformes > Rallidae > Laterallus > Laterallus jamaicensis. Next base: position 16,314,684 of record JAKCOX010000005.1, on the reverse strand, counting down.
AGTAATTACTATGAAATGCCTTCCCCTGTCCAAGTCTTCAGTACAAATATGAGTAGTTCTTTAAAAGACGTAGTTTAATCATACTCAGGTCTGACAAGTTAAAAATACTCTCCAGTCAAGACACATTTTTAAAATATATACATGGAATCATTGGGAAAGAGAACAAAACATCATTGTGTCCCTACAGGCATCCCTGGTATCCCACATCTGGAATCCTGTGTGCACTCCTGGCTCTCCCCCCTTCCTTGCTCTGCAGTCTTAAAGAGAATTAAGAAAGGTATGAAGTTGAATGATCAAAGGTGACAAACAGCTTCATTATAAAAAGCAGGTTACATAAGTGAAGAACTTCTAGCCTGAAAAAGAACAATGAAGAGGGGGACTGGATAAAACCACAATCACAGAATTGTTTCCTGCCTTGGCCAGGACAAGGACTGGGCAAGTTTCACACATAATTAAGAGGTATCAGGCTGAAGACAAGCAAAACAAATGGTTCTTCCAGTTGTGGAGCTTTTTCTTTTTAAATGTACCGTTAGATGTATTAAGAAGAATGTCCATTCAAAGCCAAGCTTCTTGATATAGAAAGGTGCTGATGTCAAAAGCTTCTGTGAGCTCAATAAGTACATAGGTAACAGGCAGGAGAAAGTCAACTGAAAGGTATTAAATAAGAGAACTCAAAAGTAATCCTTGCCTTAAAAGATGAGATGGGGGGAGTCCACAAGTTGCCCTGCTGCCAACAGTCTGTTAGCATGTAGTGACACTTTCCATTTCTTTGCTCAGAAGGAGGTTGTCAAGTAGGTCCTGTAAATTAGAAGGGCCTTGGATGGCAAGGGCATAAATAAAAAGAGAAGTCCAGCCAAAAAAAAGCCCTAATGAAGAGGTACTGGAAGGGCTAGAAGAGAGGCTGTAGCCAGGTGCATGTTGCCATGGTTGCCCTTTCACTATGAAAAACATGATGAGCCTGGGGACCCTGTGAACATCCAACAACTGCTGTTGGGCTATTCATACTGAAGTCCCCAGCTGGCCAAGGAACAGGTAGCAGGTACGCACTTGCACACCAGGGTCTTAGCACTTCTCCCAAACATGGTCTGTCAGATGCAAGGTGAAGAAACAAAGCAACCAGAGTATCAATCTTCCAAACTCTTTCCACTGGACACAAATCATGTTGCACAGGCCCCTGCCCAGAGGAACCAAGCAGGGCAGATAATAGGACAAGAGGTAAAACTAGAACTTTTAAGGGTCAGGATTCAGTCAGCACTGTCTTCTTGCAGAATGAGATATACCCATGGCCAAATGGCAGCCTTTACCTGGAAGGAGATGGGAAGGAGGGGGGTGAGGGTGTGAGAGATTGCTCTTTATTATGTGCTGTGCATGAGGTTTCAAACATCATGCTCCTCAGCCTCAACAGCAGAGCACACTGTGCATATTTAGTAGCTGTGCAGCAGGGGCTGTCCACTGAGATTGCCCACGTTGGATTGCATTGAAAATGGCATATGATGCTAACCAGGCATTTTGTCTGACCAGGTACAGACATTCTTCTACTCTTATGTGACTTCAATACTCTAACTATGCCATAACCCAACTAACCACTGAGTAAAGCAGCAACTTACAGACTCAAGGAAAAAATACAGATCACCTGTCTGTTGTAAAGAGATGAGGATTTGAAAATGTCATTAATTTTCTGAAACAGTTAGTGAAGGTATTCAAATAGTTTCATTACTACAAAGAGCCTTTTTATGCTATTAATCCAGATTAGTAATGACTGTTCATCTTGGAGTTTGCCTAATTCTTTAGATCTACCTGATGAAGTAGAACAGCCTAATCCTTCCTTTGAAGCATGGTCTTGCCCTCTGAAAATCCATCACTGCTCCTTCCCCTACTTCCTGCTCCAAGATCACGCTTCAATTTGTTTTACTGCCTTATCAGCCTATCCATAGCTATTTCATAACGGAAAGTAGTCAGAACTCCTCTAACAGCTCTCTACTACTTTCCTATGTTTTTTAGTGATCTAATGCCCTGCTGGCCCAGCCACTTGGAAAAAAAGGAGCAGGGTTTTCATTAATCAAAGATCCTCATTTCCACAGCTGATGATCAGAGCAATAGGCAGGTCTTCCTGGGCAAGAGAAATAAAAGCATTTTTGTCATGCGCCGATTTCCACAGCTTATAGTTGTAAAGGCTGCGCTTACTCCCACATGAGCACCGCAGCTTTGGAGGGAACTGTAACTGCAGAGATGACCCTTTATCAACAGATTCATCACTCTAAAGTAGCCTGATCTCAGTTCGAGACCAGAGTGTTCATCAGATCCACTTCCCTCAGCACAGACACAGTGAATCACCTCCTAAGAGGGGTACAGACAATCTCACATGCCCAGTGCTATTAGCACAGCATCACTGGCAGGCAAAAAACTGCGTGGAGGCAGCCGTGAGCTGCCCACTTTGAAGGGCTCCACTAAGACACAAGAAGACTCTGGACCATTCCAAACTGGGTTCCCACATCCCAGGGTGCACATGGTAACACAAGGCAAGAACTCACCATCACAAACACTCCAGCAAGCACTCTGTGAACCTGGGTTGGAACTTTGCCTCTTGGCTTCTGCTCCCTGGCAGTTCAGATGAAGCCACCCCAATGAAAGGCAACAAATCTTTACAAAGGAGACAGGCCAATACCCACCATCTTTCAGTCCTGTCAGTGGGATATGCAGCTGTTAATGTTCTCCTGAAAGCTGTAGCCTGTGGTTTTTGGTGGTTTTAAATGAAACAAGATCAACCAGAAACATGCCCAACTGGAAAGAGAAAACAATTGTCCTCTGCTGTCTTCCTTCCTGGAAAACACACTTGCCCGCGTTTACTAAATCCACTGAGATCCAACACGAGTTGCACGCCTGCCGTTAATTAATAACAGTGTCACACTTTCTAGAAGAAAAAAAATCACAGAATATTTCAATTTTAACGATATAAAGGAAATAAAGTTTTTTAAAGTCCTTACAGGAGAAGAAAAAAAAAAAAAAAAAAAAAGGGAAGTCCTAACACAAGCACCTTGACGCACATGAATAAAATGAAATGAAGTACATGGTCATGCTTGTACCACAGTGGCACCCTGCCTGTTATGCAAGATTGGTGGGGCAGCGGGTGGGGTGAAGAGGAAGTCTTAGGCTCTGCTTTAATTTGGAAACATCTGTCTGTAGGCAAGGGACATATGTCATCAACACGTTACCGTACAAGTGTCTGCATTAGTTTCCTCAGTTAATTACACAGCTAATCTAACCACAAGTAGCAAGTCTATAAGAATTAAATACACCTCAGTGTAAAAATGAACACACCTTGGTACCATTGCATCAAGCAAAGTATGTTTCAGTCGAGTGCATCTGCGGCCCTTACAAATACCTAGAACTAGAAATACCCAAGTTAACTAGCTTTCTGTGTTACTCCTAAGAAGAAACAGTAGCAGTGATGTTCTCTAGGTAATAGTGAGCAAGAGACTTCATCCTCAGCAGTACACCAAATAACGAATGAACCAACAACCCTTTCAGAGGGACAAAAATCAAACACTTGGACATCCAGTGAAGCCTACTTTCATAGCATCCTCCTGGTCTCCAATTCAAAGCAGCCAGAAACCCGTCATGTAGTCTGCAATACTTAGCAATTGTTAGTCAAGAAGAACGACAAATCAAGACTATGGTTCAGAGTTCCAAAGGTAACATTTTCAAAGGAATTTTTTTTTTTAAATAACCCTCAATTCCTTCCACCCTTGTGGCAAGAAATGCTTTCCCTTTTACCTCTCCTCCCATCTAAAGCTTTCTTTATGTTTTAAACTCTTAAGAATATTTTTTTTTTCTTTCATCCATGTTGAGTTTAATATATATATAGCAGAAATTGAGAGCACCTACATGGCCCACTCTCAGAGCTCAGCTTTGTTTGACCGCTTTCAAGTGCGGAAGTGAGTCCAAGTCCACAGATCCCAGTCTTAGTACATATGAGCTCCATGAACAGGAAAACAGGTTCACAGCACTGTCTATTTCGGCTCACTCTGGGTCACAGGGGAAGGAAGCTCCTGCACACTGCCCTCACAATGCTTCCTCAGAAAGAACCCTGTACAACAAGGACTCCAGTGGACAGAGCAGGAAGGTGGATCCCACCATCCACAGACCATCCCACCATCAAGCAATACCAGTATTTCTTTATGGGTTTGTATATGCAGAACCCGTACTTGCAGGTTAATGAGCAGAGCTGCCTATATGGAAAGCAGTAAATAGCTTTTACTTGAATCATAGTTTGGAATGCAGCACTGCTAAAACTAATATTTGACATGGAGGTAATTGATACCTCAACCTCTAAAATTGCTGTTGTCTCCATAATGAGCCTGTTCCTTGAGCAAGGTTTACTCACCAGCTGTATCTCTTGGCCAACTTGAAACAAAAACCACCCACAGAACAAATGAACAAACCCCCAAATGCTTCATTGTCTACATAAATGCTAGTAAGTAGACAGCAGCAACAAATGAAGCTTCACTGACATTTGGTCTGCTGAACTCTGCAGTCAAAGAAAGCTGAAGCTACAGCAGTTGTACTTCTTCTGAATGATCTTAGAGTATTTCATTTGGAAGAGACCTACAATGATCATCTAGTCCAACTACCCAACCAAAAGTTATAGCATGGTGCTCAGGGCATTCTCCAAATGCCTCTTGAACACTGACAGGCTTGGCATACCCACCTAACCTCCAGGAAATCTGTTAGTGTCTGACCATTCTTTTGGTAAAGAAATGTTTCCTCATGTCCAGTCTGAACATCCCCTGGTGCAGCTTTGAACCATTCCTGTGTGTCCAGTCACTGGGTACCAGGGAGCAGAGTTCGGCACCTCCCTCTCCATGCCCCCTCGTCAGGAATCTGTAAGAGAGCCATGAGGTCACCCCTCAGCCTCCTCCCCAAACTACAGAAACCCAAAGTCCTCAGCCACTCCTCACAGGACACACCTTCCAACCCTGTCGCCAGCTTTGTTGCCCTCCTCTGGCCACAGTCAGGGCCCTTCACATCCTTCTTAAACTGTGAGTCCCAGCACTGCACACAGCACCAAGGCTGAATACAGTGCAATAGATGGGATCTATTGTCTCTGACAATCTTTTTAAGTCCTGGAGGTTTTCACACAGTCATGTGTGGGGATTGGGAGCTTTTCCCTTTGGAGGCCAAGGGGCGGTGAGAACTAAGGTAATAGATAAATGCTGCGTCTGCTCTCAGAAGTAATCCCTCCTATTAAATTCCCATCTTGTCTCTCACCAGAATAGAGTTCTTGGATAAGGAAAGCCAAAAAAATAAACCACTTAATAGTCTAAAGGATTTTGCTTCAGACAATACTCAATTCATGAAGCCTTATGCACAATGCTGCCACAGGCAGGTAGGAGCGACACAGGGGATGCCACTCCTGTGATGACAAACACCCAGGTTCTCTGCTCCTCAGCAGCCTTCTGGGCTCTCCCAGAAATTGTCCGATTCTTTGCTGCTATTTTCCCTTTTCCAGGATTAGAAGTCCTGCTCTGTTTGATGAGGAACAGGATGAGAAACACCTTCAACAGTTTTGAAACTACACCTTTGAGGACAGGCTATTTGAAAACTGTTATTGAGCAGGTAAAGCCATTGTGTGAACAGTATGGGGTACTACAGGGTTGCAGTGACAGCAGTATCAGATCATTAACTTGTCCAAGCAATTTTTTGTCATTGAAGTTAAGCATAACCAAGATCCCAATAGTAACTGCATCTAGAAAGATAACTTACTCACCATAAAACAGAATTCACCCATACTCAAAGACTATAATACAGCAAACTTATACCAACTACTACCTTTTTTCCCCCTTCAGTTATCAGGCAATTTTTCTCCTCCTGCCCCCAAGAACACCATTCTTCTTGGTTACTTTGCTAAATCTGTTCATCTCACTAAAACATTCATCCACTCAACTGGCAATTACAACTTGTAAGGAGCTATAACCGCATCAGACAAATCAGTAAAGATCAAAAGAAAAAGTTAAAAAACCAGGGAGGTAGAGGGATTGATTACAATGACTGCAGTGGAAGAGCAGAATAATACATGACTTGCAATTCAGCAAAAGTCTGAAATGCAACAAAGAGGTGGAAAAAGACAGTAACACACAAACATTAAGTCATCAGAAAGACTTCTGTTGACAGATAAACACAAAACAAGAAAAACAAGTAGACAAATTTGTATACAATAGGAATTCAACAAACCATCTCCCACTGTACCCCCAAGCTATCAATGTTTTAAATTAAAATTCTTTTGCAATTTACGCAGCCCTTAGTGCAAGGAAACAGACACACATATACATGGATAGGAACTTGGTATTAGTTACCACTCAGGTTAGAAGCAAGGTGGAATTAGAGGAGTAGGGAAAAAAAAACCCCACACCCAACAAAAAAAAGAAGGTATTGCACATTCATAATACTTAATGAAAACAATTATACCTATCCTACTCACTAAAAATTCAATAGCATGCCAAACAAAACTCTCCAGAAGCAACTCAAGAGTTTGAAAGAGCTTACGTCTTTCAAGTAACAACCTTCTTTGGAATTTCTTACAATACATTCTACCAACAGCTGCAGCACATTTTTTACATTAAACAAGGATATTAAACTTGATAGGATACCAGTCTGGCTTCAGTTGGATTCCCTTTGTTGCAAGCATTTTGTTTTAATGAATCACTGACCACAATCAAAAAAGCAGCAGCTGAACACGAGGTTCTCAACAGACTTCCAATCCTGGATGCAGGGTATCAGTGGGAGAGGATTATTACCTTCACCCTCAGCTACAGCAGCCTGAAGAACAAGTCCGGGTTTGTTTTCACTAAAATAAGTGGACACACACCCTTGAAGAACATGCAAGAGTTTAAACACACTGAACCTAAGTGAGCGTAAAAATAATATTTTTGATGGGATGTTTCTGTAAGCATCCAAACACTACAGTTCAAGTGATCCCCAAACTCTCCTCAAACCTTCAGAAGCACAGTTATTTGTCAGTAGCAATCCTGCAAAGCCCCTCGCTGACATACAAACATGTTATACACGATGCCCAGAAATGCACATACTCACACCAAGAACTAGAAAGTGCCATGAGCTCTCAGAGCTCAGTATTGTACTCTACTCACACAAAAGGCTCAGCTAAGGTTTAGTAATTATGTTTGGAGAAGGGCTGCTTAGTCTTCATAACAGGACCTGTTTTATTAATTATGTTCATCCCATAGTATCAGATACAAATCATGCTTCAAAACAAGACAGCATCATTCTCTGTGTGTGTGTGAAAACAGAGTGGTTACACACACGCTGTAAGGAAAGTTACAGCAGACAAAACAGCAGCAGGAGAAAAAACAACATGCTCTCTACCCACTCAATTTAGCACTGCTTGAGTGCTGGGAGCGAGGTTTAAGCTTGTTTTCAGAGCAGAAAAGCAAGGATACACTTTAGGACAGGCCACTACATTCTGTTAGTCCCACTCTAATACAAAAATAGGAATCCTTGTATAAATATAATTTTAAACCTTTTAAAACCAGGCAGAACAGTTGATCAATATTGCTTTTGTATAGTCACATAATCCTAAAGATCTGACTATGCCCCAAAATGAAGGCGCAGGCACAGCCAACACTCCCAGTCTTGCCAGTCACCGTTACCACATCCTTATCATTACTGAGACCATCATTACCCACTCCTGCTATTCCTACCCTATTAACATTAATGTAGTTTAGGTACACACTACTGTCACATCTTCATTTCGATAATTGCCTGTACATTCCCTCTGGTTCATTTTGAAGCTTTCATCAGACAAACAATAAAAAATAAAATTCTTTATATTAAATACTTTGCCCTCACAGGTAGAAAGAACATCCCCAATTCGAAACTATCTAAAGAACAAGAGCGAGAGACCATGCACATTAAAGAAGTCATTAAAATATTTGCAGACAGCACAATGAGCTCCAGCCCCAAGTCACCAGTGCCACACCATTGCTCACCCTCTCCTTGCACAGCCACTCCAAGCATCCCTGCCAGGCAGCAAGTCCCTGCCAAACTGTGGGAACTCCGAGGGCAGAAGGGCTGACTCCCCCAGTCTCCCCTTATGCAGTGCAAGAACTGAAATACCACGTTGTCTTCTGCAGTGGGCCACCCAGATGGAGAGAGGGAGCGAGGGGGCCACCCTGCCTCCCGCCTCACTGAGGAGAGGCAGGGTGCAGATGCAAGGGGGTTGCCTCATCAGGATTCATTCCCATCCCACTGAGCAGACAGTTCAGCTGAAAAGTACTAATCTGGGCCCTGTAAGCTTGTTAAATAATGAACTTTACCCTTAGACTAAAAAAAAAAAAACAAAAAGGGGGGGGGGGGGGTAGAGAAGCAGTGTTGCACAAGCTTATCAGTGCCCACTTGCTGCGGAACATGCCCTTGCAAGAGTTGTGCATGAAGAGCTACTACTACTTATATCTGCAATGCTTCCAAACTGCTGCAAGTCTCTAGGACAAGGTTAATGCGGAACACTCACCTGCACACCACCCTAATACCCTTATTTTCTGCCCAGCTTTCCCTTCTATGTTGGGCCACCTTCAACATCATCCACACTTTTAAAAAGTTTTCTAAAGCTGAAGTGCATAAAATATGAGTAATGACAAGCAATTATTTTGCAGAGTTGACCCAAAAGGCAGCACTTAGGTGTCAGTTTAGTATGTAGCAGCATAGCATATGGATGGAAAGTAAAGACAGAAGCAGCATAACATCTATGAACACAAACTGAAGCAATCACACATTTCTCACTGACGTGAAGAATGTTCAAGCAGATGACTTTTTACTGACAATATAATCATATTTTCCTTGAAACGATTACTTACAGTTTACTTATTTAATCCTTTCATAATTACTTCAGACATTCATCTCGACATTCCCTCATCACAGGAACAAATATGCACAGTACTTGCTCACTCAAACAGTTCCAGCAAAAGCAACAACTCACAGCTAAAGACTTCCAACAAGACTAAGTACACTTGGATCCAGTCATTCTCTCCCCGCACTGCTCATTAGTAGTCAGTCACTAAGACATTTTTCTGGTAACGTAACCGCTTAACACATGCTATCCCACTCAATTCCAGGTCCCCTTGGTTTGCTAAGCATTCCCCTTCTTCCAGGGAGCACTTGTGCTTCTGCACAGTGCACTACAGCACAGCTCCTGAAGCCTTACAAGGTTTCTCCAAGAAACAGAGGCTGTCCACAGTACATGCATGGGAACATACAGCATTACTTAGGAGCACATCTTCTCTCACAGCTATTCTACCTCAGCAGCTGAAGGGTACTGAACATGCACTACACTCCAGTTTGGATGCTTTCTACCTTTTCAGCATAAGCTGTTCTTGAGGGTTTACAATTCAAACACCAGCTTCACCCGGTAAATAACTGACTGACAGTCGTGGGCTGGACAGAGGTTGAGGTATTTTACCCTTCATTAAGTCCTGCATTTTTTAAATAAATATTCTGAGTGACAAGAGCCACCAGCTGAATTGACTTTTCATTCCTACTTTTAAATATTTAAGTTTGAAAAATAGTTTATAAACATTTAAACAATACAATCACCGACAGTATACCAGCATTCGGAACACAGCAACTCAGCTGAAATGGAAATATTTGAAGATAGACTATGGTACAGTCAGTAAACTTTTCCATGCAGGACATTATTTGAGAAGTAGAAAATTCTGCGAACATATGGTCTACAACAGTTTGAACAAGTACAGCTAGCATACACTACCAAAACTTGACATCCCGTGGATTTACAGTAAAATCTCACAAACTTCTATTCAGTAAAACAAACACCAGAGGGAAAAAAAAATAAATCAGAATATCGGCTTAACTTTTAATCCACACACTTCCCCATCCCCCCTGGTGAAATGAATAATGAATGAGACGGGTGATGATTGCTTTCAATAAGAATGTCTGAAATCTTCAAAACAGCGAGAGGACGGTAGGAGCTGTCACAAGCTCAGGCACCAAGCCCTCCCAGCAATGCCACATATTTATACAACCACGTACGATGCACGCACCGTTTTTACGCATCAGCATACAGGAACTGCAAAACCGCAAGCACCCAAGGTACTGGAATTCTACATTATGAAACCTCCTATGCAAACAAAAATTAACACAGAATTGTAAGCATTCGTGACTGAGCTCTGAGCGTTTAAGCCCAACCTTCACCGTCTGCCCGGGCAGAACCAAAGCTTTCAGACTCGAGTGTCACCTTACACCTCGCGTCAACTCTGTCACGCAGCAGCAGCTCTTCCCAAGTGTCAGTAACTCTAAGAGACTTCTCAACAAATGGAAAGGCTCAGGTTTTGTTGTCATCCTTCCCCCACGCCTCCCACTCCGTCCCGGCGCACAGCTGCTCCGCGGAGCGTTTCCCAGCCCTCCCTCCCTCCCGCGCTCCCCGGCCCAGCCTGCTGCAGGGACCCCGGGGAGCTCCGTCGGTACGGAGGCAGCCCCGGGTACCGCACCCTGCTACCAGCACCGGAGCCAGGCCGGCCTGGAGCTCTGCACAAGCGCCGCTGCAAACGGCGGGACCGCGAACGGGACGGCTCCCCACCGGGCAGCCCCAGCACCACGTCAGGATCAGAGCCCTCGAGTCGCCTCTGCCCATCAGGTGTAAAATACAGCTGTTCTCCGTACTACCTTCCTTCCAGCGACCCTAAAACCCCAGGCAGCGGGTTTTTTCCTCCTTAAACAAATCCTCCCCAAAGAAATTGTCCCCCCAGTTTTAAAGAACCACCCCCACTTACAGAAGCTTTCCCTAAGTATTTTCCCCGGTCAGATTTCCGAGCGGTCCGTTCAAACGGACTCGGAGCCGCATGCCCAGAGCGGCGAGCTGACATCTGCAGCGGGGGCAGGGGCTTACCTTTGCCTCCCCTGCCTCGGACTCCTCCTCGTAGTACCCCTGGCCGGACTCGTAGGCGGCGGCGGCGGCCGGCTGCCGGGGTCCCAGGAGCACGGCGCCGGCAGCAAGGCAGCAACCCAGGGAGAGCACCTCCAGCAAGTGCATTGTGCAAAGATGGCAGGGCGGGCGCGGAGCGGGGCGCGGTGCTCTTGGGAACGTGCAGGCGAAATTATGAGGCTCCTTCTCTTCCTCTCTCCCCCTCTTATTTCGCTTTCCTCTCCCCCCTCCCTCCCCTCGCAATATCCAAGGCAGTAAAATCCGCGGGATGGAGAAGATGCGGCAGCAGCAGCTCCTAGACGCCGGCAGGGCAGTTCCAAACTTTCCCGGCCGCTTCGCAAATTCTCACCGAAGTTATCCGGAGTTTGCCAGGTAAAAAACCCACCAGGAAACCGGACATCCGAGGCTGCACTCGCTCAGGAGCAGGGGAGATGGGAAGCGCAGAGAGGAGGGGGGAAGGAGGGACAGCGATAGGCAGAGCGGGACCGAGCGGCCGCTCGCACCCGGGCAGTCGCCTTCGCCCTCCCGCGCGGGCCGGGCCGGGCCGGGCCGAGGGGCTCCGGCTCCGCCCGCCGCGGAGGTCTCTCCGGACGCCTGTCAGCGGCAGCGCTGCCGGGGGGTGCGCGGCGGCGGGGGCCGCGCATGGCGAAAGCGCCCTCTGCCTGCGCCTCTGCTCGGCGGGAGGGGGCCGGCGGCAGCCTTCCTCCTCCTCCTCCTCCCCCCGCTGCTGCTGCTGCCGCCGCGGCGCCGCCTGCCGCCGGCGCTGCGCTGGCGCCCCGGGGAGCCGATGGCCCCGCATCGCAGGCAAAAGGCCGCCCGGGGCGCGGCGCGGCGCGGCTGTGCCGGGAGAGCGAGGCGAGACAGGCCCGAGCCTCCCCCGTGCAGCCCGGAGAGCCGGGCTTGTCCCGCCCCGAGCCTGCCGTAGGTCCTAGCCCCGAGGGGAAAGCAGAGCGCTCGGCTGGTTTCGTTCGGCTCTGAAACTGCCCGCTGAGGTTGTGTGGAACGCACACGGAGCCTGCCTGGAGTCACGCAAGAGATGTGCCGTTAGCTCGAGCCCGTTGCTGGTTGAGCAGCGGTGGCAGCTTCATGCGACAGTTGAAGCTTTGCTGAGTTTTTTTGGCTGGAGACAAAAAGGGTTTGCCTCGTTAGGAGCAGAGGACCCCAAAGAGCAGCACGTTTACTTGTGGACTCTGCAGTGTCACCAAGAGGAAGACACCTCTGAACAGAAGTGACACCACATACAAAGCCCTAAATAAAACAGCATCGATAGTGTGCTTCGGTTACATGGTGATTAAAAGGGGAATTAAAAAACACCACCAAAACAAGTCAAACAGTAAACCTAGAAACAGCTTGTGCATTGCTAATAAAGTAACATACTGCAGCCTGCTCAAATCTCAGCTACCGGAAAGGCAGAAGTTACATTCCCGCCCTGTTATTTCTGCTGCCTGAGAACAGTGTTATTGCACCTCTTGTAGTATTGAGAAAGCTTTTTAAGTTGTCCTGCATCACTCTAATGCATCTTTTGGTAACAAGACTGTATGGGAAGGAACTGTGGGGGCAGATCCCTGACTGGCTTGGCTGAATGCTGGCAACCTACTCACATTACACTGCCGTTATTCTTTGGGAGTCCCATTATGTACCTATTCAGAGAACGATGTTCCGGGGGTTATGCATAAAGGTGTCTGTAGCAGGCCTATGGATACCTCCTGTTCTTTTTGATTTATTCTTTATTTGCAAGATAGTATTTCTGCTCGCCTCTACACAAGTAGGTTATTTTCATGCCAGGAATCACTTTGTTTGCAAACAGAATGAAACCTAAAGTTGAAGTGGGGCTAGAACTAAAAAAGATATATAGTTCCTAGGAAGTGATTAAAGCACAAACAATGTTTTTAACATCTTCACAACACAGTAAAGCAAGCAAAGAGTGATAGGAATTCAGCTGAACAACTAAGAAGATATAAAATTGTGTAGATAAATTAAGTCTATTGTTCTTCAGTGGACTCTTGCAGCGCTTTGGATCAAAGCACAAGATTAAAGCCTAAAGAGAGCATAGGCCAGGATGTAAACCCCACCTAAACAGAAACACAGACTTACTGGTTTGAGTTTAAACATGTTAAAATCTCCCAGAAACATCACAGGCTGGTGTAGAAAGCAAGCTCTTTTGCAGCACATTAATAAAACCCTCCTGACAAATCATGTGCAGATAATATTATTTCAATAACCAAGAACCATGCAAGGACCGCCTCCCCGTAACTAAATCACAAAACAGGATGGAACATACTGCTCCTGCTGTGCCATCATAATATCACCCAGCTTCATTATTTATTTCCCCAGCACTTTCATTCTCCCCCCACCCCCACAATTCATAGAACATCCATCATGGGATCAAAAGCTTTTATGTGAGAGATCATTTCCACCAACTGCTCTGTACAGCAAGTTTAAAGCATCATAACTGAAAGCTAGTAATCATAGTGCCTCCAGTCACAGTCTAATCAAAAAGGTTTTTAAAGAAAGTATTTGGAATCTATGATACTTTGTATCTGTTGTTCACAAATAAATACTGCATGGGCTCTGGGACACTAAGATTTTCCTCAGTTCAGGCTGTATTTCTTTCAATCCTGTAAGAGATGGCTAATTTAAAGTTTTACTGACACAAAAGTCATTTCTCCCTTTCCCACCACCTAATGATTAATATTCCTCCTCTTGTCTCCAAATTAAGCAGAAATCAGCCTACAGTACAATTAAAGTTCCAAGTGGAACTCAGTACGCTGACACCGAGCTGACCTTATAAACACAAACGACTGCAGAGATACCCCTAAGAGCTTAGAGATCTAGGTCTAGGTCTTTGCCCTGGTATGTTTCAATGGCAACGACAGCAACTACTGACAAACAAAGGATGTAAGATTCCTTCAAATGAATTCTCTTGGTTTTGTTTTAAATTTGCATTAAAAAAAAACCCAGACCCCATTCAGTTGTTCAAATTGGTGTTAACATACATCTGTCAAGCACATTCCTCTCCTGTGTCTAGACATACCTGTTGTGTTCCTTTGTGATTGTTTTCTATTTCTGCTCATTAGCAGTACAAAAAGTCAGAGAGGAACCACTATAAGAAACATGAGCTGAGACTGAGGAACAGAGAAGTGTCAGTAACAGACAGAAAAATCAGTAGCATAATATTGTTACTTGGTCTCTTTGTTTTTTGTAGAGGTAAATGCTAATGTTGTGTTCTTTTTTCAGAGAATGTAATTTCCACCCTCCTTATATTTCCTGTATATTTACATGTTTTTGATTCAAACAAATCTCCTGTGCTTACTCCTTTTAAATATACATATAGAGGCCTGCCCAGGAGTTAAATTCACAGATAGCATGGTTTGCTTTTGACACACATAGACTTTCAGTAGTTAATATTTAAGGTAAATCTCAGTGGTAGAAAACATTGGTCCCTGAGTGCAGCAACTCAAAAGACGGTGGAAGCACCATTCTGGAGTCATTCCAAAAGACAAAAGCACCCCAGACAGCTTCAGTCCTTAGATCCCGTACAGATAGAGCTGCCCTGTATTTCTTATACTTAAAAGTGTGGGTGGGGAGAAATTGGATATTGATCAGGGTCTTAAATACCAAAGCCCTGTGTAAATACTGTAAATGAGCCTGATAACATATAGGGGAAAAAAGAAAAAAAGACATTTCAGATTCAGTGCCAAACTACTAGAACAGCTGCTCACTAACGCACTGTCTGCCAACTGAATCTTGCAATCCCAAATTTTATTACACATTTCTTATCGTATTGCTTACCCACTTGGAGCAAGCAGCTCCTCAGACGACTTAGCTACTGAACAAGGATGGTGCAGTAGATTTCAGACTGTGGTCCACTTCTTAAACCCTCCTTTATATAAAACATATATTTAGTATTAACATACACTCGTAACAATGATGAGTATTGCAGTTTTAGTGATTACGTGCACAACAGCTTTCCTTCATTCCTTGTGTTTCCTTGTATGATCCTAGAAAAGGATCTAAACATGGTGGCTTGAAGATCATCAAAAGCAACTGAAATCTATTCCTTGACCTTGGTCTGGCATCCTCACTGTAAAACTTAACCCTTGGGAAGGTGGTCTACACCAAGCCTCCAGCTAGGGACACTGAAATGTAGCTTTATCGTTAATTTTCCTCTTAAAGTTATTCATCCTGGCAATATTTTTACTCAATGAGATAGACATCACGGCTGCAAAGTAATTTTCTGCAATGCTTGACCTAGCAACCTGCACTTTATCTAGAAATTTGTCATTTGGTTTAAAGTTATTCCCTCTTGAAAAATAACAAGACAAGAATCCTCAGTCTTCAGCCCTTTGACACTGGTTGATAGTCAAGGATTACAGGATCATTGGTCGGTCTTTGTTCTGAGTAATTCTCTTTCCAAACTGTTAAAATCAAGACTATCAGCATCTAGCATTAAAATTTCTCTATGCTACAGACTGGAGGACTGCAGTAACATAACACCCTTGCCACCCTTGCTATAATAAGGGGTTAGTATGATGCAAAAATGGACAGCACAAGGCAGCATCTCAAGAAAAGTGTTTGGATTACCCAAAGCAAATTACATATCTCTAAAGAGACTCTAAATTTAGATTGGAGAAAACCCTACCACACGTTTTATTCAGACATCTTACATTAAGAACTTTCTTTATCACAGTTTTTATTCCCTCTTGTATGCAAAGTCTCACACAAGGCCAGGTACGCAGAGGATATTGATTTAACATGCTGCTGACTGAATAATCTGCCCACATAGTGATGTTCATTGTTATAACCTCTGAATATAAACAACAAAATGACTGATGGTAAATTTATGCTGCCTCTTAACTTAAAACGGTGCACAAACTAAACTGTGTATAACTGAAGCCATGTCTCTATGTAAACAAATTCAGATTCGGCAAAACATATTAGGAGTTAACAGCGCGTGACTGCTACACATACGCACACTTGTGTTACGTACGTTCAGTTGCCTTCCAAGTGACAATCTACAAGATCAAAAGCATATTCAAAGTCTTTTTTTCCCCCTTGGAAGTACAGTTTGGGAATTTAACAGAGCAAATAGTCCTAAATTAATACAAGAGGCATTTCTATATAATGGTGAAAACAATGGCAGAAATAGTTATTTGCATAAAGAAATGCCGTTTCGATTAACTTTGTTTCTGTGCATAAGCCTTCTCCACTCATACATACTGTGCTGCATCTCCCCCTTCCCCCTTTCTTCAGTGCTTCAAACCTTCTGTTCAATATTTTGGCTGTTCTGGAAACGAAGAATATGCTAAACACTTCAAATGCAAATTGCTGAAGTATTACATCTTTTTAAAATTTTCAAACAGCACTGAGACAAATTAATTTCCAGGCCCAGAATAATGTATTACTACTGATTATGAGCTTCATTTTCCTTATTTTCCTTAAAGTCAATTTTTCTCATATGTTAAAAAAAGCCTTTTATATATCCAAACACTTTGCCTAAAACAAGAAAGGAAGTGTGAGATTTTTTTTTCCAGCAATTTTCCATATATTTTTATTTTCTAAAGTTCTGCTTATCCTTTTAACCGTCATCTGAATAATCTTTAGTAGCAGGGGTTCTATGACAGATGACGCCCAACACTGGAAAAGGGTACTTCAAAACTGACCTGCATTCTGCAGAACAAACAGGAGAAGAAGAACCACAAGTCATTCTTCTGCACATACATTTTCCCAGATAGTGTTTGCCTATTAAGCAGATTCATGTTCAGCTTGCATTCAGATGTAACTCAGACAGTTTTTGAGCATTTCCTATCCACCCAGATGTTCCCTTTCTTGCAGTTGAAGAACTGACTCTTTCAACATAAGTGGAGTGCTCATATTTCCACAACTAGACACAAAGGTGTCTACTACCTTTTTATTTTTTAGTCATTTCTTGATCTTATGAAAATTATTTCCAGTTTTAAGCCTACCTGTGCTGCCTTCACTAGCTAGATCTCACTTGTAAACGTGACAAAGGTGTATTGCACCCATGATGCCCTGGATTCTTTGTGGTTAGCAGAAGCATTGTCAGAGACCTATTGCAAGGTCTGGCTGAATGTCACAGCTTTCCTCCAGAGATGCTTGTTCAAATTCTAATGTTTGCCTCAGCCCCTTGTACTGATTCAGAAGCCAAAAATGTCCACATGTGGGAACATTTAGATCCGAGATTCTTGATTAGGCCCATCTTAACTTTTCACATAGTTGAAGATAGTTGAAGATTAGTTTAAAAGAGATGAAAGACTCGTTTGGGTTTGTTTGCTTTTTGGTTTGGGGTTTTTTGGTGGTTCATGTTTTTCTCCTTGATACACTAGGTATTCACCTCCTAAAATCTATTCCTATGAGAAAAGTTGGAGGCAGACAACCATGAGGCTTAAAAATAGATCAGAAAAATTAAAGGAGATTGGGACAATAAATTGGTACTCACAAAAAAAAAAGATAGAAGTAGAGGAGTACATTGCCTACCTAATTCGATGACTGCAGATGCTGGAAAAGCATGAAGGAAATAGACTGTAGAAACAGACAGTCTCCTGTGCTCTCCTGAAATAGCATGTTCAATTGCAACTCTTGGAGACAGAAAACTAGATAGACAGTCTAGACGGATAGTTGCCTGAGCCAATAGGACATTTCTTATATTTTGAGGGAAACTGAATCAATTTTTCACTGATTCAGGTCCAAACCACAGAGTAAATCTGTTCTTGTCTTTTAGTCTCATGCTCCAACCATGTATGCTTAGTCATAACAAAAATACTTATATTTACATATCGTTATTGCACCAGAAGTCAGTCCAACAGATAGGGTTGGAAGGAAGCATGCAGGAATTCCAATATGTAAAGTGTTCTTTATACCCTACAATGAAATGAATACGGAATGCTATTGCCATCACCAGTGAAACTACATTTAATCATTCCATCCTAAAAATTAAAAAAAAACCAAACTAAAATAAACCCCATGTATCTGCCTTTTGGAAACACATCACAGAAAAAAGTATCAGATTTATTTTTATTATTAAAAGTGCCCAACAAAAAAAACCACCACCAAATTATAACACAAAGCAAAACAAGAAATCTACATACCAATTTTCAGTTAGGACATTACCATCACTAATAGTTTGAATTGGCACCACACTTAACGTGGTTAAGAATCACAGAATCACAGAATCACAGAATCTTAGGGGTTGGAAGGGACCTCAAGAGATCGCTTTTATTCTCGACTAAACAGTTGCTTAATAAAAACCATAAAATGTTCCCTTCAGAAAGCTGTGTGTTTTCTGCTGAATTGAGACTGTTATTGCTGCTATCAGACCTAAGGATACATCCCAGGAACAAAACCAGAAGGATGAAGCCTCACCATGTGTAAGAATACAAACTTCAATCCCTAATCTTTTCATTTTCTGAAAGCTGCTAAGGAAAAAGCCAACCACACACACCCCCAAACCAGCAACGACAGAGAATTTGAGAATGAAGGTGCACTGATATGCAGTGTGCATCAGAGGCCACAAGCAATTCCTACCTTCACCTTCTGGCCAGGAAATTTAATTTTCCTAAGCACTCATCACTGGGCAACACAGAACCTAGTTCCTGTAATACAGTGAAAGCCTTACTAACCTCCCCCCTTATCATTAGTTAATTTATGCAATAAGAGACATTCTTAAACCAGTTCCTGAGTGTTTCCTTCCTTTCAGCACAACCTGTTGATCTCTTGACTTTCAACACTTGAGGCTAAACTAGGCAGCTGCTGGGCAAAGCGTCCTTCAGTATAGCACATCTGTTGTCCTTCTGGTTGTTTATCTCTTTGTAACTTGAATTTAAGCAGCTACTACTGATTTAAAAAGCGGGTAGCATGCTGGGGCTAATCTATTTTTAAAATTCCTATCCCATCGCAAAACCTACAGCTATACTCCACAGGGACACTTCAACTAATCTGTCCCAGCATAAAACTCTTAAGTGCAAAGGCTAGAGCAACAGACCATTTTCAGTAGCAGGGTCCAGCTGTGGAACTCAACCTAATCTTCTCTATTGATAATGAATATAAGCCAGAGTGTATTCAAAATGAAAAACCAACCCTAGCTTCTAAATAAGACTCCCTGCAGTGTAATGGCATCTTCCCAGGGTCACTAGCTAATCTGGGCAGAGGAGAAGGAGGAGGTAGAGACACAAGGATTAGAGAAAATAAAAAGGCCCCTCCCCCAAAACCCAAAAAAACCCCAAATCCAAAACTAAAGTGTGCAGATAGAAATCTATATTTTAGATTTTTTTCCCCTCAATTAAATACTACATTAAAATAACTTTCAGTGATGCACAGAAGTCACCTTTGCTTAATTTTTCAGCTCTAAAATTTTGAGTTGTCAAAGTGCCAGCTTGTCATCACTTTTTTTGAAGCCAGATTTTGGTTTTCCTCCCAAGGAACTCCAGCAGATTAGTAATAATCATGTTGGAGTCCCTTTGGGTAACTACAGAGCCACTCAGCTCTCTCACCTGAACAGGAGAGAAGTCCTGGTAGTATATCCATTTTCCTTTGAAATGGGACCAGACAGGAACAGCCTCTATAGGACTCTGGAGGACTGTGGGATGAGGAAAAATGCTGGTGCTGAGCTGCCCCAGCTGTGGGATATAGAGGAGCTCAGGCTGTCCTAGAACCTAGAGAAGCTCAGAAAGCCCAAACTTCATAGCTCTGCTGCCTGCTACAAAGACAAGAGAGAGGTGATATGTGCTACACTTTAATTTTACAAGCATTCTTGTGCCTATGAGAGACTGCAGATAGCAGAGGGCTGTATCATATGGTCTTTGCTCTTGGGTTACTCCTAATAACTCTCTAATAATCAAACAAAGGTTTATTGGTGGATCTTTGGAGTTCTAGTATTATGAAGAGCATTGTTTATCTGATAGGCACAGTTTATAGTACACAGTTCTACACTGAAGTAGTCAAAGCAGACAGAGAATTAGGAGCAATTATTAATTGTAATTATATAAATTTACATCTCAATAAGCTTCTTTCAAATCATATCTGATTTTTATAATCAAATTTTCCTTTTCTTGCTTTTGTCCAAGTATGTTGACAATCTATCCAAAAAGGATAACAGCCTTTTTCACTCGTACAGGAAAGATGTATTCATGCAGTGATATTAATAGCAAGGTTGTTAATATTCATAGGAATCAAAAATCCTTTCAATTGTAAAACTATGGAGGAAAAAGTGTATTCCTTTTTTCCAACCCAAGCTTCAAAGTCTAGACACTACAGTACAGTAGTTTCAAGGGTTTTTCTGTGTATTTACTGTATGACCTATTGTTTATTTAAACTATGTAGCAGATGCCTCGTCAAATAATAATGCTGAGTGCCAGTAGGAATACAACAACTTTTTGAGTTCAATCTGCTCTCGGTCAAGGTCAAAGAGAGCTGGAATTAAACTCAGTGTGTTTCCAAAAGCTTACCCTAAACACACAATATCAAAGTTCATAATTAAGAAGGCTTATTTCATCAGTCAGCTTCATGTTTGCACAGCAGCGGGAGTAATTGTAACACTACTCATTCTTTCAGGTTGGCTTCAACACTTGACCTTACAAACAAACTCCTTTCTTCCCCCTCCTAAGATGCAAAGCCAAATAATTTGTTTTTGAGAAAACAGAGCTGTCAGTTTGACAATCCAAAGCACATTTAACTGCTTTCATTAAAGAGATAGTTTATCTTAAAACCAGAAATTTGCAGACTATTTCTACTAATTTTTACCATGCACAGACTAAAAAATAATAAATAAAAAAATGTTTCTGCTTTCTTGACCTTTTCTTCAGTTCATCAGTTGAACTGTATTTATTCCAACACCCACGGTACACAGAAATCCCCCAAATCATGTAAAAGCCAGGATGCCTCAGGGGCACCGTTGCTTGATATTCCTCTTGCATCACGCCAGCATTCACTGACTCACACAGGGCAAAAGAATGTGCAATCCAAAAGGAGAATTAAATGTAGTCATGTGCAGGCAGCTATTCAGCAAAACGACCCGCACCTGGAAAGAGGAGCACAAATGGAAGAGAACCTTGCCTCCTTTTTGCCACCTCAGACTTGAGGTTCTAGTCTAAGGCCAAATGTCTGGTTGCCCATTAGAGTCAACAAAGAGTGCTAGGTCTCTTCCAAAGAACTCATTCACCATTTCTCTGGCACTTATTTCAGGACATGCACAAAAGTGAGGTCTTTTCCCCTCTGTTCATAGTAGGAAGAGGGTATATGCTGACTTGAGATCCCTAAAAAGTGACAGAAAAGTCTCATGCTGAGAATCTACAACAAAAAAAATATGTCTGGGAAGCCCCAGTGCCATAAGGGGACATCCAAGAAACATAGGAAGAAAAGAGGCCAGGAATTTAAGTGAGGCAAGTAATTACAACTAAAACTAGTCTCCAACTTGGCAAGTTGGCTGTCCAAATAGAGCAAAGGCAATAGCACCATACTTGATAAAAATAAGAGGAATATTTGATTGTTCACTGACCGACTTCATGCTTTCATTTTAGATTTATATCTGGCTCATTATATTCAGCTCTTTAACAAAAATTAAAAGTTATGAATTTTAGACATATTTATAAGTTTTACTGGAAAAAAAAAATCATGCTGCATTCAGCTGAAGTCATTCTAAAAAGTTAGGAAGTGAAGCTAGTGCCACGTATAGAAGATGATTAGTGAATTTCCATAAGATCCACTGTTAGTTATGCGAAGTTTCACAGGTCTTTTTAAAACACTTGTAATGTTTACAAACTGTACTTGAAGCATCTTGTGGTAACCAGTATTTTTGCTAACATGAGAAATTCAAAGTAATTCCAAGCACTTTTCATAATAGGTTACCACTGAGACCAAGAAAAAATTATTTGCATTAGTAAAAGGAAGATTTTTTAATTAAAACTCATTACTTCTCAAAACTATCTAGACAAAAAATACATGAAGAGCAAAATTCTGCTATCAAAGATACTACATAGTACAAAAACATTTCACATCATCATCTGTGTTACCCTGATTTCTTGAGTTGGTATAAAGAGTTATAGAGACCATCTAGCTGGATGATTTCTTTTCTAGAAGTACAATACAGATTATAGAAGCTAGGTTACACTTAACCAGAAAGTAAAAATTTTAGTGCCCTTTTTGTGAATTATGCATAGTTGAAGCTTACAGTCAGGTACAATATCTGTACTTCAGATTGCCAGGCAGGATGCTCAGAAGTTTATTTTCCCCCTATCTCTGTCTGTAGTCATCATCTTTTGCTCCAAACTTCCTATCTTCTGATGTTATCTTATTTCTAGGATGCAGTCTTGCTGTTATGAAACATGCCATAAAGACTGTTAAGTGCTCTACAAAGTGATCAAGAAGGCTACTTATTAACTGAAGGCAAATGCATTTTAGACACAAGTAGAGTTGGAAAAACTTTAAAAGTTGAAGTGGAGCAAAAAGATAAAGAATAGATTCCAGGTCAGAAGAGAGACCAATCCTCCTCACTTCCCCACACCCCCCCCATTTGATCAGTATGAAGTCTTTTTAAACACCAATTACTTTATTACTACTAGAAAAATAATTAGATCTTTGTAATCTCAGAATTTGAATATTAGACTTTTTCTAAGGGAAGGTGGATACAGATTTAGTAGCTCCTCACAAGGAAGTTCGTGCTTCAGACTTCTACAAGTGTAAATATATAACAAGAGTCTTCAAAAATTCCTGATTGGGCCTCATGCTTTGTTTGGGTTAGGGTTTTTTGCTGCATACCTGTCTCTTCACAAAGAAACATCATGCTGATCATCACTGATCATGGTCCAGTTGTACATGACTGACTATGAGTCCAGATCAGTTTTTTGAAGATTATTGTGGAATGTTGTTTTTTTTTGATAAGGGTCTCAATTTCAAAGTAGTAAACTCACAGAATTTCATTACACTCTGTGTGTATTATGGGATGGTTTCTCAGCAAAGCAGCTGTGAAGACTCCCCACAAGTTGATCTGTTCTTTCTGTTGGAACCAAATTTGTTTTTATCATTTAAACAGAACTGCTTTTCCTTTGTGTATCTCAAGGATTAAATACATGGAAACAAGGCAACTGTGTTCCAGGTATTTTGCATTTATAGCTAAATATCTATTATAAATAGTCTGATTTTCAGAAGTATCAGGTTTAAAGTGGTACTAAGTTTAGCTTCTCCAAATGCAACACTTGGTTTCTCCAACATTTGAGACACAGCTTAGAAAATTCTGCCCAATACGTCTATATACATTCTCATTGTAAACAGCAAATGTTTACCTGTGCACGAGGAGATTCTACAGTTACCAGCCTTACATTTCTTGTGCAATAAATGCAAACTTCTCAACTGAACTAACAGCAGAGTAGAAAGAGAACCAGCTGAGATACAACTTCCACATGAAATACCTGTTCTTCAGAGGCTTTGTACTTTTAATCACTCCTTAGAATGTTGATTGCCTCCTACAAAGTTATAGACAGATGATAATTCCACTGAACTTTTTTTCTCCTGAACTTAGCTGGTCTGCCACAGACTAAATTTCACAGCTGTAGTAGTATTATTTTAAGTGATAGCATATATGTGCCCTTCTTCATTGCAGAATTAAGTAAAAAAGCATCTAACCTTTTTGCACAAACTGCAGAAGCTGATGGGTTTTTTTTATTAAAACAAAAGAGAGTTATTGACCTTTCTTGCCTCCCACTTGAGATTGTAGTTTTTGCAGCTTCCTAGAATTACTATTATAACATGCATTATGTATTTTTACTTCAAAGAAGAAAAAGATTGCATGAAGTAACATATCCTATTAATCACAGAGATCTGAATCCCTCTAATCTCTCTCTATAATTTTGGCTAGAAAGCTATTATAATGTCAAACGCTATTAGTGAAGCCTTAGCTACTCAATATACGCAACACAGGTTCTTGCATGAAAATTGACTCAACAGAGCTATAAGACAATAAAAGGGCAGCAGGGCCCACGGTCTCTGCTCTCCAGTTCAGTAACATGAAGAAAAAGTGAATTCACTAGGAGCTGTCAACTCTGAAACATCTCAGTTCAACGTGATTTCACCAAAGATCAAATGGAAAAGGCTAATCTTGTTTTCTAGACACTTAAATCCCATTTTCCCAGGCAGATTTACCCCCTGGTTTGTCTAAACGTGTCTTAAACAGAATATCTTATTCTGACGTGTTGTCTTTTCCTCCTGCCCCAATACAACAGGCACAATAGCATCAAATACATTCAGTGTCACATTTACTGTTTCCAAAGATTAGGAAGAAGGCCACAAAACACCTATGTAATACAGAAAGGCTGTTGCTAATACTCTTCTAGTATATTTATATTTTACTGAAATCTTTACTTATAATTTTATATCAGGAATTTTCAGTTTGTTATCCTCTCATCCTGCATTAATAGTCAGCAATACAAACCTTTAATAGATCTACTGGGACCTCTCAGTTCTTTTTGATTTTGTTTAAATAAAAGATCAACAGGAGTGCAGTTTTACTAATATTTTGGTCAGTGTTTTGTACATGAAAGACATACTGCTGCTCAGTCATACACGGGCTACCAAAAGAGTTAAAATAAAATGAATAAAACATGTAGCCAAAAAATTGCCTAAGACAGGTTATGTACAGAAAAGTTGTAGTTATAAGGATTCTACAAATGTGGGATTTAAGTCAGTATTTTCCCCTTTAGAATCTGATATTTAACTCTGAAAGCATGGCTTCCTCCTACTCTAAAGATTTACTCTCTCCATTTCCATTATTTGTCCAATTTCCCTTCAGCATGAATTTATTTTCAGTGCAAAGACCAAAGTGTTAAAATAAGAATCTATGCTGTACTAAATTAGCAGAAAAGTTTAGTAATCTTTATCTGTGAACCTGACTCAAGTCACAGCATTACAAGAAGCTCCACTTTGAATATAATTTAGAGCCTTGTGCTCATTACTTAGGAAAAAAAAAAAGCTGATATTCCAACACTAGTAAAATCCAAAGCTTATTAAAAAAAAGAAAATTTTCCAATATCCTCACCAAGAAAGTTTCATCCCTTGTATTTTTCTGTTCAGGCAGAACCATACACCATAAAGAAACTAAACGCATTTAGGTTTCAAACGCCTTGGTCTTGCAAAAATTGGTAGCAATATAGCTCCAGCTTTTTGTGTTGCAAAACCAATCTCTGATTACTTATCATGTTCAGTCCTGTACTGAAAGCAAGGGAAGTGCTCCTTTTCCAACTTGGCATACTCAGCAAGATCTCTATTTCTTCATTCTATAGGAATGAAAGTGTAATTTAAGGACAAGACAAGACTTACAGTAAGTCGATTCTGTCATTACAAAAATGCTTTCTTTTCCATTTAAAAATTACTACTTATTTTGAATAGAAGAAACCCATCCAAGAATCTAGGCAGCTAATACTATTTTAACAAACAGCTTCCACAAAAATAATCCATTTGAAACTGTGGTAACTCAGAGGTGCATACATTCAGAGAGGGAGGACAAGGCTGAACTGTTTGATTTCGCAGTTAAAACAGGACATTTTTTCCCCTCCCTTGCCCCCACTCACAACTGATGGGGCAGGGAAACAAACTCATGCACAGCCATGTGCATCTGAAAATATTTTTACTTATTTCTTCAAACAAAACAAGACACTAAAAAGTCAAAATATAACTCCTTTTCCATATAGGTAGCTTAATGTTCTGTTTTGTCTTGCATCGCTGAAGAGGAAGATTAATAATAAATGCTGTATAATAGGGAAGTAGGCTATAAACTCAGGACCTTTCTCTGCAGATACCTAGCAGTAGGCTAAGACTAAGATTTATTTTTTCTTTTAAAAGAAATTTAACAATTCCTCTTTGAACCCAATACCATAGCAAATTTGTAGAAGTAATTTAGCAGGGTTTTCAAAGTCATAAAGCTTCAGCAGAAGTAGGGAATTCATATGAAAAATTCAAAGAACACAGCTAGAGATGATTACTAGGAACCTGTTGCAAGTCACTACAAGGCAGAAATCAAAACCCAAACACACATATTGGCAAGTTTCTTTTCCTTAGTGTCATCTGCATCACCCGTATCAATTATTATATGATGTAGTCCTACCTTCCAGGCTCATGCAAAACCACCAATAGAGGAGCCTTATTTTCAGAGGAAAGGGACACCGTGCCACCTTAGCCCACAAACTTCAAGTTTGTAAGATTGTACATTTAGTTGTAAAATTGCATATTAACTAATTTTAATGACCTTGCTTTGACCAAAGAAAAAAGGTGTGAAGCATATAATTTAGTGTCAAGAAAATGTAATCCTAGCTGAGAACAATTTGGGGTTGAGTCTGAACTTGAATTCTATGAAATTGGTTTGGATTTGGGACAAAACCCCCCAAACTTTCTGCCTGCTAAAAATAGGGAAAAATTTAAGGAAGAAAGAAACAAAAGTTTTTGATGGAATAAAGTAGGAGAACTAATAAACTAGTATCCACAGAAAGTGATCTTAGCTAAGAGGAAAGCAAAAAAGCCAACACCTCAGCAGTTGACAGACAAAGTGATCTTTGTTTTCCCTGTTAAAAAAATTCATCTCAATATTTTAACTTAAACTACTAATGAACGAGAAGCAGGGGACACAACAATAACAACAGCAATAACTCAGGCAGCATGTATCAAATTACATATGAACAAAATAACTCATATAACAAATACCATTAGAAATTTGGGTTTATTGTCCATTAAAAAAAAATTATAGGAAATATATTGTTGTCCAAACAGGATAACAATGAAAATTATGTGAAATGTCAATGAAGGAAACCAGTAAGGATAGAAAAGAATCCAAGCAAGTATTTTTTTAAAAACCATCTAAGTCTGCTTAATGCAATATATAATTTAAAAATTAGTTGATTAAATCAAAACATAATTGCTTTCATACAAGATATAGCCTGTATAGGTTAAGAACTGTTTATGAATTCTTGTACCACTCATACCACTAAAGGCACTGCCTACGATCCTACCCCAGCCGCCACCAGAATACACAGCAGCCTGCATCACTCCCATAGAAATATTTTTTGGCAGAAAAACCTTGTTTGAAGCAGAAGTGATTGAGAATCAATAAACACCAAACCCATAAGCTTATTTGAAACTGCTGCATCCACAAAGTAATGCAAGAGGCAAGACTTTTTCCCCCTCAGAAGTAAATTCTTGCATAAAGTATTAAATGTTTTCCTATTTCACATTTTCCTCAAGTATTTCTGAAATAGATGCAGCTCATATGTGGAATGAAAATACCAGGCAGAATCTGTCCAGCCTGCTATCTTGACCCTTACAGTGCATAACAGCAGGTGCCTGGGGAAAATGAAGGCAAACACATTGCTCCTATTCTCAGGAATATTTTCTAGATCTCAACAAGAAGCAGCTAAAAAACCTTCTTGAGCAGAAATGTTATCTTTTCTATATAGCAGTTTTTAAATTATTTTTCTTCCAGGAATCTGAACCGTCACCCTTTGAGATCACATAAATTTTAATTATCTGCTATACCACACGACAACTTAATAACATGTTACGTGAAGAACCATCTTCTTTGGTTTGGTCTGAATACCACTGGTTTCATTTTATTTTATGCTTCTCATTCTTATGGTGGAACAAAAACAAACCCCTACCCACCTTCACTACACTTTGGATGTTGTAAACCTCCTTCCATATATACCCATTAGCTTGCTTTATTTTCTTCCCTGACAGTTCCTAGTTTGGTATGCTTTTTTCATGCAGGATAATTTTGTACATTTGCCCATCTTTTTCATCCTTCTTTAAGTTTCATTCATAACAGAGACAGAAAAAAAGGTCAGCATACAGTTCTTGTGTGTTTGCTACAGTTTTAAATAATCACGCTGCTTTCTATTTAATTCTATTACACACCTAAAAACCCTTAACATGTATTTCTTTATTACTAAACATAAAGTCAAGGAAAGTTCCTTGTATCATTACAAAAATGCACTCCTCAAGAGAAATCTAAACAGACCAAAAAAAAGTGCTTTCATATTGCAAGTCATACCGCTTTTTATGCTAAGCCTATGGCTCACTGCAAAGTTACAGATGGCTTTAGAATTTAAAAGATGAAGTGATGCTTTAAGGAAAGTGCCTAATTTGCTAATATCACAAAGCCTGCCCTTGCTAAGTAGTAGTTTAACATTCACAGCATAGCATACTAATGATGCAATGAGTCCTCCTTCCTGAAGTCTTATCTGACTCACACACACCATTCAAAAACTTCTTATAAGCACGAGCTTCCCAAAGACTTAAAATGGCATTATGGTGACTGAGAGGGGCTATCAGTACTACAGCTGCTAGAGTAAGATCTGGTGCTACTGGTCCTATTTTCCAGTTACCCCACTGGACTGAAAGCAAGGCAATACAGAAGGTGAATGTATTACTACAAGCATAAGGGCTGAAGGCGATGTACTTGTCAGCAAATCAGAGGTGGTTTTGCCTGATGAGTGACTGACAAGGACATCTGTCAAAGTAACTCAACTGATGGTCATTTCTGGAAAGTTACAGTCATAGGCAAAGATCTGTATAGGTAAGATAAAATATTCAGTCGGTTTTGTGGTTAAACTGAAAACTATAAATCTTTGAGAACTGACAGCTGCAACGACTTTTTAAGTCCTCTGTTATACCATAAAAGATAATATTAAGTACTCTTGACTTTAAATTTATGGTTAGTTCAAGAGCAGGAAACCTTAACCGACCAAGGAAAATACAGTCTGTTGCAAGCCCAATGTTGCCTTTAATTCATACATTTGTTTTCAGAAAGCTTCAAAGAAACAAATAAACAATGGAAATGAAGATATGAGAATGCTTAATACAGCAGAAATAGAAAATGAACAAAAACTAAAGCGAGTACTAATGAAAATAAGACATCAACTTGTTATTAGCAACCATGACACTCACTGAAGCAACCACCACCACAAGCCTTCTAGTCAGATTTAAATACTCTTTTAAGACGTGTTCTAGGTTACGAAACTCAAGGTAACAAATTACTACATATTGTGTTCTGCTGATCTGATCCCATTTAAATCTGATAAACTAAGTTTATTTAAATTCTTCCCCATCTTCTAACCCCAATAAATCTAGAAATACAAAATATTTACTCATTAGTACTAGGTCTATTTTTTAATCAGATGACCTTGGTCTCCTAGCTGACAAAATAGCGTGTGGCAAGGATTTGAAAGGCATTATCCTTCTTTAAGATGGTATAAGTATGAAAGTAGCATATTTACTAGTGCTTTTTGGCATCAAAATACTCAGCAAGAGAGACTATGAAACAAAACATTCATTACCATTTAAGCCCACAGCACTTGAAGTTGTAAGTAATATGGGCTCAGAAATTTCAGTATGCTTTTAAGTGCATTCATCTTACAAGTTTTGTTAGGAGCTCCAGCTCTTATCTGAGCTCTGCCTATATTAATTACCAAGTGGGCAGTTGCAGCTTCCCGTTCTTACCTCTTCTGATTCTTTTCTGCTGCCTGGAATGGAGCACACATGCAACCACAGTTTAAATGACACTCACAATCTGCATACACAGTCACATCAGGAAGCCAATTCGCCCAAGTAGTACCAAACAAACAGGTAATAAGTCTTACTTCTTCAATGTTCTACTTCTTGGCCAGTATTTGAAGTGCCTCTAAGGTCCTACTTAACAAGAAGAGCATTTACTTTAGAACTGTAAGCTTTTAAAATTATATTCTATTTCTAAAAAGAACAGTCAAGATTTGCTATTGCCCCTTGGGAATCACAGGGTATAAGATATCAATGCATTTAAACATATATTAAACTAAAAGTTATATATAATTGACCAGCATGCAAAATGTCTCATGGCAACATCTGTGGTCATTACTGAAAATACATTAAGTCTTTTCCACTCATTTACTCTATTGTAACATTTTAAAGTAGTTAGCAGCTGCTGCTGTTTTCAGAATGAAAATACTTAAGCAATGTTGTCTTCCAAACATTCATTTCACAACTGATTTCCTTGGCTGAAAGCACTGTATATCATATCGCATTCTGCCTGTACTTTGTAAGCTGCAAAGGACTGCACATGTGAAGGAGACATGGCTGCTGATGAGTCCTTCTCTACTTAAACACATCTTGCTGGAGAGTTGGGTATAGGAATTTTTTGTTTACTTGGCAATAAAGCCTAAACTACCAGATCAGGGGCAGCAGCATCTAGGATGTTGTGTTTGACCTTGGTACTGCATAGCAACAGAACCAAACTTGCCAGGGAGAGTATTTTGTGCCTTAAATCCAGCCATCAGAAGACCGGAAGACAAATCCTTCCATGTCAAGATGCTAAGCAGAAAAATTTTATGACTAGCTTGCTAGAGAGGGTAAATAGGTGCCTATGCCAGAAGATACTGGAAAGCAAGAGCGATTCCTTCCAGTGGATTTTCTCTTTACAGTACAGTGACAAAGGAGTTGGAGAGGAGGGAGAGTATGCTTTTAGTCATTCTAGATGCATCGCATTTTCCTTTTTTTTTTTTTTTTGAGGGAAGTCAGGGGAATTGTGGGGGAAGGTAAAAATAAAAGAAATCCTTCTCAATGCATGAAGTACTGGCTAGCACACAGAAAACAAGATGCATAGTTTATGTTTAGTTTGAAAGCATTACAGCATATGAGAAAAACACTTCTTGGATAAAAAAAGATCTGGATTGGATAATGAAAATTTTTCTCTCCTATTCTGAAGGATAAGGAAGAACCCACACATGGAAAATAGAGGTGTAGGCTGCTGGTACATGCTTAAGGATAAAGTGGGGTGGTGTGCTAAGAGGTGCTCACTACTTTTAAAAGTAAAGGAAATATTATCAGCCTATATTCAAGATATTATCTACTGAGAGATTTAGCTCTGCTAGAGCAGGATAGGAAATTATGGTACACTTTTGTAATGCATGAAGGACAGGGCTACCAAGAAAAGGTTTTTTTAGTAACCCTATTTGAGTAATACAACTGTCATGGTTGACTCTAGTAAAAAAGGGTATTTTTACTTCACAATGACCAGAACAGCTAGATAGCGTCTGGTCTGAATGAAGCAGAAAAGAGAACTACAAGAAAGGGGAAGACTCTGAAGCTGCCTACCAGTAATACATGTTGGAACATACCATGTGGTATCTAACAGGACTTCACAGACTTAGACACTTCAGATATCTTACAGTTTTCCTAAGAGGGAAGTCCCAAAACTCACTTTGAAAACCCTTTCTGGAAATACAGAAAATAATTTATAGAAATCTTTCTAACTGAGCATCTGAACATATTTTCCAAATTCTATTGGACACTAAAGTGAAAGATACCATCACCCTGAGAAAAGTGTTAATTGGTCATTTGGAAACAAGGTAGAACAACTAGAAAGAAGTCATACTGTCAATGTACGAGGCTGTAAGTACAATGCAAATACACACTAAGAATATAATGAGAAAAATGTAACTGATTAAGCACAGACTCCTCTTAACTCTTCTGTTATTCTGTTTTCTAATTTTAGGGGTCTGGGATAACAGAAAATGGGAAGAAATTTTTTTTAATCGCTATAATGTGATTATTTACTGCACAGAACTCATTAATATATGAAAACCAGAAGACAGTACAGGATTAAGGAGTAGAAAGCTACAGAGTAATAGCTTATGAGTTAATAAACTTCAATTTACTGGATGTAGTCTTTAAAAGACAATGTTATGTGGGTCTGTTGGATACTACCTAACCTAAAGATTAGAATGATTAATTGCTTAAGCATCTATGATATACTGGGTAAAGGAGTTAATCAGCACATTCAAATTAGGTTATATATGCTGGAATCCTGTATAATAAATTATTAAAATTTCTACATACTGGATAAC
This sequence comes from Laterallus jamaicensis coturniculus, assembly GCA_022605575.1. Lineage (NCBI taxonomy): Eukaryota > Metazoa > Chordata > Aves > Gruiformes > Rallidae > Laterallus > Laterallus jamaicensis. Next base: position 16,282,863 of record JAKCOX010000005.1, on the reverse strand, counting down.
TTTCTAATACAAGCAGAATCACATCCACTTATACAATCTTTCCAGGACACTGCAGATTAAATACTGAGACAGATATTGGTTACCTTGGGACCACTAAGTATGGCCTGTTTATGTTATGGCTGAACAGAGGATATTTCCAAACAACATCCACTCGCTTCACTCATTCTCAGATATCACATACACAGTACATCAAAAAGACTAACTGTTCAATGATCTTGGTATAATGAGCCAGAGTTAGTAGTAGGATAGTAGTACTATTCCCAAGAGACACGAGTGTTTATTTGCTACTTGGGTCTCAGTACTCAGGTCATATTCCTAGCCTTAAAGTAACAAATAGCATTACTGTTATGAGTATCTCCCAAAGCAAAGAGGAGCCAATATGTTCACCAGACTACTCAACTTCATTTAAAAGTAAACAGTAATTTAAAATCAACACTGACCTGTAAGTGCCCATCCCTTCAAGGGAAATTAATAGCTGGTTCTATGTAGGACTAAGAGCCATGTATAAATGAGATAAAATATTGTCAGCTCTAAAAATTAAAGTTAAGCTGTGACAATCAGTAACTGCAGATGCACCATGTCTGTCTCAGAATTATGGTTAACCTGATTATCTTGTTACTTACTTTACATCTTTCCTTTTCCATGTAAGACTGCACTAGTATCTACTGCTAAAACACCTCATGCTATGGAAATAAGATGCAGTTAGAAAAGCACATTAAATTCCTATTCACAGAAGTTCTCTGAATCGAGGGCAACTTGGTATCACTGAAACAAACAGAATAACAATGTAAATAATTTACAAACTGCATGCAGAGCAAGTCACTTCTGTGACTTGTAACCCAAGCTCTTTCCACCTCCCTTTGTCAGTTGTCACGCTACTTCTAGTCAGTTTGGATATAACAAAAGCTGCAGGGGGAAAGAAACCTTTTAAAACTCCATAAAACCGTACATTCAGTACCACTGTTTGGAACTGTTGTTTAACTGTACAAAAGTCTGTTTAATTGTAGAACTTCACATAATAAGCCTAATGAAATGAAAATATTTTTCTGAAGTTGGAGATAACCAGAGGAAAAACAGAACTGAATTATTAATACTTTACAACAAGGTATAGCCATGAATTAGATATATTTGCTTCACATATATTACAGCTATTTATGATCACATTCAATAGCAATGTTTTTTCTTCCTATCTTTACCACAGCCCAAGAAAATGTAAAAAATTTGAAAAATTGAAACTTGCTTTTCTTTAGTTCCTCTCTCCATAAGAAAATGTTGAGGGAAAAAAAAAAAAAAGAGAAGCTTATGAAAAGTTTGAGAAGGAAATATGTCAGAGATTGCACACACAGTTAAACATAAGTCAAATAATTTAATTGGCCTACATGCTAAAACAGCTAACTAAGCATGTAACTGGAGCGACATGGACACTATTTCTGCAGAACACCCATTAAACACCATGTCTGGATGAGTTGTTCTAGAATCATTAGAAGGTTCATGTGTGAACTCTTACCCAAGCTGCATTTCACCACAACTTGCTCACTGTGTATTGCACTGTTTCAGCTGCACACGGCAAGAGAGACCAATGTGGCAGCATAAAATAAGCTCTTTGCTGGCGTAAGGTCATACAGGGCTTTTCTGCTTGGAACTGAAAATAAGTTTGAACTGTAAACAACTGAGAGATGAGGAGCCCGGCTGTCCCCGCTAACCCATTTGCTAGTTCCACCACATAATGTGGGTTTCACTCTTCAAAACCTATTTTGCTATCAGAATCCATTCATAAGTAGTGAAAAGAAGGAAACCTGCAAATTGGAGGCCTAAGATTTGACTGACCATCTTCAGAACTATTTAGCCTGAGAAAGATTTTAGACTATATATTTCTAGCAGGGCTCCTTGTAGCATAGCAGTGCTCCACCAAAAAATTAATAAGAACTAACACAGACCTCCAAGGTAAGGGAGAGATTCAAGTCACCATAAAAAAAAAAATCTGATTGCCAAGAACCTTGAAAGACCATCACAGGGTGGTTAATGTATTTAAACAAACATCACACACAAATCCCAAACAAAAGTTAAAAGACTGTGTAGAAGACTGTACTAAGTTCCTTGTTTGTGTTCAAATTGTTAGCATATTTTTGGATTAATTTCCCTTGCTGCCTGATCCAGCAGCTGCAGTGATAGATTCCAGATCATTTGGGAAAATCTTTTCTTGCATCCGAAAGATACCTGAGGTTAACCAAACTAAGTTCTTTTCTCAGGTAACATGTAAGTTATTTATGCCTACTGCATTCTTGTATACCGAGATTTTATGGAACATAAAAACAGCAAGGCTAATTACTATACCCAAAGGTACACAGGTCATTAAGACGATAAAGGTACATAATATCTTTTAAATCACAGCTTAGACTACTGCTTACACAGCAACCTAAACCAACAGATTATCAAGCGAGTGTATTATTCACTCCCGATGGCTTGATTGTGACAGCGAACGTATTTTTTATTCATGCTTCCGGATGCCAAGCGGTCCCTACGAGGTACTATCTTTAAAGGAATTTTAAAAACAATGACTGTCGAGAGAAAAGTCACATAAAGCTGCAAGGGCACAGCACAGGCACGTTCAAAAGATTTTGAAGTGGCCAAACTTTCTGTACGCAGAAAGGCTAAACATTTCTTGTTTCTGGGTCACAGGCAATCAAGACCTTTGACCTTGAAGCTATAGATCTCCTACCCAGGCAAATTACTTGCACTGCAATACTTCATAAACAACAGAAGCCCCGAGTGTCCCACCAGGCATTACAAATAGGGTGGGGTTACACTTGCCATAGATTTGATTTGGATGGAAATGAGCCTCCCTGGGAAGTCTACTTAAGCCTTTTAAACAATGCCTGAGCAATGGCATGATGATTCAGTTTTAGAATAGCAGATAATGATGCTGCTAAGTTCCTAAAACAACAAAGCTGGTATGAGTCACCGTAAACATTCAATTCAGTTTATTTTTTTCTTAAATTAGAAGTATTACACAGTGCAACAGCTCTACATGTCTATTTTTTTTTAGAGTGATTCTTGGTTTAGCTGAACGCAGTACTTCACTGCTTTCCCCTTAGATGGTCACAAAAAATACTTTTTTCCTACCGGTTAGGGAGCTCAGTTGTGTGTGTCCAGTGTGGAAACAGAAGAAAAATGCAAATTGGAAACACCTAGACAAACTGCTATTCTAATTAATACTGCCACGGAGTCTTGAAATATCATCTTAGTTTTATGTATTCAGTAGCCTAAAATTTCTTACATTTTAAAGGCCAACTAGAAACACAAACTCTACCAGAAAGTTATCAAGATGTTCTATAATTTTGTTACTTATTTTCCCTTAAAGCAAAACCACACAGCTGATCAACTTGTGACTTAATATTCATTCCATACATCTAACTACAAGAGGAAGGGCTTATCAAAGTTTTCGATGACATTTATAAAGCTCTTTGAAAAATAGTACAGCATTTAGCTTCAGGCTTTTAGGTAACAAAATATGCCCTCTTATTTCACATACAACCTTTTCATCTTTAAGATCTGATGTTAAACACTGTTTAACGTAACATAAATCTCCATTTAACACTCGAGCAGTGTATACATTGCTTTGGTTGTAGGTATGGAAATTAATAATTTTTGATTGGCATCAAGTTTGGGGTTTTTTTTATTCTAATAAGTACTTTTGAAACAGTGTAAGAAACTAACGTGGAAAAAAACCCCAACAAACACATGATCACTACATCGTAGGATTCCACTAAATTAGATCGCATACGAGGCTTGAACAATATTTGAGCTTTAGAAAGTTCTTAACTTCTTGAACACTAATTTAAAGAGTTCTTAAATAGAAGAGTTCCCACGCTATTAGATTTCTTAGTGTTGAGTGATACCTGGTTTCTGAGCACGTCTTTTCATTGTATGAATATTAAGGTCAACAGCATTATACCAGAAAAGAAATTTAAATAGATGTAATAAAATTAGACACTGTAATAAGAAGTAACCCAGTCCCCAAAAGTATTCCTTTAGATAAACATAGTTTCTGTAAAGTGTTATTTAGCATAATTCATCTTTAGAGCCAAAAGAATCTTTTATGTGAAGGAAGCGTCAGTTTGAAATAGGCTATTCCAGTACAATTATGACATTTCTGACCAAGAAATATCTTGAAGAGCATGTACTTCCCACCACACACAACTGAGCTCCCTAACCTGTAGGAAAAAAAAAAGAGTAAAAGTTTGAGCTGTTTAAAAACCAGGAGAGATAACAAGAGGAGAACACGGCAGCCATTGAAAACTGCTGCAAAGCTGAAAAGAAGAGTCTCTTTGTCCACGGGAATAAAGTAAGAAGCAACGGTACTGTATGGAAGATTCAAGGTAGAAATTTTCAATGAGCCCCTCAGCACCACAACAGATTGCTTGGAAAAGCTAGGAAGTCTTCCACTCCAGAGGTTTTAAAGAACACTGCTACACAAACTTCAGTTAAGAATGCTACAGGAATAGTTTATCCTGTTTGAGTGCCAAGGAGTGTATTCATTTACCTAAAGATTCTTGTAGCTATACTACCTAAAATAACCAGATTTCTTTTTCCTAAATGAAGTGAATTAGGTTTGCTAATAATGAATGAAGGCTTTAAAGTTCTAGGTCTTTAAAATAATTGCTGCTTAAAATTCAAACCCAACACAATTATTGTAAAAAAATGTTAACAGAATCTTTCAGAGTGATTACAAAAGAAAAAAGTTCATCAAGAAATGTATTCAAGTAGCAAGTTATCCAAATTTTCACAGCTTTTGACTATATGACGGATTTCTTAAAACTCAATAACTTTTGTTTCCTGCTGCTTCCTTTATGGGTCAACAAATCCCACTCAGACACCAATGTACCATACAGTATGCTAGAAGACTCCCTTCACATTCTAGTGAGACAACTACATTTTTTTCTTGCTTCAGAGTCCATTTATTCTGCCATATGACACACAGCATTATGTTAGTTACTAAAGTAGTAGCAGCAATGCTAGAAAAGCTCCACACAAAATGCCTGAACATTTTAAGCGATTCCAAGGTCTTTTAAGTGATACCAGCTTTAAAATGCACGCCTAACCCATTTATTTCAGTTGTCTATTCAGTACCACATTATATTTTACATCTGCTATCCAAGTCGTCTGAATATCTCTTTATTAGATACTGAAAGGGGACATGTGGTTTTCTGAAACTAGTCTTAAGAGTGAGAGACTTAAGTCCTCCCTTCCTGACGAAGGGACTGCTTTTTCCTCTCTGACTGCCTTGCAACTGCAGACCCTACAAGAACTGGGTTTACACAAAGGGTATGATTCTGGCACATTGACATTCTGCTGCAGCAATCATAAGAATTCAGTGCAGGAACACTCGCTGTCCATTTGATCTGTTAAAGGCTTACAGCACACACGCTGCTTTTGTATAAGAACAGGATAGACATCACTGCCTTCCAAGTGCTACGTAATTTATTTTCAGCCAAATATGAGCAACAAAATTGTATAGACCAGTAAATCTTGCACTGTTCTTACAAGTACAAATTTTGATAGACTCCATAAGCTTTATCTGTGTTATTACTTTAGTAATTGACTACAATTAAAGTATTAAAATATCAAATTCTACTTAATTATGCCTTACATGATGCACTAGTCCATTGTGATACAGTAAGGATGGCACAGAGAGATAGTAACAGAGTATCAGATAAGTGTAATCTGAATCTTTGTCCTTCTAGATTAATATTCTCTGAAGTATACTTAAATAAAATTAGCACCTGCAGGGACAACACACAAGGGAACAATTAAAGAAGCAAGACTATTTTCTTCAGAGTCATTCTTTCATCTGATTGAAGATTCATGAATTCCAAAATGAACTGAAGCAGGTATGGTTCACCAAGAAGTACTCACATGATCAGTTAAGGATTACTCATTTCTCTTTCTAGATCTCAGATTTGCCACACTTCCATCTAACCGTATTGCTCTAGATACAACATTTGCATACCATTTATTACAAGGGTTCCCATGAACTCTTACTATATAAATATTTGGCTTTTTCAGGCAAATTTTTACTGAGATATTTTAAGATTGAGAAAAAAGATTTGTCTCTATTGTATTTAAACTGAGCCTGTCCCTCTCTCCTTACTGTCTGGACCAAAACGGCATTCTTACCTTTTTCTGGTTAGTGCTTTTTGGTTGCACATAAACACCCCAGACTCTTCGGCTGGGTAGGATCTAGCAATATTAGCGCTAGTGTGATCTCTTCCACTGAACTTCTCCAGAAATAGGTACTTATCAGAAATCTGGTTGCATGGAAGAATATTTAATATAAATTTGCACATCAAAACAGTAAGAAATCCTTGGTTAACAACCATAGCAGTGCTTGTCAATTAGATGCTAATCTGATAGATTCGCAGATGGGGGTGGGGAGGGAAATCAAGCAAACATTTTCCATGCCCTTTCCCTATGTCTAAACCACAGTTGCTCACTGTGAAGGAGAAAAAGAAAAAAAAATTTAAAAAATCAAGCTTCAGATTACAAAACTAGTATATGTTACACTTTTAAAGTTGTTTTTTTCATATTATGCTTTATATTCATTTGACCAGATCCACCAAGCATGGAATAATACAAATAGTTACTTAGATATTCAGGTCCCAAATTTTAAATAAGAGAAGAAAATATGATAATAACAAAAAATAGTTATCAGTGCTACAGTCTCAAAGATGAAAAAGCACCTTTTAATAACTATTTCTACTCTGAGAAGGAAAAAAGGACACTTTTCACAGGAAGATCTCATTTCATTTAATTTTTTCTCTTCACTTGCTCCATTAATTTTCCTCCAGGTACTGATTGTCAGCTGAGGTATATTTTCTTTCATTTGCCCACCCAACTTCTGTCACTAAAACAACCCCAAACTTAAGACTAAAAGTAATTGAAGCACTTAAATAGCATTGGAAAACATCTGCTACACCTATTCAAGATTCCTTTAAAGTAAACACGTATCAAATACTACAATTGCCTGCATTCTCACAAAATCACTAAATCCCAAAGGATTAACATGACTTTTCACCATTCTAGAAGTTACACTGGATCTCATTCTACCTACACCCCCCCTACCCCCCCCCCCCCCCCCCCCCCCCGGTACAGAAATACACTCACTAATTAAAAGCTATGAGAAGGAAGACAAAAATTTCTTTGAAAGTCTCTAGCTGCACCTATTAAAAACTGTTTTCCACTTGTAAAACCACCTCTCTATAAGAACAATCACTATTAGCAAATTATAGTGTTGGACATCAGAAAATAGGATGACTCATTCACTGAGCTAAGGTGGTTTCACTAACAGCCATCTAGCTAAAACACTATTACACAGAGCAAGGTAATAAGCTTAACTGTTTTAAGGAAAAAAACAACGTATGCAAAACTGTAAAATGGTGTATTTGTCTTAACGCCAAAGGTGTACAGATTTTCTTTGAAAATTGTCAACACGTAATTAATACATTCACTCCTGTTGATCTAGTTGCAAATTACAGAAACTTTGCTCCTTCAGAAATGTTTAGTTGTGTCTCTTCTCCACATAAGATCAAAAATGAGTAGTATGTTTAAGATTACTTTTTCCTTGATTTTTCTATTTCATACAGTTCTCCCACCTAAAAGTCTCTTAAGTAGCAAACAAAGCACTTTAACAAATATTTGTTTTCTTGTCCAAGTACCTTACATCACAGGACTTACTCTTACGAGAATAAGAGCTTTACAAATGAGTGCAATAATATCAGATCCTAAATACACACACACGTGGGGGAGTGTTTCCTCAACAAGATATAAACCAATTCCTCTTAAACATTTTAAAGTTCCTTCCCCATTCATTGCAGCAGAAGCTTTGTTTTCAAAATACATATTATCAATATTAGTTTATCACACTAAATATATTACCTTTACAATTAAAACTCAGCTGGTTCACAAAAGTCTAAAGCAGATTAGGTACCGTTATTTATTTAGTGACAAGATTAAGTTCTTTTAGAAAAAAAAAATTGAAGTTGTCCAAAGTTTGGTTAGGGTTTTTTTGGTTTGTTTATTGGGGTTTTTCCCCCCAAAGTTGAACCCATACTTTCTGGCAGCATTTCAATGGAAAAATTAGACAGGTGTAAGCTCTTTCTGGCTCCATAATTTCTCCTACAGAGCATCAACTTTCTGTTCATCTTAACTTCATCTTCCTCTTTTTCTAGAATACTGAAACATTAAGCAATTAAAATAACAATAACTCTGTAAGCCGCATTCCTCTGCAAGCCTCATTCCTCTGCAACTACTACAAAGAAGCAAGCACTTCTTTATCTCACCCCTACCAACTCCTGACAGCTTCCACATTACATAGCCAGAACTTCACAGTAACGTAAAAACAAAGTAAACTTTAGCTAAGCACTCTGACTGACACAAAGCCCTACTAAACTAGGGTGCTTCTCCAGGAAATATAAGCCTATTTATGTGACTACAATATTGAAGGCAAACAGCCTTCAACAGAGAAACAATGAATCCTTTAACCTAGCCTTAGAGTGAGAGTATTCAATTCCTACATAAATACACATTGTAAAAACAAAAACATACATACCCAAACTTCTGTAGAAGAGATCAGTGTATTAACCCAGCTCCTAACCAACAGCTATGCAGGTCAACTAACAACCTCAAGACACTAATGCCTCAAGAAGCATGCTGACCACACTACATCTGGGCAGCATTACCTCATCAGCACATGAGAATCAAGGGTAAGCAACACCACCTGCATCTTCCTCACCCCACTGCTCAGGATGAGACCTGATTGACTGGGACAGGAGATCACATCAGAGACAGCTGGTTCTTAGAGCCCCACTGGCACGGAATAAAGCTGATGGCTCTCAGGTGAAGGCAAATTTGCCTAATAGCAGTGACCAAAGTTAGTATTTTCTTTTATTTTAATCCTAGAGAAGTATAAGGGTTTTTACTCTGTTAGAGGATGCCAAGGAATGTCATAACAGAAATATCTGTGCAAAAGTAGTAAGGGAAAAGAGGATTTAGGTATTGCTCTTTAACTATTGTTTTGACTTGGTTAATTTATTTCTTTTTAAATTAATTTTGCCACAATAGTGATGCTGGCTAGTTGTTTGTTTGTTGTTTTTTTTTTTCAAGCATATGAAGGAAGTTGCAGCTCTAATATGGAGCCACCAGGAAACTGTAGAAAGAAAATTAGGTAGAATATTTACATATGCATGAAGGCAGACATTTTTTACTAGAGCCACTTCACAAACTGGTATGGACAGGGGGAGATGAGTCCTCCTTGTTTACAGAGGCCACACAGAATGAGATATTTAATCCACTGAGATTAAATATCTCATGTGGCTGTTTATGTAGTTTATCTATATCTCTTATTTCTGAAGTTAGCACAACAGACACCAAATATGATTTATATTGTTTAGAACCTCCACATGCCCTGACACTGATCATAGCATGCTCCTCTCTTTTCTCAGGTGAGCTATTTCTTAATTTCCAATTTCATTTGTAACAACAGTCTGAAAGCATTGCACTTAGCTGCCAAAAAATATCAATTTGCATAACGTGGTAAGAGTCCTTCTCATGCTGTGTTAGAGTATCTCTTAAATGCATTTAATTTCATTTCATGATGAAATTTCAGTTGAATTGAAATTGTATCCCCCAGTGAGTCACAAGCATTATGGCACTGGGTTTTGCTCCAAAAGACATTTAAGCATATATATATATATATATATATATATCTTTGTCAGTTTTCTAGCTTTATTTGCTTTACTACATATGTCCTTGAACTTAGAACTGCAGTCATACCTAGGAACTTTACTTTGCTGGAGCCTGGCTGTTGCCAAATATGGTAGTCCAACAATGACTCTAATATTTCCAGCTTTCACAGGCTTGACTGTCAGCTTTTCAAGGTTAAATAAAAGTAATGTACTTTGCAATGATCCTTTGCTGCATTATCCTTTATGTTCTGACACAGACTCATCATATTAACAAAAAACAGGAAGCTTTTTTAAGTCATACATTTTGAGGAAGAAGAAAGCACCTTGTCACCCAGTTAGATCACTTCCATACAGGCTAGAGAACTGTGTTTCATCAGCCTTGCAGTACAGCCCAGTAGGTCTTTTTTAAAGGGAGCCTACCTTTCAGAAGGCATTAAGGTTTAATTGGAAAACATCAGAACATAAAGAAAGCACCTGTGCCTGTAGTGGCACACCCAGGAAAAGAGGTATCTCATTTTTATGGGATTGATATTCTCCATCTCCTGCTTTCTCAGCATTAGCCCAGGCACTGACAGCTCTTTCCAAAGCTGTTCAGAGTCTTCTTTGTTCAACATTACCACCTTCTGCAAAAATAAAAAATCTATGGTATTTTTATTCCCTGTGAAGCATTTTATGTGCTGAATGCAACCCAAATGACAGTGTGAGGAAAGAGTGCTTCCAGAGGGGTGCTGAGTGTGTGTAAACACGCACTCTATTTTTCTCATAGCACCTGCCCAAATCCTGTTGATGACATGTCAAGTGGTGAAAAACATTTGACAACATAACTCTCCAGAAAGTCTTGCTTCTTAATTTTGGGGTAGTGGAGAAAGTTCTCTTTTTCATTACAAATGCTTCTGGACTTGTACAAGGGTAATATTTTTAATGCTTCTTTAAACTAACGAACAGGTGTATCTGTGGTGTAGGTTCTTCTGTCCAATCAGGTTTCCTCAGAATGTCCTGGCAATTTTTTCCTGTCATCTATCCAAGAAGCAAGTGCAACTCCCAACAAAGCCACATTGTTTTAATGTAAAAACGTGTAGGGCTGAGCATTTCCCCTGTATGCCACCCCCCACCCTCATGGATATATTATTTTATAAGGACATTTGGTAGTAACTTCTTCTAAAGAAAAAGATACATTCTTCCCTATTTTCATCTTGTCCTTGTAACAGCTTTTTGAAAATGTGATGACTTGCATGTTTTATTTTTAGGTGGAGTAATGTACATCACAACTTTCTGTATATATCTCCTGCTGCAGTAGGAATCTGTCAGATATCTTGGAAACATGACTTGCAAGGGCAGAACACAAAAAGCTCTGATTGTTTAGACTTAAGAAGAGACAAGCAAAGGCAGACATGGAAACTCTTTTCAGATATGTAAAAAAAAAAAAAGGAAGGGAGTAATATATTCTCCACATGTACAGAAAGCAGACAAGAAGCTGGAGATTTGCATTTGTCATTAGAAGATTTCATTGGTAGGTTATAATTAAGCGCTGAAATGGGTTGGAATATGGAGATATATGATGTATGTCCTTGGAGATATTTAAGGCTATGCAAGCATCTGTCAGGAATTAAGTAGGTTTTGCTGACCTTGTTTATAGACAAGCATTGAGGCTTGTAAGCTTTTAAGGTCCTTTGATTCCATGATTCCTACCTTCAGTAGTTTTCTGTAAGTTGGATACATGCCTCAAATTCTTCAGCTAAGTCAGATACCATGAAAAATAAAGTCAATTTCTGAGTACTCCCCATATTCCCTGTAAATTCTAGCTTCTTACTCTTTCCTTTTTCCATTCAGAGAATTTATTTTTTTTTGAGATTGGGTTCCTCTTTTGCCATGTGGTGTTCACATAAAATGTAATCTGAGGTACCTAATCTTTCAGGGAAAGAAGATGGGCAGAGAGATAATCCTGGAAGATTCAGTGAAAACTTCTACTTGTGAATGCCAACTATCAAACCAAGCTATTAAAATATTATATTTATAGCACTGTACTATCTTGTGTACTCTGGGTTAGACAATTGTACTCTCTTCTAACCCACCTTTTCCTGCACATGACAAAAAACTTAGCTTTAGATTGACCTAACCACATGACTGAGGAAAGATTTGCAAGCATTTCTGAAGCAATGCCTTAAGAAGATTACTTTTCATTCAGTGAAAAAAATTTGCAAAGGGAAATTAGTGTTGTTCCAATATGCCAACCAAAAGAAATGGCTTTTCTTATTGGCAACATTTAAGAGGGTATGTATAATTTTCTTGGTGGGATAAGGGTGTAAAATGAGACATGACTGACCTGTTGTTAAGCTGAAATATAGTGAATTTCTGACATTCAAATGCAAACAAATAAAAGCAAGGAGCACATAATCAGCCACAGCCCAGGAGAATGACTAGGAGCATGAAGAAACATTTGTATTGGAAATTGCCAACACAGAACATGACTATGACTGTAAAACACTTACATATTCAAGTTGATAGTAAGCCTAGAAGTCCATATTTCTCAGTCATGTCTCATAAAGGTAGGGACATAATAAATACAAATGTAACATAAAATTTTGTGCAAGAGATATGAATTTAATCAGAAGATTAAATGAATTCACTTATAACTCTAATTTTTGATCAAGGAAAAATACAGTTGGTAATGCTGATCAGAAAGAGTTTTTCATTATGCATTAAACCCACTTTTTTATTAAGAGTACTTGCTCTTGCTAAATTAAGAATGAAAAATTAGCCCCGAATCCCCTGTGCTTACTTCAGGGTGCCTTGGGCACTTTTTGAAATTTCATAATGCATTCAGAAGTTTTAGAGTATTATGCACACCACTAACTAAGCACATTTACATGATTATTTAGAACTATGAACTCAGTGGCTAAATATAATTTTCAATTCTGCCAAGAATTCTGGAAACATTAATCATCATTTCTCTGATATTCCCTATGGAAGGAGGACACAACAGCCCCCCCCCAACACACACACACCTCCCATGCTGAGGACTCACAAGCAGCATGTGGGCAAATTCCTATCTTTTTCTTCTGTCAGGAGGAAATTTACTCTTATTGGGAAGATGGACGTTGACTAGAAGTCCTTTAGAATCTTATATATCATACAATCCATTTTAACCATGAGTCAATATTTTCAAAGAATACAATGTTTTAATAACACTGAATCAGTCCTTGTCTAGAAATTATAATTCAGGTGTTGAGGTGGATATTTTTCATTGTTCTACTGTGAATAATAATTCATTTACTTTCCTGATACAACTCTATCCCAAACCATTTCTGAATTTGTAAATGGAGTAGCTGAATACCTTACACTTTAACAAAACATTTTAGCATGGCATGTTATCCCTTCGGCTATCTGGTATCTCAGGGACAAGAGAACTTTACAGGGACATAAGAGCCTGTAGGAACGCTCTCTGCTTATACAGTGCTTTACCAGTCAAAAGTAAGAGGCCAAAGAGCATTGGGAATTTTTCCTCAATCTCTTCTGTTGACTTTCCTCCAATCCCAGAAGATAACTAAGCAAGTCGTATAGTATGTCTCATGCTATTGTCTCTACACTAGGTTTTAGACCTGTAAATCAGTGATTTAGTTTAGGGAAGTCCCACACCCATTTTGCCTCCAGGATATAGTTCTTTCTCTTGCTCTGTTCACTCCTTCCCTCAAGTCACGCTCCTGCACCTGTTTCGAAAGTCACATAATAAACTAGATCACTGAAAGAGCTCCAACTAACAACAAAAACTACTATTAATTAACTAGAGAAATAAAATAATAGCTGTATGTATATTTTGAGTAATTCTATGTAACTTTGGGAAAAAATTAAAAAAACACTTTAAGCAGAGAAATAAATTTTCCTCTAATGAACAGATGCTTCTTAAAAAGGCAGCCTAAGAGAGCTGGAAAGGTAATGGCACTAGGTGTTCCTTCTCCAAGTGTCTGAGCACATAAGAGGAACTATTCAGTATTTGCATCAGGAAATATTTAGTCTATAGTACACAAATTTCTCTGTACACCATGGATTATTTTTTCAGTCAGAAACCAGGTAGAAGCCTGATTCAACATTTGCTGTTGGGTGATTTATAAAGCTAGAGAAATTAATGTCAGAGAAAACAATAGGAGCCAAATATGCGGGGTTTCTGTCCTCTTCAGTCTTTCTCTCTGTCTAGCTTTACAGGGATGAAGAGCCTCAGAATGGAGTATTGCAACATATGACAGAAAACACAGATTGATGACTTTTTTTCTTTCTGTCTCACAGTTCTCAATACTGTTGCAGATTTATTTTAGGTCTTCTGTGGTACAGTGATGTTTCTTCATAATGGCTTGACTAACTACAGAGCTCAACTCTGCTTTCTTTTGGGACTGCATGGCTCAGAAGGTCATGGGTGTTTTGTGCTTGGCTAAATCTTAAATTGCTAATGTCAGTGAGGATGAAGGGAATAACTGCAGCTGGTATGCCTTCCTTGTATATGTTTGCAGGCAGGATCCCTCTATACATTCCATAAATGCTTTCGAAATCGGTTCCCATTAAACAAACCAGCATGCGCTTAGGGATTTCAGTAGCCGGCTAAAAGTAATTTTCTTCCAATCAAGTCAGTTTTAAAAGGGTATGTGTTTCCTCTATTATAAACATGCTGTTATGCTTTGGAAGACAAAGCCCTAGTTTTCCTCTCTCCACTGCTCCCTCCCCTTCTTCAGTATACCCCCTGCTCTGGAATGCAAGACTTCTTATTCATGTCTTCTTTCATTCCCAAGTTTTCAGAGTCATGCCATATTGGTGGGAACAGTGAAACCAGGCAGCGTATCATAACTTTCACTTAACAACCATGGCTCAAAGGAGACAAAACTCCAGAGTGCAGGACTGTGTTTCTTAGAACCAGGGAGGGTTAGAAAAGAAAGCTTTTCTCCCCTTTTCCTACATTAAGCTCATATTGAAAAAAACCCCAACTGTAAAACAACAGAACAAGTCAATAACTATGTGATAGTGAATAGAATAATTAATAGCATAATGAAGAGAATACAATAATTTGTTACTTTATCCTGTCTAAACAGTTAACTTTTATTCTGGTGCAAATAAAACTATTTTTATGCAAGGAATTTTTTCTTCAATAAAAATTTACATGGACATGCTGTAGAAGCCCTATTTCTAAAAGTACCACATAAAAAAAGAAAAAAAAGAAAAGAGCATTTAGAAAATGAGATGCCTTTGAGTTACTGCAGCCAGGGTTTGAAGGAATACCCAGGAAGATTGAACTCTTTATTTACTTTTTTTTTTCCCTTCCTTTTTTTCTTCTTTTTCTCATGACCTGGTTTTTATTCTTCACATGCTTGTGATTTGGGTAAGAACCATGACATTCCCTGAACTTGCATCTAATTTGGACTGTAGTATATGCCATAATATATCCCAACAGGAAGATGTAAACACTGCCAGAGAGAGTAAGAGAGGGAGTGTTGAACAGAGAATATTAAGTAACCTTAACTTTTACTTCCCTATTTATTTATGTTCCAGATCACAGTAACTTAAATACTCTTCACATTTAGTAGCAGTAAAGATACCTCTTACTAATATTAGCACGGTATGCTGCCAACAGCTGGAGGCCAAAGCATTATGTGAGAGTTCAAGGACAAACTGCAGAGTATAGTGCATTTAGGGACCAGGCTTTATTACCTATTAAATGGCTGTCAAGCAGCATCAGAGGAGGGAAATTATTTCATGTATTTGTGCATTGCTCAAGGCTAAATTTTCAGTGTAAAAAAAGAACTTTTATTTCGGATAGAATGCATATACTCTATTTTTTCTACTTGAAAAACTTACAGCTCATTCTGACTGGATATACAGTGTGGGAAGGATTTTCATATCTATTTCATATTGATCAGCTCATAGTTAATTTTTTGCAAGACAAATTTTTTACATTTTTATTTATGGCATTGAGGTTGATGATTTTAAATTTAACAAATTATTTTTATTTTGTTTAGAACAAAAAGTTAGCTAAGCAAGAATCAGGGACAAAACCTCAGTAACAGGACACATACTGACAATTACAATGAAAATCCATACTTAAACAGGCATATTTTAGGAAAAGAATATCTTACGTGCAACAGCCCAAAACCAAATTTGGCTGTTACTGGTAAGTTAAAGTTACAATGGAATATCAATTCCAGACATAAAAGCAATATGATGAGTAGAAAAATTTATTAAATTTTTGTAAAACTTTGTGAAATTTTTAATTAGCATTCACAAATTGCAGGTTCATTATTTCATCTGGGAACTCTGTAACAGGTCATGATTTTTTCCTTACCAGATTTGCTTTGGTACACAAGTGGCATTTATCTCCGTTCTTAATGACAGGGACAGAAAATGCCTGATTTCATTGAAGAGTTGCTATCAGATGGCAACACCTGTATTGTTAGGAACAGATAGACACATGAAAGAACCCATTGCTTAAGCTTAGTGTAAAATATCACTTAGACCTTCAGTATTGATTCACTGAACTGACTTCTGGTTTTATCGTTCAGATGTGTTTGATCTAATCACCTTCACTGGTAGGGAATGAGAGGAATCATGATGGACAGGGAGTATTTGTTTTGGTTTTAGTTCTGATAACCAAAATTGGATCCAACTGGCAGAATGTATTTCTGACATTTTGCATGAAATCTGGTCTATCCTTTGCATGGCTTTGAGATTGAGGTTATAATGATTTGCTTGACAACACAAAAAGCAGACATAGTGTCTGCCTGGAAGATCTTATAGATAGCTCAAAAATGCTGATCAACAAAGCAGTTCTTTACTAAATAAATATTTTAGTGAAAGTGACCACCAACAAAACCCCTAGTCAAAAGCAATAAAATGATAACAAACTTACAGGAAGGGTAATCCTGCTAATAGTGAGAGACAAACCTTTATGGAGGATAACCCTATCACCATTAAGTGTTTGTATTTATACAACTCAGAGGAGAAAAAGAAAATTTGAGAATTCATATGATATTGCAAGGACAAGGAATATATTCTAAATATAAGAACAGGCTTCAGTAGGGCCCTAGGTGAAAAGTGGACTCTGGGAAATAGGGATGGAAGAAGGAAAATTGGTTGATGGAACGAGGGTAACAGGGAAGCACTGCTGTGAACAAGAACAGAGTTATGCTTAGTTGAAACCTGAACAGATCCTTAGAGATCAGTACTAAGTGCTCGAAGAAGAAAACAAGACAATGCTGAAAGATAATAAAGATGCTAGTGCTAAATGTGAGTATTAATTCAAGCTGTTGCTGCATCAGTGACCTGGAGATCAAAAAGGTAGAGATGAGATGGGATAGGCTAGGTTATTAGTGACCAACGGTCACACTCAATGTGTGTATAAAATATGATATGTTTTTAGCACCTATTCTTATATTATTGCTTTAGGATGTTCCTGACAGCTGTCCTCATTAACAGATCTACAGCTCACTTGTTCTTTGAAAGTCCACGCCACATCCCTATTTACAGCTGTGGTGTCTATATAAAATTCTGGCTGAGCAGACCTCAAGGATGTAAGCTATACAGTACTGCTAGCAAACACTATCGATTTTTATCCTCCATTTGATAAATATTTAACTCCAGCATTGTCATGTTTCAAAGGACTTGCCTGCCCTGGCTTATCAGCATTTGCACTGATGTTGTACCTAGGGATGAACTAATGAGGTACTTCTAACACCTTAAGTCAGACACTGAGGAAGAGCATGTGCTGAACTTGGCTAAAGTTTGTATTTTTTAATGTTCCTGAAAGACACAATCAGTTTTTCTTGTGTAAAACCATCAGCCATATGGGCTGTACTATGAAGTTATATGCATTTCCTCCCTTCATTAACATGTTTTTAAATCATAATGCCATGTTGTGCCGTACATGTTTATAACTTCATGGTCCCTTCCAACATAATCTAAATGTTCTACACATCAAGTGGAAAAAAACTGAACAAAATGCAATTATGACAAAGCTAACTTCCCTCTGACTTCCTCTTGGTTATCATGAATATAGTTGTATCTTTAAGAGTCCAGTCAGCTGTGTCCAGCTGTTTTGTCAGGATACATCATTAGCAACTTCATTATATCAATGAAAAAAATGTATCTGTTTTCTTTCATTATTATTGTGTACATAAAATAGGTCCAAAAATGAATAAAAGCTAAAGAGCTTTTATTTCATGTGGTACAAAATGTAAACATAAGAGAGTGCTATGCTACTTAAAACCAATAATAAACTATTAAAAAACAAATAAATTGGTGTGCGCTTAGACTTCTGCAAAAAAAAAAAGTTTCTTTTCTCTGACTTCTCTTCTATGTTCACATGGACTTAACAGGCATCTCCCTGAAAGTATTTTTGGCTAGATAAAAGAGTTTTACAGCTCTGGGGAAAAGAACCTTGCTATTGCTCTTAACTATCCCCTTGATACTTTCATAAAAATGTTAGACCAAACAGAATCTCTCCAGGAAATTCCTAAACTCTAACCTTTCAGGGTCAGAGAATGCAGCAGACAGTTTGTTGTCTTGAACAGTGACCTCAGTGCAGTCCTACTCCAAACAAACTTTTAGATGTTATCTATGTATTATCTCAGGGGAATTCAGTGCTAGCCCTTATAGATCAACAGTAGCACTTTTTGTACCACTTTCTTCACTTTCTACAAAGAGTGAGGAAATGACTCTTGAATCCATTAAATTTCAAGCATGTTGCAGTTATTGATTCTCTTAGAATAGCCCTAGTCATGAAAAAACTTCTATACTGAAATGACCTTTGAGAAGCTAAAATGTTCACTATTTCAGTCTTTATGAAGTGAATAATTCTGAAGCCAGAACAGGTTTTGTGCATACTTAGGATATCTTAGGACTGAAAGAGATTGTCTGGGTAACCAAGAGCATTTCGGTTGTAATACAGAATATGTTGTATATTTTTTATCATAAATGTAGGAAATTCCTTCTTAAAAGTAGTTTTAAAGGAGCCCTTTTCTTACTTCATATAAGCCATTAGGAGATAGAATTTACCTCACTATTGTTCGATGAAATACAAAATAGAAAGCCTTGTTGAAATAACTGGCTTTGTTCTTTTATGAAAATAAACTTTGATGGAAAAGTGCCTAGTTTGAAATTTTTTAAGAGTTCAACTTCTGCCCACCAAACGTTACATATTACTTGGAATCCATTAACATAAAAATTATGTAAAAGAAAGTTTTGCCCATAAATTTTTCTTTCTAAATTTAAAAAAAAAGGATCTTGAAAAAGCTCCATACAGAGAGGAAATTATTTAGTAGGTTTGTTAAATACATATCAACAAATAGTTATTTGTTTTAATGAAATTGTATACTAGAATAATCTTAAGATTCCACAATAATAATGTATTCCTTTTGGTATAATTGAGTATTCAGTCAACAAAAAAGGTTGTTTTAGAGAGACTCCTGTGAATTCTTGGGACTTCTCAGGACAGGACACATTCCAAACTTTGATCAATCTCTTCTAGAAAAATTACTCACTGACATTTCGTGCTATTTTACTCACTACTTTCTCCCAGAAGGCTGAAACTTAAAGATCTCTGTACTGCTCCAGCTGTAAAAGCACATCTGTCAGTTTAAATTAGATAGACAGCTTCCTATAGTCAGGGGGCAGACTAATGCCATTAACCTTCAAGCTTTACAAGAACTTTTTGGTGTTCCGTTTTCAAATGCAATACATAGCAACTGGATGTGAAGATGATAAATGCCATGAAGAGTCAACAAAGTACAGGGCATTATTTGTGAGGGATTTCAGATGATTATTTTTTTTTTAGATATTCATTACATTTTTAATGCTCATATAAAATTGTAAAAGCATGCATTTACCAAGCAGTAGACTTTTGAGGAGAAATATGTTCTTTGTAGTTTACCGTAATCTTATAAACCATAGACTGGATGGGACTAATATTCAGATGGATAAGAGAAACCTCTCTTGCATCTCTAAACCTTGCAGTATTTGTAGTAGTGTTCTGGTTTATGCTGGGATAAACTTAATTTCCTTTCTAGAAGCTGGTATAGTGCTGTGTTGTGGATTTAGGATGAGAATAATGTTGATAACACACGGATGTTTTCAGTTGTTGCTAGGCAGTTGTCTTGCTTACACTAAGACAAGGACTTTTCAGCTTCCCATGCCCTGCCAGGTGCAGAAGAAGCTGGGAGAGCACACTCAGGACAGCTGGCCCAGATTGGACAAAGGGATATTCCTGACTATATCATGTCATGCTCCATACATAAAGGAAAGCTATCTGGGAGGCAGGTTTGCTGCTCAGAAACAGACTGGGCATCAGATTGTTTTATTTTCCTTTCACCTATAGTGAACAATTGCATTTCTGCATCACTTGGTTTACATTTATTATTATTACTGTTCCCTTCCTTTGTTATTCTATTAGAGTGTCTTCATCGCAATCCACGAGCTTTTTTTCTCTTTTTGTCCCCATCCCCTTAAGGGGGATGGGTGAGGTGCTGCATGGTGCTTAGCTATTGGCTGGGGATAAACCACGGCAAGTAGTAGAAAGCATATATACGTCTCTGTGGCATTCTTCACTTGATAGCCAGACAGAAGAAAGTGGGAATCAAATCGACCTTTTCCCCCGTCCCCATTATAAGCTCTGTACCTGAAACATACTGAACATGATAGGAACAGCCTGAATTATCTGGGTAGCAAGGAAATTTGCAATGTGGTAATTGCTGCATAGTACTAGATAAGATTATCATGCTTTCTCATGCCCTTGATAATTTAATAAAGTTGCAGATCCTTTGTCATTTATAGATCTGCATATCCTCATTAATAGATCATGTCAATAACCACATCACACAAGATCCTTATCATTGTCACATATAGCATAACTCTCATGACAAAGTTGTTTTGTGTTTTGTTTTGTTTTTTAAAAGAGAGATATGTGTGAGTTAATGCTGAGTAGAAATGGAAATCTACAAATGAACTGCCTGAAAGAAGCAAAATTCTTGGGGGGAAGTGTATAACCATAAACATAGGTAAACTGTAAAGCTGGAATTCGTATAAAACAGTAAGAATGTATGGAAGTTTCAAAATGAATTAATTTATTATAGACATTCTTTATTGCACTTCAATTTGCACTTAAGTTGACTGTAATAAATAATGAAAACAATGAGCTCAGTTTTAAAAGAAGCTGATTCCCACTGACTCCTATGGTATCTAAGGACGTTCAATTATTTGAGTGAGACCTAGATGAAAGAGGTGTGACAGACATCTTAACACAGAATGTCAGAAAAATGGACCCTAGGAAAAAAATACCCAGATGTGTCAATGAATATAGTAATGTAATTCTTCAATTTTGTGAACCAGGCATATAATTCTCTCCTTCATTACTCATAACTGCCTTTTCAGATCAGGTCTCTGATGGAATAATTTAGATTTAATGAACAGATGCCAAAAATTTTTGGAACATACATTTTAGACTGTTCCCATGCTACTAATGAGGTATTATTGATCTGACTGTTTACCTGTCAGATTAGTCCACTGTAGCCAACAGCAAAGCCATGCTCTGCTGAAGATTATTAGTTATCAGTACAAGGTCAGTGAGCATTTGTGGAACAATATTAGTAGCAAAAGGACAGGAAAAGCACAAAAGTATAAATGCTAAAGACAGCACGAACCAAAATATTGTGATTAAAAACCTCTTTTGCAAGTGTTTAAGAAACATATATTTAAAAATACTAAATATTTCCAAGTTGGAAAGATTTTCTTTTAAGAATTAACAACTGGTGAAGTACTTCTCTTTTTATCTTAAGACTGCTGCCTGCACAATTTTCTTTGTCTCTACACTTAAGCTTCTCATCAATTGATCACACCATCCATTTTATGGAACGAACTTAAGAGAGCATAACCATTTCATAAAGAATTGTCACTATAGCCTAAAGAAACAATTTGAATCAAGCAAGAGTCTTGAATTCTCGCTTCTTTTCAAGATGCAACATAAATCTATTTTGTATTTGTGGCTTCCACCCATTTTTTTGTGTGGGTATGTCTGACTGCAAAACTTAAGTCTGTGATAGTCACTGTTATCTTGTACTGTGTACTGCTGTAGCCTCTACATTACAGTTATCTGCTGTAGAATTTCTTGTCAAAAACGGTCCATTTAATGGAAATGGGGAAAAACTCTTCCACAGACAACAAAACCAGGCATCAAGTTTTAGTAGAATGGCTGGTATTATCTTGCTGCCTTTAGCTGAAGACCTTTAGCACTAGGCCTCAAGGCCTGTTTGCTTTTGTGACATTCTCTCTGGCATAGCTAGGGTATGAGGTTTTTTTTTCACAACAGAAGTTGAAATAGTTGGGATGGAAACTGTATGTTTCATGATCAATATGTTGGTCACAAGAACAGAGATTAAAGGGCTGAAAGAACTTAGTTTCAGTTTTCTCAGTCAAAATGGTGTATTGAATCGTGGTCTTTTTATCTTAGGAGAGTGCTTTACCAGTAAGGCATGTATGAAAGCAAAAGCAAGAGGCCATCACCATCACCTCTTCTAGACAGCTTTTGAAAGAAAGGATACAGGAGGCTATCTGAAGAGTAGGATTTAGGCTGTGAAGTTTGAATGGGAGGAGGCACCTCTCTGCAACACTGAGAAAAACACCTAAATATAGGATAAAGATTTGAATTAAGCCACATTTCTGTTTTCAGGTCTTTGTTGGGGCTCCAAGAAGTGTCTCTGCTCCAAGTGCTGTTGATCATTTCCTATGTACGGGATAAGAACTGGGGGGGGATGATGAAGTGAGTTAGGCACAGAGCTGTTCGGCACTGTAGCATCAAGCTTGTTTGTTGGTTTTTTAATGCAGTCTTAAATTCCTTTCTAAATATTACACATGAAAACTAGCAGAATCAGAGGCTGATCATATACCTGCAAAGTACAAAGCCAT
The DNA here is from genome assembly GCA_022605575.1 of Laterallus jamaicensis coturniculus. Lineage (NCBI taxonomy): Eukaryota > Metazoa > Chordata > Aves > Gruiformes > Rallidae > Laterallus > Laterallus jamaicensis. Next base: position 16,260,190 of record JAKCOX010000005.1, on the reverse strand, counting down.
AGCCACAAGACCAGTGTTAGTGAGGGGCTGCAACAGACTAGAGTCACTGTGGTTGTGGTTCTGCAAAGTAAGATTTTACATTCTAATTTAATAATTGTCACATTACACTTATGTTAATCTGTACTTCGGAATAAGGGTTTGTATTTGGTTTACGATTTCTCCCTCATGTTTTTTGTTTCAGAGAGACTGCTAGAAAAGTTCTCTTTCAAAAGAAAAATATTTCTTGTAAATGGAATAAAGTACATCTAGAAATAAACAAAGCAATTTGCCACACTTCATTATTATATTTCAAAAACATCACCAATATTACACAAAGCACATATACAAGAGTAGCCTTTCACTATGTTTTAAAAACCTTTATTAAACAGATGTTGAATATTCTTAGCATGCCTAAATTCCAGCTACATTAAATGAATTCTAGAGGCTACGTCTCACAAGGTAGACAAGAGGCTATCGGTGACCTGACATTAGTACATGTTTTGTTGTTCATTTGCTGATGTGAACAACTGTGGTATATAGTTTGTAATTTTACTTTAAAGATGGCAGGTTTTGTATTTGGATACAAAACTCTTTTATGTTCATCTATTAGGACCACATAAATACCATGAAAAGTGCCCATTAAAATAAGAAAACAGAGCTGAATTTTTGATCAGTTTAAATATTTAGACAGCTCAGTTGAACACTGAAAGTCTACATTTACCAAGTCAATACACAGTGGTATCTGAAATAATAAAAGGGTAAAAGGCATTATCTTAAACCCTCCAGTGTGGTAACTGTTGGGAAACGGGCTGTCTTTTTAAGTAAAGACAGCTGACCATGAGGCACTTTTAGCACAACAGAAACATAGCTGGGTTTGGTCCATGCTGAAAATATATTCTGAGTTAATTGAGTTCGCCTGTAAGCAAACATCTGTAATTCTCTTGCTAACCAAAGCAGGAATTTTTATGTGTCTCTTACATATTATCAGTAATCTTTAACGGAATGTCTTTACAGCTACGTAATCTACAAGAAGTGCCAGAGAAGCCTGTCCTTTTGCCCTCTTATTTATACCTGATTGCTTTGGAATCATTACGGACTAATGATACTAAAAACTGTGGTAGGTCAAACTGATACAAGGACATTCTGGTACCTCTTTAAAAACAATTTACCGATTACCCTCAAATCCCTCATAATTTCTTCTAGTAAAAGCCACACTGAATTTCAGAAGAAATGAAACACAGCAAATGTGTTTAGTGGAATGAAGAAATCCATTCAAGCATTTGCTATTCAAATGATGTTTCAGGCTACAAACACATGTCTGTTTTTTCAGGAGGAAATCCCAACGAATTCTTAAAGGGAACTTGTTTCTGCATAGTTAGAACATACCCCCAGTAAAAAGGTATCATTTCCATTTCAGAAAAATTTTGCAGTCCTAGTCTGAACAAGGCTCTGATGTTCTATGGAATCTGTGGAAATATAGTGCACTTTCAATACTTAGGAATAATTTTACTGTCCTGAGTAAAAGAGCAGACATTTCAGTAGTGACCTAATACAATAGAAACCAAAATGCTTCCATATTATGCAAATGGGTTTCCTGAAGTTGTTCTCTACATTCATTACCCTTTCATTTACTCTCCCGTTTGACTATGAAAGAGGTTATTTTTTGGACTGAACTGTAAAATTTTACTTTGATAGCTTTATGCTTCTGTATTATACTAAAAATGAAAACCAAGCAGACTCGTGCTATTTGAATCCTAAAATGTCCCAGAATAGCAGAAAGGTCATCAATGTACCCCAAAATTCCAAGTGCTCTTGGATCCTTTTTTCCTCTAACAGGGGTACAAGCAAGCAATTACAGTTTACAGTTCATTATGTTACCTGTTACATTCAGTACATGCAGTGGTTATGCTGAACTTAAGTAACAGAAATCTAAGTAACCAGTAGCGTGCTTCAAATTGAATTCAAGCTCTTCCAAAAACAATGTACGTACTTCAGCATGCTATGTATGTACACCAAATTTATACTGGACTGTTATTTGTTGAATTGACTGTGTTATCCAGCTACAGAATTATTTTGTTTAAACATGTTTGCATATTTTCTTTTCACAAAAGATGATACATCATATAGTATAAAATACTAGGATATGAGATAGCATCACTTGGTATTATGTCATGTTTGACTTAAGAGTTCCTTTCGTAAGAATAGGAGAAGATTTATTTGCTCTAGGAGTGTAACCCTAAAGCTAGACTGTCAACAATAGCACTCAATGGAAGCCTGTTCTATACAAGATGGTTCACATGTATTTATATATTAATGCAGAAAGCCATTGTTTCACTAACTTCATATGTAAATCAATGACACTACATATATATACAAATGAATTATAAATTGCATAAGGTATATGATATAAAGAGACATGATATACAATATACTACATAGTTTATAGTATATAAATATAATATATTAATATATTATATAGGTTGAGCCAAACCTGTTGAAGTGAATAGTTCCCAAATGAAGCTTAAATAAACTTTATTCAAGGTCTTAGATACCAAGACAAAAATAGAGCTTAGAAATTCCCAGGGTCAACAGATGACAGAAAAGGGGGATTTCATGATCAGAAGATTCTGGTATGAGATCCAACCAGTTAATATCCGAATAAATGCCAAGCATGATTGACATTTTCGACCTCCATATCTCATATTGCTCAAAATGCAAGAAGTCTTTAACACAGGCTATATCCCACATATAGTGACCAAGGAAAGAGAGTAAAACTTATATTAACTGCTAGACAACAGGGAAGGCATGAAACCAAAGAAAAGTATTTTTACATTCAACAAAAATTATATTTTAAAAAATAGTCAGAAATTGGACAAGAAATGAATACATAAGGAGTTCTATCAAACAAAAAGAATCATAGAATCATAGAATGGCATGGGTTGGAAGGGACCCCAAGGATCATAGAGTTCCAATCCCCCGTCACAGGCATGGCCACCAATCTCCAGTCCTGGATCTACACAAGGTTGCCCAGGGCCCCATCCAACCTGGCCTTGAACACTTCCAGGGATGGGTCATCCACCACCAATCTGAGCATCCTGTTCCAGCACCTCAACACTCTCTCTGTAAAAAACCTTCCCCTATTATCTAATAAATCTACTGGTCGTGCCATTATCTACCCTTTTAAAAAGTTGATTCCCCTCCTGTTTGTATGCTCCCTTCAGGTACTGGAAGTCTGCAATGAGGTCCCCTCCACAGCCTTCTCTTCTCTAGGCTGAACAAACCCAGAAAGAGAAACATAATAATCAGAAACACCCAACCCCTTCATCCTGCCTTGCCCATTGCTAAGTGACCAGGCTGCTCTGCTGGCTTGTGAATTCCCTCTGGGTAAAGACAACGGTAAACACATCTTGCAGCCACAGGTAAGCTTTACCTGAAGAGATCATCGGAAAAACTGGAATACGAGATCCCACTGGCTCAGTGTGACCTCTGCTGGCCAGAGTCCTACGTTTGCAGAATGCAACGCGCAACTCAAACTTCTCAAGGCCTGTTAAACCAGTCAATTATTAGCTTTGAGTAAGGATCGAGTAATATCCCATTTCAGAACTCAGCTGAAAATTTCTGGCACTTTTTTTTAGTGTGAGAAAATTTTTAGTATTTTTAAATTTTTTTTTTAAATCTAACCAGAAAGAATTCCTTTTTAAAAATAGAATATGTTCAGCAAGTAAATGCAGTAGAGTATTTTTACACTCCATTCAAAATCAGCAGTTTGTTAAATAAACATAAGGATTGCAGCAAGTTGTGGTCACTCTCGATAAACAATTAAATAGAACTACTATGTTTTTAATAATCAGTAAATAAAATTATCTCTTCCTCTTTGATAGGTAACCCTTTCTGCAGGACTTAATCATGTATCTTATTCTTTTGGTGTAGGTATTTTGTGCACAATAAATGTTTTGCTTTTTCTTTCCTTCTTCAAATCTGTGTAGTTTTAAGAATTTCTTATACTTTTGGGGACCATAAATAACCATGTCAAGTCACTTCATAGGGAAATTAAAGGCTGTAAAACTTTTATTGATAGTAAATAATAGCAAAAATAATGGTAATTGTGTCTCCTTTGTTGTCATTCAGTATTTAATATTTTACTTAATAAGTACTGATCGGGTCCTGGCAAAAGCTACAGGAACGTTTCAAATCATACAACAAAGAAAACTGAGAGTAAAGAAAGCTACACAGTGAACAATATGTTTTTTCACACACCTAGAAATGTCTAACACTTAATTGAGGAAGCAGTTGCTTACAAGGTGGGAAAATAGCTCAGTAAACTTGCAGTTGTATTTAATCACCAGGTAAAAATCTTATTTGGCTAATAGGCATTTGAAAGGGCAGACTGAGAGTGTTTTGACTGCAGTGCTAAATCTTAGATGTGTAATCCAAGTTTTTTTGCTTTGGGCACAACTGCCATTTTTAATGATAAAAGCTCAGACACATTTAAATGCAGGAAGAGGCATCTAAATCATTGACAGGATTTGGGGGGTTGGATTTGATCAGCTCTTGAGGACCCTTCTAACCCCTACAATTCTATTGGAGAGAGCAGTCTTCCAAGCTTTGTATGTCTAAATAAGCGGTGTACAGTGCTTTGCAGAGTTATTAACTTACCTATCAGAAGCAATAGTATTGTGCTGGGAATAACATGGCACCTGACCTAATTGACCTGTATTTTCAGGTGAAGTATGGCATTGAAATGAATATCCTCCTTCAGGTATGAATTTGCTGGGCCTCGCCCAGTAACCGCATGGTCTTTGGTGTCCCTATTCTACCTTACAGAGTCTCCTGTTCAGTGCATGTCCTGTTACAGTATGTACACAGGCATGGGAAGTTTTGATAGACACTGGCACACCTGAGCCAGTTTCATATAGGAAAGAGAACACAAAACACAAGGATCAAGCTTTAGGACATGAAGAAAACAGCTCTCAAAGAGCGTAGACTGGTGACTGGCATAAGATAAAGCTTATCCTGCTCTCTCTTTGCTATTATTGATAGTCACAATAGCTAGACTAAATTTGATAAATAAAATATTGAGAATTTAAAATAGTGATAAATTATTATTAATATATTTTATCAGTAAAAGAATTCAACAATTACTATACAGAAAGAAAAGCATACAGCTGACTGATGCTTCTGCAGCAGCTAATGGGGTTAAACTTCTGTAGTGGAATTCTAAAGAATGTGAGGGATAATCTTTCTCTTTAAAGTAATCTTGGAACATTGAGACATTAATCTCATACTTAAGGTATCCAACAGCTTGGTCCTTGGTGTAATTAATAATACTTCTTTTCAGTTGCTGCTAAAATTAGCTTAGTCATGGTTTCCAACTAATACGTCTACTACATAGCTGCATAATTACGTTGGTTGATGTAACGTAAATTATAGCACTCATAAAAATAATTATGATTTTGTAGCATGATATCAAACATAAAATCTTTTTACTGTTTGACAATAAACCTAATTAATGAAACCATTTTTCCCAAGAGGTGGTGATACGCTGGTACAGAAAAAACTGACAATGCAGCATGTCACTGCATCCACAGGAGAGCAGTCTACGATGTATGTCATGATGTCATAAAGCAAATGGGTTGTTCAGGTCAACTACTTAGAAAATCTTGTTCTTTATCATCACTGCTTATGACAGAGATATTTTTATCAGGCTTAAAGAAATAGTCACATATGATGAACATCCTAAGCCCTGTGCTGAGCACACTGCAAGATAAATTAACAAAATGAGATAATTCCGTACGTTCAAAATTATTTCATGGTAAATTGAAAGCAATACATTGAAGAGTTCATAGAACATGTCAGAATGAGGAATTCAATTCTGTGTTGTTCCAAGCATTAGAATAACCTTATGACTTTTACAGATGTTTGGTAATCCTAAGAAGAAAGGCCAATCAAGGCATCATTAATGCATTGTATTATTTAAGAACATGATGAAAACAAGTTTGCAATTCAAGCATTGCATACCCTCTTGCCACTAGGATCCCACTGTCATAATTTTGTCTGTAATACTTGAGTGTTTTTCATAAAGTGCCAATACCTCTAATGAAGGTGTATTTTCTTCTAATGGATGGTAGTACCCCATCCATTAGAAGAAAATACACCTTCATTAGCAATCTCTCTCTGTTATACACAGATTCACAGGCAAAATGAATAGGAGTGACTATGAAATCTATGACTAAATGTTCCTTTCAGTTGTTAATACATGTTGTGATAAGGCTGTTCTGTATATCACTGCCTTCCTTGTCTGCGAGGCCACCATACTTTTATAAATAACACTGAGGACAGAGAGAGGTGTTTTAAAAATACATTATCAGTACTCCTTTAGTTTCATTTTTGGAGCTGTCTGTAATACAGATTCTATCTGAACTACTGACCCTCTCCCATAACAATGAATGCAATGTTTCATGTCAGCGTTACAAGGAGTTTGAATACCTTCTAATAACAACAGCTCTGACTTTTCAAACATATTTCAGAATATGAACTTCATGTTCCTACTTGAAAACATAAGTAATGTGAACAAATATCTTCCTATTCTGTGGGGACTGGGATTTATGATAAAAGAGAAAGAGGCACTAGGAGCAATGTCTGTTCCACGCGTAAAAAGGGAACAGTCAGCTAAACCAGTGTAATGATGGAAGACAGAATGGCCTTTGATAGATGTGTAAGTATATATTTCTTCATCATGAGAAAAGGAAACATTCTGGAGTTGCAGAAAGATCTGTAAGCTCTAGCACTAAAACTCGTTTCAGCTCAATACACATCAGGAATGCAGTGTAATAAACTGTAAAAAGAGATGGAGGAACGAAGGGAAAAACAAGGTCTAAGTTTACTTCCAAATGGTATAGATAAATTTTTTTTACACTCTGACATACTTCTCAGCCTGTTAGTGTCCAAAAATGTCATAATATTTTACCAAGACCCCCCAAAGAAATATAAAGATTATTATTAATTTAATTTAAATTCCATGGAATATTAATCTTTTAACTTAAAGCTTTCTGTAGTTTCAGCCTTATGAGTTTCAGCCTTATGATTTGTTTCCACAGAAGAATATCTAAATTCTCAGAATTACCTAGATACCTAAATCCTGTCTGGGCAAAACATTCCCTTTTTGAAAATGTACCTAAATACCATAGCTTTTTATTGTGACATGAGCTTTAAAGTTTTTCTGTACATAATTTTTCCATTGTTGATGAATACTTCCTATGTGAAAGGGTTTTTTATGTTATGTGAACTTACAGGAAAGTTTTTAGCAATTAACATCTACCATTTGGCTTAAAAGTATTCAGGAAATATTTCATAATAACTGTTTCAGAAAGGTAAACATTTGATTTCAACATGAATAAAAGATAAAAAAGTTAAAGCTAACCACTGTTCATCCTTTCCAAATACAGAGACTTAAAGGCAATGACACTTAAACCCTTATGGCTGCCAAATTAGTTTATAGATCCAAGATCAAAGCATGTTCAAACTTGATGCTGTTGAATGCAAACTCTTCTTCCAAATAATTCCTTATAGCTGTTTTCTAACATCTTGAACATGTCCATTGCATAAGCTTAGTTATTTATCTGTATTTTTGTCATTTTGAGTGGTTATCATGGAAAAATATTTACCCTGACTCTGGTTTGTTTGGCACCAAATTAAAACTGTAAGAACTGTTCAGATGTTAAATTGTGATAGGGACATTTTCTCTTGGACTATAATTAAGGTACCTTAATAGTTCTGTATCTATGATTTAAAGAATGTCCTAAGATCATCTAATGTCAATTAGGATCGGTTGCACAACTATTTTAGAATTCTAGGAATCAAGTATTTTCTCCTTAAAGTGTTGCCATGAAGTAAACATATTCCCTTGAATATGACCTGTTTCCATTTAATATTTAGAGACTGCTTTTTGATAGACTTTGCAGAACTAACACATAAGTTTAATTTCTTGGACCTCAAGATCTCATTATAGCCTGTGCTTTTTTAGATAACTTAAATTTAATTTTAAAATTTAACTTTGTAGGAAGTGAACAATTTATCTAAGTGAGAAAGGATATCTGGACTAAAAAAAAAAAAAAAAAGAGAGACTGAAGTTGCATGATTTATGAAACTTTCAGTGTTCCTATCTGCATGAATACTCCCTAGATTTTTCTTGGTGTTTATAAAAGACTAGCCAAAATTTCAGCACTGAAAACCCCAGCTATGTAGGTCAAACTCTAATCTCAATTATATCAAAGCAATCTAAATTTAACTAGATGAGATCACAGGTGAAAAGAAAAAAAAAAAAAAAAAGCAGAATATAAATTATTACTTCCAGATAAGGAAGTTCCTGAAGATTATTCCCCTAAATTTTTTTTTTGAATATGACCTCTTCCTATTCTAAGAAAGAATCACTATTTCTTAGAAATATTATCTGGCCTGGTTTAACACCAGCCATGTTGGCTATGTCATTTCAGCTAAAATACGTTCTGCTGTGAAAAATGTTGTTACTGCCTCAAACCCAAATGTTGTGTTAAGTAAGTAAGAATGCACAGTATTTCAGTGGTTCCTGTTCAGTATATCCCTGACTTTTGACTCTCTTACAAGCAAAATTTTCTTGAAGGAAATCAGGCATCTTTGCATGTACATGGTGATCAACAAATCAAATAGAATGTTTCAGAGTGTAAAATTCCATCACAGTCTTGCTTTTTAATATTATAGATAATCTGATAGATGAGTAATCTGATAGCCCATTAGTTAAGTCAACTGAGAGTTTTTGTTGGTGTTTCTGAGCTCTAGATATGGACAAAATTTATCAAAATTATTACTTTCCTTGATGTGAAGTGGGTATTTTTGAAACTGTGACTATTAGTGTGCCAAATCTATTCACATTAATTATGTGATGAATATCCCACATAATTAGCCACAGGCCTGTTTAAAATCTCAATCTGTTTAAGAAATTGATTTAATCTCTCTCATGTTATTTACCAGTGGTTTTCTACTATGTAGGTGGCACGGCATGTATACACATGAAAGTCAGGCTCAACAAACAAATTCACAAAATCAATACTATTGAAGACTAGCAAGTATTTTAACCAGTCTTGAATATATCAGCCTCAATGGGCAGGATATTTTTGCAGATATTGAAAATTATCAGGCACTATAATTACTTCCTATACCTCCTTTTTTTCCTCTCAAAACATTTTAATGACTGGATGCATTGCCTTTTGGCTTTTATTCAGAAGCTTGAAATAATCCAGAAGTTTATTTATAAAATTTGACAGCTTGTCTCCTTCTGACCCATGAAAAAGACTGGATTTGGCAGAACGATCTGAAGAATTAGCTTTCCCTAGATAAACAACAGGATGCCTGCCACCTAAGAAAATCCTCCTGGGAAGACAGACTTTCTTTAAGCAAAAGACAGAATAATGCTGTTTTGACTAATATAATGTAATGACCCAGGTCAAGGTATCTGTTAGAACAGGAGCAAGTACGTAGTCCTTTTTGGCTGTCTTAGCACCCTATGTGATCTGATGTCTAGAAATAAATTTTAAACTGGAATAAAATCTTATTTTTCATAGATTGAAAAATTATATGCGAACAAAGTGTTTCCATGTGCAGTGGAAACTCTGTACTCATAATTTTTTGACACTTATGAAAATAATTCTCTTTAGGAACAAAACCCAGATATTTTCTAAAGGTGCATGTTTAAAATGATTACTTCAGTTTAACATCTATACTGATAAATCTTGGACATGATGCTAGCTCTACTTTGTTATTCATGTAAATAGTACGTGTCAACAAAAATATGTTAAAAATCATGAGAAAAAGCTAAATGGTACTACAGTAGATTTTACACTGCTCATAATTCTCTTGTGTCTCTAAATCAAAGTTGCTAATATAAGACAACATCCCAATTTCCCTGAATATAAGACATCCCTGATTCCCAGAAGAATCCCCGAATCTTCTATGTATGACACATCTATCAGAAAATATAGATATGAGGAATAATTCCCCATGTGCTAGGCATTCCAAAATGACAGTTGTGCATTCAATCAGACAGACTACTATTAACTTCTATGATAAAAAGTACATAATCTTAATTCTGTATTTAATTAATCTGGGAAAATAAAAAGTAAACTATTACTGCACCTAAAACTTAATTTTAGGCTAAAGATTGTTGTGAGCTTAAAGTGCCTAAGAACCTTCAGATTTTATAAGAACTATATATATATCATAATGCAGTTAATTTTTAAAGGTGTCAATATTGTTATTGTTTATAAAATATTCTTTTATTTTAAATAAGCACCATTGATACTTGCAATTTATGGAAATAAAAGACAAAATTGCTTTCATCCACATTTCAGTAATTCCCAAATTCAATATTTTTTTACAAAATAAAGTTGTCAGTTGACTCTTCTAAGTGTTTCAACCGTAGCCCATAAAGTCTTGAAAATCTTGAATGTGTCTTTATTCTGACCCATGAAAAGACTGTATTTAGCAACATAATCTGGAGAATCAGCTTTCTCTAGAAAAAAGATGCCTGCCACCTAAGAAAGTGGATTTTCTTTAAGCAAAAGTTAGAATAATGCTAGCTTAATATGAGGACTCATCTTAAGGTATCTGTTAAAACAGAAGCAAGTACACAGTTCTTCCAGTCTTTTTCAGTTTTTGATCTAAAATGAAAACATGGATGTTTATAATTACACACCTTTCAAAACCGATGTCACTGTGGAATTTTTCACCCTATAACCTGATTCAATTAATATTTTAGCTTCTACTATTATCAGATGGAGATTGAGAGTCTAATTCTAGATTTGTAATCCATCATTGAAAATTCTTAACATTAAAGTATTTTGGGGATGTTTTGATAGCTGTACATTTTGAAAGCCCTAGTGACACTGTTACTGGCATTTCTTGCCAAGCATTCAGTGGGAAGTTGGCATTTACTTTTTTTTCCCAAGGCCATATAAATGTTTGGTTGTTTACATTGCTGTTATCTCAGGAAATAGGCCAGAGTGTCTTTCTGTACTGTAGTTTATGTGCCCTCACTGGTATTTGTAGCAATTGAGTACTCCCAATTAACTACACAAATACCCTAAACAAAATATAAATTATAGTGCTAATGAAGCAGATATTTCATAGCAGTATTGTATTTACAAAAAGGTCTTGCTTCCAGGGACCTCACTTTTCTTGGAACACTCCAAAAAATAAAATAAATCTCACCTCTTAGTGGGATGTCTCAAGAATCACAGACAGAAAAACTTCCTACGACTTCTAGTTCAGCTCTATCAGTGTTCATGTAATTCTGTATCTGACACTGAACATTTTAAGGTTGGGATTTCTGTCACTTTGCTCAAAGTCCCCTTTCTAATAATGAAGTCAATATCTAGTAATGGCACAAAACCAGTGCAATTAGTTGTAGTTAAAGGTTTTTTTGAAACACCAGGGAATTTCTTTTGACACAAAATAATGGTTATCATTTCATACATAATTAACTTTGGGGTAGAGAAGTTGAATTAGAAAAAGAAACAACTATTTCCTCTTCAGAACAGATCTTCCTTTAAACTATCATATTGGTTTGGATTATATGAAAGTATTCTGTTTTCTAAGAAGACATTTGGTGCTTTTTTAATAGAAAAGTGAAAGAAATAGAAAAAAAATCTAAATGAAGCATTTATTGTTGGAACATTTCTCATGGAACAACCAGTGCTATTTCTGGTGGAGAGAATTGACAAATAAGTACATTTGGAAATTATAACTTTAAAAATTTGGTTTCAATTTTTTTTCCCATTTAATTCACTTTACAAGCCCTCATTCACGACGGTTTGCAGTCTCTAAATTTCACAAATAAAACTTGTGTTAGCACTTGGCATGTTTCAATGGGTTTTTTTATTTCATTTCCTGCTTTTAATTTCAAACTAACTTCTTCAATAAGTAGTCTTTGGCAGCATTTTGCAGTAGCCAATTCGCTTCTGTAAATACTAATTGGGAGATTTTGTGGATAAAAGCCACAGTAAACAGCCGATAATCTCAGCTAATGTAAAGTATTTGCTGTAAAATTGTTTGCAGAGAGATTTTTGATGTCGACACATTTCTTCCTGGATAATTTACTTTATCTAGAATACTGTTTATCTGATTCAGAGGGTAAGCCTAAAACTAAAGGAACATCAGAGAACAGCCATGTGTAGGTGTTGTACAGTCATTGGGATAATGGAAAATAATTCCTTTTCTGAAGGTATCAGAATCTGGAACAGAGCAGCTCAGATTAACCAATATATGCCCCCATTGTTTGTGGTTTAGTGATAAAGACCGGGCTGAAAACTATTTTTTATTTATCTTTAGCAAATATTACAGAATCATTATATTGTGACACAATATTAAAACATTATGTCCATGTTCTCTGTAACAATGAAATGTATTGGGACTATGTTTGTATCCTGCACAATAACTAAGTATAATTAAGTCTGAAAGCATGTTTTGATGTTAATGCAACAGCCAACAGCGCCTTTCTTAAAAAAAAAAAAAAAGAGAAAAAGAAAAAAACCCAATTTGAACATTTATTTAAATTGTAAATGTAGCAAAACATGAGACTACATATGCCTTATTTGCTCTTCCCATTTTCTTCCTTTAGGCAATGCAAACGCATGTTTTTCATTTTTTCATTAATGGATGACTTTTTGATTCCATTTTGGGAAACATTTGTGGGAGACAGGAATCAGAATTCAGCAAATGAATTTAAACTAGATAGTGTTGCCTGAAAAACAGCTCTACTTAGCATGTCCAAATATCCAAATATTTAGGGATTTCAAATAAGACAAGAGTCTTTTCCTTTAGTCTAGCCTATTTCCATGTTCCTTCCAAAGCATCAATTGTTTCTAAAATAAGATCTTTTCAAGGACATTTAAATAATTTCCTGTCACATCCATATCTGACTATTACCAGTACACCAGTATGGAATCCAGTTATCAGCTGGGAAATGCAGACACACTAAACTTCAGTCTGTGCCAGGAGGTATTCTGCATGTTGTTAGAATGGGATAGTACCAGAATGACATAAATGTTAATGGCAGAAATATGGAGCACTTAAGTTATTTACTCAGCATGACATTTTTAATAAGACTTTTGTGTTCTGTCTGGGTAGTAAATGAAAAGCCAGACTTTTTCCGTACTTTAGCCAGTGTTACAGGGTCTTCCCTCACAGAGTGCAGGAGCCATTCTAGCTATAATTCTTTCCTAAACAGTAAAACCTTAGGTATCAGAATTTTCACCAGATACTTTTTATCTCCAGGGACCACTGGTGAAGCCTAGGTGAGGTAACTATAAATGACATCCATCAAAACAGACCATAGCACATTATAATTTCAGTTCCTGTGCTGTAAGGAACTAGCTAATGGCTTTGAAACTAATACCTTAGTTTATCTTGCTCGCTGGGTCCTTATGCTTACTTACTAATTCACCATGGCTATATTTAGCTTTGATATATTTGATTTTCAAATCAGACAGATATGAATCTGAATATTTTCATGTAAGGCTGTTCAGAAATACTTATACAGTTGTCTGCTAGCTTTGATACAGGTATCTATTACCTAATGAAATCAGTAGCTGCTGCATTTCACAAAATTAAGTGCATTTAGAAGGATCATCAAAACTACCTGAATGGAAAAACCTAAACTGAACTAGAAGTAGGGTGCAATCGTAAATCTGTACTATCCTCTCCTTGGAGCAAGGTGATAAATTCCAGTTTTCCTTGTTTGTGTTTGTACAGGCAGAAGGGAAACCCAAACCAGAGGGAATAAGCAGAAACATAAAGCTCTTGTGTAACAAATGGCCTAATTAAAATGCTCAGCACATAGCTTCAAATCTGTGCTTTACCTAATTTGACACAGGAATTTCAGACAAGGTCATTTATCCTACCTAGTGTCTTTAAGACTTTCTAGGTGTTCTGGATTTGCAATACAGCTACAAGTATAAATCATTGACTAATACTTGCAGAATTTTATTGTAATCTGTTTTCATACTTGTGGTCAGAAAATGCCTACAAAATTGAATCTATTGAGGAGGAAGAAGGGGCTTAGGCTGAGAGTTATCCTTTGGGACTGTGCCTCAGCCTGGAACAGCAGGCTGAGGACTGTGCCTCAGCTAACAGAACACAAACTCATGGGCAGAAACTGAAATGCAGAGGGAATGTACCTGCCTTGGGAGAAAGATGTCAGTTAGTGATATCAGTGTTGCCTAAATGGGTAGTTAAGTGCCTAAAGTGGTGCATATTATCACTAAAGTACTTCTGAGGAACCCGTCTGAGTGAAAATCCAGGCATTCATCTATCTGCAGGTATCTTCTAACGGAAACATTGTTCCACAGTGGTTTTATTTTGGTCATATTTTGACTTTATCGGTTCTTTTCTCAGGCACAGTATTTGTTCTGGTAAACTCAGATAAAAAGAGGTCATCTGTGTTGTTTATGTAACTTCTATTTCTGTGTTATTCATGTTCCAACACTACCATTACACTTTGCAATACTTGAGCACAGGATTATGAATTCTTGGTTTCTGGCATTTCTCTTGAGCTTTTTGACAGTAAGAAAAAAATCCAGTAGACAGTCTAGAGGAGTTCAACAGTTTACAACTTTTTATTATTTTAACAATAATAGCACTGCAGTTTTGCTCAGATTAACATATCACTAGCACCGTCAATCTAAAATGTAACCCTTTCCAGTCCTTAACCAAGTCAGTCAGGAAATACAAAAAGATATAAAACTGTATATATGCATTTTTGGAATCTTCAGAGAAGTAACTGAAAAACAAGGGAATGGACTTGTGTCTGCTCAGTAGAGCTACAAAACTCTTTATCCTAAACTATTCTTAGCACTTGTTCATTTTTAGAATACATCTGGTGCTAATTCAACAACAGTGGTAAATACTTGGCCATTTCTGTATTGTATTCACTCTTCCAACATACCTTTCAAGTGGGTATCTTTATTAATACCCTTTTATAAAATACAGCACCTATAGACTACATACACAAAGACATTGGACTTTCCAGCTGCGGCACTGTAACATTTGACTTGTGAAATCCCTTGCATGACTAGGCAAGCCAAATGTATATGCTGAAATATAGCCTAGGAAGAATTAAAATGGAATTTAGAGCAGTTAGAGTGTTGAGCAGAGGTTCTCTAAACTATGGATAAGCATGCTATACCATTTTAATAGCCCCTATTCCACTAGATGTTGGGGTTTTTTGCTCACCAGAACAAAATCTACAATTTCAGACCAGCCTTGTGGTTAATGCTTCAGTCACAGCGCTTTCTGCCTCTGCTTAGGGACAAGGGTCCTCTTATTCATTATGGAAAAGTTTCTATCTGTAAATCCTACCTGTTCTGGTCATAAGTAATTCAGTCTGCTTGTGTACTGAAAGTCACAGGCATCTCTTTGTATGAGGTGTGCATGAGTGAATGGCTGTGTGACTGTTTTACCTGCCACCCAGGTTACACCACAGCAATTATGGTATATTAACTAAAACCAGTAAACAAAACAAACCAAAAAAGCAACAACAAATCCAATTGTTTAAGTGTGAAAGTTCTTCCTGCAGGATGGTGTTGAAAAGTTATATCGTTTCAGAAAGCAATAAAACTCATCGGACTGTTAAACACAAGTAGACCAGCTCTGCCTCATTAAACCTCAGAGATACAAACTGCTGCAGAGCACAGAAATATTCCTGGAAGTTCCATTATCTACCAGATTGTTCTTGTATTGATTCTAGACATGTATTATTAGCTATTTTCAGATACAGACAATGGAGGGAGGTAGTTCATTGACTGCCTTTACTGTATTGCACTTTGTGCAGTTAGGTAGAGAAGGCCTTTTAAATGCACATAAAGCCAAGCTGTCTTCATTTCTTTCCAAAGAGCAGAGAAATTAAATATCCTCAGTTTCTCTCGTGAGAAAATATTTATTCTCATTTTAGTGCAAATTTTGAACATGCTTTAAATTACCATACATTTGCCCAATTTACTAGTTATGAAGAGTCAGAACGCATGGTCTTATTTACTAGCAGGTGTACTGGAATGACATAACAGATTTTCAAGTTCTGAGGATTACATGAAACTTCACTGAGATGAAACTCAGTGAAACTGGAGTAGCAAGACCCCACAGACTTCACAACTTTACTACATACAATACCTCAGAAATTCCAACAAGTCAGAAACATCTCTCAGTATTAGAACTGTGCCTCACTTCTGCAACAGATGCTTGGTAACAGTATGACTCAGTGTGAAGAGAAAGAAAAAACACAGAATGTTGCTTTTCTTTCCAGACAAGATGAAAGTCATAGAGCAAGACTAAAGGGAAAAAGGTTGGCAAGAAGGATGTTGGCTGGAATTTCTAAAACAGAACCTTCCTTCATCTGTACTTCATGCCTAAAGCTTTGTATTCACCCTTGGCTTTGTTTCTAGTTGGATGGGAAACAGTTCTACAAAGCTATTTTCTCTCAAAAACAAATGAGATTTCATTAAGGGACAAAGAGAGAAAGAAAGATTTGTCTGGCAATTTGCCTGATTAGCTGTGTGGAATATGCTGGTCATGTTATTCTTACATTTCTCTTGTGCCTACTTTTAAGCATTATATCTTTTACTGCACATGTTTCTCATCCTCCTCTTTCCCCTCTGTCAATGGGAAAACGTTGCCATGACATTAGATTTTTTTTTAATATATTTTATATGGAACTTTTCACATATTTATACATTGCTTTTTCTACTTCCCATTGGAAAATATCAGCAATCCATTCTTTCACACTGCCCAGTGTTATCTATAATTATTTCTAAATCATGATTCTTGTCTAAATCAGGCAATTAAGTTGAAGCTAGAGATAGTCCAAGGAGAAAATTCAACAGAGTTCTTGATATGAACACCAGTAGAGGCTACATACATACTGAAGGGATCATTATTTATACTGATTGTGTGCTTGGATCTGATTGACTTCACAGACTGAACAAAGATTACAAAGTAAGGCCCAACTGCCTCATCGCTAAAAGGCCCTTCAGTGGTCTGTTTGATTTTTGTCCCACTTTACACACACTGAAACAAATGGTGATTTCATATTTTATTGTTGATCCTCTGCACTGCATTTACTTAGAGTCAATGAAAACTCTCCTAGCATAAGTTCTGAAGCTAAAGAAAAACACTGAAATTAATATTCTGACTGACAAAGAAGATCTGTAGGAGTAGGTTCCAACTGATATGAAAAATTGTTTTCCTTGCCACAACAGATGTGTATTTAATTTTAACTGGCATAAATATTTTCTGTATGATTATTTTTCACATAAATATCCAAATTCAAGCATGAGAGAAGTTTTTTAATTTCCCCCTTTTTTTTTTTTTGTAAATTATGAGGATATTAAGCAAAACAGAAGAATAAGAAGCAGGATCAAGGCCAAAGCGAACATTCCTGTTTAGCATAGAAAGATTGTAATAAGACAAGTGAGCTGAAAATTATGATAGAATAAAGGTGCTTATAGTGAGCTCAGTAGTCAACAGGACATGCTTTTAAAGATAATTGAAAGTTCACAAACAACAATTCACCAAGAAAAAGACAAAAATGTTTGAAATATTACCAAAGAATAGCTGGTACTCTACTGATATACCTTATAGACAGATCTGGGACATCTAAAGAATATTGCTGTTCAATTAGTTAGTTAAAATTCATTAACCAGTTGACTCTTGTGATATGAAGCACTGATTCAAGGATCCTGCTTTTCATGTTTTGAAAATACCCTTATCAAAGGTAAAGGATTGCAATACCTACTGGAAAAATATCAGTTTCTATTAGTATCAAAACTTCAGTTTATTCCAGAATTTTTTTTAATAATAAACTGTATATAATATTTCTCTTTGTTTTCCATTAAAAAAAAAAAAAGCAGATTTTGACCAAAATTATTTCCCACCATATCTTTTCTCCATGGAAACTTAAGAGCTGTTGTAAAACAAAATCTTTGTTTTGTTAAGAATAGATATATTCTGGCAAAATTTCAAAGTGGTTGTATACATGCTATTGTACTGACGGATAAAAGATGTAGTTTAATTTCCTTTTTCCCCATTCTCTTTTATGTACCAAGCACTGCTCTCAGACAATTTGTCTTAGAGTAAATTACTTTACAAGAGAAAACCACAGTAAATCAAAGATGAATAGTCTTACTGGGGAGCCCAATATCTAGAGGAAAAAAGGCAACTACGTTTTCTATCAAATACTAAACA
The DNA here is from genome assembly GCA_022605575.1 of Laterallus jamaicensis coturniculus. Classification (NCBI taxonomy): domain Eukaryota; kingdom Metazoa; phylum Chordata; class Aves; order Gruiformes; family Rallidae; genus Laterallus; species Laterallus jamaicensis. The sequence goes on along the minus strand of JAKCOX010000005.1, from coordinate 16,241,947 downwards.
GAAACTACATGAGACTTGTTTGATTTCGCTATTTCCTCCAGAAAGTTTAAATTTTATTCTCATTAACATAAATAACAGAGAAAACTTGTTTTCCAACAAGCTTTAGTTGAGTCATAATTTTCTGACTCTGTTAATGTATAGCTACATGAAGAGAAGTGTTGATTTTACATTTCTATACCGAAGACCACATATTACTTATAGTGCTGTTAACGTTTCTTTCTGGAGATCCACATGGTGGATCACACCTACTGAGAATATAGCAGACACCTCTACTTGGATCAGTGAGACCAAGGAATGTTCTAATAAAGACAACTGTCTCTCAGGGGAAAATTAACCTAGACACCAGAATTCAAAATATTTGGTGGATTCAGTTCAATTCAGTGGGATGTGCAGATGATATTTTTTTCTGCTTAAAGAGCTTATGTCAGTAAGTTAAAAAGGAGAAAAAACTACCCTGAGATTCACGTGATCATTCACATCTACTAGGAAAAATGAATAACAAGTAGGTGTATTTCAACTTTCATCCAGTTCCTGATTTTCTGTTAGTAGGAATATTTTCCTATGTTCACAAAGCATTTGGAAAATTGCTGAACTACTTTAACACATTAATATTTAATTTTGGTTTTAATCTTGTCTAAGAACCATTCAAAAACCAGAATAATATAGGAAAATATCATGAGGGTATCTGAAACAAAATTTCGTATGCACCAATGCACCTCTTGCATTACTGCCCTACTTCGGTCCAATAAACAGCTTATTATTTATATAATGTGGCAAATCATGACAAAACAGAGAAGATATTCCCCAAGCCTCATGATTGTGGCATTTACTGTAGTGCATGAACCCAGTGTTTTACCAAACTCACTGGAGTCTTATGGACTATTATAAGTAAGCTGTGTATAATTTTCCAGATTTGGCTAAAAATTCTGGATCTAAGAAATACTAAGAACTAAAATGCTCTTCCAAAAAAAGCTTTATTTTTTCCAAAATGACATTTTCTTAGGGGAAAAATATCAAGATGTTCCCAAAGAGTTTAAGAGATTATCCGTGGCAATAAGTCGCACTTACACTGCAAGACAAAGATGAGCCCTTCAGTTAACTTGAATTGCTTAAGCAGCTGGTAATGTACTGAAGGTTGAAGAGTACTATTTAAAAAATGTTTAGAGACTGACACAATATTCCTTGCCATCGTGAATCTATTTTGAGTGAAAGTCACTAATTAGAGAAAGGACTATCTTCCTTGTGTATTATTCTACCATATACAGCTTGTGATAGTGAACTGATAGGAATCTAACAAAGTCTATAAAAATGAAAAAACCCCCGGACTATACATGAAGCTTCTTTAAAACTGGAAAGTGATACGAGATAAAGAGTTGAAAAAACCCTTAACTAGGCCTCTAACTTTGCCAAGAACTCATTAACTGGAATAAATTGTACAAAAACCTTCTTCCTGAGTGAAATAAAACTTTTACAGTATTATGATAACATCTATCTAATCTTAGCTTAGCTGTTTGCTACTGTATTTTTGTCTTAGTTTTACACCACAAAGTTCAAGAATCAGAGGTGTCAGAGAAGCATTTGCCTTCCTTCTGTCCTGAGTGACCATTTCAATACAGTAGAGAAAAAAAAAGGAAATAAGGTTCAGTATAATAAAGACCTGTTTGGTCTTCAGCACAGGGTCCGAGCAGACTCCATGACAGTTCAGTCCCTACAGCAGCTTCACTAAACTCTAGTAAAAGAGCTCAACACAGAAATGGAACTAGATCTATCTTTAATATGTCAGATTTCCTGTTCAGTTAATATGTATTCTTCCATTAATGACTCTGCTTTTTGAACCTACACAAACAAAAGTGCCCTGCTGTCTGATAATTTAATCAATATTCCTTTATTCTAAGTTGGAATATATATAGTAAATGGTCTATTGTCTACTTATTTTCTAACTTTTAAACTGACTTTATTTTAGTCTGATTTTATTTTCAAACTTATAAAACTCTTTCTAATTTTTCTAACAGCTCTGACCTGATGTTTCCATACAATTCTCTCTCACAGCTTCAAGATTTTTTTCCTGACAATGAATAGATATAATTTTTAATGTGCCTTAATTTACATTTAACAATACTGAATTTCATCTCCCTTTTTACTGCTCTTCCTTACATAATTTCAAAGCTTACTGAAACTCTTTGCAGTAGACTTAATTTTTATTTCAGCAAATTAATTAATTTACAACAGCAAATCTTTTGCTTACTTTCTACTCTTCATTCCATATCAATTTGAAGTACATTGGCTTACCAGAAGTTGATGTCTGTGGAATCATAACCCTCGAGTCCTGATGCTTTTTGTTCTCATTTCCTTCATGTTATCAACTTCTAAAATGCTCCTTTGTTCAAAATTTTCAGTTTTCTTTTTCTTTTTTCTAATTTATCTTCAAAACATGATCAATTCTATATAATTTTTTTATATTTGAGCTTTCTGCATTACATGTTTTCAGCTGATCTTTTTTCATTATTTTTTCCCCTACATCTCTGTAAATATATCCTTGCACTGACCTAATTACTTGCTGCCAGCTGAGCACACTTTTGTCCTTTCTTTCTCTACTTCCTTTTCCTTTCCTCTATCACTTCTCCCCCTCTTATACTGTCACTGTGTATTAATTATATCAGTTCAATTAATCTGCTTATTTTTTTTAAAAATCAATACCTAAAAGTTGACACTGAATAGAAAGAGGATACTCTAAGAGACCTGAATAAAAAAGCAACTTAAAAGATACTACCAACATCAATGAAAACAATCCAGACCATGACAAAACCCCTTGTTGCTTAATAATATGATGTGGCTGAGATCACAGTTTTAGCCAGAGGAAAGGAGTAAAGATGGTAGCAACATGATAGCTAAACTGTATACTCTATAGTACCAGCATACAATGGTTTGGGTTGGAAGGGACCTTAAAGATCATGAAGTTCCAATCCCTCTGCCATGGGCAGGGACAAGGAATGAGAAAGGATATTAGAGAATGAGAATGTTAATGAAACAGTTTGGCTTGGGAACTTCTATTTCAAGGCTACTGAAGAATCTTCAAATAGACGCCAATGACCCTCAAATCCCTTCACACTGTGTGTATAACTCCTTTATGTATTCTTAACTTGGCTTTCATTAGTTTGAGAGTATGAAGAAGATTACTTTGTCATACATAAATGAATAGTATTTATTTAGCAAAGTCACTTAATCATTCTTGAACAAACTCCATGAATCTTTTAAACACATGGAATCCTCCAAGGCATTTTATTCTGACACAGACATGTATTTTCAGGGATTCTAATAAATCTTTAACACTGGGGTGAAATTTTGGCATCACTCAAGTAAATGGCAGACCTTCCACTGATTTCTTAAAATCCAATTAATAATGTGTATTGAAAAAATATATACATGAACAGAGTTCAGAAACAGAATTTTCTTTTATATAATCTTAAGTAAAAATAATAATTTCCACTCTGTCATATTGTAACTGATGTCTTATCTCCTATAGTCACTGTAACATTACAGAGTGTCATATATGCATTCTAAGTAACAAAAATTATGTCCCCTCTAATGAGATTGCCCATATATGTTCCTTTGGCACATTGTTCCTGAAACAATATATAAATTTTAGGAACACTTAAGACATATTGTAAATTTCACCATGATGAAACAACTTTATAGTATTTATTATCAGGGTTTTCCTTGCCATGATGAGTTTTGCATTTGCTTGATGTGAAATTTAAACTGAAAACTGAAATTTAAAAAAATACTTGACTGAATTTCAGTATAAATAGAATAGTTAAAACTGGAAGAATGAAGAAAACTAAATTGATTGAATAAACCAGCTGTGATTTTGGTTTTCAATATCATTGGGTGGGCCAGAATTTCAGCTGGTATAAATTCAGTGAGGTAATCAGAGCCACACCAATCTCTATTAGGCAAAGGTTTTATCTACATTTTATTCCTCCATCTCATTTGGAAAGAATTTCAAAGCATGTTTCTAGAATAATGTTATTTATATTTTATTTTCATTATGCTGGAATAATTCACTGGATTTAGCTATGTTATATAGGCATTTAATAATCAGAAACGCATATATGATTTACTAGTGTTAGTAGAGTTATGGAAATTCTAAAATCAACTGCCATTTGCTATCAGGTTATCTCTCCAAGACAAAAAATTTTAAATTTACCTTACATTATAATTATTTTTATAAAGAAATAAAATAGATTTCCTATTTCTCTAGTATAGCCTGAAGTTGAATGTGAGAAAAGCAATAGCAGCTATTAACACTGTTGACTATAACTATTAAAGCCAGCTATTAGCACAAATGCACATATTTTTAGATTATACGCTGTCTTCCAGACCAGCATCAAACCTACTCAGACATATCCAGTCTGAGGAGTAGTTCAAGGATCAATCATATTTAGAGATAATCTTTTTCATAATGACAATTAAAGAACATTTTTGCCAGTGTTAATAAATTATTTATATAATTTTCACAGAAGGTCCATTTTACTTTCCTCTGACTTTCCTCTGACCTTATCTATTTTAACAGTTGTTCTGCAAAACTGCTTGTGATCAGGAATTATGTAGGGCAATTAAAATACCATTTAAGTAATAAAAATTACATTATACAACATATAAATGACAGGAATCCTTATGAGACCTACACACAACAACAAATTCGAGAGATGGAATATAAAATCTCATAGATCACAAAGTCACTTTAAAGATTTTAATAAAGTCTGGATCCATCAAACTATCATGATGAGAAAGTACATTACTATAACTTTTTCCATGCAATTTGCCACACTCCAGCAGCATAGTACATGAGTGCATGACCTAAGTGGTCAGGATGGCAATTTCCTTCACATATTGCACACAAGCTTTCCTGTATTAAGAAATTCATTTCTAAAAATGAGAAGAAGATGTATTCTAGTGTGACCTAATAAAAAGCACCCTAGGAATACAAAATTAGAAGTTCTGTTTATATCATTCTCAGCTACTACAGTCCATTTCAAAACAGCTGTCATGATTAAAACTCCAGTTAAATCCAACCTGTGCAAACCCCAAGTACAATAAAAAGCTAAGCTTATTGCCATCACTCAGTTATAGTGAGTAAATTGTCATTAATTAAACGGATTTACTCAGACATGCATCTAGCTTTATATCACAGTGATGAGCTAAAAAGCAAAAGCCTCACTTAAAAGCTTGAGGATTCCAAATTACTAAAAGATTTAAAGCACTTAAAAATGTAGATACAGATGGTGTTTCAAAACTCAAAGTTAAGTAGCCAGGAATCTAAAAGAGGCATTTGCACAATGCCTTGAACAACACATTTGACTTTTGGTTAGCCCCGAACTGGTCAAGCAGTTGGACTAGCTGAGCACTGTGAGACCCTTCCTACTGAACCATTATGTCCTGTGCTGTCCTGTCCTGTCCTATTCATGAAAGAACCCTGAAAGTGTGTCTCAGAAATCAGTAATCCCATTATAGAGGAACAAATTGCTTCATGCTTCAGGCACTGTTCCTCTAAAATGCAACATTGTCTCAAAACCCCCAAACATCGGTTGGTAGTGGTTACTATGTATCCCTTGAAGGCAAGAAATACAGTTTTTTGAGGTCAAAGAGGTAGACATGAGACAAGACCTGTCAATTTGCTGTGAGAAACAAACTGTCAGCAGATACTTCTGTTTTCACTCCGTGTCAAGTGGCGCTAAGGCTGTTTTAGTTAGAAAAAAAGCATTACAACTCAAGCCAGCAGACCTCAAACCTGTTTAGTCCAGTTACGCAGCTCCTTAAGGAGCCCCTGGTTTTCACTGCCTATTGAAGCTAACAGAAAGACTGCCAAGTAGACTGACAAGGTTCCTAATAAGGTGGAAACTCCCCACAAGATCAGGTATGCAAGTGTGGGCCAGCCCCAGCCAGCAGCTGAGCGAGCACCATGCAGCCGATTGCTTGCTCCTCCCTCTCCCCCATTGAGGACTGAGCCAAGAAGAGTAGGTAAAAGTCAATGCTGAATTCAAACCAGAACATAAGGATGCTGCTAGTTAATTTAGGAGACTTAGGAAGTTTGGGTTTTTTTTTAATATCACTTCTGGACACAGTCTTTCTTCCATAAATTACAGCACCCAACTAACATTTCAACTGGTAAAAAAAAATAAAATTAAGTGCCATTTAAGAAATTCACTTTGCTATTTCTTTGCTCTGGTTTTGTTATTATATCTGCCTAGAGAGAGGAAATGTCCTGATTTTTGCTTTATAGTGCAGTCATGGTCCATAGGGACACCATAGAACTATCTACATTACATTACTGCAATTAATGAAATTGAGTTGCAGCCTTCCAAAAGGAAAAAGGGGGTTGCAAACTCCTTACACTAGGGTATGAATGACTTACCTTCAGTTACAGAGTATGCGTGGATGTTGCAACAAGTAAAACTTTAATTTCTTTATCCTAGTTATTATTAAAATATGAAACTGTATGTACAGCAGCATATTTTACTAGTTTATGAAGCCAGTTAGATTTATGGTCATGATCCAGGTGGCCCTTATATTTAAAAACACAAATTTTCTCAGTGGAATTCTTAAAACTACTAATATGGTTGAAGTTTATCCCAGCACAAATACTTTGCTAGGTCAGTACTTACATGATACTTCTGCTGTGAGACACTCCTTTGTCTCACGTGGAAATCCTAAATTGTCTAATCCAGGAGTATAGCTTCACTGCAGCTCGTGATAAATAAGATATATAACCTGGCCACTGTAGGAAATTAATTTCATTTACTGTGTCCAGTGAGAGGTTGCAATGTAGGGTGACCATAAAGAAAATAGATATATCTGGTTTTGGCAAGTCAAATAGAATGGCCAAAGAATAAAATAACACAGCTTGTGCCAATAAGTAAAATAAATACAGTGTTGCTTCAGATAATACAAAATTATTATTTCTCAGTTGCCCAGAATCTATCATGCTACATTAATTTTATCATCCCTACATAAAAATAAGCACTTTTATCCTAGACACAGACTCATATCTCATTATTTTCATAAAATATTCTCCAGAGAATATAAACTGGCTGTGATTTATCCTTTTAAAAGTTGTCAAGATTTCAGAGGAAAGAAAATGTTTATTAAAAAAAAAAAAGTTCTTCTGAAAAACTAGTCTACTCATCAAAATAAGGAGTTTGTGTTGCTTACATCACTTTAAGAAGACATTGAAAATCATTAAATACATATTTAAGAGATTTTCCATCATAATTGATTGTCAGGAGAAGCCAGGCTTTCACCATAAGTATAGCTTTCATTGTTTCATAGTAAATTTCTAATAACCCAGATAAATCTGCTTTTCAAATAAGCTAAAGTTCAATGTTTATAGACATCTACCTGATTTCTGCATCTTAAACCATCAAAATACATAAATTATAAATATAAAAAATAAACACATGTATAGGGTTTTTCATGTATCTTTCCTACTTTCGGTTCCATTGGCTCTACCAGCTGTTTGTTATGTATGTATCACATAGCTTTTTCTACGACAGAGTCTGTTTTGGGAGGGGGGCTTCTGATTTTAGATTAATTCAGTTGCTTTCATTAGAATGAGTCCTGCATCAGGAATGGACAATTCTGACTTCTGCTGGAGTTACATATAGCTATGATTTTATTAAACTGAAATTTGTATGTCATATTCATGATAACTATTGTTGTGCTTGATTATGTATGTTCACCCTTTACATTCACACCAGATTCTCTTCACACCTGTCCTGTTTTCCACATCCATAAAGTAGTCTCAAAAACTTAAGAAAAGGTGGGAGAAAAATACTGATTTACTAGTTGAAATGAGCAGATTTGTGAAGTGACTGAGCTTCTAAAAATTAACTCTCTTCCATCATATAATTTGTCATTATACAATGCTTCCTTCTGAGTGACATATTTGTATAGAATTGGATAATTCTCCTGGTGTTTCATAGACTTAGATGTGTGTTTATGTGTATTTATATCTCAAACTAGATATTCAGGTCATGTGCTGCGAGAAATACAATCCCATGTACAGGAATTGCAAAAAACTGTAAGAATTTACATGAAAATCAGTTTTTACTTTGGATGTCTTACATCTCTGAAACTAACCAAACTCTAACTAAACTCTTTAGTACAAATTGAGGCTTCTTCAAAATGTCACTCATAATGTATGTCATCTATTTTGTAGGACAGAAAATGCAGTGACAAACGGCTATATTTGGAAAGTTCTCATTAGTGCTGTAATCTTTTTTGCAGCACAGTATGACCAGACCAAAATTTAGGAGAATGATGGAATATTGTTTTCTTCCAATGTTATCTCTCTTTTTTCCTGGCTGCTGCTAAGACTCTTTTTCTGTTTCTGCAATCAGAAGCTGTAGCAAGAAATGTATTCCCTATTTTTGTCATCTGAAGTGACCCTTGGCAGGCTTTATCTAGCACTGAACAGTATGCATATGGGTCATCTTGGATTGGAGGAAATAATTTCCTATAGGAAAGTTGTAAAATTGGGATATTATCTTCCAGAAATAAGTGAAAATGTACATATTTTTGCTTATGTTTGGCCTTTGTTCCTGTGAACTTGTCCAATACTGCACTATATTTTACAAATTCTGATTTAAATTCTTTCCATTCAACAGGAAGCCATAGCTTTCCACTTCACCCAGCTGTTTTTTCACTTGGTTACTTGTTATCCAGAAAATGCTATCATGCTCTCATTTTCCAACACAGAAGAAAATTTCTAGCTGTTTTAGTATATTAAAACATTTGAGAACTTTTCTATAAATTATTAGGAGACATGTGGAACAAGATGTGATTACTTTAGTAGTAATGTATGTCTAAATTTGGGAGATTATTTCAGAAGAGAAAAAAGTACTGAGGAAAGGTTTCCAGTTCATTAAAGGCACTCAGCAGGAAACACACAGTGCTGGGAATTTGCAGTGTTTTTATTATATGAAATTAAAGGAATCTGAAATATTGGAACCTTTTTCCTCAAAATTAGTGGATACCTGAATTGTTTCTGAAAAAACTGCTGGTGTTGAGAGTTTTGTTTCAGTTATTTGTCAGGTTTCCTACATGCTTATTATCCTACATGCTTGCAAGCTTCCAAGATGTCACCAGTTTACAGTGACTGATGAATAGCCAAAGAAACAATTTTCACAATATCAGTGATGTCAAGGCTTCCTCAAATCTTAGTTCATCAGCAAATATAACTTCTACGGAAACACAGTTTGACTGGAGAATGCCAGTTTGTCAGACCTGAGTATGGTTTATAAAAATTAACAGGATTCAGTGAACCACAGCTCACCTTGCAGTCTACTGGCAAATGCCATACATTTGGATTGGTGATTCATTGAATCACAGAATAGTTGAGGTTGGAAAGGATCTCTGGAGGTGAACTGGTCCAAACCTTGTGCTCAAGTAGGGTCATCTAGAACTGGTTGTCCAGGACCATGTCCAGATGGCTTTTGAGTATGTCAGAGAAGGGAGGATCCACAACCCTTACACTTGATCACCCTCAAAATGTAGAAATGTGTCCTGCTGTCCAGAGTAAACCTCCTGTGTTTCAGTTTGTAACCATGGACTCTCATCCTCTCAGTAGCCACCATGAAAACGACCTGGATTGATCTTCTTTACACCCTCCCTTCATCTCACTGATGAGATCTCTCCTGAGACTTCACTTCTCCAAGCTGAACAGTCCCATTTCTCAACCTGGAGAGATGCTCCAGTGCCTTGCTTATTTTTGTGGCCTTTTGCTGGACTCTCTGCAGCGTGTCCGTGTGTCTGTTGTAGAGGGGAACCCAGAACTGGACCCAGCTCTCCAGGTGTGGCCTCGCCACTGCAGAGGGGAAGGATGTCCTCTGTCATCCTGCAGCAGCACTTCTAATGGAGCGAGTCTGTTATCCCTTAGCACATACTGGTGCATTGGATTGTTCCTCCCCAGGTGCAGAACTTGACATTTCTCTTTGCTGAACCACATGATGTTCTTATCAGCCCATTTGTCCAGCCTGTCAAGGTCACTCTGGATGCCAGTACTACCTGCTGGTGCTTCAGCCATGCCTCCCAGTTTTATGTCATCTGCAAACTTGCTGAGGTTACACTGTCAAGTCACCTAGATCATTAATGAAGATGAACAGTATTGGACTCTGTACTGACCTGAGCAGTTCACTGCTAATTACTAGCTCCAAGTAGGCTTCATACCATTGACTGCCACCCTCTGAAAGTGCCAGGAGCTGGTTAAAGATTATGTGTTTTTTGTATGGGAAAACACATATGTTTTATATGTTACTGTAGCTCCTGTTGAGAACTTATCTGACATAAATTTGACATAAAGCATTAAAATTTCAGTCTGCTCTGTCTGTGAAACTGAAATCAGGAAAAAAATACCAGGAGGCCTACATGGATAAACCAGGAGATCCTGGACAAACTCAAACACAAAAAGGAAGCCTACAGAGGGTGGAGGCAAGGCCAGGTAGCCTGGGAAAAAAACAGAAAAGCAGTTTGGGCATCCAAGGATCAGGTTAGGTAAATGAGTTTGGGGTAGGTTAACAGCACTGTGTCCAGCTCTGGGGCCCCCCACATAAGAAGGGCATGTATCTGTTGGATTGAGCCCAGAGAAGGGCCACAAACATCATCAGAGTGCTGGAGCACCTCCTATGAAGACAGGCTGAGAGAACTGGGTTTGTTCAGCCTGGAGAAGAGAAGGCTCTGTGTAGACCTTGTAACAGCCTTACAGTACCTAAAGGGGGCTTAGAGGAAAGCTGGAGATGGATGGCTTACAAGGCCATATTGTGACAGGACAAGGGGCAGTAGTTTTAAGTTGAAAGGGGGTTGTAGACAGGTGGGTGCTGGTCTCCATTCTTAAGTAGCAAGTGACAGAATGAGAGGAAATGGCCTCAAGTTGTACCAGGAGAGGTTTAGATTGGATGCTAGGAAAAAATTTCTTCACCAAAAGGGTTGCCAATCACTGGAACGGGCTACCCAGGGAAGTGGTTGAGACATCCCCCCTGGAGGTATTTAAGAGATGTAGATGTGGCAGACGGGGATGTGGTTTAGTGATGTACCTGGCAGTGTTAGGTTTATGATTGGACTTGATTTTCTGAAATGTCTTTTCCAAACAAAATGATTCAAAGATTCTTTCACTTACATCATATAAGAATTAATACAACAAAATTAATGCAGTAAACTTTCATTCTTGAACCATGAAGTTACAAGAAAAGCAACAATGTATATATTGTTTGATTTTGGCATACTAAGACAATATTAAAAAAGAATATTTCCTGAAGAATAGTCCTCCAATGATTTAAAAAAACCAGATTTTTAAAGTTACTTAAACTGGATGATATACTTTTGGACATAAGGTACAATTTTAAACCAATCAGTTGACTAACAACACAGAAGTCAGAATTATGACCTCTGGTACTTGAAAAATTGCAGAGGATATAATAAAACTAAGACATGAAAGCTTGAGCTTGTATCATAGCAACCCAAGTAGGTAAGTTTATATTTTCTTTTCAGTACTGAGCTAGGTTGGAAAGTCCTAAAGATAGTCAACAATCTGTTCAGAGTTCTGCAGTAATCAGATGCTTGAACAACAAAGTGCGAATGTTTTATGAAAAATGACACTAAATTAGATCTAGATCTGTCATTTGAACAGACAAGCAGGATTTACAGTGGGAGGAAATCCAGCACAAATCTTAAAGCCAGCCTCAATCAGAATGCCAGAGCTACCAGGGAAACTGAGAGTTTTTGGGAGGTGGGGGTGCATGTGGGGCTGTGTGTGTGTGTGTGTGTGTGTGTGTGTGTGTGTGTGTGTCCACCTCCCCCAGGTCCCCTGGGTCAGATGACCTAAATTCAGCATTTTGCTCTGGAGTAACCCATTGCGCAATGTTTATATTCCTCCAGAAGTTGAATAGAGGGAAAACAGAATAATTTTGAATTCTTTTACAACTCTGAAAATTGAAACAACTGAATTTGCTTTTGTTGTATGGTTACAGCCGTTATTGCTTAACTGATGCAAGTCAACTAATTTTATGGAGTCTGCTTGCATAGCTGACTTCTATGTGAGATACCTGTGCTATCTCTCAGCTGATGAGCTGGAGCACGACTAACCAAGTAGCTATTGCAGCTCAACAAACAGCTGTGCCTGACCCAGTTTACTTTTGACCTGGTTTTGAAGCCGAGGTGGGATTCAGACTATTGTATACTGACTAATTCATCCCGACATTGGTGGAAACTTAGAGAAAAACTAGGAAGGATCTACTGGAAGATGAAAGTTTATTTTGAAAAGCAGTGTAGGTCATGGCTGCTGGTGCCAGTCCAGCTCTATTAAACTTGCTGCCAGAGCTAATGATTCACAACTGTTTGTTCAACAAATGTTAATCTATGAGTGTGTGGAGATTACCCGAATACATTTAAATCGAAGTAAGAAACACAAAGTATAGTTTCATCTAATCTATAACTCTGAATTTTTGTAATCACCTGTAGTTATGTTACTATCAACCCTTTTAATATACTCACAAGCTTTCGGAAATAAAAAAAAATTAAAAAAATAAAACTCTGCTAGTAAATCTTTGGAGCCTTTTGCAGCCAAAACTTCTTAAACTGCTGGTAAAGAAAGGAGAGAAGTGTATGACTAGCAGCAATGTGGCAACTGCCAGTTTGGTAGGCATTATAAGAACAATAAATAAACCCCCCACCCTTCCTTTATTAAGAACAGTGACTAAAAGAGTAAATTCATATTTTAGGCTCATTGAAAAACAGTTTGAGTAAGTTCTAGGAAGGCAGTCATGAGCAGGAATCCCAAATGTAAAGGAAAATTGTTTATAAAACCATTAAAAGAAATGGGAGTAGTAAGTCCAGCTGTCACTGAATGTAGTAAATCCAGTATCTCTCACTATACCATAATGAGTCAACCATCATAAAACAGCACGAAAAAGTGAAAAGATGAGGAGCTGTCGTGGAGCTTCAGATAATGCCTTTCATTGTAGCTTCAGTGATGGATGCTGAGCATTAACAGTAAATTTGGATGCATGTAACCACCTCTCTCTTCCCCAGCTTGTTGTCAGGGCTCTGAGGGCACTTCTGAACCCTACTGCCCATGCCTGGCCCTCTCCAGGGCTATCAGTCCTGCACTGGTGATGCAGAAGCAGGGCGAACCCCTGGTATCCACAACCGTGTCCTGCCTTGCTAGCTCTTACACAGCCCCAGGCAGGTGCCTGATGCCCAGGATGGGGGAAGTTTGCACCTGCCCCTGGCTGTGTGCTCCCCATGCAGGGAGCAAGCAGGGAGCACAGGCTCAGGACTGAGCTAAATGTAGAAGAGAAACTTGAGCCGCACTTGTACAATGTATCAAGAATATCTGGCTTATTAAAGAACCTTTCTAAACTCCAATGTCTAGAGAAAGAGGGACAAAACCTAAAAACTTCCTAGTAATTTTCATTTTGGTAGTAGTTTTTTATTTGCCTCTCAGTCTCATGGTTCCTGGTCAGATGTCTACTACAGCTACAAGAAGTTTGCAATAGATCCTGAAGATCACTGAATAATCTAGACTTTTTCCAGGGATTGAGGTTGATTGCAACTGCTTTGGTTTCTGGACATCATTGAATCATCTCCAACAGCCTGGATTCTTGCCCAGTGAATGTCTCTCATGTTGGTACCAAAGAAATGCATGCATACAAAATCATTAAATCCTTCTGTACATAATTGCTTATGCAGAATAAACAAAGCAATAAAAGTAATCAAAACCTTACTGAACAACTTTAATAGAGAGAATCTAAATTCTTTGGGCAATACAGCATAAATTAATCCACACATTGTGAAAGGCATTAACAAATTTAGAGTGGGGAATGGAAGCATATGTTTCAGAAGTATGCAAGACAGTGAAAAACTGTGATAGAGTGAAACATCTATGACAGAGTCTATGCTTAGGTGGCATTGGGGGAAACTACCTACACAAGAATTTGATTAGAAGGAAACAGGACTCATTTGAGGTAAATTGGTTTTGCTATAATTTAACACATCCAAATGTTACTCATCTTCAGGTTTTCCTGTAGTAAATGGTACCATTATAAGCATACGTGGCTGGATATTTCGGATGCAATAATTGGAAGCACTTTTATGGTCTTGTAGCACATCATTTGTGAAGAATCAAGAAATGTGTGGATATTGTGCCTGAAGAATATAATTTTTCTTCATGATTCCAAAACAAATATATTTTCAGTATTCTTACAAATATTAGTACATGAACATATTGTTCTTCAAACAAATACATATATTAAACACAGCAACAAAGACCTACTGAAGTCATAAAGAAACATTTACCGTCAGCTTTCGTTCAGTAATGAACAACTGAAAGCATTTGGCAGAAGCAGCAGAACTTATTGCTTGGGAAGCCTCAATTCAGAGGTCTGCAGGAAAGCTTCCTAGTCACTCAGTCTGGTCACTTTAGATTAGGGCTACAATTTATTTAGCTGTTTTATTGCCAGCTGTGGTTGATTTCCATCATGTGTAACAATGGTTCAGAGGCTGTATCTGAAAAAGGATTTGGGCATATAAAATCTATGTCCAAAAATGTAGTCTATAATTCCATACTGACTGAGAATTTAGACTTTTATCCCACTTGAGCCTGTCTGGGACACAGTGAGAAGGTAGAGTTTCTGGGGATGCCTGATCTGGCTCCAGCGAAAATATAGTTGTGCATTCTTTATGGTGTAAATTGATCACAGAAGGAAACGTCAGTTAACAAGCTAATGGTCAGATCACTTGCCTAGGAAACAAGAAACTAGCACCAAAGCATCTTACCACCTCAGTACCCCAAATAACTCCATTTCAGAATATTGTTTCTTTTGTTATTTTTCTTTACTGGAAGAATGCATCTTTTTAATTGGTTTTGTACACTTCAGTATAAGAGGAAGAGAAATTACAGAACCGCTTTGATGCCAATCTTTAATTACATTTTACTCAAGTTGATCTCAGAATGCATAGAGAGACAAATTGAGTTGTTCATGTCCTTGTGCATGCATAATCCCTGTAGGAAGATATTGTTTCTCATAAATCCTGGGAATTTTATGGTTGCCTTATAATCACATATAAATACTAAAATTCATTGTTAATGAAGCATCACTCTTGCATGTACAGGACCTCTGGGGAAGAAGTCATGGGTCATAGTTTACATGTTTGATTTCTATTAAATGATTTTATTGGAAGCGTTTTACTGAGAACCACTAGCACTTTAATAATTTGCCTGACTATAGTCAGAACAGTGTTGCTTCCCTCTAGGATGTCTAGCAGCCTATGGTAATGTTAAATTATTATGGTTAGCATACTTATGAATCTTATGCTGAATATGAAAATATTTTCTTTTGATGGCAACATATAAAAAACTATTCCTGGCAGCTGTTCATATACAAATTATAAAATTTTCTTATTTTAAGTTTTATATGACACCAAGTATAACTTTCACACATAAAATCCATTACATTAAGCTGTGAAATACTAATAATGTAGCATCTGAGACTTTGTACTGTATCACTTAATAAATAAGTGAAAATTAGTTCATATCTGGAAAATTGACCTTGAGTTGGGGAGCACTGAAAGCATCAGCTGTGTGAGTTCAATGTTTATGGCATTCTTTGGCCTCTAAAACATCTTTCCCTTTTGGCAATAATTTTGTGAATTTTACTGTGATAATTTTTCCATATTATAAATTTCTCTAGTGGCATAGGACCACTACAGTGTTAACAGTAAGGGAGATATACTGGTAGGTCACAGAGAGAGCAGATTATAGAATTAGGTTGCTGGGGGAGGATGCCTAGGTCCTCTATTGAAGGCTTTGTGTGAGCTATCAGCATGACATATGTCACATCTCTTTCTTTACTGAAAAATTTTAGAGTGACTTGTAAAGTTTTTCAGAATGCTCTGACATAAGTAAAGGCAGGAACAAAAAAGCTCTTTGCATTTTTTAAGGTAACCAAAACCCCACCACACTAAAAGACCTTTTAAGTTGTTTACTGGCTGGAAGAAAGGATCTGAATTGTATGAAAAAATGGTTGCTTAAATATGTGAAGGTAACAGTAAAGGAAAAATATCTTTGATAAAGCAGGGTAGGAACTAGCTAGTCTCAAAATCATACGCACATCAGTCTCCTAACATCATTTCATCCCTTCGTACATTAGGCAGTATATTTCTAAAATAGTTTTGTGCATCCAAATTAGCAAAAGACAGTTGAGAAGCAATTTCTGGTTCTGAAAACATTGTTCTGCAGATGAACAAAGAAATAGCAATAATAAAAGCATTAGAAGAATGATAATGAATTTCACTTCTCATACATAAGTGCATTCCTCTACATAGAGACTAAAATGTTTCAAATGTTCTTAGTCTTTCAGTAGGTTTTTCTGGGGAACCAAGTTCTTTCTTGGCAGCAGACTGATAATTTTTTACCTAGTTTATTTAGAAGACAGCCAGTGAAATAATTTGTTCCTTTCTATGTGGTTTACAAAGGCCTACCTAAAATACAACATACCAAGAAAGGAGAGAGAATAACAAAAGCAAGACAGAAGTACCTAAGTCAGAGAAGTCAATATAGTCAAATTGTTGATTGCTTTTTTTCATTTTTCCCAAAGTATTGGTTTCATACTCAATAAACTGATTTTCTGCTTCTTAAACTTTATTTCTCATCTCCTTCTAAAACCAGGATTACAGAGATCAGGCTGCCTGGCAGAAGTTTTTCCCTGTTTTATTTTACCTTACAATTCTAATAACGCTTGGTTCTTGGCTAACTAAAAGTATGTTTCCCCACAGTTGAGGCAAGCATTATGCAAGTTATAGCTCTGTGTTCTCCTGCTGTCTTGAAGATCTGTATGGTATTATTCCCAGGAGCAAAGAGTGATTTGTATCAAATTTATTCATTCCAGACCACCACAGAGTGGGTGGAATAAATGTTTTTCAACAGAGTATACACACTTAATGATATCACTTCATAGCTTCCCATGTAAACAACAACTGATTTGTTCAAGTATTACTTTGCACTGACTGTGCAGTGGTCACATTAAACATCTTTCCTCACAAATTATATAATGCACATCTGGTGCCTCAGCCTTGGGATCCCTGCCATGTACTGCTATATCTATCATCGCTTTTTTGGCAGAAACCTTTTCTTCTACCAGCTTTCAAACTTGACTGCATACTCCTTACATGTTGTGATGAATATGCACTTTAATTCCTGCCTTGTGCCAAGGTCAGAGACAGTTAAATCTTGCTCTAACTTTGACAACCCTTTAATGGCTTAGTAATAGAATTCAGCACCAACAATTTTGTCCTTTAAGTATATAATATAGTGAGTGCTTTAAACCTTTATTTACCCAGCTCAATAACAGTGGATCAGATTCTCTCCCACCTCTCATACTTTGCAATCTTTTTCCTTGCACAGCATTGCCTTTCTGACTGTTTTAAGTTCTCTATAAAAATGTAAATAGCTGTGTAGGGCACTGGGGAACATTATCTACTCTTTTATTCTATGGTTTTAGAACAAAGGAAAGTCTAAGTAACTATTAACAGTTCTTTAAGCCACAATGAAAATTAAATCCTTAATTTTCTACATTTTCGCACTTCAGACAAATATTAACTTAGCCCAGAAATCTGCATGAAAATGACACTTATGTGTCAATGCAAAGTAGATGTAGGAACCTTTGATACACACATTGTACTTCTGAGAACATGTAAGTGAAGACTATTGATAAAAATTTCCAGAGTACACACATAGTTTAGTAAAATACACTGAAAAATTGAGAGGTTTCTGTGTGCAAGTTATAATACAAAACTTGCAAACCTGGCTTTTTATATTTAAATTTTTCTTTAGCTGCTACATACATTTAATTAGATATTTAATCTGCAGAGCAATTTACAATCTACTGCCATTGATGCTTCTTTGAAAAACCATCCTCCCTACTTATAAAGGATGCATTGCTTTGGTGGTGTTTGAAAGATTGCACACCACTTCTTATTCACAAATGTCTCCTCATTACCACAAAATCATCTATTTCTTGTAACATCATATGAGTGTGCAAAATTATTGTTTACACTCCATGGAGTTATTATAGCTGCTGTTCAATTGCTAGCACGCAGCATGGAGAATGAAAGAGGATGCCATGCATTTTATGTTAACTTAGCAGACCATATAGCAGAAAAGTACTGGGTTGTGAAAATTAAAAAAAAAAAGAAGATAAAAACTGTCACTGTATTTTTCCTGTTTTAAAAGTAATTTCAAAGCATACATTTGACCAAATGTATTTCTCATTCAGCTTTCAAGAAAGAAGAAGAATTGGAACCCCTTTTTACACGAAATACTAATTCGTTAATTTCAAACTATGCCTCAGGCATTTCTCAAGTAAAACATATAGATCTCTTGAGAAGATGTCGTAAATAAAATAACAGCAAACAGCAACTACTCCAAATAGTTTAAGCATGCTGATGATGGACATATGCAACTTTCTTGTTAACAAATCATTCCCCGTCTTCTAGATCACCAAAGTACTCCCTCAAAAAAAAAAAAAAAAAAAAGGAGGGGGGGCATTTTTTTCAGAGGGAAAAAGAATAAATCTCACTATGTTAAAATGCAGTGATGTATCTGACCATCTTTTATTCAGGGATAAAACCCTGCCTTCCCTGGAAAAAAACAGCAAAATTTTCAGTAATTATCTTGATTCAAATTTTTGTTAGGTTTTCTGCAATTCATACTCATATAACTGTTCCACTGAGTTACTTTTCATAGCAAACATATGTTTCTGTTAAACTAAATACATTGTTTTTCCTGACAAACAATATAAGCACACTCTTAAGATGCTAAGTTTATTTTCCACTTCTGTACACAAGGAGAAGTAAAGCTTCCATAAGAATAAAGTATATTCTATGTGATTTAAAAGTGATGTACTTCAATCAGACTCAGAAAATTACTTCTGTAGTCTTTGAAACAAATTATTTCTATTCCACAAATGGGTACTAATCATAACATAACAGCATCAAGGGTATCATAGTAATCTAATCGCAGATGTAAAGTGATGTTTGTGAGACTAATTAATTTGTTATACAAACACCAGTGGTTCTTCAGCTTTTTAATATAATTAAGTCATAGTAACCCTTGTATTTAGGACTACAAAGCTCTGAACAAATGCTGTATGTAAACTATGTAATTTGAAAATGTAATTCATGGTGAAAAGGTTTGGTATTATCTGAGAAATATCTCACACGTGTTTGGCAGATTCACTGTAGGAAATGACTGTTTCTTTCAAACTGCTTCACAGAGATGCTCTGTATCTCTCCATGGCACTGCAGTTTGCCGTACACGTACAGCTTGATATCTTTGCTGATACTGGTATTTAAGAATTCCGTATTATTTCACTTTAATAGGGAAAATAACAGTTTATGAGAAAGCATCACAAACTTTCTTAAAAACGTCTTTTCCCATTTCTTACACTAAAGACTTTAGAGTGAGAAACACATTTTATGATGCTTTGTTGGAAGGCAGTCCTTTCTCAAGTAAGTGTGATAAAAGTAATATGACTTTTAAGAATAATTACACAGAATCACAGAATCACAGAATCTTAGGGGTTGGAAGGGACCTCGAGAGATCATCGGGTCCAACCCCCCTGCCAAAGCAGGCTCCCTACCTCATATTACATGAGGCGTCCAGACGAGACTTGAATATCTCCAGAGAAGGAGACTCCACCACCTCCGTGGGCAGCCTATTCCACTGCTCCATCACCCGTCTTCATTGCAATCACTGCTTTTGCAACTGTTTATAAAAAAAGAAACAGAAGTGCTTTATTCAACAGTCTCAACATGAAGCAGCCCAAAATTTTGGCACTGAGTCCTAATACAATACCCGTTTTCAGCTTAAAGTGATGCAGTTTCTACTTAGCTTCACTGCGTATCAACTCAAAGGTGAAAGTTTGAAGTTTGGTATTAGGATGACCATCAAGAAAAGCTACAAAGTCATTGTTTGAAAAAAAAGCTGAAGACCTTGAGGGAACTACCAGCCTTTACTGCCACTGCCTGACCTCCTCTAGGCACCTGCCTGCAGCCCACACAAATACCATTCTGGGAAGTGTAAATGGCTACATGTGCTTAGGAAGCCTCATAAACATCAACCCCGTAATTGTAATCTATTGTTGTGACTATAGGTGGTAATTTCACCCGAAATTTGCAAACATAGGGCTGAGAGGATCTCAGCAAGTGCAGTTCAGATCCTCATCTGCTGTGGTTCTCACTGGTTTTAGATAACATACAAGAAAATCAGCAACATATATATAAGAACTTTCAAACTTTCATGAACATATTATCTTTAAACATATCATTTCCTTGATAATATATTTGATGAGCAAAGATCATTTGGCTGCTGTATTATTTGTACTGAAAAAACAGTTAAGTGTTGCAGCGATATATGTTATATATGTTAGCTCAAGCATATGCAATTGATTTTAACTATCTGTAAATGACACAGTCCAAGAACCTGCACTGTCATGAGGCGCTCTGAAGAATCTGAACTCATCACTCATACAGAAGAAAAACTGGATTTCTACCAGATTAAAACATACAATCCTACCAAACATACAATATAGCTGTATAAAATATTAGTAGAAAAGAGGAAAATAACCATTTTTCTGGAATTCTGAAACATTCCTGAGGTGCTTATTCCACCTGTAGTGTCCAAAAATGAATAAAAGAAAAGCCACTCTGTCTTTTCTATTTTAAACTTTATTTCTTATTACATTTTCTTTATAGCTTTCTTCTTTTAATTAATCTTATCAGGGGTTATATATTTCATTTTTAGGTATTCCTTTTCTTTTTACTTCCCTATATTGTACAAAAGTTGACTTTAAGATACAGCAACACTGTAGAATATTCTGATATTTCTGGATTCTAACTTTCAACATTTTGTTATTTTAAGTTTTTATATAACCTCTTTAAACTACAATTACTTCAGTGTTCATGCTGGGAAAAGCAAAGAGGGCATTTCAACAATTTATTCGACTGAGATTTATTTCTTATTTTACCTTGATCTCTATAAAAATGTGGATTTTGTTGAAAACCTGTAAGACTTCTGCACAGTATTTTTGGCTTTGGTTTTCAGTGTGGCCAAAAATATACCCCTAAATTAACTACCTGTTATATAAAAGTCATTGAACTGCTGTCATTGAAAACTGAGTTTATTTATTTTCCTTTTCAAATAGTTTTCTGGGATCAGTATTTGACTAAGGCAAATGTCTTTTTCCAAACAGATCTTTTTATGTGTGTAAAAACAATTAAAGAATACATCCACATTTGATATGTAGATTGAATATAAATTGCATGCACTGAAAATGCCCTGTCCTTACGTTCCAAAAGTCTCATTTTTCAGTAGACATAATAACCTCATTAATTCCAGCTGCTGGAGAAGTAGAGATAGTCTCTAAAACAGCCAGACTCCAAGCCAGATTTATGTAAAAGTTAATTCCAGATAGGTGATACTGAGGGATGTGGGGGATGGGAGTGGGTGAGAGGGGGTGTAAATAAGTACAGATATAAAAAAAAGAAAATTGTGGAAAGAAAATGACAAGGAGAATCACAGGCCTTAGTATTTTACTGCAAACTGAACAGGCTGAAACTTCCACATTATTGCAAGAAAAGCAGGTTGTAGAAGCACGAGAGCAATGTGATAAACTGTTCTACCATGAAAGTCACAGAAGTTAGTAGTAAGTGGCAAAGATATACTGGCAACACATAGTTATTTAAAATTACCAGTGCTAGAGGTATCAAAGCTAGTTCAGGATTTAGTCTGCTCCTGGTATCAGACTACAAATAGGAAGATGCTGTATTTCTTTTGTTGCAAATGTAGGTTGCTTTTGCCATGCCTGGAAAAGAGATGTGATGAAACAGCATTTTAAACAAATGAGAGTGGTCATTGTGGTTGCAGAGAAGTGTAGAACAATTATCAGTGTGTTTTTCATGAGTTATTTGTCAAAACCAGCCTAATTTCTCAGGGCATTTCGGAACTATAATTATTAACTTTTTGAAATATTTATATCTAATGCACCTCACTGAGAAATAACCATTTAAAGCATTCTTATGAAATAGTGGCCAACATATTGGTAAATAAAGATTTCCTGTCACACTATTTAAGGATGTCTAAAGTTGCATGCATCAAACAAAACAATATTTCATAAACTGTCTATCTGGATATGTCTAAAGAGTACAAAATACTGAGTTTTCCCACATCTATTTGCAGGGCTAATATTTCTTTGAGTTTGGACTTCTTCCAGAGTTTGCTTTTTATTTTGCCAAAAGTAACTATGGCACTGCCCTATTCAGCCTCATTGCTGTCACCCTGCTTTGCGCAACATATGAGGCTGGGAAAGTAATTCAAATGATGTTGTACAAATCTAGAAGTTAGAAGCCCGTAAGAGTAGATAATAAATGTTGTGCTTTCTATGTTAAATATTCTTTGTACTTATTTAACGAATCCATTATTTAATTTTGGATTATTTGACTCAGCCTATAAGTAGGTTTACCACAGGCCAGAGATGAGTAGTTATCCTTGGAGTCAGCAAATCACTATTCAAAACTCATAAATTTCCTCTGCTGCAAATTGACATAAATTCAGTCCCCTTTGGAGGCAAATGAAAGCAGTCTGAATTTTTTTATATGCCTGATAAACAGGTATATAAAACAAGGTATTGAGTCATTGGTCCCAAACTGATTCTATCTGCTTTGTCCTCAGATTACATTGCTTATATCACTTGAAGTCAGCTACAGTAATACAGTAAATGGACAAGATGTATATTAATATGGAGTTAGGATAAAGCTAAATATGAAATGTGTCTTCTGCTTCAGATAAATAAGGATTAAAGACAGTTCTAAATAAATCTTTCCACAAATTCAATGAAAAAAAAAAGGATTATTCTTTGCATCATCATAAATACCACTGTACAGATCTAGTAAATGGCAGCTGTATGTCACAGGGCAAGGATAGATAGTGAGCCTTTTTACCAGCTCTGTGGAGTGATCTTTCTACTTCCACCTACTTAAAATATCTTTCCCTATTGAAACACTAACTAAATTTTCTTTTAAAAATATATTTTCTGCTCAAGATTCAGAGATATTGGCTCTAGCTTTTGGCAAAACACAGTGTATTCCAACACTGCCTTTATCTTGTGAGGTAGCTCTATTGTCATGCAGAGAACTAAACTGAAGGGAATCTTTTGTTTGCTATCTGGAAAGCACTTTGTACAGTAAAACTATCCCCACATTACGGGCTTCCTCTTAGAGGAGCAAGTGCTCCATTAGTCCAGTTTGGAGGTCAGCTAAGAGTGTTAAAACTCCAAGGTGTAACCTGAGTAGCCTGTGGGGCATGAAATGTGTCTCCCAGGCATAGTTCAGAAAGCAGACTACTTATCAGCAGCCAGGTCTGCCCCAATGGTGACTTCTAATCAGAAGTCAAGGAGACGGTAAGTATTTCTGATACTCATGAAATTCCCTCTTCAGAGAGGACTTCTATTACTGCAGAGTCTGACATAACCGAAGGCTAAAGCTAACACATCTTGGTAAAACTGCTTACACACTATAGAAAGAACTTGGAAGAGTTTGTGTAACATTGCCCCCTGGTGAACTTTATTTGTAGCGTTTCTATTTCAAAACAAAATGCATCTTTGCCTCTGTTATTGTTATATTGTATTCTTCTTGATGTCTAAACATAATTCCTTTAACAATAATAAACGTGTATGTATTTAAATTCAAAATACTCAGGTTCCATTAAATATGAAAAGCTAGAATATTCTGAAGTTATTTCTTAATAATCTGATCAGTGAGAACTCCAGGGCAGACTGGCAATAGCCCAGTGTTCCAAACACACGATCACTTTCATACCTAAGGTCACAGCAGTTAAAGAATTTAAACTGACACATATTTTTATATAATACTACTGGACATGGCATAAAACTTAGTACCTCATTTACCAGACCACAATAAAATAAAAGAATAAAGAAAGAGTTCTATTGAGGAAAACATAATTAAATAGAATACTCTGTGTAAAATATAAGCTGACTTTTGGCAGGACATGAAACACTGCAGCTGTATGTCTGCTTACAACAGTTAAGGTCATTTTAACAGCTTGGAAGAGAATTAAGCATTACAGTAGGAATTACTCTGACTTTCATCCACTGCCTCTAAAAGATTTCTACTAGGCTTTTGGTGACATTGACTCCATCAGAAACATTAATTAAGGGTCTTAAGTTTTGGAAATCTAATACCTCTTATTTGGTTTACATGCATTTCTTCAAACAATTTCCTGGGGTTTTTACCCAGAACCAGTCTCCTTGGGTACTTAAATGTGATCTCTTTTCTGTAAGTAATCTTCTCCCAGGTGTAACTGCTAACTATTCCTTCCCTGATACTTATGTGAAATCTATAGATCACTTGCCTGGTTAATGACAAATTCTCGGTCTTCATGAAAATGAGTAACTTTGGTCACCTGTCATAACAGCAAACAAGAATTGGATTTTACAAATAAATGTGCATATAATATATGTATGTATGTATGTGTGTGTATATGTGTATATATATATCCATTACACTAAACTTGTTTAAATACCCACTAAGTTTTTCATTGGATTATATTATTTTTCCCCTCCATTTTAAAATGTTAGTATTTTGCTTTTTATCTACAAATGGAAGCTCTTGTTAAAAGTCATTCGGCACCCAGGTGGCAGTACTGTCATAGAGGAGGCATAGCCTACATCACCAAGACCTTGAGTTGGACTCAGCTTCAGAGTGGGCACCATGCCAGCCTAACAGATGGGCATCGGTAATGGCAGCAATGTGCCCTTGCATGTGTCTCTGCATCTCCTGCATTTGCCTAGGGAAAGGCTTTCATCCAAGATTGTCCAGACAGCTGTTCATTGAGTTTCTATTCGTATTGTTATTCGTATTGTTAAGAAGAGATGTCAACACTAATCCATTTTTAAGCTAGATTAATTATTTTTAAAAAGAAAAGTAAAGCAGCTTTTTGGCTGGTAGAGTGTACACAGAGAAAAGTAAATATCTTTAAACAAGTACATCAACTTCATAAAGCTTTCAACTCCAGCTTTCCGGTGAAAGAAAAACTGAAAAGCCATGGTTATGCAGGATAAAACAAAGGCATAAAGCTATGTCATCCCAAACAAACCCAAATGCAGATGAGATCTAGTTCAGCATGATACTCCATCTGGATGCCAGTACATTTCGGTTTCTGTAACGAAGTGGTGGCTACTTGGACAACTGTTATTCCATGTAACACTTCTTAGAGGGATCTTGCTCACGTTCCAGTATCACTTTCTGGTGGTTTCTTGGTTATATCATTTTCCTAAATAGGTCACAATGTGATGAAGGAGAGGAAAACAGAGGAGGCAATGGTCAAAAAGTGACAAACTGGCATGTGCCTCACAGTGTTGTACCAAACCTCATCCCACCTCTACTGCTGTGATGAGAAGGAAATTAATAAATTGACATTTTCTGGTACACCACAATCTGCTTTCCATGTCATTTCTCTTTGGCACTACAACAAGACCTGCTGTCCCACAGGGGAAGACTGAGAGCTTTTCCTATATACTATATGACCAAAACTACACCAATGAGCCACTGGTCTGTCAGCTTTCCAAATCTTGGGGTTTTCAGACCACCAGTTCATACAGTTAGGCAGTTGACAAATTACAGCCCTGAAGTTACTGACCTTGTATTGCCAATTCATTGGCAACAAAAGCTGTAAGACTTGCTGGACAGCATGGGTTTATGTAGCACCCAGCAATTGCTACATTTTCTTTCCTAAATTTTTTGGGATGATAACAAAGGTAGCTCCTCTAGCTGACTCAGCACACGCCTGCAGGACTGACATGAAAATGATCATGTCCGAAAACTGCTGGGGTTTCCCTTCAGATTGTGGGACCTGTATAAACCCCCTGTCCAGTTACATAGGCCTTATGTAGACATTTCTCTGTACCTCAATAATTTCCCTCCTAATTTGTATATATTGCCTTCCCCAACATTTTATTCCCTGTGTTGAACCTGAGTCCTTTACATCTGCAGTCTACATTTGGCATGTCCCTGTGTTGAACCTGAGTTCCTTACATTTGCAGTCTACATCTAGCATGTACCGAAAGGGCCCTATTTAGTAATTTTTCAAAGAGGGATTGAAAAAAAGACTAGCACGTTTCAGTCAGAAGACATTGTTCGAGTCCAGGCTTCATATTAATTCCACTGGTAATATTTTAGGGGTAGTATACAATTTACACAAAGAAGCAAAATGAGAAGCAGAAAAGTGGTAGTATTTTCATTTTTGAAACACCAAGTCTTTGGGGAAATTAAGATTTTATTCTTAGATTTTACAGCAGCTGAATTTCCTTTGCATGGCACTGAGAGTATGTTAGCTACCAGCTGTAAGACACAGGTTCCAGTCTGACCCATTGCAACAGAAATGCTATCTTAGTTTAACATCCCACCAACAGCACTTGCAAGGAGTATTCAAACAAATAAAAAAAAAACCAAGCAACAATCCTCTTCCAGAGCAGCTTTATCAAATAATCTCATACTTCTAGGTAGGAACTTATTAGGCAAAGGAAAGAGGGAAATATTTCCAGGTTCCCTTTATATCATTGCTAAATTGTTGTGTTAAACAGGTGAATCTTACTTATACATCCTGTATAATATAATCACGTCATAAAATTTGATGTCATTCAACAGTGACCTCTGGGAAGCTAATAGACTTCTGGAAAATATCCATCAATAGGTACATAAAAGATGCAGTCCTCTCCCTTTGAACTTATTCATGTGGTCCTTGCTGAACTTCCATATGACCACATCACATTCTAGTTTGGACTGAAAAAAAGAAAAAGGATTCTTCACATTACATTGCTTTAAAAAGTATTCAATGTATATAGATACAACAGAGGCTGTTAGCTGGAACACATTTCGGAAAATGAATATACTTTCTGCATGATGTCAAAACTCTGCCACCTACCCTTTTTGCCACCTTTTTTTTTCCAGTGTTCCTTGAAAATTCATTAAAGCATTTACCAGTAATCTTTCCACATCAAAACCTAGGGTATCCATTCACTGTTTTGTTCTGTTTTGAAAGCCACAGCAATTACAGATTCATCTGGTAGATCTTTGGCTCCTATCTTCCTAATTTTCTAAAGGCAACATTTTCTATTGTAACTTGTTATTATTTGTTCCCTTGACAATCTTTCTCATCTAGCCTTCAATGCACAAATGACTATGGACTTGGCATCCCTGAAACATTTCTCATCAAAAAAGTCCATAGAACATTTTGTTAATTCTCTCTGTATTGGTGTCAACACAGCAAGTAGAGGAAAAAAAATCAGCAGGAAGAATTTACAAATCCTGCTGCTGCTTGATGAATATCTGTATATACACCTGTAAATACTCCTATATATGCACATACTACAAAATATTGTGAGCTGTTATTTGACAGCGTAGTGCTGGGACACTCCTCCCCAAATCTCTGCTCCTTTTTTCCCCCTAGCATGTCAGTGAGATTTCTCACTCTACTGGAATTGCTTCCTGCATTTAAATTGTGTTACATCTATTAAAGCAGAGTAATATTTGGTCCTCTAAATTACACTCAGCTTTACTGAAAAACAACTGAATAAAGTCATTCTGACTACTTCAACAAGCTTTTGAAATGTCTTTTATGCCAAGTGTCAATACTTAAGTAACACTTATTCCGAGTTCAAGAACCATGCATCCTGAATCAAGCAAAGGAGAAAGGAGGTGTGTGTGGATGAGCAAGGAGCTCCTAGAAAAAACCAAAGGGAAGAAGGAAGTTTACTGAATTCTGAAAAAGGGACTGGCCACTTGGGAGGAATGTAGTCAGAGAATGTAGGGATGCATCAAGGGAGGCTAAGGCCCACTTGGGATTTAAATTGGCAAGGTATTTTGAGGACAAGAAGAAGGGCTTTCTCATCATCAGCAAAAAGAAGGCTAGGGAAAATGTGGGCCCGCTGCTGAATGAGATATGTGCCATGGTGATGGAAGTCAGAGTTACTGAACCCAAATGTCTATTTAAGTTTTAAATGCCTCATCTTTCTCAACATTTCCAAATTTAGCTATTTTTGTCTGTATAGATTACCACGACCCTTCTCCAGATGTTACTTTGTTAACTGAACCTTGTTCCAATGCTTTTACAGCAGTATGTTGCACCCAGAAATTTATCTCAAAACAGTGTTCCCTAACAAAGTCATGTATGCTCTCCATGTATGAAACTGCAGAAAAAAGACAAATACTAGGCCTTCTTTATTAAAGCATTCTGCATTGATTATTCTTTTATTTTAATTTAAATTTCAGCAATTTTTCTGGCACATTTAGCATTGATATATGTGCATGTGCAAGACTGCCTAAACGTATAAGGAGCAATAGAAATAACTTATAATATTATCTCAATTAACAGAACTGATAGGAAAACTTAGAATTAAGTCACATAAATTATGAGCGAAACATCTGACAGAAGCATTATCCTCCCCTCAAGCTTATGTTATTTATGTAAAGGAGACTTCTAGGCATAATAAAATTAATTCATGAGTTCCTAGCATTCAGTGTTTGGGTTTCTTAACATCACTCTGATGACACCAAACTACGCTGATGAGAGCCAGAGTGAAGTGTGTGCAAGAAAGGAACAAATTACTATGAATGGGGACTAGATGTGCAAGATTTGGTTACTGCTCCACATTACAGTTTTCAAATATCTTGGATTTGATATAGGATGAGTACACAGCCGTACAGATAGGTAGATAAATTTGGGTTCCTAACTGAAATCCACATTTTTTCACCATTTATGCTTTGTGTCATTTATAAATGTCACCATTTATGCATTGTGTCAAATCTTGCTTCATTGTCGCATTAATTCAAATGTAACAAACTATTGTACTGAATGCATCCTTTGACCAAAAGAACCACAAGCATTATTCATAAAGAAAATTTTAGACCTCTTACTCGTTTTTAAACTATAAAATACTTCCTTATAATAGTCCCCTTCTGTCTTTTGCTATACTGAAAAATATTTTCTGCTACGAGCTGATTACTGCTGATACCTGGCAGACCAGAACCTTATCTCAAGATATATGCTGAATGCTGGCATACAAATTGCTCTCCAGCTGTTATCAATTTCTCTTTCTTGTAGCATTGATTTCCCAGGGAAAGAAAAAAGACAAATAAATTGACATTCTGGGTATTATGCAGCAGGGAGGTAGCATATTCCCTTTTGGTTTTTGTTTTCACTGCCTCAATTTTATTTTAAAATTTGCTCAAATAGATTAATTCACTTAAGATTTTGTATATGAGTCCCAGATGATTTGTTTATCCCCAAGAGCTGACTCCAAAGACTATGAGGTAATGACAGTAATAGCTAATGCCTTTTATCTTTCTGAGGATTATATTCCTATCTTCTCCCTGTTTTGGATAATTAGCTTTTCACAAGAGAAAAGAGAACTCTGGAACACACCTCTGCAGTCCCCTGAGACATACATATATTCTGGCCTGCCTCAAAGCCAAAACTAGGGCAATGGATACTAAGGATGTAGAGTGATCTGGTCAGGTACCAGATGCAGCAATCTGGGGGAAAGGACTCCTGCATGCAGGGCAAAGTGGCCTGGCATAGGAGGCTCAGAGAGCTCTCCCCCCGACAACAGTGCAAAATGCCCCAATGTGTGTGTTCAGATTGTCAGCAACCTTAAGCAAAGCTGTGTGTTTTATAGCTTTTCCAGGGCTGCAGTTCTCTTCAGTTAGATTCCTTCTAATTTAACATTTACTGACAACTATTTGGATAACCTGGATTTTAATCAGAACTGCTTTGTCTACACTGCCTGGGTGCTTTACAAAGCCTTACTGCAAAGAGCACTTAGACTTGCAAAAGTATTTTCTTTAAAAGAGAAAACATGCAATTACTTTATTATATCCTGAGGAAAGAGGCACTCTGTCTCACATAATCTCTGCAGTTTCCAAGATGATGCACACTACCATTTCTAATAAGGACTGTAAATTATATCTAAAGTGCTACTACACTGTTCCTTAATATCTGCGTTTAAATATGGGTTTCACTCGTTTGCAGGTTTCATTACTCTTCATCTGAAGAGGTTATTTTGTTGGTCCTCAATTAGCTTTCACACTGTGGAGTTCAGACCTTACAAGTTTCCACCTCTCTCTTCTGGTTGTGAATACTGGTAACATAGCCTATAGTTGTCTCTTCTATTTTCAAGAAAATATTTCTAATGCTAATTTTTACATTCCCAGTCTTTAACTTATTGCATATTATGGCCAACCAGATGGTCAGTGATTTTCTAATGATAACAACAATTTCATACCTAGTTGAGATGCCTTGTGTTTTATTAGGCCCAGCCAACTGTACTATTTCTGCCAAGAAATTTCAAAAAGGTCTCCAAGGCTTTTCAGCTCCAGTGGTTCATAAAACTGATGTGAAAAATGAGTTCTAAGGACTTATGACTACCTTTTCATAAGATCAATCCTTCCCTTGTATTTCTTGTTATATGTGTGCAATTATATTTATATTGCATTATGAAAAATTAATGCTAGAAACTGGAAAGTGCTTGAGTTCTACACATTTCCAGAAATATATGAGAGCTAATTCTGGATTTCCCTGAGATAATTCTCCTTCTGGTAATCTTGTCTGAGAAAAACATGGTAATATGGCCATTTACCCAGGATGTCCCACAGTTCAGGGGGTACAGCTTTTGCAGAGTATCAAGAAATGCCAGAGTAGTTTTCTCTGCATCTTCAGGCAAGCTGACTGGCCCGTATCATGAGCCTTTTTCTTTAACCTGACATATGCAGAGGCAATAGCCTATGTACATACAGTAAGTCACATGGGTTCGGTACAAGGTATTGAAAATACCCAGATCACTTGGACAGGACATGTATGGGACATTCCAAACCATAAATGTCTGGCAGAATCTCTTGAGTCAACTGTTTGCATGTAACTTCTGATTCACCAACATAATGAATTGCCTGTGGAGGATTTGTCTCCCTGACGCATAGGCACATACAGCACAGACACCTGTACTGGTCAATGTGTTCCATGGAGAGAAACAGGTACTTTTGGGGTGCAATTTACCTAACTAACCTAATGTAAAATAAAGTGGACTCCAGAGTCTGTTGACTATCTTAACTAACTGTCACTGACCATGAAAAGACAGTCTAAGTAAATGTTAGGGGAGATTAATTTCATTTTATTTGTGTGACACAGACAATTGCTAAATTGCTAATTGCTAAAGATAATACAGTTAAGTAAAACTTGTAAATTAGAATTATCTGATATTTACTATATAACATACATGTTGTAAGTGTGAAGTACACCGGTGTTTATCTTGCAAAGATTAAGTAAACTTAAAAATACAGAATAATTTTGGAATTATCAGCATTTTGTAATTTACATATGTATCTAGGGATAATTGCATGCTATTTCACCTAACGTAGCTGACTTAACTGGTTTCATGCTCAATTTAAAAGATCACATATACTATAAATAATTCTTTACAGATGCAGCTTTTCCCAGTTTGAGCTCCACCTTTAGATTCAATTCTGATATTTTTACTCTAAAAGCACTCCGAATGGTTTCTTTGTGGGAAACTGTACACTCAGCATCCAGAAACTATCCGCATGCAGGTAAGTTATCTGTTTAGTTAATCTACATGTTT
Organism: Laterallus jamaicensis coturniculus; assembly: GCA_022605575.1. NCBI lineage: Eukaryota > Metazoa > Chordata > Aves > Gruiformes > Rallidae > Laterallus > Laterallus jamaicensis. The sequence continues at coordinate 16,210,190 of JAKCOX010000005.1, read as the reverse complement.
TTAGACTTATTTCTTCTGAGTACGCATAAGGTTTTTTACCACTCAAAAGGCAGCAATAATAATCCCAGTATATCAAGGAAATCGACCAAAAGAAATAAATAAAAAAGAAATAAATGTAAACCTGAGCAAAGTTACAGTGATTTAGATGTTCATCTGGAATGCTATTTAATTATCCCCTTTCACTGTGCTTGTTTGAACTGATAATTTTTAAAATAGAATATCTGTACTTATCAAGCTTTTAAAATTATATATATATAGTGATTTTCATATATGAAATCACATTGTTTCATACACAAAAGCATTAAATATGTAATTTTTATCAATAAGAAGAGTTTAACAAAAAAATATTCACTGACTATGGCAGTGGAGTGCATGAGATATGTATAAAAGGGTTTGGGTTTTTTTCCTAACAATTTTTTCTAGTATTAACCTCTACATTTCCCCAATGCTACTCTGTTGAGAACTCAATGGTGGAAAACCCCACACCGAATTAAATAAAACAATCAAAAGAGTAATGCCCATAGAAGTTCAGTATGTATATATCAATCTGTCAAGATGGTATTATTTTGGAAGTATACCTATTTATTTACTAAAAAGTATATTAAATCTAGATTCTGCTTGTGTTCTATGTCCAGTCCACTAAAGCTTTGATCTTTCTCTTAGTTCTCTTCATTCATAATCTACAATTTCTAATGGATTTTTTGCACTAACATCATTTCATGTTATTGTTCTCTCACATAATGCTTGTATCATCAGTCAGAGACAGTAAACAACCTAGAAATTATACTACAGGAGTTTAAAGCTGTATGAAATGGGCTTTCAGCTCTTGGACCAATTTTTATTTTCATTAAGCAGAGATCACATCACTTTCCAAGTTGCTGAAAGGAAAGGTTGTACAGAAATTGATTTGGCATCAGTTACATCTGTTTGGGATTTGGAATATTTACATAACATTAGAAGAGAATAATACTTTAAAAATATGGGGTTTGTTATCAATAAATTTTTTCCATTATGAATATTCTACTTCAGCCACTTCCATCAGGGTCTCCCTGGCTTTGCATATTCAGACTTCTGACTTCTTTTGATGATTATAAGTCTTATTTGCTTCCTCTGAACAACTAGCTATCACTATTAGTGATATTTTAAATGTGCTGGAATAATAGATCCCAAAAGTTGGTGTTTACTAAAAATGTTGGAAATATAAGAGCAAGAGAAGAGAGGTTGTTTTGATAACCTGTCATCACATAAACTCATATATATTTTTTTTCAGCCTACAGTGTGCTGAAAAGTGTTCTAAGCTCAGAAATGCACATTAACTTGTGCCAGCATTTCTAAGACACTGCATTAAATGCCTTCTTTATACAGTATTAATTTTGTTGCACAATACCATTTTTTTTGCACTACACAGCTACTAAAATTATGAAAAAGCACAAAGATGTGATTAACTGTTGGACACCATGACTATACAACAAAGTAGTGAATACTGCACAAACAATGCTGGCACTTTTGCATTTCTGGTATGTTTTAGTCATTCAGACTCATTACTTCAGTACTAAATACCAGCTGTGACATTATAAATTAGTTTTTAGCATGTTAGGTTTCTCTAATCACATTATGGAAACATTTTACATGTCTGTTTTCATCTGCTTACACTTCCACTTTTGCAGAGTTTGGACAGAAAAGCTGTATCAGGACTTGACAGCAATAGCTCTAAGAGCTACCTTCCGTGGATGCTTGTTAGAGCAAACACTAAGTTGTTCTAACCTGAAACAAGAAATCAGAGCACAGGTTTCTTTTCTAAAGACCAACTAGGCATTGTTGTGTCTGATGCACGAGAAACTGTAAAAGAAATAGTCAGAATACTGTTATCAGAGTGCCTTTGCAAGGAATTAAATATTCATGTGTTGCATTGTCAGTACAGCCAAGAAACAGAACTGCCTAAAATACAAGGAATAGATACATATGATAATAAATGTGGACAAAAAATCCCCAACCAAACCAAACCCAAACATTTAGGAAGAACTAATTCATAGCTATTTTCCTGACTGAATTAAGCTGTTTGATATGAAATACCAGCAATTTTGCAGTGAACAGTATAAGTGCTGTTTTCTTTTTGCCATTTGGTTTTGATGCATCAGCTAGGCAACCCAACTTGCTGTCACTTGAAAACAAATGAAAGTGGGCAGCCAAATCTATCACTCACATTTGCTCTAACCCTGAAAGAAATATCCGATTTAATTAGTCTATTTTTCTACCCAAAAAAATTGCAATAAAAATGTTGGAATATTTTTACTGAATAAATACAAGTAACTGAAGAGTGTTTGCAAAAATTGAAACTTATGACATATGTCACAAAGATTCAAAGTATTAAGGCACAGTGTTCACATAACAGGACAAGATTTGCTTGTCATTTCTGTGCACTTGTTCTTCTGCAACACTTGCTACTCCTGTCTGCCCGCTGACATAACCCACAGTGATACTTCCAATCGTCACATCCTTATTTTAATTAATCTTTTAAAAAAGTCAGTATGTGTGAGGAAAGTGCTCAAGAAGCAGTTCTCATAGCATCACCACCATGACTCAGAACCAAATAACTGATTATTGAAAGCAAATAAAATCTTCTAACACAAAGTTCTGTATTTCCAGCTGTTTTGAAAAACTGTGGAGGTCCAGTAATTCATGATTTGATTAGAATAACAACTATGTAAAGTTTGTTCAAGATATGATATAGGGTTTTTTTTAACTGTACCTCTGTTTGTTTCTGAGCAGATTAAAATAGACTAGATTTTACAAAGCTACTTCTAATCATCACATCTTCATGTTCTGCCAAACAACTATCATACATATGAGAGAATGAAAAAGCTTCCTACTTCAGCAAGAGACTAGAAAAACATCCCTATCCAGTAAACAGTTAATGACATTTTCTTCAACATGTCATTTTAAGATGAGAACAAGGTTAATTTAATATTCTGACAGCTGAAATTTCTGCATCCTTTCTTAGGATAGCTGAAATTTCTGCATCCTTGCTAAACTACCAAGAATGACTGAGTACAGAACCTTCATTAACCACATTTTTTATTCTGCATCCAGAAGCAAAACTAAGACTGTCGTTGAGAGAAATCTGATGGGCAAACTTTAGGCATTATTGTACATTGTACTGAATGACTTGTTTGTGGATTCTTCTAATATTCAAATAAAGATATTTGGTATTCACAATACCTGAGACACTGCTGCTCCACTGTTACATTATGCATGTGGGTTTATGGGATAACTGTGCCATCTGCAGTGGCAGCTGAAGGGCAGGCAGGATACCCTAAGATATATAGGGGTACTAAATGCTCATGTAAGGGCAATTGAACCATACTGTTAAAAGCAATCCTGGCAATTTTTCAGATGAGTAGATGAGAAGTGAGGCTTTGAGCTGTTTTACACTTTTGGGGTATTTTGGTGGTTTTTTGTTTGGTTTTTTTTTTTTTTAATTAACAGAGGCTTGCTTTTTTGCCCTTGGATTACGCTTGGTGGGTTGGTGAAGTGGGCTGTAACCAATCCCCTAGTTCCACACTCTTCCTATTAATGGAACTCTGAGAAATGCTTTTAATCCTGCTTTGGGGATTCTTTGAAGAAAATGTTTTAAGGAATCATAGCAGAATCAATGCAAAGATATTTCTAAATAAGTAATTTAAGAAAACATAGCTCTGTTGAGCTATATACTGTTAGAATTTGTAATATACAAATTCCGTGTAAATACTTGCCAGATTTTCAGATCTCATGCAATAATGCCCATAATGAAATAAATAATTATTTCTATTGTTATGCTTTTGTAACTTAGTGATAATTGTATCACTTGAATCTAGAAAATGCTGAGAGGTGCAAAAAACAGAAGTGAAATGATTTGCATACAAGTTACCAAAATAGCATGGCACTTTAGATCCCTATGCTCTACCTACCAACTCTCATAAGGAAGTAGAGAGCCTGCACCCATGATTGTTTGTGAGGCCAAAAACAAAATCAGGGAACTCAACTGCATGCTACAGAAGCTCTAATATACCAGTAACAAAAATTAGTTGGAAATAGTGACTATACATCCAGCTTTGCCTCACAGGCAAACCTGTAGCAAAGAAAAGTCTAATTTACTGTCAGCAGACAGCAGTGGTTTCTGCAATTTCCACTCTATATTGTGAAATCTTCCTGGAGCTCCGTGACCTACACTCTGCCAAGGTCTCCAGGGATCACTGGGAGCCTGCTGACCATGGAACACGCTTCCTTTGCTTCCAGCACACTCTGCCCTCCAGCTTACACTCTTGCTTTAGCAGTGAACTTTTACTCCCATCTTAGATGAAAACAAGCAGAAAGGTTGTGAGATTTCTACTGTCCTGTAAATGTGACTGCTAGGCAGGAGAGATGTTGACATTAGCATGGATGCAAAAAAGCGTGAGGTAGAGTATAAAATAACACCCAATGAGAAATTGTTACCTAGCTTTTACACACCATTTACCACCTGTGATGTTCTCCAAAAAGGATTGATGAATACCTCAAGTACTGTGTTCAGCTTTGGGTCCCTGACTGCAGGAACGTGAGGTGTGTCCAAAGAAAACAATGAAGCTGGTGAAGAATCTAGGGCACAAGTCTTATGAGGAGCAGCTAAAGGAACAGGGGTTATTTAGTCTGGAGAGAAGGCAGCTGAGGGGAGACCTTATTGCTCTCTAAAACTACCTAAAAGCAGGTTGTAGCAAGGTGAGGGTTGATCTCTTCTCCCAAGTACCAAGTGATAGGATGAGAGGAAATGGTCTCAAGATGTGCCAAGGGAGATTTAGATTAGATATTAGGAAAAATTTCTTCACTGAAAGGGTTCTCAAGCACTGGAACAGGCTGCCCAGGGAAGTGGTTGAGTCACCATTCCTGGAGAGATTTAAAAGATATAGATGTGTGGATGTGGTGCTTAGGGACTTGCTTAAATGGGGAAATGGGTTTAAATGGGGAACTTGGCAGTGTGAAGTTAATGGTTGGTTAAGGGTCTTTTCCAACCTAAATGATTCTATGATTCTATGTTTATCCTCACTCCACAGATGGAGGAAAAAAAAAAATCACAAAATATTTCCTAGGATCACAGCATAGTTTAAACAAGAGCCAGAAGAGAAGTCAGACCTTGACTGCCAAATCTATGTCCTGGAGATCAAACAGCTACTCCTGCAATTTCTAGAGAAGCTAATTTTGATGTGGAGTTAAGTGTTATTTTATTTTTGCTTCATCTTAATTAACCAGTTATTTTAAAAAATAATGTCATTTTGAAATTGCCCTACACTGACTGTAAAAATAAAAATCAATCCATTTTTGCCAAAACAAATTATGGTGGCATAACGAAATATTCTATGTTTCTTCAAACTATCAGCTGCCCAGATACTGCACTAAGTACGACACACTTAGAAAAGTCTCAGCAGTTACAAATTACACTGCTAATTTTAACATGGTATAAAGATGAAATATGTTTAAAATAAGAATGGCTGGGTTTTTCCAAGTTTGATCCTAATGGAACATTGCCAGACTGGATACAAAGGTAAATCAAATTACCAGGAATGTTCTTTTGCCTAACAGAAAAATGATGAGGGAGATAATGTTTTAAAATTAAGGTGAGAACTACAGATTTCTGTTCAACAGCTGGCAAGCAGTGTGTATTCAATAACAACTGTCATAAAGAGATTGCCAAAAATCAGTAACCATCAAGAAATAAGAGCATGTTTGCAAATACTTTGTGTAATCGATCACATAGCATGGCAATGAGTGAAATAGAGAATACACTACAGTGGGAAGTCATCATTCAACTAAGCACTTTTTACAGCAGGAATTGACAAAACTTTCTGTTTTTACAAAAAAAGTAACATTAGTTTATGAAGGAAGTAACATTCCAATGTAAATGCAAAAATGGGGAGATATTTAAGCATAATACTGAGGTAACAGCTTCTGAAGAGAGAGAGTATGTGTTATTACTCCTAATGAAGGAAAGAGGGTGGATGAGTTCTCAAGAGCAACCTAAGCAGTTCACATTCCGTCGTATCAGTACATTGATGGTAATGGTACAGCATGTTTAAGGAGCTGGACGAAAGAGGTGGATATAGATTTGAGTCCAAAAAATAGAAAGTTTGGCCCATATTTCAGAACTGGTAACAACTGCATTTGAAACAGAACTATGAAGCAGAAAAATCAAGGAAAGCTCAAGAATTAGCCAAGGAATATAAAAATAAATTGTGCTACAATTGAACATAATTGAGATTTAACAACCATTGGAAACTTTTTGACTGGGGAAAAATGTCAGACTTTGGAAATGCATTTGGAAACACCAAGTTACAGCTGAGAATAAAGCTACTGTGAAAAGTTTTTATTTTATCTGTCTTTACTGCCATTTTCATTTAATATATGATCAATTATAATACTGAAAAGAAAGCTGTAAGAAATGACTGTATACTAAAGCAACTCTTGAAGGATCTCATGTGATTTATTACTTGGAAATAGTACAGAAGAAAGTGTGATATAGATGTTGAAGTGTACTTGATCAGTTCAGTATGGTTCACTTTGCAACCAAGATTTCAAACAAACGTTCATGATCAAGACTTGCACTGAAAAAATGTCAAGTAGGGTATTGATCTTCCTTACATTATGAGCTGTACCTGATTTATAAACCACATTCCAGAGGGTGACATGTGACATATGCCTGATCCCTCTTTTATGTTCAACATATCATCTTTTAATTTGTGCTGCATAAGTCAAGTTCTCCCCCTTAGGTATGCAGTGGAATTCCTGTCGTAGTAGATAGACAATTACAATACCTTAAAATAGAAAGTAAAAGGAAGTCAAACATAACAAAGTGCTATGAAGTTTGAAAGCTATTGACTTGGGATAATGGCAGGAAAGAAAAATATCCCTAAATTCATGTGGCTATCTTTCTCACCGGGTTGACTGATTTTATTCCAGTTCTCATTCAGTTCCAGACATGTTCAAAATTAGATGCATGACTGTGCTTTATACTGTTCACTTAAATATTCCTTGCTAGAAAGAGCTTACAGGATTTTGCAAGAGAATTAGTTCTGATGGCTGCAAGAACTTGTGAACAGATTTAACTTTATTCACCATGTCTGGTGTGTCTTTTGTACTCGATCCTTAAACTCCTTTTTTCCAATACACTAATGAAAGGTTGGCCTGTACTTTGTTAAAAGTAGGTATGGGTTGAACAGCATTTCTGAATGGTACTGTTAGCTGTACCACTCACATAAGTCTTTCATTGCTAATTTTACTGATACTGTGGGTCTAAGTACATTCTCATTGAAAGCTTCAAGACTTCATATTTAAGAAAAAATTGCTACACAACATTGTTTCTATTATAAAATAATTAATGAGCAACTCAAGTTTAAGAAAATGCCTTTGAACTACTGAAAATGTGAATATAGAAGGCAGGAACATAGAACTTGTTTCTTGTTCCTGCTACAAGCTCCTATTATGTTGAACTCAGCTGATGTTCTCCAGTTAGTATCTTGAGGAAACAATGCATTTAGCAACTCTTTCAAAAAGCTAGTTTTGCTTTGGTGGATAGTTACAATTTCTGTTAAGTTCATATCCTTTATCCTTTTTTTTCCCCTCAAACTACTTGTTAATTCATGGCATTTGCAAATAATAGATCATCTAGAACTTACAACAAATATATTTTGAGTAATATTATTCAACAAGTTCTTAATTTAAAATATTGGAAATAGCAGAAATATTAACAGTAAGTAGACATTTAAAAGAAGCTATATGTACTTTACCCAGACTAGCATTTGAAACATAATCATATAAACATTTTTAGTTGCTTTTAAGGAGAAAGAACAAAACCTGTGAAATATTAATAAATATTATGTTTTGATAATATAAAAATGCAGTATTTATAAACATGGAAGATTTAATTAAGTTTTTAAGTAATTTTACTGCCTTTCCCCTTCCCCCTGTCTATGGTACAGTCTCAAGAACTAATCTTCTCTGATGGCTTTCATTTTTCAAAAGTGTTCATGAGAAGAGTGTTGAAAGGCAGCTCAAGATTTTTTTTCTTTGTTTAAATTAGATAAATTCTTAGAAGGCATTAATAGAAGTTTACATCATCATATACAGTTGAATCATCTGTTATAATTAAGAGGGGAAAATATTGGAGGAGAATTCAGACACAGTCTAGAGAGAATATGGTTATACTCCTTTTTTGATGAGCTTCTCTGCTCCTGTCAATTTTACTCATCAAATAATTGTAAATGGCAATATGTTCCATAAAAAGCAGTAAACCAAACCAAATTCTTTACTCAGGAAAATATTTCCAAATATAATTTATATTTCTAGGCATAGTTGTTATCCAGTGTATGTAAGTCCATTAATTTAATATTTTTTGTTTTATAAAAGCCTCCAAATATAATATATAGAATATAATATTATGACCCAAATCCATTAATTTAGGTAAAAAACTTTTTTTCCATCACAGCCAATTCTGTTTGTTTGTTTTGGGGGTTTTTTTTGGGGGGGGGAGTTGTTTTGTTTTGTCTTTTTTTTTAATCTGGGACACATTATTATCTCTGCCAGATAAGAGGTGGTGGGAATTTTTCAGTCAAAATGCTCAAGAAAAAAAATACCTCCCATTCTCTATTGCCAGATAGTAATTAGGTAGACTGTACATCTTACATGCCAAATTACATTAAGAGAGTGTCAGTAAGAAACTTAAATTGCCTAACACCTGAATGTTTGAGTACTGCAATTTTCCCCTTTGTGTTTTCTGTCTGCTAGTCTTTAATTTACCTGCTACTTTTTCCAATGGGACTTCTATCAATGGCAAATTCTTAAAGAATGGTTCCTAATTATGCTCTTTTATTGTCAATAATGGATACATCTCCTCAAGGCTTGTTTATTTCATACTGTTGAAATCTTTAAAAGCAGGATTAAGCTTCTCTATTTTTTTGTTTTAGAATACATCATTATATAATGCTTACTTTAAACACTTTATGGGCTAGAGGAAAAGAAGGACACATTTTGTATCACTTGACACTGCCCCAGAAGGTAGCTTATATTCCCTTTTTTTTTTGGACTTCCATCCCTGCCTTAAGCTGTCACCATCTGAGGAATTTGGTTCCAGGACAGGGTAGGATCCAGGATCTGCTATGCTTCATTAGCTCTAGTCTCTAGAATTTCTTTAATAAAAGTCAACATGGCTGGATCTCCCAGAAAATGCAATTCCAGACATTGCTTTTTTAAAAATAGTGATACCTTTCACTCCTGTCATCAGAACACTGCACAGATTGCACAGTGTCACCATCATCAGCTTACAGAGATACATATGCATACTTAAAAAACCAACCTCTCAGATAAGAATGCTCTCCTCATCAGGCTCATATTGGAGTATTCCCTTCTGCACAGCAGGGTTAATGGCACCAGAAATTAAGTTTTACAAGAGAGGCATGACTTTTTTGTAACAGTTAGCAAGTGATTGTGTTCCTGCATAGAAAGAAGATGCTACTGTGCCCTTTAATTACAGAGCTGGAGTTATAGAAGAAACAGGTCTTATGAACCTTCCAGACAAAGCCCGCTGAGGAGTCCATGAGCCTACCTTAAAGTCCACCTGGCATGATAATGGAACAGTAAAGTGACCTTCATGACTTATTTAGTGACGGCTATGTTAGGTTATGCACAGTTAAGGCATTTGGAACAACATCTGTGCCATTTGGGAATCCTTGGAAAGAAAAGTGTGTATGATCTTACTGGTTTCATCTACTCAAACCATTTAAAGGACAAGAAATTGGAAGGTAGTTTTGCAAACCGTGATCCCCTGTTTTTGTGCTTATCCCACATTGATCAGTCACTCATGGGTAGGAGACACAGGTTGGAAAGCTCTGTAGGAAGATGATACTCTCTTGGACACAGATTCTTGAATCAGGAGCTAGGATAGAAGTAATTGGAAAAAAGACTGCAGAATCCTACTGATTTTCATTCTGTTTGGGTTTAGTGAATTTTTGTTTATAACAGCACAGTTTTCACAGTAGAGTTACACACTTATATAGATCCACATAATAGAGGCACTCTTGAGAAAGGTAGAAATCTAAGGAATAGATACACTCCTTTGTAAATTACTCCACTTGCAGAGGGGAAAGAATTCAATCCAGGTGCATTAGATAAATGAATCACCAGGAAAAAAGGAGAAAATATCACCTATGCAAAAATGAGTTTATCTGTATCACCACTGATTGTTTATACCTAAATTATTTATTTTGGGAGAAAGAAAGGGCATGAATACTTTTTAACAGGAGAAAATTGCATCCTGTGGTATCATCCTAGTGCTTAACCCGTATCTTTCAGATAGCATCTCTGCTGTAGTAGAGCAGTCTGGCCTGAGGCTATTGATCTTAAATGTTCAGTAACTTGTCTGTCTGAGGTGGACTGATTCCTTTTTGAGACATCTAATTTTGCCCATGCATCATATAAGAAGGCTGAGTGTCTATTTTTGGACTGGATTGCAGTGCAGGTGCCTAGAACAAAAGCGGTACAATCCACAGTGCTGCAGCACCAAAATCCTGTTTTGGGTGGTTCAGATTGTTTTCAGAGTCTTATTCTGATGAGACAAATGAACCCAAGCATTGCTCATATAGAACAGTATTTGCTGAACAGAGCTCTGAATAAATGTGGTACTATTATCATTGTTGTTGGTTTTGTTGCTATTAGTATTATGGTTAGTATCCATCTTATTTTCAGTAATGCCAAGAAATTCACCTCAAATTGTGAAATTTGGTATTCTATTCAGCAGGGGAGTACACCAGGTTTTAACATGACTACAGGCAATTAAGTTTGGGGACGATCTATACACATATTTACACAGCAATTATTTCCCCTTTCCACTTGCAGTCATACTAAGCAGTACTTACAATGTTATCTACAGTTATTCTGCAAGATTTCAAGTTATAATTTCAGTAAGACTGATCCTTATCAACAACTAATTAATTGCAATCATTCAAAAATTGGAAGGTGACAGTACAGAGGTGAAGGTTATTTGACTTCACTTAACCAAAACAGAAAGGTAACCTGAGTACTTCATTTGATCTTTTAAATCAATAGATAAGGACCATACTGTTTTATCAGCAGAGACTTCTCATGAATAGTAAATAATTTGTATTTGCTTTCACTTATCTCTTCACACCACAAAATTTTAATCACAAAACTTGATTATTTTGGAAAGAGAAAATTTAGAGTAATTTTTTAAGTGCTAAAGAACCATAAGCATCAAAACAGCAAACTACTGTGGCTGTTAACCTTTAAATTGTATAAATAAAGCAAAAATAAGTTTTTCTCAAATGGCCTTGGTTTCTGGCATTTAGAGACTGGAAATAGCAATGTTTTCTTTTACTGGCTCTCAAACCTCAAATTATCTGTCTGCATACACAAAGACAAATTAAAAAGAATTGTTCAATTGACATTCTTAGTGAGATTAATGAGAATTTCACCTGGGAACAACTGAGTAAATGGTCATCGTCTAGTTCAAGCTGTTTTAACAGTTTCTTTCATATAAGTGTTTCCTTTAATCTTTATGGCGTTATGACAAAATAAAGGTAAACATGCATTTTCAACTCTGTTTAGTTGAACCATCTTAGACAATCCATGGGTGCCTGTGATTCAGAAAGACAGAATTCCTAGGGTCCCTCATTACTCCAGAACACACCTTCAGAGAGGTTACTATATTATTCACCCTTGACAACCAAACAGCAAATCCAGGTGGGGCAGCAGTATGACTTTGCTGTCTCAGACGTCATAGGAACATAAGAATGCCTCAGAAGTCCAATTAGCTGTTATCTTACACAGCCAGTAAGCAAAACCAGATACCCGGAGGAGAACGGGCATAGAGCAGCAGAACAAACATTGTTCTTTCAACTGCACTTGTAGTCTCCAAAAACTTCCACCCTCTGTAATATCCCCCTGCAGTTGTCTGCTTTCCAAGTGGAAAAGCCACTTCCTCAGTTTTCCCATAACTTTGTGGATGCGTTTTATTCTTTCATTCTGCCTTACCACTTTTCTCCTATTTTCCTAATACTACAACCTTCCTAGCAGGAACCATAGTGAGAGCGCAAGGGGCTGAAGCAAAAAGAACCGCACACAATATTAAAAAACATAATGCATACTAAGTACCATAATGGTGCAGTCATAAGCCTGGGTTTGTAATTGCTATATAAAGATTTAGAGAAAGTGACTACCTGCCTTCTTCACCACACTAATCTTTTTCAGGCATTACCACTCATTTTACTGAAGGCAGTTTCAAACTTTATGATCTGAAGCAGAACTCAGATAAGATGCATATGCAACATCTGAAATTCAGAAGGGCCCACAATGGCATAAAATGGCTCAAAAAATTATAGAAAGATAGACTGGTTTGGGTTGGAAAGAAAGATCACTGAGTGCCATCCTACCTGCCATGGGCAAGGTCACCCTCTAACAGACCAGGCTGCCCAAAACCCCATCCAACCTGGCCTTGAACACTGTCAGGGAGGGCGCTTCCACTGCTTCTCTGTGCAACCTGTGTCAGTGCCTCAGCACCCACACAGAGTGATGAAAGCCTTCCTAATATCTAATCTAAATTTACTCTCTTTCCATTTAAAGCCATTACCCCTTGTCCTATCACTATAGGTCTTAATTAAAAGTCCCTCACCATCTTTCCTGTAGGTCTCCTTTAGGTACTGGACAGCTGCAACAAGGTCTCCCCAAAGTCTTCCCTTCCCCAGGCTGAACAAGCCCAACTCTCTCAGCCTGTCTTCATAGGAGTGGTACTCCAGCCCTCCTGTTATCTTCACGGCCCTCCTCTGCACCCGTTCAAAAAGTTTCATGTCCTTCTTATGTTGGGGGTCTCACAGCTGAATGAAGTACCCCAGGTGGGGTCTCACAAGAGTGAAGAGGAAGAACCACCTCCCTTGACCTGCTGGTCATGCTGCTTTTGATGCAGCCCCGAATACAAGTGGCTTTCTGGACTGTAAGCTATGTTGAGGTTCTCATCAGCCAACACCCCCAAGTCTCTTAATCCAGCCCAGCTTGTATTTATTCTTGTTGTTGCCTCACCCCATGTGCACCTTGCACTTGGCCTTGTTGAACTCTATGCAGTTTGCACAGGCCGGTCAAAGTCCCGCTGGATGGCATACCTTCCACCAAAAAAGGCATCTCTACTTTGCAGTAACCTGATTCCAGACTTCAGGTCTTTTTTAAAGAGAAGTCTGCTTTCTCTGCAAAAATTATGTGAGCTGTCTTCTCTCTGGGTTGGTCTTGAATTTTACACGTGACATCAGTGGCAAAACAGGATTAGCAGACATGACAGCAGCTTGTTAAACCTTGGATGCACAGTGATATATTTACATGCACACTGCAATTTCTTATATGAAAAAAACTTCAATCTTCACTGAAACTAATTGGTAAGGCTCAGAACTAATTAGAATTATTTTGGTTTGCTAAAGAAAAAATAAAACAGAAGAGACACTGAGATTAACAACACTTTCATACTTCGAGGCAATACCTTTAGATTAAGGGAGTCAAGAAGAGTTTAGGCCTATTCAAATGTACTATGCCTCTCCAACTGATAAATTAATTTTATGTTTATATATTTCAGTCATATTTTTGATATTCTTCATAATTACCAATCAAGTCCTTTACAATATTTCAAAGAAAACCCAACTCCTATGCCAATGTTTTTCAGTATAGCAGTAGGGAAATGTTTACATTCCCAAAATAGTAAAGCAAGAGAATACGGATGAAACACTTGATTTCTTTCAGATTTGATGTCTACTTGGGTGTTTTCCACACTAAAGTTGTATGTAGAGCAGTCACTTAATAATCTGTGATTTACAATCAGTGCTTAATAGTGGTTGAACCAGTCTGGATTTCTTCAGTAAAATTCCGTGAGCTCTAAATTGCGGGCTTTCACAGATTGCTTTAATTAGACACTTGAGGCCTGATTTTCTAAGGAATGCTCCACAATTGATTGTACATTATGAATGCTTGCCTGGTTATTCACTATCCTATGTCTTTAACAGGGAATCCAGTTGTTCCCTTCATAAATTAAGCTTTCAGCAACAGAGGTCATAATTTCAAAAGAAAAAGCATTCCCAGAAGTTAATCATCTTCAATTAGAAACAGTCAAGTGGACCACTTGTTCCTAATTTTAGACTCCTAATTTGCTATAGGAATTCTGCCACCTACAAATGCTTCTAAGCAGAGAGGTTTCTCTTTTTTTTCCCCCTAGGCACTTTTTTAATATATATATCTTTATTAGAAATCCATTTTGTAACTTTTTTTATTCTCACTAGCTTATTTTCTATGTCATAGCTCTCATTGGTGTCCTTTTAAATTGTACTATTTAGCCAGAAGGTTACCGATAATTCACAGGTTCACAGACTCACAGAACAGTCAGGATTGGAAGGGACCTCTGGAGATCAGCTAGTCCAACCCCCTCCTAAAGCAGGATCACCTAGAACAGGCTGCACGGGATGGTGACCAGGCGGGTCTTGAATATATTCAGAGGAGACTCCACAACCACTCTGGCCAGCTTGTTCCAGTGCACTGTCAGCTTCAGAATAAAGAATTTTTTTCTCATGTTCAGACAAAACCTCCTGTTAAGTTGAGTAAGGCAGTACTACAAGAATACTTGTAGATTCAGATGAGGAAGGTGGAGACATCCAGGACAACAGAGCATACTGGACGAACAGTTTTTTTCTGTCCACAGCATTATGTTTGTTTCTAACAGCTTGTTCTGTAAGAGAATTCGTTCTTATGAGACTGTAGGGCTTTGTAGTGAAACAATGTTTTATTTCTGGCCAATCTGGAAGTCTCTAGACACCTCTAAGTTGCCCACGGCACACATCTACACTGACATAATTGAGATTTGTCTAATCTCACTAGAAAATATCTGAAATGCTATTTACATTTTGCCACAGCTGACTGCAGACAAAAGAGACAATTGTTTTCTGTCTCTAGATACAATTCAGAAAGGATGAAAGGTAAAGGAAGAGTGTGGTCATGAACAAGACTGATAACATCTATGTTGAACTTGGTTATGTGATATAAACTCGTTTGCATACTCACAAAGGAGCCAAGGGTTACACTGGCCTATCACAGGAGCCAACAAACCATGAGCTCTGGTCTCTGAAAGCTTAGGGGAGTACATGGGCTCCATGGCAGTTGGGAACCCATATTAAGAACTCTTAAGAAACAAACTATTTCTCTGGGCCTTTCCCAGGGTTGCCTCATTGTCCAGATGCGAAACCCATCAAGATAAATCATCAGGAGCCACTCTCCTTTGGGAGCACCTTTATGTCTAAGGGGGTTTGCTACATAAGGACAGTGGGTCATGTTATGGGGTGCAGGAGAAGATAATTTTGGGATTGCCCAGGATAGAAGAAAGATAAGGTAAGAAATGTAAGAGGACAAAAAGGTCTGGCCATGTGTGAACAGATCAGTGCATTCTCTCCTGTCTTATTAAATTCCTTTCTAATTCCTTTCTAAATTTTCCCTGGGTGGGGAGGTCTCCATTCTGTCTGCATTGGGAACTGGGAAATTTCAGCCAGCTTTGTTCGTGCAACAGTCTGTACCTGTAACTGGGGTAGGGTTGCAGCCTCGGGGGTTTGTACGTCCAGGTGTCTGCAGCTGGGGAGACTGGGATTCAGGGGCAACTACTGGGCAGACCGGGTGCCTGAGTCCAGCTGCTCTTGCATTCTGTGCTGGATTTGTACATACACATCTGTAAAAATATATGTGTGTACCTTCTCAACAGTGGAACTCAATCCTCCTCACCCAGAGGAAAGCAAGATGAGGCTATTGGTGCTGTTTGTGTTCATGTGACTTCCCTGTCATGTGTGCAGCCAGCCATGTGTTTATGTGGTATATATCAATGATCAGAGTGTGTATATGCCTGCTGGGAACACCCTCACTCCTGGTTAGACTTGGGAACATGAAACTGAAGCAGTTTTGCCTCTCTCAGGCTGATGGATCTCGCATGATATATTTTCTTCTAACAGAGTTAAAGGCATTTTAACATAATCTAATAACTGTATTGGTTTGGGAAGTGATGTAATGACAAAAAAGTCATTAGTGACTCCTGTACCATCACAGAAGAAAGAAAAAGGCCAGTCTTTATGCGAAAGATGTTATCTGCAATTCCAGATAAGAAAAGAGCTTACTTGTGAAAAATTTTGTGTAGAAATAATCCTACAAGACTAGAGGATGGACCTGGCATGATCTATCACTCTTAGTATTCTCTTGTAATGGGCGTCTTGGAAGGGATAGCTTCAGATAAAGTACCTTTGATTAAAACTAAGTTTAAGAAGTAACTTAGGCATATGGAAACACAGCACTAAAATACATTACTAAATACACTGCTCATTTGGGTCTCTGATGTTTCTAATTTAGCAACAAATGTTAGTGGATACTCTCTATTTTCATTCTGTAACCTGACTCTGCAACTTGATTCCCATAAAATGAGAACAGCAATATAATCTCATGTCATGTAGCCTAAATTTAAAATAAATGCCTGAGTGCTTATGAAAAACTCGGCTGTTATAAGGAAATAAGTAGTCTGAAAGTCCACAGAGAAACATATGATGCTTTCCTCAAATGGTGTTTGAATAAATTTAGCAGATAAAGCTCTGGACCACTTTTAATGATGGAATTTAAACAAATAAGTGAGTATTTGTGTACTGAATGATGTTTGGAATATTTTAAGGAAAGCAATCATATGTCTCTGTAATTAAAATCTGTTCCATAATGTATGTACAGCTCCACCGAAGTTGCACATGAACCCTAAATGCTAATCTTCAAATATTTGGCTTTGCAACATAAATATTTCTACTGCAATGTTTTTCAAACCAGCAGATTAACTGCTGCCTTCCTCCCTCCCCAAAATTTATCTCATGATTTTGTCCTGCACATGGGCTCCACATCAAGACTTTTTAACATACACTTTCCTCCCCCCTTTAGGGAGCAGGCACACAAAGATTAAGCCAGTTGGAAAAGATGTCACAAAACAGTTCCTCTGCCACTTTGCAAACAGTTCATAAAGTAGGGTCTCAGAGCAGAACTTTTCTTAAAAGAATATGTCAAAGCTGATCAAATACAAACCTTCATAACAAATACAGTATTATATCTGAGATTTCATCTAATCAATTCACCCTATTTTCAGTCGTTCTCCTTCAAGCATTCAGGCTTTATCCTAGTAACAGAGAGCAAATCCTTGTATATAAACTAATTTGTCAACACGTGCCTATGAGATACAGTGCAATAGTGGGTATTTGTTTTTTGCAACCATAGCAATGAAATGTGTTTATTGGCTAAAGTCATAGGAATTCAAAGTGAGTATCTGCCTTCATTTAATTTCAGAAAATCTGAACAGTTCTCTAACATCAAATAATTGGGATTTTGGGAATACAACTAAAACCCAAGTTTTGCAACATTATTCAGACACCAGATAACTGAAAAAAATTAATTATGAAATACAGAAAGAAAATACAAATATTATTCTCTTACAGGTTCTTAGTGCTGTATTAGGGATGAGTTTCCTTTGAAATGCTTCAAATTCTTACACCTAAAACCACATTTAATTTCTTCTAGCAGCTTAAGATTCTGTGTCTATAATTTTTACATCAATCTTGTCAAGGTTAACAGAAAATTTTAAAATATAAATGCTTAAGGGAAGTTAGGAATTGGAGCGGTTTTTTATATTTGACAATCCAAATCCATCAAAGTGAAGAAGACTCTATTAGGCAATTGGTCAGGCTCATAATTAATGGCAGATGCTGTATATAAAATCATTGTTGAAAAGATGATATCACTCACAAAAGATTGCCAAAGATTTTCAGTATATTTGCATAGAATTATATAGAAGAAAATGTAAGTATTGTAAATTTTAAGGATGCTAAAAAATATAACATGCGACAAATTTGTACTGAAAAACAATAAAAACAGAACAATTGATTCCTGGTGCCAAAGTTACTACAGCAGACTTAATTCACTGGCAAAAATCTTTTCACTTTTGTGCAAATGAAAACCAAACAAAACTTTCATCATCTAGCATAATTTAAATGGAGTGCGAGTACAGAAACTACAAACATGGCATTAACTAGGACCTTCACGGTAGATGCACTTGCAGATTCCTTTAATTTTATAATTTCATTTTGGTGATCTGCGTGATTTCCATTCCTCGGAAATGTTAAAAGTTACCTCTTCTTGCAAAGTTAAGGAAACAAACCTTTTCTATAGTACACAGCATAATCTAGCTTTAAAGACAATATGCAGAACTCTAAAGGGATACAGATATTTTCTACTTTATTCCTTCCATACTTGTTTTACAAAATGTCTGACAGACATGAAACCACACAAAATAACACTGTACGGTTCAGAAGGAATTAAAAATACAGTTAATGCTGTCTTTTCACTGGACTAAATCCAGTTGACTGAAACAATGAATTAGTTCTTGACTGACAAAAATGTGACTGAAAATAGAACATACTTCTTGCATTATTAAAAGAACAATCCCCTCCAATAAAGCATATGAAAAAACAATTTCTCTGTTTCCCCAACTGCTACACAGAATCCAGTAAAATTCTTATGACAATGTTTTTCAGTTGAGCAGGTAGATTAACATGTTTAGATGTACTGGTTAATCTTAATTTTTACATGATTTTAGTGGCTGAGATAAAGATTCTGTAGAGGAGCTCCAGGTGACAGAAACTTTAGAAGTATACTTGAAATATAAGGGACCACATGAATTCCAGAAACTGTAGTTCCTGAGGGGCCAAAACCAAAACATGAGTGATGGGAATTATATTGTCTGCCTGATATTTCTCACATTTTGAAGCAATGCAAAATTTTAAACAAGGGAAGAGCTGGTAGTACAATCCACTAATAGTCCAATATAACATATGACAACTGATTATGCAGCATACAAAGTATATGGCATACAACACAATTCTAGAACACCTAAAACCACAATGTATTGAAGTCTAAAAGACATAACTGCCACCTCCAGTGGAGAAAAATTAATTTTACAGCCACCAGGTTCGATTACAAATGGCTTTGAACATTCTGCCTCACATTCCAACATCACAATCTTTTGTGGGCAAGAGTCCTCTATCTGTTGAGAAACAAGAGGCACATTGCCACATGGATGTGCAAACAGTTTCTTCTTCCAAGCCTACTTTCTGCTTCAATGAGAAGGCCAAGCGTATTCATAGCTAGACTATTGCTAATGGCTTGTCCATGTCAGGATAAAATAATGCTCTCTTGTCTGTCTGCCTGTCTGAAAGCTTGATGCTTTCATATGTTTTAAACAGGCATGTCTCTTCTGTTTAGATAAACTAAACTGGCATTGTAGAAGGCCAACAATGTCAGATGATAGCAAATATTTTGAATGCTACATTACTTTCCTTTTGGCTAACTTCTGAGTACAGAAAGAGCAACACAAATCACCAATCAGCAAAATAAAAAAAAAACCTGAAATGAAGCAACTGACTTTGATGGCTATGTGGTAACTTCAGATGAAATTATTCTTATCAGTTACTCCTTTCAATAGCAGCCCTTTAAACACCAGCAAGCCATACATGCGATCTGATCGAATACTTCATCCTTTACGTTTCCAATACCAATTTTTGTCTGCACTGTAACTCTGGTACAGTCACAGAGCTGCTCAGAAATCAGCAACTGAATTTGGCCCATCTACTGGTTTTATGTTCAAGATTCAATTTACCTTGTATTCTCAAAAAAATGTGTGACCTGGTAGATTTGGCACTGGACTGCCAGAGGTAAACACAAGCTCCTTTTCTCATTATATTTAAACACAGTATGTTACAGATTTTCAAAAGGACTCCAGGAAAACCTGTTGTGGCAAAAGGTCTTATCTACTTTGGAGCAATCTCTTTCTTATTATCCTGGGATAATTCAGTTTTCCATTACTGAAATGAAGCCTTAACAGAGTTTTGTACTTTATCCCTAGTTCTGTTTTGCTAAGAATAAATAGGAAGCTCTGAATTATATAACTTGTTTTTACATTTAATGTATCCCCCATGTAACAACAACTTCCATTCTTAAGTATTTTTCTTCATGCTGATGTTTTTCAATTGAATTTTAACTGTAAGTATTTTTCAGACTGGGCATTTGTATTTTTCTTTGTCAGTGCAGAGCTTTAAAGAATTTTAATAATTTTATTATAAAACTCCCGATAAGAAGTATTAAGCAAACTGAGAAAATACCTCTTTTAAAAACTAGATGGTGGTTTTAATCCTCATAGCTATTACTGCATTCTTAAACCATTTTTTAAAAGAAATTAAAAATCATTATCAATAAATAGCATATCAGAAGACATTTTTAAGAGGAATTGATAACTTTGGAAGTCTTAAAATCTCAAAAAGTTGGCAATTATGACTCAGGAGTATGTGGTGTTAACTCACTATTACAAATCCAAAGCTAAATGTTCAGCTTCTAACTGTTTCAATTTAAGGGGATTTGTAATTAGAAAATATTTAGATATTAATTTTAAAGATCTGGATACTTTCTTCATGAAAATTGGAATGCAATGAAGAAAAATCTTCCTTACTATATTTTAATTTATCTTGTCTCCTAAAAACTTACTCTGCATTTATTACCTTGCTATATATTTATCAAAGCAGTGTATCAAAAAGCAAAAACTTTAGTGAAGGTTCTGATTTGAATAAGTTCACATCTACTGTACTCCTTTAATGTGTTTGAAACAACTTTCTGTTACACCTAGATTAATGAGTGCAATTTTCTGTATATGATGCACAGCCTGTTTTTTTTACTAGTTTTCAAGAAACATGCCCCAAATAAAAGCTCTGGCAACTCCAAACTGATTAGTAGTCATGCTTAAAACAGCTGCTTCAAAATAGCCCTATACAGCTATAAAGTGTTTTAGTAAGACTAATCTATCCAATGTGTCAGAGATATAGAATACCCTGTCTCTAGCTTGTCTTCAGCTTTACAGATATCAAACTTCAAAGTGATTTTCTTCTGGCTACTAAGTGTCCAGAATATGCATGTAATCTCTCCAAGAGTTAACCTAATTGGGTTGGTCTTTGTGACTTTAAATTGACCCCACACAGTGCTATGCTGTAAAGCAAGTTAAGCATCAAGTTTTCCTGACATTAGTTGAGTTTATGGAGCAACCCTGTTAACTAAGTAGGGTAAATTACATCAAAATCATCAGACTATCTTTGCACAAGCTTTTCAGTTAAATTATGTTTTAAATGAGAAATAGCTTATATTTCAGGAAGAAGAAGGCATGTAATAGACAATTACTATGAAGCATCTTTCCAATCATGAAATTATAATAAAGCAATATATTAGGTGCAGTTAGTTAACCCTAGAGCAAACTTGAGTCACCTGAACACCCCGTGAGTGCTCAGCGGCATCTAGGCAAACTATGTGAAATGCTATTAGAATTTCCCAGAGCTGATTTGGCAGATTAGTCAGATGCACAGTGTTAGTTCATACTGTGATCATAATTGCAGAAGTCAACTGCAGGTATTTCTCATAGGGTCTTTATATCATATCTGTGTGAATGCACCTCCTAGTGAAAATACTAGGATCCTAGTACACATGTGTGAAAACTGTTTCTAGAGTTGTTGACATCATAGAGAATACAGTTAAAGTGTTTTCATTTATTTTAGCAAGATGTAGAATGAATGTGTTTGCTAAAGACACGTTCCATTTTTCATGTCTCTTCAGAAAAGAATGAATGAAAAAACCCCAGCAACTCCACCCTGCTTTTCTTTAAATGTAAAGAACATCAATATATGTACTTGTCTATGGATATATTTTTAATATAAATATTATCTTATTAAAATGACAACTCAATGATCTATAAAATGCTTTATATTATTTCTTATATATATGATATATATAAAGTATATATATAATATAAAATACTTTATATTGTATCTTTCTAGTCTATTTCTTAATTGGATTAAAACTTTTATAATGGTCAGGGTTTTCACAATTTCAAAATGCTGTAAAGACATTCATTGCTGACTGCTCATAGTTAAAAGACAAGGTAAGCTGTCAATATTTTAGTGACAGCATACCTTGTCTTTTAACTATTTATTTGCTGACAATGGTAAGTACCGTATACCAAGGTAAGACAGAGTAGGAGTGGGAATCTATTAATTTACTTTTTCAATTTTTTCAAAAAAATCCTTTCTTACACTATAATAAGAACCAAATAAACTGATGTGCAATGTCTCACCTATAACTAGATTAATAGAGCATATCTTGGTAATCAAAATATCACACACATGTGGGCAAAAGGACACATTGTAGATGGTCAAAGCTGGCCTTCAGATGCTCCAGCCTTCTTGTTTTGTTTTCTTTGCTTGCTTTCTTCATTTTTCTGAGTGACAGATGAAATGTGGTACATTACTTTCCAGTAATAATTTTTGAGGGATGTTATTTCAAGAATCGGTAAACTAACATTATCCAGAGAGAACACATAAACTGATTTCTTGGAAACAAAGCCAGAATTATTATAACAGTCTTATTGAAGAGAGAACTAAGACATTATGCAAAGTTGCATACAGACACAGCAGCAAGAGTTAAATTTCTCTTTAAGGCACATAGTTCCCAAGCCACTTTGTGTCATTAGGCAATTCAGCATACCAACATTGTTTTATATAAAAAATTAACATGGGTAATCTGTCAGCAAAATGTTTTTGTTATCTTGAAAACAAACGAACAAAAGAAATAACTAGCATAAAAATATTAAAGGTGTCAAATAAACAGATTATGTTTATAAAAGGCTGTATATGAACTGTATTCTGTACGCACAGATCGTTCATTGCCAATGGAATTAGAAAAAGCAGGGAAAGCAGCACATTGCTCCCAAACAGTTGAATGCAGCTGAAAAGAATATCTGATTTGAGCATACCTTTGTGCAAACATCCTGATTTTATACAGATGGCTTGCACAAATTGTATGTATCTTTCAATATCCCATTACAGGCCGCAAAATGCCTGGATCTTAACTGATTGCTTTAGCAGATAAAGATTAGGTTCTTATAAACGGTACATGTTCCATATGTCTACAGCATTAGTAGGTTAGATGACTAGATGTAAAGTGATCTCTTAAATAAAGAAAAATAGTTATAATTACAATAATAACACAATGTATTTAGTTTACAAAAAAAGCTTATAAAAATGAAAAAGGCCACATTTTCTATTAAATCATAAGTCTACCTAAAAGACTGTTTATCTCATTTCTAAATAGACTCTACAAGAGAAAATAAAGTTTTCTTCTATGATATAATCTAAAAGTAAATGTCACATATTTGTCTCACATCAGTCTACATCTCTTCTCAGATAGTGCCTAGACAAGAAATAAGTTTATATAGAGAAATAGGTACACAGAAAGAAATAAACAACAGAGCTTGTAAAAAGTATGCTCATTTTACCTTGCACTTCTATAAGTGTTAGAGTTTACTAACAGTGCATTGCTGTGCATTTGAATGACTATTTCTAACTGCTGGTATGTTAGTGATAACATGATTCAGTAGTACGCAATTTCATTTATATTTGGAGGGGATCTTAAACTACTTTTTAGAGCTCTCAGAATCATAACCAATCATGCATTAAACCTAAGACTTCCTTCAGAACTAACGTTTCATGGTCTACACAGTAATTTCTCACACGACTTAAACGTGATGTTAATATGCTGGTTAAGTTCACGTTCTCATGTCTCCCTCTAGTGCCTACATCTGATCTGTGTACTTTTAACTTGGTTTTAGAAGTTTCAGTCAGTGCAGAAACTGAAGTTTGGTACAGAAGGTCAAAGAATTCAAGCAATGATAAATAGGTTTGAAGTAAGGTATTTGCTATGTGCCTATAAGCTGTTACTAGTTTTGGTTTGCTGGGGATTTTTTGGTTGGCTTTGTATTTGTGGAGGGGTTTTGGGGGACGGGGAATGGGTAAGAGACAAATAAAGCAAACCTAATTCGCAAAGCGGTCTTGATGATTCTTTTGATCTATCATCAGTCTTTATTTTAAATTTATTAACTTCTTTCTTCAATGGGAAAACATGTTATTAAGCTCGTTTACCTAAATACTTGCAGTGGGCAAACATACCATGTCACCATAAAAACATAGAAATTACATGAAAAATCATGTTTAGATTAAAATAAATCACAAAAACTTCGTTTTGGTAGACTTTCCAAATGAGAGGCCTCCTGCAAAGGGACACATGAAAGAATGTGAAGAAGTTTACAAGGAAAGAGATTTATCCTATTCCCTTTTAGTATATTTAAGATAGGAAAAAACGGTTACCATGTTTATAATAGATCCTATCAGTCATATTTAATGTCTATTGTTATCAGATATTGCAGGTTCTAGTTATTGCTGTTTGATGTTGTATTAGAAGATGATGAGAATTGGACAGTTGAATGGGAATTCCTTTCAATTAGATTGAAAAATTCTTCCAATATTCACCTTCCTCCACTAAAAGACATTTGCAAATATAACTGGATGCATTTTCACAACTTCTTTGCATTCACAAACAGAAAAATAGAGGGTTCATGACTTGTAAAACCAGCATGGAATCACTGTAGCACTCTGACATCTTTTGTATTGAAAATGTCACTATGAGTAGTGATGTCTAACATATATATGTTAAATAATTTTATCTAATATTAATATTAGATAATATTAAATATTTCTTTTATTTTAAAGTATGTATACCTTCTGAATGTATAAATATCCATTTTCTTAAGTTGCTTATCTCATCTAATAAAAGCTGTGAATCTGCCACCTAAACAAAGGAAACATCTAGGAATTCGAAGTCCTGACAAGTTCCCCACCCAGTGAGATGGGTGAAGTTATTCTCTGTGGAACATAGTTCTAATGTGACCTTCTGACTAGCTGTTTTCCCATCAGTGTCTTGTGGTATGGATGAATTTTGATGAGTTACAGTAATTTACTTTTTTGTACTCATTTTCAGAGAAGAAATAAATAGTCTCTTAGGCAGTAAACAATTTCATGGAGCTATCAACGCTATTTATATCAGAAAATAATAAACGACTATGCACACTATCACTGGTGATAATACCCAAGCATTCAAGTAAGGAAACCAAGATAGTTTAAATAGTGTGCAAATAATATTCAATACCTGTTGAGCTTCATGATTTTGAACTAAATTGAATAAATCAACAGGAAAATACCATAAGTTGCTTTAAAATCGAATGTGATAAGTAAAAGATGACATTTCCGTACATTTCATTACAGTCAGATCTACATATAAAGCTACTGTCGGTTTTAAATATCAGCTTCACTATTTTCTAAGTACAGCTCATTTCAAATCGAAATACAAATACATGTGACTGCTAGGAACAGAAGTAACCTTATTTGGGACATTACTCAAAGCCTCTGTTGGCTAGGAAATGGGAAAGAGAACGTGAAGATTTATGACTCTATAGGCTAAGTGAAGGTGCCTGTGCACTTCTAACAATCTCTGTGCCATTCAGTCTCCAAACAGATTGAGGACATATGATTTCATGCCTGGAATGCCAAAAGGATGAGAATTTAGTCCAAAATGTGCTGTTTTAAATAAGTGAATGTACAACACTATTTCTGGCTAAAACTAGTCTGTCGTGGTAAGAAAGTAAAAATCCAATAAAAATTGTTTTCTTCTGATGTTTCAGAATATCATGAGAAAATGTATGCATTAGTAAAAAATTTTTGATTTATCACACTTTTTAAAATAGAAAGATAAATACATTTATATAACTACCATCTCCTTCTCTGTAGTCATTCTTTCACCTTTCTCTCCCCTTTCAGTTTAATATATGTTTTTCTTTCTATCATCTATTTGAAACATTCATAGAAATAATCCAGAGGTATCCTCTGAAAGTTCTGCCACAGACTACATATCCAGTCAGTATATGTGTATACAAATGAGTCTCAGGCATGAAAGCTAGGAAGATGGCTGCTACATTATTAATTTAATTTCTTAATCACAAAAACAATGCTTTGAAGACAACTCCATGGATGCTGAGAGTGTGCAAACTACTATGCACAGTAACATTGCCTTGTGAGGCAAATAAAGCATCAGTAAGCAAGTTCAAGTAGACTGTTAAAGTGCTTTTTATATTGTAAAGTCAATTTTTCACAATATAAACATGCTTCTTAGAAGAAAGCTATCAGGAGCAAGGGAGTTTTTCTATCAAAATGTTTCTTCCAGCAAGAATATGTGTACTGTCAAAGAGAAATAGTGACATGTAGGCGTCATTGCAGGGAACCTTGCGTACCTGTGGGTACTTTGAAGAGCTGGGACTGAATCTGTTGTCTGTTCTGAGAGCTTCTCCCACCCAGAAGAATTTGAAGAAAAATCAAAACTACTATTCCCATTGTGGGAGTAGCTGCTCAGCTGTCCAGTAATGCTCTTCATCACTTAACAACAATCAAGCTCACAGGAACATTGGCAATCACACACTTCTCTCTATTTAATATTGGCCTTCCTTTAATCATCTAATTCAGTTCTCTTCTTCCATCTGAGCTTCAAACAAAGGTTTGGGAAACAAGAGCGAAAGCCAAAACCAAACTTGGGTCCAAAGAGATAATAACCTCTCTTTCTTCATGTTAACTCTGATGGATGTGACAAAGTTCCTTTCTCAGTCCTGTGGAGTCAGTAAAAGATTACACTGAATAGAACTAATCAAGCTTTACTACAAACCGGCAGTTAATTATATCCTGAGTTTTCCTTCTAGTTCAGACTAGTTCTGCATTTTATTACAAAGAATTCAGAAGATACAAGGCCAATTGCACTTAAATCACTGAGAGAAGGAAATAGCTGATGCATCCCTTTGTGTCAATATGTTTCTTGGTTATTGGGTGATTAAATCCCCTGAAATGTGATGGCATGACATTTGCTGATCAGTTTATCAGTTTTTACTGATAAGCCGTGGGTAATCAGCTCTGAATTAGTACTTCCTCTCCTTGGAAGTGGGTATGCAGACTGCCACTGACTCTGATACTGTTTTAGGGTAATACCAGTCATATAAAATGGAGTTTGCTAACATATTTGTTCTGCAAAAGGAAAAAAAAATGGCCTTTTCCTCCCATGGAAACCGATCAGTTACCAGTTTGCTTTCTGTGGCAAAGTATTATATGCAACCTAGGATTTGGATAAAGATTACCAAACCTATGTAAATCTCTGCCTGCACTTCCATGGCAGGCACATTATTCCTAATCAGATCTTCCCACCGACCTTCCATTTTATATTGTATTGTGTTTAGAAAGGCTCAACTGTGCCTTTAAATCCCATAACTCACGCAGCCCTTGGCTGCAGTTACAGCTTGTTTAGTAGAATGGAAAGCTTTCTACGTGTTTCAATGTGTATCATGCTAAATCTTTAGAGGTCACCTTTAGGGTAAGCTGTTAATAAAGTCCAGCAGCTGAAAGTCAGCTGTTCTAAGTTGTATATTTTTCTTGATCAAGCATCATTTCCATGTCCAGTACAATGTGGCATTCACCAAGATATGTTTCTGAAGGTATTCATAACTGGCATGATGCTTCCCAATGTGTTACAAAGCAAACATAAAGACTATCCAATTTCACTTTGTTTTGAAAAATGGCCTTTGAATACAGAGACAGCAATCTGGGTATTTTTAACTCATTGCCCAGATTGGCTTGGTGCAAGTGAAGACTGTCTTCTATAAACATACTCTTCTGCTACTTTAGTTCTGGAGTGGTTTTGCCTTGTACTACTGGATAAATGCATACATTGCTATGGCTTTTTATTGTCTGTGCTTATGAACATATGGATAATCTTAAAATAAAGAGATAAGCTTATGGAGATAAGAATGCTTAAGGAGGTGTCTGAAAGGGTTAGTTCTCTAATTTAATTACAAAGAAACGTATTGTTCAGAATCAAAATTGACAAAACATGTTAATTAGTAAGATACTATATCCAACAGATTTAGCTTCTAAGCATGAGGAAATAATTTCAAGATAAATGTTTTTCATGATGAGCTGCAATCTTGCTAAATTAAAGAATACCTTAAACGGAATACTAGATCACTGAATGACAGAATGGACTATCACATCAGAGACAGGTTCTGTGAGCATTAGTAAGGAACCATACTCTACGGACAATCTCATTGCCTCCACAAGCAGAATATTGCTTTGCATGAATAAGCTTATTAGCAATATGGTCTTTTATCAAGTTGAATATTCATTCTTCTTCTCTCTGCCCATATACATGCTGGAGGGTGAGGTTTTGACACTTGCCAGCCAAAGAATCATAGAATCATAGGGGTTGGAAGGGACCTCGAGAGATCATTGGGTCCAACCCCCCTGCCAAAGCAGCTCCCTAGCTCCCATTGCATAGGTAGGCATCCAGACGGGTCTTGGATATCTCCAGAGATGGAGACTCCACAACCCCCCTGAGCAGCCTGTCCCAGGGCTCTGTCACCCTCACTGTGTAAAAGTTCTTCTGCATGTTTGTGTGGAACTTCCTATGCCATTTAAGCAAGAACCTGCTTCATACAAACCAGCGGGGTAGTCCCATAGTCCCACACCACAGTAAGGGAACAGTACTAGAGAAGTTGTGAGTGATAATTCAATTCTTGGTATGCTCACGGGCTATACAGCTTCTTGTTACCCTCTTGCACAGCGTGGATCAGAGAAATACAGTTTAGACAACAAATATTACATCTTAAAATGTGATCAAATGAGTACAGTGGGAATCAGCTGTATCTGAAACAAATGCAGCCTTCTACATACAAGTCCACTCTTTGAACTCAGCAGAAAATCCTACAAACAATTCCTTTGGATATTTTTAAATCATCAAATTAAAAACAACTGGCAGAAGCATTGACAAACTACTGACAGAACCATACTTGTTCAGAAACCTCTGGTTTCTAATCAGAGTTGCTCCCCATTAGCCCTCAGCACAAAAATCCCTAGGTTTCCTAAAGCCATTGATTCAGAAAAGCCCACTTGCGGACTACATAGGAGGACAAAAGTGAAGTCTACTGGAGTCCTGCATAATTTGCAGAAGCACTCCATTTGAAATAAAGGTGAGAATATTTGAGGGTTTGGGCCCTATATTTCTTAAGTATGGCTTTAGGAACTCTAAAATGACTGATTTTTTTGTCCCAGAAGAGGAGTCAGGGTTTTTTTACCAATAATTTACAACATCTACCAATAATTTACAGCATTTACAACTAGGAAGATATTTATTTTTGAAATCAGAAGTAAATGCAATTGCTTTTCTCTAAACAAACAAAATTCCTATTTTGGAAAGACTTTTCCTATTAGTTGGCAGAGAGTAGTTATAAAATTGCACACCCTTCTAGTATGTTTCTAATAAGGGATTATGTCCTTCAGTTCAAAGTAGGCAATTGCTAGATTGAAGGTGGCCTACATGGATGAGACATACATTAAAAGTGTTCAAAATTAGTATTTATTTTTAAAAAGGAAAAAGTTTAGTGAGCAGTTTTAAAGGTTTCAACTTCAGCAGTCCTTCACAAAGAAACAATGTTGAAAGCATCTTTTCAAGTGAATCAGATATGACTTTGGTTGAACAACCGAAGAATAAAGACAAAGTTATTGCAAAATATACACTTGCAATAAAACTGAATATTAATACAATAAATTATGCTATGAAGTGTCTTTAATTTTACCTAGTATTCTGTCACAGATGATTGTATCTGGAAGGTATGATGATCTACCAAGCTGTGAATGTGACTTCACTACAAAGTTTTGAGCAAGGGGAAATACAAGTATTAGTTAAAGAGAACCAGCATGTGGGTTTTTTGCAATTATTAAGTGGAGGTCAATATAAAATAGTCTGGTTGGTAAGACAGCAGTACTTAAGATACCATAATCAAAGGATAATTCCATTAAAAATTCAGCATTAGCAGGATATAATAAAAATTACCTTATCTGGTGGGTTTTTTTACATCATAATTGTATCCTAGAGTAGAAAGAAACTTAGAAAACTATTGTACACTCTCATAGAAAAATAGTATATATGGAAAGACAAGATCAGGCCAGAATGAGTGATGGGATTCCAGATTGTAGAGGCCAAACTGTCAATCTTCCCACAGGGCATGGGACATACAATTTCTGTACTGAGTGAGAAGGAGCAAGGACACCTCAGCTCCTTCTCCAGAGTCCTCCTCTGTTTGTTGCACCAGTTCTGCATATCAGCTGATGCTGTAATTCTTTGCCAAATACCGTCAGGTGAAATAGATGACAAACTAAACCATCTTGGATTACAAATTCCACTCGTCACACAAAGGTGACATGCTTTCCATCCTGTGACAGGTTTGCTTGTGTTCAACCCATATCTCCTGACATTTATGTTTGAGGATGCTTTAAAGGCCTGAGTATATTTGACTAGATTTTGACTTAAATAATGGTCTTGCTGAGTAAAATACAGTTCTTTGTAAGCTGCACTAGCAGTTCCATTTCAGTACCGGATATCTGTACAATACACATAGTATTTATACTCTAAAGATAGAAGTCTCAAAACAAAGGAATGCTGACAAGTAGAAGATTAATGAAATTTTATTTTCCTGGTAAGGGAATTCTCTATTTTGCTAAAAAATTTCAAGTGATTAATGTATTTGTCATATTCACGTAATTATCTATAGACAAGAGAAAACAGAAATATCAATGAACAGAAATTAGCCATACTGAAAAAATATATCATAAAAAGAGGTCAGAAAACAAATACATACATATATATTTGATTCAGATCAGTTCATAAAAAGTGTTCTCAAAGATATTAGTCCTAAACCTCATGCAATAAATCAGTTGAAATTTATTTTTGAAGGAAGAATTTAACAAACCCCTTGGTATATTTAATTTTTAAAGAGATTTACAGAATTTGTAGGATGCATTTAAAGAGAAGTGAAAAGATTCTGTTTTCAATTAGAGTCACTAGAGCAATGCTGAATTTACTGAGCTATGAATAATATGGCATTTAGGAGCAAAGTTGTTATGCTCAGAAACAAGCCATTTTTTGCCTTACATACATTTTTTTGAGAAAAGATTTACATGTTCTCATTATCTCTGAACACTCATGAGAAAGCGAAGAGCAAGCAGACTGTCCCCACAGTTTACATGAGGGAAAGGTTTCTGCTTATCATAATGATCTCATGAATCTTTTTAATCCTCTGTTAAAAAGAGCAAGACAGCTGCATTTGAAGCCTTTTTTCCAGCTGTGTATTGCTCAGTTGTTGCTTTCTCACAGAATTTGGGAATTGGTGTAATTAGACTGAAGGGACATTGGGTCATGCTTGACAATTAACTCTGCTAATATAGCTGATGTGTCCAAATGTTCCTTTTGGGTATCTGTGTAAACATTTTCTCTTGATAATTCTCTACCCTCCACTTCTTGCAATAATGAATTGGCAGCTCCTTCCACTATCTACAGTCTACAATTATCAGCTTTTAAGTTAAATATCTGAGCATGCAATTTCTTTATTGATAAACAGAGCAAATAACGATATTACAAGAGATGGATAAGGTGACCTCAGAAAGCAGATTATGGACTTAGATCAGTGCAGACTGGACATCAACATTTATAATAACCCATCTAGAAAGATTACAAATTCTACACTGGTGAATACTTCTACAATTGCAACTTGATTGACTTGGCAGTGAAACATAATTCAACTATTTGTGTTATAGTCTTTCCTTTGGATCACTTATGTTGCAGTTAGACAAGGTTTGATCCTGGAAGGAGTTAACACTTAGGTTAGTAGAGTTAACAGAACATGGCCAGAGACAGCAAACTTTGTAGTTTCCAAAGTAGAATGTAGAAGGGCCAGAAATTGTTAGAAGAATGAAGTATGTTTGAAAACAAGTTATCTTGCAAAAAAAAAAAAAAGTAGTAAACATCATATAGAGAAGTTACACAATTAAATGATGCATCATGATCCCAACACACAGCAGCAGTGAAGAGAACAAACAATTCTATTAGGAAGCAGAGCAACATGGAGTCAAGTGCCATTAGACTAACGAGACATTCTTCTTCTCGTTCCACTACTGAAACAACATAAGGTATTTCACCTCTTCTCTTTTCTTTTTCCTGCCTTTCTGATATCATATTCCCCAGAGCTCTATCCCTCATTATATTTTGTACAATACTGAGCAGGACAACTCCTTAACCATGATTGTAATCACCAGAAATGGTTTTAATACAAAACCACCAAATATGTGTTCATTATGAATATTGTCTTTTCAAGAAAGATATATAAGCACACAGAAATATCCATGTCTAAATTATAAAATCACAATAAAAATCTGTTGCTGCCACACACCAGAAGGGTCTCACTCACTGAGTATCGCCCTGCTTGAGCTGCGCACGTAGTATTTCTATGGCAGGCTCTTGTTCAAGCCCAGGACTGATATGCTTGGCAGAGATTAGCTCCTAATTTCCATGCAAGCCGTGTGTCATTCAGAAAGCAAGTACCATGCAAATATGAAATCCAGATCTAGCAGGTGTTTCCAAATCATACCTAGCTCACACTGAAGAGTAAGACAGGAGTAACCTACTTCCAAGCATCAGCTGTGACTGCTTTATGTCCATGGGGAGAATAAAGGATCACAGTCACAGCCCTCATATCAGGAGTTAGGAAATCGGAGCTTGTGACTTCAGTGTCCAACTCATGGATTCCCTGAGATCTCTGACTCTTCCCTGGACCCCATGTCGGACTTTTGCCTGTCTCTGTATCACTACATTATTCACTAACATATCCAATCACAGTGCAGCATTTGATCTATCTAGCATACTCCCATCATTGCTAATACCATCAGAAATTAAAACAACTAGTAGAGAGTTTGAGCAAATCATCATGAAAACTATATAGTACTAGAGATACAGCAAAATGTAAAATTGTCATCATCTTCATCCTTCATCACCACCTGCTGCACTTTTGCTCCTGAATTAGCTTCTCCCATTAAAGGTGATGTATGCTTTCAGCTGTGGACCCCAGAAAGGACCCTTTGTGTCTGTCTCTTTAAGTCTGATTCCTCTTTGTAAGTGTCCTCTCTTCCTGACAGCCCTACCTTTCAAGTTGTTTTCTGATTGTTTCTTCTCACCTACTAAAATACAAATGAGTGCTCTGGTTCAACAGAAAAAAACACCCTACAATGCACACCCCTGCCTCCCTCCAAAAAAAAAGTTTTTAAAAAAAAGAGGCACCAGAGAAATGTTGTTGCTCTAAAGCAAAATCTTGCAGTTCATCCCTATCAATAAATGCAGTTGCACATATTGATTAAGGACAAAAAGTCCTTTCCTGCTATTAGCTTGTAATGAACGAGGCTCTGCCCATCCACAGTGTTCTCACAGTGCATGGGATTTTCTTCAACTCTTGAATCTTTCTAGACATGCGGTGAATAGCTCTTTGTCTTCATGAACCAGAGGACAGAACTGTGACATGGAAGATAAAGATTCTCTGGAATAGCTCAGATTCTGCCTGTCTGGCCCATAAAAGCCTAGGAACATTTGTACTTCCTTTCCCATGGTCATAAACTCTGGAGAGAATGTGGAACTTGTGTCAAAGGGGAAGACTACTTATTTAATGAGTTATGTTGCTTATCCTTATCCTTATTGAAGAATTTGTCTGAATCAGATGATTGCTATCAGAAACATCCCCTTCTGCGAAGAACCATGGGGGTATTTTTGTCTTGTAGGCCTCCTTTGAGATGGGGAAAATCCTAATTTAAGACTTCCTGGATTCCTTTTCTTCTTTGTCTCCCATACAATCTTGGCTTTTGGACAGCTGTGGTAAGAACTCATATTTTAGTGCTCAAAAGGACCAAACTCAAACTGGGCTGTACAATTATATTCCAAAGAAGTTGAGGAGGAGTTCTAAGTTACAGAAAAATCATATGAACAATGAGAAACTCACTGCTGAATAGAAAGGACAATATAGAAACAAACTAGAAAATAAGGTATCATAACAGACTAGTAGAGAGTTAACCTCTGAAACCTCAATTAGGAAGATAGTCTTGCCTCCAGATCCATTGACTGCCACTAAACCACAATAAAATATGAAGAAAAAGCGATCCAACTTACCAAAGTTGGTTGTACAAACATTCCCTTCCCCTCTGTTCCTGGGAAAGTAGCTATTACGGATGGCAGTGTACGGGTCACTACTCCCTTAGGGACACTGAATACCAGCAAGAGAGACTGGTTTTATACTGGCAACATACTGGCAGTATTTAGCATTTGTCTGCATTTGGATAGATTCCAGTCATTGTTCAGTTTTGAATAAGTAAGTGTTAGGGCACTGGGTATGTAACATTATTTTTATAATATCTTTTATGAATATAACCCTACTTTTTTTGATTTATCGATTTTAAAATTTTTTACTGACTTAAAGATGCATCAATATACAAAATATATGCTGACAAAAATGAAATTCAGCACATAAAGCAAACTTACACAAATTATTATATTTAGGTTCACCAAATTCAAACATAGTGACAATATTTTCACATTACTTTGTTAACTTATTATTAGTTATACAAAAGTAGCTCAAATTATCACTATTTTTCATCTGTAACAGCTTTGTGTGGCATAATGCATGGGCTATTCTGAATGAATGTCAAAAGAAATGCCTGCTTCATGCCAAGAACTCTCATAAAAGTCTGATTTGACACCAGCTATTTCTGATCTTTTCAAGACCCAGAGTTGCAGTGCAACTTGATCAACAGCGATTAAAAGTTATGCCTCAAAAGTGGCATTTTTCTTGCGTGATCCTTTCTATCCCTTTACTAAACTCAAGAACATCCCTATCGCATTCACCACTCCCAGCGTGAATTTCTGTTTCAAATCTTTTTGGTTTTGCTACTCTGAGTACACATCCACCAGTAAGACAGTATTTACCAGAACATTCTGTATGCATAACTGGAATTTTAAACTAAATGGAAGCAATACCTTGGGAAAATCAAAAATACCTCAAACCAGAATTTTGTGTTTTATTCTTCATGCAAACTAGTAAATTCAGGAGAGAATATTCAAAAGCTGGACCAATAACTAAATGAAGACAAGAGTTAAGATTGACTGTACACACAACTAACTCAATGACTACTGTAATTATCTACAAAACAGGCACCATAAATACAAGCATTTGAAAGGTTACACTGCTAATGCAGAAACATGGTACACATACTTATATATGATACATGCATACTGAAGATGCAATTATCAGTAACGCTATGGAGGAAAATATGACTTCTTGCATCTGGGATCAAACACTGTGGATTGTATGATTATAAGATGTCATTACTATAGGACAGAGTTGCAGATTTTTTGATTGCTTAGCCAGGCAAATCATTGACAATTGGTGAAGGAGTCTCATCTCTTAGATCTTCAAGTTCAAAAAAGCATCCCTTTTGTCCTCCAGCAATAATGTTGTTATTAGTACTATTATCTACAAACTATTACTATTTTCTCACAGTAATACATGAAGTCTGAATGCAGGGAAACTGAATCTATATAATACAGTAGCAAAAATGAAGGAGAGTATAAGCTTACTAGATAACATATATGATATAAACAAATCAAAAGGCATATTTCTTTCAGAAGTACAAGGAATTTAGTGTTGACCCTCTAGAAATGTATCCATGTTGATGGTAAGTATCTGTGCATATCACCTTAGGGCTGTAAAATACAGTAGCGACAGTTCTTCAGTTTTTCTTTTAGTAGTAATCTGATAAAGTCTGGGTATTTTTTTTTGACAGGTGACCCAAGCTGCAATAATACAAAAACAAGCTGCAAACTCATTGCAAAATGTAAACAGCATTTGGGTAACAGCATGTTTGGACACAGCTAAACACAAAAAACTTGTAGCATTGCTCGAAATGTTGCTAACTGTTTTACCAACTGGAAATCTCATTGTAACAAAAAGAAAAAATGCAAGAAGGCTTTCATTTTTATTGCTTCACTTGCCTTCCTCTTTTGCAATTTACAAAAAAAGAAATCCCAAATTTTCCAGGAATACCATTTAACAGATTACTTTCCTTACAATATTTTTCAGGGATAATGTGACATAGAAAAAGTACTATGATTTTAACCTTGGTATTATGTCCACACTATTTCTGAAGGTCATTCTTATACAGACATCCCTTTATGCACCACTCCATAAGGTGTCTTTCCTACATTCACATGACAGAGCTTTTAAGATTTATGCCAGTTCCAGCCTTTTTACATCACAGCTATTCTACAACCTTATTATACATAAGGTCCTCTACCTTACCCCTCCAGTGTCTCATAGCAAAGTGGTGGAAATCTCGGACCAAGGTAGTACCTCTATGTCAGCACCCATCTGTACTATCGTTCCAGGGCCCTTCTACATGCTGGAAGCTAACAGCCTTCATGAGGTAGAGTGCCCTGTACCTGTGCTCATAGGGCCAGCCTGCTGGGATATCTACCCCGAACAGGAGAGGGCTACCTGTCCCCATCCCAAGCTGACCCATGTCCTGCAGAAGTAGGACACATCCAAATGCCTCACATGCACATGCAGGGTCTATTTATCACCTGAAAGGTTGTACAAGCCTGTGTCTTAAAGAGAATCTACAATCCCGGACACTACAGAGCTTAACAGCACAGAGGTACAGAGCAGGCCACCTGCAAGGAAGCAGCAGGAAGAAATCCTTCCTTAGTTCATGTAAGAGAGGAAGAGCAGTAGAATTTGGAGACCGAGTCCCCATTTTATTCCTGCTAAAAGCCAGGAATATGCTTTAGAACGAAACATCACAGAATTGCAGAGCAGTAGGTGTTGGAAAGGACTTCTGGAGATCATCTACACCAATCCCATTTAAAAGCAGATTCACATAGAGCAAGTACGACAGGATCATGTCCAGGTGGGTTTTGAGTATCTCCAGAAAAGGTCACTCCACAACATCCTTCCTCAGTTTACAAAGAACAGGACCATGTAACTAGCCTCTGAAGAATTGCTTTCCAAGGGCCACAATATACTGCACTGCTCAAAATAAACCAAACCCAAAACCAAACAAAAAGCCCAACAAGGAAATGGATGAGGTGACCATTTGTCCCTGTCCTGGGATACATTGAGATTAGGTAGCCCAGGATATTAGGCTCTTGTTCCCAAAAGATGAAGACACTTTCCTGGACAAGCAACAGAAAAAGGAGACGCTTCAGTGATCAGCTATCAGCAAACAACATTGATTCCTACCACTGCATCTGCTTTACTGATGCTGCTGGATCTGTAAAGTTTCAGATTGTGCCTCTTGCAGTAAACACCTACTTGCAGATCCATAAAATATTTTTAAGAGATACACAAGTGCAGACATCTTTACTGTAAACTTATGTAGTCAATTTAGTCAATCCTAGGAGTTTTAAAATTGTTATAATGAAAAAAATATGTTCTCTATATTTTTTTTAAAATTGCAATAGACTTTGACCTCTATAAAGAAGAGTTTCATTGAGCTTACTGAAATTATCTTATAGATGTATCTTAAATACTTCGCATTCTACAGATTTATTGGAGTAACTCAGGAAGAATGGGGATATGAGAGAACGCTACGCACCTGCACCTCAAAACACAGCTAGCAGAACTTACTCTGTCTGAGCAGCCAGCTTATTTAGCCCTTCATGACTGACAGCCAGCCAGTTCATGTAACTATTCTATTTTAATGAACAAAAAAACCTCAACACAGTGAATTGCAAAGTGTGTCAAAGCCTGTGGATATTATATATAATATTATTTCATAAGCTATGCTGTATTTGGCAGGTGTCATTTTCTTTAAAAACTGCTGCGTAACTAACAACTTCTTAAAATTCTTCTTTGTCTAGCTTGCAGACTGTAAACAACTGCAAGATGAATACAATGCTGGGTAAAAAACTGGTACATAAGAGAGGTCAGACACTTTTAGAAAATCACACCCATCAGAGTATTTTGTTAATGCACGCAGCCTAAGATTCTTGTTCAAGCATCTCTTTTCCTTGCACACAACTCTGTCTGCCACCCTAAGGGCCTGTGATGCATGTTCTCCTCTCTGATTTCCTACAAAAGAAAATGCTTTCACATATCTGTGATAAAAATGAATTTTAAAGTTCCCATATAAGTAGCAGGGAAGGAAACTTCATTCTTTCTAGTGTTTGTTTAGCAACTAGACTTCAAACATTCTCTGGAAAGCAAACAACTCCAGGAAAAGGAAAATTGAAACACAAAAACCCCACTGAACAGATGAAAGGTTTTGAACTGCATCTGCAGCTTAAATAA
The DNA here is from genome assembly GCA_022605575.1 of Laterallus jamaicensis coturniculus. Lineage (NCBI taxonomy): Eukaryota > Metazoa > Chordata > Aves > Gruiformes > Rallidae > Laterallus > Laterallus jamaicensis. The sequence continues at coordinate 16,171,915 of JAKCOX010000005.1, read as the reverse complement.
CAGGTTAACAATGATGGGAACCAAATACATAGTTGCAAATCCAAGATAAAGGGAGGAGCCAAACTACACAAGGTTCATGACAAGTATTAATTTTTCTACAGATAATTTTGTAGGGTTACTATTATTATTTTATACACCCTAGAATGAGAAATTTCTTCTTTGAGCACTGGGGGATCACAAAGCTTCAATATCACACTCTCTTGATTCCTTCAACTTCTGTAGATGAAACAAATAGCAGCTGAAAACATCTACATTTTAGGGAAAATGAATTCTTTTGTATCAGATAAATAAGAAAGCTGGCAAATGTTGTTGGGTGCTATTGCTTTAGCCTGTAACAAATAATCTTCATCCTGCCTCAAAATGTGTCATTACACGGAAATACCTACTGCATTTACTGCATTGGATAAACAAAGCAAGAGCTCCCTCTGTGTAACTCTGGATGCATTACTTGGCTGTACATTTGCCTATATTTTGCAAATCTTGTGAATGATGCATATAACAAATTGACCAAATTATATATAAAAAAAATCTGGGCTCTCAGCACTAGACTGGTATGGGGGCGGGGGGGTGGTATCAGTAAAATTACAGAGAATAATTATAGGCTAAAAAAAGGCAAGATTGTTATACTAAATGAGTTGGTAGCAAAGGCCCATTGAAGGCATGGGGCTAGGATTCCAGATAAAACATGATTGGTTTCTGTCACACAAACATTACTGCTTGAAAGTAAGTTAAACCAACTAGTAAGAAGTGTCCAAGGAGGCTCATTACTACTGCTACAACCAGATGACAGAAGAATTTACCATTCTCGGCTGTCTTCCCTGCCTCTCTGTTGAAAACTTGTGCTCCCTCTGCATGAACAACTCCTGGACCATCACAGATGGTTCACCATCTCATGCGGATCACCATACCAAATTATATTGATGCTGCTTGGGGTTACTTTAATATCCTGGGTAGTAAATGGCAGTTGTTCAGAACTTGTTTCATGTGTGGTTGCTCCTGCTGCAGAAGCAATAATCTCCAAGAGAATGCCAAGCAGAAAAACAGTAATTGCTCCAACCAAATGAACTGCAATCTTTTGTGTTTGTAAATTAAAATTCGGAACACAAAGGTGATTCTTTAGTGATGTATTGTAGAAATGGGAACGATTACAACATTTCCAGCCTATTTTTGCAAGGATACTCCTGCCTTATGTAAACAATTCCTAGAGCTATTTGTAATTTTTCACAGAATGCTGGCAGACAACTCTGCAACTAAGGGGAAAAAATGCCTTTCTTCATGAAAAAGAATCAATAATGCATGATGATACTGAGCGCTGTTAACGTATAGTCACTGTAGATGTTACTGCCTTGAAGCAGTGATTCTGAATTTCATCACACTTTCTAAATGAGACAAAGACATCCTTTACCCATCCTTTCCTTTCCTTTCAGAAACAAAACTTTTGGGACCACATTTCAAATTTAAGGTGGAGAATTACCTTTTATCTTGAAGTTAGAGTCAGTTCTATTATAAATTTAATGAGCCCTAGGATTGATGTGATTAATCTTATAGGTAACTAAGATGTTAAAGTCTCACTGTTTATTTTGAGGTTTCCTCCCTTTCTCCTCAGTGGCTACCAGTACTTTACAAAGAGAAAGGAGAACAATGAATGCTGGTAGTGCATTGACTTTACAAATTCCTTCCTCATACCCTGAGAAATTAACAAATTTTCCTTAACTTCAGCATTCACTGGTTATCTAGCAGAAAGAGTTATTGCCTCTACACCAAAATTTCCAACATGATGCATCACTTTGACCAGCACACAGTTTTTTTGGTCAACCTGTGCTGTTGAGAAAATTGCAACCTAATTGCTGAAGAGATCCTCTGAGACTACATTAAGGACTGTCAGGCACAGGGCATCCTAAGAAAGCTGCTTCAGGAGTCTTAGGATTTAACCATGACAATGACAGTAACCATTCTGGATCTTCTGATCACAGACTTTCGCCATGCTTGCATTTTGTACAACATATTCCTCTCCCAAAGAACAGACTGTGAGAGGCTTGGTGCTTTTGGAATTAACAAACACCTTATCCAGACCTTCACATGAGCAGTTTATTTCTAGGGCATTAATGTGTCTCTGGTTAATACTCCAGCTTTGTGGAACTCTGTGCTGATATGACCCCAGCACTGAAAGTCGGTTCAATACCTGCTCATCTGAATAAACCACTGTAAAAATACCAATGCAGTGGCGTTTCTAGTCAACTAGAAATGTGCCATAAGAACATATGGCATGGAAGATACTTCTCTACATAGTAATGATGACTTTGGAGTTGTAACACTAATAAATTAGGTTCCAAATATAGAATTGTAAGCCATGATCCAGGTATGATTACAAGACTAGCGGGCATACTTGTAATATCTGTATTTGCCCGGTATTGGTAATTTGCTGGCAACCACAGTGTCAGACCTCTGGCAATTCTGTGAACATTTTCTGGTCACTTGAGCCTGTGCAGTAGTTATCTTCACTGCCTTCATGAGACTAATAAAATTAAATTTACCTGTGATGTAACCATCCTATTATTCAGGCATACAGACCTAACTGATTATCAAATCTTCACAGCCAATGGCAGAAGCAGCATGGATTGGGGCTTCCAACACAGTTGACTCTTCCTTCGCTGCCAGAATGGTGGGAGGTAGGCACCACTGGCACCTGGTGTCTGCTAGAGAAAGTAGCTTTTCTTTTTGAGAAAAAGATTAAGTTTTTACTCCAAGATCTAAAATTGTATTCTGAGAAATTCTATTCAATAATGAAACTTTTAGAAGAAATATATTGTGTTGATTTGGCTCTACTGAAAAAAAGGACATCTTAATACTGAATTGTATCTTTTGTTAATATTTAAATATGGGTCAAGCAACACCAGTGTGAATTTGCATTCATAATTCCTTTCTGAAAAGATAATTTGACATGCTCTCCTTTTTCACTTTGCTGTGTATTCAGCTCTAGTTGCAAAGATCATTTACTGTGCTAGTGCCTTTCCCCTTCAAAAATGCCTGTGCATGCCATGTCTCATGATGAATACCCATTTGTAAACAAAGTAGTGATTCATTATTATAGCTGAAGGGCATCGTTTTACCTGGATGTAAATTCATCATTTTTTAATGCCTCACAGCTTGATGCTTGAAATCTCATCAAGCACTCTGAAAGCTTCATTGACACAGATTGATGATCCAAACAATTAACTTAATAATGGCATAAGCAACTGGAGGTTAGTATCAACCAAAAAAAGACTGAGCCAAGTTCATCCCTCGTGTAAGCCTAATAAAGTCAAAAGGAGGTACATTTGGGATCAATTTATTGCAAACAATGTATTTGACCATTTTCTTTCCTTTTCTGAACTAATTTTGAGTTGAGCTATACTATATTAAGTACTCTGTGGACAACAAATTGAAGCTTTTTGCCTTTTTTTTAACAGGTTAGGTACTGTTAAACACTGTAAAAAACACTCCATTCTGAGAATGGTTTCAGAACAGCTAATCTGTGAGTATTCTGTTAAAGCTCAGCTGGAGATAGCCACTTCTCAGCTGATAATTACTACACCTTTAGCTGAGATATGAACATGAGGTAACTGCCCCTGTATGTACTTCTGGTTTGCTCTTATGCACAGTAAAATATTATTCACCTCACTCTGTTGTTTTTCTAGCTTGACTACCTAGAGATTTCCTGCTTTTCTAGAACTGTCTATCTCAATGAATCTCTACATGAGCTGGGAATCCATCGATGAACATACAGCATAATTTGAATTCAGGCTGAACAAATCATAATTGCCTTAAGGAAGATCTGCTATGGACTCTCATGGATACTAGAAGAGATCACAATCGTTATAACCACTTCATTATATTCTTTGCTATCAATCTTTCTTCAGCATTAACTTCATAATTAAAAGAAATCTAATGTACTAACTCTTAAAACTAGGGAACTTAGTCCTTCCTTAGAACTCTGTGTTGGTTTAACAGTGAGACTAATGTCTTGTGCCAACTGATGGAATCATACCTGGCCAACAGTGTCTGGGAACTGCCAGTTTCAAGTCGGAGACTGACAGATGAATAGCTTTTCATTCTAAAGAGAGCCAGGTGTTTGGAGTTGGATGTAAAGGTCTTCGGTATTGCCTTGAAGCTAGGCTGTTTCATCCTCTCTTTGATAGCAATAAATGGGAGAAATTCATGGGTCAGATGACTATAAAAGTATTCAGGATCCAAAGATGACACCTGCCACACTGTATCTTCCTCTTTTTTTCTTTTAAGTTTTTGCCAATTTTTATAATATTAGTAATTTCTACAGCTTTGTCACTCCCTTCCTCTACCAGAGTTATTTTAACTTGGATTTGGAACAAATTCTTAAGATATCTCATAGCAGTTGGTATATCTTTAATGGTAAGAGGGTTGCCGTGTTAACACTAATTCTTTTCCAACTCTACATCTGGCACCACAGAAAAAGCACAAGTGCTTAGCTAAGTAATTTTCCTACCTACAGGAATTCAGGCACAATTATTTGCAGCCAGCTACTTGTATTTGCCAGGTCCATTGCATGCATCAGCAATCTTGCAGTTGCCATGTAGTTGCAGGAGCAACAAAACCTTACATGTTAGATATGAAGGCACGATTCACTACTTTAGGAACACCGATTTTAGTACAGTTATTAGCAAAGTAAGACACGTACTGTGTAACTGTACTAAACTTTCTTGTTTTAAGATGCTAGGTTTGTTCAACACAGGGCTGATTTTGAGCAAAGCGAAAGTCACATTAAACCCATTTTTAAGAAACAGACTAGATGATGATACTCCATCTGTAGTCAGAAGTACATATTTGCTAATGTCTAGTGCATAAAAAAAAATTCTGAGGAATGGAGGATGGTGAGCAGTAAACACAGCCAGGTTCACAGCAGATTTAATCATGCTCCTAAAGTATGGTAAGCTGTAGGGAAGACAAAATTATATGCATGTGTATGCATTAAATTTCTCCAGAATCTTTCCATTCTAGATTAAATTCTTAGATTCACTGCTTTTCAGAAATTATGGGGAAAAGCAAAATTGAATCTGTGAACATCTATTTATCCTCTTTCATAACACGATAGCAAGGAGCCATTTGAGAAAAATTGGAAGACAACAGGCTTGAAGTTTAAAGAGAATATTATTATACAGCACATACTCTGCCACAAGATAACAATGATGTGATAGCAGCAGACAGAAAAAGCATTCACATAATGAAAATATTGTTACTGTAGACAGAATATTAAAATATATTTTCATAGATGTAAAGCAACTGGAGTATTACTAGATATATCATATGATATGACAAACCAATAAAGGCAAGGAAATGAAAGCAAAATAATAGTATATATCCCTTTATTCAAACTTTACTGTTATCACAACTGTTATACAAAACAGATCATAAGCCACAATTCAAATTCTAATCACTTTTATCACTCATCTTAGTCAAGATTCTCCCCTTCATCTTATCCGTTTCTAAGAAAAATGTCTAAATTTCTTTGGGTATTTTTCGGTTCTGCTACGTATATTAGTTTTGTGTTTGTAAATAGAGAATGGATAAAAGCAAGTAGTGTCGTTAACGAGCAAAATTTATGTTGTGGTGCATGATCTGTAATGCAAAATTGTTCTAAACACCAATAAAGTACTTCCTTAAAACACTGCTTAAATTGGATGAAATAGAAGCATAGTGGCTAAATATTTTGTCTGCCAGCATGTGCCCATGAATCTCTTCTCTTTCTTTGATGAAAATGTATAGCTCCTCGTAAGGAAGAATAAGCGTGTATGTACATATGCCCAACCCTCAATCAGTAGCCCAAGCACCACCAGTCAAGAGGGCATGATTTACAGGCTTTACTATAAAGCATCTCCTTTGTCCATGAGGTTTGTGTAGAAAACTGTAGATTACTTTAAAATTACCTAAAGGTAAAGTAACCTGAAGTTCATATAAAAAATACTGAATTATCCAGGTATTAAAATACTTAAGCCTGAGTTTTCTAGCACTAATACTTTTAAAGAGACATCAGGTAGTGCAAAAAGATCATATTAGACTCAGCCTAACTGAAAAATCTTTTGATTGTGGCTTTGTTGAGTTTTTTTAATGGAGGCACCCACAACACAACTTGTTTCAACTCTGATGGAGTATTTGATGCTGGCCATTGTTAGTTCCTTAAAAAAAACTATCTATTTGGCCTGGCATACCAATTCCTATGATAGGTTACCCTATATTACTTCTGTAGCTCTCTCCACTAAGACTAGTGTAGGTGTGATCATAAGGTTAATAGATGCTCATTAGGAAAATTTTCTGTGTCCAAAATAAAGCGAATACTTTTACACTAACACAACAAGGGACATTGTCACTTCTTAATTTTCAAAGTAGGCCTTGATTTTAAAACAGAGAGATGTGTAGCTCATAGATTAGATATAGGCTATTTTCTTACCCAGTGATTTATATTAGCACAGAAATTGAATTTTCCAATATAGGACTATGCAGTTGAAAAGTACTAAATTATTTTATTTTATATATTGTTCCAACTTCTAACAAGAAGTTGGAATTAAAATACCTGCTACCAGTTTGCACTGAAAATACAGAAGAGTAGTGCAAAACATACTATGTCATTTTATAGACACGGCAATAATGAAAACATTGCTAAGGCAACAAGATTTGCCAACTATTGATGAGACTCAGGAGAAATTCTTTAACAGATGTTTCCTACATCAAATAGATACTTAGCCCTCTCTGAATACCATGATCTTGAGAATTCATGACTTGATTCAATGATCAACATCTCTTCAGAAGTCCCATAAAAAACAAATTCTTGCAATAGGTTTTTCTTCCACATGGCAGCTGGTGAAATACATTTATGGGCATGAGACCCCTATGGTGAAGTTCTATTACAGCATTCTGGTGCTCATGACATAATTAGGGTTCTGTCAGCACATCAGTCATACTGTGATGAAGGCACATCCTGTTTTCTTTGCCATTTTAAAAGCTACCACCCTCATAGAGACCAGTGACTACTGTATGACACACCAACCCGACCACTTGCTTACTTAATGAAAGTTTCAAGTGTTGTGCTCCAATGTTTTTTATAATTCTTCATTGCAAACTACAACAAGCTTCCTTTGACAGTTATTATTTATTATTTTTAAATGCGCCCCAATATACAATGCACTGAATACCATTCCCACTGGAAAACTTTCTTTAGCTTCAAGTTTCACCATTGAGCATTGTCTAGACACTTTTCAAGAAGAGATAACAAACTCATTCTACAGTAAGAAGCCATAACCTAAAGAGAGAGCTTCAGCAATTTATACCTAGGATTATATACTGAGATTACCAGGAAAATAATAGTTTGAGATACTAGATAAGTCTGGAAATATGGAGGGTCAAATGAACATTGTTTTAACACAATACCTAAATCTAATTGTTTCATCCTCTTTGATTCATTTTTAGGAGTCTTCAAATCATGCTAATAATATTTTGCATTTATAACATACGCTTCATCCCAAACATACTTGCTCAGCTCACAAAATACACATTATACATATAGCATCAAAAAGTCCACTCATTTTTTCAAAAAAATGCCTTAAAACAAACACATGTTGAAAAGAAATTATTGCAAAGAAATCTGAGAAACCTCTTGGTTTTTCACATTTTTAGAAGATCTTTAGTTATATTGTAACTTTTTGTCAAAGCTTCTATCTTTCTAATTTTCACTAATTTTCATACAGAAAATAACACAGGTCAGTTTAAGTTTTCTGCTGCTTTTCATTTCCCTTAGTAGTTATCCTGTTAATATGATTAGCAACTTAAGTACCTGGAATGTCATGATTTATTTTTGCTATTCAGCATGTTAAAGTTTCTTATGAGTAGGATGAAAATAATAGGTGTTTGGGCCCAGGACAAATGACACCTTTTGAAAAATATATCTTTATAAGTATTTTTAGTTTGGTTAAACTTTTTTTACTTTTAATAGGGTAAGTCAGGAGCAATAACTCAACTGAAACTAATGGATATTTTTTAGCATATAACCGCCATAAGAAAAAAAAACTTTAATTCTCAATAAATATTTCTTAATAGCAAGTCATCCCATTTGGACTGGAACTCAAAAGACAGCAAATCACTGAACAACTGGGTAATTCCAGCAACACAGGTTTTATAATTATATCCTGAATAACAGGGAAATCGAACATCTGAACTTAGCCTAGCAGCTTAAAACATACACTTCAAAAAAATATCACCTTGCCTACTTCTTGCACATAAATCATAGAATGCCACCTTGCCTTTGCAGCTCTTACCTTCTCAACTGCTAAAAATTGCTGGCATCATTAACTCACTTCATATTATGCTATTTCTCTTTCTGCCCAACCTGTCACCACCTCATTTTCTCCTGCATCCCCTGGTTTGACAGATGCACTTGAAGCACTACTTTTCTAGTTTTTTACTTACTCGGATTCTGCTATATTGCCAGCTTCCTCCTGAGAGCGCTGCTGTACCAGGAGCCTGCTCCCCGTGCTCGCAAGCAGAGCTAAAGCAGACTTCCAAGCGCTGCAAGAACTGCAGTGCTGCGTCCTACAGGACGCTGTTTATTTCCAACTTAGCCCACGCGGTGCAGATTTATCCCTGATTTACAGAAACAACTGTCTTTTCCAAGGGAAACGCATGCAGCCCACATTACTGTGGCCTAGGCAGCTCTGTCTCACTGACATGGGCAGGGTGTGCGCTTTATTTGTACACAGTCTGTACAGAACATTATACATTAAATATATTCACAACTGTTGAAAAATCAAGCAGATTTGTATTCTGTGATGCTTGATTTTAGGTGGCTGATATTTAGATTGCTGATCACAGATATTCTTCATGTACCTTACAAGACCTTACATAAAATTGGCACATAGCAAATAAGTTTCATTTTAAATTTTAAAACAAAAACTAGACTATATGGGTGATTGCAGCATGGATAGAATGATAGGGAACCCAATTAAAATCATGAAACTGCTGATACAACATAAAATCAGTACGGAATTAAAATGATAATCAAATTTTAAAATCCCATTATTTCTAGAAAACCTTATCATCAAAGTTTGGTGACATTATTAGACTTAATACAATTCTGACTGAAAGCTACTCCTAAAAATGTAACATAAATTAAACTACCTGAAAGATCTAAAAAAAATAAAGTCACAAGTATCAAGTTGGGGTATCTGTAGAGTGTAGAGTCTAACAAGTCCTACTGTTAGGCTTGTTCACTTCAGTGCTTTGGGAATGGTCAAAAATTAATGTATTGATAAAAGGTATACTGTTATCAGCAGGCAAACATGCAGGGTAGACAAGATCACTTAAACTCTATCTCAAGATACACTGCAGCATGCTCTCTTGACCAAGTAAGAAACCAAAACATGATTTCTTCTACCTTACTCTCTTTTCTCTGCTAAAAACAAGGAAACCATGTATTTTGTGTAGCTGTTATTTCTCTCAAGCTGCTTAGTATTTAATTGCCAAAAAACCCAACAGTGTTTAAATGTACAAATGATACAAATGTACGTGCAATCACAGTCTGTAAAATGACCTAGACATGGCTGTGAGATAAGAGAAACTGTTTTCCCAAATTACTCTTACTTTCTTAATACTTGTCTATGTTTTTAGTCTGCCTTTGTTTCTGGCCTAGCTAGGATCTTAGAGCTATTTCTGTGTAATATCTGCCAATTTAATTAATGGCCACATACTCCCTCTTTCAGATCGTTAATGAAGATGTTAAGTAAGACCAGTTCTAAAACTAATCCCAGGGTGCCTTGGCACACACCCTTCCTCATAAGGTAATTCATCATACCCTTTGTTTGGAGATTGGATGATACAGCTGATATAATAGGAGGCTGCCCACCTGCTTGGCTATGTTTACCACAGAGAACATATCACATCAATTACTGAAAACCTGCACTGACTTTATTTGCTTCTTGCTGCAAGTCAGAAAATGAAGCCTGCTGACAGTGTTTTGGAGAAGAGTTCTAAACCTTTTGGTTTCTGACACAAGGAACATCTCAACAACCAGATATAAAAGCTCTTGATGACAGACAATTCATAGAAGCGAATCCCTACTTTTTGAAAAGAAGCCCTACTGAATTAACTGAGAGAGACAGATAGAAACTCTCAGTTAAGAAAAAAAACCTTCAACTCCTAAAAGAAAGCAATGCTAAACTGCATTTAAGTTATTATTATTAGATGGAGGATTCTCAACATAATGTTCACCCCAGATAATAATGTAAGTAATGATCTTACCTACATGGTATCACCAGCACTTTTAGTGGTTTGCATCCCTTCTTCTGTTGTACCTTGTTGCTGTAGTCTTCCTTTCTGGTATATCAGTGTACAGATGGTCACAGAAAGGTCTTTCCCTCTTCAAAAAAAAAAAAAAAAAAAAAAAAAAAAGCCTTTTGTGGTCACTGTAAGTCTCTCAACAGGTTTTATTCTATTTGTGTAAGTATTTTATATAGTCTCTTGTGAGCCATAGTGTAAGCTCCCCACCATTACAAAAAGTGTCCAGGGGCCCTATTTCTCCAGACGGCAGTCTGCTCAAACCCAAGACTACTGTAGATGGTTATGTCTTTGGGCAGCAACTTTCATGATTCATGATATTATTGATGTTGTTTGTAGGTCTACATCCCACAAATCCTCATCCAGTGTGGTTCTGGAGTGTGGTTACCTTTGGTTTCTTTTATGCAGTTCTTTTGTTTTTTTTTCCTCACCAGTTTCTACTTAGTAGTAGCCAACATTAGTCTTTCCTTACTTATTCCAGTGTCTAAAACCTTTTATAGTGCTGATAGTTTTATGTACTCTTTTACACATCTTCTCTTTTCCTTAGATCTGACTTAAGATGGGTAGTAGAACAGGCACAGTTCACAACTACTTTCTTAACAAGTCTCCTTAGCCTATGATGTCTTACACTCAATTAATACAAAATTTTCACCATTTAGGAAGTCTTCATGAGGAAACTGAAGTAAAAATTTGAAATACAATAGAGATCAAAATATTCAAAGGCAAAAGGAATAAATCATTCCTAGAACAGCAGTGTTGCCAACCCTTAAATTGATAAAAGTGCAGCCAAAAGCAATGTTTTGTCCTTTTTGAACTTTACAGCACTTCTGTCAACTCCTTCCACATTATCTTCCATCAGATTATACCCTGCCAAATAACTTTGCTGCCAAATAAACATTCTCCTCACTTCACAAATAATGAAAAACTTTACTGCATGGAAGCCCACCTCTTACTGCTATACCAGTTTAACCAGCAGTCCTCTGCCAACACCTCTTCGTCACAGTATTTCACTGCCGGAAGTGGGGGTGGAAACAAATAAGGGCTGCGATATGTGCAAATTACAATTTGAAATTTAAGTTACATGATGATTTTCTCAGAGAATTCAAAAACAGTGAGAGAAATCTGATTGATGAATAGTTTGGATCTTAAATTCACAGAATCATGCAGATTGAACGAGACCTTTACTGTTCACCTAAACCAACATCCCTCTCAGAGCAAGGCAATATTCAAAGTGAGACTGTGATCCCTAGGAGTATTCTCCAAGGGTGGAGATTTCACATGCCCTCTGGACAGCCCACTCCTGCACTTAACCCCTCTTCATGATTGGTTTCTCTTAGATAGTAAAAAATTAATTTCCTGAATGTCTTGTACTGCCTCTGAGAAGAGCCTCTGCATCCTTAACAACTTCTCTTTTCTTAGGCAGTTGAAAGCAGCAATAAGAGAAGAGCAAATGCAGCTCCTTGCTGTCCATCGTGTGCTCCTGCCCCCTAAACATGTTGGTGGAGCTTGGCTGGACTGATGAACCCTCCGTGCTCAGCAATCCAAAACCACACACAGGAGTCTGGATGTGGCTTCATGTATGCTAACGAGCAGCAATAATCACTTCCTATGACCTGCAGGCTACATATCCTGGAAGCAGCAGGGCATGCCAGGGGTAACTAGTGCTGGCCTCTTGTCCACTTGATGAAGCAAGGCCAATAGCTTGGTCCTGCAGCACAGATGTGGTGGTTGCCAGGCCCTGGGCCAGCACTTGTTGCATGGGGGTGATTCCACCCCAGGAGCTGCACCTTGAAGCACCTTCTTGCTTTCATACAAGCCCAGGCTTGTTTCTAAGGTCCCTCCAGTCTACAAAATGCACACTGAAACCCAACAAGTGGTTAACAAATTCTGGTCTTTTGGGTCCACATTTGTATTCTTTTTTGCTCCCTTCTGCTCCTTAGCACTTCTTATCTATTGTGGGGGAAAAAAAAATATTGGCTGGTTCTTCTCAACTTTCCAAAGCTCTCCCTGTCTTGAAAGTCAGGAACGAAATGAAAAACTCAGCTGCAGTAATGATACACTGTTTCCTTCCAGCCAGGAGGAAAAATCTTTTTCCACTTTCCACAAGGAAAGACAGACATTCATAAAGAGCTAAAACTTTTTTCCTACTTCGACACTGCCTCTGGCCTTTACCGAACTCAGCAAGGTCTATCCTTTTTTTACAATCTGTTGCTCTAAACTAAGGTTCAAGACTAACATAGTGATTGTAAGCTCTTTGGGCCAGTGCTTGTATGGCTTCATCAAGAAACCAGACACCACTTCAGGACAAAAATGAGTGTTTTAGAAATGAAAAAATTGAATTAACGTTCATAAAAAGGGACGTTCACATTACTTTCACTATCCAGTTTGAGTTCCATTATTGCATCCTTACATGACTTGCTGATAAGGGTGCAAGTAATAAATACACGTATGGAAGGCATCCAGCTTTGTTTAATTTACCAGCATTGTTTGAGGAGCTATGAATCATGTCAGAGATTTAAAGGGATTACTGATAGAGAAGAGTGTAACCTTTCTTCCAATACAACAGCTGTTCTGAAAAATTTCCATAATAACAGTTGCTTTTAATTATATCAAGAACTGCAAAGCCTTTTTAGCTTCATATCAATAATGCAGCTTTGATTCAAAAGTTACTAAAGAGATAATCCTCCGTCCTTTTTTCTCAAGGCCAGTTTGTGAGTAGCAATGATTTAAATCCCAATGTCATAATTTTTTTCAGGGGAAGGAAAGAATAGTCTTTATGTTCCTGGAACTTGGACTGAAAAATTATAAACAATGCTTGGGAAGTACTATTGTCCTCAGAGTCCTTCAAGAAATGTCACTGATACCTAAAAAATATATTTAAAATAAAAATATCAGAAATATGACAGAGACATGAGAAGAAAAATATCCTATTCTTACCACTAGTGTTGGACTAGGTAAACTAAAAATCTCTATCTTGAATATGTGTGTTTTACTAAAGAAAAATTATTTTCAGTAATTTTCAATGCCCAGACAAGTCAGTGAAAATTGCATTTCTTTATCTCACTCTCTTCCTGCTTTTCTCTGTGATTGAATACTGGCCTCTGACTGCTTAATGCTTATCGTTCCTCATTTTCCAGGCAGATCACTAGTTTGTGAAGATAATTAGAGACCCCTGCTATTCCTTCTACGCCTTGAATCTTCAGGCTAATTAAAATGGAGTGCTGCATATACATATGCTGCTGATAAAGGCTTGCAGCAAGGTACTAAGAATTGTACTCTATGTGTAACAGAGAAGTAAAACCAGGTTGCATCTGCTGGGACAGTTTTTGCAAATGCCCTCATATTTTGCCCAGCAAAGTTCACTTACTTTGGTCTGCAGTTAGAGCTTTATGGATCTTTTAATACTATCAATATTATCCTAATGTTTTTCAGGACAGCATTAAAGTACAATATCTAAACCTGAAGGAACGATAGCAAGTACTTCACCCTAAGATCATCTTCTCCTGAATTGTCGTATTTTTCCTTCAGGTGTTAATCTTAAATGTAAAATATTTGGAGTAAGAGAATACAGCTCAGAACACTGTATGTATAAACACAATATTGTCAAGAAGGCCACAAAGGATGTTTCTGCCTCTTTCCAGGTACCAATTTTCTCCCTTTTTCCTTTTGTCTGTTTTAGCATGTAGATAGCCTAGAGTCACTGCTGGACACTTTTTATTAAATATTTTCAAGTCTTTACCCTTTGAATGAAGTACTGCAAGTTTTAAATATTTTCTCTTTCCCTCCAGACAAATGTAGCAATGTTTACTTCATTTAGGAGGAGTCAATATCCTTCAACAAAATGAGGGAAACTACTGGCATTGAACCCTGTCTCAAGATGCAGTAAAGTTTCTAAGTTGCTAGGTAGGTTGTGTGTACTTATCCCACGAATATCCAGCTTCAGTAAGATCTGCTCTTCCCACCCTGAGGCAGTGGCACATGGCTGTCAAGCTAGTTTCTCCAAATTAAGTAAAAGTATGACCGTAAATTATATGATGCTATTGTGAATGGGTAGAAGTAGCTATGTGGATGGAACTGAGTATCTAAAAGGAAGCAGAGGGTTTAACTGGGAAGGGAGTAAGGCCCTTTAAGGAGCGTGTAAATTTCAGTACAAATTTATACAATAACCTGGGGTTTTTTCAATTATTTTCAAGTATTTTATTCCTGTATTTAGGCTAGGTATTAGCCGATTCTTCTCCAATATTACTCTGCAAATGGAGAATTGCAAGAGATATTTTGTCTTTTAGTCATGTTTTGGAAAGAAACATTCAGGAAAGAAACTTGATATTGCTTAATATGGTTGTAGAACTTTGAAATGTAATTTGTGTACCACACAGAATTTCTGAAGGAATCCATGTATTTTCAGATCTTTTTCTCCAGTTTTAGTTTCTAAAGAACACCAAAAAAATATATAGTCTGTAATAGTTTGATCTCAGAAGTCTGATTCTGAGACCCAAGTAGCCAAAAACTAGGGCTTCCCACATTCAACGTCAGTGTTACCCAGCCTTGAACATATCTATGTTATCAAGAAGCTAAATATCTGATGTAGCATCAAGACCTGAAGATACCAGTTTCTTTATACCTCACATATAGAAGGAACTGACTATTCCTGCATACCTTGCCTTTGGAGTCTGCTCCAAGAGATGCAGTTTCTTGAAATGTTTATCAGGTCAACTCTTGAACAGAAACATAGTGAGGAGAATATTGTAAGAGTCTCTGCAACGCTCTCTCCTGCTGGCTTAAATAAACACACAGTGAGTGATACTGCTACGTTCAAAGAACTCGATCTGATTTGGAGCAGCATATGGACTGTTGATGTCCTGCCACCAAAGGAACTGCCATTATCACTGGGTTATTAGGTACTCTGATGGAGAAAGGAAAAGGAATCTCTTTAGTAGTAAAGCATTTCCCTTCAATTAAAAAGAAATAAAAATTAATGGCTGTAGAAGGATACTGAATGCTTAATAACATGGTAACTACACCATTAAGACACAGATTCACTCCCAACAAGCCAAAATTAAATTCATATTCTCAAAAGCTCCTGGTACAACAGCAAGATCACAGCCTAGGATCAGAGTAGCCTTCCAGAGGTAGTTACATTACAAAATCTGAAGACTTGAGGTGGCTATATTCAGCAGTCAGATGCTGAAGATTAGATTTGATAATTCCAGGCTAAATGACCTTGGTTCCAGTCATTGTTCTAGCTAAAAACAAAGCATGTTAGGTAAAGTAAAAGCACTCTGACAGGAGAGACGAGCCTGCCTCAGTTCAGAACACAGTCCTTTCTAGTCTCCTCCATATTTTCTCAGGAGTTAGGATCAATTGCTCTCCACTTCCCAGGGAAGGATGTGCTACTGATTATTCAGGTATCAGTGAATTGCTACAGCATCTTAAAGAAGCTGCCATGTTCTCTTTTTTGAAAAAAAAATAGCTTTGTTTGGGTATTTAACCAAAGGAGGTGGTTCACTGCTATGAATCCAGAGTGCACAGACACATCCAGGCAACTTCATGGCACTTCCAGACAGTTCCCGGCTCAGCATACAAGTGAACCATGTTCTTAGACACAGCTGTCCCCTTACGCTGCATGAGGGAAATAGGTGACTGCTTGAAGTTACGCAGCAGGGTATCCAATAGCAGGAATTGGCATTGTTCCCTGTGTGGGTAATAGAGAGAAAGACCTAATGAGGCCTCTGCTCTAAATCACTGTCTGGTGAGGTGCCTACCTTTTGCCATTGATTAGATAGGGAGTTCAGAATTTCCATTACCTTACAAATATAGTATAGCTGATGGATCTCAGTTATTACTGAATTTTAGGGAGTGTGAATAGCTTGCTTCTCTCATTTTAAGTCTAATTCCCTCTTGTAGATTTAACCCTTTGGTCTGAACAGAAAAAAAATTCAGATTTAAAATAGATTAGTTCTGCTTTTTATTTTTTTTTCTCTCTTTTTTTTCCCCCAACAGCAAAGACCAAGAGATTAATACAGTAGAAAGGTCTCTTAGGAATAAGTATGATTTTCAGTGTTTGAAAGCAATCCACATCTAACTCCTGGTTGCAAATGGCAAAATTACTCTGCTGAAAACTAACATGTCAAACTAGCCAAGATTTTAAAAGTTGGGGTCTTTTTTCATCTCTAGGGAAATCAAGAAATGATACAGAGATAAGAAGCTATTTTTACTAAAAGAGTGGTGACTTGTTTACAGCAGAAAAGTCATTGACAGGTCAATCTGTCATACTATTAAACTACTCGGGGAAATCCTGGTACTATTGTGACAATATCAAAATATTAACAA
Source organism: Laterallus jamaicensis coturniculus (assembly GCA_022605575.1). Classification (NCBI taxonomy): domain Eukaryota; kingdom Metazoa; phylum Chordata; class Aves; order Gruiformes; family Rallidae; genus Laterallus; species Laterallus jamaicensis. The sequence continues at coordinate 16,155,250 of JAKCOX010000005.1, read as the reverse complement.
TTTGTTTTATAACAGTTGTACATATAATTAAGTGGTTTGGGGTTTTTTTTTTGCATCCTCTGTCTAACTCATGTCCTGCTTTGGTAAATTGAAGTGCAATGTATTAAAATTGTAAGTAACAAATTTACTTTTTTGTTTAGTATATGAATGAGAATCCTAGGAATATGCTTATTTGTGACCAGTTTTCAATCGGTACCAATAAAAGGATTGCAGCATTATTTATTCTAAGATAACTAAAAAATAATTTAACTATGCATCCATATCAACTACTCATGACCTTCCAAATTCACTGGCAGACCAGGAATTCATAACCAGAACACATTCCATGAACATTGCAACTCTATGGATTAATTGCATTAACAGACTTAATTTAGAAGGATTTGGGAATGTTTTTACAAGGTTTAGGAAGGATTTCATTAGGATTACATGATGAGCAATTTTGAGTGTGCTTAACTGTTCCCATTAACTCTCTAGGCAACCACGAAACAGATCAGTCATCCACTGCTTATTAATTCTTATCCAAGCTTTTGTCACCATAAAGGCAATGTCTTTCAGTTCACCATATACTTCAACCAGGCAGAAGATAAAAAAAACCCAACAAAACACTATGCCTTAGTAAGAATCTCAATACTGACATTGTTCTTCAGACTGCTGGATTGGAAGAACATGGTGTGCTTGTATTATGCTCCTTTGTGTTGCCTTCAGAGAAATGTAACTTTACTATTCGATTTAAAATTGTGTCCTATTTAAATTAGTCCATGTGTGCCATATGATAATACTCCTTGCCAACATTTTTTTGTCAATTGCAAGTTGAACTTATGTATTTCAACTGCATACCGATGTTCTAGGACTTAACACATTAATCCAAGGACAAAAATGCTCATAAATAAAAGTTTTAGCAATTGGATGTTGGTACTTCTACTTACAAATTGACCACATTGATTTTATGCAAGATGTCCTGCAATGTGAACTGTCCCAACCAGGCAGGGAACTGGGGCTTCTGCACAAATTCTGGAAAATTGAATTAAAAAAAAAAAAAATTCTTTACTTTTCACAATTCTGTGAAACCAGGAATTTCTGAAAGAAACATGCTTTTGATTTTTTTTTTCCTAAAGAGACCACAACTACAAAAATATACCAACTAAGTCAGTGAAACTGTGACTGTCAAGTCCTGAGCACACTGTTCTATTGTATGCTGTTATCTGAATGTAAATACTGCAAATGCACAAACAAATCAAGAAGTGGTGCCTGAGAACACCATTGGGTAAAACAACAGAGGCAGCTGTGCACACAGCTACAACAACAAAGGACAAGTTTATAAGCATATGTAGATTTACTCAATTTGTTAATTAAAAATAGATTTTTACCTTTCACTGCAGGTGACGACATTATTTGCTATGTCAATTATCACAGTACAGTAGAATGCTATGATTTTGTTGATGTTACAGCAGACTGGATGTTAACGTTAAACTTTTACTGGAGTGAGATTTATTTGCTTGTTTGTTCTTGAAACTTGCACATTTAATTAATGTGGGAGAGATTATTTCTTGTGGACATTGGATTTGGACAAAGGCAAAATAAAGTGTGAACAACTACTGATGGAATTACCTGCCAAGAAACATTATAGTCTAGTGAGGAACCCTGAAATAATCTAATGAAAGCTTTTATTTTATAAGCAATCCATCAGCCTCCTTTTAAACTTTGCAGCTTAGAAAATATGTTCCCTTGTAGACTGGGAATTGCAGCGTTGAAACCGAATGGCAGCAACTGAGATTTCTGGACTCACAGAATTACTGTTACAGAAGCAGCTAAGATTCTTCTACTTGGAATGCTGTGTTACAGCACAGTTACATACTTGTGTTTTGGCTGCACTACTACATCATAAAGAAACTGTAACAGCAATGATTTTGCCAAACAACTACTCTTCATTCAGTTGTTGCCACTTAGGTATTTTTAACCCCAAACCATCCTGATTTAGGGTTCCTCATTGGGCATTTGTTTCAAATTGTCTTGTATCTCTTACAGTGCTGTTACCCCTCTTCCCCTTGATGCAAATGTATTTAGTAAGTTTGCTGATGACACTAAGCTGTGAGGAAGTGTTGATCTGCCTAAGAGTAGGGAGGGTCTTCAGAGAGATCTGAACAGACTGGACCGATGGGCTGAGATCAATGGGATAAAGTTTAACAAGGCCAAGTGTAGAGTGCTGCAGATGGGTTCTAACAACCCCATGCAGAGCTACAGGCTGCAGGGAGACTGGCTGGAGAGCTGTCAGGCAGAGAAGGACTTGGGGGTGTTGGCTGACTGCAGGCTGAATATGAGTCAGTAGTGTGCCCAGGTGGCCAGGAAGGCCAATGGCATCCTGGCTTGTGTCAAAAATAGTGTGGCCAGTAGGTCTAGGGAAGTGATTGCACCCCTGTACTCGACATTGGTGAGGCCGCACCTTGAGTGCTGTGTCCAGTTCTGGGCTCCTCAACACATGAAGGACATTGAGATCCTAAAGCAAGTCCAGAGAAGGGCAACCAGGCTGGTGAAGGGGCTTGAGGGCAAATCATATGAGGAGTGGCTGAGGGGGCTGGGGCTGTTTAGTCTGCAGAAGAGGAGGCTGAGGGGAGACCTTATCACCACCTACAACTACCTGAAGGGAGGGTGCAGAGAGGTGGGCAGTGGTCTCTTCAGCCAAGACAAGGGGTAATGGCAAGATGCTGTGCCAGGGCAGGTTCAGATTAGATATTAGAAAAAAAATTTTAACTGAAAGAGTTGTCGGGGCCTGGAACAGGCTGCCCAGGGCGGGGGGTGAGTCACCTTCCCTGGATGTGTTTAAAAAAAGGGTAGATGAGATACTTAGGGATACGGTTAAGCATAGGATGGGAACAGTTGGACTTAATGATCTTAAAGGTCTTTTCCAACCTTGTGATTCTGTGATTTTGTATTAAACATTTTTCTTAAACTAAAGAAAACTCTCAAATCTTTATCAACTAACAACAACCACTTTAATATAAAGCTCAACAACGACTGTACATAATTGGAATTTAACTTTTAGTGGAATAAAAAAGTATGCAAAAGGTGAGTTACTGCAGAATCTCTTCTTAAAATTGTTTACATGAGCGGAAAAAGGGATGGAGAACCTTAATAAACAGTTGGGATTGCAGCTGCTGATGCACCTGCAGAACTGAAACCCCAGTCTGTTGTAACACATTGCACAAAACATCCACTGAAAAATAGAAGCATAAATTCCCTTATAATGAAAAACATTACATTTGATAGCCATAACACAGGAATTGTTATTGTCTGTACTTTTAAAGGTTCTTACATATGTATACAGAAACCTAACTTACATATCAGTTTCTGACTGCTTTGGAGTAAAGCAGGACTCAGGAGCCGCAGAAAAATCAGTTTGATTTTACATACCATTTTGGAACACTGATGATTTCTGCTGCCTGACTAATGAACTTAATCCTCTTGCTAACAATTGCCTTACTGTTTTAATTTAGAATTATCCCAGCAAAAACATCACTGTGAAAAAGTAAATGCACTTGCAGCAGAGAGTAGCATACCCTAACTATAGTAGTACCCCTGAATTCACATTTTTATTTAAACTGATTTAGTAAATTATTTTCTGGGAAAAAAAAAAAAAGAAAGAAGAAAAATTCTTTTAGGAATAAGACATTTTGATTGAACCCAGATAAAAGACTGGACATGGCCGGTAACATTAAGAGATTTTGGCCAGTGTGAGTATGCCTCACGAGATGGACGTTGAGGAAATGGTGACTCGTGTTCTACTCTCAGATGTACGTCCCCTCCACTTTCTTTAAACAGTTTATTATGCCCATTCTTACTTAAAACGCAGCAGGGGGAGGAGCATTTTCCTTGGGTAAACTTGGACTGACTGCCAAAACCTATTAAATATTGACTCTTTTAAGGCTGACATTAACTTCCTTGCATTAAGCAAGCTTAAAAAGAAGATGTACTTGTGCAAGGGTGTTTGACACGATACCAGGAAGCCTGCGGTGGTTAATTAGGTATTTGAGGATATAAATAAGTCGGATATGCCGTGTTTTTCCTGACGCGTCTCACAAAGCAAAGCTTTTTCACTCACGTTCCCGTCCATGCCAAAGGCAACTTAAAACAGCCACTGCCCGGGACTGGGAGAGAAACAGGAGGCGGGTTGTGCTGCGCCCACCCCTCCGGCCTCCGCCAGGCCGGCAGCGCCCGCCCGGGACACCCCTCACCCAGCCGCAAAGGGCAGGTCAGGAGTGCCCACCGGGTTCCTCTCTGTCAGTCTCGACCTCAGCTCTCCCGAGAGCCGTAAGCGTCCCACGGCATCCCTGCAGCAACGGCGCTCATCAGCTGCGCTGGGCAGGGGCGGGGTGACCCGGGACGGCAGCACCGCCCTCAAGTGAGCGGCAGATTTGAACGGAAGAGGCGGGCGGTACGGAGCGCTCGGCGACGTTCTGCGGCCATGGTGGAGGGCCCGGGCTGCACTCTGTCCGGAGAGAGGCTGCGGGCGCGGGTGCGGCGGGGCCAGGTGGTGCGGAGAGTGCGGGGCAGCGCTCCGCCAGCCTCAGCCGGCAGCGCGGTGAGGGGCCGGGGCGCAGCAGCCGCCTCCCTTCAGGGTAGCGCAGTGCCAGGCGGCGGGGCGCAGGACTTGAGCTCCCGGATGTGCGCGGCGGTAAAGGTTTGGGGCAGAAGGTTTGGGCCGTGAATCCCGGAGCCGTGCGAGCCCGCGGGTCTGAGCTCGGAGAGGGGTGCGGCCCGGCCTGCCGGCCCGGCCCGCGGCTGCTGCCGCCCGGGAGCGGAGGGCGTGCGTGTATTCTGCCCTTACTCTTCCTTCAAATTATAAATATCCTGGCCTGCAACCTAACAAAGTTGTCCTGGCAGGCTGGATGTGAAAAGAGGTGCTGAAGCTGTAGAAGCATCGTGGGGTTGGAAATAGTGAGAGCGAGCTTGTAGAATTGCTCTTGTTCGCGCAGGGTAAGCTTCAGATTCAGGAAACATAACTTTAATTTTATTGTCATTTCATAAGTCCTCACAAATCTGAATGAGGCTTGATGGAGAAGGTATGTGTTTACCTGCAGAAAGGGAGCTTATACAGCCATTTTAAAAAATGATCTTAATTAGACCAGCTCTTAAATAGTAAAGACTAGCTCATCAGCTTCCGGTGCGCACACTATGTATTTTTTCTACTAGTTTTTAATCCTTTCTATTGGTAGCATAAAATAATTCACCAGTATAAAACTGTACCTGACATTGTGAGACCTTCTGGTAGGAGGGTTGTCAGTAAGCATGGCTTGCTGATGAGCTGCGAAGGTACCCCCTCTGGTTTGGGTGACTCAGGCAGCTAGGGGTTTTTTTCATGCCTTCTGTTGCTCAGCTGTAATGAACTGCCTTGCTTCCGGCCCAAGTATATTGGATGCCCCCAGACAGGAAGTTGGGGTTGTTTTCACTGCTTTCAGCTTACATAAGGCAGCACAGGAGAGTTTGTGATCAAGGCTTAGTGTAGTAGTACTTCAATGAAAGAACAATTTAAGGAAAAATGTGGCTTAAGATATGCAGGCAACAGGTTGGCCTTTATAGGCTTGTGTCTTTCAGGACTCAGCTTTTTGAAGTAAGGAGTTATGCTCCTATGGTTTCAAAAAAGAAAATTTAATTCCCTCAAATAGATTGAAGTTCTTTGTACGGTAAAAGTCACCTCTGAGTCATTGGCAAATGATCATTGTACGGGGCTTGTTACATCTCTCAGTGACTGCTAACCACAGTCAAAGCCTTGGCTGCTACTGAAAACTACATTGTTTAAGAGAGTTCATACTACAATGACTCTAAGGGCTTGCCTAATTCCAAAGTGGTATGAAATTAATTTTTTTCCATCTTGATTACTTCTTACTTTAGTTTAAACAAGCCTTAGTGACTGAAAGCTAAAATAAACTTCGTTACACACCGACTTTAATACTCTTATTGGAAGGGATGAACTGTTTACATGAGAGCAAGACTTTGCCTTCTTCATATTTTGATAATAGACAAATTATGTTGATGTTGTGCAAAAAAAATTTTTATTTCTCTACTTGACAGAATAAATAACTGTAAAACCCTCTAAATATATAGCATATCAAGATGATAATGCAGTGGGAGATTGTATAGAGAGTAGCTCTGAAATTTGACTAACTAGCTGAAGCCTTGTTGTTTTCCTAGAGTCACTTTCGTACATATTTGCATTGCAACTGAGTGTTGTGGTTAAAGTGCTGGTACACGCATCTGTGCCTTGCAGTTAGGGCTTGGATGACAGTGAACATACTGCTTGCAGGTTTCAGCAGGGGCTGAATGGACCTTGAGGTGCTGATCAGGGGACATTTACAGGCTGAGAAATACTGGCTGGCAGAAACTAAGTTCATTATTTGCAGGACTTTCCGAATCCTTTACTTGGAATGGAATAATGTCATGCAGTGGCACAGGCACTGATGAGTATTTAATATTCAGGCTTTACCTCTTTGGTTTACATCAGCCTGAAAGTGAATTAAGGAAGTCTGAAACAAATGTCATAAAATAGCCTGATAAAAAAGCATTATTGTTTCAATTTGGAAAAGAATGACTGAAGTTATGATAGTATTAGCAATACTGACTGTCAGCTTCCTGGGTTAATAGTCTTCATAGTTCTGATAGAGCTACTTAAGGAGAGTAGGCTTAATAATGTCAAGTTGGAGAGTCAGTTTGTGCAGCTACTTGTTGAAAGTGTACTGATGCTAGAGTCAAAGTAGTATAAATTCTGTTTTAATCCTTGTGTGTGTGTAATCGTTTTCAGACTGCTGCAAGTGAGGAGAGAACCTCTGGTCCCGATTTCCTTATTGGCCATGTTTACAGGGGTGTGGAGACTTTGGGAAAGGAACTTTTCATGTATTTTGATCAGATAGCTTTGAGGTAAGTGGGCAGAAAAAGGCTTTCTGTGCATTCAGACTGCGTATTTGAAGGGTCCTCTTGTTCTTGGCAATGTCAGTTTCAGAGATTTGAAAGTTAGTGTTACCAGAGAGACCTCTCAGCAGCCTCTCTGCAGTGCTGGAAGTACTGTTTATAGTCACTTATGCTTTTAAATAATTTACTGGTTTATTCTTAGTCTAAGATTCTGTGTAAAGGTATCTGAAAAGGATAGTTATTCCTTGAAATGCTTTGTTTCAAACAGGAGATTACATTTTCTAGTGACAAAATCTCAGACAGGTGCATGCACTTACAGTTACTTAATATCTACAAAGTGTAGTTGCAATTTCTTTTAACTTTCCTTAAGAAATTTAGACTTGAGATTCTGGGCTTAATTTTTAGTGGTTCAATTCTGGTAATAAACTTGTGTGAAAAAAATGCCAAACTTGAAATATTCTGTGTGTATGCATTTATGCTGCCTGTCTTTCTTTAGGCGGTATTCACAATTCCTTGGTTTAGAGCTATGGTTTGAAATTTGGAAGGTGACTTTAACTCATTATTTTTCTAGTGAAGCCATGTCTTCTAGACAAATGGTAAAACTGCCAAATGTTTGTTCATTCTTTGTAAAGCTTATTAGGGGTTTGTTGGCATGTTTAGGATTTCGTTAAATTCTTCAACTCCTTGGAGATCTCCTTGTACTACCTACAGAAGTTGTATTTGGAATCTAGTTTACATTTTCTTGTTGTGTTTGCTTTTGTACTACAAAGCCAACTAAAATAAATCTAACTAAATGGGCAGTGTAATGGATTATTTAAAGAACTCCTCCCATTCTATATGATGGTTAGTATAGAATTCATAAATAAGGCCCTAATTTAATAGGTAAGCCTTGCTGCATTTAATGTTTTTCTTTTATACTTCTTGCAACATTAACTTTTCTAAATCATTGAAAGGGAATGCAGAATCACCTCTACATTGAGTGTCATTTCTATTATCTAGTGACTGATCTTGAGCAGAGATATAAGGTTGGGGTTTTTGTCCATTTAAGACCAATAATATCAACAAATGCCTGACAAGTCTGTGACATATTTTGCCTGTGGTTGCAGGAGGGAGATGGAACTGAAAATGCTTGTCTGCAAGTCACAACAGTTCATGGTGGTTGTATGCGAGATAAAGGAAGTGGTATATTATATTAGTATTATTACCTGGGGTAACATGTAGCCTGATCTTTGGCATCAGCACTGATCTATTGTTAATGCTTATTTCTCTTGGTGCTAGAGAAAGGTAACCAGTCTTACAAGCACATACCAGTCCTAATGTGGAGACCATGCAAGTAACTAGTTAGACCTGTGTATGTGTTTAAAGCATGTATGAAGGATTATGGTCCTAATCTGTTTCTCTTGCTTTGTGTTGTGCTTTCTTAAATAGAAATAGAGAAGGAAAAGCAGTTTTTAAAAAGAAAAGTCAGTTATAATGGAAGATTTAATAAAAAAAAAGACCATGGGAGGTAATAGATACAGATGTTGCCCTCTTTTAAATGATTGTTGTATGTATTACAAATTGGTTGAATAAGCAAAATAATAATAAATTCAAATTGGTTGAATAAGTAAAATGAGAAATTATTCAATAAGAAAACACTTTTTTTAAACAGACAGAATTAAATTATCAGAAAAAATCCCACTTATTACTAAGGAAAGTAAGTAAGCATTTTCAAAAGTTCTCTTCAAAGAGAAGCAAAATGTGATCAAGTTCTAACATGGAAAATGTAATCCTTTGACCCTTAAAAGAGCTTAAATTTTCTAGCCAATGAAATTGGCTTTTAACAATAACCTTTGTTAATTGTTTTCATATTAAGCTTAAAAGTTTAATCAGTTCATCAGTTATTGTAGCTCTAGAAACTGTATTTTAGAAGTTCCTTTAATCATGTCACTGGTTGGAAATACTGTAGAAGCTATGTATAAGAAAGGTCTTGTCTACATAGGAAGCAGAAGTTACCTATCTGATAATTAATATCTTCATTCTTTTGTTTTAAAAATGTATGTTGTCCATCTTCAAGATGTTGAGTGGAGGTAGAGGAAGGCTTCAGAAAATGTCTCTTCAGCAGTTTTAAGATTGGCTACCAGTTAGTATTGTTATTGGGAGAGGAAATAAGAAACAGACCTTCAGAGGATGTATTATTTCTCTATTACTTGGCCCTCAAATATAGGACTGACTTGTAATGAGGAGGGTTACTGATATACAGATTCTGTATATATTTTCTCAACATGGCAAAACCAATTTTTCTCACCTGTTAAGATTGCCTATAAAAAGATGGTAGTCATGCTGAAATGCTGTTAGACATGTCTTGGGAAAGACTGGGCCATGAAGGGTTATTACCTCATTTTATGCTCTTGGATTTTCTCAAGTGGGGAATGACTGCCTGGTGGGAGAAGATAACCTGACCATGAAATTGTTTTATACAGTTTAGCTACCGCTTGCCTGACTTGCAAATGAAGAGGATACTTCTGAAGTGTTGCCATGTTGCAGATAGCAATTAGCAAATGAAGTTCAGGATATTTTAAATCCATGGTGGGCAGTTGAAGCTTTTTTTTTTAAGGAGTACAAATGAGCAATGACACCTCCTGAAGAAATTAGTACTTCTGCTTTTTGATGTCCATTTAAACAAGGACATAAAAGTCAGTGAAGAGAGTGAAGGTTTTTTGAAAATCTGAGGGTGGTTTTTTTTTTTTTTCAATTTTGCCTTGAAAGTCACTTTAATCAATGAATGTTGAAAGAAAAGTCTGGTATTTCTAAGTTGTGCAGGAGAGACTTGCATGGACTGCATGTTTTGCCATGGAAATGGTGCAGTTAGGTGAAAGTTGTCCTTGGTTTACTTTCTATAGTGTACTATTCATGTAAATTGAGTGATAAATGGTTTGGCAAAGTGTCTGAAAATTGTTAACATGCATATGGTTTTGCATAACTGGCAATGGACAAAAATATTCTTAGAAGAGAGATACTTGTTAACTCCAAAACCCTTCAAGAAAAGGCATCCACTATCCTGACTGGGAGTTGACCCTTAGAACTTGATAATGTCAGTTGTCACTGTTTTTTACATCTACATACATTAGTTTGATTGTGCTGCTACTAATCTTTTATTTTTATGGGGCAAAATGTTTTAAGTGAAAGCAGATCTTTACAATATTGTGTTATGGCTAAATAGCTGTAAAGCCTCACCTTTTTACTTCAACACCAAAAAGTTGTCAACTCTTTACTATTGGCTGTCACAGAATAACAGATCATGGATTTAATTAGCACAGCTTTTATATTTGTAATTACAATGAGAAGATTTTAGGACATCAAAGGTAATGAAACACACCGGAGCGAAACTTTATAAATTTTTTAAGTCTCTTGAATGCAAATGTATTGTGAGGACTTTTTTTTTTTTCAAGTCATCAACTGATGAGTTCATAGGGTAGCAGATATTTCTGAATCTTAATGCTCCTTTTAAACAGTGTACTGGAGCTCAGTAAATGAAACCACCAGCTCTTAATGTGAATGCTATTTCTTTTAAAATAACTTTCTGGAAGCACCTGATGCATTACCATTTGGTAGCAAGATGCAAGACTTTGGTTTAAAAAGGGATTTGACTAGTTAAGCCTGTATAGCACTTGACTACACAGTACTTGAGAGTTGGAAATGGCTTTTGAAAATAAAAGTGACTGAAACACCTCTATTGAGTGAACTGACTTGTAAGAAGAAAGTTCAGGAAAGATACAGGTACATAAAAATTAAAAAAACCAAAAGCTATAAGGAAGAGTTTCTATCAAAGAGTTGACTTAATATCTGTGCCTTATGAAATATTGTCTTCGCCGATCTGCAGATATTTATAACGCCTACCCTTCCTGAAATGTAACAGATGGAAATAAACATCTGATGTTGTATTTTGTATTTCTTTGGTCATTTGTATAGCTTGTTCTGGTAAATCTTTTTGTAGCTACAAAATAGTCCAACTCTTCTGATTTTCAGTGTACAGAAGTAGGACACTCCCTCTGTTTTACGGTTTTTTAGGAATTGAATGTGCCAAGTGAATTCTTTATAAATAGAATGTACGAGACCACAGTCAAATTTGTCCTTTGCTCAAGTATGCTAGCTCCCAGTAGAATATATTATAAAATGTAAGACCTCTTAAAGCATTAGTGATCTGTAAAAGGAATGCTTGAAAGAGTCTGTTCCACTCCTTTGCCATCTGTGCATTTTTCAGTTTATTTCTTTTATTAATTTTTAATTGACCTGCAGGTTTTGCCATGGTGGTAGGCAAAGAAAAGGCAGAAAACAACATATGGCAGATGTTAATTACTTTGTTTATGGTGTTATTGGCAGTAGCTTTGATATGATAACAGCATTGGCAATGTGAGGACTGAAATCTTTCCTCTCATACCAGGTGACTTCTACCTGATGTAACAAAAAACCTGTCTGGTAAAGTAGCCTCATTTCTTTCAGTCTCCCTGAGGACTTAAGAGCCTATGTTGGAAAACCAGCTTGTCAAGTGGAAAAAGTTCTTAAGTGTAGTACACCAGAAAAGTGTGTTACTCTATGATCAGGTTTGACTTGTGTATAATGAGTTATGATGCCCACTGGAAGATGGCTGTGTTTTGGACTGTTTCTGACTTGAGGAGGGTTCTTCTCTGGGAATTGAGCAGTACGTGTGTTGCTGTGTTATTCTTAATAACTAAAACTAATGTCTATGTGTCCTGACTTGGTTAGGTAATAGTTGATGACTTCAAAAATAGACTAGTGTAATGCTTGGGAACATTAAGATAAAATACCCACAAGAACTCTCTTTCTCTCTGAGGATTCACTTCGGTATGAACGGTTCCATGCGCATTAATCCTGATGGAAGCAAAGACAGAAATGGAGCACTACCCGTTTTGGAGATACAGCTTACAGAAGATACTCTTTGTTTTTTTGAGGTGACAGTGGAGTATAGGTAAAGCAGAAACTAATCAACTTGAACACAGCTTGCCTTATTTCTTTTTATAACATTCTTCTAAGAACGTAGGGAAGAAATCACACACAAATTAAGTGCTTGGATGAGATGAAAGACATCACAGACACAAGGAAACAACCCCAAATTTTCTAAACATCATATTTATTGCTATGGTAATTAAACTATTACTTATGTGTCAGAGTTTACATACAGTTAAAGTAGTTCTATGCCATAGCCTCATTAGGCAGTGTCAAAACTGGGAATGAAAGTTGTATTCTGTCCTTGGATCCAAATGCTGAACCCCATCGCTCCTTTCATTCTTATACAGGTCTCACTTCCTTAAAAAGAATAAAGACCTGTGATGATTACTGGTTTCAAATTATGCTCCCAAGGTTGTGGTTTTATTTTTGTGGTTTTTTGGAAACAAATTGTTGTAATTGACATTAAGTGGATGTTTTTGACCATCAGCATTGTACTTCTCACTGCTAATAAAAACAACATAGCAAGCATGTAAATTCTAGAAAGAAATATATATGCATATTTAATACACAGAACATAAAAGCTTATGTAATCCTGAAACTTTTTGTACTGTATTATTTTCAAACTATTTGTACCTCAGTTTATGATTATGCTTAACCCAATATAAAATCAAGCTTTAAGGAAATGATCTTTTATTCTCATGTTGTAACTATTAGATCATGTAACCATGTTGGTAGTTAGTTATGCTTAATGGTCCAGACACGTGGTCTTTCCATGTTGGAAGCAGTTTTAAAGCAAGGACTTGGCAATTATTTCTCAAACTAATATGAACAAAACGAGGCTGAACTGTTTTACATTGTATCAGATACATGTTCCATGCATGTATCATTGACCTGCTTTTTGGGAGAGGTGGTTAGAGTAACTTCAGCACCTCTTCCTGTTGCTGGTATTTTCATTGTTTCTATTGTCTGCATATAATGTTCTAGTATATTTTCCTGTGTTGTTTTAAAACCATACTACTGTATTAGCATAGAAATAAATAAATGTCAGTGTGTTCTGTTCTTCCAGAAATGCAGCTGAGAGTGAGAGGAAGGTGAGAATGATGGAAAGCTTGGATGTCTGTTCTCCAAAGTTTAGCTTCATAAGAGCACAAAGTCAGATTAAACAACAGAAAACCCGCATGCTGTGTGATGTGTTACTGGATCAAGCAGTATTACCTGGGGTAGGAAATATCATAAAAAATGAAGCACTGTTTGACAGTGGACTCCATCCAGCTGTTAAGGTGGGTGAAATGTCTCAAGATTGTTTTGAATGGCGTGGAAGTATTAGGAATATAAATGCATATTTATATAATGCCTTGTCTTCTTACCTTTTATAATTTGATATTTCTTCAGTTACTCATGTTTTATTGTAACCAGAGATACTTGTTGCATTCCTTGGAACCTGTTGCTGCTGCTACTGCCTCCAGTGGATGTATTTTTGGGGGCCAAGCCTTCTGTCTTAGAACTTAAATGGATTCCCTATTAAGAAGAGGTTTTAACTTCCAAATTCTGACTTTGTCTGGCATCCTGTTGTGTTACTATTAAATCGTCAGTAGATAAGTAAAGGAAAACGAAGAGTGCTCAGGTTTTCTTTGTTCAGTTACTTTCCAAAATAGTTTGTGGGAGAGTTGATTACTTTTGCAGCTGCTTTTTCCATTTCTTGTCCTGCTTGCTTTTATACCATGTTTACCATACCTTTTTCTCTTTGTTAATATCTCCAAGCATGGATCTACAAACTCTGGTTGAAAAGCAGTCTGAGGTTTTCAAACCAGTTTGAGTTTATGTAGAATATAAAGGAAAGCTGGTGAAGATAATAACTGAAAGATTTTTTTAAGCATAATATTTCTGAAAGTTCTTCACAGGATCGGACTGGATAACTGTTTCTGCAATGTGAGCAGGCAGAGGAAAGAAAAATGTGTAAATTTTTGTTAAAAGTGCAAAACTTAATTTGGTTGATACGTCTATCTAATTATGATGCCTGTGGCTCAAGTATTCTTCCTGAAGATCTCTCCCAGGAAAGAGCCTTTGTTGATATATAGGTCATACCATAATCCTTGAGGAAATTGAGAGAGCTAAGAGTTAACTCCATAGATTAATATAAAGGAAGACAAATTTTCACTTAATGTTTGCCTCATCCATGCCAAAGTATATTGTTTGGTATTCACCTAGTGAGTTTGTATAGTTCAGAATGTGAAAGTGTGCTCTTTTACTGATGCATATACTATGAAATCAGAGGATTATCATGACAGGAAGCAATGCAATTCCACTTCAGCTGAGGGTGTTCAGTGTGCCCCTGCATTATAGATCTTTATGCTGTTGCCCTTTAGTATTGCAGCATTCTAAAAATCATTCTTGTCTTACAGATTTGCCAACTGACAGATGAGCATATATGTCACTTGGTGAAAATGACACGTGATTTTACCCTGCTTTTTTATAAGGTATTGGCCTGTGTTTTTGAGAAACCTCCAAAACGTGATTCCGGCTGTTAGCTGTGTGTGAGCATCTAATGAAAACAGTACCAAAAAAAAAATCAACAGGACAAGCTTTTCCATAAATAGGGATGTTAGTTTGCATGTTCTTAATTGTGAATTGTAAAATGGTGGAAAGGTGTGGGGGAGTCTAGACAGAGAGAATGTGCACAGCTTGGCCTGGTTGCAGCAGGGGTGTTTGACAGATGCTGCCTGAGGGCCAGTTCAGTCTTGCTGTGTGTGCACTGTAATGTCCCTCTGAACGTGTCAGAATTGGTGTAGGTTAAGCACACCCGTATATGCAAGATAACATTAAGGTGACTGTTCAGATTGGGAGCTAGAGGTTGCCTCAGGGAAGTACAAAGTTAATTCATGTGGCTGCTTTTAGGAGACTTGAAATAGCAAGTATTATTTGATTGAATAGATTCCAACTTGTGACAAGTTATTTTTCTAGCCAAAACAATGTTTTTGGTTGCTAAAGTGAAGTAAATTCCAGCTTCTCCCTACTGTCACAACTTCAGTAGGATTTCACTTCTTCCCCATAAATACTGCAATTCCTGGTTGCTCTTCAACTTTCCAAAATAGAAAAAGAGAGAATTTGACCTAATCCTTGTATGTTTTTCTTCTTTAAGCTGAATGCAGAGAAACAAACAGCAGCAGTGAAATTCTTTTGTCTTGGAATTCAGAAAAGCCAAGGAGTTAGTGCTGCTAAATATTCTTTTTTTTTATTTTGCTTATATAGTCTCCTTTCCCCCAACCCAATGAAGAGTAGTTTTGTCTGTTGGCTGAGGAAATCTTTTCATTCTCCAGGCTTCACAGTGAAGTTCACAGGAAAAAGAGAGCATTGAGTTCTGCAGCAGCTATAATGCTAGGAGATTTAAAATGTATCATGGGCTTTTAGACTGGCACTAAACAAGCAAGATTAGCTTTCTGTAGCTCAGTTTAGCCATTTTCAAAACTTTTATAATCTATACTTAGCACATATTCACTGGTCAATTGCTTTTAAAGGAGAGACAACCCCTCTGATATCTCTTTAAGGTAACAACAAAACAAAAACAGGCTATTGTGAGGCAGAAGTGGTTGATCACTTTTACAAACTGTTACAGAATGTTTGTAATAATCATACTATACCATTTGTAGTAACACCTGACAGATGTAAGGGTGAGGAATCTTGCTGAATAAAAAACTTGCTTTTCTTTGGTTTTTAAGTAACTATAGGAAGAATCTGCTAGTAAGAAACTAACTAAACGTTGAGGAGAAAGCAAATTGCTTGTGAATATTCATGTGAATATACACTAGTAATTTCTTCTGATTGCTTTTGCCATTACAATCTAGTAATTCACTCTTGTTTGAGGCTGGTGAGTAAAAGCACAGCAGAAGCAAATATGCTGTGCTCAGTCACAGGTACTTTGGGAGAACTCCAAGGGTCTTCATGCATTATGGAGTCAGAGCTATTGAACTCTGCCGGAGCTGGGTTGGTATTGCTGGGCCAGCTGTGGTATCATTTGAACTGTGCCCAAGGAACTGCAGTTGTAGTGCAGAAACTCATGTGGCTCTGCAGAGTTGGCAGCATATCTGCCAGGCTTTTCTTGATTGTTTTGTTTTGTTTTTCTGCCAGTTTTAGCTGGGGTTTGCCTGGCTGTCACATGGGCTGACTCCATGTGAATTGTCTCATGAAATGTGCCTGCTTGTCAGCCCTCTGAAGGCTCTTGAGGTCTCTGTGCCCTTTGGGCTTGTACTGTAATTAACTGAATGACTTTCTGCCAGGATCTGGGGAGCTGGCTGTAATGCTAGTTGGCTTTTCATAGGCATGGCCAGTGCTAAGATGAAAGTGAGCAACTTTACTGGGCGCTACTTGACTGCTACAAAATCTTTGCAATATTTCTGCATTACTCGGTTCCTCAGGTTTTGGGAGGTTGATTAACCCAGCTTTGCTGTATCAGTTCTAAGTTAGCACTGTGGTATGTTTTTGGCTCTTTTGGGGGTAAGGGAAGGTGGTTGGTTTAATGGTTTATGTTTATTTTTGTTTTCTATGCTGGATTGAGTGGAGCTTATCTGCTCTTGAAAAGCAACTCTGTGGCTGCCAGGTCAAAGACGACTAGTGCTGAGTCAGAGCTGTCTGGTCCAGCTGAACCCTGGGAGTCCCTAGCATTTATTGGCTTGCACTATGCCGTTATGCTTTTTCTTTTGTGTTTTATTCTATTATGTGGGGAATTCCAGACACTGCTATACCTGATCTGAAGTCAATCTTTTCATAAAAGAATATAAAATACAGATGACAGCCTTTATGAGCGTGTCTTAAATATCTTTATGTAGTCATTGAGCTGTCAGTTTACGTAGGAGTTTTTATTTTAGCTTTGGTTGAACTGTAGAAGGAATGACAGGAAATTTATACTGGGTCTTTAACTTGGGCTTTAAACATGTTTGGGTTTTTAGTGCTGCAAAACTGGATCTCCACTCTACAAACACTACAAAGTATATAAGCGCCCAACCTGTGGCCAGTGCAATGGGAAGATCACTGTGTGTCGTTTAGGAGAGAACAACAGGATGACTTATTTCTGCCCTCGATGTCAAAAGGCGGATCCCCAGCTTGTCAGCCTTA
Source organism: Laterallus jamaicensis coturniculus (assembly GCA_022605575.1). NCBI lineage: Eukaryota > Metazoa > Chordata > Aves > Gruiformes > Rallidae > Laterallus > Laterallus jamaicensis. The sequence goes on along the minus strand of JAKCOX010000005.1, from coordinate 16,138,291 downwards.
GGTATGGTGGTAACTTCGAAACGTTTTGAAGGTGGGAGTGCTTAAGAACCTCAAAGGACATCACTTCTTGGGTAGAATGGATCCTTATGTGTTTTACACCTACATTCACTTGACTTTGCAAAAGAAAAATGTTTTGGCCGTTGGTACTTGAAATTGGTTAGAAGCTCTGATTCTTTGATACTGTTTCTTTTAAAGGGTCTGTCTGCTGTGATACAACGATTACCCTAATAAATCTAGGAATTGTACCACAATTCAGAGCACTCAGAATCATTCACTGTTTCTGGGAAAGTTCTCCCTTATCATAGGATAACTCCTTCAGTTCTGAAATGTCTGGGTAGGTGTGTGTCTCTGCAGTTTTGTTCTGAAGGCAGAGTTACTCTGAGGAAACTAAAACTTAAGTAAATTCATAGTGTAGCAACTATTGTAGGGCTTAGGGCTTTTCTTCCTTCTTGGATTTAGGAAGATTTTACTACAGGTGTGCCACAGAGACACTTTCAGATCCACATAAACTAACAGCTTTCCTCGTTATATTTTAGAAAAGCACAAAATACATTTGATAACACAAAGGGTCAAAAGGTAAAAGTTCCAAAACCACTTTAATTTAGACTCTTACATACCAAAGTTGTTATTGAAAATTTTCATCTGAGGCTTCAGATTCTTGCCTCTTTGTACTGAGCTCTGTAAATATGATAAAAGATACTGCTTTGCTTTGCAAACTTTCCCTTCATTACTCTGTGTGTATATATATTTAGATAAGATTTACAGAACACACAAACTGCTCTTCCAACCTCCAACCTTCTTTCAAGATTCAGATGGCTGAAGGGATTTTGGTGAAAGCTTAAAAAGCGCCTTTGAGTCCAGATTAAATATAGAAAATTCCAGCATGGAAGATAAATATTTCACATGCTGATAACCCTAATCTGCTCTATTTTCAGAAGGTAAAAGTGTTTTGCAGAAAGGTAGGAAGACAGCAGTGTTCCATTGAGTCAGATAACTAGAAAACGACACAAGGAGTGAAAAAACCCCCTCTGTTCTAGAACAAGTAGTAGTTTGGTTTGTTGTTGGGGTATTCTTTAAACAAATAACTAAACAGTGGTATATTTCAGTGAAAACATTATAATGGTAGTTATAAACTAAACAGGTCTTTTCTGGCCATTAGGATGAGGACAGCACAATGTCTCTGTTCTGCTCCATTTTTTATAACGCAGGAACTGGTGCCAAATAAGAGTATGTGTAGCTCATGTGATTTATCTGCTAGTACAGGCTTTCCACCTTCGAAGGCTCAAAGGAGCCCGTGTGCTTAGGCTGACTGGCTACAGGTCATACACTGTAGAATTTAACCCAGCGGTTCTTGGGTCAAGTCAAGTAGCTTATAATTTTGCTCAACTGAAAAAAATGAAGCAAATTCCCATTATAAGCTTACATCATCAAATTAAAATGTAATTTCAGTCCTAAAAATTATACTTCTCTGCCCATAATTTTGTGTTCCAAAGTGGGGGTAGAGGAAGGGGAACAACATGACGGATGGGCCAGGGGATGACATGGAGTTAAACTCCAAAACATGACAGTGTGAATATACGTAGTCTAGCAATGCATCTTTAGCTGCATAGAAGAACTGATGTAATAATGTAAAAATATCCATTTTACTGCTTCCACTGGCTCTTTTGTTCTCTGGCCACTGTATTTTGGTGAATGCTACTGTTCTACCTCTTGACAGCACGGGACCTGTGGTGTGTTAGCATTTCTCATTATCCTTATTTTCCCTGTTGTGGGAGAGTTGTGGTAGGTAGTGGATATGCCTACCATTATCTTAGAAAACTAGCCTGTTAAGGAGAGTGATCATTACTGAGTAAGTGATACCTCTAAGGAGTGTCACAACAGTTCCCAAATACAGCATTTGCATTATTAATTGAAGTGCTTAAATTCTTAGGATTAATAAAAGTGTCTAAAAAGTGCATAATTCCACAAAAACTTATCAACCATAATACTTAAAATATACATATATATCTTGCTGAACAAGTAAGTTCAAGTTACGTTGAACATGCTAACAATATTTGGATACAATAACAAAATTAGTCTGTGGTAAACATGTAGCAACTGTAAAATAGTAATGGATTTTAAATTGGTGCATGAACATAGGAGGCATTATCATGTACAGAGAAATAAATAAAGCTAAATCTATAGAGTGGCAGGAGTGCAGCTTTAGCTCACCAGTCACAGCTAGGATATTCCTGAACTCTTTCCAGTGAGGAGAAAACACACAAAATAAAAAAATTCCTTCATTCTGAACAAGTTCCTAAATGTTAAAAGGCTTTCTACCAAGTAGTGGCACACAAGAAAGATTTTCTGACTTACAAGTTTTTGGTTCTGTTAGCTGTTCTGTTAACAAAATGATCTAGTGGTTGCCATTTAAATGAGAGCTTAAAAAAAAATAAATTACTAGATTGTGTGACTGCCAGTAGTTCAGCTTCTAACCAGTCCTTCATCCAGTAATGTGTTTGTTAGTCAGGATTCTGTATGAAGGATGTGGAAAAGTACTGATACAGTCTCCCTTTCTCACCAAGTTTCTTGCTGCAGTCACTTGAAAATGGTAAAGAATTTGAGAGAGGCTGGGCAGGTGTGCCAGAGACTACATCAGTTAAGACTTAACTTTCTGCTTGTTTTTGTTTAATCATTTGTATTCTTACTAATTCTGCAGCATCAAGGAAGATTGGCCCTTGAAGTAAACAGAAATAAAATCAGAGGAACCATGACATGCTGTCCCAGCTCTGATAGACAGGCATAACACTGCGTGCTGTTTGTTCTGCAGCCCTGAGCCTCTTTGCACATAGTTCTGTATGGCAATCTGTAGCAGAAATGTCAGAAAACACTAACATCAGTCTTTTGTTTCACAGCAAATTGCCAACTAGAAATAGCCTAATTGGCTGGGCATATGGCAGGGGGTCATGTTCTAATGAACATGTAGCTCGGAAATCTGAAGAGGAGTGGACGTGTACGCGCTGTACCCTAATAAACACACCTTCTGCTGAAATTTGTGATGCCTGTTTGACTTCAAGGCCCGAAGGTACTGAAAAGTTCTCTGGAACCTATAGTGGGAAGAGGGGGAGGGTTGTGGTTTCCAAGTAGTTTCCAAAACTGTAGAAGTGTTGTGAATTGCATTTATATAACTTTAGCTAACCTAAAGTCAGATTTTGGGGAGATCTTGCACAGACAGTCACGGAAACCATTTTGCCTTAAACCTTAAAACTGCCTTGTTTGCCAGCTTTGTGTGTAGGTGGGTTTCTATCGCCAAGCCTCTGCTATGGCCCTTTGTTTTGCTGGGGCAAAGAGCAAGGCAAAAACACCATTCTTCCAGCTCTTCTTTTCATTAGAAGCTTGAGGCACGTGACTGTTAGAGAAATCACCAGGGAGCAGAAAAGTAATTAACCATTCTTTCATGTGTACAAAAGCAGTATATTTTGGTAGCCTTTCCAGAAGGATGCTGGGTTTCCCAGGTGCTTGAATTTTTCATTGAAGTTCAGAGAAAGGATGATTCTGGACTTCTTACCTAAACTTGTTTGTGTCTCAGTGGGGTTTTTAATGCTGCTATCTAGATCTGGTGGGCAGAAACAGCTGGGAACAAGACCTAGAAAGGGACAGGAAGATGGAATGAGTAACATGCTAGCTTCTCTCCAGGTTTCTCTGGAGAAATTTAGATATTAAGTAGGGATGAATGAGTTGAGAGAGACTTTCTGCTGACACCTCTTTCTATGTGGATTCTTTTTTACATTCTGTACAAAAAATAGTAGATTACTCTTTGGAGTGATTTACGGAAAGTTCTTTGGATCAAACTGTTGCTCTGAAACATTTTGAATTGCTGCATATATTTGAAGAAACAAAGCCTAGAGGTGTGCATGTATGTGGTTTCTTAGGGATAAAGTTATTTCTATAACAATTCCATACTGAGTCTTTTCTACCTCAAAAACCAACTGTATCAGTACAGGCTGGGGGATGACCTGTTGGAAAAGAGCTCTGTGGAGAAGGACCTGGGGGTCCTGGTTGATGACAGGTTGGCTATGAGCCAGCAGTGTGCCCTGGTGGCCAAGAGAGCCAATGGGATCCTGGGATGTCTCAGGAAGAGTGTGTCCAGCAGGTCAAGGGAGGTGATCCTCCCCCTCTACTCTGCGTTGGTCAGGCCCCACCTGGAATACTGTGTCCAGTTCTGGGCTCCCCGGCATAAAAAAGACAGGGACCTTCTGGAGAGAGTCCAGAGAAGGGCGACAAAGTTGATTAGGGGTCTGGAACATCTCCCCTAGGAGGAAAGGCTGAGTGAGCTGGGTCTGTTCAGCCTGGAGAAAAGAAGACTTAGGGGGGACCTAATTAGTGTTTATAAATATCTTAGGCATGGGTTGCAGGGGGAATTGGCCAGCCCCTTTTCAGTGGTCTGTGGGGACAGGACTAGGGGCAATGGCTGTAAGCTGGAGCACAGGAAGTTCCGCACCAACATGCGGAAGAACTTTTTCACAGTGAGGGTGATGGAGCACTGGAAGAGGCTGCCCAGGGAGGTGGTGGAGTCTCCTTCTCTGGAGATATTCAAGTCTCGTCTGGACGCCTATCTATGTAATATGAGATAGGGAGCCTGCTTTGGCAGGGGGGTTGGACCCGATGATCTCTTGAGGTCCCTTCCAACCCCTAAGATTCTGTGATTCTGTGAACTAATACTCCATTTATTTCATATGGTGTAGTGAATTACTCAGTGAAGTGGCTGAAATGTACAAGCTACAGCTTATGTCTTTATTTTTCTAGCTCCAGTACTACAAAACTGAAAGAAAATGTTTGTAAACAGTACACTAGCATTTTGTATCTGAGAAGAATCCCTGTTTTTATGTGGGCTCCAGGACTGGTGTTTAAAGTTTTCTAAATTTAACTGTATGACACAAACTATGTATGGTGAAATCAGAGTTAAGATTGCATTCTTACAACTTTTGATGGTACTTGAGACATGCTTCCCAGAGTGCCTCTGAATTCCCAGCTGGTGAAGAAGTGACTTTTTGGTACTGATCTCTGTTCTTAGGGAATAAGTTCTATAAATGCTTTAGGATGAAAATAGAATGGAAAATGTTTTTTTAAAAATATTGCATCATTCTAGTTCCTCCTTTTACAAATGCAGTGATGTGTGTGAAGCTCTTACCTTACACTAACTAAAGTCCATTTCTTCAGGTAACAAATCAATACAAGTATGTGTTTGTGCCTTTTGTGACACTTGCTGCCAGCAGAGGCTAATCTTGCATAGTTCTCCCAAAAAAACAGTGCCAGAAACCTGGAAGTTTTAATCTGTCCACAGACTCAGATTTACCATCTAACATTTATCCTGGAATTCGGACTGCCAGCTGGAGATTAAAAGAATATAATGATAGAATGCATTAGGTTGGAAGAGACCTTTAAAGGTCATCTAGTCCAACCCATAATAGCACATACACAAGTGCTGTATTTCAAGCTTTGTGATGAAGTCCTGTTAATTTTCCTGTACTTCCAAATTCCACTTGTTTAGCTACATGCCTTTAGTGAACACAGGCATGGAATTTGAGGTTGTGTTAGACTCTCTGGAATACTGTTAAAATAAATTCTTAAAAATCAGGTTTATTTTTATGTCATAGGAGTGGTATTTGAGATTTACTTTTTTTAAACATAGTTTTGCTTCTTTTCAAACTTTGTTTCCTTGCCTTCTCACTTTGTGTTTTGTTTTTCTTTACTTTTATGTTGTCTCTAAAATTAACTACTCTCAGCAGAAACCTTTGAATTTTTGAGGACAAAATACTTGATAGGTAAAGTTAGCTGCTGGCGTACAGCCAAAATAATTCAGGCTGTAGACAGAGATAACTATTTAGCATTGCATCTCCATTTCTTTGCAAAGTACAAGGGTAAACTCATATTCTTACTAGTTCCAGTGCAGATTTGTTGAAGTATGTTTCACTGGGCAGCAGTGGCAAACGGGAAGGAGACAGAACACAAATGTTCTGAGTAAAATTCTGTGAAGAAACATCTTGTTCATGGGAGGAAGTAAATGCAAATACATGCCTGCACTACTTGTTTCTAAGGCCTTTTACAGTAAAGGATTGATGAGTCTGGGTGTTTGTGATGTTTTCCAAGGACAGGAACCCTGAACACACTAGGAAACCCAACAGATGAATATTCCTTTTTTTTGTGTCAATAGTAGAACAGTGCTTTAAAAAAAGATATAGTATTGTTGCTGGAGGTACCATATCCTGCCATCTTCCAGTGCTGGGGTTATAAAATATTATTTTGAAAAAAAATTAAGTATTTAAATACTCTTTTTTGGGCCAAATTCAGTGTTGTATGGTTAACTTTCCAATAGCTTTCACTTACAGAGTACTATTCACGTCTGATTCCGTTCAAGCAATAGTAATGCTATCTTGAAATACATGTTGTACATCACTCCAAAAGTCTGTGAGCTTTTAATTGTAAGAAATTGAATGCTATATCCAACTGGGGCCAGGCTTTGTCACCTTTGAAGATGGTATGGTAAATTTACTCCTTTGCTTCCTGTGTGATGATTTATGAATACAGAAATACAATGTATCACTCTGCGTGGTTGGATTATAACCAGCAACTTATTTTTCCTCAGTTCCAAAGACCGAGAATGTGGAAGATTCTGCAGCCCTCAATGTAAACTTAATGAAGTACCCTTGTAATGACTTCAGAAAGCCAAGCACAGAAATAAAGATCAACAGGAAAGCTGCATTTGGAACTACAACTCTTGTCTTAACAGATCTTGGTAACAAAGCTGTTTTGAGAAATGATCAGTGTATTGCTACAAAAAACAATGGTAATCAAATCCAAAACAAGGTCTGCTGGTCAGAGGGAAGCACAAACAAGGACTGCTCAACAAATATAACTGCTATGGCTTTGTCCTCCTGTCAATCTCTCTCTTTCAAACATATACAGAAGAAACAGAAAACTGACTGTATACCCTCGGCTCACCAATGTAATACAGCTATCAGGTATGTAATCTAAACCAAATCTTTTTATAATCCTGTTAACCAACTTTTTCCATAAAGATTAATGGCATACTATACTGTTGAGTTCAGACACTCCTGTATTTGGGTTTCTGCCAGAGGTAACTTATTTTGGAGTAGCTAAAGTTACACTCAGCCTTCCAAAGCACTGAATGACCCAAGCTGTCACTGGAAAAGCCCTGATATTTGGCATGTAGATGGTACTGCTGTTTAACGAACAGCTGAACTATGAACAGCTGTTCCATGGGATGGGACAGCATAGCTCAACATCAGCATAGGTCAACAAGTACAATTCTTCCTAAAGAGTTTTCTTGTCTTAGCACTGTACTTGCTATCCGTTTAGCAAGATCTTGACGTCATTGGGAAAGTTGACAAAAGGAAGGTAGCTGAATGAATCTATTCTAATAAACTTATTTGTCAGCTAGCAATTTTCAACATTCTTGTATGATACGAAGCTCTGTACACGTACCTCGATGAACCTCTCATCACTGGTTTTTCTCAGTTTTGCTGAGACTGACTACTATCTGACTACTTCATTGCTCTGTGCATCCTGAATCTTTATTTACACAGCCCTGTTCAGGCACAGCGATTGCCTAGTGAAGAAAAATGTGAAAATCTATTAGGATTGTCAAGGAAAAGTTGGGCAGACATACACAACAGTAATGGGAGTGCAAGGTAGATGTCACTTACAGTTGTAAATTATGCAGAGTGAATGTGAAATATTAACGATATGCTGCAAAATTATGGGTGATGTGTCTCTTCTGAAATACAGAAATTATTTCCTGCACTGTTGAAGCACCGGTGTTGAAACAGGATCTCACTGGCTAGCCAGGTTAGGCTCTGAATACACTTTCTCCTCACTGTCTCAGTAAAGAAATACTGAGGATGTAGCCAGCAGAATAGAGGAGTGCAAAGAACAAGTGAGAGTATCAATCACTGTAACAGGTAGTTACAGCAAGTCATCAAATTAAATATTTTTTTAAAAACCTCAACAATCACCACCAAACACTTCATTTAAAAAGTCTTTAGGACTGCAGTCTTCAAGCTATAAAAGCAAACATGAAATTCCTAATCTGATGACAAGAACCAATGAATTAATCTTTTCCTTTTTTTACAAAGGTTCCATCAATGCTTTTTTGCTCTATGAATTTATTAGATAAATTTGAGAGTATTACTCTTCATCATGTTACTGTGTTTAAATAAAACATTGTGTATTGCATTCAGAGAATCTCTATTCCAGTCATGAGGAAGGAAGAAAGGAAAACATTTTCCTGTTCAGAGAGTGCTATTCCATCCCCTCAGCTGTATTACTTCCTCTCTGAATATGATTTGGAGCATTACTGTAACTTTTTACTAAAGAGGGTGGGGGCCTGTTCTGTGAAGTGTATAAATATCTTCAGCCTGGAGTAATTACTTGGCATTAGTCTCTTCCCCACTGAGAGCACAATACTCTTCTAGAATCTGTTGGAATTTGGGGTGGGCAGTGTAATAGTGGTAGTAGTATGTCTTTGACAGAGTATTTTGACATACCTTAAAACATGGGCTAATGCTGGGTAAAACTGGTATCAGACCTGCAAGAAAAGCAGAGTCTATTCGTTGCTAGCAGATATTCAGCTTTAAAGGCACAATAGGGTGCATTAGACAAGGAAGTTCTCTGGCTGCCATTGCATGGAAAAGCACACTGAGCTGTTGTAATGATAGGAGGGAGTACTTGGGCTGTGGTATTGGTAATCCCTTTGACAACACACAGGAGTCATCTTGTGACCTGTCCTTGCAGCACACCTGAAGCTAAAACGGCAGACAATATTCCTGTGTTAAGCACGGGCCCTCCTCGCTGCAGCAAACACAGCCGTCTCTGCAGCCTCAGAGTTGTGAGAAAGGATGGAGAAAACAAGGGCAGGCAGTTTTATACCTGTCCTCTACCCAGAGAAAGACGGTGTGGTTACTTTCAAGTATGTATAAGACTTCAGTTCCTCTCTTTTAAGAAATGTTTGTTCCTGCAGCCTCCTTTCCACAGTTATCTGTGGACAGATATGTCCTTTTAAAGTTTGAGGTAGTTCCAATTCAGTGTGCAAAAGTATTTATGACAAAGATCGTAACAGCAGTTATAAACTTATTGTTTCAACTACTTATTGCTGAGAAGGCACCTGCTTGTGCAAATGCTCTTAGTCTGCTAGTGTGATAAAAGATGTGTAGCAGAAACGTTGCTTTCAAGGGACCTGTACAACTCATTTAGTTCAGCCTCTTGCTTGAAGAAGGCAAAGTCTGGATTTAGACATCAGCCATGTTTCTGTCTAGCCAAAATCCTGAACACTTTCAAGGATGAAGATGCTGTAATTTGCCTGGGCGGCTGTTCCCACTGCTGCCTTAAAACCTATCCCCCCTGCCCCAGCTGCAACTGGTGCCCCTTACTGTCATTGTGTATGTTGGAGAAGAGTTTGACTTGGTCACCTACCACTAGGTAGTTAATAGATGAACTCAAGACAGTAATGACTATAATGCTTTATTTTGAAGAGAACTCTGTGCTAACAATTCAAGTTACACTGGTTAAAGTGAGTGCAGTTACAATTGATATTAAAATTATGTAACATTAGTGGATGCAAAAGATATCAAACTCAGTTACTAGGAAGACTCTTCTAGGCTTTCCCCTGTAGGTCTGTTTCTATTGCAAGTTTTAAAATAAAGAATTTGTGGCCATTGCATACGCTGAAATTGTGCCTGGAACCTGTTTCTTTTGGCAGTGGGCTGACTTGAGTTTTCCATTCTGCAACCACGGCAAGCGATGCGTTATGAAGACTGTGTTGAAGATTGGTCCCAATAATGGAAAGAACTTTTTTGTGTGCCCTCTTGGGAAGGAGAAACAGTGTGGCTTTTTCCAATGGGTGGAATATGGGCCAGGTGTGCAGGTTATTCCTTGATTTCAGTGTTACCTATCTGCTCCTCGGGACATCTTAAGTGCATAAAACTTTACTTACAATTTCTGTTTCAGTTTTGTTTTGTCTTTTTCCCTCTTCACTGGTTAATTAATAAAATAGCTTCAGTAAAAAGAACTGCAGATCCAGAAAGATTAGTCTTACATAGTCCTGCAAAAAATAGACCCTGATTGTGTGCTGCATACTGTTTAGAAATAAACATCTAGATTGCAGTATAGTGTGTTATACTGGTTTAGTTCTAATAAAAAAATCAAACTCTTTTTCATGTAAACATCCCAAGTTTGTTAACACTGCATACTATCAAGCATGTGTGATTTATGGAATAGATAACTTCATCTGAATTACTGTTTTAAAGTGGTAGGCTTTTTTCTAAGTGTGAACATGTATTAAATAAATGTGAATAACAAGTCAATATACTTTCTGTAATACCACTTAATGCTTTATTTCTTCTGAGCTTAAAGTGAAATGACAATGGACTGTACACTCTGAGTGTTACCATAATTGAATGTATGACTCTGCTTATATTTGGAAAGCAGAGACAGAAACTGCCCTAAAAATAACATTACTATGCAGTTGCCTTAAGACCTGGAGTTATAAAATGTTAATTTATTTTTTTTTCTAACTGGAGAAAAATGTTCAGTAGCAATCTGTGTGTAATGCATAAGACAGCCATGCCTCTCAGGTGGTTACAAGTCAGTTTTTGTTTGCTCGTCTCACCATTAGGTGATGAAGCAAGGGGAAAGTAAAGAGAATAGGGTAAGATAGCAAATGGGAGATCAAGCAGAAACAAAATTCTTTCAGTGGCTGGAGCATGCACTATAGATAATGAGGAAAACAGGACTAATAAATATACGTCTCTAGTTTCATAAATTATTGAACAGCAACCAGTTTTTAAAGGAAGTAGGGGAAGTAGTGTTTCTTCCCACCAAAAACGTCAGATGAAACAGGCTTAAAAAGATTCTTGTAAATGGTCCTTTAGTGCATGTAATTACTTCAGAATTGTGTCATTCCTGGGAGCTAACTGAGCTCAGGAGGAAGGACTACCGAATTTTCCTGAAGAAGTTGTGGAACTTCAGCCCAATTTAAATCTTCCATGTCATGGTGCAAGTGAAACGGATTAATTCTTGTCCTAACTAGCAGAAATTCAGAGGTTCTTTTTCTTCTGTTCAGTAGCCTTTGGTACCTTTCCAAAGTTCTCCCTATGTGAAGGAGCTCTTTTCTACTCAGACGTTAGAAACTATAATGCTTGTTGGTCAATGGACTCTTTCCAAAGAACATAGATCTTTTATGAAGCCTGTTGTTTAAAGTGAGGTACAGAACTCCATCCAAGAAGAAAACAAACTTCTTCATGTGGTGAAGACTGACTTTTATTGCTGGTTTTTTATATGATTCTTGTTACAGTGATGTGTCACTGTATACACTGTGTAACAGTGTGTAAGCACTGTTATAGCATGTACTTACACATCTAAATCTTTAAATTTGCTGTCTAAATAGTCCCTGGTATTTGTACAATTGATTATTGTGATAAAGTGCCTGATTGTTTTTAAACTGCACATGCTTTTGGATGTCTTACATAAGGACAAATCTTCCATGGTTCAGCTAAGCATAAAAAGTCAGAAAGAAATACAACAAGTTTTGATCACTTGCCTTCAACAGATGTTAAGATCTCACAAAGGCTGGAAGTTAAATGACTTTTTCAACCTTTGACACTTCAGAGATAACAGTTGGGCTGTTACATCTTTGTATCTTAGCAGCCAGACGAGAAGTTGGTATCTATTTACATATAACACATACAAGCATTAAAAGATAAACAGGTTTATTAGCTCCTGCAACCACTGTCATTTTTCTGTTGTATTTCTAGAATTTGTTGTGTCCTTTCTTTTACAAAATACACACAAGAATACAAAAAGTTATCTTGGATAGTGAAGTGATTATAAAGTGCATTTACCAGCTGAGGATGCAAAATCTGAATTATTTATTGAACTGAATACTAGGTCCTGCTTAAACTAAGAACTAAGCTAGGGAAAAGCATTTAAAGTATTTCATCCTGATCATTGGCTCATCTTTCTAACAAGCAATTTCTCCTAAAGTTTGCATAATTTAAAGGTTTAAGAAATAATAAAACATATAAGAAACAATAAAAATCTTACTAGCACAAGAGAAGTTTCATCTTGAATAAAAGTTGGTTTCTTTTTTTAATGCTGACTTTCTGTGTTGCCTCATTTCTGCTACTTTCAGCCTAACTATGAATGTTAGCATGCACTAGCTTGTATTTATCATCTCAAAGTAGTGTGAGAGCTGAGCCAGTTGAAGCAACCAGAGCTGGCTGCAGATGAGGAGCTTGACCAGCTGTACTTCACTATTTACCAGGGAGATTACAAATTAGAGATTTTATAAGGTCTCTGATAGCGCAGTATCATGTATAAAAGCAGGTTCAGAATTAAGCCTCTAAGGTTCTCTAAAGATGTTTCAGTAAGGTTGTGTCACTGATGGATGGATGATTACACTGTTTTACTTTCATACATTTCAAAGAAGTGTGAACAGGAACAGGGCAAAGTATGGCAACACAAAAGTTTTGTTTGTGGAATAAGTGCTTATGGAGAAATGCTTATTTCATAGACAACTCAAAATGTAGAAATTAGAGTACTGCCTAAGGCTCACATGATATAGCACCCCCTTCCCTGCACTTCATGAAAGCAGGGTATACTAATATTAAGAGGAATGTAATAGCTTACATAGATTACTAAAGCTATAATGCTATGCATTTAAATAATATTCAAAATGAGATAAAGTCCTATCTAATTTATAATCCTGTAAGTACCATCCATTTAAGCTACAAACTTCAAAAGTTGGTAGAACGTATTCCCTTGGGCATCTCTCTGAAGGGGTGGTATATTTATACCAGCATAAGTTTACAGATGATGTATCCTGGTTGTGTAATCTCACATGGTGAGGAAAGGCAGAAATGGAAATAGCAAAGGCCAGGGATACACGAAACCTAGAGCTAGCACATGGGGAATCAGACATGTTTACACTCCAGTGCTGTAAGAGACTAAGCAACGGACCAGCTACCTCTCTGTAACTCATTACTGGTATAACTTAAAGCTGGCAGGAAAAAACTGCTATCCTTATCTTAGGATAGCTCCTCCTGTCAACCTTTCAAACAGATTCCGCAACGAGGGGTACAACATAGTAGACAGTTCTGGAAAGGATCTCTTGTGTTTGCTCAAGGTGAAAGCCCCTGCTGCGAAGGAGAGACGGGACACAGCTTGATGCAAGCAAAAGTCAATTTATTGTATAAAATCATTCCTTTAAATATGCTCAGAAGACTGCCTGCTTTAAACAGATTGGTCCTTTCATAACATACACTGCTCGCAGGGCTGCCTCTGGTTGGTCAGCGGTCTACTGTCACGCCAGCAACCCTATCTTATCATGCTAACAGAACTTCTAAAACCTGGCCAGACAGGAGGCATAGGTTAACAAAGGAAGAGGCTTCTTCTGGAGCCTGCCCCAGCAGGGGCATGGAATTTTGTTTATTACAATCTTGCCACATGCCATGGTTTATGACCTAAAGGCTCCATCTGTTATCTATTAACCTAGCAGTGGTTGAAGCTCTGTCCTCCAAGCCCCATGCCACAAGCCCTGAGTTTCAGGTTTTGTCCTGGTAGCTTATAAGTGCGTTTCAGGTTTTTTACCTTGATTGTCCTGTTACAGTGCAAGGGATGGAACACACTTATTTCAAGTTGGTATCTGGCTTACATGTGCTAATGGTTCCAGTCACGCACAATCAACTAGTAAGGTTAAAGAGAGTAACAAAGCCTGTGTTAAAGAGGGAACTGTCCATCCTGATAATTTCCTGTAGTTTATATTCCTCATGAATATACCACCCTTTAAAAAAAAAGCTGTTCCTTTAACCTGTAGCTACAAGAAACTGGCTGTATTCCCAATGCTTACGGAGGCTGGCAGGAGGGACAGGCTCGCTTAAACTCCTTCCACCTAACACATTCCAAATGAGGTGGTGATGACAGTTCAGTAATAGAAAAGAGTTTTACAGTCAAATGAACTTCTCAGTACTCAGACTCACAATTTTTAGGCAGCTTATTTTAGACATTAACATTGCAAAGTGATAGTACACCTCATAAGGGAAACCTGTCTTCAACCTTATGCAGGAAACACTTTTTCTGTTTTATATACCATAAAGCTAACCTCTGAACTCTGCTGATATGCAGTGTATAACCATTTTTAGAGGATCAAATCAAGGTCACACAAGTTGTGAAGTAAATATTTTAAACCTAGGAAATGTCAGTGCCATACCCAGTTTCTGCTTTATGGCAGCGCTTCAGTTGCTATAGCAGTTTAAGTAAGTTTAGGCAGAGTATATCCTTCACTTTGAAAGTAACATTTATTTTCCAATTTGTGACATCCAGATTAGAATCAGCAGATTTTATGCTTGGTTTCATGCCTTTATATCCTTACTTAAAGCACTTTTATAACCAGCTATTCGTTGGGCAAGACATGCATTTTTCTTAATCTGCAAATGCACAGCTACCATTTGATGGCAACACGAACTCAACAGACAGAGCAAGGGCTGGAGCTGTGGTCTTACATTAGTAATTTGCTCAGGGAGAAATAAATTTACACCAAAAATAGGCACTCGGATTTCAAGGCACGACTGTCACAGCTGTGACTGCAGACCTTCACAAGCATACGCAGGACACTATTTCTGCATCCACCTTGCTGTGCAAAATGGTGCATGCTCCTCTGCTATTCTGCAATGAAAACCATAAATGAAAGTGGTTTAGCTTGATGGGAAGAGGACATTCAAAGATGATGCCATCTTTTATATCTCTATGAATGTTCACCATTAGCAGCTAAGCATCTTTTGCATGGAACCAAAAGGTTTTGCAAGTCTTGTGGACAGCACAGCACGCATAGGGCCTCTTTCTCTCTGAATAAAAGCTCTAAAAGACTTAAAACTCTTTTGAACACTTTTCTTCTATCTTTGCACTGTGCAATTGAAGTTGGTCTAAGCTACACTTGTACTGACATTTGCTGATGATGGCCAGAGTTCAGCATCTAGGGTAACTTAATGTGCTGCATGTCCGTCTTCATTCCTCTAATGCCTGAAAGGTTGTTTATTATGTCAAATTTTCACTTGAATATTCAGAGCATACATTCAAAATCTATTTAGAAAAGTGTTGAAGTGTGCTATACTTCTAGTGGAACGACTAAATAAAATCCAATCGAAGGTGATAACCCAACACTAAAGCTATTTGCCAGATAAAGGCTCATTAAAAATGCAACAAGCACAGTAAAGGCGAGTAGAATCAAGAGCACGCATGGTATTGTCTAAGCAAAGTCAGTGCTGTAGTTATTTAATTTACTGGATTGCCATTCCTGTACAAAGTGCAGGTCCCTGCAGAGTTCACAAGTTTTATGGTTTTGATTACAAAATCTACTTCAAACATGACTGTCTTCTAGCTGTTAGTCACATGCCATGATCATACTGTGACCAGATCCTAATGCTAGTTGCCTTTGAACGCTGAGGTTTCAGGCGAGACATTCACAGGGGGTTGGCAGAGGAAAGAGACCCAATGGGCACCAATGAACAGCAGACCCTGGCTGAAGGGGCATGACACTGTAGGTAGGAACGCTGAAGGGATAAAAGAAGGAAAAGTTCCTCTGCTTTGTCAGGGGAAGGCCTATCCCACTGGTTTGGCTACAGATGGAGCATTTCAGCTCCAGGTCCGTCCTTCAGATACCACACATCTATGTGGTCCTTCACACCAACCAGTATTATCTCCATCCATGTTTTAGATCAACTCAACAAATTAACTGCAGTCCAAATGCTCTGTGCTCAGATTTAACAGGCTTTACTCTCAGGTGAGGAGTACATCTAACTGCATATTTCACTAGATCAAAAACTGGCCTATGTGTAACTTTTGCTGGCAGGTCTGAGCTCCAGGCGGCTAAAAAAATACAGTACTGGGATTAAGTCTTACCACAGCAGCTTTAGCATCCGATCCTGGGATAAGAGTTCGACTGTGTTCCACTCCCTTGCTGTTCATGAAGAGCAAGCACAGATTTTTGAAGGCAGCAACTTGAACAGGAGTTGTCCCCACATTTTGTTCAGAGGGTCCAGGAAGACTGGTGGAGTAGAAGCTTATTGCTTCCTATAAATGAAAAAATTATTTCTAAATGTTTCTCTTCTGACAAAATCATATTCCTCTAAGGGATCTATTCACATATCTCTAAGTCTAGGCAGGATTACAGTACTCATCTAGCATACGCCTTTGCAGAAACTAGGTGGATATATTATGCTCCTTTAATCAGTTTAAGTGTATTAATATCCACTCACCTTCTTCCAGATGCACTAAATCTAGAAATTATTCGTGTCTATTTCCCAGGAAATACTTGATCATCACAAGAGTGACAGTCATGACTCGACAGGCAAAACCCCCTCATAATTCCTTAGAGGCCAGGGCGCTGTAGTATGGAAAAGGAAAAAAACCAAATCACTTGAAATAGGTAAAGCAAGGAAATGTGTCTTAAGCTTTATCCAGAGAACACAGTGCAGCACCACACAGGGATAACCAGCTTTCGTAGCCCTTGCAAGGTGCTTTGGCTCCAGCTAAGTGAAGAGCAGAACGTTGGCCTTTTATTATTTCAAACTTAAGGCAACATCCATTAAGATCAACTAGAGAAAAAACATTTAATCTCTCAAAAAAGTAATTCCATCTACTTTTCTCAGGGTATAAGTAATTCTAGTACTGGAATTCCAGTATCAGATGCTACTGATAACTATATTTACTATTATAGTGGCACAACTTCTCAAATTTGTGGTTGTTTAAAATTGAATTTTCTAATTTAAAAAAGGTGAGGTTTTCTCCAGAAATCGCTCAGAATGACTCAGTAGCATCTGATACTGGATTAACCTAAGAGTAGCAGCAGCAAACCCCAGTAAGGTCACAGTAAGAACAGTTTTCAGAAAGTTATCACAGAAACTTTTCTTTGCCAAAAATATGTAACCACTGAGAAGGAAATGGAAGTCAAAAGAAAGGACATAATCACACAAGGAAAAGTCTTTCCTTTTTCAGTGGAAATGCATTAAATATGTAGTCATGACACTGGCTACTAAAAGTTGTGGATTCCCAGAGAGACCAACAAAGATCAGGGGATCAAAGTGAGGTGTAACTGCTTGAAGTGCCACTCGATAGCCTGACACTGCTTGTTTGTACATAGCAAAGCAGGATGAAACAAGTATAAAAGAAACTCTATACTCTTGCCATAAAACTTTTCAGGTCTGCAGATATTACAGTAACTGCAGAAGTTTCAGCTATCTGTATTTTACTAATGATAACTTTATTTGATAAACTAGACCAGGAATTATGTAGTTGTGGATTAGAACGGAAGGAGGAAAGTAGTTATGGGACAAAACAGATGGCAGAATTGAGGCAGGGGGAAATAAAACCCTGAACCTGCAGTGCGCACAAGAGGAGGTAAAAAAAAAGTGAAATTGGTTTGATTGCTGTCCTGAAGTTTTCTTTAGCAAATGCCAGCTCACTATGTGATGCTACTCTGAATGTAATAAATTAGGTATTGCAGTACTGAACTCAGCCCCTGGCAACAATAAGCAGCTGCAATTCAGATCTTTTTTTTTCCCCCCTCACTACTCTACACAACCTGTGTTTGGGTTTTACCTGATTCATTACACAAGATGGATTAACTTTATTCTAAGTTTATTGTTATATCAACAGATGAAGTACATGAAATAATTCAGCACTTGAACTTTGTTACTTCCATCTCAGGAAGCCAGGCAGAGCCCATCTTACGTACATCCATTTAGCTGTACGTGTTGTGAAGTCTCTTCAGAATAACACAGTACCAGGGCTGACAGCTCTGACAGTAATAAATATTGAAAAAGGCCATTCCTGAGATAGCACTATTAATCAAGACGCACAGCTATTTTGTCAAAAATACTAGTCATTGTCTTAATTGCAAGGCTTCAGGTGACAATCAGCTAGCAGGCTCAGCTGATTGAGATGAATCTTTTAATGATAGCTTAGGTGATTATATTCAATCTATATTTACCGATTGCTTAGGCTGCTTGATTGAAGAAATTACTGATGAAAAATTCGCAACTGAGGTTGGGATTGTTTCCTAGGAACAAGAATGGCACCAGGCAGTGAACAATACCCACACCTCTCAACTTCCATAGCAGGACTGCAGGCTCAGCTGCCTACTGGCAGCAGGTTGCAAGCCAGCTCACGATGAGTGAGTCAAGAACCGTTCATATTAGCTCTTAAGTGCTAACAGGGTATGACTGCGTCAACTTGGGCCGGAAGAATCCCAGACATAGATACAGACTGGGAGAAGAGCTTCTTGAGAGTAGCTCTGTTGAGAAGGACCTGGGTGTCACCGTGGATGAGAAACTTAACATGAGCCAGCAGTGTACTCTTGCAGCTCTTAAGGCCAATGGTATCCTGGGCTCCATCAGAAGAGGGGTGGCCAGCAGGGACAGGGAGGTGATTGTCCCTCTCTACTCTGCCCTCATGAGGCCCCACCTGGAGTACTGTGTCCAGATCTGGGGCCCCCAATACAAGAAAGAGAGGGTTCAGAGGAGGGCCACAAGGATGATTAGAGGGCTGGAGCACCTCCCCTACAAAGAGCGTCTGAGGGAGCTGGGCTTGTTCAGCCTGGAGAAGAAAAGGCTGCGGGGGGACCTCGTTGCAGCCTGCCAGTACCTGAAGGGAGCAGGAGGGGATTCAACTTTTTAAAAGGATAGACAATAGCAGGACAAGGGGGAATGGATTAAAACTAAAGGAAGGAAGGTTTAGATTAGATATTAGGGGGAAGTTTTTTACAGAAAGAGTGGTGAGGTGCTGGAACAGGCCACCCAGAGAAGTAGTGGAGGCCCTGTCCCTGGAAGTGTTCAAGGCCAGGTTGGATGGGGCCCTGGGCAACCTTGTGTAGATCCAGGCCTGAGGTTGGTGGCCCTGCCTGTGGCAGGGGGGTTGGAGCTTTATGATCCTTGGGGTCCCTTCCAACCCATGCGATTCTATGATTCTATGAACTTTGGAAAGGAAAGATACACCCAACTAAAACTCTCACTGAATTCATAATCAAGAATTGTCTTGCTTTATCAAAAGCAGAAATACATACAGGAGATGTAGGATACTTACAAAGTTAGAAAGCAGCACCTGAGACAAAGTAGAGTTCCCCATAAAGCTTAAAAAAGGGAACTCTGGTGACTACACCCCTTTTGGAGCTTCCTAAGAAAGGGCAGCTTTTCCCTTCTTAAGGGTGGAGCACTAATCTTTGCATACCAAGACTAAAGGCTGCAGTAGATCTGTACTGTTCAGCGATTTCGTTACTCACAATAAGAAATGCTTTCGAGACACTTACACGAGATGGTCTATTATATGACCAGATTGTGCCAATTTCCAGTCGGCATCTGAAGTTCTTCCCAAATGCTGTCTGAGAAAAAAAAAATATCACAGCTACAAAGTAGAACAGAATGGTTAAGTAGGACACTGATGGGTGTAGTTATGAATAGCTAAGACTGACCACCAAAGGTACATAAATGACAATTATAAATGACAGTTAAAATATTTATGTGGCATTAGCACTTAGATTTGTCATAGCAAGGCACTAAACGATTGTTATATAACTTTATGCTAGATCAAACTTCAACTCTGAAAGAGACTTGACTTTTCAAATTAAGTTACAGGGTTATAGCTCTATTCTTGAATGTGATTGGAGATGTTTTCTTAGCTCCACTGAGCAAACTGGTCTCTTGCCTAAACTACTGTGATACAGCAACCAGACATCCCGGTGACAGAAAACCCCGAGAGCCCAATACAGCAGCCTACCCAAACCACAGCAGTGTTAGCACAGAGCACGTCTCATGGCAACTTTCAATTAAGTAGCCAGTCAAGGAGACTGAATTCATGGTGCTCATGTTTTCATGAAGCATTGCTGTAACAGCAGTTGCTCTGAAGTAGGAGCTGTAAAGCCTCCTCGGTCAGAAGAAATTAAAATTCACATTTTAACAGAGAAGGCCACCAGAAAAAGGTTGTATGAAGAGTCTGTGCTCTCTCATCCTGAAAATGGGAAACCTGTGGCAAACAATTAAATATTTACGTGGCAGAAGAGAGCACACAGGGCACGTGACAATAGCCTGTTGATGAGAACACTCCCTGAAGCAGAGAAAGTTCTGGATTCAAACCCTGACTTCTCATGTCTCTTACCATATTTTCTCGGGGACAAGGAGTAGGATGGGCATCTAGCTCAAGGGTTGAACCACAAAACCTGCAGACACAGGGACACCTGCTTCCATCTGCAGGAAAGTTTTGAAGAGAATGCTTTCATATGGTCTCACCAGCTGGGTAATTTTCCTACTGCACATTCCTGCAGTCTGCCTTGGGTTGCTCTTAGCAACTGGGTGGCTGCATGGTGAAACAGAACTCCTTGCTTACGCTCTGAAAGAAGGAACAGACTAGTTTCCAGCCCGACCATTTCATGGAGCTCCATTTCATAGAGCTGCAGAGTCACCAAAAACCAATTGTATAACTGAGGAGAGAGAATGTGTGCTGGAGGATGTGGGTAGCGCCATCTCTTTTTGGGCAGCAAAGGCTTTATCCAGCAAAAAGAATACTCCAGAGAGAGAGAGAGAGAGAATGCTTAAAACATAACCTTGTCTTTAGCACTTCAGCCCAGCTCAGGACTGCTAGCTGTTCTCTGCTCAGTGTGCTGCTGTTTGTGGATTTTATTGTCACCACTGTGAGCCTAGGAGGTCAGCACAGGACAAGAGGACAGTGCTACATACATACCCTGAGACTTCCGAGGCATGTGTCCCCAGCAGAGACCTGCAGTCAGGCTGCCCCGGAGCTGTTTGTTACTGCTCTTTGGCAGAAAGGTATGAACCCTACAGCAGAGCCAGCGGAACGGGGTACAGGGCATCAGCTATCCTCAGTGCAAAGTGCGTATGGAGGTCAGAGAGATTAAACGGCTGGATGTGGCATGAAGCTGTGAGGGGCAGCACATATGCCCTGGTCTGCTGGTCCTGGTACAGAAAACAGCCTCCAGCACAGAGAGACAGCGGGCAGGGAGAAGTAGCACTGCAGCAATCAGTTAAAGGCCATTAACCTCCTTCAGCTGCAAAGCGATGTTATGCCCTAAAGACCTATTTTGTGGGACTAGCACTTCACTAAGCAGTAACAAAAACTGCCATAAATCTTGCCAAGAAATATGATCACAGGACCTTTCATGTTGATGGATTCAGGAGAAGAGGCACAGATTTAATTTAAATAGTTGCCATTTGTGAACGCTGCAGCTACTCCAATGTAATTTGTATGTTATAAAGTAGAAAATAAATTAAGTCTTCAGTAACAACCAAATTAGCAACACACACTTGACTGCATGTGAATTAGACTTGTTTATAATACTTTCTACGTTCACCCTTTTAATCCATAGTACTTTACTTCATCTATTACTATAAATCCTCCAGGAAAAAAATCTTACACAGATGAAGAATTGATTACACGACAGAAGTAGGAAACTGTCACTTCTATGTTGCTTTTCAACACTCAGGAGAAGTGCTGCAGATAAAAATATTACTTCATGGGAAGTCTCAGTTCCTCTGTACTTCTCTGCATGCCTGCCAACCCAGCCTTCATCTTCACACATGTTCCATGATAATTTGTCTTGTAATTTTTCCCATAACGATGAATATCCAGGAGTAGTCTTCAGCTGGCAGCAAACCAGTTTCTATTTGCAAATAGCCTGTCACATTGTATTTAATAAATAACCACATGTACCATCAAACATTTACTAAGGAATAACAAACATTGATGACCTGGCAAAGAATAATCCTCAATTTGTAGTACTGCAATACTAGAATCTATTGTGACACTGCTGCTCAATTTCAGTAACTCCTCCCTCAGCTCTCAAAAATGCAAGTTCTGTAGCCAGCATTTAAATCACTAACTTGCTATGAGTTAATTCAGGACTAATATTAATTCAGAATTAAATCAGAACTAATATTAATATCAGAATCATTAATTAATACTATTGTCTATTTTTGTATTTACAAATACCAAAAAACCCACCTGCTTCCCCTCCAAAGAAAGTAGACAGCAGGCATCTTAAACATCAAGAGAAATGACAAACTGCTTGAGGAATTATGCCACCTTCAAGACTTCTTAACATCCAGAACTCGGATCCTCCCAACTGGCAAAAAAACCCCAAACCAAAACCAACATTAAAAGAGTGACAGACTACTCTTAGTAGTAGTTTACGTCAACTTAAGAAAATTAGCCAAGTTGAGCCTGGATGGGTACAGTCAGAATGTCTCAAAGAAGCTGTTATAAAGACACAGTTCTGCTGAGAGCAAGAATAGAGCATATGAAAAGGGAAAAAATACATATAAAGCCCAAACTACATTTGAAGAAAGTACAAAGTCCCATTAGCAGCAAGAGAACAGGAAAAAAACCCGGAAGTATTCTTCCCATTTCAGAGGCAGGAGGGAGAAGAACCAAGCCTATACTTCTCTTACTTTTCTTTAAAAGATCTTTCTCTTTCTTATTAGAAATCAAAAGTCACCGGTAACAGGAATTCCCTGAACAACTGGCTCACTTTGAAGTTGGTACTGCTTTTATTTCACAGACCACCACCTGCCACTGTAAACATACCAGCTAATCACACCCAGAGCAGCTGCACCAGTGGGTCTGCCTGCCTGCCTACAGTGATTCCAAATGTCAGGGGGTGTGGGAGAAGGAAATAAAAACATGGCTAATACTGTTAGATGTGCAAACAAAGAGTGTTTGCTGCCTGACTCAGCATCTTGAAAAATGACAGCAAAACTAGTCACAAAGTCGTGAGATCCTGCAACATCTGCTCGATGGACATTCAGTAATGTTCTTTTGCCACTACGTTTAACAGAACTTCCATGGAGGAATGAAGACTGCGAGTAAGCAGACATGTACTTCACAGGATAACATGTACCATACCAGTACTATATTAACACAAGTTTAACTGTATCACAGACCACAAGGTAACAGTACTGAAATCCTATGCAGAATCTCCATTTCAAAACAAGGATGAACAGAGTTGTTAACAAGTTACAAATCGCATGTCAACTAAGCTCAAACAACAAACACAAACTGTTGGTTTTACCCTACGAAGACATAGATTCATTCCTTTTTTTATAGCATTACTTGCAGATTCCATGTGAAAGACCAGCCTTCAATTTCCTGAAAAATTGGCATTGTTCCCAATCGAGGCAGTTACAGACCACAGGACCTACTGCAGCAGTAGCCTACCAATGAGGGGACAGGGAAGCTTTCCACAGGAAGAGTGTGTCAAACATCGCCAAGGTTCATCCAGATTGCTTTATTAAAGAACGAGTCCGTGTCATGTAGAAACGGCACGGATCACTTCATCAGTCAGAGCACTGAGACAAGATTCTTTTTCCATCTGCATTAGATGAAATGTAAAGTTTTAGAAAAAAACAGGCGATCTAGAACCTCGTGAACTTAAACCACAGTTGGGCTTAAAAGCCCCACAATTTTACGGACAGGATGCATTTAACTGTGCCAATAACTGGCCAATATATTCTGTGTAGTTTTAGGGTATTTTTTGCTTTTTGTAGTAAAAGCTTAAAAATACAAAATTCTTTGAAACCAGAAATAAATTTTGGTTACTTGTGGCAAGGGTTTGTACTTGTAGAAATCTTTCTTAAAAAATGGATGTGTCAGCTAAGCAGAAAACAGCACTACTACTAGCAACATTTAAAGAATTTTTTGATAAAATATTCAGCATATTTTTAATTCAGAATTCTGTCCATAAAATCAGAATGGTGCATTAATAAATATTATAGGGCAGTATACTGTCATATTAACAATGTATTAAAATAATTTATACAACCTAACCCTTTCATTTATGATAATTCAACATCACAGAGCAACCTACATTATCAAGCCACACGTGTAAGTACATGTGTCTCAGACACATAATTTTAGTCTTGTGTATAGATAAGCTGGTTATGCAGCAAGTCAGAATTGTAGCAGTGACTCCAGGGACTGAGTTATCTGAAAGCACAGCAGCCATAGCAGAAGCACTGTGGGTAGGACAGGTAGCAAACTTCTCTTAAAACTACTATAGATGTGTTTCCCAGCTTTAAAAGCTACTGACTTGGGACAAAGCAACAATCATTCTAAAGGACAGTACACAAAAATCTGAACAACCTGATACATTAAGCTGTGCTTTTATTGCCCAATGATTTTATTCAAGTAGACGTAGAATAATCAAAATGTTTATGACAAGACATGCTTATTTTTCTTACCCTCGCCCCAACTCCCAACTTTTCCTAGCTCAGGTTTAGCAAAGATGCAATCAAACCATCAGCAAGCCACCAAGTTAAGAAAGCAATCAAACAGATCTTCAAATACCTGTGGAACACTCCTCAGGATGGTAAGGTTTTATTACAATTGAATCCTGCCACGTCCAGATAGTGAGGAAATCAGCTTTGTCAGCTGGAGATAACTATCATGGTTATGGTGGTTTGAATCTGGGTGGAGGCCAGATGCCCACCAAAGTCTCTCTATCACTCCCCTTTTCAGCTGGAAAAGGGAGAAAATGTATACTGAGAGGCTCAGGAATCGAGATGAGGACAGAGAGGGATCACTCCACAATCAGCATCACCGGCAAAACAGACTCAACACAGCATAAAGGAAAGAAAACTCTCTAATTTATTACACTACACACCCAGTGACACCAGAGTTGGATAATGAGAAGTGTGACCAGATCTTAAAGCACCTCTCCTCACACCTCCCTTCTTAGCAGACTTCACTTTAATCATGATTTCACTTCTTTCTTCTCCCCAAGGGGGAGACAGGACTGGGGGTTTCAATCAGTTCCTCACAAGTTGTGGTGGGGAGGGGGTGGTGGTGGTGCGGGGCATTCCTCACACTCTTCCCCCACTCCAGCGTGGGGTCCCACCCACAGGAGACAGTCCTCCACAAACTTCTCCAACATGAGTCGTCTCTGTCAGCACTTTCAGCTCCTTGCCAACTGCCTCAGCGTGGCTCCCTTCCATGGGCTGCTGACCTTCAGGCCCAGACTGCTCCAGCCTGGTCCCTCATAAAGTCACAAGTTCCCTCAGCAAACCTGGTCCAGTGTGGGCTGGTGTCTCCACGGGCTGCAGGTTTCGCTGCCAGGAGCCTGCTCCAACACAGGCTTCCCACAGGGTCACAGCATCCTTCAGGTGTCTCCACCTGCTCCAGCATGGGGTCTTCCATGCTGTAGATGGGATCTCTGCTCCTCGTCATCATCCATGGTCTACAGGGGGACAGCCTGCTTCACCATGGTGTTCGCTACAGGGACATCTTTCTCTCCAGCACCTGCGGTGCCTCCTCTCCACCCTCACCCCCCTCCTTCCCTGACCTTGGTGTCTGTACAGTTTCTTACATCCTCTCACTCCCTTCCGTGGTGGCAAAATGCAGCTGCTTGCATTTTTCTTTCCTCCTAAATGTGATTCCAGAGGCGCTGCAACCGTCACTGATGGGCTCAACTTTGGTCATGAGTCAGCTGGTGTTCACCCCCTCTGACCTGTAGAGAGCTTCTGGCTGCTTCTTGCAGAAGCCACCCCGACAGTCCCCCCTCCTCTACCAGAACCCAGCCATGCAAAACTACAACATGCTCTAGGTATTACCCCTGCCGATGAGCAGTTGAAATGTGCTACAGGCCAAGGGAAGCCTATTAGTGACAAGGAAATCACTGTGATTAAGATTCATAACTTCAACTCAAAAAGCAGGTGACAGGAAGATTTCTAATTGTGTTCACATCAAGCAAGAGTCAATACAGTACTCCTTGAAGGCTTGTACTACCAGGGATGTTTGGATGTCCTCTCTATTAAAATGTATTTTCAGCTGTTGGGAAACAAGTTAGAAAGGTCCACAAGGAGATGCTCCTTATCTCGTAAAGCTTTGAAATAGTCTCTCCACTATGCTTCAACACCCTTTCCAAATGTCAGCATTTGCATGCAGTTTTCTTCTCAAGAGGAAAGAAAACCTGGACTAAATCTTAGGAAGGCCAATTAAATATTCTCCAAATAAGTCTCACATGTAGATGCAGTCCTTCCTGCTCCCTACCCTTTACTCCAAATTCCTGTTGAAAATGTTTTTAAATGACAAAGCAAGGGTCCAGTTCAATGTTTATTATGCATCACTTTCAACTACTTAGTTCTTATGAAAACAGACTTGGAACAGCCATTTGAGAAAGTAACACCTGGGTAACCTGAGCACTTTCCTTCTTTAGGTTTAGATGTAACAGGATGGAAGAAGTTAAATGCAATCTACTACTTGCTCCGTTGGCTGACTGAGCAAAGGGCTGGAAACCATGAAGTGAAACTGAGTGAATCCTGGAAGTTTATTACATGCAGCACCTAGGAAAAAAAGGGGAAAAAAAGGTATCATTTGCTACATTTAGGTTTAGTGTCTTTGCCATTGTAGTATATCATCTAAACACTCAGTTACTAATTCTACTACAATAGTGTAATTGCTCCTTTACAATCTGTTTAACCCAAGACATCTTGGAAGTATTTAATTTTTAAGTAAAAACACAGTGCTACTGACTGCTGTGGTGCAATTAATGCCCTTATAATACAATTCAAACGGGTAACATAAGTTAAGGAAATATCTCTCTCTCTTTCAATCCTGATTAACTTAATGAGTTCCTCCAACACTAATCTCTTAAACACAGAACTATGGGAAATAAGAGATCAAAGAACAGCAATAAGCAGTCTAACTAAATAAGCCATGTTGATTAGCAAATTGTATTTCCTACTGATCTAAGAGTTCACTAATGAGATGCCTGGCACAATGACTGATCTTGGACTGCTTTGAAACTATGCTTAACAGTCACATTCTCCCTGCCTCATGCCGTATCTAGGGGAGGCATAAGCATTCTTTAAAACCTTCAAATTAATCACAAATAGCCCAGAAAAAACATATAAAGGTTGGAAATACTTTTTCTTTTTACCAAGACTCGCATAAATTTTGTGAAAGTCCAAGACATCAAAAGGTAGAGGAAAAATGAAGATATGTCAACTCCAATTAGGACACAGTTGCCCTATTGACCAACATTTGACATTATGAATGGCAAGCATTGCTGCAGCGTTCAAAGAATAATAAAGATCTCTGCTTTAGAAGCCACCTTTGGTTTTGCACTTCTGTGACCTACTTAGGGTCCACCAGCTTTGTTAAGCAAAATACATACCGTAACTTCCAGTTGTGTTGGCACATATAACAGCACCAAAGAACTTTGGAGCGTACTTCTGGATTCTGGAAATAACTTTCTGGCAGGCTACTGCTGGGTCTGTTCCCATCCTCATGTACTCCACAGCTTGATAACTAAATAAAAAAAATAACAAAAAATACCCTCCCCTCAGACAGTTAGCCATACTCAGGTTGCATATTCTAAAATACCATTGAGAGACGTTGATTTCTTTAAACAGCGAAGCACATGATAATCTATTCACCAAACTTCCCATCAGCAATTACTACTAAAATTACACATGAAAAGCAATTAGAAACAGGGCTAAAAGGGGCTGCAAGATGTGTTGCTTAAGTCATTTATCATTCTAAGGCAGGACCAAGCCTGGGATAGCCTCTTCTATTGCAGATGATCAGACAGTTAAGCAACAAAACCGTTAACGAACTGCAAAAGAAGCAGCTATAGAGTTAGTGGCTTTTATTTCTCATTGCATGATTGAGTCTGGCATTAAAAGTCATTACCAGCTTTCAAAAAGGCCAATGTCAAGATAATTTCTGAAGTAAATTCACCTCCAATAAATTGAATTTGTTAAGCATTAAAAAAAAATATTTCAGAAAAAAATCCTAAAATTCCAAAATCCTTCAGGCTGCTAAACTGTAATGTAAGCTTTTATTGATTACCTTTGAAGTGGAGCTCAACTCACTACTACTGGCAGCAATTGATACCTTAGGATAATTCACAAAGTTGTCAACTGCCTTTTATTTCAAGGCTGGCTTGGAACACCTTAAAACTCATTGAGGACATTTGTAAATATGCAGCAGCTACTACGCATTTGTAACTGCCAGAGTTTCAGAAAAAGCACTCAAGTAATACACCGGCCACTGCTACATGTTTCTTCAAGCACCAGTGCCCATTATGTTCAGCACAGACTTCTGTAACTCACAGCAACCACTGTTAACTCTCAGTGATGAAAAAAGCCATGTTTTACACAAGTTACGCAACCATGATGACAGCACTACCACACCTCTTCCAGTATCAAAGTAGATACAATTACATAGGACTGTTATACCGACACCTCCCCACCCTCCTGAAGAATCTGAGGCTCACCCCTCATCCTTTCTACAATTTATAACATTTATTTCCCACACAACAAAACACTTAGGAGGAGAAAGCAGTTCTGTTACAAAGCATGCAAGCTGGGAATATACCCATTACCTGCTGCCTGTTTGCTCATGCTCAGCAGTATTAAGGGGATCTGTCATCAAGACAGTTACGAATTCAATTCTACAATAGAGGATGACTTGATTCTGCTACTCTTTCACTTCCCATTCCTTCCTTTACTCCCCACTGCAGCAGCCAGTAAGTCAGACTGCCTTTTTAATCAATTACTTCAATTTGCTGAGTTCACACTTTTGCTAGAGAAAGTTCACCCTAAGGACAAACCTGGGTAAGAAGCGCATCATGATGTCACCATCCCCGGTGGCTGCAGCGCCTCCAGCTGTACTGTCTGCATAGGATCCTGCTCCAGCGATTGGAGAATCTCCTACACGGCTGCAGTAATCAATAGAGAAAAAAATAAGAAAAACTGAAATCTACAGAAAATTGTAATTTAGTAATTCCAATGGGATTGCATTAATGCAACAGCTTGTGACCTGATACTGGCAAGTTCTTGTGACCTGGGCATACTTTTAACTTTGTCAAACTTACTGCCTCCAGCTGGGTTAGTGTTAAACCCACAGGAGAACAGACCAGCTAAAGAGGTCACTCCACTGTAGTCAGAAGCATTGTCTTAAAACTACCAATAAAAGTGATCTGTGATAACCTGACTGACCCAAGGCTTAATCGGCCTCCACTGCACAACCACTTATTATGCTGACTATAGTTAGGGCAGTAAGGGTTAGCCAGTGGGCAACAGTAAGTGGCTGGGGATGTTTGTATGTTCAATAAGTGATGCTAAATCCAGAAGTTGTCTGACTTGGTGGACAGACAAGATTCCTAAATAGGGAGAAAAAAAAAGTCTCAAGAACAAAATGCAGGCCCGAGGCTCTGATTCTATGTACATTTCTTTGGAGACTGTGTACCTCTCTGAAATGCTCATCCACCTGTGGTGCTTTGCCTTACAAGTTGCCTCACAACTGTACCAGTTGTTTGTGTCTCTAGATGGTGAATTAAGCCAGCTGAAAAAACAAACATTCCCTCAAACATAAATCACCTTTCAATTGAATCATTTTCTTGGTATTAGGAATTATGGCAGTGCCCAAAAATAATCAAGGCCATTTTGCGGTCATCACAACATAAGACTTATAACCTTTAGATACATTTAACATATGGGACAATATAGAGAAAAGCTGTTTTGTAAAACCAGACACTCACCCTGGAATTTTGTGGATTGCACCATTAGTAGATGTTCCAGAAACAACAGTTCCGCTCCCACCAATGACTACCATACCTGGTATTTTCAACAGGGATGAAAGATATTCAGAAACACTCCTAACAAAGCTGATAACTAAGGTTATCAAACGCAACCACAATACCCGGACTATTCAAGTTACCGGTATCCTGAAACACAGGAAAGTTGTACTCTTAAAGGAAACAATTTTTTTGTAAAACATATTTGGGAACTTTCTGGATGTATTACAAGACCTCAGAATGAAATTTCAAACAATGAGCATCACATTTTTCAGAGCTGTCTGCTACTGCTGTCCAAGCAGTCTCTGTACCCTGACAGACACTTACATTAACCAGTAAACTACAGGTACCTGGTGTCATCACATCCTGCACCAGCACCATTAAAACAACAAAATCTAGAAATTATATATGGTGCTTGATGGAGATTAAAATAATAAATAAATCAAAGGATAAACCTAATTTTGTCATAAAATGAAATATCGCCTACCAAAGTAACAAGAATTACGTGACAGGCAATCATATATGTGGATGAACCTACCCCTCACACATTTTGTGCTCTTAGGGAAACCACTGCATTCATTAGGAATCTACAGCTTAGATTGGCACTTGGAACAGGTTTTAGGGACAACTCCCTCTCCGTAAAGCATGACTTCATCTCTCTAACAGAGTGCAGAAGTTGCTGTTGGCATCAAACTCCAATACAAATTGAGAGCCAAGAAGCAAAATTCAAATTCCCTGATCTCCCTCACAGGAGGGTTTCCTGACCAGTAGAAGCTCAAAGCATAGAGGCTCTGACTGTATGGCCATTGCTAGCCTCTGCAAGATGACTGGAATGGCTTCAGCTCCCACCAACTTCCTAAATGTATTCTGAAGACTCATCCCAAAATGCTAGTCAAGGAGTTATTTCATACATAAAACAAAAAACGGTGTGCGAGAATGTGATTTAGAAGTACCATCATTCATTACAGAACACCTTAGGACTACTTAACAATACTTTAATTCCTGAACTGTATTTAGCAGATTCCCCTCTCATCCTGACACTCCACAGTTTTCTAGAAAATGAAGAGTGATTATCCCAGTGAAGAAAACTACCTACCAACTTAAGAATTTGGTAGGTTGCCTGATCTCTGTAGAATATTAATTGGTTTTCAGTAGTGTGGACTGTAAGCAAAGAAGAAAGATTCACACTTGAAACAAGATGTTAATTCTCAGTATTGCAAATACTATCAGGAAAAAATTCTGAATTGCTAACTTGAGAAAAACCCAGACTAAAACAAAAAGTGTAAGTTTCAAGACTAGGAAGTATAAAGCTTTGAAAGACATCAATCTGTAACCGCTCCAGTCCTTTGTCAGATCTGCTCATTAATCAGCTTACAGGCTTAGCAATTAATGGTCCTCAATCAGTAAACTCTTAGAAATCTTTGGGGACTGCTAACCTGTTTTAAGCACAGTAGCTTCTGCAGAAATTTATTCATTTAGTTAAAAGCCAGAATAGAAGAACAATGAAAGTAAGCTTGACTTAGTAAGCTTAACAAACATTGCTTTTTTTGGCAACAGGACTGTTTACTTATTTCTTCCACCACTGCAAAGCCTTTAAAGTTGGTCTCACAACTACAGGGGAGACGTGACCTAAGTTAACGATAATCAAGATAAAAATAATTATTTTTAACCTTCATTGGTTTTCAAAGCGTCTAAAGCTGCCTGAGCAATTATGCCAAGATGTCCAAGGGAAAAGCAGTAGGGTGATGAACACATAGCTAAGGGCAAAAAATGAAGCAAGTAGCTGTGCAACCAGTGTGTTGGAAGAAACCCAAAAAGCATATCCTACTTTTAGACACTCCACCCCAGCGCGTAAGTAACATAACATAGCCTTGAAACCACTATCAATAGGAAATAATGCCTCTATGAAATACTTTAAACTCAGTATGATCTAATCTGTAGGGGAACAAGTAAAAACAAAACAAAAAAAGCAGAGTTACCAAAAGATTGTTACCAATAGTATCATGACTCTGAACATTCTGAGCTCTTCTTTGTGAGATGGGTTGTTCTTCTTTAGGAGTTACTTTTTCAGGCCGTCTGTATGGTCCACAGGATTTTGAAGAGTCTGGTACTACATTCTGTAATCATTTTGTTATTTCCATGAATAATGTATTATATTTTATTACAAATAAACTTAAAAATACGACACTCAATATCCACAATCTACTTCACATATATCAGATGCCCAATACTTAACATCAT
The DNA here is from genome assembly GCA_022605575.1 of Laterallus jamaicensis coturniculus. Classification (NCBI taxonomy): domain Eukaryota; kingdom Metazoa; phylum Chordata; class Aves; order Gruiformes; family Rallidae; genus Laterallus; species Laterallus jamaicensis. Next base: position 16,106,418 of record JAKCOX010000005.1, on the reverse strand, counting down.
ACAGCTGTACTGATAGCCACAAGTTGTTTCATTTATAGAATAAATACTGACTTCCTGTATTACACAGTAAAAACTTTTTCCACTGGGAAGTTATGTTGTTCAAATTAAATAATCTCTTTTGCTCAACTGACTGGTAAAAGCTCACTTCAACAAAATGAAGAAAAAATTCAATCTAAAAACCAGCCATATGTACTGAGCTTGTTCTACTAGTGGCAAGATACTATGCCAGTTCACTATCATAGTCAAATATGTTCCCAGCTGAAACACACAGTATGTATTGAATTAGAGAGGTTCAGCACTGCAGCATTTCATGTTCAAGGACAAAAGACAGTCTACAAACATGCAGAAATCTGGCATGCCACCCCCATCAACAAAAACACCTCACCACAACAGGCAAGCATAACACAGATAGCTGCAGTTATCTCATGGGTTCACAGATCTGCATAAAGTCACTCTAAGGACCTCAATTGCTATGGTACGATTTTCTTTCAGAAATTTATATACCTATCAAAAAGGCATGCACTACTTCGTTTAGTTTGAGAAGTCATACCCAAATTTAGAGCTAAAAAGAAAATCCCCCCACCAGATCTCTACTGCAACATCAAAACCAGCAGGATCTAAGAAACAGGACCTAGACATATCCTCTTCCCAACATTACCAAATGCTTGGCAATTCCAAGTTCATCCTGCTTAATAAGCAAAACTTTGTTTCCTCTTCATGTGTAAAGCATGAAAACTTCAACATCAGGTGAAAGGAAGAGTCGATGCTGCACTATTGACATCCTAAGCCCCCACTTCACCACCACCACACCATACCTTCCAGTAGTTTGGCTGACAACTCTGATTAAGCCAGTTCGAATACATCGAAAGAGACTTTTGTGTAGTTAAGTCTTCATATGGAAAACCCATCCTTACAGCAAACAGGGAGGCTTCAGAAGCAACAAAGACAAAGCCATTAATTTACCACAGTTTTATACATTTTATGATAATGCATCAATGTCATATTATTTACAAGTGAAGAAATTCTTCATTCTCTAGGGAGGCAAGAAATACTTCTTCAAAGAGCAGCATGAGCCATTACAATGATCTACAACTGCAGTAACAACTGCTCCCTTCACTGGCAACGTCAAATTTCCTCAGTTCACTTTAGCTATGTTAACATATACGTTTTACCATTGAAAAAGAAACATATTAAACTCTGTTAATCAACTGGACATAAATAACCTGGCAGAAGAGTGGCCTGTGCTGTGCGTGTCACAAATATTTAAATAAATGATACAAGAAATGGCACATCTTCTTTAAGGAGCTACCCTTTTATGAAATGTAACAAACATAATGGCAAAACATTTGCCACTAAAATACTAATACTTGCAGGCATCAATCCACCAGTTTACATCATATAACACTTCTTCCTAGCAGCTTTAAAAGTGACTGCTTCCTTGTTTTGAAAATTAATGCAGTATGTGTCAAGGGAGCAAAAGAAATACCAACATCAGCAATGAAAAAATGCTGCACTTCTAAGAATGGCTTTTATAGCTAAGGAAAGCGAAAAGAAGAAAGATCAACAGTTCTTTCATCTTTTAGTTTCTAGGTACCTTTGATATTACCTAGTAACTGATACTGTTGATAGATTCAGATGCTTGAATTTGAATTACCAATACTTGATAATAATGTAACTGTAACATGTGGCAGAAGCAGCTTCTCCAGTCCATGATTTAAGAAAAGCCTTCCATTATTTCTGGAAATTTTTGTGTTTTCCTTAAAAACTGACACAATTGAAGTATCTTTGCACTCAGAGGAAAAGAAAACTGACAGCTTCAATTAAAAAGATTTTCCTATTTCTAGAACAAATCCTGGGTTTTTGTTTTCAGGTTTTTTGTTGAGGTGAAATTGTGCTTGTGCATGTTTGCCGGTTATTCTTTCATGACTTTCAAAGCTGCTTTTCTATTCCAGGAAGCAGAGCTGGTCATTTTTACCCACTGAACTTTTTACGTGGCTTCCTGGTCTAAGCACTGCTAGGACGTAAAAAAAAGGCCAGGCACACTGTAATTATGAAACCTTCCTATCTGTTGGAGACAAGCCTGAAAATTGATTGGCAGATAATAACCGAAATAATGTTGGGTTTTTTTTCCCCCTGCTTGTAATCATTTTGCACTGAATGCCCCTCTGTCAGTTCTACATCGTCACACACAGCCCTCGGTGCTAGTTTCCTTAGACTTGTCCTAAAGAAATTAGGCAATAAATGGAGAAGGCAGTTCTTTTAGCAGTGCAAGAACTGATGAAACCATCAGCGTTATGATCTACATCTGTTCAACAAAAGCCACACCACAGACACGAAATAGGACCCAGGGAAGTACAGGCTGGTAAGGCTTACTCTGATCACTGAAACAACTAACCCTGGAAACAATTTCCAGGCACATATACAACAAGAAGGTGATTTGGAATAGTCAGCACGGCTTCACAAAAGCCTTCTAACAATCTATGATGAAAAAGCCAGTTCAGTAGATGAGGGGAGAGCAGTGGATATTGTCTACCTTGACTTCCATAAAGCTTTAGCACTGTATCACGTACAAGAAGTTGATGAAGTATCAGCTGGATTGACAAGTGAGGTGGACTGAAAACTGACTGCGGGACTTTGCTCAGAGGGTGGGGATCCCTGGTATGAAGTTGTAACTGGTTAACTACTGGCGTACCACTGGGGTTAATACTGGGTCCAGTAATGTTCAATATCTTAATTAATCATCTGGATGATGGGGCAAAGTGTATGTTCCCTCAGCAAACTTGGGATGCCATAAAACTGGGAGGCATGTCTGAAGTGCCAGGGGGTTATGCTAGTATCCAGAGTGACCTTGACAGGCTGGATGAGTGGATGGGTAAGAACCTCATGCAGTTCAACAGAAAAGTGTGCAGCCATACATGCTGGGGCCACTCATCAGTAAAGCAGCTTGGCTGAAGACCTGGTTCTGAGAGGCAGCAAGCTGAGTGTCAGACAGCCATGGGCCCTCACAGCAGAAGTAGGTAACAGTGCAGGCTGAGTTCCAGCATTAGGAGAAGTGCTGCCAGCAGGTTGACAGAGGACATCCTTCCCCTCTACTCAGCACTGGGGAGGCCACATCTGGAGAGCTGGGTCCGGTTCTGGGCTCCCCTGTACAACAGACACACGGACATGCTGCAGAGTCCAGCAAGAGGCCACAGAGATGAGCGAGAGACTGGAGCATCTCTCCTGTGAGGAAAGGCTGAGAGAGCTGGGACCATTCAGCCTGGAGAAGTGAAGGCTCAGGAGGGATCTCATCAGTGTATATAAATACCTGAAGAGTGGGTGCAAAGAACAATCCAGGCCCTTTTTTGGTGATACCTAGAGACAGGACTAGACATCATGCAACAAACTGAAGCACAGGGGGTCCTTCTGAACATGAGGGTACACTTCTACACTCTGAGAGTGACCAAGCTGCCCACAGGTTGTGGAGCTTTCTTCAGAAATAGTCAAAAGCCATCTAGACCTGATCCTGGGAAACCAGCTCTAGGTGGCCCTACTTGAGCAGGGGGGTTAAAACAGAAGATATGAAGTCCCTGTCAGCCTCAACCATTCTATGATTCTATAATACATCTTGTTCCTTAAGTTTCCCACGTACCAGAGGTTTTAAAATGCCTAAAGTCAAAAGTAAACAGAACTGTGACAACTACTTAGGAGTCACAGCACTCCAACAGATTCCATCATTGTTTCTAACACCAAAAACCAAACATTTCATGTAACTTTAAAACTTTACTGCCAGGAACTACATAATGGCCACATATTTAATCATCAACTAAAAATTAACGCATTTCACAGCTTGCTGCCTCATCTCTAGTGTCAACTACTCAGAGAAATTAAATTTTAGGAGACAGGTAGACTTTCCTGGTTTATATCACCAAATACATTCAAATAAAAGTGCAGTTATTGGGAATAAAATAAGGGATAACCTCAGCAACTTTGCATCATGCATATAATCTCTGCAGGCTTTTTTATTCATTTATATGAAAAATTTTTACTATTCTGGCTAGCTTTTTAAAGGAAAAATGTAAATATTGTGATTTAGAAAATAAACCGTTGTTTCTCTTGCATGCTGATTTGATCCTCCTGAAGCTATAGCTCTGTTTTATCTTTATCAATCTTCATCCAGTGAAGACAGCTATAGCTTCCTTTACCCAAACTCCTATTTACATAGCAAATACATTCCTTCACAAGAAATATTATGCTTTCTCAATTTATCCACTGTTTTCATTCATTTACTAACATCCATCACCAAGTCCAATTTTTACTCATATATATATATATATATATATATATATGTTCAGATTTCCTGTCCGTCGTTTGCTACAACTGCTAGGCAGTTTATTCTGAGGAAGTTCTCACTGACAGCAAGGACTCAGCATGACAGCCTTGCCCACAGGACTCCATTACACAAAGAACTATCTTCCCAGGCTAGAAAGTGTGTTTTAAATCAGCACTTAAATTCCTGTTTCTTCACCTTGTCTTTTCTGCTCATTCTACAGATCAAATGTTAGAAATATTTTGATAATTACCAGTGTTGAGGAAAGGAGTATTATGAGCATTTCTTCCTGCTCAAACACCTGACCAATTTCTTCAGCATGACCTGTGAAATCTCTTACCAAAGCCACTTGTAACCTAATCATGACCAACTGCTTGAATCAAATAGAATTGGCAAGTCTAGCTCTCTTTTCAAACCCTCTGTCAAACACAGCTTTCACCTCCCTCTATTGCCTTACTTCTTAAAAACACCTGCTTTTGCACTTATTTCTCTATCATTCTGTATAAATTAATTCCTTCCAAGATCTTTTATCTTTTCATATCAATTTCAAAGCACTTCACTGACCCTTACTGCTTGGATGTCAATTTCCACGCTTATGTCCACATTTCTTTCTGGGCAGGCATGTACATTTTAAGAGTCCTTAACTGTGAGCAAGTATCCTTCCACTTACTGTTCATATACCTCTCTGTAACATACCTCTTAAAACCAGTATTATTCTAACAGTAGTAACACATATTTTAGAAGCTCAGCTATTCCTCCAGTTTGCCATCACTCTTTTGTTATGCCTAGCATTACAATCACAATGTGATTTTTTTTTAGATTCAAGTTCTTGTTGATTTTACAGCTATAAAAAACCCAGTAAGAGTGCTCTATATACACACTAAACCACCAAAGGTCACGGTAAAGTCTATTAATTCTGTGACTTCTTAGAAGAACTTACTCCATGGTTTTAAAAGAAATATTTACAGCTAACAGCTTCTATAGTGTCTTGCATCTTTGATACCTTTAATAGCAGTAATATTAGCAAAGCCTTGGGCTTACAAGTAAATATTTGCAGTTATATTGGAAGAAGGACTATAAATTCTATTTTGGTTTTCATTATTACCATTATTACAGGCTAAAACCTAGTTCATACCCACATAATGAGAGAGTGAGCACTTGTGAATTATTTGATTAGATTCTCTTGATTGTCAGGGAATCCTTCCTCCTGTATCACCAAAACTAATATACAGCAATTATAAAAGGAAGTGTTTTTAAAAGAGAGCATGACTTAGAAACAGTTAAAGGAATAATAATTACCTGACTCTCCCACTAATAACGTATGCTTAGTGCACTCGATGACCTTTCGCGCTACACCAATTGCATTTTTTACATGTCTGAGATCTGCAACTGCCCCAACTTCCATAGTGTTGCTGGAAACAAGAAATATTTAAACTTATTACAATACAAGAATAATTGTACATTTTTTTTTATTAGACAAAAATGTGTTCTCAGCTGAATTAGAAAGTTTGCTCCTTTAACATATTGCTTTAATTGTTCTATGCCAGACAGATGGCATCACAGTACTAGGGAAAAAGCTTCATAAATACATTGCTTCCTTTCACAGGCACAGAGATGTTGCTCAAATAACAGCACCTCCACTCACAGTAATATTTTCATCAGAGTTTTTTATTACATCAACTCATAATGTCAACCACACACTGGCAATTACTTTTTAATCAGGACAGCTTTAAATGGTAAATAAAGTACAGAAGACAACTGCTGCCAAAGTGAAGGATTTATGGACTGAATAAAAGGAGGAACCTTAAATACTACAAACTATCTGCTCTGCAACTGCTGTATCTAGAACTGGATTACTGCACTACACCTAAAGATTCACTAACAAACAAGCTTAACCACTTTTCCACCAATTAGATAATTATTTTTCCTAGTTCCACAGGTTACCACATAACTTGTCTCACAGTCAGTCCTAAAAGGAGGAGATCTCTGAACAACCCTTGAAGTGTGCTACAAGTTACAGTGTTCATTCTTTTCCCTGTGTAGTTTTCTTACCCATCCATAATCATTGCGTCCAGTGTTGTTTCTCCACTTTCATCTGGGCTTCCTCCATATCCCACACTCCCATCGCACTGATCAATCTCACACTGACCACAGCCTTTCTCAACTGCATCCAGCTCAGAACCTCCCAACTGTAATACTCTCCAAGCTGTAAAAAAACCCCAAATAATTGTTATCAGCAAAAGCAGCCTCCACTACTGCTTTAAGGAGTGTTTTAAAGATGGACATAATGAAAGTGCACTATGTAAGTGGATTTAAAAAGTAAACTATAATTTATAGGTGAAGTAAAAATGTAAATACTGTTTTTGTTGCATATCAGATTAGCATCTGACTTAATTAAGCTCTTTTTCTGATTGTGAAGGTATTATTTACTAACAATCATCACAACTTCTATATATTAAATAACCTCCTCTGCCCAGAACCAACCATTACTTTAACACTGTTTAAAGCCTTTGGCTGCGGAGAGAGTGTGTGTGGAGGGAGAAGCAAAAGCTTTTATCTCAAAAAAACAAACACAACCAAACCAAACAAAAAAAACCCAGAACATTCTAGTAAATAGCCCTCAAAAGCTTCATCTGAGAATACCAACTGCCCAGCTGCAGAATAAAAAGATCTAAACATTACAGCAATCTAAAATATTTAAACCTATGTCAGTAACTACACAAGAACAAGAAGAAAGTGGAAGTGATACACATGAAGTTACAGTCTCCACCTTCTCTTGTTCAGCCTTCAGCCTTCTGTTCTTTAGAATCTAGCTCATGGTGCAGTTTTGTCAGACATTACAGACACGCCAAACAACATGACTTGAATAAACAGGGCCTGAAGGCTTTGCACATGCATTTCACAAGGCAAGATTTTCCAAAATGCCTGAGCTTGCTAACACTGACAGTTGCAATCTTGCTTCCTCCTCCTTCTGATCTTTGTCATCTGCCAGACCCAGCACAGAGGAGGCAGGAAAAGCGCACCGTGCTCTTTTTGGCACAACTATCACACTGTCTCAACCAGCTCACCGAGCTTTAACTTCACAAATGCTGCATGCAACTACACAAAACTGCCTGCAGGAAAACCAAAACTTAATAGCTAGCATTCAACTCCACATATACTTGTCTTTATAATAAGCTTCAGCATGAAGACTACTGCTCTAATCCCCTTTATTACCACAAGTAGCCTTAACACAAGCTTTCCAAAGCTGCGAAGAACAAGCCTTACAGCTTTCATGACTGTATTTCACTTCTGACCTATACAAGGCTTTAGAGGTAACCCATTTCACTAGCAAGGCTTCCCTAGCAAGGGGTTATTTACAACTGAACTATGGTAAAATAGCCTATGGATCTTTCAAAGTCAGTATCCATAACTAATGCATGTTGCTGTAAGAAAACCTGCCTTGACTGACAATAAGACATCATATAACACTACTAAGCTCCAAAACCAAACTCAGAGCTACCTAAACCTTTGGAGGCAAGAAGGAGCCTCAGAAAGGCACCATTAAAAACAAGTCACTATTGCAAACAGCCACAGGAGTGTAAACCCCTTCCCTAGCTAAAGAATGCCTCCAATGAGCTTTTTCTCACCTCGTACCACCACCACCTTCCCTTTAAAAAAAACCCAACCCAACAAACAAGCCAACGCAAGCCCCAAGAAACCCCACATTTTTCCCCAGCCTCGGAAGCCAAACCGCTTGCTTGCGGCCCCCCAGGCAGCACCAGAGCTCGGCGGCACAGCGCCACCAACGCAAGCCCAGGAGCATGGCCCTTCCCACGCGAAGGAAACCCAGCTCCAGGCCGAGCTCCTCCCCAAGCCGCCGCAGGCCCTTCCCGGTGCCCAGAGAGGAGGCAGAGCGGGCGGGAGCCCAAGCCCCCTGCAGCCAGAATCACTTAACGAGAGCAAGGCCACAGCTCGCTTCATCTTGCCGTACGGGAAAAAGACTTCTACTTTAAAGACACCGCAACACCCAGAGCCCCCGCCAGCGCCGCAGCATAAGGAGCTTGGAGCGAGCAGCACCGCCCCGCCCGACCCGTTCTCCCACCGGGGCACCTGTCTCTGCGGCTTTCCTAAACGCCCAGGTGTTGATGACTACGGGAAGGGCAGTGGCTGCGGCAGCGCCCACCAACTGCAACACGGCGAGCAAGAAAAGCGCGACCATCATCCCTCGCCGGCCCCGGCCGCGTCTCGCCGCCATGACCACCCAGCCCGGCGCCGCCAGGAAGCGAGCGGCTGTGCGCACACATGCGCGCACGGACCAACCGCTGCGGAGTGATACAGCCGATGGCGGCTATGGCCGGCGGCGGAGCTTGCGGCTACCCTGGGGTGCGGCGATGTGACTCAAGAGGTCGAGGCACGATGTAGCCTCTTGGGGAAAGTGGTTGTGGCAAGGAAAAGACGAGATGGCCGCCCAGCGCAGATTAAAATAACATGTCTGTGTGTGTGATAAAGCCAGCCATGTGTGTATGGTGGCACAATCCCTCAGAGTAATGGCTGGTCCTGGAGCCTCGGCGCTGAGCTGTGGCCATGGGCTGGGGCTCTGCCATGGGTCCAACAGAGAGGCTAAGACAGGCTGGCTCTGCGGCAGCAGGGCTGTGGGGTGGGGGAGTGAAAAGCAATCTATGTGTATGCTCCTGAGACCCACATGCCGCCCTGGTAACACGTACAGTTCCATCAAAAGGTCCCTAATGGCACAGGGATGTTTCTGCAAAGGGTGCGACCTGGGTCTGCTCCCAGTGAATGGCCTGCGGAAGAATCTGTGACAAGCCGTGCTTGATGGGAATCATAAAATGTGTAACACGTAATTTTTTAATCCTGCCCCTGCTGTTCAAGCTTTTCATGATAAACCATTAGCAGTAGTTTAAAGCTGTTTGACCCGTTGCCATAGTAGTCTGACTGTTTTCAGGTCCATAGGCTTGCCTGCTGTCAGCGTAATGTGCCGATTTGTGTTCGGGGCTGATTATATTCAAGCAGGCGCTGATCATCAACCAGCTATTATTTCTGAACAACGTGAAAAAGGTGGCTTTTGCTTCTACCAGAGGATGTGAATAAAATGCTCTACTTTTAAATTTTTTTTTAATTTTTTTTTCTTTTTCAGCTCATTGCCATTTCTCCTTTTCAGTATATGATGGGCCAAACTCAGTTATACTTTACTGGTATATATTGCTGGTCTTGAATTTGTAGTAAGAGGAGATACTTTGACATGTGTGGCAAGCTCAAGCTTGTGGGCATGCATAAATTGTACATGTACCCAAGCTGGTTTAAAAGGCCTGAAGCAGTATTATTTTTATTATAACAAAATGATCTGCTGACTTTGGAATTAAATGGCTGTCACAAAAGAAATGTATTATCCTTTATTACAGAAGTCACGAAGTAATAAGTACAATATTGGGTCTGACTTTAATAATAGCATGGCCTTGGTTTCATCCAGTTCCCAAAAGCAAAACTACAAGTAGTCTAGAGAAACCTTTACTCAGGTAAATGCTGTTAGCTGATTCTTTTCTGATATTACTGTTCTTATTTCTGTCACGTAGTTCTGTGTAAAGCTGGTAGGGAAGGGAAAAGGACCAAACTACAGATCCAAATTAATGTTAGCTGAAGGAAAAGAGAAGAAAATATTTTTAGGAAACTAGTAATAAGTGAAAAGGAAAATACAATCAAACATGTTCCCAAAATTAATACATTAATAATATTTTTCAAATACTGCTTTCTTTTAACCAGATAAAATGGACAACTATGAAAGAAAAAATACTTTGGTATGGATGTAATTCAAATAAAAGTACTGACTGTGATGGTTGCATCTGCAGGCTGAGCCTACACAGCTGTGGAGACAATATTTATATGACTTGAAACAGCATGGTATTATGCTTCGAGACCCATATAGAAACTCGGTTTGTTTGATTTCTGTGGCCTTCTTTCTAACTGGCAGTCAAATGGGAATGACTTCCTGCTAGAAATAAAGGCGGTAATGAATCCATGCTTTACTGTATACAGTGTTATTTGATATATCGTTTTTATGCTAAGTGTGAAAAAACAAAGCAAACACTGCTCTCAGATACAGAATATGAAATCAACAGCAAGGTCAATAAAACTCTGTCTTTACATGCTGAAAGCTGAGGAGAATTTGAGCAGTATCTTGTCTAAGACAACTTTGCAAGTCAGTTCCACTGCATCCTTCCGGACTCTTGATTTGTCTTCTGTCTCTGAGATAAAGTATTTTAAAATTGATCTTTGAATTTAGAACATGTTTGCATTTTCATAAAAATTAGCTATTGTTTTCTATCAGTTACTCTTATATAAAAGCGGTGAAAATGCACGTTAATCTGTCTTTCCCCCAATACTCCCTGCTGCCTTAGAGACCGTAGGTAGCTAAGATAAATGGTCATACTGGTAGACTTCTGTCTCCGCAGCTGAAAAGCAAACCAATGTTTCTACATTGTTTTTCTTTCTTTTTTTTTTTTTTAAATGCAAGAATATTCTAAAGACTTGGATGGACAAAGGATTAGCTAGAGGATCTACAGCCGACAACACTGTGACTGAATGGCACTACGTAATTAATGAAAAGCACAGGAGGAAATTCACCTCTTTCACTGAGAGTGGCTGTTCCTACAGTGGCCAAATTCTGACCTCAATTATATCTGTGTGACCTTACCTAGCACCATCTGTTCAAAAATGCATGCCTAGCTCTTTTCTGCTGTCTCAAATTTTCTGTGTGTTTTGAAATCTAATTAAGTATTGTAGTTAAACCTGTAATTTGTTTACATTTCTATCTTGATTTTACTTACACTTTCTAATATTAACATACACAGACCACATGAAAAGCAAATCTGAGAATAATTTTCTTAATAAAAATAATCAACTGTTTGATAGCTTTTGCTGTGGAAACTTGTGTGATTTTTTTTTTTTTCTGACACGTGGGATTTTGAATCAATCATGCCTCTAATTAAAAAATATTTTTAAATGACTCTGTGTTGTGGTTTTCCTGTTTCTGAGTAGATTTGTGGAAGCACTGCACTCTTGGTTTTTTTAATGTGCTTTCCCCTCTGTCAATCCCTTTCACGGCTTCTTACAATACATATGTTCTCTCAGTTCACTGAATGACACTGGAAAGGATAAAAAGGTATATTCTTGTTGAATGCCTCCATCATCTTCCTCTTAAATCTTCTAGGAAAAACCCTTATGCCCTCTCTCATGCTTGAGAAGAGCTATCTATAAACATTTTCAAAGCTACTTAGTTATCCTCACCTGAATCCTCCATAAAACTCAGCATCAGTGCGAGGTCTGTCAAAATGTCTAACGTTTAAATCACATGGTTGTCCAGACCTCTGCTTCCCACACCGTTTTCATGTCTTCATGTATTCCCCAGCAATCATCATCCGTGTGCTACGTGTTCCTTTTTCACTCGTACTGTGAGGTCTTTTGGGTATGGGTCATCATTTCATTTTGAGTGTGTACAGCGTATAGCACAAGTGTGTGCTAGCTTAGCACTCTTTGATCCTTGACAATATGTTAATGAGCATTAATATCTATGATGAGAATAAATACAGATGCTAATTTTAATAACCAAGCAGCCACCAGTTATAACAATAATAAACCATTGTGTTTCCGTGGCTAATTATGCTTGTTACCATTTTTTAATCAGATTGCCAAGTTACAGTAGCTCACCTTCTCACTTTGTAACATTGAAATAATGAATACATGTCATAGATTAATAAAGTTCGTACCATATTATTTTGGCCTATTGTAGCATTCTGTCTCAAAACAAGTTACGTGTAATATATTTCCTATTTGTAATTGCTATACTGGTCCACTGCAGTAATAAAGTTGTCATATGGAACATGTAATGGACCACTTTACATTGTTGGAACTGCTTTTTTTACTGCAACTCCTTGTAACTTTGTGATGTCTTCATAAATGTGATCCATGGCAATAATAAAGTGCTTGGACAAATATGGCAAGTTACTGTTTCCTCCCCCCTAATCTGAAAGTTATATTGACATTGTTAAATGAATGTACTTAAAGTTTTCAATGTTGAAAGGAAAGTAACCAGAAACTTGTATTATATAAATATTTTTTTAGAAATATGGCAACTTGCAATGCCTGCGTCTATTTCATGTGGTTTGGGTATGCCTACCTAAACTTTTTAACAGGATCCTCCCTGAGTTGTGACTATCTAAGAGTAGAGGACATATCTACACATGCAGTGCTGTGATGTTTTCATGGTTGGAACACCCCAAAGCAATAGATAATTGCATTGGAAGGTAATTGATGGTGTGTAAGCCCTGAATACGAAAAGAAAATTGTATGATGTCTGTGCATAGTGCTCTGCCCAAATTGTTTTCTCTCTAGTCTTTGTTAGGCCACAGGAATGCCATTCTGTGTTTCTCCATGTGTCTGTGCACACCAAAGCCCTTGTTTTATACTGCCTTCTATGTCTCACACTCAAGTTCATGCACATAAAACTTCCTGAGGTATCAGAGCCCTGTGATGCTCAGTGTAGAGGTGGTTCAAAAACTTAGAATACAGTTTTTAAGAATAGGGCTAAGTGGTAAAGAGCTAGTTCCTACTCCATGATGTCTGAACTGGATGTATCTGCAGCTCTGCGGCATTTCTAAACCACTGAAGAAGTGTACAAATCAGGTCAAAGTAATTTTGAGAATCTATTTCAGCAATGTACCAACCATTCAATTACTGTCCTTTGCAAATTCTACTGGACTCTGATACTAACCACAGGGGTTATTAAGTGGGAAATACATCTTTTTTGGCTTCAGACTGACAAACTGCAATCTCGAACAAAAAAACCTCTTGATAGCATTTTATCAACTACATTTTAAGATGAAATGGCTGAGATACAAAGCACAGAAATACAAAGTTATGAGCTACCACTACATTTTTAAGTTCATTTTTGTGCCAGAAATTGACCTTCTCTACTGATTAAATCATAGGATATGATGTCTAGAGACAAGAGGGCAAGCCAACAGTTAAGCAGCAGGTGTGAGTCTGAATTTACTTACTTTGTGAGGATTTGGTCTGACTATTTGAGTATAATAATCTCAACCTTTCCTGGTCACACCAATGCAACACCACAGAATGCAAAGGAAACTGTGTACATTGAAGCAAGAGTGGAATTTTCCTTCAGATTTTTTGTGTTTTCATTCTATATAGGGGTTTCTCAAGTCCTAGAAGCTTTCACTTCAGAGAAGAAAGTTGTTTCATGCATTTGCTGTCATCTTTGATACTCATTTTTGGAATAATGTTATGAGTTAGACATACCCCATATAAATCGCAGTAAAATATGCCTCTTCCTATGTTTCCTTGTCTCCAGGGTTGTGATTCTACAACTGCTTTTTAGATTTACACTGTAGAGCCTTGTTGAAAGGCAAGGCTGCCTTGGTTTTGTAGCATAAATACAAATTCAGATTGTGAATAATAATAGTCAGACTGACCTTTTAGACCCTTACTGCTGTGGATAGTCCCTTTGGCTTCCTTGGAGAAGTACCTGGTAAATGACTACTCTCTCATCAGCAGAACTAGTTTACCTATGAGACACATAGGGCAATTGCCTGGAGCTCTCTGCCATGCAGGGACATGGCTAACTAACTTAGGTGGTTATTTGAGAAGAAGGGAACATATGCAACCTTCTGACCTGGGGCTCCCGCCGTCTGTAACAACGCATGTAATGGTGTGCTAGACAGCAATAGCTGAATTAATTTAGGATAGTCTGTTGTCTTCTTTACATTGTCTTGACTTTTATAAAGAACATTCATATACACCTATTCGGAAAAACATTTTCTAAAATATTAAACAAAAACTTCACTAAACTAAAATTGCTAAAATTGGTCAAGTCACAGAATCACAGAGTTGTAGGGTTGGAAGGGACCTCAAGAGATCATTGGGTCCAACCCCCCTGCCAAAACAGGCTCCCTAGCTCATACTGCACAGATAGGCACCCAGACTGGTCTTGAATATCTCCAGGGAAGGAGACTCCACCACCTCCCTGGGCAGCCTATTCCAGTGCTCTGTCACCCTCACTGTGAAAAAGCTTTTCTGCATGTTGGTGCGGAGCTTCCTGTGCTCCAACTTGCAGTCATTGGCCCTTGTCCTGTCTCCACTAACCACTGAAAAGGGGCTGGCTAACTTGCCCTGCATCCCATGCTTAAGATAATTGTAAACACCAATTAGGTCTCCCTTTAATCTTCTTTTCTCTAGACTAAACAGTCCCAGCTTATTCAGCCTCTCCTCATAGGGGAGATGCTCCAGACCCTTAATCATCTTCGTAGCCCTTCTTTGGACTCTCTCAAGGAGATCGCTGTCCTTTTTACACCAGGGAGCCCAGAGCTGGACACAATACTCCAGGTGGGGCCTGACCAGGGCAGAGTAGAGGGGAAGGATCACCTCCTTCGACCTGCTGGCCACACTCCTCCTGATGCACCCCAAGATCCCATTGGCTCTCTCAGCCACCAGGGCACACTGCTGGCTCATAGCCAACCTGTCATCTACCAGGACCCCCAGGACCTTCTCCATAGTGCTCTTCTCCAGTAGGACATCCCCCAGCCTATACTGAAATGAACAGTTGTTCCTGCCCAGGTGCAAGACTTTACACTTGCTTTTGTTGAACTTCATTAGGTTTCTCCCCGCCCAGCTTTCCAGCCTGTCCAGTGCCTTTATTGTCTAGTTATTTTCCCAGTAGCTTTCTAGCTATTCTTTATTTAGAAGCAAATCTAGTTTTGCTCCAAAATTTTAAATTTCACAACCTTGTCAATCACTGTAGCAATAACATTACTTCAGCTTTACTTAGAGAAGCTGTAAGACTTGATGAAAAGCTGGGTAATGTCAGACTGAAACTGTGATGTTATTGTACGGACCTTCATCCAAATAAGTCTTAATTTTGAGCGGCTTTGGTACCAGATGCCTTTGTTATGACTGAATAAAAATTATCAAGCTTCTAAATATAAATAATGCACGTTGGATTTGGGAGTAAAGTCTTTCTGACAGAATTTTCACTTTATATATATATATGCATAACCACTGCACACTTCTTTTTCAGAAGAACTATGTTAGCAGCTTTTGCCCTACTTATCGAAACATATTTGTTGTATTATATATTCTACTTTGTGTTCTTTGTGTTCAGATATATGACGGATTCAAACTGAAAGGGGGTAGGTTTAGATTCGGCATTAGGAAGAAATTCTTTACTGTGAGGCACTGGCATGGGTTGCCCAGAGAAGCTGTGGCTGTCCCCTCCCAGGCAGTGCTCAAGGCCAGGTTGGATGGAGCTTTGGGCAACCTGGGCTAGTTGAGGGTGTCCCTGCCCATGGCAGGAGGTTGAAACTAGATGGACTTTAAGGTTCCTTCCAACCCAGACCATCAAAGGTTGGATGAGGTACATAGGGACATGGTTTAGTAAGTAATATACTTGGGGGATGGCCATACTAGATGATCTTGGAGGTCTTTTCCAACCTTAATGATTCTATGATTCTGTGATTCTATGACAGCTCCCTTTCTCTTGGAAGAGATCTGTTGAGCTATGGATAACCATATAGTACCTGGCTCTAACTGGAGATTCAAATTTATCATCACAAGCAGCACAAATACAGAGATGTCTCTTATTGTACAACAATTACACCATTAGCAATTACACAATTTTCAGACTAATAGATGGCGTATTACTGCTTGGAGTAACCCTCCTACTGACAGTTCACTCACCAGAAAACTCAGAATTTGCATGCTTATGTTGCTTCACATATTAATGTTCATAAAAATCTTCAGTGTGTGACACGGGGAAATGGCCAGCCCCTTTTCAGTGGTCTGTGGAGACAGGAAAAGGAGCAATAGCCTCAAGTTGGAGCACAGGAAGTTCTGCACCAATATGTGAAAGAACTTTTCCACAGTGAGGGTGACAGAGCCCTGGAGTAGACTGCCCAGGAGGGTGTGGAGTCTCCATCTCTGGAGATATTCAAGACCCATCTGGATGCCTACGTGTGCAATATGAGCTGGGGAGCTGCTTTGGCAGGAGGGTTGGGCCCAATGATCTCTCGAGGTCCCTTCCAACCGCTATGATTCTGTCATTCCGTTTCCACATGAGTATGTTGAAATACATAGAGACTACATCTGTTCAGAAATCTGATACATAATCTGGAATATTAACCAGATATTAAATAGTTCAGATAATGTGCAATGAGCAAACCTGTAGTTTTAAAGGATCAGTGTGTTTTGTTCTGCAATTATTTTGGTTTATTAAAAGACATTCCAACAAAAGTGGGTAGTATAACTTGTATTATAATACAAGCTTTAGTTGCAAGGAATGTGTCTGCTTGTGTTTAAAGAACTTACATTCATTAACTTTGCACATATTTGGCTTTGAAGTGGCAAATACGGACTCCTGCTAGTCTACAGACAGTATGAAATTATGCTTCTTTCTACAGTCTATAAGAACTAGCAGATGAAAGAGCATGTTATTTCAGTGTCTCGCTCATAAAAACAGGTTTCAGTCAAGGAGAAAAACAGATTACAAATCAATCCATGTAATAAACATAATACCCAGAAGCTGAAAAATATATCTAAAAGATATAATAAAATTCTCCTCAAAACCAGATGGGACATGGAACTTCCTCCCAGTTTGACACTGTGAGATATGTGTGTGGACTTTCAAGCAGCATTTTTCATTGTTTAAATTGTGAAACATGAGTAGCATCTGGTTCCATACACTGCATGTATTTGAGTGCATTCTGATTATTTTATACTAACAAGAATGAGCCCAACTGAGGAAGTATACCACTGAGAATGACCTTTGATCAGCAAACAGCTTAGTAATTAGGTACACAGCTGGATCAGCTGCATTTGGCTCTGTTGTCCACTACAGTTCTAGACGGCAATAAAGATTGTAAATATACACATGCATGTAAGCAAGCAGAGTTTGAAGCCAAAAAATTATAAATTGTAGGTTACCACTTAATTGCACCTTAATGCCTGTGTGTATCCACTTCAAATGACGGACATCATTGCAAGGAAATTCCTCCATTTCCAGCTGCTAGGGAAGCAGACTTTGCTTTTTACTACTCCAGTAATGTGACTCCTAATTACAAACTCAGCAATCCCAGAAAAAAAGTCTAGGATGATAAATATATGGCATTAATAATTTACATTTGTTTCATGTTTGTTAGGAATTGTATTTTTGTAAGGATGTGTCCGTCTATATAGACCCTCACAAAATACACCAACAGCTATGGTGTTAAATTAATCTCTCTCTGTAATGGTCCAGAGTTTTCCAAACAGGCAGTCCCTGTCACATAATTCATTTTGTCATTCTTTTGTTTAGGAACTGGATGTTTCCCGCTGGAAAAAGAATAATGACAAACTAGTCCTTAAAACTTCTCAGGTCATGACCTTGCCTGCTTGGTAGATAGTGGTGGTGAGGAAGATATCATCTGAAACAACTCTGTTGACAGTCAGAGTGATTGAGTACATTCAAAAGTTTTCAGTACAGCACTGCCTTATGCCTTCATAATCTCTGATCAGCACATTTTCATCTTGTCTAGTCCTGTCTGGCATTGCTGTGTCCCACGTCAGTCCTTAAACTTAAAAGCTCATATGGTGGTTGTCAAGATATCACTTGCAATTTGTCAGTCCAGGAGCTCTACCACAGATCTTTTATCCTCAAACTCTATGTTAGAAACCATGGCAAATCTTCTGGCAGGCCAGCATGTTGGCAGTGGAGTCCTAGTAAACCAGCAGCGTCTGATGCATACTACATCTTTATCTAAGCAGAATTCAGACTGCCTCATCACTCTGAACAAATCAGATTTAATGTCACCTAGGCATAGGTAGTTTAAAGACAAGCATGACAGGCAGCACCACATAATGTTTCTATTCTTCCTTGACATTGGTGGCAGCATATATATATATATATATATGTAAGAGAGTAAAACCTAACGTCCATCAACATGTATATATTGCAAACAGACTCATATATACGTGCATTGTGATTAGGCAAGACAGTGCCCCCCCACACACAAACACACACGCAGGCAGAAGGATTAACATGGTCAGTGCACAACAGCTTACACACCACACAACTATTACAGGGGAGCCCGAGATGGGAATTTTCAGGATAGCTGAATCACAAAAATACCACTGTATACTGCGTTATTTTAGTTGAATTTCCTAATTTCTTTCACTAGGTGGCAATGTGGTATGTAATTTGTTGCAAATTGAACCGCAGAGCTGTACTAATCAGAAACAACTGCACTAGATAAATGTCTTACACTGGGATGCAATCAGTCCGACTTTTTTTCCTTTTTTTTTAAATTTTAAGCCCCTAAGAATTTAAAACCATAAGTAGAAAATAAATAAGGTTGTGATAACTTGCAAAGCCAGCCCAGGAGTCATGTCAGGTATTTAGAAGTAACTCAGGATAGCCAGTGGGCTCCATCACCTGAAGTTTGGAGTGGGATGCCAAAAGGAGCACATGCAGCAACGTCACCTCTGTGGGTAGAGTTAGTTTCAATCCATGAGGGACACCCAATGCCTGGCAGGAATTCGAAATATTTTACTGGAATGAGTGTCTGAAACGTATCTTGCTCTGGTTGTATCAGAGCTCTAACCAATCCTGTGAAGACTGATTTGGAGCAACAGAATGTGGATAGCTTCATTTATGAGTTCTTTAGTTTTTTCTCTCTGTTCTGATGCTTTGGAAAGTGCACTGGGGGACTCTCAGGGAGATGGGCTAGAGATAATAGGAGCACTGACCCAGCAGAGCTGTTGAGAGCTGGCAGCTCTTTCCTGGAGACCTGTGGCAGGACAAGGCCTGCACTGCAGGGCCGGAAGAAGATGCTGCGGAGGTGCAGACCCCAGCAGGATCAGCTACAGTTCCCCTCCTAAGATTCACTGTCCGTGCAATGGGTAGCCTGCCCGTATGATTTGATCCCTTCAATGTTAAACCTTCCTTTTGTAAACATGAAATGTGAGGTGCTAAAGCACAGATACTGTATTAGATAGAGCCAAGAAGTTCTTTTACTCATCTACCTTGTGAATTAACGGAATACTTTACACCAGGCAGATTCCATTTTTGATGCTGCTCAGAATGATCTCATGTGAGGCTGACTGTCTGCCCAGTTCTCTGCAGGAAGCCTTTTGCTCTCTCAAATTTCATTATGTGACTTGACTAGTTAATTTTGTTGTCTTTTAAGCTGTCCATAGTTTTTATTCTAGGGCAATGCGCAATGTTTATATTTAGAAGTTTCTGCTGCCGCAATGCTTTATAAAGCTGATGGTTTAGTCTGTCTGATCCAGCACTCTCTTGTCCTGAGCACTTCCTGTCACATTATCTCTGCAATATCTTCGTTCTTTTGATACATTTTATCCCTGCTGTAATTGTTGAATGGACAGTAATTATTTAGGACATTTAATTATTTTGGGCTAGGTTAGTTTTATATCTTGGAGTCTCCGATGCTTATGATTTGTTTTATTTTAGGGAACCAGCTAGGAAATAGATATTATCTATTATTAAAATGTATGCTGCAATTGAGAATTTGTGCTGTGTTTTATGTTGGGTTTTGATGTCCATATTAAAAGAAGCCTTTTGCAAATAGAGGCGGTTCTCACCTTGGTGAGAGTGGTGTCTGACCCCACCAGAACATTATAAATCCTGCTAAAATCCTTCCTTTGTCCTGCTTTAATAGGGATGTCCAGTGACAACACTAGAAGTTTAAAAGCAACAAGGTTGTCCATTATCAGGGTAAAACTAATAAAACAAAAATTTATGTATTCAGTACTGGAAACCAGTAAAACGTGTCCTGTGAACTGTTAAAACTTTTACAACTCTCTTTGTTACAACTTGATCAATCTTTTTCTGTTACCTGAGTTGCTGCAGACTCTGCAAGAATGGAGATGACCAGTGAAGTTCCTAACATGTAACAACTTGTTAAAATCCGTGGTAGATTGCCACCTTTATCCCTATATAGGAGACAAATTGTGAATGCCATTTCAGAACACTCCTGAGCCTGCACAGTAGTCCCGAGTGACGTCTCTGTTGAGTTATATGCACACAGATGCACATGCAGTTGCACACAAGCCTACCAGACGTTTTTGTGCTGAGATTCTCACCAGCCAAGAAATTTTAAAGCAGCCTCTACTTGCAAGACCAGTGAAGCATTTTTTGGACTTAATAAGGTCTTGTTCACTTCCCTCCTTGTCTCCTCCTTCATTCGAGACCAGTGACACCAGGAACAGTGTGCTGTTACAAAATGCCAGATTATAGCACAGCAGTTGCTAGAGTAGCATTTCCACCCAGAGTGTTACATAGTGTGAAGTCATACTGATTTTAACATTTATGTAGATTAGCTAACAGTTTGTATGTATCATTCCATAAAATAACTTGTACAGATGACCAAAACAAGCACAGAATATCATGGAACTGTTGCTTGTAGCATTTTTGCTCACTTTGATATAAAAAACCCAGCTGCATATCCAGTAACTTCCTTTGCAAAACTAAGTAGAAAGCTGGGTTATTTACCTGAGTTGTCTGAATCTTTAAAATGTGTTTGTTCTGAAGTCATCCCTACTTTGACCACAAAATGAATAATTAGAAGTAACTTAATTATACAGAAACTGATTATTAACCCTTTAGCACTAAGCAATTGACATGGTACTTTAATATTGGTATGTTGCGCTGAAGAACAGAAAAGGATTTCCCAATATGGCTTTATTCAAGTTTTGTGTTGGTTTTTTTTCAGGAAAGCTTTCTTTCTCATGACTTTTATATATATATATGGATGACTTTTCTAGATTGAATTTACAAAGTTTTTAACTGGATATTTGAAGAGTTGAGTTTTATTAGCTTTTTAATTAGCATTATGTTGGCTAACAGATGTGCAACATTTTTTTACAGGAGGAACATGAATGAAAAACGAATTTCAGCTTCCTTTCCACTGCTTCAGTACATGAATGCAGTGGAGACACTAAACTATAGTGACTATGGCCCTGGTTCTACCACAATATGTATATATAGTTACTTCATTTAAAGCCTGTGCCATGAAATCATCCATATTGCATTGCGAGCCTTGCAATATTCATTGTTTCTCTTAAAAGCTCACTTTGTCAGGCACCAAGAAAGAATCTCAGCTTTCAGCTAAACAACAGTATAAATTGTTATCTTCCTAATAGGAGAAAGAAGATTGAAAATATTACTTGAATATACCAAACAGCTTTTAAAGACAGTAGGTAAAAGATAAAGATAAATTTATTTTACAAGTATTATAATGTTTAAGAAAAGTCGCCTATTTCGGATTGGGGGGTGACTGCTGAATCCTGAGCAGTCCTGCTGAATCCTGAGCAGACCAACAGAAAGAGATTTTAGGTTAAGGAAAAGCACTCGAAAATACTAGCAGGGAAAATTGTCCTGTGCATTGTTGAGTTCAATGAAGGTGGCTTTCCAAGCTGCTGATGAGAAAACAGCTGCTTTCCGGTGATGCTAGAATTAGTGCCCTGTACAATACGTATGAGCAGAACATATGGCCCGAAGAATGACTAGTATGCCTAGAATATAGCAGCAACAGTATTGACATTATGCATACTGGGGAACGAAACTGGTCAGAGAGTACTGACAGGATTCTCAGGGCTTTTGAACATTGATAACAGCAGTTCTTGATGAAGCATGCAACTGGTTATAACAAACAATAACTACCGCTTGTTTTTTACACGTTTGGATCCATATTTATTGAGCTGATGTTACATTTTGCCAGATTTATGACATTGCAGAAAGAAGTAGAACGGTAAAAAAGCTGACTTGAGTCAAAGATACAGAAGATAAAGGGAAGCTACAAAATTTGCAGTTCTGAATTATCTTAACTGGTTCTGTTAGAGGAAAATGCATCACGCTGAATCTTATAGCCCAAGGGAAGTGAGGGTACCACAGTACCCCCAGGTCCAACGAGCAGTGAGCCTGAGAACATCTCCGTAGTATGCACAAGCACACAGAGAACCTGGATACACCACACACCCGTGTATGTACATGGCCAGCCACACAGACCACAGACAGATACACAGAGCACCCTCGTGAGCACAGACAGCGCCAATGGTTTCATCCTGCTCTCCACTGGCTGAGCAGAATAGATCTCAATTTGTGGGGGAAAAATAATTTAAAAAATAAATAAATACGTGTGTATCTGAGCAGTGTGGATTCTTCCAGAAGTAAGGCTGAGATGCTGAGTCTGCCCAGGAACTGCTCCTGGATCCTGGTCTCTCCAGTTCCTAGGACCTGGACACAGAAACTCCCAAGGCTGCAGCCCAGCTCCAGTTCACAGAATCACGGTGATTGAGGTTGGGAGGGACCCCAGGAGGTTATCTGCTCCAGCACCTTTGCTTGAGCTGGTTTTCCAGGACCAAGTCCAGACAGCTTTTGAGTATTTCCAGGGATGAAGACTCCACAGCCTCTCTGTGCACAATCTGTGCCAGTACTCAATTACCCTCAGAGTAAAAAAAAGTGTTTCCTTCTGTTCAGAGGGAACCTCCTGTGCTTCTGTTTATGCCCATGACTTCTCATCCTGTCTCTGAGTACCACTGGACAGGGCCTGGCTCTGTTCTCATCGCACCCACCCTTCAGGTATTTATCTAAACTGATGAGATCCCTCCTGAGCCTTCACTTCTCCAAGCTGAACAGTCCCGGCTCTCTCAGCCTTTCCTCACAGGAGAGATGCTCCAGTCTCTCGCTCATCTCTGTGGCCTCTTGCTGGACTCTCTGCAGCGTGTCCATGTGTCTGTTGTACAGGGGAGCCCAGAACCGGACCCAGCTCTCCAGATGTGGCCTCCCCAGTGCTGAGTAGAGGGGAAGGATGTCCTCTGTCAACCTGCTGGCAGCACTTCTAATGCTGGAACTCAGCCTGCACTGTTACCTGCTTCTGCTGCAAGGGTGTATTGTTGGCTGATACTAGCTTCCTACTCACTAGAATCAAGTC
Organism: Laterallus jamaicensis coturniculus; assembly: GCA_022605575.1. Lineage (NCBI taxonomy): Eukaryota > Metazoa > Chordata > Aves > Gruiformes > Rallidae > Laterallus > Laterallus jamaicensis. The sequence continues at coordinate 16,083,117 of JAKCOX010000005.1, read as the reverse complement.
TTTTCTTGTCCAGCTGCTTTCTAAAGTGTTCTTCTGTGTATCCCACAATGACCCCCACACTGCTACACAGTGACCCCTCCAGTCTGAACGGTGATCCAGATGGCTGCTCCCAACATCTCGCTCTGATGGATTTCATGCTTCGACAGGGGCTAGGGAATTCCTGGGAGAGAGCACCCTCAACCCTGTTTCCTGGGCTATTAAGATGGAAAGAAATAAAAAGTGTGTGCTCATTTTTAGCCTTTTCAGCAAGTCCTGTTCACTGGTGACTGTAGCTCTGAATGTACGGGGAGGTTGATACTGTAAGCATCATCAAGCCTATTTGCAAAGCACAGCCCTTGTAAAAGGACAAGATGTATTAGAGGAATTTCAGAATTAACTCTGTCTCTTCTAGCCAAAGCAATTTGTGAAGTTATTTATTTATTTTATTGGCAACCTTGAGGTGCTATTATGTAGCATATTGGATTTATTTGAAAAATTGTTGGGAAACACCCCACTAATGTAGGTACAGAACTGGAGTGTTTTATAAAATAATAGAGAGGACTTTTACTCTTCTGAATGCTTTTGGCAATGTGGCCCAATATGCTTGCAAGAAATCACAGAATCACCTTATGGTTTGGGTTGGAAGGAATCTCAAAGCCCATCTAGATCCAACCCCTTGCCATGGGCCTGGAAAGCCTCCACTAGCCCAGGCTGCCCAAAGCCCCATCGAACCTGGCCTTGAACACTGCCAGGGAGGGAGCAGGCACAGCTTCTCTGGGCAACCTGTGCCAGGGCCTCACCACCCTCACAAGGAAGAATTGTTCCTTAATGTCTAATGTAAATCTACCCTCTTTTAGTTTAAGTCCATGCCCCTTTTCCTATTACCCCACGCCCTGCTAAAGAGCCCACCCCACTCCATCATTTCTGTAGGTCACCTTTAGGTACTGGAAGGCTGCTTTAATGTCTCCCTGGAGCCTTCCCTTCTCCAGGCTGAACAAGCCCAACTGTCTCAGCCTGTCTTCACAGGAGAGGTTCTCCAGCCCTCTGATCATCTTTGTGGTCCTCCTCTGGGCTCACTCCAACAGCTCAATATCTGTCTTCTACAGGGGACCCTCGAGCTGGAGCAGTACTTGAGGTGGGGTCTCACCAGAGTGGAGCAGAGGGGCAGAATGACCTCCCTTGATCTGCTGGCCACACTGTTTTTGATGCAGCTCAGGTCAAAACGGGCCAAATCTTGAGGTCCCTACTCTGCTTTTATTCAGGCTTGGCTCTGATAAATGTGTTATTCATTTCTCTGTGTGTTTTGCCTGAACAAGCACTGTGCAATTCTTACAATGCCAGGACTTAGCCCACAAAAATTATTATCTCAGGTCACAGTCTGGGCTTTCTTATATAATTTATCCATCACTTACTTATGTTATAAAAGTGCAGAGGTGATAAAGAAGTCATCTCTCAGGTCATATAGCAGTTTAAACTGCTGTGTCTCTGATTAAGCATCGTAGACAAAAGGGGATAATAAGATCCAGGGGAAGATGAGAAGAGTAGAGGTAAAAAGCTTGCACAGCTATTGGAAAGAAGACTTACATTATTTTGCTACGGACTCAATAGGGGCATCTGATCCCCATTTCTTATGAAGTGTAGTTCTGACTGCCCCAAAATTGCTTTAAACATGAAAAAGATGAGACCACTGTGCTTAATAATGCTGTTAACACTGTGTCTGAAGATTTGTTCCTTCACTGTTCCGCACATAAATACTGCTTGGTCTTCATCTGTGCAAAATGTAGAGGTAAACTTTAATTGAGGGCTTTTCTTTGGGGATCATGTGCATTCAGGGGGAACAAAACTCCTATTATCAACCCAGAAATATAACAAGTTTGAGAGCGTTGTCACATAGAGATACTGAAACGTTAATTCATGCTTCTGTGACATCTTGTCTGGATTACTGTAATTCCCTGCTTGCAGGTCTCACTCGGCCATCCTTTCACAAAACAAGAACTTGTACAATAATGCAACCACTGAGATTTTAAGCATGCACAATAGCCGGTCATCGTATGTCTCTGTACTGAGATCTCAGTGATGCCTGCCATTAGGTACTGGATCGATTTGAAGATCCTGGTGATGTGTTTTAAAACACCACATGTATCCAAATGAGTTTTTGGTTCCCTATTGTCGAGCCCCAATTTTGCTCAAGTGTAAAAATGTTGGGCTTTCATTTGTTCGGAGTGAGAATTATAAATTGCTGTGTCCCATAGCGTCTTCATGCAGCTATGGAATGCACTTTGCCAGAACAGATTTGGAGTGTCAGTCTTATCGTTGACTGGAGGTCAAGACTGCAGTGGGTCACTTAACTTTTCTTCCTGTCGCCAGTATTTCTGTTTGTGTCAGGATATATTTAATGGAACATTTTAAGGCTCCTTTTTTTCCTAACTGTTTCAGAGTTGCAGCATCCCTGTACTTTACAGGAGGGCTTTTCAAATGCCAGCAATAACATTGGTATTTCTGAATTTTTGGGTCATTTTGGTATTTCTGATTTCTGTATGAAGAAATATAACAAGAGAACAGAATTGTTTCTAATATGGATCTTGCTCTCTGTCAAAAGGATGCACCTACCTTACCTATGCTTTTTAATATCACAGATCGGATAGGAAAGCCATCTTTAGTTGTGCAGTTGTGCTCTTATTTCTGCATTTTGGAATAGGATACAAACCAATTTCTTTATATTGACACTGTACTTCACAAAAATGTCTACAGATTTTTTTTCCTATGTAAACAAGACTGTCTTATCTAAAACAGCTTATAAAAACAGTTCTGTTTTGAAAACTGTTGCTACACAAGTCAATTGGCTGCTGGATCTTTTTTCTGTCCCTATTCTTCCCTCTTTTGACCATTATATGCTCATGCTATGTATATATTTACATCTTTACTACTGAGTCTACATTTTGAAATGTTATGTGGCTACTGCTAAGCATGATTAATGGAAAACATGATTAGTACATTGTTGTGGTTTAACCCCAGATGGTACCTAAGCATCACTGCTCACTCACTTCTCACCCTGCAAGAGAAGGAAAAAACCAAAACTCATGGGTTGAGATAAAGACTCATATAATAACAAAGGAATGATAACAACAACATCAAAAAGTGATGCATAAATGCAATTGTTTACCACATGAGGAAAAACCTCACTATGCCCGGCCTGTTTCTGAGCAGCAATCCTGCTTCCCAGCTCACTTCCCCAGTTACGTCTGGACCCTGATGTTCTGTGGTCAGGAATATCCCTTTGGCAAGTGTGTCCCAAGCCAGCTGTCCCAGCTGTGCTCTTCCAGCTTCTTCTGCACCTGGCAGGACATGGGGAGCTGAAATGTCCTTGATTTGTGCAAGCACTACAGCTACCTACAATGACAAAACCACTGATGTGTTATCAACATTATTGTCATATTAAACTGAAACTCAGTGCTATGCCAGCTACTAGAAAGAAAATTAACTATCTCATCTGAAACTAGGGCACACACACTTAGGCCCCACTAAAAAAGTCATGATCAAAAGGAAATAAAAAGAGAAAAAATATCCTGGCTTCTAGTTATTTAAATCCTATTTAGTATATAGCTTGCAATTGATAGGAATGAATATATGCAACTTGGCACTAAATAATGTCAGATGGGTCCCTAAGTGCTTTTTTCATTCCTTGCTTATGGCTAGAATATTGTATGTTACTTTTCTGGAATTTTCTAGCATTTAATTTTCAGTATAGGTATTCTATTACAATTATATGTAATATTGCTTTCAAAGCCAGGATGATACATACCCTTTTTATTTAGCCCACCCTCTCGTTTCCTCTTGTCGGTTGCAGTTTTGATGACTGTGACAATATAAAAAATGTATCCCCCAGCATAGCATGTATCATCTGCAGTAGGTGAAGGAAGGCCAGAGTATTAAACTTCCACACAAGTTCAATATAGTGTTATTAGCAGACCTGCTGAAGTTTGCAACTTCAGGTCTGAAGGGCTGGGTTTTTCAGTTAAGAAACAAAGATGTCTTTAAAGGCTAGGCTATACGTTATGTCCCCAAAGACTAACAAGCTTATACTTCTGTGAAAGGTTTTTTGATAAAAAAAAAAATCTTATCACCATTATAGACTTAAAGATTTCCCGTGTCATGCCACCTTCATGGATTTTTGTGCCTTATATCTCCAGTGGTACTAAGCAGGGTTGGATTTCACAAGGTGTTAGGTCTTGCTGTCATTTGGAGACATTTTACTGCTAGCAGTCCTGTTGGATCTTAAGTAGTTTGGGAGAAACTTTCTTTTCCACATAAAGAATAATATCTTTCTTTACTGATATTCTTGTCTGACCCTGCATGTAAGGGAGGATTTATCATCTTCCTTGCCGTGCCTGTTCAGTTCTGCGCTGCCTATGGACACGTTCAAAGTTTCTTCACCAGCAGTTAAATTTCCCTTTCTGTGTTTGCCTCTATGTCTGTATTCAAGGCCAAATTCAGAAGTGGTGCATGTTACTTAGAACAATTCAAAAGGTCCCCTTAGACTCTGCCAGATCTATTTATACCATCTCTATCAGTGTATAACATAATCTGTAATTTGCATACCAAGGAATTGCAAGAGGATTTCAATTTAAATAACAGAGACTCTTCTTTCATTTACACCTACTCATGAGTCCTTATTATGAAAGCTGTAGTGAGTTAGATTGACATTTGATGAACAAAGGGCAATTGTCTTCAGCAGAAAAGAACAATAATCTTCCAGTAGTTTTTTTGAAGCATATTTTCACTCTTATCATTATCATTTTCATGTTCCCGGGTTTGGTGAATCCAGCGTTTCATCCAGTGAATTGATATTGATCCCTACCAGTCAGTATTCTGCAGCTGCGTGGAGGAAAGAAAAAAAACCCTATTCTTATTCCTTTTACTTTTGTGGGGTTGCCTGAAAATATTTCTGTCTGGTTGGTGTGTGGATTTCAAATGGATTTTATAGTGTCTATAGTTGTCCATTCCAGTTCTTCCTTCTGCTGGTCTGCTTTGCTTAGTGCAATGCTATCATGAATACAGAAATACCCCTGGTCAGGGAGACTCGGGGACTCCAGGATTCAATGTGTGTGGTCATCTGATGATCATGGGGCTGAGCCAGCTTGTAGAATCGTGACCTAGATTTTTGCTTTTTATATTGGAGGTATGACAAAACCTTGCTAAATTCCTAAGTCCTTGCATGCTAAGTATCTTTCATACTCCTTTCCTTTTTGTCCAAGCCGTAATTACCATGCGAGACAGTAGTTAGAATAGCCATGTGCTGGGCTGCATTTCCTACGCCTTTTGTCAGCCATCCCAAACACATATCCCTTCTGAGAGACAAAGCATGAGACAGAGGGTTTGCAGACTGAGGGAGGATATAGGCGGTGGAGAATGAAAGGGGAAACTCAGATGATCCATTTTACCTCATCAACAACTCAGTCTGGGCCTGAGAGACTGCACTCCATAGCAGTGACCCACACTGGGGTAGTTGGTGAAGAGCTGAACAGCAGGCAGAAAGGACTCATGTTAGAGAAGTTTGTGGAGGACTGTCTCCCATGGATGAGACCCCACGAGGAACAGGGGAAGGGTGTGAGGAATGCCCACCCCCCCCCCCCCCCACTGGTAAGAAGGAAAACAACTCCTGAGGAACTGACAGAAATCCCCATCCCCATCTCCCCCTGTGACATCTTTGGGGGAGGAAGGGAGCAAAATCATGATTAAAGTGAAATCTGCTAAGAAGGGAGGGGTGGGAGAAAGTGTTTTAAGATTTGGTTGTCATTCTCATTATCCGACTGATTTCACTGGGTCTGTAGTGTAATAAATTAGAGAATTTTCTTACTTTATTCTGTGTTGTCTGTTTTGCCCAGGACACTAATTGTGGAATGATCTCTCTCTGTCCTTATCTTGACTCCGAAGCCTCTCAATACATATTTTCCCCCCTGTCCAGTGGAAAAGGAGAGTGATAGAGAGACTTTGGTGGGCATCTGGCCTCCACCCAGATTCAAACCCACCATATGGACTTCTGCCCTTCTTGGTGTATGTTATACCGCATTGCCCCTGTAGATTAGGTGAATTAGAAAAGTATTACAGGTTACAAATGTTGTCCTACTTCAGTTGGATGCTAACTGGAGCTGTTCTGCTGGTGCCTGAATTTGCAATTGCTAACTGACTCTGTTAGTGACCTGAGAACAGATTTGTATTATGGCTACTGGAGTATTAAGGCTTCCCAGTAATGCCAGTAGGTTCCAACTAAAGAAAACATTTCCTTCACATTTATAGACTTTAGAGTGTCTATAAAGAAAATAATTTTCAAGATTTTTTTTTTCTAGAATCCTTTGCCCAGCATCAAACTGTCAGTTTTTCTCAGAAATGTTAAGAGTCCATTTTTTGAAGGTTTTGGGTTTTTTTTTAACAGTTGGGTTTTTTTCTGAGATGAGCCTTTCTTTATATCATATTGATGTTTCATTGCAAGAAGTTGCATTCTGGTTTTGAATTAGATATTCTGGCATGTCTGAGTTCGTAGCTAGTCATTTGCAATCTATGAGCCCACTATTATGCAAAACTGACAATTAAAGATTTGTATGAAATACTGTAGAAGAGCCTTAATCATAGTAACAAACCTCTGCATTCCTTCCAAAACATGCATTGGATGCTGAAGCAAAGGAGAAATCTCAAACATTCGTATTTCAGATGTTAATAGGAATTGCTTTTCTTCAAATTCAGGCAAGCTTGTAGTAGTAGTAAGGTTTATCCTCCACATCTCATTGCTGTAATTAACATAGCTGTAATTAACTTGGTTTCTTACTAGGTAGATTGAACAGGCCAACACTGCAGTGGCATCTTCTGCAGTAAGCAGTGTGTCTTCTGAGTTTATTACATCTGTGGTTTCATATGCCACCAGATAAAAATGTGAACGCCTGATCTGTCTTTCACTAATGTCTTTTGCAGAAATATAGTTTGAATGGGACTTGCAACACATACTGTCTGTTTTAAATCACTCTGAGCCCAGATTTGCATTCTACTGGGTATGTTCTGCAGTATAGTGAACAAACTTGCTGCTTGTTAGCTTTGAAGGGAGCTAAAATTCACTAATTACCATGCAGGATCAGGCCCTTTCTGTTTAGAAATAATTACCAAAAAAAATCTTACCATTAAGAAATGCTTTACAAAATGAAAGGGGTAAAGTCACCGTGAAGCTACTTTTGTGCTCCTAATGACTGTGTAAAACAATCTACAGGGATAAAAAGATAATAAAGTAAATACAGCAGTGCCCCATCACCTTTCAAAGGCAATATGAAATCATCCATAAAATTCTGTGGAAACAAATGTCCAACTAATCCACAAAGGAAAGGGCTCAGATTATCAGTTTTGAAAATAATGAATAGACCTTTACTTATTTGGGTGATAAGCATTAAAGATTGTCTTCAATAATTAAGGGTTCGGGGTGTTGCTTTACCCTTGGAGCTAAAGCTTTTAAATAACTTCCCAGTTTCCAGACCACTGAATCTTTAGAAAGTTAATTTTTGTTATCTCCAAATATAGGAAGCTTAGCACAACAATGGCAGTTCAAAGCCTCCCAGGTAAAGAGCCTTCAAAGAGTAATTCGCAATACAAATTCATAAAAGTCAACAGTTTAGACTACTCAATTGCTTTTAAGATTTTCATCAAATGCATCTCAGCAGTTGAAACTTACCACTGATGCCTCCCAGCTGAGTTAAAGTCAGGAAACACTGACAGTGTTACCTGGCTTTTTCTGTGGGTTTTTGGCAGCAAGAGATGGCAACTGAACTTTGCCTCAATTTCCTTCGGATCTTATCTTTACACATCTGACTAAAAGTAAGTGAATGAGTTGTGTACTCTGTTTGGTACAAAAAAATACTACTTTTCACACTATTATTGAAGTTTTAAAATACTAATTAACAGCAAGTGAATTGTTCAAATCAGAGTAAATAAATGTTGTCTGCCCTGTGTAATTAAATTTCTTTTAAATACAGATAGGTGCTCTCACGGTTCTTTTCAATGTAATTAAGACACCTATTCTAAGATCAAGATTATTTTAAAAGACACTCAGCAGTTTGGGGACATTCTAGGCTTTTGTAAAAAAGAGAACAAGCTCCTCATCAATGTGACAATAGCGTGATTTTTTTCTGTAAACTCTAGTAGAATTTTCCTTCAAATGCAACAGCGTTGCAGCCCAGCTTTACTGCTCTGCTGTGCATTATCCTGGCAGAATCAGAAATTACCTGTTGTACCAGAGAAGTGAAATTAACTACTCTTGTGTCTGGGCTCCTTTCTCTGTCTGATGAGCAAGATTTTCAAAACAGGGGGTAGTGTATGGAGATGTACTGTTAAAGAATTTTTGGGGTCTTATTAAACATTATCATTTAACTCCGGTGCAGTTTCTCATCCTTGCCGTAGTGATGATGTGTTGGCTTTTCCTGTGTTAAGTATTTTGTGCTCTGCTTAAGAGCTTCTGCATCCAAATATGTTCATACGTGTGCTTGTGTCTGTTATACGTCCATGTGTACTTATGGCTGAAGAAACTTGTACCTGTGATCACCTGTAATAAGAGGGTTCTGTATTAATTGGAGGCTTTCATTAGTAGTGTTTCAATATTCTCTGATGTTGCTGTTTCAAAAAGATCCAAATAACTCAATAATTCATACAACAGTATAATCTGCTCCTGTGAGATGCTTAGATTTGCTTAATAACTAGTAAGTCTGTGCCTTAGAATATCATTATAATATCTATTAATTATAAAAGCAGCAGGGTGGTCATGAAGTGAAAATATGATAGCTTTTTAAAAAATTTCTGATTATGAAAGAGTAATAATGTCAGTTTTTATCCAAGCCATTGTACCCCTTGGTTATAGAAGACTGCAATATGAGAAGAGGCTTTTTCATGAGCTCTAATTTTCTGTTTCTCTCTCTCCATCAGAAGAAAAAAACCCACCTCTACCAACCTTTTAAATGCTGCTTTGTTAATTTATTATTTTGCAACTCTTTCTGGGCAAGTCAGGAGTATAATGAGATAAATAAAGGACACTTTTTTCCCCTTTTGCTTAACAATCAGTCATGAGGTTCAAAATGGGTTCAGCCCCTCTTCTGTTTAGCCTTGAGGAGACAGAGGATTTTCTGTGCAACTCCATGATACATATCAAAAAATCCCAAACATTCTCCCTCTGATATCGAGGGAATAATTTACATTTGTAGCTTTCTTCCACATATTTCTGTAAGAACCTAGACAGTCCAGATTTCTTTTCAGGTGTGGCTGTTCCTAACACACTTTAAATGGTGAGGACTCCAAGGATGCCTCGGTGGATTGCCTGGAAAAAGCTAATTTTTTCCCATTTGGTAAAAATAGGGAGTATAATTACTATTTTGTTGTTATTGTTGGTTTGTTTTCTGGGGGGCAAGGGGGTTGATGGAAAGAGCTCTCATCGTTACGCTCTGCTAGCTACCCTGTCATCCACTTTCCTGCTGTAAAACTGAACCTTTCTCTTACAGACTGCCTGCAATTCCTTTGTCAAGTGAACTCTGTAGCTGTTGGTTCACCTCTATCTTAGCCATATCCTGATGACTTTCATTGCTCAGTCATTTCATCATGGGATTTATATTAGATATAAATGTAGCTCCTTGCAGTCCTATATAATATATATAATTCAACCAGTCTGCAAGTTAAACCACAGTATCTTTAATATTTGAACTTGAATAATTTATCAGCCAGAAGTCCAGTACTACAAGCACACCGAAGTGAATATTCACTGCTTGTACAGTTGGCCCTGTAAACCTCATCAGAGTATTTGCACTAGTGTGGACAAGATGCTACCCAGAGCTGGTCAAGTAGTCATCAAAAACAGAAATCATAATGAAATCACTTGAGGTTTGAGTGAGAGAAAGATTTAGTAAATAAATAAATAAATGAACATAAGATTTCAATTAGGATTTCAGCCATCAGCAGTGAAAAGAACAATGTGCTGGGATATACTAGGGATTTGCTCTGGGGGATTCATGCTGAACCTATATAACACTGTAGTAATGAAAAGCTGTATATCAGAACATAAACTGACTTCCTGTCAATCAAGACATTTCTTCTAGCTATCAGTGCAAATAAGAGAGGAATTTGGGCTTCATATATGTTGTATTAAAGTTCTTATCAGGAGGTGTCTATGCAAAGTCAAAACCAATATTGTTTCAGGTTTTTTCTTTGTTTTTCTTTTTTTTTCCTCCTCCCCACCCCCGTCCCCCCTCCCTGCACTTGCAGTATGCAGCCAACATATACTTGGCTTTATTAGCCTGGTTAAGAACCAGAGTTTTAAAGCTCTGAACCCAAAAGGGTACATAGCAGAAGTTTTTAAAAATCACCAGATTCTTTTAGTGCTTGATGGGATTTTCTTCGAAAATGGATGAAATTTCACTGTGCCTTCCTACAATTCATTAGGTACCCAGATACTTTCACTGGTATGCCACTTTCTGCAGCTGATGTTCAAAACTGACTCGGGAACAGACACCGAAAGACAGTGAGGCAACCATGGGATTGTACTGTAAGTGGGGAAGACAGTGAGGCAAAGTGAACTACCCTGAATTCAGATAGAATCTGAGAAAACTTTGGATTAAACACAGGAGAAGAAAAACCCACACCCAACCCCTTCCTTTATGTAATTTCTCTGCAGCTTGCCTCACTTCTGCCATCAGTGGTAAAAACGTTCTCTTTCCTAAGGCTATTACTTAGGAGAAACCAATCTCTATTATTCCACACAATTACCTCTGAACATACCTGGGCTCTTTTTCTCATTTCTGAGATTCACGTCTCGGAGACAATTGCGCCATTTATCCTGAGTATTTCATCCCTACACATTTCCTCAAAGCCCTGTTCCACCCTACCTATGTCTCTGCTCCAGCTACTTGCTTCTCTGTTTCTCTGGAGTGTTGTCTGACCAGGAAAGGGGTGGGGGGAGGCTGAGGGAGAAGGAGACATTTATAGCCTCTTTAGCTACAACCACGAAATAAGCTCCACCTACGTAATGTGACGGTCTCAGCAGACTGTATGGGTATTTCAGATGTAACGGTATGCATGTTCTCTGTACTCCTTGGTTTGCCTTACTGGTTTCATCCAGTGAAGATGGATTAAAATTCTGCTGTGAAGTTGATGTAAAATTGCTGTAAACTGCTCGGACAGGAAGTTGGAAACTTACATTACAACTCAGAATAAAGAATAATACGTTTTTAAAAATTATTGAATTGAGAAGTGATTATGCAGTCAGCTCAGAAGCTCCAGTTCAGCCATTAAAGTACTACTTATTTTATCTATTTAACAGTGTGTTACCACTCCCATTCTTTTTTGTGCATCACTTATTATTGTCTTGATGTTTCTACAAACAGAGCCTTCATAAATACAACTAATAATGTTTCATATTACAAGGGCACTTCTGTAGAAATAATTTGCATCCCTTTCCACCTGATCCATATATTCAAGCTTTCTTGTATAGCAATAAGCCTAGGAACACTCAAGGCAATTTTACTGAGAATGGTTTCAGTACCTTTCACCACAGAATCAGCTGTACAGGAGGGTATCTGTGTGTGCAAGCCCACTTGTTTTAAAGGAAAATCATTACAAGGCTTAAGTTTCCAAACTTTTGTTAGAAAACACCAGGTACAGCTTGCATGTTCAGTGCATACTATTTAATATTTTAAAATATGTAAATATATGTATATCAATAGATGTATTTGGAAGTGTACACACCATATATGCTATTTTTCTTGGAAAGTTTGTGTGTTTTCCAGAAACCGCAGCTTTTGTTATTCTAGATAGTCTCACTATACAGTGCACTTGGAGATACTCAGCGTTCTTGTCCTTGAGAGCCAAACGTTTTGCATGTTCTAGTCAAGTGCATCCTTCTGAGCCTGACGGGGTCATGGACATTGTCAGAAGCAGAGACCCAAAACAAGGAATACAAGATTAACAATAAAGAATTTTAAATGATAGGAGATTAATTTCTTTAGCCTGAATAACATTGTCAGTTGCAATTAATTTTAACTCTGAGCTCAGAAGAGTATGTAACACTGAAAATGAAAAACTGAATCAAGCAGTGAGCAGGAGCTATTTCTACTTTTATATTCTATTACTACATTTTATTATTATATTAGATTATGGATTTTCTAAATACTACACGTCATGGAAACTAGATAGATTAGGATGCTAGAGGGTTCTCATGGATGTATTTTAATATCACTGTTCCTTGTTTGTTTGCTTTCATCATCATAGATACTCTACTTTAGTACCCATTTTGTTAATAACTGTAGAAAAATTGCTATGTGTGGTTCTTCTGCATTCATTTTTTTCTTGGCTTATTATCCTGACTCCTTTGATTGGAAGGGATTTTCTTTTCTGCATACAGGTAATATAAAGAGCATGCTATCTTTTTCCTAAATTCTCCTTTTAGACATATTTGCCTTCCTCAATGGTGGTTCTCACTGAAGAATCTTCTCAACAGCCAATACCTTGAAGACCAAAGACCATTAACACTGCCATTTTTGCGTGTTCAGATGAACTGAGATCCTTGGTTGTATCCCGCTCTTCTACATTCATGTATATCCTTCAGAATAGTCTCCGTCTATTGCATTAAGGGCAGGTGGACACATTTTTCTCTTTTGCCACCTGGTAAGCAAAGGTTAGAGTTCAACTTGTCCCAAATCAGCTTATCCTTCTACGGGGTAGTCAAAGCCCACTTACAAACACTCTGCTGCAGTTTTACATTTTTGCCTCCCACCAGCATTCAAACCTGGGTGAATGTCTTTCTCTGTCAAAGCAGCAGTGGGAGGTGAAAATGAAAGTCCTTTTTTTCTTTCCCTGAGAAATTGGACTGTAAAAAGCTGTCAGTTTAAAAATGACATAGTGGCACAGCATTTCTATAAGGTGGCTCCTTTCATTTTTGACTCCTGCTGTCTCTCTGACAGTTGAAGTTGCAGCAGGAGGTAAAAACTAAAATGAGCACTGCTGGCATTTGCCCTGGAGCACAAAATTAATAATGGAAGAAACAGGACGACATCCAAAAACACCTCGTATCAGATGTCAGCCAATGAGGTTTCAACACTTCCATAGTAAGGTGACCAGAACAATGCCCATTATTCCAAATATGATCTTATTCTCTATTACTTGCCCAGTGCTGGATCTATTTTCTCCATTTTATATTTGATTCTGTGCTTTGTGGGTTGTAGAATATTTTAAATTCTATTAAGCTGTATGCTATGACTTTATAAGGTTTCCCCCTCTGCACCCTAGATCTGGTCAAAATTTGATGGATGTTGTCTTTTCTCAATCTTTATACCTCTCAACCTTTCTACATAAAGGTTTCACTCCTGAATCATTGTTTGAAATGTCCTACTATGTCCTATCATATATAAGAACAAAACTCGGAACCTATTAGGTTGATAGCTTTTAGAGTAAACTGCCACAGTATCAAAAAGCTGAGATGGTTTTGATTCTTGAAAACTCAAGAGCTGAACATTTCCTGCCATGATTAAGAAAAAATCAAGTCATTATTATGTGGCTGAAAGAGAGGACTCCAATTCCTTCAAACAGGATATGGGTCTTTCAGTTGTGTGTGCAAATCTTATCCAAATATAAGTAGGCACAAACAGCCTGTTAGAAATGGAGTACAAGTGTAGTTTCTTATGAGATAATTTAGTCATTTTCTGATTTACTATCATTTGACTATTCAGGACAACCAAAATCTCAGGGTTGTGACTGGTGACTTCCTGGGATTTGGCATTCCCACACTACGCAAAGCCACACCGTGTCATTCGAATCTTCTGCAGAACTTAACTTTAACAGTAACTTGTGCTTGCAGCATAGCTAGCTTTTCTTGACATGAATTATTTACACTTTTTGGTATTATATACTTTTCCTTCTATCTTTTCCACTCCCAGCTTTGCTACCGCTTTTATTGGCATACACTTTTGTTTTGCAGAGATGAAGAAGGGATAAACTTTCAGCAAACCAGTGATGTGAATAATTCTCAAGTGCTGACAAATACACAAAATAAACACATTGTAAAGAAAGCATTTTATTTCTTCATGTGTTGTTGCTTTCAGGCATTACACCAGTCATCTTGCCCACAGCTTAAACAGCTTTTATCTATTATTAGAGAGTAAGAATGACTCAAATGCTTCAGCTGAACCCATTGATCTCATTGATTTCAACATCTGTTAATGACAAAGAGAAACTAGACTGGATAAACACTTCTAGTTCATTACAATTACCTTTAGTGGTTTCTTCTTCAATTTCTAAAAATCTTTTATTGTACATTTTAACCTCTTGTGAAATTTAACTTTCCATTCCTGTCTTCTGATTTTTTCTTTGAGTCTTGTTTGCAAACTTAATTCTGTAATCCTTGGTTTTTTATTATTACTATTCTCAGCTACTTTTTGTGCTTGCTTGCTCATCAGTCTACTTTTCTCTAAAAGTTTATTTGCTATGGGAAGAGATACAGAGCAGTTGAGCATATGTTGTTTTGCATTCTTCATTTCCCCTCTGCACCCTTTCATTCTATTGCTCTATCCCATCCACTTCCATGTCTCTCCATGTGTTTTCCATGTCCCTCTAAATTTTCTTCTAATGTAGTTGCATTCTCTTTATGTCGCTTATGTGTGTCCACCATCCTACTTACGAACACAATTTGTTTATGATTACTATTATCTAGCTATTCCTCCACCTTCCTTGTACATCCCCAAGTATATCTCTGCTCTTCAAAATACAAACATGCATTTCTCCCTTGCCAATTTCCTGGGTTTTTTTGTGTTTCATTACTCTTTCAGTATTTTACCCAATTTGTATTCCCCAAATTTCCCTTCTGCCTAATGCTCTCCATGATTTGCGTAGCTACTTGAAATCTACATTGCCTGTAGGAGTCTTCCCTTATAACAACCTTTAATACATATTTTATACTGTTGTATCTTGTTATTTGCCTATTAATATTTGCCTTCCTTTTGTGAAACTGATTTTCAGGCCACGATTTTGCATACAGATATTCTTTTTTTTCATCTCTAGTAGCATTGGTCACTCAAATTACTCCTGTCAGATCCTAACTTGCTTCCATCAGTGGGAGGTGAGTGGTACTATACTCCCTTAGACCAAATTATTCTGTCTTTTTTCATGCAGACATTTCCTTCATCTTGATATTGAACTTAAGTAAGCAGTATTTGGTTCTCTGTCATTATGCGCAGTTGCTCCTTGCGTGATTTCCTTTCACCTAAACTGTTCATTAACCTCACAATACTTCAGTCTTTTGTCAAATTTTGAACTAACTCACTAATTTTTCCCTTTTCATACAATGTTCATTGTTCTAAGTTTTGAGACTCTTCTGTACACATATCTTAAAATATTTCTCTTATGGGCTTCTTATTCCAGTCTTTGGGCTTTGTTTCAACTGTAGGAGATATTTCCAAAGTTTCTGCTGTTAGCTTTTGTAGAGTTTGTAGAAATATTTTACTGATATGCCAAGGCATTAATTTATTTGAATTCAGTGGAAAAGAAACAGGCTAGTTAGAGAAAATTTACCCATTTTCTTTTTTCTTTGGACCTCCTCTTCCCCTTTTTTTTCATAATTAGCACAATATTCATGTGTACAGAGTTCTATTGTTTTCTATAATACGTTGATTAATTTTAGCATTACTTTCTGTAGCATGATAGGCATATGGAAAGCAGTAAGGGGAGATTATCTCAGGTAAAATAAGTTGGGTGTTAACATAGCTGAGCCAACTTAGACTATGCACTGTTGGGGGTCTGCTGCTAACAAATCTTTTCTTGGTCTGCTGGGTTGGCTTCCAGCACATATATATATATATATAAATTTTTACTCTATGACATAGGACAGGGAAAGAATTTGGTGCTAAGAGAGCTGAGAATTGGACTCCTCTCAGTGATTCAAAGTCTGCCATTTCTTGAACACCACCTGCACCATTTCCTAACTGTTATGTCACAGGTAGACATAACAGTTCCTTGTGGACAAGAGTCCTGAGAGGGTGGTGTTCCACTCTCCTCATTGCAGTGTTCAGAAGGCAGCAGGGTGCTGCTCTCCACCGGGTACCTGCACCTCTCTGCAAGCTGCAGAGCTCCCTGACCAGCACAGTCCTGCTTATAGGGCTCCGCCTGGATGGCATGCTGGTGTCTTGTGCTCCAGAGCAAACGGACAGGAGCTCAGCAAAAGATGAGACAAAAAACCCCAACAATACTCAGAGATGCTTAGTTCATAGGTCTGTTAAGTGCAGAACATCTGTGGAAGGAACTGTCTGTCTTCCTCTTGGAAATATGTTTCCCTGACAACTCTGCAGAGGCAAAGACACAGAGAAATCGGCTGGATGCTTATTTCTCTGAAAAAGGCAGCTCAAATCCAGTGTGTTATGCTTCAGTCTGACATCCCGATACCCATTTTACAGGAAAGGAAAGAGAACCAATGCCCATCAACAGTGAAATAGACTTAAATTAATCGGATTTTAATGCCTGCCCTGCATTACCTTTCCCCACTGCACCTTGTTTGCTCACTTGTATCTCATGTGCACACTTTAAAACTCCCTAATGTACAGTTACTCCTGCTCCCCTCAACAGGCATGAAACACAAGCAGCAGGGCACCAAGTCCATTTATAGCATATGACCGATTAGCTGAGCTTTCCCCACATGGTTATTAATACTGGAGTCTGAAATGCCTGTCCAGCAAGACTTCCTGAATAGCCTTTAAAAAAAATCATAGTAATAATTAAAAAGAAAAACAAACCGTCTGCCTACTGTGAATATTTGAAAAATTGAAGTACCTAGAATGATTAGGTATCCTGCCCAGTTGCCATGCTGTAAATCCCAGCTCTGTTTTTAATAAGGAATTGTAACAGTAACATGGTGAGAATAAACACCTGTTAGTTGAGTAGACAATTTATGACAGGAGTTCCTCTTAAAAAAATCTCATTCACAGTACAGGTTAAATGACTCTTTATATTATTTTGTGAGTGTATGTATATATATATGTGTGTATTTTTAGGTGTTATTGTATCCTAAAAAAAACTTCATCTAAGAAGTCTTCTGTGTGGAGAATAATGTACTGTGGTACCTCATAGAAACTGGTGATCTGGCAGTTCTCCCTTACATGAACACATCGCTGTACTTCTCAAACTGTCTTGTTAATCTAAAAAGCCTGAGTATTTTAAAAGTTTGGTGTTAGTCTCATAATTCCAAATTTACCAAAATGCTGGTTAGATGACTCTATTGCCAATGTCTTTTAAAGTTAACATCACAAAATGTCATATATATATTATATATATGTTAAAATATTTTATATATGTATATATAACATATATAGTTATATTCCATAACAAGTCCTTTGGTATGAGATGATTCTTATTCCTGGTTGATAACATGTTTGGTTTTTTCCCTGAGGGATATACTGAGTAACACCAGTTGACCATAATTGGTATCTGGTAAGTTTTAGTAAGTTACTGTGCTTTGACAGAATCATAGAATCATAGAAGGGTTTGGGTTGGAAGGGATCTTAAAGATCGTCAAGTTCTAACCCCCCTGGCCATGGACAGGGTCACCTCTCACTAGACCAGGCTGCTCAAGGTCCATCCAACCCATCCTTGGAACACCTCCAGAGGAGGTAGATTACCCCCTCCCTGCCTGGGCAACCTGTTCCAGTGCCTCACCATCCTAGAAGTGTGGAATTTTTTCCTAATATCAAATCCAAATCTGCTCCTTCTGATTTAAAACCATTGCACCTCATCCTATCACTACACACCTTTCTAAAAAGACCCTCCCCAGTAGAAGATTAGGGTACTTTATAGTACAGTAATTACAACTGCAGATTTAATTGCATATGTCTAATGAATCTGGATAAATTTTCTGTAATGGAAGAATATGGGGGGATACCAACATCTAAAATAAGGAGAAGATAGCTTTTTACTAGGGAAAGGGTGAAAGGGGAGATGAAAAAAAGGACAAAGATACTTCTGAATTTAAAAAGATTGTTATGACATTTGTACTTATTGAATCAGTCACTTTGCTGAGACGGGGCATCCATGTGTTCATACTGAAAGAAGCATGCCTTATGAAGTGGCTGATACACTCCAATTTAAGAGACGTGATTTCTTTTTCATAATTACAATACATGTATTCAGATGGTAACTCTTGTCCTTCCTAATGCTGCTAAAAGAGTATTTCAAAATAAACCTCACATTGAACTGAACAGCTAGAGTGAGCCCATTCTTGAGGACTTTGTAAATACACTTACTTTTCCTACCTTGTAATGAATTGCACTTTTTTTCAACTGTGGCAAATGGAAGACAAAGAGTCTTGTTTCTTTGTAGTATATATAATTTCACCTCATAGACTTTTTTTCTTCTTTTCATTCTTACTGTTTGAAGTCTGGAAGTCTTTTTTTTTTTTTTTTTTTTTTTTTTTTTTTGCCTTCAGGCTTTACAATGCTAAAGTCCTTGGGGATAATTTAAGCAGTCTGCCACCTTGTCACAAAAACCCCCAGATTCTCTAGGCAAGAAAGAGCTCACAAGAAGTGCTTACCTGCTAAAGTTGCAAGCATTAGCTGTGGCAAAGCTCTGCCAGGATGCCTTTCCTCTTGCCAAACCAAAATATGCTCCCTAAAAGAGATGGCCGTATAGAGGAACATTGCCATGAAGAAGCTGCATTTGACAAGTTCTTTAATATGTGTTAAAGCAGTATTATTTTAAGTGCCAGTCATTGTTAGTGAGAAGAGATGAGCAAAGCGACAAAGTGAAAAGCACGAATGTGGTAGTAGTGGAGGGGGAGAGGTGTGTCACTGCGAGGGCTGCCTTTCTCCTTCCTCTTTCATCCTTGAATTGCAAAAATTAGATTAAAGCCTATGACCTGGGAGAGACTCATTAACCTGTGACTTCTCATCCCCTGCCAGCAGCTGGAGAGAGCTGTAGCCCTGTGGAAACTTACAGTCTGGGGACCCTTACCTTAGCTGCCTTAGATGCGCACTTTCAGATCCTGCTATCGAACTCAGAATGAGCCTTTGAAGATACCTTGCTCGGTGTTGCAGCTGGCCTAATGCCATGGTGTAGGGCACAGCCTGCAGTGGAGGGGTTGCTTTCACCCAGGCAAGCCATGGCAACAGCAGCTCTGATGGAGCAGGGCATTGTGTGCTCGGCTGCAGAGTTTGAGGTGGTGAGGACTAGGGTAGAAAGAGATGCAAAAGTGACCATGCTTTGGTAATGGCTGAATCATTAAGTAATAGGATTGAGTCAGGAATGTCTTGAGAATGCCAGATCTGGTCCTCAGCAAGCTGAACAATCAGTTACTACCCAGAGCAGTCATTCATCTGTTCTGCTCAGGTTTGGTAACTTCATTATCTCAAGAGGTCTTTCTCTCTTCTTACATAAAAATGTTATGTGATATAGACCCTACAACTCTGCAGAGCCTTGGTGTCAGTCAGTATAGATTGAGGTTGCTGTGCCATGATGTCAAGGGCTATGCAAAATGAACTTAAAAAGTAGGCTCACATAAACAACTTCTCTGCTGGTAGGTGAGTTCTCTGTAGAACCTTTGAAGCATAAGTTGGAAAAGACCTGCTCGTATTATGAATAGTGGATCTGAAAGAAGTTATTTCAAGAACAATGCACCAGAAATAACATTTTTTTTTTTGGTGGTGAGTTTTTTTTTTTTCCTTCTGCTGTTGTTAAATATAACGTATGCCTTAAACTGATGAGCTCTGTCATGATGTAGGAGTTAGTTGGTAAAATTCTACGGCTTATGCAATAAAGGAGACTGAGGTGACTAGATGGTGGTAACAGACCATTCTGACCTTAAGATGTGCGCATTTAGGAAACATCTCCAATCTCTCAGATACATATTAAAAGATACAGATATATATTAAAAAAAGATTCTGCAAGCCTGTGTATGCCTTTCTGAAAGTGTCTTGCCATTTTCCCTTCTGTCTGTCAGAAGGGTTGATTTTCACGCTATTATAATTTCTACTTTTTTACTATCAATGTTAAGAACCTGATTTTGGTATATTAGATACAGTCATCTATTGTATGTTATATATAGCTATATGCCTGTCAAACACAGAGTATAACACTAGAGAAAGCAAAGCAAAAATCATGTCCTTTCTTTCATTATTCCTGTTAACACTGATGGATATTTTGGAGACTCAGAAACCTAAAATAGACGTTCTTTACAGATTGTGCTACCCACCTTCTTGCTTGATTCCCCCAAACCTTGGTTCAGTAGCCTTTCTTCCACTGATTCACTGCTCTTTGGCTCAGCCTCATGTTAAATTTTAAGGCTGCCACCTAAGTAGTTTTGGGGTATACTGAGGTCCAAGAGAACAATGAAGTATTAACATAGGTGTTACAAATGGGGTTGAAACAAAGGAAGACATAGTAAAAGGTTACTTCAGATGAGAAAGGCGGTAAGACTGCCTTCTTTTTGGGGATTAGTACCAAGCAGTCTATAAATTGTCTTGCATCAGCCAAGTACAGCAAAAAAAGTACTGCAGAGAAGAGCAGCTATTATGTACAGTAGCCACTTCACTGATTGCAATCAATGTCACAAATTAGAGTGATTTCCTGGCTTGAGATGTGTCAGAGCTGAAGTTTGTGTCATGAGTCATACTGCCTGGACACCCGGCTCCCAGGCACTCTGTCTTACCCTCAGCAGTTTTCACTGCTTGGTATTCATTTTTTGCAAATGGATCTGCGCTTGTTCTTACAATGTAAATGTGGACTGCTCATAATCGCATCCAAGTGGTATTCATATAAAAAAAAAGCTCCCATCATTGCTTCTTTAGTTTATATTGAAATATATATATATGTTGGGTTTTTTTTAACAGTAGAATTTCTTTACAGAAGTGGCAGATCTTTGTCAATGTTATCCAGAATTTTGAACTGAAATTTTAATACTCCCTTGTGCTTGTTGTCTTATTCCTTTCCCAAAAGTCTGATGATGGCTTTTCCATCCTGTTGAAATGTTGTCTGAATATTCATGTCTGCCTCTGAACACTCCTTCTGTTGCATCCATTTGACTAAATCTGATTGCAAAAGCAACGTTTTTTTGCACGCTGTTTCACTTACTAGTTTTATATGTTGCCAGGTGGGACTTCAGCATTCGCACAAGAAGCAACACAGAGCTGCACTGAAGTAGTATGGTGTCACTAGAATCACTTGTACAGAGGGATTAGTGAGGAGCTGCTTTCCTTCACCTTGCAACAATCCACTGTTTCAGTGGATTAAGAGCACCCACATCTGTAACATTAATAACGACTAACAGGGTTGCAGTGGTTTCATGCTTCAGCCTACCTGTTACTTGATAGTTTGTGTTAGTGATTCTTAATGGGGAACAATTAAATGAATGGTAACTAAGCCTTCACATCAACAGGCAACAAAGGGAAGTTTAGCCCAATTATTTCTATGAATGAAAGGGTCAGCACTTCTGTGTTGGATTAGCTGTTAATAAAGTAAATGGAGATTGGCGAGATAGGTAAATGACATAATTAATTTCTTGATAATCTAGGAATCATTAGGTGTAGGTCTGTCTGCACTGTGGAGTTTAATTGAATGCTTGGTTGCTTTAGCTTTTCTCTTGGAGTAATGTCTTTCACTTTTAAGGATGCTTACAGTACATGAAGGTCTCCTCTAGAGCTTTAAGCTCCTTTTCCCTAAATCCCAGTGACCCACTTTGGAATGAAGATGCAGAAGTCATTTTTCTGATGACTGATTTTCCAATAGTTTTCCATAATAATTAATTATCTCCTTGAAATGGTGCAACTTTCTCTGCAATTCACTGCAGAAATTTCTAGAGTAGTCACTTCATTACAAAGCAAAGAGCCAGGGGGACAGCCTAAAACAATTAGTGAGGCATACGGAGGAGTGTTGTACCAACAGGAAAAGGTTATGTCCTTGGTGTTAGATACTATTGCTCTGATGAAAGGAATCTCTATGGTATGGAATGCAAAGTTTCCCAGACTGCCCCAGAGCTGTTGGCATATCTATGCCATGGGTGGCAGTACCTCCTCAAGATCCTAGCCTGGGCAGCAGATATTTTGTTGGTTTTGGGTTTTTCTGTCAGTGTCATGAGCTCCAGTGTCACAGGTATTCCAGCTACATTTAATTGAACTCTAAGAGCTAAAAAACTGATCCAATGATTAAGAATATTGTGTTTCTTTTGCTAAGATGAAATTGCAGCATCATAGGACTCAATTGTTTGTTCCAGAAGCAGCTTCTCACGTTCTCTAATGTGCAAATTAAAAATTTGGGAACATTTGACATACAAGCCATTTTCCCCTGTGTAACTTGAATAACTTGAATCAAATTTTAATAATACTACCAGCCTTCAGCTGTCTTCTCCTACACTTCAGAGAAGAAAAATTAAAAGGCGATGCAGAAGGGAGAGCCAGATCATTGCCCATTGTGCTAAGGTTTAGAAAGGAACCCTTTATGCATACAGCTGTCACTGGCCATGGGAAAGCTAGATGATGGTGCTTTTTGCACATTTGGACTACCTCTATTGAGTTCTTGATTTCTGAACGTCTCTGGGTCTGAAAAACTACTAATTAGGATGAAAAAGGAATGGACTCGGAGAAATTATACTGTCTTCTGTCAGAATGTGGTCATTTCTTGAAGCAGATTACAAGAGGATTAACAGAACATGGCTCTGAGAATTTAAATGGTGTGGTGATGTGCATCAAAATCTAGAAGACCGTTTTACAACCTTTTAAAAAAAGAGGAGAGTGGGAAAAGGGTGAGGTGAGATGCAGAATACAGCCCCAAATAAAAGCTGTAACAAGAAATGTGTGAGGGCCGCCTCCTTTATTTCTTCCTTATAACTGTCTTCCTCCCCAGTAAAGGCTTGTCTACCATATGACTGACACACAATAGACAGCAATAGTGTGATTCTTTAGCCTTCCATGGATTTTGGGGTCACTCTTATCTGAGTACAAGTGTCCCTGGAGGGACACACTTGTTCTAGAGTGGGTCTTGACAATTTCCAGAGGCAAGATCCAAATTCGAATTTGTGGCTTTATCAGATGATTGTTCCTGCCTCTTTGTTTTCTGGTGTATAGGGGACATTATTAGGCATCAGATAGTCACATTCAGAAGGGAAAAACCAAAATAGAGTAACACTGCTTTTAAACACATGCTTCCAAGCTTGCAGATGTAGTTGTAATTGCATAGGGAAGTTTCTTTGACATCCTCTGTCATCCTTTTTATTAGATTAGCTTTTCAAGAACTGTAAACAATTATAAAGAGAAGATACAATCTGTGTGGCTTCTAAGAGGTGGAGTTACCCAGCCATCCACAGAAATAAAATAGTGTTGGGAAATCAGAGGAAACGGAAGAATATTTCAGTATGAAGCAGTAGCCAAGAAGGAGAAAATGTTTAAACTAGGAGGATATGTATCCTGCTTCCAAGCGATGTCACAGTTTTATGCAAAAGATGGGAAAGTCTGGTGAAATGGGAAAACATTTCTAATTTACTTTCTGATGCCAGATGAAAGCTACGTTATACGATAGAAGATGATGAAGATAGCATGACTTTGCACCCCCAGTGGAGTTTTTAGACAGTTCTGTGCTTTAAAATATGGAGCTTGGGTTTGCCTATCTTGTTTCTGACTGCAGTATGATAACTTTGATCTCTTTTGTATTACCATTTTAGTTTGCTTTCCCTTTTTGTTTCAGTCACCCTCTAGCATATTGTCTGACCTTTTTTCCCCCACATTGTGACACATACTGTCTGCTATTTAAATTAGTGCTGAAAGATAGTCTGGCATAAAATCTCCATTTATTTAGTTTGGACAGGCATATTCATTTCTATAAGTAGTCTCAGGAATCCAAGCCCCACTTTGATTTTGATCTTTTCCTCATTCCCTCTGCTTAATATTTGTGTATGTATACATATTTATACATGCATATATATATATATATGAACATGTTCTTTTTAACCTGATCCATTTGGTGAATAAAGTCAGGATTCTTTTGTATCAGAGGAGCAATTTTGACCTTTAGAAATGCAAAATCAGAATAATCTAGGGAAATATAAGATGTACATATACTAAAAAGTACTGCAACGAGTTACTGAATATCTTTTATATCTCTACCAAGAAAATCTCGAACTGAGATCATGACCAAAAAGTTCACAAACACAGAATCTCGCAGTGCGCATGGGGTTTTAAATACCTGCTTCAGCTCTCTGCCATGTGGTTGATTTAGACACATGATGGGATTTATTTAAAGGGACACAATCAACTTGAAAATAACAGTGCTGTCTGTTACTGAGTGTAATTATAAGTAACAACTAAGATTACTATAATTGAAAAGAGTTAATGAAAAAAAATCTCTGCTTTTTTGATTGGTTTACTTTGTGCATTTGACAGCTCTCTGTAATAATTATAATACCTACCTTTTATACAGCACTTTTCATCAGTATACCACAGAAGCTTTACAAAAACATGGTCCATTTCCCTCTATGTATAGACAGTTTCTCTGTTTCTTCCACAGTCAATTTCTTCCTGCCTGAAAGACTTTTATAAACATCAGCTCAGAATCAAGAAAAAAAAATCCAAAGCATTTTGTGAAATGACAGATGTACTATTTAAAAAAAGATCACTATCAGCTGGGTTTAATTAGCCACATTATAAAGAAAAGGTTGAAAATATCTTTGGGATTGTAAAATTGGAACAAGAAGTTGATCATTTAGTATCTTAATAATTTAGAGGCTGTCTCAGATTTCTGATGTTCTTAAGTTATTTTCTGAATTACATTAAACTCTTTTAGCATTGTATTGGGTATTCAAGGCGAGAACATCACCAAGTGCTACCAAAATTATCATATGCATTTTAGAAATGAATTGACTGGGCATCCTTTATGCTCATAAAGACAAAGACACCTAGAAACAAAGGCTTTTCTTTCCTTGTCTCATAAAAACCAATGTTTTCTTTCTCTTTTATCACCATATTTCCTAATTTAGAATCCTGGGTGTCTAATTGTTTGCTGCTATTGTGTTCAAAACCTTGCATTTCCAACTTGCAGTGAGAAAATGTCTTGACTCTTGAATGCGAAGTTTGTGAAGATTGTTGCCTTTGTGGAAGAATGCACATTAAATGCCTCTGAGCTGTTCAAGTGGTGAAATAAATATGTGGAACAATGTTTGGTACCTTTTGCTTTTCAAAAGACTTCAGATCTCATAACTATACTCTCTTAAAAGCCTTTGCCATACACTCAGCAGTATGTTCTGCTTTTTTGTTAGATTCATCTTTTTGGCCTACTTTTCAAACTATATTTTAACTGGAACTCAAACTCTTTTCCCTTTCCTTCTATTTGCTGAAGCTAGCAATCCCATGCTGAGTAAATAATCTATAGTCCATGATCTACTATCCTATCAGCCTTGTTATCCTGGCTCCAAACCCCAGAATGTTGGATATCTAGCTGGTAAGTATTCCCAGGAAGGCTTCCTAATGACCTTCCCCACTGGTTACTATCATCATTGCTTATACACAGATAGAACTACCTTGTAATACACTGACTATATTTGGAAAAATTAATTGGGAGTTCTTATGGTGTTTTTGTTAGGAAAAGTGACATTTTTGAAGTTAAGAAAAATATCCCAATTCACTGTCTTTCATTAGATATAACAAAACATTGCTAGAGAAAATATATTCCCAGATGTAATGGCACTTCATTCTCTTGCAATAAAAGCAGCTTGGGATCCAAATCAATCAGCAGATGAGATTACTGCAGTCATTTGGCTGCCCTACCATTTTAAAAACATTTTTGACTACATTTATAAAGCATTTAATATATGCTTAAGTGTAGTGCAAACATACCATTCCTTATTAAATTATAGAACATAATGAAAAAAAGGTTTATACATGTATTAAATATCAAGAAGATGGAAATGGCTCTCTACAATTGATAAAATGTTATTTCAGCTCAGCTGGGAAACCTATATATGAACCTTGCACCTTAGTAATCTAATTTTAAAAAATCATGAACTTCTGAACAAAAGAACCTTGGCTTGGGCTAGATAGATGAGTTTATAACTCGGCCACTAAGAGTTTAACAATATGTCTCTTTTCAAGTGTAAGAATGGGCAGTGCAGTTCTTTTAGTATTTTACGTTGTCTCTGGGTAAATTCAGAACCAACAAGATCCTTAATACGCAGGAGGAAATGAATAAAACCAAATCATTCTACATCTATCCAGGCATGCAGGCACAATGTCCTTCCTCCTGTATGTCTGTGACACTGGGCCTTCCAGAGAGCACTTACATCTAGGTTGACCATAAAGCTAAAGCTTAAGTGTGCTTTTAATGATGCACAAGGTACAGGTGTGGATCCTGGCTTTTATAAACAGCCCCTATTTTTGGGGGCCTTCTGTAAATAAAAGTTTCAGCTTTCCCTATTGGCATTTATCAGGCTCTCCTTTCCTATTAGTCAGGATGCTAGAAAGCACTAAAAACATCTTTTATAGACAAATTACCTAACTAATTACACTACCAACTATGCAGCTATGGCAACTGATAGATTTATTCCACCTGAAAATTATGAATTCCGTGTTTAAAGCTGGAAACTGTGATAGGTGAAGAACCTATGGAAAGGTAAGTATCTCGGTTAAATTTGCTGAAATGATTCTCCCAAAGGGTTACTTGCATATGCTGGAAAGGGTTTCCTGCATGCCAGGACTGAGGTTGAAATGTCACACTGAGGTGCCATCTGACACACTCCGTTCATGATGTGGGTGTAGGATTCTAAAGCAGTGGCGGTGAGCTCTTTACTTGTACATCATGGATGCCTCAGACCAAACACAGTTGCAAATCTGGCAGTCACAAAAATGCAAAGTGGATGTAAGGTTGTAGAACAGTAACATCATCGCAGATTCAATGGCTGCTCTTCCCTCTTTGCACTGCCTTGTGCCATAATATGACAACTCCTTGTTCTAACAGGGTAGGGTGGCCAAAACTCCTGGCCACAGCAACATCTATCCACATCTGACTCTTTCAGACATGTATCATCTATGGAACCATGAGAAAGGAGCAAGAACTCAACCTCCAGTAAAACTGGAGAAGCTTTCTTTGTACAAAACAATTATGGTAAGAATTCATTCATCCCTCATACAGGAAAACTTATCAGCATCTGACCATAACCTTGACATCACTGTGAGAAGCGCACCACAGAGGACAATATATGAGAGTCAGCAATCAACTAGATCAGAGTAAACCTATAAACATAAATGTTATATTCAACAGGGAAACGTGTCCTTGTGAAATTCTATTTTTGTAATGCTGGACTGAAATGAGCTGCAATTATTTTGGCAGGATGTTCAGAGAAATCCTTTCAAAGAAACCATTTGCTGAATGTGATGAGATTTTATTATTTTTTTTTAAGAAAGCTTTATAGATTTATTTTTTTTCTTAATATTGCTGGAAAGTCTTACTGAAGAAAACAAATGATTGGCAGAACCTGGAATATGTAACATGTTATGTCAGAGCTGGATTCATTCAAATCATCAGTTATCAGAAATTAGTTCCACTACCAGGGACCTGGCTATTAAGTATGTAGTGATGTAAATCTAACCTGGTTAACCTGGGTTCTCTGCACTGTGTAAGCAAGGAGAGATGGCACATTTTATGTTATTTGGTTGTTAAACTGAGATTTCATTTGTTCTGAATTTAGTGTCCTTATGTAGCGGTCATGTGCTACTTCTTGTAAATATAATTTGGGGTACTGTGTGTTTTCAGGGCTAGTCTTCAAGGTTAGCATTTCCTAGACTCCTTGTGTTTAAGAATTCAAGGAACTTGGAATAATAACTGACAGAAAATCACTAGACTCTTCTGGAAAAGACATCTATGAGCTAGGGAAAAGGAGCTATAAACCCTTAAAATAATTATGAAAGTATAATTGTGCTTAATGGAAGACAGTTCTTAAAAGAAATTGCACCTGACCACACTTTTCTGAGAGGTACTGTGAAACTTATTTAAGGCTGAGAAAACTGATTTCCAAAGTAAGTTCACTGATAAAAGGGTTGGTGTTGCAGATGAGAGCAAAACTCAGAGTGTGAAGGCTCTATTGCCTTGCAGTTGCCAAGTGAGTACAAAAGGCAGATGAAACACTACAGCTCAGGCTAGTATCAATTCACAATCTCTTTGCACAGGATTTTGTTATTTTACTGGGTTAAAGGCATCATAATACCTGCTTTTCTCATTCTCTCAGTTTTCACTCTTTGTTTTTGTTTTGTGAAGGTTTTTATTTTCAGCCCTGAATGCAAAGCCCAGATAAGGATTTTCTTTCATTTTTTCTGGGATTGCTTTCATCTGACAAAATATTGGTTCCAATTTATGATTTCCCTGGCAAAGAACCACACCATGACATTTTTGCCTTTCCAACATTCCACCTTTTCAATAAACACTGATACTAAAAAGAGGGGATAGAACTTTAATGTTATCTTTATATGTCTGAAGGGGACAATATCAGAAAGCCCCAGACTTAGACAAACACATATTTGGAAAATAGAACTGTGAGCTTTTTTTTTTTTTTTTAACCTCAAATACACTGCCAAATAGAAGAAAAACAGTTTTTCATGTCTGAGCAATAAGTACATTATCTATCGGGTCTTACTGTTTTATAGAGAGATTTAGGTAATGTGAGGCCTGGAATTAATAATGCACTTCTCAGTTTTGCCCCACACTTATGTGTTGGACAACAGAGGGAAAATTTTTGGTGAGAACAATCAGCCATTGGAATAATCTCCCCAGGGAAGTGGTTGATTCCCACGCATTGGACATTTTCAATCTTCAGCTGGACTGGGTGCTGGGCCATATTTTCTTGACAGTGCTTTTGTCTAGACCGAGCTTTTACCAAGAAATGTTGGACCAGATGATCCTTGAGGTCCCTTCCCTCCTGTCATTCTCTAGTTTTATGAATGTGTAAGATAGATGCTATCTATCTATTATCTTTCTATAATTGATGCTATCACAATTACTAACAAAAATTAATTTTAGCTATTCATTTGGAAACTATAATACCTGATGTTAAAAAATAAATAAAAAATCAAGATTAGATTAGTATTTCCTGACATTCACTAACAATTCCAAATGTGAGGCTGCAATTTAGTGAAATATTTCAGTAAAGTAGTTTTGATCCCCAAAAATGGAAACAATAATTTATTCTCTTATCCCAAAGTGCTGTTCTTTCACCATCACCATTTAGCATTCATGTTTCTAGCTTCAGGGTCACCTATTTAAGAATAAGGCTTACCTAGCCTACATTCTGACAGGCAAACCTTTAAAGCTGAGAGAGATGACTAGGAGCAGTATTATAACAGTCATCTACTATACAACTTCCTACTTTATTGCTTTCTAGGGTGTAAATTCCTCCAAGATTTTCCTTTTTCTTACTGTTCAGAAAGTAATGTACATATGCATAGTACATGCATTTGCATGCAAGGAGAAAGTACAATGGTGTTGCAAAATTTTATTAATTTAAGAAATAGTAGGGAGTTTAGTAGTGAGTTTAATGGAGTAAGACTTTTCCTGTGTTTTTTAGTGTCTGTCAGAGAGGTAAGCAGACCTGGATGTAATGTATATGAAACGAAGTTCTGTGGGAGTTCTGCTGGCATCAATGTGTGTAAGCTGTCAATGTTCTCAGAGTTAAGAAAAACAAATCAGTGTAATAAATCAAAAAACAGTGGTTGGTGACTGATGACAGTGACTAATGTGTGGATATTTTGATTAATAGAATCTCAGTCTATGTACACATGCTCTTGCACACACTCATACACTTTTCTGGCATAAGAAATGCTTTCCCATCTTTGCTCTCAGCCTAAACCATTGTGCATATGTTATACAGTCATCTATTTTTACGCTATCGTCTGTGGAGTTCATGAATGTTATGAATGTTGGTAATAAAGTGAAGATTCCTTGTTTTAAGGTAAGAGTTGATGAGGTGTTTTAACTGTTCCTGATTGCATCCATCATGCAGATGAAGATGTCCATTATAAATGCAGATAATAAAATCTTACAGTTGGAAATCTAAACTGTTTGAATACATAGAAGGTAGACAACTGTTTTTACAAAGCCTTTTTTTTTTTGCTTTTTTTTTTTTAACACCTGGGATTTGTAATAAATATGATGGCCAGTATATGACCAGATAATTTTATACTCAGTGAACAGTGAGATTCATTGAAGTTAGCTTAAGTTAAACAGATAAGAGGATACTGTATTTTCTGCAACAAAGATGACTGTAAGGAACAATGAAGTGTCGATTGTTTTCAACAAAAGGTGGTCTGCTTTTGAGATATGTAGAATTCATGGGTGATAATAAGAATACTCGTATTGTTCACCCATAAAAAGTAGATGATACATGTCACTATTGAAAATCCCCCATTTACTTGTTTTCAACAATATCTTTTCAAGTATTCCTATATTCTCTCTTTACAGAAAAACTGAGATTTCAGATTCACTTACAACAACTGGGTTCTGATACAATTTTTACTTTAGTTTTATACTTTTATAGTTTAGGTAATTCTAGGAGACTTATTCCAGATTCAAGTTGGTGTGACTGGAGAATCAAGTCCATTCCTGAGCTTCAGGAAGCCAGGTTAAGCAGAGGAGGGAGATAATCCCCTACGTTTTCTGGATGAGATAGTAAGATGATTTGAAACATTCTCCATTTCATCAAACTAGTTTCCTAGAGTCTATTAAGATACCAAAACCCTACCTCTTTGTATTTATTTCTGGACTGCTTGAAATATAACACCAGATAGATCAGTAAAATCCAATTTAGAAGACCTGCATGTTCGGGATGTGGTAAGTTTTCCCTTCTCATGAGCCCTATCACTTCTTTGGTATGGAAACGATGATAAATCTTGACTCGGCTGGATGATGCGATGTTCCCAGTGCATCCCACTCAATATAATCAGCAGCCTATAGAGTTACATGTGAGTTCAGACAAGCACTCAGGCAGTGGCAGACAAGCCACTTCTCAAGCAAATACACATTGTATACTGTAAATTGTGGACGTATTTGAGAGGAAGGGAAACAGTGAGTAGGGGAATAAGATGGAGAGTTTGGCTTATTTTTATGTAAGTGACCTACAGTGCTCATTTCTTCACTGAGAAGATAATGATCTGCTGAAAGCAGATTTAGTAGTCGGGGAAGAATAGAAAGGAAGGCTGAAAGACCTCTGATGCCCTCTATTTGAGAATTAACAATACCCTTTCTTCTGTCTGTTTTATTCTTTTTTTGTTCACATGACTGAAACAGCTAGGAAGGTCAATGTAGCTTGACTACTTTATCTTACATGTTTTGAAACAAAGCTGTGGTTTAGCAATCTGGCCTTAACTCATCAGATGAACAAAAGTGGTCTTTGGTTCCTGACTATCCATGACTCTGAGCACCTCTATTTTCAGTTTAACTGGTTTCATGTCTAATATAGAGCTTTTCTTCTCACAAGACACGATGGGTATTCTTCAGAGAAAGTGTGAAAATGTTTACCTCACAGATACAAAAGAGTGATATGGTTTATTTTGATTGTAGAACCAGTTTAGGATCACATCAGAAAAAGAGTCCATACTTTGCTCACACTTTAGGAAATGTTACATAGGAGTTCCAGGTGTGAACACTAATCCATTGGAAAGGAAATACTTAATAGACCTTTCCAACATAGACTGTATTTCTTTTTCCGTTTGTCTCCTTGAGCTGCATAAAGTGAAATTTGTTTCATGCCATAGTTTTATTGTCATCGTATAACTCTACTAACAAACTGGTGTTCCTTCTGAGCTTTTTGCTTTCTCAGTAGATGTTAGGAAATTAATGAGAATGAAGCCTCTTCGTGAGGAATAGATTTCCCCTTGCAAATAAAGGATGTATTCGATCTGTGTTGGCATGTGGGAGAGTCAGGGAAGTACAATGTCATTGCATTTAAATGCAGATGGTTTGTGGTAGTTCATTAACAATATCAATTTGTTAGTGTAAAAATAACTGGGATTCTGTGCGTTTCCTTTCCATGGATATTAGGCTCATGCTGATCTACAGCTACATCTCACCAGATCCTGCCCTATTCATAGCTCCCATTCATACAGAGGCTGTTAATTCTCACACCAGAGAGTCTTATGTTGTCAGGGCTTGCAGGTCACAAGACCTGTGCTGAATCTTAACATACAGGCTGTTCATACTCCATACTCCTCCATGAGAAGGGAAAGCTCCCTGCTGTAGCCAAGGTGCCTTTAGAAATACGTTTTGCAGAAAGCATGTTTGCTTCAACCAAGATTAGCTGATGCTGGCATTAACAAGTGAACACAAATCAAAACTAGCAGATAGAAATCTTCGGCTTAGTCCCAAACAATAATCTAGTGAAAAATCACAAGGTCGTGGTAAAATTGAAGCTCTCGACCAGAAGAGTGTGGTGCAACACAATTTCCCCCCATGCTCAGTGCTGCAAAAAGAGACAAGAATAGAAAACAAAAGCAAGAGTCCCATCCAGTACTTAATCTACTTCAGAACAGAAAATAGTAGCACTGATTTCCAAAAAACAAATTCCAGTGGAACAGAGAAATGCAACAGTCAAATCTAGTCATTGTGATTGGGAATAGAATTAAAATTCAACTAACAAAGTAGTGTCCTGAGGCCATTTGTTCTGGGCTCCCCGGTATAAAAAAGACAGGGACCTTCTGGAGAGAGTCCAGAGAAGGGCGACAAAGTTGATTAGGGGTCTGGAACATCTCCCCTAGGAGGAAAGGCTGAGTGAGCTGGGTCTGTTCAGCCTGGAGAAAAGAAGACTTAGGGGGGACCTAATTAGTGTTTATAAATATCTTAGGCATGGGTTGCAGGGGGAATTGGCCAGCCCCTTTTCAGTGGTGTGTGGGGACAGGACTAGGGGCAATGGCTGTAAGCTGGAGCACAGGAAGTTCCGCACCAACACGCGGAAGAACTTTTTCACAGTGAGGGTGACGGAGCAGTGGAATAGGCTGCCCAGGGAGGTGGTGGAGTCTCCTTCTCTGGAGATATTCAAGTCTCGTCTGGACGCCTATCTATGTAATATGAGATAGGGAACCTGCTTTGGCGGGGGGGTTGGACCCGATGATCTCTTGAGGTCCCTTCCAACCCCTAAGATTCTGTGATTCTGTGATTCTGTGATTTTTCTCAGGATGAAGAAAAAGAAGCTGGGGTTTTTTTGCTGTGGTAAAACCAAGTCAGTCTTGGTTGTTGTTTTTTTTTTCTTTTTTTAAACTTCCCTAACTGAACTTCTTAGTCTTGGCTTGAGTTATACAAATAAATAAATAATTTGATAGATAAATCGGTGTTTCCACTCTTAGTGTAGACAGACTGCAAAATCCAGGATAAATTTATTCCAAAAATATCCTGAAGATGGCACAATAGCCACACGTTGCTGTATGGTTTCTTAAGGTCATACTGTAAAATGAGAGAATTTTTGCTCAAATATGAATCTTTTAGAGAAGCTCTTTAAAAAATAGAAGCAAAACAGAAATTTAAACCTTTTAAACCACAGTTTATCAATATAATTGTTTTACAAGTGGAACACAGGCTGCTAATTTCATGCTGCCTAAAAGATTAATATAAACAGGTGGGCAGGCAGGGACCAGTTATGGTCAGGTGTTATTGGCAAGAATCAGTTTAATTTGTGGTGTTTAGTTTTTATCGATACACTTCCTTTGTAATTGTAAAACAACTGATAACCTCATCTGTTATGTCTAGCATAACATATAATCTACATCTAAATGCCAATTTTTATGAGTCCCATTTTGACTTTAGGAGAGACAAGATTACTTGCACAATCTCTATTTTATTAAAATGTAAGAAGTATTATGGGACATTTTTATTAAAAAAGAAAATACTGACTGTCAAGTTGTATTAGTGAATGAATAAATCTGTATTATAGAAAAACTAACGATAAATACACTCTCCACAACACTGCTAGACACCCTGATACTATGGAGTTTATAAAACGTGGGAGTAATTCCACAGATATACTATATCTAAGGGTGATTCGGTTTGCTATATCCAAATATATAGGCTAGACTTGAACTTTGGAAATGTGTTTAACAAAGGCCTTGTGCAAAAAGCTTGTGTGGAATCAAAGCTGTCCCTATGGCAAGAGGGAAGAGTCCTTTTGTGGACTGATACCTGGAAGACAGAAAAACAAGTGGGTAGAACTAAATGAGCTGTGCTACAGTGGCAAAAGGTTGTCACGTCCATAAACAATGAAGAAAAGGAGAAGGAAGTGAGTTGACAAAATTTACTGGCAAGACTACAGTATGTAAGGCAAGAAAAATGAAAGGCAGTGCAGGAAGCTGCAGAGGGATCCCCCTCTATGAAGTGACAGAACAGTAAAAGGATAGTTGAAATCTGTGGAATGTGATTTACATAAGGCAAAGCAACTGTAACTACATGTGCACAATAATGTTGGTTTTTACAGCAGCTATTACCACTCAGAAAGGATGTATAGTCAGCTTGTCCAGTAATGTACTGATATTGCAAAACACTGATTTTTACCATCATCTTCATTATGAGCTGATAACAAGCAAAATTGAGGCCATATGTGTGTAGGAAAAAAGCACCCGCAGGAAGAGAGAGACCATCCTGAAGACAAGCCTGGCACACATGAAACGTTTTCTCAGCTGCCATCTACTGTGGCATTTGCATTAATTCCTAGGAGTGGAAGTCATCTAACTCCAGTAATACAAATTTCAAACATCTAGTTCAAACCTTTTCATTTTGTTTCCTTTTATAACCAATGGAAACAGCCATGTTCTTCCAGACCGCGGTTCATTCCATTCTGAACAGATGTCTAAAGTAGATGAAATTAAATGCTCCTCATCTCTCCTAGACTGTATAGAGAACCTAGACACACTGTAATTTACTGCTAAACCGAGTGTCTAACACTTATGAAGCTACAAAAGAAATGAATCTCACTCAAGTGTCTAAATTCCCTCTGATAGTCTTCAGATGCCTAGTCTCAGCTCTATCTCATTATAATGGAGATCCATAAACACTCCTATCTTTTTCTTCCCCCACTGTCTACTTTTCTCTGTGCTAAAAACTACTCTCCTTTGACTTGTTCCCATCTGTGTACTGCAAATCTCTGAGCCTTTCTTCATGTTCTTACAGCTGATTGGAATTATGTTGTTTGTCAGGTTAGTGAAACAATTCTGGTCAAAACACCACATTTGGGGATGTTGTTGTTGTTATGTGGCAATAATTTAATTGACTGTTCTGTAGCATTGTGACCTCTCAGTAGCGTTGGTCCATACCTGAGGATGTGTGGCTGTGAGTGAGATGAGAAGGGGAAGAAGAGAGCATGGGAACTTTTTCGGTTGGCTTCCTCTCTGAAGCCAATGCACTGTAGACTCTTGACAGCAATGAGCAGTGTGTAAGTGCCTTTCTGGTGCTTAATCCCAAACAGGGCATTCTCAGTGGAGTATCTTTTAATCTCTCCTCTAGGAGCTTTTTCTCTTTGTGTAAATATTCATGGGAGCAGTGACTGAAAAGCAGGTTTCCCAGGAGAAGGTACTACCCAGAAGACTCTCAAATCCTTCTCAGTCTGCAGGCTCGCATATTTATTTCTGTATTGTAAATGCAGTGAAACCGCTTCAGAAAGGGAGGTTGAGTGATATCATTTACAGGACATCTTATCTCAGAAAAAGGGAAATGTGAATACCTGGTTTTATCCATGTCAGTGATATCCCTGTTCATTGCTGGACAGTTGGACCAGGTGACCTTTAAAGTTTCCTTCCAACCCAAACCATTCTATGATACTATGATTGTGTTACAATTTATGTCTTTTGTAGTCCATAAGGATGCTTCAGGCATTGGATGACAATGTCTGTATTGCTCCTATTTCTAAATTTTTGGAAGAGCAATGTCTTAGGACATTGCTTAGGAAGGATTCCTATCAATGGAATATAAATGGGATGAAAGGTTTTATTCCATCAGGGAGTTTTTTTAGGACTTGTCCTCCTTCCCCAGCTCCTCAACATCTCCTGTGAGCTGGTAAGAGCAGCCCTCTTTCCAGTCTGAAAGTTCTGGCAAGTCCATTTCTCCACAGGGCTAATTCTCCCTTTGCTTGATGCTTTTTTATGCTTTTTTTTCTCAGCCAGAGTACCTGGCTGAGAGCTGTGAACTCTTCCAGGCAATAAGCATTTGAAAAATAGCTGATAAGTTTCTGTGAAGTGGCTGGAGCTGTAGGGGAAATGCTGAGCCAAGTGGAAGAAATCCTCAGTGGACAGTAGGACTATGAGAGCCACCTGGACCCAGGCTCTGGAGGAGTGCTGCTCCCTGTAGGCAGTGGGCATAGTGCCCATCCGTGTTTCCTTTCTGCTGCCCACTTTTCATGGTTCTGCAGGACAGGTTTCTCCTTGGATAGGATTTTTCTCGGTGCTTTGGGAGTGTTATCTCAGGGTTTGCATATAAACATGGACATGCTAACAGCATAGCTTGGGCTAAAATACACATTCCCAGCCCAGGCTTCTGTTTTTTTCTAACAAAATGTTGAGAGTTTGTGCCTTTTTTGTTCTGTTATTAAGGATTTTACAGTCTCCACATTATTCTATCCCATTGCCAGGATTTCTTCTGTTCCTCTCAAGGTGACTGGAGCAAAGCTGCCTGCTTTTCATGGGAACTGACTGCGGCTGCCCATATGGACAATTAGGGTGCTCCAGCTGTGTGTGGGGTGTAATTTCCAGCTGTGGGGTGGTAGTAAACAGCTGGGGGCGGTGATTTCTCAACCTGCTCCAGCTACATTCACAACATATGTCTATGCCCTAAGGATTTTCAGTAAACTAGCTGTATTATTTGCAGTATTTAGAGCATTTCTTATTTCAAATGTACAAAGTAAAAAGCCAATACGGCAGATTCTGAGGTAACTTAATCTTACTGTAAGCAAAACTGCCAGATATTTAAGGACACAACAGCTGCGGCTACTCCTGCTTGAAAGAATTTCTATTACCAGCTGAGAAAAGAGAAAACAAAATATTATGAAAATTTATACAGATCTATAATACAGCTCCTGAATCTACTTAAACTCTGTCACTCAATTTTCCTAATCTATCAAGTCTGTTAATAGTGCTGTTAACATTTACAATGTGAACTGAGTGCATTGCAAGTCTGGTAGGAGTGGAGCTCTTCTGAAAGTTTTCCTGAGAATTACTGTGTGTTGATACTAAAACTTTCTCTACGAATATTCAGTTTCATGCCTCTATAGGCTAATCTTGTGACACCTTCCTATTCGGATATATTTCCTCTGGAAAAAAAAAAGTTCTTATACAGAATATAATTGTAATATAATGCTTATAATAGTCTGTCTCTTACAGTAATCATGTGTAGGATCCTATGAAGCTAATATCCTGCTGCTAAGCTATAAATAGCAAGCCCCAGTCAGCTGCGGATTTGGTGGAAGGCAACACTGTTCTGCTCACCTGTGACTACACAAGGTTCGGGGCTCAGGAGGATGGGAACAGCAGCATGCAAATGTATAAGGTATTTGGTGGTGGTACTTATGCCATGATGAGATTGCTTATGGCATGTAGGGCAACTAGCAATGCTAAGTATCCGTGAAATAAGGCCCCTGATTTAGGGTCCTAAATATAGCCTTTGTGATTTGCTTCAGGCTCTTAAATTTGACTGGTTTGACTTCGCTGTTCGCAGAATTGTAGTGTATCATTTCTGGTGCAATGTTCAGCCAACTTATAAGAGTTCATGCAAAAAGAGTTGTTTCAGAAATTCTGATAGACCCCAAACTGTCATACACGTGCACTGTATAATAGATAGGGATATTATTGTCAAGAATTCTCAAGAGAAATCATGGTTACCTTGCCTACTTTTGCTGTCTGAAGTTTTTCATGCAGTTAAGAAAAAGACTTACTCATGAATGCAGAAAACTCGGGTTCTTTTGAACTAAGCATCAGCTATAATGATTTTACATGTTCTGTTGCTGTATGATAAAATGGAGTTGCTTGATAGCTTCAGCACAGTAATATTCAGAGGGATTTAACAACCAATGTTTTCAAAATACCATCTTTTGCTGGTTCTTTTATTGTTTCAAAATATTTTTGAAACGGAACAGTAATAATAATAATAATTCATGTGTATGATTCTTTTCAATTCTCAATCTCAGAGTACACGCATTAATAAATTAAGCTTCACAGCAGCTCTGTAATTTAAGAGTATTTTTATCCACGTTTGACAGATGGAGAAACAGAGGTACTGAGAATTATAGATGCATTTTGCAAAGGTGTGATTAGGCTGTACAGAAGAGAATACGAATACAGCATTTAGGGTAGTCCAGAATTATGGGAAGTTTTCAAGAATAAGAGGTATGTTCTTTTGAAAACATGGTCCTCCTCGGGGTATGTAGGCTGGTGGCCTGAACTGGCAAATCAGCATGGCACTATGCTGCTCTTTCAAATGTATTGATTTGACTCTGCTGGTTAGAGGATCTCACCGCTGCTGCTCTTTCTGCGCTATAGATCGGCGTTCTGAAACCCAGCTCAACAGCAGGCTGGTATTTCGATACTCTGCTATAAACTAGTCCCCATGCTTGAATTCATGTTAGATTATGAATAGTCAGCACAGTGCCAATCCTGCACAAATAATGATTGCTCATGTGTTTTCTGCAGTTGTCATATGAAGGGAGGTGTTCCTGTCCCAGTTTTTCAAGATACTAGCTAGAAAGGAGGTCCTGGTTTGTGCCAGGCAACATATGCACACCAGCTGACACTTTGGGCAAGACTCACATAGAGCTGAAAAGCATCTCGTGTACTACCGAAGATGTGCACATTGCGTGCTGGGAGCACTTGCTCTGCTTTAGGTTGGGACTGGCCCTGCTAATGCAAGTGAGGATTGACAGCTCTGAGGCCGTGCAGGGCCCCTGGCTCTGAGCAAGTTCACTGTGTGTCCTGGCGTACAGGGATACTGCTTGGCTTCAAGTTCCATGGTGGCTGGGGCTCACTGACTCTTGGAACACATCGACATAAGGGCAACTGTTAAGTACTATGACATCTGACTTCTAAAAATCCTAGTTTCCATCCTCAAGGCAGATCAGAAGTCAAACGACCTTTTTTGGTACCAGAGGTACTCTCTTTGGCTGTTTTCAGATGTAAGGAAAGCATTCTGTTCTTACCATTTGGTTTTTTCCAGTACAGGGCTAGAACACGATTTAAAATCTCCAACACGCATCAGCCACAAATTACTACAATGTCTCTTTAGTCTTTGATAAATTATTAATTACCATTCAGCTGAGGTAGATAGAAGTGATCGAATCTAACAGAAATTGTCACTTACTGCTTGTCTTATTCTCAGAGTTTGGACCTGTCATTTTAATGCAAGTGTAGAGGTGAGTAAGTTTTAGTATATTAGAGATCCAGACTTATTTTCTGCAATTGTTCTGTGAATGACTAAATTGAAGACACCTTAAAAAAAATCACTAAGTGATTTACATTTACTAGAATATTCATTTTGTTCTTGAGTTAAGGGTCCACTGCAATAAGCAGAGGAAAAAGTGCTGTAAATAATTTTCAATCTCTGTTTTACAGGCAAATTTCAATCAAAACAGGAAAAAATCTACAATTCTTTTATAATGTAATGAGCCAATCAATTATGTCTATGGGAAAATATATTTGTAGGATGGCAAAGACTGTTCATGTTCTTACTGGACATATTTTTGCGTGTGTTTACTGTTTTATTTCTTTTATTTTCTAACCCTGGGAATTAACACTTTGCTTGAAAAAGGTGACTAAATCTCATTGGTTCAACTGACCTTAAAACAACTGTTGTGGCATTTCCTGAAGATACAAAGAAAAAGTCAGAAATTTTAGCATAGTACTTTTGAGAAAGAAAATCCAATAATTATTTACATCTCACAGTGTGGGGTTTTTTTCCCCACAAAGATAATGAAGGAAGCTATCTTTCATTCTTGTAGTTACACTGTAAGATGAGGAAGACATCTACTTTTGTGCTGAAGTTCCAGCTTTGCTATGGGTATGTGTTGGCACCCATTGAGTTTGTGAAAGGTATCAATCTGAATCCTCTTGGAGTGATGAGAAAAGATGTAGATGGTGGAAAGGAGAGCAATTTTTCCAATTACTTAGCTGTGAGGAATTGGGACTGTGATTTACAGTAATCTCGTCTCAGTAGGCTGGGGCTTTGCCAGGTAAGCTACTGCTGCAAGAATAGCACCACAGCCAACCTT
This sequence comes from Laterallus jamaicensis coturniculus, assembly GCA_022605575.1. NCBI lineage: Eukaryota > Metazoa > Chordata > Aves > Gruiformes > Rallidae > Laterallus > Laterallus jamaicensis. The sequence goes on along the minus strand of JAKCOX010000005.1, from coordinate 16,042,901 downwards.
CTTCCCCACAGTCCTGGAAAGGTCCTTTCTTCCCTCTCCATTTTCCACATCCAAGGGTTTAAAGCAGGAAATATAAACTCATTGCCCTAGCTTTTTCTGTTCAAGGACTCCCTGCTCTGAGAAACTCTTTAACTGCTTGTTTAAAGCCTTGTTAAGTGCCCATTGTGCTACCGGAGTTAAAACACATTTAATTAAGTCTGAGGCACTTGCTTATTGTTTTTATTTTAAAAATATTTTGGCTATTGATTAGCTGGATTGGCTCATCTCCATTTCCTTTTGTAGATGATCTCTTTGAGAGGGGAATTTTTTACCCCTATCTATGTGCTGTACATAAAAATAAAGCCATATTAATTATTCAGATTCACAGAATCGTAGGGGTTGGAAGGGGCCTCCAGAGATCATCAAGTCCACCCCCCCTGCCAAAGCAGGTTCCCTAGGAAAAATTATGTCACAAGCAGGCTTATGAGGAATGCAAGTAATATAAAAATGAGCTCAGACCAAGAGAAACATATTATTTAAAATTACATTCATTAAACTGTATTAGGTTTTCAATGCAATATATTGGAGTAAATTTTTTGTAATTAGGTGAGAAATAAAGATTTAGGCCTACTTTGCTATGTCCAAAGCCTGAAGTTACAGAAATGTCATTTTCCTTTTTCTCTTTGCTTTTCTGCACCATCTGGTTGATGAATGGATAACAACAATGAGCTATTAGCCACCGACTTCCAGTGCTTTTCCCAGTGCATTCCCTTGTCATTAACATCCCACGCTTGAGAGCAAGCTCTTTTCATTGTTTGCCTTTTTACTGTTTGAATGAAACAGAATTACAACACTTTCAAGTGAGTTTATGAAAACTGCTTTGGTGTCAGCGAACAGATAAGAAGTTTCTCTTTTCTGCTTTTGACAAAGTTGGTCATATCCTCTTACCTCGAGTTTCTTGGAAGTGGTATCTGCTGCCAGGGCTGCATCCTCCTTGAGTGTGCTTAATTCTCGTAGGGATTTTTTTTTTTAAGGTTTCTCACCTTACAACTTTAGTTATCTTTTACATTTTAATTTCCTTTTCTCCTATCAGTCTTAGCAACTGTTTCACTGCAGAATATATTAGTGGCTAAAAACTCTTTTTGTAAATCTTGAGCTATTTCTTCTTGCACAGAAAATATTTCAGCTTCCTTCTCCTTGCTTTTCTTTAAACCTCTTTGTCCCATTTTCTAGCATATTTAGTGTACCACCATGTTCCCTGACAGCTGAGGCCATACCTTGTGTCATTTCCAACTCATTTGTCTTTGCTATTCATCCTTCATGTCCAGGCTATCTACAAATTCCTTCTATCCAAAGTAGTGCTGAAGATTCAATCATTTTTTATTCGCTGAGGCAGCTAAAATTTTCCTAAGCTTCTTCAATTTTCTCACTGGCTGTGATGTTTTTGGCAACTCTCATTTCACATTATCTCATCCTTCCCCTAACCCTCCACAGTGATTCAGTCAGATCACTGTTGTTGAAGTTTAGTCCATTTTTGTCATAGTGCAGTTTGAGCTCCTATTTTTGGTATTCTAATGTGTTTGGCCTTTTGTTTTAATTTTTAAGAATTTAAGAAATGAGGCCCTATTCACCTGCCTTTGCATTCCACAGCCTTGATTTTTTTCCATCTCTTCCATGCTACCAGTGGATTTTGCATTTTTTCAATTTCCTTTTGTACTTTAAAAATGTTTCCTAATATTCATTTTGTTTGGCACATTATTCTTTATCTCGGCTGTAAGGTATCTAGCCTTTTCCTTCAAGTTTCTGTGTACAGGTGATGTATACCTGGGACTTAATTTCACATTGACTATGGTCCTGTTAAAACCATCTGATATTAGTCTTCGATGGGGAAGCTCCAACAGTCAAACCCCATTCTTATTCTATCATTAATCCAGTTATGGCATATGCAATACCAGTGTTTATAGTCTCTGGGGAGGAGTTCCTAATTTCTGTTTCAGAAAAAAATAAATAGGTACCCTTATATGCATATCTGCTCAGGACAATTCATGCAGAGAAAAGGGAGATAATTTTTTTTAAAGTTCTCTCTAAACATTCCCTTATTCTGAAATACCTTTTTTTTTTTTTTGGTTAGACACTCTACCTTTTCCTGAAATAAAATGTGTGATGCCAACTGCAAATCTCATTTTGGTTACTCAGAGCATGCCAGTATTTGACTTGGCATTCAGTGCTTTTTCTGTTTTTCTTTCATGTTCACAGTCATGGAGTATCAGGTAGTGTGTATTTCATTAAAGGCAGACACAAAGAGTTAATTTCATTCTCTAATGAGCAGACTAATTTCTAGAACAACGGACTAATTCATCTCATATTCTCTCCATTCTTGAACATAGCTGGGACTGAGCCATAGCACTCACTCTGACAGAGGAATTTTTATAATCCTCACTAATGTGCTTGATGCTGTAGCAGGTTTGGACATGCATATGGCAGTAACTTGTTTGTAAAAAAAGAAGGGCTTTTTGAAGAGCAGGGTAAGAGAGGAAAATAATGTTCATATGCATCCCTGAACACAACTCTGGCTGATTACTGTGTATATTTATATATGCGTTTTATCCTGGAAGGAAATACAGTGTGAAAGTAAACTCAGACCCTTGGCACTAGAGGTCAGTAAACACAACAATTTCAAAGGGTCTTTAAACTGTGCTCTAATTTTGTTTTCTTATTTTGTTAAATTGAATACTTCATTTACATTACTACAGTTAAACCCCTCAAGAGATAGCAGTGGATGAGAAGCTGTCTGCTCCTGTGTGCAAATGGGGTGGGTGGTAACAGTGCCACGCTTCAGCTGAGACCATCCCTCATGATGCAGGAACCTGTGCCTGATCACATCACTGGGTAGTGATAAATACAGGGAGGAAAAGATATATTGCTTTATTCCATTTGTGCTCCAGCTTGCCTTTGTAATCCAGGCATGATATAAGAAAATTAACTAGATTTTCAGACAAGTAGGTGATTACGCCCTTCTGAGAACGGATGACTTGGAGAACTTAAATTCCTTTAGAAAAATAAGCTTTAATTCAGACTCCAAGTAATAGGTTAAATTGCAAAGGAAAGGTCAGCTATTAATGCATATAGATGGTTTAAACCTTACATGGATGTATCTTTTTCAGAAACTTTCTGTCTTTGATGGAGAAAGTTTCACAAGATGTATCAGTACAAAAAAAATATCCAAAACAAACAAACCCACCAAAACCCCAACAAACCCAAACAAAACCAAAATGACAAATGTTAAAAAGTTAAAAGCCAAGAGATAAAAAAAAGAGAAAGAACTTTTGGCTGTATGGCTTTGGATCTGTTAGAAAAACTAATTTTGTATATTGCTGCTTATGGTTGCTTTAAATTACTTTCCCTAAACACTTTATATCTTACAATATGAAGCTCCTGCAAAACAGAATGGGATAATCACAAGAAAAGATGGGAATTGGTTAGGGAGGGGTTTGGATCACTGTTGTGAGGGAAGAAGGATGCAGACAAAAAAGGTCATCTTTCTCAAAGAATGTGTTGCCCTGCAAAACCTATACTGGAAGTTAGGATTCCCACTTCATGCCATTCCTTTGGTACTAGCAAGCATTTATGAATCTCACCCAGTGCCCGGGTCCTTCCTGCTCTTGGTCCACATAAGAGCTGACGAATTATTACCGCTGTCAACTGCTCTTTTAGCACAAGTAGCACAAAGCTTTCTCATCCTGATATAAACTCTTGTTGCTATCAGGTTTTGCCCCATGTAATAGGACTGGATTTTTATTTTTTTTTAATTAAAATTTTAGATAATTTCATGAAAAAGCTCCCTTATAGGAATTTTATGAGCATGAAGAAGGAAAATCATTTCACAGTCAGGATATTTCAGAATTTCTTTTACTTTTCTAATCCGATATTTGCCTTCTGTGTATGTAATGTGCTACAGGCTTTAATTCTATAGTATATACTCGTTTTTAATAAAGGGTCTGAGTCATTGTACAAGAGGAAAGAAGTATGTGTTGAAGGAGGCTATTGTGTACATACACCAAATTAGTAGACCTTCTTGACCTTAATTTCTTTGCTCTTTGGTTCTCTATAATCTTGCAGGAGTGTTGTGAACACTGGTTAATTAATATTTTTAATTGTTTAGGTACTGTGGTGATGAGCACCAGAGAAACTCATGAGGAAATTAACAATTCTGTCTTGAGAGAGGGGTTTGACTAGTATGCAGTAAATAAGGCCTCGGGTCACACATTGAAAAATGAGGAGAAAACAAAATATTGAGTAGTAGCTCATTATGTGAACATTCTGTGCACTGAACGAAGCAGAGGTCCTGTGGAAGAGAAAAGTGATCACGTAATTAGATTTTGCCATGAAGCCTCTGCACAAAGAGGGCTGAATGAAGGATGCACAAGAAAATTGAAGATGAGCATTTATTCACATTTGAAAGCTTTCCTCAGTAATCTTATGGTGTTCTTTCAACATAATTTGGATTTTGTAGGACTTTGGTGTGTGTGTGTTCGCCTTATGTTTGTGTGCGCACACAAGAAATTTCCCATTGTTTTGAAAAGCATCAACTAATAAGAGCTGAATGAATGGTCAGTCTTATGTCCGAAAAGAATAGCCATTCTTTTCAAGGAGAATTTAAAATATAATTAATAAGATAGAGAACACATTCTGTATCTTTCAGAATGGTTCACACATGGAGCTTGTTTAAGATCAGCACTTGAAATTTTCAGGGCACAATTGCAAGGAAAATGAGTTTTCTTCAAAATATTCTTACAATATTTTTTCCACATCATCTCTTTGTGGCTGATGGATTAATCTGACTGCATTTGGAAAATACCAATCTAGAAAGAACTGCTCCCTGTAAAGGTTACCTTCCAAGTAAACAGGTGCAGTGGAAAAAAAAAAAAAAGAGAGGAAAATAAAGAGAAAAAAAGAGTACATTTCAAAGAAAATTAATTTCCAAACAAGCATCTAGAATTCACTTTTTGTCTGAAAATAATGGATTTACAAACCATAGTCTCACTTGCATTTGTGATACCTGCTTTACAAAATTCTGTACACTGCTTTTTCTTGGGAAAAGGGGTGAGCATTTTTAATAGTTAATGGCTTCTCAATCGCTAGGTCTGGGGGAGGATTTAACAGACAGCATTTTTGAAAGTGCAGTGAATGACTGGTATAAGTTTCTGAGCTTTCATTTTTCAATGGATGTTTTAAAGGCACTTGGAAGATGGAGAGTTGTGAAGTATTATCTTGTATTTTAAATTGAAACTCAAATTCTGGAGCATGCATCTCCATTGAAGAGAAATGTACGCTCTGTTTTTAGGTGAGAAAAGAAAGAAAAAGATGCCACTAAAATATATGATGCCACTAATATCTATGTAAAGAATTGAAAAGAAAGGCAAAAAATAGATTGAGTGTCTTTATATTTCTAAAATGCTAAGTAAATAATAGCAGATACTTGATATGTTAGATAACACAAGATGCTTACTTATCATGGAAACTTTCTGTATTTGTGGCAAGCTTTAGTGTGGAATCTTGTACTTAATTGGCAACTGGAGTTTACAGCTAAAGCCTGTAGGCAAGCACATGTATTTTTTGGTACTACAAAGAAAAATTGAGAGCATTCATTTTTTGGCCACAAAAAGCAAGACACTGAGCTGTAATAAAGCAAGCAGATCTGTAGCAATTCTAGACATCAAAATCTTTTCTGAAAAATAAGATGTCTTATCCTAGCTTTCCCATTAATGTCTCTTCACCTAGTTTTCATGACTAAGGCTTTTGTATTTGATATTGCTCATGCAGCAATATATTCAAATATCCTCACAACAGTTTTTACCAATGAACGTACTCAACAGTCTTTCAATGTAAAATTGTCCTACTAAGATTACCTGTGATTTGGCAATCAGCTTCACTGCATAGTATTTCATAGAGCTATAGGATTTCTTCTTTACTCATAATGTTTTTTCAGAAATCAGAAAAACAAATTTTTATCCTTTGTGATTTGAAAATATGAGCTATCTTTAAAAAATTGAGCTATTTTCTTCCCAGGGAATTTAACAAACTACATGGAGTAAGAGACTATATCTTCAGTAATACTTTCCACTATATTTCAAGAGCAGATCTGAATGTGTGGGGATTTCTGTCACATATTATTACTGGAGAGCAACTGGATTTTCTAGATTATTTTGGCAGTAACTGTAACAATGGCTATATTTCTTTTGATGTTTTTCCCAGATAGTTTATTTTTATCTTGACATTTTGCCCATCCTGTGAATTTCATCATGGGGAAGAAACAGCAGTTTGTCTCAGAGCAGTTCAATTTCAATCTCTAGGTGACAAGTTGATATTTCTTTCCTCTTGAAGAAGCTTTTAATATGATGTGTTAAATGTCAAGGAAACTCTTCAATATATATTGAACTTTACTAACCTTATTTCTCTTAATATTAATGACATATTGACAGCATGTTTTGAAAAATGAACACTTCTCACAGATGTCAGGATTCTATACTCATGTTATTCCTACAGGAATCCCACATTCCAGTTGTTATCGTTCAGAATTGTAGCAACTTGTACAGTGACTTTTTACAAAGACTTTTACAGACTTTTAAGAAATGCATTTTAAAAGTGTTTTTTGTTTTCATTATTGGATGCTGACAGTGCTGATCTAATGGATAAGAGATCACAAGTGAGTCTAGTAAGGTTGTAAGTTAGCTCTGAAAAATAATTTTATATTGGGATATGAGGTTTCTGAAGCTACCTGTGTTACGCTGATCTATTGATCTTAGTAATCCAGGTGACTAAGTGAGGTTATCCCATAACCACTTTAACATGTGGGAGGAAAGTCTAAATTTTGTCCTGGAAACCAGCAAATATCTGTATTGGAGTCAATGTCTTTACTTCTGATAAGCTGTGCTGAAGATCCATAGGAGAAAATAGCTCTATGATGACATTCAAAAGGAAGAGAGAATTGTTAATTTCTTATTCAAAGCTCACAAAGCACACCGTAAGATTGCCATAGGCATCTGGGGCCATTTGCAGTCCTGCAGGCTGAGACACCTGTATCAGATGGGCAAATGTACGATGTGATAGAAGGAGCCTTCTGCAGCTGTACCTGGCATGTGGATGTCCATGGACACCTGTGAGGGTACCACCTGCCTGTGTCAAGACCTGTTGCTGCTTTTATATAGACACTTACCTTGTCTTAATGCACAGTTGAAACCTGACCATGATGTTTCCTTCCAAAGCAGACCATATAACAACTTTTTCTAGCTTCTAATCCTCTTTCTGTTTCTTGCATGCTTATTACACATGTGTATTCTACCAGACATATTAAAAATAAAAATACTCTGTATCGTATTATTTGGGAAAAATTCAACTGAGAATGCAAGTGGAAACAGTTCTACATTAAATTGAAGATAAGGATTTCCTTGCAGTGACACTGAATATTTGCAAGGTGCTGACATTTTTTAGTATTGGCTCAAAATTTATTGCTTTTGGGGAACTTAGGACTGTTTGCATCCAAACATATTTGATAAGCAGATTCCCAGAATACAGAAAACAGAATTGATTAAAATTTGATTTCACTCTAAAATACGTGTAACATTTGGCAAGAAATGGAGTATTGCTCAACTTTCAGTTTCGGATTTATCATTATGGTTCTGTCTCAATGACATTTATATAAACTGTCAAAATATATCAACCACAGAACCTAGCTATGGAGCTTAAAATGCTGCCTTTTGTCAGCCATTTATTTTCTCATTCCTCGCTTCTGTTTCTGCCTTTGCTGAATAAATTACCCAGGATTTTGCATTGACTGTATTCCATTGAAAGAAAAGCCTAATTATTGAACCTGAATTCTGTTGGATAGTTTTGTGCATATCTCACTTTCCCTTTAATGCCAGATAAAATGTTGTTAAATGCAGTTTATGTCCAATATAGGCAAACATGTTATCTGTATTGCAAGGAAATATAATTTAATACAATTGTGGTGATTTAAATCTTAAATTACACTGAAACATAAACAACCTCAAATAATTCAGTATGGTTTTTCTTGTAATTAACAAAATTTCCTGAGCATACCAGCAACAGATCCAGAGCTACATTCATTTTTTTCATTCCCTTGGGAAGTCTGAAATGTGGTGTAAACATATTACACCTGTCTACAGAAAAGCAGTGCCTGCTCCCATTTATAGTGTATTGCAGTTGCTTAGAGCACTAAAAGCATTTGTTTAGAAGGGAAGGGATTAGAGTTAGCAGCAAACAATGCACAAAACCCATTTATTTATTTACTTATTTATTGTGAACTATTCAGAAAGATCTATCCTGTCTTTCGGAGTCTTCATGAATATTAAAAGTTAAACATAAGGATAAATATTCTTAGTAGAAAAAGTCACGGTTGCCCAAGGCCACAGCATTCTATCAGTATCACTGATAGGTTGCCTGGATCTTAAATCCCATAACATAAAGAGTTATGTTAAGTAATCAGATGTCTCAGGCTACCCTCTGAGAAAAACTCAATAGACTATTTGTCATTGTTATTCACAATTGTTATTCCAACAAAATCAAGGGGACTATATGTTTATGGATAAGTAAGAAAGTGTCAGGGATGATGGTAAGAGTGTTGCACCCCAAGGTCTGGACTTCCAGCCTGGAGAACTCTCAGAGAAGCTGGGAGGCATCCATGCTGTGTCTAGACTTCAAGAGCTGGGAACACATCTTGCTTCCTGTGGGCTGACCATTACCATCCTGCCTCTGCTGATTTTGGGCATACTACAAAGCACATCTGCTGAAAATTGTGTATAGCCTGGGAGAAGGAAAAAGACCTTCCCACACTGTGGGTGAGAGGAAGAAAATGTTGATTGGTGAAAGCCAGCTCCTGGATGCTGCCGAGAGCTTGGGGATGTCTTCTCTCACAGCCACAGCCACTGTCACTGCTTCTATCACTACCACTTCACTTTGCACATAGCAAAGAGATATTTTTAATTTTCTTAGTATATTTCAATTTCCTGGAGTGTGTTTTATATTGCTACTGCTGTAGTGCCATGTCCACAGAAACATGCTTGCTGTGTAGGTTAGGTGAACCAGCAGAAAGAAAGATGGGAGAACCCTGATCACCCTACAGCTTGACATGAAGGCTTGGGGTTCTTCAGCTGAAAAATTCAGTGCTTGGGTTCAACAGGAATTGAGGCGTCATTATGTTATTAATTCTCAGATTCTGATCTCACTTACACTAGTTGTAAGGTGGATCAACTCCACAGAATTTACCAAAAATAGTCTGAATTTCCATGAAGGTATCTGAGGGAAGTATCTGGCTCCCTATTTGCACACAAACAGATCACTTGCCTCAGTTTTCCAGAAATAAAGGTTTCACTTAATGATGTTATAACACAATTGTTTGAGTTTACTTTTGTTGTTTGTTCTTTTTTCTCATTGAACTGTATCCTTTAAGCATTCAGAAAACCATCTATGGCTATTTATAATCTTGCAAACTGGATCAGCTGTTCTCTTCCTCGGTGCTCCATTTAATGTGAGGGTGATGGAGAGGAAGGCACTGTTAATTTTAATAAAATTAACACTGTAGTGTTATTTCAGTGCTTTATAATAAGTTTATATGATGCCCCAAAGGCAGCTCTGTTTGTACTAAAGTATCTTGATCTCGATCACAGTTTTGTTTGGGTAGAATCGCTTGGCTTTATTTTCCCTTTTTTTTTTTTTAATAGCCTGAACTCAAGCTGTTTTGTAGCTGCCCTATGATACAAACAGATGCACTCTTGGGGCGCTGATTAAAATTTGTATGTTTTAGAAATATGTTACTATAATCATGTTGGCACAGAAGTACCTCTGAACTACTGGTATCTGTGCTGTTTTCACATCAAGGTGCAAGCAGGAAATGTTCTAAAGCACAGATAACTTATATTCTTCTTAAAATACTATTTATGCATACTAATTAGTTGTAACCATGGGAAGCAGTATTAACAGTATACTTTTCATTTTAAACCAGGCTCTCTTGTGCTCCACTTGATTAATTGTCACAGAGTGTAATTTTATCATAGTTAAAACTAATTCAAGCCCATTTCCCTGTAGTAATATATATTTTTTTTTGGTTTGCAGAAATTAATATTCCTCAAAAACTAATTAATGATCTCCAAAGAATCATTTGCATAAAGGATGTTGGAGTTTTACAGCAATTATGCATTGTATGTAACTCATTAAAAGGTCCATTTTCATTACTGGATTTAGTGATGAGGTGACAGGCGTAACCACTCCAAATGGCCAGGCAAAATGCAAAGTGAGACTGGGAAATTCTTCAGTCTTAAGCCATCAGTGTAGCCAAGTTATTTCTCCATCATGAAATTTTTAGAAAGAAAATGGCACTGAAATTAACAATAAGGTCCTTTGAAGGTTACTTGACTGATAAAAGTGTTAGCACATTCCTTCCATTCAAAGATGGATGCATCTGATGGTGTACTGAGGGCCCTGGCTCACCAGGCAGATTCCGCTACCCCTCCTTCTCATTGCGTAAGACCCCCCCAGCAATCATTGCTTGATATCAGCAAGTCCTCCTGAGTCACTAGATGCTATGCAGGGTGAGAAAGGGTGGCTGGCAGCCACCAATGGGCTGTAGAGCATGGAGAATAAATCAGAAGCACGGGGAGAAACTAAAAGGACCTTTCTTTTATGTGTTTAAAGTGATTGTTTGCCTGCGAAACTGGCTCTGAACTGGACCTGTAGCTCTGTGGTGTGGAAAGCGGGCTATGCATAACAAAATTTAACGTTTCGTTTGTCTGAGATATTGTTAAAGCCCACCAGGCTGGCTGTGCACAAGGCAGCATAATTCACAGCAGACAGAAGATCCATTCATTATTCCTGCCATAATTACAGCAAGAGCATTATTGATAAATCAAACAGAAATAATAATTCTATCCAAAAAAATGCAGTGTTTGTGGTTTCTAACAAAACAGGAAGATATTTTATGTAAAATCAATCTTCCCAATCACACATTTATTGAGACTTCTGAGATGCAAACCAAAAAATATTCTCACCTTTTCCCTGTTTTTCAGGTGTGTATTTCATCTCAGGCAATATGAATACATTAAGAGTCAGACATTACAGCTCAAAACACGCATTTTCTCTCTTTCACCCTCACCCCCACATTCCCCAATAAATCAGTGTTAATAATATCTGAGGTCCTAATCCAGCAAAACACTCAAGCACATACTTAACCTTAAACACATGAGTAGTCTCATTATAATCAGTGAGACTTCTCATGCTTTAAAGTTAAGCTCATATTTAAGTGCTTTGTTGAATCATAGCCAAAATGAAATAGCACAAACTAAGGTGTTTTCTGCATTGAAATACAAGTACAAAGACATGGCATTAACACTGTGGCTTATACTGATGAAAAAAGCACTCCTGGAAGTGTGAATTACAAGAGCATTATTAATTCACCCTCACGGGGCTTTAGTATAGCAATGCATGCTCTATAGATGGGATTTTCAAGGTTGAATGTATTTAGAAGTGCTAAGCACAAGCAAATAGAAAAATAGTTATCCTGGCAATCACTCATGATTATTGTGTCCACTACGATTTCTACCATATCCAATTATACCTGTCTCTATTTTTACCATGTTCTCAGTATATTTCTGTGTTTAAAATCTCAGAGAGCGTGATGCCACCATGCAGGTAATATCACAGCATTACTTTGTATAGTGGGTCCCTGCCAGAGTTCTGGCTTATAATGACAAAAGAAATACTAAATAACAACAATCTTTTATCTGGTACTGGGAGGTTATCCAGGTGACATAATCAGGTCTTTGGGGGGTTTTGTGAAAAAAAAAACCAAACACACTTTTGCATTCAGATTCCCAGAGAGGTGTTCAGATTGTGCAAATTTGCTCCAAGCAGTAGGAAACAAATATAAACACCTTTTTAAAACCTCAAACAAAATGAGCACATTTTTTTTTATATTTAAATGATGCATCCAATGTACAATCCATTTCAGAATACAAGCTAGCCCAGTGGTAATCCTGCTGGAATTTTAATATTTTACGAGTGTGATCTAAGGCTAATTTGTATCTGCATATAAAATGAAGGTAATTAAAGAAGGAGGGAGGAAGGAGGATCTGATTTGGCCTCTCTCCTATTATTCTCAATTAATTTGGAAAAAATCTTAAGGACTAATTATTTTCTCTACTAGGATATTTGAGGTAGCATTTCCTCCTTCTGGGTGTATTCAATTGTAATTTAACTCTGCTTAGACCTGGCTAGTAATTGCAGAGTTTGTATACCTCTTGCTTAGCATCATGCAAACTGTTTTCTCTCAGTGTGGTGATCTTTGAACTGTGCTATGACTATTTTTGCAACAAGTTAGGTAGAATTGAAACAAAAGCATTACTGTTAGCTAAATTGTATACTAATGCTATTGCTAAAAATTCAATCTGACTCATCCCAATGTAGGAGGTGAACTAAGAGTGCTGCTAATGTCCGAGTTACGGCAGGCTGCATTAACTCATCAAGAAACTGCTCCAGTACTGATGGTCTCACAAAGTTTGGGAGCTTTGCCTGTTTCTCAGCCTCGTTATTTTTTTGGTGTGTACTCTGGTGCTCTTTTTTATTTCCCTAGACCATAAATGAATGAACCACCCTGTTCTTCAAACACATGCTCTTATAGCATGTGGGTTTTGTGTCTGAAATGTTTATTTAGAGCTGCCATTTCACTTTATTAGGTCAGAAGGTGCCTGAAATTAAACTCAACCACATCCCCCCGCCCCTGAGCTTCTGCTTAATTTGTGTGAAGCCAACACAATCTCTTGTGGGCTTAAGGGAACAATGGAAAACCAAGAGTGTAAATAATAGGTCTCGTAATACTGCTGAGGAGAAGATCCAGAAGTCTGGACCTCAGAAGATAAAGTTTTTGCAGGCTACTGAAACAGCAGCCTTCATACACCTGGTTCCTTTTCAGTAGGAGATATTAAAACTACTTATCCTCTCCTCCCATATGTGTATTCTAGATTAAAGGTAGCATGCATGGCAACTTGATGCTGATGATCTGGAGAAGAATACTAGGAAAAGTCTGGATACAGAGTTAGCTTTAAGCTGACACTCAGTATTTTAAAGCAAAAACATCCTTCATCCAGGTTCCCAGAACATGTGTGAAAAAAGACACAAAGGAACAGATGTAATCCACACAATATCTCTGTGAGCAACAAGCAGCAGCTGTTTCAGAGAAAGGTAAGATAATCTGCTTGCTGGCAACATTTTTTTAAAAGGTCCCAATAGGGAGAAGTCATTGTATAGCTGAAATATAAAGGGTTTACATCTCTCTCATTTATTTTAAAGTAGTTTCTGCCATATGATTTTTCTTTGCCTCTTCCTAAATCTTTCTAAATTCATGGTTTCAAGTGTATTTTGTGGCAATAAATCTCATGAGATAGCTGGGTTTTTTTATAGAAAAGTTTTCTCTTACTGTTTACTACCTTTCTCCAGCACAAGTTTCCTTTTCTACAGAGAAAAAATATCCCTATCTACCTTTTGTCCAGCATTTTCTCTATATTTTCCTTATTTGCCTATGTTTTGGCTTTTTGTTTGTTTGGGCTTTGGCTGGGATTTGTTGGTTTGGGTTGGTTTTTTTTTCTTCTCACTGAATTAACATGTCCTGGTCTTCCCATTCTCCCTTCACATAAGAATTTTACTGACAGCATGACCATTCTTGTCACCATCACATGAAGTTCCTCTAGTCACAAAGTGAGCGAAGTGAAATGAGCACAGTTTCAGAAATAAACCTCCAGCCCTACCACATATGCAATGGCATCAGCACATTTTCTGCAGTACAATCTCTTTTGCTCTCTCTGTGTCCCAATGGTTTGTTTACTTTGCTGTGCTGTGGCACACAGTGCTGAGGCCTTACGTGCCCTCTTATCAATTATCCCGAGGTGATGATAATTTATGACTTAGTCTTCATATGAGTCATTGAAGGTTTTATGGGAAAGAATGGAACAATAAAATTAAACTTTCACTTCTCTTTATATTGATTCTTAAAAGGAAGCTATAATTTCTGACACCTCTTTTGCAACATATTTTCCAACTTTACTCTGTCTCTCATTGCATTTGCTTAATTAATGACTTATCAAGTGTTGGGAACATTGTACTGGTCAAGGAAAGTTGCATCAGTTTTAAAGAATTATGTACTACCTTCTTTGGAGCTGCTATGGTGAAGAAAAAAGCTATTGCACAAATAAATCCTGCCTGAGCTACTTCTTTTGATGGTGACGCTGAAGGATCTCTAGGCTGTCCCCAGTGTCAGTAGGCAGAGTCAGGTACACCCAGAATGCATTACAGATCTTAGTTGAGTTGAACAACTGTTCATTTCAGTATAGGCTGGGGGAATGTCTTACTGGAGAAGAGCACTATGGAGAAGGACCTGGGGATCCTGGTGGATGACAGGTTGGCCATGAGCCAACAGTGTGCCCTGGTGGCTAAGAGAGCCAATGGGATCCTGGGGTGCATCAGGAGGAGTGTGGCCAGCAGGTCGAAGGAGGTGATCCTCCCCCTCTACTCTGCCCTGGTCAAGCCCCATCTGGAGTATTGTGTCCAGTTCTGGGCTCCCTGGTGTAAAAAGGACAGCGATCTCCTTGAGAGAGTCCAAAGAAAGGCTACGAAGATGATTAAGGGTCTGGAGCATCTTCCCTATGAGGAGAGGCTGAATAAACTGGGACTGTTCAGTCTAGAGAAAAGAAGATTAAAGGGAGACTTAATTGGTGTTTACAGTTATCTTAAGCATGGGATGCAGGGCACGTTAGCCAGCCCCTTTTCAGTGGTTAGCGGAGACAGGACAAGGGGAAATGGCTGCAATTTAGAACATAGGAAGTTCCACACCAACATGTGGAAAAGCTTTTTCCCAGTGAGGGTGGCAGAGCCCTGGGACAGGCTGCCCAGGAAGGTGGTGGAGTCTCCTTCTCTGGAGATATTCAAGACCCGTCCGGATGCCTATCTGTGTGATATGAGCTAGGGAGCCTGCTTTGGCAGGGGGGTTGGACCCGATGATCTCTTCAGGTTCCTTCCAACCCCTACAATTCTGTGATTCTGTGAAGGTGACTTTCTGGAAATGACTCAAATAAGTAGTTTCTAACCTGAACATCTCAGGTAAGTGCAAGGAGGTTTGCAAATGTTACAGTCACCAAGTTAGACCTGGGAATAAAACCAACCAAAACAACACACCAAACCTTCAGAGGGGTCACAAGCACCTATGCAGTGCTTTCAGCAGCATCAGTGCATACCGTTGATTTTGGGCAACCCTTACGCAGTCTAAGACATTGATCTAAAGCCTGTTTAAAGTCACTGTAGACATTCCTGTTGATAGCAGTTTTGAATAAGACCCTTATAAGATAATGAATACAAGACCTAGTTGAAAAAAATCAATTAATTGAGGGGATTTTTTGTTTGGTGTAGGATTTGTTGTCCAGTCATGTGGTCTGAAAATTGATTAAGCATTTATTAATGCTTGCTTAGTAGTACGTGCAGATAATTCTCATTCCTTGGTTGTTTCAAAAAAATTCAGGGTTCATTTTATCTATTGTTCAGTCATACTATGCTGTTGGATGCATATCACGCTCTCTTGTCACGGAGTGGATACCTAAAAATCATTAATTTGAGCATAAAAATAGATGAACAAATGACAAGGAATGGAACTCCAGAACAAATATGAGGCTCTGGAGATTTGCAAATAGGTTTTTGACTATGAATGGTAATATCAGTATTTCTGAATCAATAATATTATAATAACACAGAGAGAAGAAAACTGATGATGGGTGGTTTATGGGGGAAAAGTGTTTGTTAATATTTAACTCTGTGACTGAACTAGATAAATATGCAGATGTATGGGTTCTTTTAATTATTTCTAATATATGTCTCACACGTATGTATGTGTCCATGAGTGTATAGGAGAGGTTTAAAAGAATATGGATTCTACTAGGACTTCCAAAACTGGTGTTTATTAGTCACAGTTGTGAGAAAGTATATGTGCAGTTTTTAATGAAATCATGGGGCCTATTTGCATCCATTCTAGGGCAGCACTTCAACTTTTATGATGCAAACTGTCTGCTGTGATGTTGTGTTTTCTCTGTTGAAAGGTCTGTTCTGTTTATCTAGTTTTCTCCAGAAGTGTGGATTATGAGAAATAGGAGATTAGAGTGTGGTCTGTGGCAGTGATCAAGCACTTCAATCTTTTGACTTGCCCACAAAGAATAGACCACATTGAAGCTTATGAATTTATTTAGACCTGAATCAAATATTTGTAAGTTTTAAAATGGCATAGACAGTGTCCCAAGCCCAAGTAACATTATATATCCCCAGAAATGATAGGCTGAGCTCATATAAAAAGCAAAAGTTAGATCTCAGATCAAGCAGAAGGAAGGCTGGAAACCAAGACTACTAAGGTCCCTAGTCGAGTACAAATACAGAAATGCAAGGTAAGAAATCCTTATTTTTTTATGAGACATCATGATTTTAGAATATGATTCTATCATTGTGCAGACAGGGCTGAAGAATGTGGTATTTCAATTGGATGTCAAAATAGCATCTAAGTTTTTTGATCGGTATTAGCAGGAATGTGAAGGATTGAAATTAGTTGTTTGAATAATGCTATCTCTTTTCCCAAGAGAGTAAAGGTTTATTTGCATATCACTTATGAAACAGTACAGTACATCTAACTCCATTTAGACATTAACATTAATTGCTAATGGTTTCCTTTTACAGATTCTAAATGGTGGGTTTATTGAATCATCCTAAACTTGTTCCTCCAAGGGTATGTAAGAATAAGCTTGTGTATCCTTAGGAGAAAACTGCAAATTAGCAGTTTTATTGCTGCCTCTGGTTGTCTGTTCTGTCTTGATTTTTTGTTTTGTTTGTTTTTTAGTTTCTTTGGTTTTTTTTTAATTAGTAACATATATCAAGTTTATGTTAATTATATGGAAACATAATGGAAATATTCAGTAGCATTTAAAAAACTTAAAGTATGTAACCTAGTTCTAAGCTGCAAAATGTTAGAAGGTTTTGGTTTTACTGGTATTCAGACTTTATATGAAACTAAGTTAAACTGATTTCCCTAGATATTTTAGTGAAACTCCTTCAAACATCATCTCTTTTTTTTCCCCGCTGCTTTTCTTTCTCACCCCCACAGATTTCATTTCTATCCTTGTCCAATCATCTAAAAAGTCAGCTTTGCTTAATTAGAAATGTCACTTGAATTTATGTTTTGTTAGGTCTACTTTTCAAAGCACTTGTTTTTCAGTCTGGATGATGACTTTGTAAGTTTTTATTCAGAAGAAAACAATGAAGAACAAATATGTTTCCTGCAAGAGAGAAAAAGACCAGGTGGCCAGATACCCTGAGAAAAAAAACAGTGTAAAATGATTTAACGTATCACTCATTAACCTATTCCCAGGACTGGTAACAGAGGAAAACTGCATTCTGTACAGCAATGTACAAAGTTGCAAATGGAGGAGAAAACCCATACTTTTGCATATTAATTTATGAGGGCAGATAGATATTGGGTACTACAAAATAATTTCTACTAGATCTCCTAGTCGCTAGCTTTATTACTTCCTCTGAAAATCCAAATATCTGCATAATTTTGTGGTGCTCAAAACGGAGAAGTAGCTTATGTGGCTAAAACTGGTAACTGTGTCACTTCTAGGAGATTGGACATAGTTAAGCTGATACAGCTGCAGTTTAGCTTATGTTTCTCTGCAGACAAAGCAGGTTGGATTTAGCTCATACGCATTTGTTATTAATTATATTTGAGGTAATTTGTTATTCTGAAATATCTTTGCTGTTACGTAAAGCTCTGCCAAATATTAACTTACAGAAACTTTTAAATGAACAGGGTTAATTTCTGTTTGAATCAAATGCATTCCAGTTAGAGAAGGAAGTGAGCTTCTTTATTTCAGAAGATACTGATATTTTGAATTTATAGCCGGGCAATACAGTGTGTACGGACTGAATAGATCTAATGAAAGGCTACACAGTGCCACAATTTGACAATGCTGAGATAACTTCATGTTCAGTTACGGGAAAGGTGAAACAGGAAAAAAAGTGAAATGAATTCACTAAATTATTCTAGGTGTTGCAGGAATACATGAATCAAGTTGGATTGTTCTGTTTCTGAAAATGTGTATGTGCAGTGATTTTTAATGAAAGCATTGCGAAAGAAGGTACATAACTGCCAAGTTAGAAGTCTAGCTAAAAAAAATGCATGAAAGTAACAATGCAAGCATTTTCTTTTACCTGTTAAGAAAGAAGAGATAGAGAATAAAAAAGATCAACACAAACTACCGACCTACCAGTGAGTACTTTCACTAAGAAATGTGTCTAGCTTCTGCATTGCAAAACTGCTTGAGTAAGAATGTAAAAGTCATGACAAATCACTTTTTTCGGTAATGTAAAAGCATCATTTTTTCCTTAATTGGTCCCTGTGAAAAAACTGTGGTTTTGCTTGAAAAGTGATCTTTTTGTTTAGTTTTAATGAATACGGCGCTTCTGAATGGTCCTATATTGACAACTGTGCAGACCTTTTTATCTACAGAACTGTATACCTAGGGCAGTGACATTGCTTGTATCACAAAGGTGCCACGCTTATACCTTTATCTCAAATAATGACAGGTTTGTTCTGTCTCCTTGACTTATCATTTCCTTAGCTCCCTGTTGTGAGAGAGGCCCAGCTTATAGCCAATTAGTATCAGATATGGCAGTGATGTTTCGGAGCCTGCATAGGTTTGGCCTTTGGGAACTGGGTTGAATGCTCCATACTCCTCCTTGAAGTCACCTGAGCATCTATCTGATAGCCAAAGACCTGGACGAAATCTGAGCAGAAAAAAGTGTATCATCTGAAGTACTTAGAGGCTACTACATATCTATGGAGTCTTTCTGTTTGTTTGGAAATGGATTGCAAGGAGAATTAAGAAAAAGGATCAAGAGCCATAATCATCTGACATTACAGCCCTTTGTTACATTAGGTTAAATTTTAATGAAAAAAATGGAGGCTCAAAGAGTTTCTTTTTGGCAGGGAATGTTCTTGTCATCAGAAACAAAAAAAATTGTTGCAGAAGCACACAGCACCTCCACTTAGAAACAAATGACTGCTATCTGCTTATTACATAACAAACCCAAGCATGGTTGCTTTAGGAATTCTAGAAAGCAAGTAAGTCTTACTGAGCCATTTGGTACAATTCCAAACTTTGCAGTTTTAACTCTCAGCAGATTTTTATATTTAATCTTATACATTCAAAGCATAGCATTTGCATCATCCTGATTATTGTTAGATGGAATGAAAAATGGTGATTCTGCAAAAATCTTGTCGTCTAATTTACATTTAAAGTTCTTGCAAATGCATTTTTATTAACATTATGTTCCACATCACTACTTACTGACAAAGTAGTTTTAATCTGTACAATATTTTTAGGAATGATGTTTAAGTCTAGTGTGTACAGTACTAGAGCTCAAAGAACTTGTTTCTTTTTAACAGCATGATAGCCCATGGAAATATCTGTGTCATGTCTTAGTTGTGATTGTAATTAATTAATGCACAGAGAATAAAGTCCAGGCTCTTTCTGGCTGCCTTGTGAAGATTCAGAGAAGGAAGAATGCAAAGAACATTGCAAGAGCATTCTAGGAAGCAAAGCACCAGTCCTGCTCTGGTCATCTACCCACACATACAGAGATGGAGCAGACCAGCCACTGATTCTCCATCTGCCCCACCTCTGATAGCTTGCTAGATTTGTGTGAGAAGGTGAAAATACAGTTTGGAAATGTCTTCCTCTGAAGAAGAAAGCTAATTGTCTTTGGGAAGCACAACTTAATTTATACATAAATCACTGCCTCCAAATCTGGGCTTTCTTTAAGTAAAACTGACCATGATACGCAGTCTTCCTGGATGTTGTTACTGCAAAATATTCTCTGCAAATTTTACACAATTGGTATACTGGTCTTGAAATTCCTCCCCTCTAATTCTCTGAGGTTTTTGAGCTGGTAGAAAGCAGTAGAATCCCACTTTCCTGGCTGTCTCAGAAGAGAAATGACAAACAGAAATTGTAAGAATATTCAAGAGTGGGAAAAGGGCTTAATGACCAGATAGTGGTTCCAGGTAGCTTATTTATTATTCTTTACTTCCCCACCCCCCTACCCCCCACTCCTTCCCCAGTGACAACAACAGCTTAAACAGATCACTTCCTCTATCTCTGGTCTTTTATTCCCTGTTTCCCTACTCTTTTTCCAGAAGCTGTGCCCAAAAACCTTCACAGGAACGGAAGGCAGTAAGTGACCTAGGTTAAAAATACTCTTGTGGGAAAAAGAAAAGGTTGGATCACAGAAGGGTTTACAGATTGTACAACAGATACGCTGGTGAGAACGAGTTTCCAGGAACAAATCTGGGGAGTGAAACCCAGGTAAGTGGCCACAGATTCATGGTATTATGGAGTCTATATGTGTGTGAAACTGAAGATGCAGAGATTTTGGTGTACAGATTTAGATTTTTCTTCATGTCTTTTCTTTCTTTCTCATACATTAGCATGGCCTGTTCAGTCAGGAAGATGAGTATGCAAAAAGGAAAAGAAAAAGATTGAAACTTATTCATTTGTTCAGATCTTTATTACAAGCTTAAATTACATGCCTGTGGTGCTTAACTTAAGGCTAGATATCTATCTAGATGACATGGGCATGCAAGAAAGGGTTTATAGCTTTGTCTCTAGTTTAGCAAAGTGCCTTTGAAGTAGATTGACCACAGACTAAGTAGACATGAAAATTAGAGCTTGTTTAACTTGTGCTCAATGAAGACAAATCTTTCCGAAAATGGTAGTTGCTAATACTAATGAAAAATGCTTATAACCCTGATACAGATAAGGTAACAAATAAGAATGACCCCTTGTTCGTATTATTTATAACTTTTGTGAGCAATGTTCTTTTTATCAACTGTTGGAGGGAGCATCTAAAAGTAACTGTAGTCATAAAAGTCAAGATAAATTGTCAGCTTTTTATTTACCTCCTGGGAAATGCAAATAAATAAATAAATAATAGAATGATACGTGCATAGACACACTCAACCAGGAGACTGTCTCAAAAGTATTTTAAGGTTAAATGATACAGGGGGTGCTGGTCAATTTTTTTTTTTTCTACTGCTTCTTTGCTTGCTTATAGACTTTGATCTAGTCTGTTAATGGGACAGAATGGACACAGATATTGCGGCTCCCATAAGATAGTGTAAATTTTTAAAGCATTTATTTAATTACCAAAAAAAGCATTTAAAACCATTCCAGAAATAAAATACTTAATTTCCACTTCCCAGAGAGAAAGAGCTCACTTTAACTCATTTCAAAACATATATGAAAATTGTCAATATTTTGAGGGAGGGAGAAAGGGGAACTGAGAAGGAGAAAGGGAAGAGGGTTCATTGCTTTATAGGGATTTTTGATTTAAAAAATCTCTATCATCAGGCTTTTTTTGACCAGCCAAAATGGAAGATGTTAAGGTGCTTGGATTTAATCCTACAGGGACTCAACTCTTAGGGTTCTGTAGGAATTCACATCTAATGTTCTTCATATTTCTTAATTGATGAATTTACATGGTGTTATGCTTTTGATACTATTTACTTTGATATGACTGACTTTGTGTTGCCTTGACTCAGATGAGAATGATGCAGAATACTGGAGCGCAGGTAATACAGTTGGCCTTATTTGGGTTCTGTAAAGATCGACATTGAGAGGAGTGGGTTGCAAATGCTACAGTTCTGACTCTGTATTCCAGGATTCAGTTTTTGTATTCTAAATGTCAGGAATTGCATAGATGTCTTCAAATGATTAACGTGTCTTATAACCCTGAAAGGCTGAAATATGTTAGGAAATGGACAACTCTAGTGGGTTAGAGCCATCTGTGCAGATTCCTTTTTCTAAGATGGGTGAGGGCAACCCCAATATCATGCTCGGCTACCTATTGCCATTATTGTGCATATCAGTATTTCGCAGTCAGAAGACCATGATAACACACCAGCTGTGTGTGTTAAGATGTTGAACATCATTGTGGGAGTCTAGTAGATAACCCACATCATTAAGGGTATATCTCTGAAATATTCCTGAAAGGGGATTATTCTTATCAAGATAGTTATCTGCCCTGTTTCTGTTCTAAGTATTAATTCTGACAAAAGCTATTTCTGTAGTTCACTCAGTCATTTCTATTTCCTAAAGAAAAAGTTTTCTGCATTGTTCATACTATTCCACATTGTCTATGCTATCCTGTCATAAATAATCTCAAACTACTCATGGTAGTTTTAATATGTTTAAAAGGCTTCCTAAAACCACTGTGATTATCTAATCTAACCTTTTTACATAATGAAGCTGTAGGACTTGGCAGTATTCATTCTGGTTGGAACCTAGATAGCTGCATTTGAAGTCGAGAACATCATTTAAAAAAAAAAAATACAGCCCTCATATTGAATAAAAGCCCTTCTACATTTTTTAGAAAACCTAATCATTAATAACTTTTAGAAGTTCCCTGCTTTCGAAGCTGAAATTGTCTGGTTTCCACTTGTAGCCAGTGGAGCGTGTTAACCTACATCTGGGGGACTGAGGTCTATTCTCTGTGTATCCACGTACAGGTTGTGATCAACTTACCTCTTTGCTTTTCTTTGAGATAAATACGCTTAGCACTTGGAGGCTTTTGGTCTGTAAGTATTTTTCATCCTCCAGTCATTCTCTGCTCCTTTGGTAGTTCCTTTTCAACATTTTCCATGATTTGAGGATATAAGACTAGACATGACAGCAAACTAGTGTTAGGTAGGTGTGCTCTTATTTGGTATTCACCTACTTTTTACATCTAAAGGGTTGCGCTATTCTATTGGACAGAGCATCATATTAAAAGCTCACATGCAGCCAATTAGCTGCTGTAACTCTTTAATCTTTTAGAGTTACTATCTGTCGGAACAGGCTGTAGTAGCATGTATGATTTTTGCTGTTACCATGTCTGACTTTACATTTGGCCTTGTTGAAATGAACTCAAAGTTGAAATGAAATGTTCGTGCCTCCAGAATACCATCAGATCCACGTCTCTGCCTTCCAGGAGAGTGATAATGATGTTAAATAGCAGAGAAGAAAGAATATAAACCAAGAAAGGATCTCTAGAAACGCAACTAAAAATAAAGCTGCTTAGCAAAAATTTCATGCTTAGTGACATTTTGAGAAATGGATTCCATGTTTATTTTGTAGCATTTTAGCTGCTGGATTGAGACCTCCTCTAGAAGCAGGTCAATCACCGTACTGACCCCCTATATGTTGCAACAACATTATGGTCTTTCACACAGTTGCCACATTGACATTTTGCAGACTATGTGCTCCCTGTTTGATGTTGTATCAAAAAAATATACAATGCACTTTCACCTTAGACTTCATTCCTGCTAACTATAAGCAGAGTTTATTTTGCATGGAAAGATGTGCCAAAACACATTACCAAGATGTTAAAGCATAAAAATGGCAAATAACAGAGCTGACAGGCAGAAGAGGTTTCAGTGTGCTGTTCCAGAGGGTTCAGTCAGAGAATTAGCCTTACGCCGAGTAAAATGTCAACTTCTAAGACATTTTTCTTTTGAGCAGCCCGGTCTTGCTCTGATTTATCTTGATGGTGATCAACAGCCACCTGTGTACTTGAAAGTCGAGCAGAGATTATGTAGCTAGCATCTGCTAGCTCTGTCTACAGCATTCATTTTGCAGATCAAGTGTTCAAAGTAACAGTTTCGATTCATAATAGATTAGATCCAAGCAACAACAATATTTCCTCCTGGTAAGCAGTGATTGATGTCAAAGAAGGATCCTACTTTGGCAATTTTCAGTGCATTTTTTCTTCATTTTGTGTTTTCAGTTATTATATAGTGAGAGAGGAAAAATACCAGAAAGATGCTCCAAAGATAATGTTCTGATTGAGTGAGGATCATCTGACATGGGAGGAGATATCAATAATTTCTTTCCTCATGTGGGAAGTCAGTATTTACTGCACAGAGAAGATTTCCCTTGACCTCTGTTAACTGCCAGGCAGAGAAGAAAGAAGCATTAAAATGTGGATCCAATTATCAACCTTTTAAATCTGAGGGTTCCTAGGCTTGGCTGCTGACTTTGGAGGCACAACTAGCAGTGGATTCAGTGCTGGTTAGGGAATTCCACCCATTGCTGCAACGAGATTAATATGAACATAAAATTTGGTCTATTTTCAATAAACAAACAGCTTTGATCTGTAAACACTTAGGTCAGTCTGGTTACAGAACAGGTTTCCAAATCAAAATCAGAATTAAAATCAAATTAATATAAAAATTTGAGTTTGATTGAGGGCAGGAAGCCATTGGGTTTTGATAGACTCCTAGTCATCATGGTAATCACACTGTTGTCAGAAATCACAGAATCACTAGGCTGGAAAGACCTTTAAGATCATCGAGTCCAACCATACCTGTCCTCTACTAAACTTCTAAGTACCTCATTTACCCGTCTTTTAAATATGACCAGGGATAGTGACTCAACCACCTTCCTGGGCAGCTTGTTTCACATCCTGACAATTCTTTCAGTGAATAATTTTTTCCTAACATCTAATCTGAACCTGGCCTGGTGCTTAAGGCCATTTCCCCTTTTCCTATCACCTGTTACTTGGCAAATAACCAAGTACTGGTGATGTCTTAAAGCCGATATAATGACATCATTATAGCTTCAGTCCTTCAGTTAAAATCATGTTTGAGAGAAGGGTAAGGTGTGATTCGGGACAGAAAAGGTAAATGGAAGTAAAAAATAAAAGGAAGATACCTGCTGTGGCTATAAACCTGTACACAACAAGGATAGCTTTCCTTATGTTGTTCTGGACATAAATTATTTTCTCCCCAGTCATGAAGGGTAATCATGGCTAGAATGACTTCTGCTGATACAGACTGTCCCAAACTTCACCACTGACATCTTTAAAGCCACATCAAGCAATGAAAGTGAAAGCAGAAGGAAGGAGTGGAAAAAATCCAGAAGGCATTGGACATTTGGTGGAAAACATACATTTTCTTAATACCTTCTGAGCACCAGTTTTGTAGAAATAGCAGCTAAAATAGCTGTTTATCATTGCATTGTATCCAGAAAGAAATGAGAGGTTTTATGAGCTTTAGAAAAATAAAAACAGCTGTTTTTTTTCAGGTAATGGAAAGGCACATATATTGAGTGTATTATCATCACAATGCATAAAAACATGTTTAAAAGCTGTGCTTTTCTCCAGTCTGTGCCATTCCAACTACTGTTTCCATCATCTGTACAAACTACTCTAAAAGAAAAGAGACTATGTCTATATTGCAGTCTACTTGAGTCTGTACCTGTGGCTTCATGCTTGCAAAGAATTTGCGTGGGGCACTCTGTCCCTGCTGTGGTTTTTATTTCTGTGGATATAGATTTGTTCATAACTCTGAGGGAATCCTTCCCTGTCTTTCAGTGTAGTAGGCTCATGGTCTACTAAAGACACTGTTAGATGTTTTATGTTTTCTGAATACACTGTGCTTCTGATCATTCTCACCAACATCAACTGGTCAATATGTGGTAGTGAGTAGGATGCTCACAAAGGCCATAGGAAATGGTGAGGCATTTCATCAATGATTTCTGAATGCAGAATAGGACATTGGAACTAGGCATAGTTGATTGAGAGTGAAAGACCATTGTTGTGTTGTGCCAGTTACTGCAGGCATAGTATATGCAGTGTACATTTTGATGTAACATATTTAATTCTAGCACGATAAGGATGTCTTCTGCTGGAAAAAAGATCTGTGATGTCTACTTAGTGGAAAAAAACCTGCAGTTTTGCAGGGTGGTCATAGCCTGCGTGCTTGACAGCCTGAAAAATGGCACTGCCTATATGACTACATGTACCTACAGCAATGTTATCAAGAGCATGACTTCAACAGATTCTGCAAAAATGAGATTTATTTTTCTTTTTCAATTCTGGCAGTAAAACAGAGGATTTTCTGCCTTTGTACAAATCTTTGAGATATCCTTGTCATCCTGTGGCTACTTCTCAGTGTGCAAGGAAAATAGAAAGTGTCTCCTGTGGAAGTTTTCCTGCTTTCCAGGTATGACTGAGAGAATACAGTGCTGTGAGCTCTTTTATTATATACATTCGTTAATTTAATACTGCTTTTTTAAAGACTAATTGTGGATATTGGTCTTTGGTTTTCTTTTTCTTCTGCATACTTTTTCCAGAAGGCCAAAAGGCCTCTTTCTGGCAGAAGATGGAGCAGATTATTTGTTGTCCTTTTTAAAAATTCATAGTATGGTTTGCTGGACAGGACAAATGTTTGCTCTCTCTATTATATCTGTATTTCATTTCTAAGCATTGGCTTTTTCAGAGTTGCTCTGACTGAGACTGCTGGCATGCATGTACTTGGAGGAATTCCAAATTTTATTAGTTAAAAAACAGTCTGTTTGACTGGAGGTATGGAGGGAATGTGCTAAAGCCAGGGACCTATTGCTAACATTATTTTAGGGGCTGGGATACCATCAGGGACAAATCCTCAGCAGAAAAAGGGTCAAATTTTGTAGCCTGGGGAGGAATGCTATCTATCCATGGAGAGTAGATTCAGATTGATGGCTGAGTGCCCAGCTTGCAGAGGACTGGAGAGAAGTAAAGCTACAGGGCAGGCTCCTTAGAGTTTGTATCATTGGTTGTCTTAAGTTTCTTTATATTCCATCATACAATGTTCTCCTCCAGTATAGCTTATGGAAATGACACAGTGGTGTTGGCTGCTTACTGAGCATCAGTTTCAGTTGTTGGTTTGATTCTGCAGTAGGGTTTTTCCCTGAGCCTGTTCCCTGACCAGACTGCCAGAGTATGGCCATAAGGTGACTTGTCCAGCTGCAAGATCTGTTTCAGGAGTGAAGTGCCCTTCCTCTACCTATTTTTTTCTTTTTAATGGGCTGCTGATGCTGTCTGTACCTTCTGCCGGCTGTGCAAAACATTTGACTAACCCTGATAGAGGGGCTGCCATGCACAACAACCAGCTCCGAGCTGAGGGCCGGCGCCAGCACAAGTTTGAGCTCCTTGCTGAAGAGGGATGGAGATGAAGCATGCAAGGCTTTCTGTGGTGCAAGCATCCGGAGATTTTTTTTTAATGCTATTTTCTCTGTGTAGCTGTCCATTTAATCCTCACCTCTGCCAGGCTTTTCAATGCATTTTCATGCTGCTACTGAAGAGTGCATTTCCCACAGTTGCGTTTGCTGGGCTCACCTGACAGCATGGCTGTGATCCTTTGGCAAAGTAACGGTCCACTGAGGCAGATCCTTATATATGGTGAGGTGAGGACCATGGAAATTGAGCTGGCTGAATGGAATGATTACCCAGCTGTCTATGAACCCACGGGTGGCCTCCAGGGCTTTGGAGCTCAGAGAATGAGTGATGCAAACAGAAAATAGAAAATTGGGCAATTGTGAAATGACACTGGAGAGGAAAATTAATTTAGTATTTTGGTTTCAGATATACTTTCACTGTAAAAGAAATAGTTTAAAAACTGCCTTAAAGCAAAACTTGGCATGTTCCATATAAACCTGAGAGGTATCCTGGGTTCAAAAGCCATTTAACATGTTCGTAAAGGTTATGTGTGAAGGTGGTGGAAGGATTTTAGTCCCCGAGATGGGTAAGATACTAGTTAACAGTGACAATTCTATATTAGGATACAGACAGCAAGTATACAGCTTGGATCTGAAAAGTTAAAGTTCTTTCATCAGATTAATTCACATTGTAAAGAAAGACATTTTCACTTTAAAAAAAAGTTAATCCTCTTCTTTTTAGAATGCTATTTGAAAGGAACTAAGAAAATTAAGATAATGACATAAATTATATTCTTCTAAAATTAGGTGAAATTCAATATGAGTATATATATTGCTTTTTATTTTGGAGTGAGAGATCAGGGAAGCCAAGTGGATCAATATAATCAATGTGAATAATTAATCCATTTAGCATATCAACTGTTGGGTCTCTGGACACAAGCTGCTTGTAATTCAGCAGCTACAATGACTTTGTTCTGCCTTGGAAAATGTTTAGGCACGGTAGTGCAGATTCCAGTAGCATTTTGCACAGGAGGTCCTGGCACTGTACATATGCAAGACGTAAAGGAGCAGGGCCGAACCCTTTCATTCCCCGAAAAGGAACTTAAAACTTGATATGTTTATTCTCTGATCAAGTATTTCATGGATCAGATAGACTCCTTGTCATTTTATACAATGATGTCTTGGAAATAAATGCCTGATAGTGCAGATCATGCAAGATTCACTGGGGAGCCCTGGAGGGTTCACCCAGGATAGCTAGGATCATAACTTGTTGCTTGAGAATTCAGTAGCACTGGTAAGAATATGAAAATAGATTCCGAATGTTGGAGACAGATGCTGCAGCTCTTACCAGTATTAAAACTTTGTGGGCATCTACTGCACAATGAATTAATTTTTGTGGGACTTACAGTACTTTGATATATTCGGTGTACTTTAGCTAACATGATGAGTAGAGATGTAAAAGGATTTAAAAGTAAAGAAGAACTAAATAGATGTTGAAAATAGCACATTAGAGTCTATTAAATAACAGGAAGACATTAAGAAAATTTATTAATAAGCATAACTGCATTTATATCTGGGTACTCTCTGACACTGAGGACTCATGTCCTTCCCAGTATAAGTCTAGTGCTTTATATCCACACGATTTGAAGCCAAGAGTAATAATACTAGCTACAAACCTCCTGATGCTTGGGCTAAAGCAAACTTTGACCTTTTTATCTCACATTTGTATTTGTTGACGGCTCTATGTTTTCTTGAACATCCTCTTTATGAGTTATTTGTTTTCCTTTCCCCATCTTTCCTCTTTGCTCCAAATTCTCCCTCCCTGCTTTGATATTGTGTTTAATTTCTGTAGGAGCTCTGAGGTGACAGACCACATAATCCTCCAAACACAGGGATTGTTATTGATACAGGCGATTGACTAGTAAATCTTTTTGTAATTTTTGTATTTGCTTTACCAGGTCCCTGTCTAAATAATCTGTTGTTCTGAGGACCTATTTGTATGGTGCAAATGAATACTCATAAATAACATTCCCCACTTACATTCAAAACTATCAGTCCTCATAATGTCAGATGGCTGTGTATGTTTTAAGTCTCGCTTTAGAACTGATGCTATTGCACAAAAGGTTGAGAACTTCAACCTTTCATAACTGTATGCGTGGCTTTTATGTTGCAAAGGAAAGCCTGAGGATGGCTCAGAGGCATCTCGAGGAGCTATTTCACTCTTCCTACCACTTTTTTAATTAAAACAGTATTCTCATGATATCTCAAAGCAGTCTCTTGGGATTTTGGAAGGGAGGAAGGAGTTCTTAAGCCATGGGTCTGAACCTTTGGGGCCAGGTAAAGAGCCCTTTTCAGGCACACTTCTCCCTCTGCTCTGTGTATCTGTAATAAGCTACTTAACATTCCACTATGAGTTTAAAGGAGAAAGCTTTGTTCTCTCCTCTATCTATTTTCAAGTAAGTCACACAGAGCTTTCAGGAATATCATCTTTCTCCCTTGTGTCAAAGTCTCTGTGGGATGAAAGTGAAGCCTTTCTAAAGAAGAGTTATTACTGAGGCATCTTATAAGGATGTCAGAACAAAAGGCAGCTTGTTCATTTCCTATTATTAGTTAGGCCTATATTAAAATCTTTTCTGATTTCTTAGTGCCAGGAGTTTAGACTCACAGTCATGCTCATGAGTGTCTATAGTATCAGTCTCTCTGTCCCACCACACTCCCCAAACCCGTCATTAGGTTTTCTTCCTTAATTAAGAAACGCAACCAAAGAAAACCAAAGTTTGAGTCAGAAAATGAATGTGGGACCTTTTTCCTCCATCACTGTCTCATAAGCTTAAAAAATAGAAAGATAAAACCCAAAGAAACAAAAGAATCATACCCTATGACAAAATTTCTTTAACATAGGGCAGGTAGAGCTGATGTTTCTATTGTTTTCATTTGCCACTGTCACCTGTCTTCCTGGGACTCCATCAGTCTCTTAAAAAGCAAACTGTTCTACCTGTCAGCTTTCATCAGAAAACACAAATACATCAGAAACTAAGCTTGAAAAAAAATGCTTGTCTGTGATTTGTTCTTTTTCACACTAGACTTGAGCTACACCTTATTACTTTCTATACATGCTGTTTTCCTGTTCAGCTTGGGATTAAAAAAATACATATATATTTATTTTGGGTTTGAGTGTCACTACATACCCTGCAGGGTTGTAAATATTAAACTAAAGTAACAGAAACTCGGGATTCTGCACAAAAGTAATGACAGCTGAGCCTCCAAAGTACTGATTTTTTTTTTTTAATATGAGCCCCTGCCACCTCATTCTTCCAGAGGGAGGGAAGCAGTTTTAAAAGCATCAGTTTGCACGCTTCTAAGTATGAAAGGGTTTGCTTACTTTGCTATAATTATTTCAGCACTTCCACTCCAACTCTTTATTTTCATGGATATAACATTTGACTCTAGAAATTATTCTGGTTGAACCTTTTAATTTAATGTTGATTTATCCCCCGCCCTGACGGAAGCCGAAGTTATTATACAGGAGCTGAGAAAGAAGGAGAGGAAGCAGCACTTAATGCTGTGCGCTCTCAATGGCTGTTTCTATGATTAAAAAGTAGAATCCCAAAATCTGTTTGCAGAAAGGCATCTCCTTCTCTGCAGCAGCCTGGCTGTACATGTGCCTAATGGTGGCACATGTGCTTAACCTTTGGAAAGCGGAGGCACAACCTGCCTCGCTGCAAATGATTCTGTCCCCATAATTACCGAGTATAATTTGTGCATTACAGGAGATCAATTTAATCCTTTGTGTGAAGAAAAGTGCTTATCATTCACCTGAATTTACTGCAGCCTTTCCTAGTACTTTTAACCCCATGGATCTGTCTGTCATTTCCTCAGGACCCTCTTTCTGCGCTGCCTGACCTTCAGCAATTCTGAGCTGCCCTCTGTGTGCCAGCCCACATCCCCCCTAGACGAAATTGGACGTGGGGGAAAGTTCAGAAAGCAGCATGAGCAGTGTCTCTGCGTAAGGAGCCCGAATCCAGCTCTGCAGCTCTCGTGCTTTTCCCAGTGCCTGAGCAGGCATGCATTCAGCTGGGATAATGAGTGGTTAAACACTTCTGCTTTTCCTGAATGTGGGAGCAGAAGCCCTGCTGAGATAGTATTCTGATGTGTGTCTGGTGCAGTACAATAAATCACCTCTGATGGTTATAGTCCACTTAATTTAAAAAAAACCCCGAACCTAAACAACCAAAAACCTTTACCCTGTGTTATCACACTGGAGCGTGAACTTCAACAAATGGACTGATTAGTCCATAAAATTGTGATGAAGATAGGTAATGAATAGGTGTCACAGAGCTTATGTGCCTCCTGTATTGCTAAATGGGAAGGTTTCCAGATACAGAGAACATTACAGTGAATGGGCATCCAAGCAATCATAGCTTTCAGCTTCCCACTCCATGTCAAGGGACAATATTGGCCTTGATGTTTCATGGCAAAAGTATATTGTAGGGAAGGCGAACAGAATGGTTTGTGGAGTGGTTTTTTCCCAAGCCTAAAAGAAAGGGAAAAAGCAGGGATGTAATGTAGGAAGGAGTGGAGGAAAAAAAAGGCAGCATTAATGGAGACAAATGGTACCTATCTTTGAGATAATTAACAAAATAGCTATTTAAATAGAACGAAAGTGCAGAGAAGAAACAAGTGCTTTAGATTCAGATTGATCCTCCTATTGATCAAGTTGATACTCCAGTAAGCCAAGGAGTTGGGAAAAAAGACTAAAAACCAAGGATTTGTATTAAGGTTAAAGATGAAGGAAACAAAAATAACTTTGTTCTACTGAAAACTTCAGAGATATCTTGGAACTATAAAACCAAAGCATTTTCTTGATTACCCAGACAAGGTGCTAGTCCTCACATGGATTTCTTAATTCAATAAAATTACGTCATAACTCTTGTGAGGAGTTCTACTCAAAATGCCCTTTTTAGAAGTCTCTGGCTGTTACTAAGTTTCTAGTATAATATACACATCTAATATAATATAAAATGAGGCTATGATAGCTCAATCTAGGTTTATAATATATATCCCTAAGCATTTACACTAATGAAACCCAAACTAATCAGAAATTAATAAAGCAATTATTGATGCAGTTAATAAAAAATTACTGTTAATCAACAGCCTGAGGCTAGAAAGCAGAATTAATTTACAGTATCTACAATGTTATATGGTTTAAATGATAAAAGGTATGCTTAAAATTTATTTATTGTTCTGAATGGGTACATTATTTATGTTCATGCAATTGATAAAATTTAAAAAAACCCAAAACAACAAGGCGGTAAAGGCTTTCATACAGAAATTAGAATTTTTTCTTAACTTCCTCTCATAACCTGAATATCAAATATCTATAAATACCTGATACCTAAATTCAGCAGCTGCATGCACTTAAATGACAAGTTAGTAACAGTGTACACAATAAGACTGAACAGCAAACAGTTTCCAGGGCTCGGTATTTGTGAACTGTTTTATGTTCTTTTTCAATATCTAAATACAGTGATTTTTACTGAAGATTTACATATTCACTAGTATAGCACACAGAAGATAATGATTAGCAGAGGAATTTTGTCAAGCAAAACATTTATTGTACTCTCTCTGAAAATGTGCATTAATTTTATTCCATTTAAGTTTTGACATAAAAGATACAAAACCATTGTAAATCCTTTGTATTAAATAGTGTAGGAGTCATATTCACTAGAAATTGTCAAATATTTACTCAGGAATAGATAGTTTTCTGTTCCTGGAGGATACCTCAATATGACAGCCTGTCAGAGAGTTATTGTAATGACAATTGCAATGAGATGGTGTAAATTTTATTGTTATTGTCTCAAGAAAAGATGTGAGTATGGTCACATAGTTTACCATGTCAGATTATTATTTTTACTAATTGCACTAAAAAAAAAAAAAAAGGGTGTGAGAAATGTTAATGGTCTGAGAGACTGTGTTTTAGTTATACTTTGATTTTAGACCCAATTAAGTTTTGTGAACTTCCATGTGTTGTCGTTCCATTGATTCAAATGGTGAACCCAAACTTTCTTTTAAATAAGAACTCTGGGACTTCAAACTGAGTATACTTCTGGTGTAGTCGTGTTTCTATGCTGAAACTGCTTACAAAGTCCTACTTCCCTGAATGGGGCAGGGGGGAAAGAAAGCAGCCATTTTTTTGTTATTTTAAACTTCCAGCTACCCAGTGAAGAGATGATGTGTCTCAAGTTTTTCTTAAAGTCTTGCCACAACTCCTTTTGTCCTCTTCTGATCAACAGTCTTACTTAATTTATAATTTTTTTGCCACTTGTCATAGGCAATGAAAGATCATTAATTGCTTATCCAAGAAATTGTGGCTTTTGTTTCTTCTTTTAAGGAGTTCTCTGCACATCCCTCGGTTTTAATGAAATGTCTGATTGGGCCTGGGCTTCAGTTAGCACTTCTGAGCTTAACAATATCCTGAACAATGCAAAAAGTTTTATATGAAATTTCATTTTCATATGCTGGTACCAATTATTTTTGTTACACATATTGGCTGCTGAAAGCTTACTCAATGTGATCAATGAGGGCTCAGATTCATCAGGAACTAGAAACAGGTTTCAGATAATCAAAATCTGCTTCAGCAGTGATGTGAGTGAAGAAAACTGTCTTTGAGTCAAGGGAAGAGCTGGTACATAAGAAATAATTCTTTGGGGTGTTGTTTCTGCTGTGGAACGAGACATTGAAAACCTTTATCCACAAGTGAAAAGCATGGAAATAACAAAATAAAGAATGGGAGACAAACAGATTGTCATCAGTAAGCTGTCAAAAAGAAAGAGGGATGCATGTGCTTTTACATGAATGTTGTAATTCTAAGAAATAAGGTGGGGTGAACGGGAATGGCTGATCCAAAAAAAAAAATCAGTCATCTCTCTGAAGCACGGTGGAAACTTTGCGGAAAGAAGAGAATCTATGGGACATTGCAACATCAGGATAAAAGACACACAAGAAAAAAGGAATATACTGCAATATTGACGAGGCATTTGGCAGAGAGACAACCTACAGTCTAACCAAATTAACTGATTGACTGTCTCAAAGATAACATAAATTCTGTTAAAAATGGAATTTGAGCTCTGAAATGAGCTAGTTATTGACCTTCTCTTTAGAAGGCTGATACTGGTTGTAGTATGTTGACAAAGATCAAACCGGCATTTAAGGACAATAACAGAAAACTTCAGTTGCTACCAGGTATTCCTTGGGGTTGTCATTAAAATGATTGATGGCAAAGCACAGCCAGACCTCAGTAAAGGATTCTGGTTGATCCTACAAAAGGTCTGTAGCCTATTCAACACACATGTGCTAAAGTCACCTTCTAAAGGACCCTGTGAACCATATCATGAACATGGCCATGCCCGCTGCTCCATGAAGAGTTTCTAGGGCAGCTTGCTGGGCTTCCTTGAACTGTCCTCTTGAACAAAGGTGTGATGGGGCACAGGCGAGAAAATGTAAGGGATGGATCATGAGAACATGTCTGTGGTTTGGTTTGGAAGTAGACTGTTTGGGGCCTCCTCACGCTGTGTGGGGATGGTGGTGGAGGAGGCTGGCAGGGCAGAGGCTGACAAAGAGCTCTGCAGCCCTGTGAATTTGGCAGAGAAACATCTAGATCTCTGGTCTGGCCTGCTCTGGCTTCTTGTGTGTTCTCAGATAATCCAGTGTACACTTGCCGTGAGATTAGGCTTCCAGCTATCATAGCATCCATCATGTACTTCATCTGTCTTGATAGCATGATAGTGACACTCGACCATGACCAAGTAGGAGAGGCAGTCTGTAGTCCTCACAAATCTGACAAGATTAGAGTGCAGGTCAGTCTTTGTACAACTGATATTTGCAGGAGGAATATCATAACCTGATAATATTTTAGAACTCAAGTCACCTGCACTTGGCAGGTTAGGATGAGCACATAGCCTGAAATACCATACAGATTGATGTTAACACTGTCTGTGGAGAATGAATAATTAGAATTACTTGAGTTATAAAGAAGTGTAAGAGGGTAGTAATTTAGTTTGGAACCAGAATGATAGAAGGGACATAGACATACAATATGTGCCTGGTCAAAGAGCTGATTATGGTTTTTAAAATTATAATAATAACAGTTATATTACGTAAACAGCACTCAGTCATGATGCAGCTTATTCACAGATGTATGACAGAAATAAAATCTCTTGGTCAATTCATTGAGGTGAAAAATCTTAACATCCAGAGAAAATCCAGCGGCAATTATGAAGCTGACAATGAATGAAAATATTTCCAGTATTAAAAAATATCCCAAACTGGCAATTGCTCCTGTTTGTGTGTTTATCTTTAATTCCTCATTCCCTGTGAAGGCTGTATATTACAACATTGAATGCTTGAGGGTAAAACGGAATCTTTATGCACACAGAAGTGATTTCATTTTTATTTTGAAGTTGAAATAAAAGCAATGAATTAACAAAGGGGAAAGTAGATGGACTTATGATATGCTTGAGTTTTTACAGCAGTAGGTGATATCGATTACCTAGACAAAGACTTTTCACAACGAAGTAATTTGAATATGATGGCTTCATTCAAAATAAAAGCCAGATTGTAGCTGAAGTCTATATAGATGGGGAATCTGTGTTCTTTACTACTAATTATATGAGTGGAAAATTATATAATGAAAATCTAAAGTAAAGGAGTGGCAGGGTTCTTTTCTGTGGATTTCAAATAAATTTTTCTGATTTTGTTTTGTAAGTTCAATGAGAAGACTACCTCTAAGGAATTAATAGTTTATGAGGATGTGGATGGGATTCCAGATAGATCTTTGAAAAGAAAATCCTTCCTATTACACGTATCATATGATGCCAGTGAACCTTACATGTCATAATAACTCAGGTTAATTTATGGATTTTTAGTACTATATTTATTTCTTGTATTTGCTCTCTTCAGTCTCGGGCTCTTCAGATTTCCAGAAATAGTTACAAGGAAGCCAAAGTACTGTTCCATCATGTATCATGCCCTCATTATTACTCCTTAGTCTGAAATACTTTAAAAGAATCTAGTTAAGACTGGCAAGTCCATAACAGGAAAGGGGAGCCTGTTAAAACAAATGGAAGAAATGCCCAGTTTGTTCATTGTTTCTAGAGAAAAACATTTATTTAGAGGTTGAAAGACATGTCATGTCTGGGTATTGGTGTTAACAGGACTCTTAAGAAGTCATCTTAATTGTGTTAGTGTAATGTGAAGTTGGTTCTTTTTGGTTCCCTGTGTATCCTTCTAGGAGTCTACATTAAATATTAAGGCCTTTGACACCAAATGTTTCCTGGGGTCTTCTTGTGATTTTGCCCCAGCCAGGAGCTGACCACCACACAACACTCTCTCTGGAAGGGGAAGGAGGGGAGGGAAAAGAAAACCAAGGCAAACCTCGTGGATTGGGTTGAGGAGAGTTTATTGGGACAGTGAAGGGAGGGAGAGATAACAATAACAGAACTTTACAGCAAAATACACACTGGACTATCCCCCAAACTGAACATTCTAGAGCCAGGTGGTCATCCCTCACCAGCTCCCCTTTATGCTGGGCATGACATCGTGGTGTGGAATATGCCCTTTGGTTAGTTTGGGTCACCTTTCCCAGCTGTGTGTGTACCCTCCCAGCTTCTTGGGCACCCTCCACTTTCTCATTAGCAGGGCAATATGAACAAGTGAAAAGTCCTTGGCTGCTTGGCAACAACTAAAACATCCAGGTGTTATCAGAGCTGCTCTCATCCTGACTCCTAATTACGGCACTACACCAGCTGCTGGGAAGAAATTAATGCCATACTAGCCAAACCCAGGGCAGCCCTGGATTTCTCTCAGGAGCCCTCCAGGACAGGTAGAGCTCTCCCCCTGGGCACACCTGTGAGCACTTACACTTTGAGCTCAAGCTGTGCTGGGTCCGGCCGGGACACAGTTACCTTAGCCAAGCAGCCAGCACAGGTAAGCCGACTTGGCCAAGGCTGTTTTCCACGCCTTGTGATGTCACGCCCCCATAAAAGGGGCAGGCGGGTTGAGGCAGCTCATGGACACTCTGAGGATGAGATGGGTGCTGGGTCTGGTCTCCCCTTGCTGTTGGTCGTCAGGTGTGTGCAGTGGGCCGCGTTACCGTTGTATGTTCCCTCCCGTGTTCTTTTGTTGCCCCCTCAGAGTTGTGTCAGTGTCCATCAGCATCCTGCCCCGCAGGGCTCAGTCTGTTTGTCCTCCTGGGGCGTGGGAGTAGAGAGCGGCGCTCGGTTGCTGCCGGCCGCTTAGCCACGGCCCAAGCCTTAGGAATCAGTGTGGGCCTTTCTCGTGATGGTACTGTGTCCGAGCTCCAGTCGGGCAGGTGTACCTGGAGTGTGTTTGCTGCAGTGAGCCAAGAGAAACTGCGAGTGAAGGAAGTGCTTGGGTTTGTTTTCAATTCCATATCTGCTTTTTAATCAAGAAACATCCTTCTTCCCCATCCTGTACTATATCAGAGTAGGAGGGTTCTGGTCAAGTATGGGAAAGACTTGGTTTTGCTTACATCATGTGTCTAAATCTCAGTGATGTGAACTTACCAAAACACCATATTTTAATATGCAGAAGTCTCTTGAGTTTTCTTCTGGGGACACATTCCTTATAAGAATGAATATTCAGAGGGACAAAGCATGAGACAGACATACTGAGTAAAAAAGCAGATGAGGTTAGAGCTTAATGCTCCCAGGTTTGGCTGAAATTAATATATAACATAAGATGCCAAGAGCAGCAAACTAGAGCAAATGTATAGTTCTTTCTTTAAGCTATACAAAGCAATAAGCCTCAGTGCTAGGCAACTGCATAAAGTCATGTCTAGTTGAACTCCTTGAGAAAGAGTTTGGATACGCAGGTCCAGGAGGAGAGCTTATGCATTTCTGTCTTTCTACAGCCTGGGCTAGGCAGCAGTTCATCTTTGGCAATCCATCTTGTTTGCTGTGGGTGCTCTCTGCCTTTCTCTTGCCACACACAGATTCCCCATGTACAGCAAGATTTTGAAATGCTAGCAGTGATTTTAAAGCTTTGTTGTTA
Source organism: Laterallus jamaicensis coturniculus (assembly GCA_022605575.1). Classification (NCBI taxonomy): domain Eukaryota; kingdom Metazoa; phylum Chordata; class Aves; order Gruiformes; family Rallidae; genus Laterallus; species Laterallus jamaicensis. The sequence continues at coordinate 16,004,745 of JAKCOX010000005.1, read as the reverse complement.
ATCTGTTTTCTGTGGGATTTTCCAGGGTAACAGATTTATATTTGAGGAATTGAGAGAGCAAGTGCTGAAATACTTGTTGCATGTTAAGGAGAGTATTTTGGGAAACATACACAAGCTTTGAAAGGACACTAATTCCCTTTTTTTATTCAGATAGAACTCTAATTAGTTGCCCACATCTCTGTTATTAAAAATGGCATGCCAATTCTCAGCTGGTGAAAACCAGTAATATGGTTTTAATACAGATAAAGACTTGGCAGACTGGATGAATAAATATCTTCCAAAAGCAGATTTATACTGACTGCAGTCAGATTATGTTTTTTACTATAAGATAATTTATAATAAAGATGCAAGATGACAAGGCTGAAGTATGTTCAGTGTTTTTCAAGGAACCATTTGTCAAAGTTGACCTTTCCTGTGGAAATATCTACAATTATTAGTCAATTCAGCTATCAAAGTTACTTCAGGAAAGAGAAGATGTAACTGTCAATCAGCATGGCTTTGCTGTAGCAAAGACTTCAGAACTCTGAGAATCCTTTTGGCTGTTATATCATGATTGGAAATGCATGTAGGACTAAAACGGACACAAAACAACTCCTGGTTTAGTGCCATAGTTAACAGAAGCAAAACATTTTTTTCCTGCGTCCTCCAAGCAAGGCACTCAGGTCCTGGGAAAAAAAAAAAGAAACCATTGTTTCTTTTGCCCTGGAAGGAAGCCTTTATGGGGAAATCCCAGCAGAAGCCACCCAAGTCCTTCTGACTGAGATAATACTCAGTGACAACATTTGATGAACACCATGAAGCAGGATACTGTGAGCTGATCCAGGGACAAACACCACGGGTGTCTGAAAAGCTCACAGTTATTCTTCTATGCTCAAGTCACAACTTGGGAGCCCTATTCCTTAATCCCTTGCTTGCACATGCTCCAGTTCCCCCTTTCCTGCAGCAGCATGTTAATGAAAAAAGGCTTTATTCAATGTGTAGCACTACGGCATAGGATCTGAGTTTTGAGTGTTTATAATGTGTAATTTGGACTGCATGCTTTTGGTTCACAGCCATCTCTGTCAGAAATAATTGGTTAGCAGGAGATGAACTTGAAATGGTGGTAATATTTCAACAACACAGACTGAAAGCAAATGAATTAATATGTATAAATAACTAAAACTGGGTTTACATTAAATAGAATTCTCTTCAAATGCCAGGTTATCTAAATTCCATTATCAGCAAGGCTGTAGCAATCATTCAAAAACCTGTATCACATAGTAGCTAAGGATTGGGAATATACATTTTAAAGCTGAGTAGTGGCAATGCAGGGAAAAGAAGAGAAATACTATCACTAATGAAACAAACTCTGTAAAGGTTTAATGGGAAAAACACATCTTAAATTTATGCAACTAAGGAAAAAAAGTATTACATTTAAACATGGACTTACATCTGCAGTGGTTCTGCATTGATTTACTATTGTGGATATAATTAAATATTTGGTATGCAGAAGGTATTGCTCTCAACGTGATAAATCTGGAGATAAATAAATCACCCAGATTTTAGTATTTGTCTAGAGGCTAATTTCTATGACCTGATTACTTATGGTGCAAACAAGCAAGGAAAAGTGCCAATCAGTGTCCGTATGTATATACAGGGGTTTTTTTATATAAAGTCTAAATAAAAGATCCAAAATTAGAAGAGTTTGGATTACTATGACTGGCAAAAAAGAGGAAAGAAATAATGGGAATGAAAAGGGTGTATTATTTAAGAGAAGTTATAATGACACCTATGCCACTATAGTGAAAAGGGGGGAAGTTTTTCTTAAAAACCCATGCTTGTTTCTGGGAGCAATGATGGCAACAATTAGAAATAAAGAAAACCCTAGACTGTTTTAAGGTAAGATGAAATAAGGTAATGACTGTTGCAAATGGGAAGATTCATGGGGGGAGGGGGGAGGGAACCCCCTAAAGATACCAGGGAAAAATCCATAGCTGGTATTGTTAAGGATAAGATGAATCAGTTTAGACACAAAATGAATCTTACGCTTGTTATGAGCAATATAATAGGTGGAGATGGTAAAATTGTTAGCAGTGATGTAGAAAATGGCAAAGTGCTGAATAAATATTCCTTTCTTTACTTGGAAGAATGGGTATAATACACTCATATAAAGTACTTTCTGGTCCATTAGTAACTGGAAAGAATAAAATGAACTACAGGCCAACCTTTTAAAATCTACAGGTCCCAATAACTCCCAGTCAAGAGTCCTAAAATAGCGTAGCAGGTACATCTGTGGCCTACTGCTGATAATTAATAATATAAATTGAATAGTGGCTCTAGTGTAGGATGCCAAAAGAATGAGAATACTGTGCTGATGTTCAAGGAAGGCAAGTGGAAAACTGGGCTGTCTAGTCAGATAGTACTAAAGGCAAAAGTGACACAAGATTTGATTTTTAGAAGGAATAATGGAAGTCAGTATATATAGTCAGTAAGGAGGGATACTATTTTATGGAAATGGGGACCTCTCAAACAGATCTGATTCTATATTTTACAAGTCAGTGTGTTTCATTGATAAAATTAGCTATAGATACTGAGATTTATGTTGCATATTGGACACTACTGAATAATGGTTAAAGAATTAGGTAATATAAATTAAATTAAAAACTTGAAGGATATTAAGGTAATGCTGACATAACCTGGCACAGTGATGTCAGTGAAGAGTCAACATTGCATTTATGAGTCTGTAGTGGGGTTTAATGATACAGAATATCTACATGGATTATCTGGAGGAAAATACAAAGTATTTTTTTGTTAAAATTTGAAGATAAGGTATTTTTCAGTACTGCCAGAAGCAGGGTCAGTGTTGAGCTGGTTGCATCCAAACACAAAGCTGTATCCCTAGGAGGAGGGGGAAAAGGAGGAGGGGGAAAAGAAGGAAGCCCTTATCTGTAGAATAGTGGACTGCTAAAGAGCAGCTCTGAAAGGATTTTGTCAGGGTAATATGCAAGCATGTTAATGAGATCCCTGTGTTGTGTCATGACTTGAAAACATAGAAGGGAAAGCAGGGAAAATGTGTTTATATATGGGTTTGAAGAATGCTTTATCCTATTATGTTGTCAATTCTAAAAGAATTTTGAAAAACTGGAAAAATATACAAAAAAGCTAAATCAAAAGCTACAAAAGATGTCTTGAAGAGCACAATGAAGATGAAGAGAAGCTTCAAGGACTTGTTTAGAAAAGGATATAAAAATCTGCCAGAGTATAGTAAAGAAACACATAGAACAAGGCTAAAAGGTGAGCAAGAACACAAATTTTAGGAAAATATTTTTAATAGTGATAAAAGTTCTCTGAAACAAGCTTGATGGATTGTATATTTTGGTGTACCATCAGAACAGGATTGTATGTCTTTCCTGAAAAGATATCTCACCCAAATAAGATTCAGACTGAACACTGATTCTAAGAAGTCAGAGCACAGGTTTATTCCAGTCTCCAACTGTTGAATATGCTTGTAAGCATATATCTATACTTGGTTTTGTATGGATTTTTGAATTCCATATACATCAGTCTTTCAAAATTACTTTTGTGACAAAAATGACCCTTAACTTCAAGATATTGAACCTCAACTTCAAAACATTTGTATTAAATTAAGCAGCAGAAAATGTATTGGAAAAAAACTTTTGGAAGAGGATTCAAAAAAGTAATGGAATAAAAATCAGAGAAAATGCACTAAAAAGGCAGTACAAGTTCAGTTATCTGAAGTACAAAAAAAAAAATTAGCTGGAAGAATAAAATCATAGAGTGTGATAGGCCCCAAGCCTACTTTATCACTAAGAACATCCCTGCGAGAAACTAATGTGCTGTGTAATGGCCATAACTGTATTTAGAGGTACAAGGAGAGCTAAAAATACCTCTTATCTTTGAATTGCTCTGTAGCATTGGAGATGTCACCTTGAAGGTAGGAAGAAAACAGCTATTTACTTTCTGGAAGAGCAGAGCATTTACTTTCTTGGCTGCAGGTGTGTAAACTGGGCATTTCCCAATAAACCAGGTGTAGTTAAGGTATAAGGGCTTTGAAGAGGATTGCTGCCTAACAATTCCTAACGGCCATGTTAACTTTTGTTTTTAATGGTTTGCCAAACTGAGTATCTATTTTCAAGTGGTTAGTATTTGTAACTAATAATGATTATGGTACTGGGACAAGCTCAAGAGCAGCAGTGGAAACTGCAGTACAGCACTCCTGTTGCCCTACAAACCAACCATATGCACCAACAGCCTTTAGAAGATTTGACTATATTTTTTTTCCTTTCAAACATCTATATTCATGTATTTTGGGAAATCACCTCTGGGTACCAGTTGTATGCGACTGGGACTGAAATGGGGATAAATGTTAGGGAATTGCCATTGCTAGCTGAACATGGCACTGGAAAAGGTCAGAAAGGAAATGATGCATCATAAGGCTCCCCCACGGGAGTTTGTTCCTCTCTGAGAGTTCACAAAAATATTAAATAAAGAAAAGCGTTGCTCATGTGATTGCCAGTTCACTTTGATCTGTGTTAAATAATTTCCTTTTTACAGTCTCTGTAGTTTGTGTTTGTTGATTTTCTGGTATTTTAGAATAACAGGACTTTCTCGTCATTTGATTTCTGAAGTTACAGGTAATGAGTCTGATAGTGGCATTGAAGCTAAAATACATTTGCAGTATATATAAATGTGGCTTGCTCTGCTTGAATTAAGTTTTAATAAAAAGTAAATTTAGAAATAGTTTCCCTTTGGACATTATCACCAGTTGGAATAAGATAATTAAATTAAATGACCATGTAATCCCTTAAGGAAGCTGCAGTTTCCTTTCAATCAGTCTCTTAGATACCGTGACTTTATAACAAAGCAATTATTACAGCATCTAAAAATGGATTTATTTCTAGATAGCATTTATAATAAAATATTTCAAGTCACGCTTAAACTAATAGCAAAGAAATATATCTGAAGAACTTGAACTCAGGAAAGAATATTTCTGCTGTGGATGTATCTGCTTTAGCAATCGGGGGTTTTACTTAGAGAAATCTTTATGTGAGAAGCAGTTTGCTCAAGGTGAAGTTTTTTTGCTCAGATACATAGGAGGCTTCCACTTTTCCTGAAGGCTTACATTACTTACTTACTGCAACTGCCTAATAAGCTAATGACCTTGCCATAAGCTTCCTAACTGAAAACTGACATTTATATTTGTATGGTTAAATAAAACATGTAATGAGGGAAAACTCAAAAAAGAACTGATAAGAATTCAAAGAAACATATTACAGATTTTATCATCTTTACTGACAATCAGAACCCATGTGTAATGATGATGTCAACTACAATATCTGCTAATTTGATCTCCTTTTTATATTAGGCTTAGAGACTCAGAACTATTGTAACAAAATGAAATAATAGTGTTATGTTTCCAAGTGGTAGATCAGAAATGTAACTGCACCTGGTTTTTATCAAACCATGATGTTGACTGTTGTAGCCATCAGGGAATTCCTCAGTACTACATAAGTGTCTGAAGTAGATTGTAGGCAATAATAACATAATACTGAAGTGATATGGCACCCTTGGGCACCAATGTAAACATCTGCTCCTTTCAGTTAACTTGACTTTTTAAAACTGTGTCTCTAAAAAATGTAGTAATTATGGATAGGTTTTCAAGTAGGGTATATTAAAAATACCAGATAAAAAAGTCTTTGGATGGTGTTCCATTCAGCTGTTTGTTTTTAAATTAGCATGTGCTATGCTAACAGAGAGAGGGTATATGGTGCAAAGAGAGGGAATTACATAAGTGGAGGGTACTGAAACCAGGCAGCCTTCTCTGATCAGTCTCCATCAGATGGCAATGGATAACAAGATAAAATATTTTAGCTCTGTCCATCAGTGTGGATCGTATTCAACATACCTCATAGAATCATCCTGTCAGGTTTTCAAGAAGCTTGTGCTTTCTCTTGGGATTTTACTGCACAGGGTACTGTACCATGAAAGCACAATTTTACTATTAGCTCTCAGTCTTTGTACTGACTTTGAAAGGCCTTACGGGTGAGCTTTGTGAGACTTCCTATGTCTAAACTTTTTGTACTGCTTGGAGTTTTGAGTTCTTTTTGTTTAACCTGAAAGCAATTTTTCTAATGGCCCAGTGGCTATGCCAAGTTTGTTTTACTTTTGGTTGGTTTTTGCTATAATTATATGTTGGTAGCTGTCATGGATGCTTATGTTGAGAAGAATGAAATTTTTATGGCTCCAGGGTAATGGTAGAATGGAGAGGAACAGTAGAATGGGATGGCAGCAGAGGCCCTGAAAATGGGGACATGGGATGCACTGTAGTGTGAGGTATATGGGAATGAGGTGGTGGAAGGGTAAGATGGCAACAGGCTAATGCTGGGGATCTATAAACAGCTCAACAGAAGATAGTTAAAGAAATGTGGATCTGGGAGCTGAGGAGAACCAGTCTTAGGGTAACATAGATAAAAGCCTACAAGTATCCAAGAAAAATAAAAAATATATTTCATACAGTAACAGGAAGCAGGGTAAGAGGATAAAGAGCACACGTAGATTGTGTTAGCAGATGTGTTCTAGTGTGAGAAAGGGAACAATAAGCTCACCAGGAGAGTGAACATGTCATCAGAGAGTCAATATATAACAATTTAAGTTGCATTACTAATTACTGAAACATTCTCTGATTTATTTTTCTGTAATTTGATCTGAACTAACTGCTCTTTTATTAGACAGTTAAGATGTCTATAATTTTAGCAATCAATTCTTGGTGCTACACTTAAGGTATGTTTCCTTTTTTTCGGCATTATAAGATTTTGAGAATAAAAGTATGTGTGATTGACACAGTATAGAGATCTTTGAGTAGCAGAGTGAATTGGATATATCCACATGAAAATTTTAACATGTAATGCGACATTCAAGTTGAATATGCTTAGGTACAACATAGGTGCTGTCATTAAGTTCTTGCATGGGCATATCTACACAATAGTGCATGGAATAGCTAAATCTATTATCTTCAGTATTAGTCTAGCATGCTTGAAGAAAAGTGAAGAATTGCAGGAAACAAGCTGAAAATACCCACTCCTGGGATTATGACTACATCAACATATATGCATTGTATTGTGTCCATGAAAACAGTGGAACTGGTGGAAGTTTTCTCTGTGGAATAGATCACTGATATAGCAATGTAAATGTAGCTCTCTGAGAGAACCTGGTGTGGGGCTAATAGCATACTTCTAGCTTTTTCACCTAGTTCTGACTTTTTGGACTGTGTTGAAATTGCTAATAATGATTGGTTATGTTTAACATCTTAGGGGCGTCTTCAGTGACTGTCCTCACAGTATCTCTTTGAGACCCCCTGTTGAGCCATTTCCTTTTGTCTTATGACTTTTTACTCGGGAGAAGAGACCAACATCAACCTAGCTACAACCTCCTTTCAGGTAGTTGTAGATGGCAACAGGGTGTCCCCTTGGTCTCCTAAACAAGCCCGGTTCTGTCAGCCACTACTTGTAAGACTTGTGCTCTTGACCCTTCACTAGGTTTGTTGTTCTTTAGATATGCTCCAGCACGTCAGTGTACCCACTTGGATGACTATGCAGAAATAATGTCTTCTGATGACTGATTTTTCCACTACTTTTCCATTACAATATCTCCTGAAAATGGTGCCATTTTCTCTTCGTTTCACTGCACAGGTTTCTAGAATAGTCACCTCAATACAGAACACAGAGCCACAGGGGACAAACTAAAACATTTAGTGAAGCATCTGGAGGAGTGTTCTACCTATGAGAAACGGTACTCATTCTTTCTAAGTGGTAAAATTAGTTTAAACTTTCCATGAAGGAGACTGGTATACAATTTTTAATAAGTCTCTGGTACTTGGTTTATCAATGCAAGAAAGTATGGCAGATATTTAGGGAAGAAAGCAGTTTGAAGGTCTGTCACATACCAAGTGTTAAGAGAAATTCATACTTTTCAACCAGTCTCTCATTTGCAGTAGGACATGTAAGCCAGTGTTGTAGGACTCTCACATGACCAGACATACAGGTACAAACAGTATACATATCCACATCAGAAAGGTAGCACAGAGAAAGCTGTGTGATTTGCTGTGGTGAACTGCAGCTTGGCCACTCTTTTCTAGACTTCTTTTATTGATGTCTGGCTTAAATCTTCTGTGTTTTTACTAAGACTTTCTCCCAAGGTTTCACATCTTGGACGTTACCCTTCTTTTTTTATTTTTATTGATCTATATCATTCTGTCTAGTATCTTTGCACAGATTCTTTACTTGCAAGGGACAAATCTTTTATTTGTATTGCTTCCCTCAGGGAGGAAGAACTTGACTCTTTTTGTTGTCTCTGTTACCATAATATTTTGCTTTTCCACAGATTTTCTCAAGGTCAGAAACCTCCTACAGATCAAGTATACTGATACCTGTCCAGAGCATAAACAGTTCTGTGCATTTTGGAGCAATATGCAGTTTTCAGATGTCGTTTGTTTTACAATTAGAATGTTAATTCACGAAAGCCTTTAGCTCTTCTGGTTGTGAGGATAACCTTCATGGATGGCTGAACTGAACAGTGACTGTGCCTAAACCTTAAGAGACCTATATGTATATATAGGTGTATCTGCAAACCCCTTACTTTTGAGAGTTGCTGAAAAGGGAAAAATGTGAGCACCCGGAATCTCAAATTCTGATGACCTGATCTCTTACATCCTCATTGATAGGTTTCTAAAAGGAGGCTGAAATCTCCCTGCTCAATTCAGACTCTTCTAAGCAGGAGGTGAACATACCTCTCCTTATCCTAAAAAGTAAGTTGAACCCTGTGCGTAACACGGTATGAAAACAAATGCTCCAGTGGAAAAGGAACAGGCAGCCACAGTTGCTTGCACAGTGTGCCACAGAGGGGAAAAAGGGTGATGTGCCACCCTTGGATTCATTAAAAACTAGAAACTCACAATGAAGCCTTCTGTTCACTCAATCAAATAAAGACCTCTATGTCACTCTCCTCCCAAGGCAATGTAAAGGCTAAGCTCCTCTGAAGAGTTAGTAAGAGGAGGAAGGAAATTCTTAAAGACCCTTTGTCATTTTTCTTTTCCTTGCAACTCAGGAGTTATCACTGTTGAAGGAATGACTTTTTTTTAAATATTATGTATCTACATTCCTGATTATTTCACAGGCTTGTAAAAACTCAAATGATAAATCCAAATGGTTCTATCACTGACAGTTCTGCTGTGTACCCTTTTTAAAAGGCCTATAAGCAGTTAACTCTTGAAGAAACACTATAAACCTTGGCTAATTCATAAAAACTGAATGTATGCAAAGTATACTTACTGCATAAATACTGTCCACCAATGACTTGCAGTTTATGCCTAGCAGTTTCCTGTAGCATGTAACTACATAAACTAAGCAAAAGTGGTGTGTAATACCGCCTAGGAATCTTCAGTCTTCTAAAGTACTACCTATAGTGTCTTGAAATCTGTTGCCCTGTGTTCTGCTTTGTGACTGCTTTCAGCTGAGTCTGTGATAATATTCTATCTCCAGTCTCATGATTACCTTGCAGTCTATGTGATAAAGTGTAAGAACAATTTATCAGTCCATAAACTAAAACTATTAAAAATTAATTAATATGTTCTGCTTCTTAGTATTTTTCTCAACAGTATTGACACTAAGTTTACACAGCTTTTAAAATACACAAGAGCTCATCCTCAAATTTGCAACATATACAAAAGCAATGAGTGATTGACATGTTTCTTCAATCCGTTACACAATCTAATTGAACTAGGAAGCAGTTTTGTATTGGCATTCTAAATTTTCTCCTTCCAATCTAATAGTATTTCCTGTAAACATCATTTGGCTTAAAGTGCCCTGGATCTGTTTTCTCCTGTTTTTCAAGCTGGTGTCTTTTCCATTTCTGGTTGTACAAAGCTATATGCACGATTTATGATGTTTGGAAACTCATGCCCATCTTGCAGGAGGATCTACAGGGCCTGAATTACATGAAAAGCCCATGATGGAGGTGTTTTCTATAGATAACTGCTGTTTCTAGAAATTTGCAGTCCAAAGCCATGGTCTTAGCCACTGCACTTATGTTGCATACAGAGCAGCAAGGAAAAAGTGGAATTATCATTTCCATTTATAGTGCCAGAACTTAAGCATACAAAATAGCACTTTATTGAAATAGAGTGAAAAGTTAGGCACACAGTTACTTTCAGGTAAACACTTGATCTAATTCCTATTCTGTAAACTTATACAAATATATTTTTAACATCTAAATGAATGAAGTAATTCACAAGCTTTAGTGCTCTTCAGAATTTTGTTCCTCTCAGGAGTAAACCCTTCCATCTACAAAAAGAGATACTGGTGAGCTTAATGTATACTTACAACTGTGCTGCTGAGCTTGGGCCCAAATGGTTTGTTTATGAACTATACTCAAGTCATGAGCTGAATTTAATTTCTGTGATAGCTAATCTAGCTTGTAGCATGAAACCCTTTCTAGTGGTGAATTTGTAGGTGAAAGCTACTTAACTGAGTGAAACTAGTGCGAGTTCTCTTACTTTGTATTGAAAATTAACATTGCAAGAAAAACAATCACACAAAAGGATCCTAGAGAGACTGAAATCACAGCCTAAAGTGAGTCTGTAATTCAAGCTCGTCTGAGGCACAGAAATGTTTTGGGTTTTTTTATGTAATATGGAGGCTTCATATTTACTATTTTACCTTCGTTTATGAATCCAGCTAAGACCTTTGGTATATGAAACTCTTTTGGCTGCCACTGACTAGCTTGCATGTTAGTGGCTTTATAAGCCTAGCTCTTTCAGTTATCTTCTTGTCTCTGGTATCTCTCCTGTGGGTATTAAGATTTTTACATGTCCTCTTCATTCCATTCCTCAACACTGGTGCAGCATTATGTGTCCTCCAGTACTCCTCGCCCTTAGTGGGCTATTAAATTTGGCCGATAGTTTTCCCATTTCTCTGCCTGCGTTCCACAGAACTCTAAAACCTAATTCCTCTGAGCCTGGAGCTCTCATTGCTTTGTATAGCTCTAATTGCCTAATTACCTGTTCAGTGCACAATGGGGAAGAATTTTAACATTTTCCTTCCTCCGTTTGGATGTTGGTTTCTGTCCCTTTTATGCTCTTTCTTTTTTTCAGTCACATATGTTATCCATCTCAGTCTCCAACACCAGAATATCCCATTCCTTCCCATTCTCAGTTTGCTTTCCATAACTGTGTAAGTAGAAGAACATTTTACTGTATACCTTTCTCCTGTTATTTTATTAGCTGATTCACTGTGATTGGTCTTATTAACTACACAGTCTTTAATGTTTTTCTATACACTAATTATTATTTTCTTTCTCTGGGCCTTTAGGTGTTTGGTAAAACATATCTTTTCTCCTAAGCACTCTTTGCTTTCTGTTATTTGTACCCCACTCTGCTTTATGCCTGATGTATTTTGACTAAGTAACTTTATTATGCATGCATCATTTATCTGCACCAAATGTATCTTGTACCTATCAGGTTAGCTTAAGGAGGTTTTATTTTTATTCTGGTTTTACGTGTATTAAAAGCACAGCAATATTACCTCTTTTCACAGATTCTCTTTGTATCATCAAACATATCTGCTGTGTTACTTCATACAAAGCAAATCGCTGTGGTGTTGTTTATTCACAGAGCTGAACGTGACAATTGTTTGGTACTATACGTGTGCATCTACCTGCTCTTCCAATCTCATTACCACACTTAATGTACTCCAGGCTTTACGTAGGTAATAAAAATCTCCCTTTTCTTATTAGCACTTTGGCCTTTTTATACTTTTCTTTTATTTGCTCAGTCAGTTTATAGTCTACTTGCCCTTTCTTTGTTGAGGAATTATAATAGGTTTCTGTAACTAGAATAGTCTGCACTTGGAAACATCTCCAGTCTCAGTCCATAAAGACTTAGGCTGATGTGCATTTCACCTGATCCCAATAACCAATAGTGGTAAGTAGATCTAATAAAGACATGTACAGTTAACAAAATATGTCTTCTACTGTTTGCCTACACATTTATGCCAGATTATATTTAGTGATATACATGCTATGATAACCTTAGATAAATTTGCTTCATAATTCACTGAAAGCTGACAGTTCTCATATTGCAGTGCATCCTGATGCCAAGGCGACAGGTACTGATTTACTCCTCATTATTCTTTGGAAAATGCTACTCGAATCACTTTAAAGGGGGTAAAATAGAATTTATACTGAGTTTGGCAGAGAGACCCATTGAATGAGAAAAAGAAAAATTACCTGAAGAAGAGGCAGTCTTGTGTTGGAAAGACTGTGATATTTCAAAGAGCATTAAAGATGTATGTAGATATTCAGTATCATTCTTCGGTATTGCACAGCTGAAGTTTGAGATCACTATACGAGCCTCTCATGTGAGCACTATTATTAATTCCAATACATGTTCAGTAATGCTGCTGAAAAACTACTTTGTTTCATATTTCTGCTGCATTTATTTTGTACTATCTTTGGGAGATGTATTCCATTGAGTTTTTGTGTTAACTTTGCTCCAAGAAATGTTCAGCTCTAAGATTTACAGATTTCTAGATTGTAAGGCTTTCTGCAGCATTATTTTTAAATGCTTTCTGCTGAAAATTAAAAAAACCCTTAACTTCAACTGCGTTTTCATTTTGTTAGTGAAGTTGTCACAAAATGTGAAACACATGCAGTAGTACAGAATATTTAATAGCACATGTAACATTCTGTTTTCTGAAAAACAAATTAAGAAAAGTGTTAGAAAAACTTTCACTGGGCCTGTTTTTCTAAAAATGCCAGAGATGCAGAAACTTTTTCCTACTTTGTTTTGGAATATGCCTTAGGCAATGGTTAGCTGTTTATTTTCTTTCTCTAGCATTACTACTTAGACTAACCTGTTATGGCCATTGTTGCTTGCTGTGTTCCAAATGAGGAAGAAAACTCAGTCACTTCAGAGACAAATATTCAGTACTTTGACTCTGAAACTGTCCTGCCTTTGTTTAACCCCTTTCAAAGGATGCATACATTCATTGACGACCTTTAACTTGATGCTTTCTTTGTTACAGATCACTGTTCATGTATCATTTATGTCTCTAACATATCCCTAGCAACAGTATTTACCTTCCTACTTCTGTTTATCTCCCCTTTTTTAAATAGATATGCTGAGAATCCTGGTTTTAACACCCTGTGAAAAATAGTGTTTCTCTTAACCACATCCACTTTGTAGATGATTTAAAGCTAATTGCAGATTTTAATTTCCTTTCTATGCAGTTTCTGACTGCCCAGTGTATCTTACTTTTTAATTTAAAAATGTGAGTTTTTTAATGTATTTTTATTCTTGTTTTCTTTTGGGCATATTTGCTAGACTTTAAACATTAGGATGGCTGGCTCTATTACTGCATGGATTTTATGTGTCCTTAGTTGCAGTGAGCTAAGAAACACCTTTTAAGATGTTAACTGCTGTTTGCAAGGTGTGTTTTTTAATGTTAGTTGGGTTTGTAATGGTAGAACCAACCCTGCTTGCAGAAATGTTTTCTGATGTAGCAGACCATGCACTGTACAGATGGTGGAATGAGGGAAACAGATAGTCATCTCAAGAGACACTAGAGTATGTCCATAAAGTGCAATGCACTGCTGTGAAGAAATCCCAGAGCTCTGAACGAAATGGTTTTGGAGCTGGAAACATGTCATCTGTAAGGTAATTGAAGAACCAGGCTTGGCACTATTTGATATCATGTGGATATATTAGTACTCTTGGCACTAATTCAGTCCTCTCTAATACAGCACTGCTATGAAACATCTGTTCTTAATTTCCTATCCATTTCTAATCTGTGGGATTAATGCTGTATGCTTGAAGAACTTCTGTGCAGGCTGTACTCCATATAATTGGGAAGGTAATCTGGATTTGTGCAAGCAGGTATGTTTTAAAGGAGTTTTAATGACAGTTATTTTTCCCCATGAAAACCCACGAACTATAGCTGACATGCCCCTGTCCCAAAGCAGCCCTTCTTGCAACTGCCAGTCAAGCCAAAAGTCAGACCTCTGCATGCAAACAGCCTTCTTTGAGTCAGTGGGGTTTGGCTCACCAGCCAGGCTTGGGGTCTAGAATTTTATTCCAAATGCCAGTCATGCAGATTCAACTGTAGCTGTTCAAACAAACAATTTTTTCTTTTCTGTTACATAATCACAACTACTAAATTCCTAGTGTTGGAGGACAGCTAGCAAATACTGCTGCAATTACTACATGGACTTAGACTACACAGACACATTGCCCAAGTCATTCTCTACATTTTTTCTCACAAATTGCTTGAGGAAACAATTGCAGTATCTCTGAATATAAATAACTATTAGCAAAGCATTTACCAAGTGATTTGTGTAAATACGTTTTAGCCTGTGGTTTTGTGGACAACACATTCCTCCCTTTTTTGTAAAGTGTGAAATCAATTAACTAAGACAATGTTGTTTATTTGTATTCTAGTATTTCTAATACAATGATATAATTATTAGTATGACTATGTAATGTTAGTAAACATTTTCATTGTTTGGTAATATTTTGACCAGAACTTATTTTCAGTAAACAAGAGTTTGATACCAGAAATAAAGTAGCCATTCTCTTCACTATGCTGTTAATGAATCACTGTATCTGTTCTCTGAAGTTAGTGGTACATCTTCATTTTACACCAGAGGAGGGTCTGTCCTATAAACTTTCTTCAGTTGCTTTCTTTCAGATCAGTCTTGTGCTTCAGACAGAAGTTGTCAGAAACTATTACTATACAGCAGTAAAGTGATTTCTTAAGTGCTCCAGGTTTATTTTTGTTACAGCTAATCATAAAAAGAAATGTGCAAGAGCTAAATCAAATAGAGGGATTCGGAGGCAGTAAGTATTTTAAATTGTTGGATAATATTGTGAAGTTGATGTTCAGGCTGTATGTGTTTGTGGGTGCCCACATATTATAAACCACTGCAATTTATAAACACAAACTGCACAGGTTATAAAAGCATAACCATATTTTTCTTTCATAGTTCTACTGACACAAGAAAAATACTTCAGATTCACTATCACAGCCACTAGTGTCATCCACCGTTACTCTTACAAAACAGGCCTTTGTGCAGAGTCAGAGTAATGAGAATATAGTTTAGTTTACGCCCTGTCTTATGCTTTTTTGGTATATGAAGAAAGATTCGTTCCTGAGGCAAAGGTAAGCAAAAGAACTTGCATATCTTAACAGAACTCTGGCTTCAGATTCAGTGCTGCCATTCCTAAAGTGTTTCTCTTGGGCTCAGCTGCTGTATGAAGGGACCAAAGCTGGCATCTTCTGGCCATAGTTCTGTCATGTCATAACTAAGATATTTAGTAGTCTGTATAACAGAAATAGGTACAGCACAAAGCAAAAAGGAGATCTGTGCTCTTATTTTACTTGTACTTTTGTCCCCATGTTGTGTTCACCCTTTACCACACAAAACAGATGAAAATGTGCTATGAATATTAGTCTCTGAAACTTCAGCTGTCTGTATGACTCAAAGTCGCAGATTATAATGATACTTTTTAAAAATATGATTTCTGAGTGTATCCTTGGATTAGGTAGAATAGCTGCTGCTGACTAGTAACTTGGTAACAATAGCCATGTTTTTGGTGATGACAACCTCCCATGTTGTGCTATATTTTTTCCATTCTTGCACTTCAACATTGCTCAAAGTTGTTTCATACAGGTAAGAAACTGTAAAGCTGAGCTGTTTTGTTTGTATGACTCATACAAGAAAAAGCAGTTTTCTATCAATGTTTAATTCTTCAAGTGTTAATCTTTGTTGAAATGGTCAAACACTGGACAGAATTCTCTACATCATCCAAATCTTGTTGGGCAGAGGATGACGACTTTTCTTCAGGTATTTGCCTGCTCTTGCTCTCTGCCTTCTCCCCTCTTTCTTCCCCCCTCATTCCATTTTATTTGAGTTGATATCTAAAAGTAATCTTAGTTTCTGATACGAAAAATGGTCATAGAATTGACCTGAGGATGGGTCCTTCAGGAACAGTCATATTTTTTCCCTTTTTTCAGGTATCCTCAAGTTAAATTATCAAGATCTAATAGAAGTAGATGACTAGTTGACAGGTGGAAAAGATGGATCTGACCAGTGGCCCTCAAATATTTTAAGCAAGGCTTCAATATCTGTTTGGTTAAGTTCCGGATCTGCTTCAGTACGTTCAAAAGTAGTCAGTTGTATCCTCTCTCATTTGTCTCGGAAGCATTTTTGAGCTTGCTGCTTGAGTAGTGCATACTGAACTTTAAGATTAATTGTCTTTTTCTTAGTGTCTTTATTAACCTCTTCCATCATTTGATCTTCCTAAGATGTCTAGAGATCCATTTGAAGCCTCCATTTTTAAGATGGATGTGGTTATCTGGGAAATGCATCATTTGTGCATTTAGAAGACAGTTAAATAGCATGCATAGTTCAGCCTATATGCACAAAAGTCCAGGGAGTCATAGCACTGTTGAAATTCAGGTGGAGCATCCTGTCCCTTTCCCTTGATGCCCATATTAATTCCAGAACAACTTCCATCATGACAATGTAAGCATTTCAAAATGCTGTTAGGTTTCCATTATTGCTATCTCTAAGGAAAGTAAGGCACGCTTTGAGTCTTATGTGTGTTTCATGAAAATGAGCAATTATAAAACACTGCATCAAAATGACCTTGGCAGATGTCAACAGCAGCATTGCTGATGCATTTAAGTGCCTTTCTAAGTGGGAGTCATCAGCTATGCAATTATCCAGTAGTCAAGGAAGATTTTTTTTTTCATGCTAAGTGAATGATACAGGACTTGCATCACTTGTCCATGTGGCTACGAGGATGTCTTGCCATTACACCACAGACAGGTCCCTGATGCCGAGTTCTGCATATGTTTTTTGCAGAGTTTCATAATGGAATTTTTATCAAAAGTGAAGAGAGGTGAAAGACATTCTGTTATCCTCACAATAGTATTTTGAAATAGTCAAAGCAACCTATAAAATGTACAAACCTTTGTAACAGGAGTATTTATTTTAATGGAACAATATAGACAACTTTGGAAGATGGGTTCAATGTTCTGTCTTATTTGGGAGTGCCACCCATCTGCCTCGAGAAAGGAAATAACTTTTTTATTTCCCAGTTACATTTTGGTTAATTTAAAAATATTTTGCAGTTGGGCTTCATAGGATAAAGCATGAAAAATTGTACATTCATCCTAATGCATCCAGGCCAATTTCATCTATGTCATTATCAGAATTCTCACAAGACTTAGGCTTACTTAGGTTTACAATACACTTTGATTCCTTGATGATGAGGATATACACACCCTTGACTGGCACCCTACCTGTATAAAATATTAAAGCTGGAATCTTTATTTTTATCATTTTCTTTTATCCTGGCTTTAATTACTAGAGCTTAAGCAATTATTGTTTTTATGTGTAGGTGATTTACTTAAATCTTACATGTTGACCATTATTAACATTACCACAGAGGCGTAATGTCAGACTTACTTGAGATTGCTTATCCTTGTTATGAATAGTGCAGTCAGGGAGTGCACTCTGCTCTTACCCTTAGTCTATTTTTGGTAACAGTGATATAAAATAGGCACTCTAGCTGCAGCTTAATTAAAGCTTCAGAGATATTCGTCACATAGATCTGCACATAGTTTGTCATAAATATCAGTCTTTGACACCAAGACCAGAACAGACATGGATCATGAGTCAGGTGAATTGGAAAGCCTGGGTGGAATCCTGCTCAGCATGTGTCTGCAGTACAAGTAGTTTCCTCTCATGGTCAGGTATATTAATTAATTCGATATCCTATTAGAAAATCACCCCCCAAACTGTTATATCTCTATGTCTTAATTTTCCTACGCAATCGTGTTAGAAGCCATGGCAACAACATCACTAAACATATGGGAAGCTTATCAATGGCATTCTGTGAAATTTAGGAGCTTTTAAAGAGCTGACTAAAAAAGAATTGCTTGTAGTCTAAAAGCTTATTTTAAATGCTATGTTTGATGTCTGCCAGGATAAAGGGATAGACTGCATATGTTGTTGCTGGCCAGAATATATATGAGCTACATGTGGATTAGAGGAGACCAATGAGCAATGTACCAAATATGCTATTATTTGATTTCAGAAGTAGGTTTTTTTGAGTTGAGCATGCTGATAACCTTTGTGTGTTTGTGTTTCAAAGCACTTCTGTCTTATGGACCAAAACTGCTTAGTTAGAATGACACAATTTTGCAAAACTGGTTATGGTTATGTGACTAATATGGATAATTATGGTTAGTTAAATACAATGTGAATTAATGGTACTTTAGTCAGTAGTTTTCAAAAAGAGATTTTAAGTATATGAAATGAAAGAAATCTGACGCATCAAATTAGACCAATCCACAAATTTTAGGTTCAATCAACTGTAGTCAGAGATACAGGTGAACAAACTGATGTCTGAAGTAAGATGAAGTTGGCATGTACTCATTATGCTCCACAGTGAGAGGTCCCTGAGTATCTCCAAGAAAATTGAGTAAAGGAACAAATTTAGTAGGCATGTATATAACAAGTATATTAATAAACTACTTGAATAGAGACAATGTGACAACTCTAAAGGGAAAACGTGCTTTTTTTCAGACTTAGAAGGGTCAACAAATGTGTATAAAAGTGGTCCTTTTGAGAAAGCATGCTGGACTGCTTCTGTGCTCCCAGAAACAACCTTCACCAAGAACTTTGAAGGAATCAAGGAAGGCACTTCAAGAGATTTCCCACCTTGGTTAATCATTATTTAAATTAATCAATTGCTCTTAAAAACCAAAAAAAAACCCCTAAATGACAGGAATACACCTGTCTTGCAAGGAGGGAAATCGGTGTGTTTCTGCAAAGGTTCTGTTCAAAACAGTCATAAGGACCTAGGGAAGGGAGACCAGCAGTGAGATGGGAGCATTTGCTGATGATACAAAGTTATTCATAGCAGTGACAGTGAGCAAACACTGAATAGTTACAGAACAATATCATGAAGCTGAGTGACTAACAAAACAGCATATAAAATTCATTGCAGGTACATATCAAGTGATGCACATGGGGGGTTGGGGGTAACATCTTTGTTTCACATGCAAAGCAATGAACTCTTAGTGGTTATTACCATTTAAGACTGAGATTTTGTGGTAGTACTTAGACTGTGTCATGACAATATCAGCTCTAAGATCAATAGCAGTCAAAAAAGCATACTGAATACTATTAATTGCTGATAAAGAAATACAAAACCAAAGAACTTTACTATTCTCCTGACCACACCACGAATATTGCAGTTCATAATGACCCCCTCTTCTCATATTATTTTGCAATATGAAAGTCAGGATAGCAAAGACTGACAAAAAGTATAGGCCATCTCCCCTTTGAGGCCCAGGGCTTGTGCAGCTCAGTACCTCATTTTTTGGTAGTAAGCTTCTTGTACTGCTCCTGAGAACATGCAAAAGTGTGGTGTGGTAGAAAAGAGCTGAATATATTCCTCCTTTTGACCTGAAGTGGTAGCAGGTGTTCTGAACACATTTGATTTAGACTGCAAAATTCAGTCGTTCCAATGCTTTATTTTAAAATAGAGGTTGATTCCCTTGTATACAACTTCAAGGTTAACAGCACTGTCAGAAGTGCAAGAAAGCACATCCACATTTCTTCTTCCTAAAATAATGTACATTTATGAACACTGGCAGATTTTTCTGGTCTGGTGTGATATTAAATCAACTGGGCGCTTGAATTTATCTTGCTATGTTTTTACACATTATCTCAAGGACCCACCACATGTAGGTTGTAGAGCCGCAATTGGAATCCGCAATGACTGTCATTATGAGATTGAGATTTCCATATGTCTGGAAGTTTGTCTAGGACTGTTGAAGAAAAAGGATGCTTCCAATATACTGGATGACACAAGGAGTTTCATGGAAAAGTGGGAGCTGTAGATGGACTATCCTCAGAATATGAAATTAAAACTCAGGTGGGATGCCTTGTTGGACTAGTCTGGTTATAAGTTACTTGATACAAGCAATCACAAAACCAAGTTCTTTGTGCTTTTTGGGTGTAAAGTCCTGGATATTTCCACCAAATTTTAAGAAGACTTCCACAGGTCTCCTTCAATGGTGTTACCTATGCAGTGCAATTAGTCTTTTCAGTCATTTCTCTCCCTACCTCTCCCCCCTTTTATTTAATCCTTAGTAGTTCATATCAAATAAATAACAATAATAACAGAATGAATTGGGTGAGGAATTCCTGGATGCCTGGATCCTCAAGAAAAATCTTTGTGGACACTGTATCAATATATTCTCAGCTAACAGGCTTGAAATATACATGAAGGTTTCAACTTGCAAACCTTAAGCTGCAGACAGATTTCCTTTGAGACCAATAGCTGATAGACTTGCTCATCATCTTTGTACTGGGACCCCAATTTTCAACCACTAAGGAAAAATCCTGCTTGCTCTTTATTATTGTATTGGCTATAAACAAATCATAATTAGCTCAGATGCAAAATACCATGAGCAGACAAAATAACACGTAATAAAATTTGACCAAAAAGTAAGGAAAAGAACTGTTAAGTATGCAAAAAGGCAGTTTTAGGACAATATTATGGAGTGAAATCAAATCCTCAAATGATATAGCCTCTTGTGTGTGTTCTGGATGAAAGCCCAGCAAAATGTGTCGAACACACTTCTGCAATGAAGAAATACTAAAATGCATAACTGGGATATAAAGAGACATGTAAATGTTTCCAGTAATGAGACTCTCCATTGTATTGGGTGAGTGCAATATTCTCAAACTGGCTAATCTCTCGTATCTTTGTTCTTTTCTTACATAGCTACCAAACCATTTATGCTGCATCAGTTGATCCAGTCATAATGAAAACTCATAACTTTCACATAAAGGCACAAACTCCTCATGAATAATGAAGTGGTAGGAATCTGTAAGAACAGAATCTCAAAATGAAAGGGGAGACCACTTTTGCTGTTGACATAGTTGTGAATTTTCAGTAGGTGTACAAACTTGATCTGACATTTTGAGGAAGAAACAAATCAGCTAAGCATAACATCATATGCTGCATAAAATCTATTCCCTTTAATGCTTTCTTTTGAAGAATTATACACAGAAAATTAAACAACTGTCAATTATTCAATTAGGCACTATTGCACAGCAGTCTTCAGTGAAATTTAAACAAGGGAGAAAGAATAGTATGTCTATTGAGAAAGACAGCTTAAGAAACAACAGTAAGATCTGCATACTATGCTAGCAATGTAATATGATTTGTATAAATACATGCATTATCAGAACATTAATATCTTTAAAAGTGCTCATTATATTAGCAGTTCATGTGATGTTGTGTGCAAATACTTCCATGAAATCAGAGTCTACAGTTGTTAAAGAGCTTATAACCTTACCAGTTTTAAATGAAATATGGAGTTTAGAAAGCAGTGGTTTAACTTTGCTGGAGGCCAGGTATCCACCGAGCTGCTCGCTCACTCTCCTCCTCAGCAGGACAGAAAGGGGAGGGCAAAAAAAAAGATGGAAAAAGACAACCCCAAACTTGTGGGTTGAGATAAAGGTGGCTAGATACAGCTGCACAGGCAAACAAAGCAAAAAGTTATTCTCTACTTCCCATCCACAAGCAATGTCTGGCCAATTCCTGGGAAGCAGGGCTTCAGTATGTGTCACAGTTGCTCCAGAAGACATGCAAAAACCCCGAATACTCCCTCCTGTTTTCTCCCCTTATCTCTCAGCTGCTTATTGCTGAGCAGATGTCATATGTTGCAGAATATCCCTTTGGTCTGTCCCAGCTGTCCTGGCTGTGTCCTTTCACAAGATGTTGCCCACCACCAGCTTACTGCTGAGCAGGCAAGAAATGTTGGAGAGACAGCTTTGATGTGAGCCAGTGCTGCTCAGCAGTAGCCAAAACCCTGGTGTGTTACCAACACTGTACTTGCCACCAATACACAGCACTGTGAGAGTTGCTATGGGGAAAATAAACTCCATCTCAGACAGAATCAATATGATGTTTATGCTTAGATTTATGTTCTACTTCTAAATGATAGCTCAGTTCTGGTAGCAGCTATCTCTGGACTACAAGGTGTGTTGCAATATCCTATGAACAGAACTCAATGTGTTGCTCTTATCAGTTTCACCCACTCAAACCTTGGTAATTCTTTTTAAAAAAGATCTAGGTTCCTTCCTCTGAAGGCATTCTACATCATTGCTACAGTAAACACAGGCAAGAGAGTAATTTTTTGGGGAACTTAGTCATTAATGTTCTTATTATAATATTGAGAAAGTATTTATTTGTTGGGTGCCATAAATGTCACAAGAATAATTCTGGAATTTGGATATGTCAGCCTGGACTAATTACAATTTCAAAAGTTTCTTGACCTTTGCAACGCACAAATATTTAATCTGTTTTCTCAGAGGCATGTATAAATACAGGATTTCTATACTGTAATTATATTTTACAGAATATTTCTTAGTAATTATTTGTAAATATCTATGAATTGGTTAAGAATCTGAAAAAGTATAAGAAAATTTAAAAACTTTTCTAATGCCAAAAGATGGTCAACTAAATTATGGGAAATAGACTAGCAACTGAACTTGAGTTTGCAGATGCTTGTGAAAAGAGGTTTTGTCCTCTTTCTTTGATCTTTAAAATCAGTCTGTCTGCAGAGAAAACGGGTAATACAACTGTTGATATTTGTGACAAAATACCTGAAGATCTCTGTTCAGTGATACATTTGGCAGAATTTTTATGTGTAAATGTGACCAACTCACTCCATCACACTGCATCTCAATTCCCTGTCTTCCACTTTTCTTTGGGAAGTCTTGTAGCTCTCAGCTCTAAGCTCTTCAGAAAACTGAACTGCTATTCTTGGTTGACATTTCTATATGGTCTTACAATTGAGGCAGCGCTTTGTGTGGAATTTGAATTCAAGTTTGTGTCAGATGTGATTTCATTCTAGATGTTCCTGTAGCCATTGTAAAAGCTTGGTGCAACTGGATGGCACACTTTTTTCTTGGTTGCTCTACTACAGCTGTCTTCTGTAGGGTGATGCTCTTTCCTTTCATCCCCAAACATAGTTTTGCTTTTTTGATTGCACCTTAAGCTTTGCAATGTGTACTATGTACTCTGGTGATAACGATAACAATGACATTAATGTGATAACAAGAATATTCAACAAATATTTTGGTGTTGGAATCTTGCAGAAATTTAAGGAATGTTGACTTAGAAATGGTTGAGAAGGACTAGAACATTTTATAAACCTTTTATACCAATGAAGAATCATCACATAGAGTTTATGAAAAATCATGG
Organism: Laterallus jamaicensis coturniculus; assembly: GCA_022605575.1. Lineage (NCBI taxonomy): Eukaryota > Metazoa > Chordata > Aves > Gruiformes > Rallidae > Laterallus > Laterallus jamaicensis. Next base: position 15,981,398 of record JAKCOX010000005.1, on the reverse strand, counting down.
ACATGGAGAAAAAATTGAGATGTGCTCCACCAATGCCACCAGCAATGTGCCTTGTTCCATTACCCAAATTCTTCTCAATTTTTCTAATAATATAAAGTGCAATATAGTATAAATTATTATTGTAAACAGTGATTTATTTCTGCACCTGTTGTGGTTTGCTGAGATAAAGTTAACTTTATAGTATATGCCTGTGTCTTGGATTTGTGCTTAAAACAGTGTTGATGATAGAGATGTTTTTGTTACTGCTGAGCAGTGCTCAGTTGTTTTCTGTTCCTCACACCTCCCCCACCAGTGAGTAGGCTGGGGGTGCTCAAGGAGTTGGGAGAGAACACAGCTGGGAACTGACCAAAGGGATATTTCATAATGTATGACATCACATTCTGCATATTAGTCTGGAAAAGGAGGAAGAGAAGAATGTTCAGAGTGGTGGCCTTCATCTTCCCAAGTCACTGTTTTGTGTGATGGAGCCCTGCTTTCCTGGGGATGGCTGAACACCTGCCTGGGCATGGGAAGTGGGGAATGAATCCCTCATCTTGCTTTGCTTGTGTGTGTGGCTTTTGTTTTTCCTATTAAACTGTCTTTATCTCAACCCACCAGTTTCCTCACTTTCACTCTTCTGACTCAGTCCAACCCAGCCATATGGTGAGTGAGCGAACGGCTGTGTGGTGCTTAGTTGCCAGCTGGGGTTAAACCACATGGCAATATGCTAACTACTGATATATCAATTTAATTTCTTCCTTGCTATTATGGAGAGCTTTGTTGTGACTTCTGAGTTAAGGAGTTCGATTTTTACATTTAAATCAGGTATTGAACAACTTCGCTTTCTTTGAGCATTACCACACATTCTTCACAAAATTAAACATTTATTCTTTGAGCAAAGAGATGAAGTCATTAATTAACTTACATTAATTACACACTGAGTCCTTTAGGAGATGTAGCATCTGTGTCCATACTTCGTCGCTATGGATAGTTGCAAAGCAATAGAGAATCTTTCTATGTATCTATAGAGTTAAAATGTGTTGAAATCCCTTCTAAATTCTACCTACATGGCAATCAAATTAGCTTATTAATTATCACTATATTTGCTGTAATTATACAAGAACAGATACTCTGAACAACAGCTCAGCCAGTTGTTAAACAGGGCTCTCACGACAGTAGAAGGAAGGCAAATGATCCTTTGGCTGCCTTGCAGAGAGCAGACTGGTCCCATCGGTGAAGCGTTCCTTGGGGTAGATTAACCATATCTGCTCCACACTGTCACATGTCCTGTGGCTCTGCTGCCCGGCTGTCCAGGGCTCAGGCTGTTTATGCTTTCAGCTTTAAACGGTGATGCAGAGCCTGGTAAAGTATGGATCAGGTTGACCTTGCTTCTCTCTGGTCAGGCAGTATAGCTCATCAATCAGAACAACAGGTCTGCTTTCCACTGGCAAGTTGCACCTGTAAAGCTATCCTTAAAATAAGCAGTAATATTTTTAATATATTATTTAAAATATGTAATATATTATTAAATATATATAAAATATTTTTAATAATTTGCATTTTCACTTAGCTAGGGATAGCATGTAGTAGCATTCATTTCCAATTTATTTTTTTCCTTAGGGAAGGAAAAAAGTGCTAAGGCAGGATATGTATCAATAATTTAAAGAAGTAAAACTTTACAGAAATTTTGCAATTACTTCCAGAGTGAGGATTCAAGGCTTCCAAATTGAAGTTAATTTACCCTTACAAGAATTCTAATAATTTTAAAATCAGAAGTGTGAGATTAAAGTCACCACACAGTCTTAATTTGGTCCAGCAGTGATACAGAGTGAGAAAAAATTTCTCTATATAATAAAAAATATGCCATTAAAAACCAGCTGAATCTAATCTGGGGTTTCAAACTTTATAATGTATTTTTCATAGCCATATGGCTATTACCTCATGTCACTATAAAGCTGAGATAAGGTTATTATATGTAGCATCTTAATATATATTTTATCTGAGAGTTATATCCATAATTCATATTTATTAAAATAGTTTATTAATATGTCCAAGGTGAGTCATTTGACCCTGAAACCCACCATTTTAGGATAACTGAAACTAATAGAACTGCTCATCTTGTGCCATTAATGTAGCCAGTGTTACAAAGATCAGTTAGCACATCATGTGTGCACTGGGTTTTTTTCTCTCCTTCCTTGGTCTTGCTGCCTCTCCTCTATCAGCGCTGACCTGGTGTGGATAGTAAGGCCAGGCCAGGCCAGTGAGGACTACCAGGACAGCAGAGGGCTATTGAGAAATATATCTGGCTTTGTAATGATCAATATTCATTCATTTTGCTTGTAAATAGTGGAAAACTGCTAAATCTTTCATCAAAGTCCAGAGTTTTCCATAGAGTCTATTAACCTGGATAAGCAACAATTTACAATTGCTTATACAACACTATATTTACAGACCGAAGTTACACATTCTCGTGTGCAGTTCTGTAGCTCTGCAACAAGATTCCTTGTCTGTAAACAAAAGAAAACCTAAGGAGAAAAGAATAAAGCCTGGAAGTCACAAAATAGATATTAATTTAATGAATATTGTCATCCTCTATTAATTATTCTTCAGGTGGCATTCTTGCATTTAGGTGGGCAATGACTGGAAAGAGGAAGATGAGAGGCAGCATTTTGCCTCCCGTAGGAACTAGTGCAGCTCACTGGGTGCAGGCGCATATTTTGAAGCTGTGACAAACCTCTCTTCTACCTCAGGCCAACTCACAGAGAAAATCCTCCTTTTTTTTTTTTAAAGTTCATGTTTCTTACTTGTTCTTTTGTTTCTGAACTTTGGAGGGCATCCTAGAGTTCAGAGTTGATATTAATCAAATCTTGGCATTATTATGAGGATAGAGTATTTGACTGTTCACATTCATAATTAATGACAAAGGTGTCTAAGAGGGCACTATGCTTAATTAATGATTCCCACACTTTGAAAGCAAAGAAACTGCCTTTGTAAGGAAATATGGCATCAAAACCTCTAAGACTTACATTTTGATAAGCCAATAAAAACAGAAAGAAAAATATCAAAGACTGGATGTACACGTAAGTGGGGAATTATGTGGATAGGCTCTGGCTTCTGGCATCTGCTTAATGACTGTGTTTGATAGTGGCAGCATCCTCATAATATGGATGATTTTGTGACGTTCAGCTTGCCCTTTCTCCTTCTCCCATGTGAATCCAGATTTGCAATCTCCAGCTTCTCCAAAATAAATAGCATTGGAAATGTGGATAACTTAATTGAAGTTATGAAAAATGAGTGATGAAGTCTCCTACATAGTTTTCTAGATTGCAATAGATGCACCTGCTCCTGCTAGATGAAGAGAATGCATACAGGGTCTACCCTTGTAGTTTTTGCTCTATCAGATACTTTGGTTATTCCCCAGCTAGTTTATGACAGTCAGGTCAGCAAAGCTCTAGAAGAGTTGTAGATACACCGGCTCTTGGTGCTTCAACATATATTGCAAATTTAAGTAAGAGATATCAGAAAAAAACTTTTTCAAATATAACTTTATTAATAGGAAGACAGTTTTAGAGGGAGAGCTGTAGCAGTAAATTTAAATTAGTAAACTCTTAAATGCTGACAAGTGCAGGCACAAAGAATCCACTAGGAAAAATAATGATATATGGAGCTGGGGTCTGGGAAAGATGCAGAAGAAACAGAAAGGTAGTATCAATGTTGTGAACGGTCTTAATGTTGTTAGGGGTTTTTTCCCCAGTGGTTATTTCTTGTATTTAGAATGGCATGTTGCAGTGGAACTGATAAAAAACCCTGTGTAAAAATTAAAAATGTAAAAAAGTGTCTTTCATATGTTGAAAAGATAATCATCACTTTAGAAGCTAAAAGTCCTGGACAAGTAATTTCTGAGCAAAGCAGTGAACTTTGATTTGTTCTGTGAATACAACGCAGCATCTGAAAAGTACAGGTACCCTGGCAGCTGAGCTTCCCCTTGTGAGCCGTCTTTCAAAAAGCTAAATATTTAGTGTATATAAATACGTAATCTAACAACAGGGTCTTTTTTTTTTTTAAGAGGAAGGGTCAGTTCTACTTTTGGGATAGATTGATATGTAATTCACTTTGATGTACTGTGACTGCTACATGATAATGTCTCATATATGATGTTATCTTACCTCAGAAACTATGTCTGCTTCTCACTGTGAGTAAAGATCATCTCATTATTTTATTCTTCACTAAAATCTAATTACCGGATAGAACAAGGCGACATACTTACCTGTGATGGAGTGCGATGTAATAAGTACTCTTTGTCTGAAGTAGCAAACTTTCTTTTCTTCTGGATGGAAGGTTGTAAGAATAGCATGTCTGTTCTGCCTAACCCTAACCTATGAATTGGCATCATTCAGTCCATTCATAATTCATACTTGAAAAAAAGTTACTTTTTAAAACTACAGAGTTAATGACATTTTCCTCATAATTAATTATTTTATTTTTAAAAATATTTGAAATTAAACAAAATCAAAGTCCCTTCAGGATGAGCCTTGGTAATACGACAGGATTCTCTGCAATGTCTCCTATGAGTTAATTTTCTTCCATTTTTTTAATTCAAAGTAATTTTAGCAGGAATCCACTCAAGAAAATCTCAGGAATTTGCATGGAACACTAGAGGCAAGCTAGCATGATGACATAACAGAAGCAGGGAAAGGAGGTCAAAGGAAGTTATTGCTGTCAGAAAGGGGGGCATATGACCCTGGAAGACACAGAGTGATGAAGGAGGGGGATGTGGTGAAATGAGATTGAGTTGGTGGTATGTGACGAGTTTATTCATTCTGTACACTTTTGACTGTTCCAGGTCTAAACAGAGATAACAGACATGGTAATAGTGTTACATCACTGAGCAAGATGGTCATTAGCTAATCTAACTCTGTAGCTCTTCACCTTTCTGACCCATAGCTTCCTCTATCCATGAAAGATATGGTTGTCACTCGGTGTTTTTAGTAATAAGAATACAGCAGGCAATCAGGACTTGCTGGTTGAAAACTCATTCGTTTTCCTCCAAAAAAAAGACACTGTTTTTCTCTCCCAATTCAGAAAACCGGTAGACAGCATTTTTTATAGCAGACGTGTCTTCCATATAACTCGGGGAGCAACAAACATGATAAGGTGAGATCATTAGATCACTTTCTTCTTGGGAAAAATGAATCTTTACAAAAGAAAACTACCAAAAAGGCTCTTTATACCTTATGGCTCTTTTGTATGAGCCACCTCATACAAAAAATGTTGTATGAAATGAACAGAATTCCCCGCAGGTAAGATAGATCTGGATAATTGAGATCTGACACATACTGCATAACTCTAAAAATAATTTAATCACAGTCTGATCAAAGTTTCATAAAACAGATAGTGCTTTACATTTGCTTGAGGCTTATGACAGTTAATTACAATTTTGATTATACCACCATGCTTTAGGCCTCTTTATATGTCAGAAGGATTGCTCCTCTTATTAGAAAGAAGTATACTGTAGTTTACTTTTATTTTGCTTTGATGAATTGCCCCTAGAGGACAGGTACCTGGTGCCTAGTAATTTGGGTGCATATGTTCAGTAATGACTTTGAATGACAAACACTGTGTCAATAATTTTTTTTGTTGTTGTTTTAACCGTGTCCCATCATTTATAGACTGATTGTGTGTGCTTAGTCAAAATATACTCAAATAAGACAGCTGTGCTACACTTTTGTTTTACCAAACCTAGCAAGTATTTTATTTGCAATAAAGAAACTGAAGGGCCATCAAAGTTGTATACAGCCATCTGCTTCTGAAATTAGTTTCATATAAGGGATTTCAGCCTTGGCAATGCTCTTTGGTACAGAAAACTGAAAATGGTCTTTCTGTTTCCTTTTTTTTAAGCATGCAGTTGAGTATTAAGTGTGTAGAGTATTGTTAACAACACATAGCTTGCTCCTGTCTCTCCTCATCTCAATTTGTGAGCCCTGCTCTTTTATATGACACAGGTATAGTTGAGGATTTTACATGAGAAATAAATTGTACCACTAGAGCTTATATATATATATTAAAAAGTGCTGACTTCCTGATTAAGTAATAAGCTCACTGCTGAATATGACGTGATAATAATAGCATAAAACATAAAGTTGTTAAAGGCTAGTGGATGAGAGATCAGGTGCTAGAAAAAGCCAATGGAGCCAACTGTGGTATCTGCTATACTGAACTATTACTGCTGTGATACCAGCTCCGACTTGTTAGACCAGCAGGAAAAACCATTAAAGCCCTATATATTAAAGCATTTAAGATAGTCCTATGAAAGTAAAATGGGACTTACTACAGGGCTGTTGATTTTATTGTGAACAACATGATATTTGGGGAAAATTCACTACAGAGACTTAGATTCTTAGATTAAGAGCCTGGAGCATCTGTCCTATGAAGAGAGGATGAAGAAGCTGGGACTGTTCAGTCTGGATAAAAGAAGATTAAAGGGAGACCTAATTGGTGTTTACAATTATCTTAAGCATGGGATGCAGGGGGAATTAGCCAGCCCCTTTTCAGTAGTCTATGGAGACAGGACAAGGGGCAACGGCTGCAAGTTAGAACATAGGAAGTTCTGTACCAAAATGCGGAAAATCTTTTTCACAGTGAGGGTGACAGAGCCCTGGAATAGGCTGCCCAGGGAGGTGGTGGAGTCTCTTTCCCTGGAGATATTCAAGACCTGTCTGGATGCCTATCTGTGTAATATAAGCTAGGGAGCCTGCTTTGGCAGGGGGGTTGGACCCGATGATCTCTTGAGGTCCCTTCCAAACCAGACAGTTCTGTGATTCTGTGATTCTTAAAGTGACAATTAGGCTACTAAGTCCAAATTAAGCCATCACTACAATTCAAAAAAATCCCCTTTCAGCTGCTGCATTTCCTTTGTGATGTCTACAGACCCTCAACACTGAATATTCTGCTAGAACATGTACAGAGCTGCCTAAATCTTTAATTACCTGGCTTTTGCTGTATTCTTAGTCTGTGAGGGATATAAAAATAAGGCATTTTCTCAATTTATCTATTTTGGACTGCATGAGCCAGGAGGTGTGATCAGTGTACTGTGTACGTACTTGTGATTTCATGTCTAAGAAGGCTATGGCTAAGAAACAGAAAAAAGCACAGCTGGAAAATGCTGTGAGGGAAGAGGAAGGATTGAGTAAGGACAGAAACACCTCTCCAAAGGCTAGTTAGATGACTACCCTGGACCACAGGAGAGCCAGACTCAAACCTCTGTTTTGAAGTGAAGGCTTCTGATTTGGCATACCACCTTTGAGAACACGCTAGAAATAGACAAGTGGGTGTCCTGTCATATACTTCTCTTCCAAATTTTTAATTGATGTTTATTTGTATTTTATAAAGTGGACAATGAGAAAGCATTGCAATTAATCAGCTAGAGAAACAAGCTATGCAGATTAATTAGTTGCTAGTCAAGGTCCTGAATTTGTTATCCTAAATTCAAGCCCTTTCTCCAGTGACTGTCTTAAACAGGAACAGCTTTGGTACAGAAGACTCAGCAGGACTGTATCTCAGCTGCTGTGGGAAGACATGCTTGGGGGTGATCAAGCCTTTGGAAGGGAAAACACTGGATCCTGAATATCTGACTGATCGGATGCTCTAAAAGACATTGGAGTATTTCTTAGCTTTTTGCAAAAATGCATGTGCTTAGGTTGGGCAAGAAAGCTTAATTTGACAGGATTCTTGCAATGTTCTTTGACAACTGAGGTTTAAGATTGTCCTGGGCATTTCTGGATGATTGGATTTAAGCTTCTATTTGTCTCTCCAGCTTCTCTGTGTTTAGGGTTGTAGGAACCTGCTTGTGAATCTAACTGTTGGTGTGTTTCTGAAAGAAAACTTTTTAGGCTGTGTAGCATGTTTATTAGTCATTAGCTGTGGTATGTGACAGATGCTCTTAAATTCTGGGATATTGTGAAATCCAGGGTGATATTTTTGTGTATTACTGATGATTATAGCAAACTTAATATATATTATATTTTTTTTAAGTGTGGGAACATATTTTCAGTTCCCCATGGAACTCATTGCTAAAATTACAAAATTTCTATAGCCCTCCTAGAATTTCATATCATTTTGCCAATATGAAGTACATCATATTGTCATAGATAGTATCATATCCACAGAGATAGTTCTGGGGTTTCTTCCCACTACTTTTATAGGACAAATATATATTAAAATGGATTTGGACTTATCTCCCAAGTAGTCTCAGATATGGAAAAACTGTCCTAATACCTGCTTCTGTTTAGCAATTGCAAGAGGCTGTAGCTCCAAGCAGCAAGACCAGGTATCTCAGAAAGTGTTTGACAGGCAGCTCACAGAAACCTCTGTCAGGTGGAAATGATAATGAACTTGTTGAGGATCCATAGGGTACAAAGTATTGTCTGATAGTTTCCTGACGTGACAAAATGTGGCAGGCTGGTGTTAGACACTATTTTGTAAAAAAAGTTTTTTATGTATTCCTAAATGAAGTGAAACAGTTAAGATTTTTCTATATGCAAACTGGGACAGATTTTTTTTGTGCGCTGGGCATGAAAAATCAGTAACATGTCAGTGCAAAAGAGAACATCAAGCGTTGTTCAAATTAGAGAATATTATCAGAGATCTTTCTAGGAAGAATTGTTACTTTGACTTCATTCCTGCTAAAACCAGTGGAGTTGATAGATCCCTGTCCCATGGCTGAACAGCACCCTTGTCAATATAAATTCAAGCTTTCAAGGAAAATTATGCTTACATTTTAAGTTTGTTCCCAAACTAGGACTTCTGTGTGAATGAAGGATTTTGAAAAAGAGAATGCAGTGTTTATTGTGGTCCTAAGATCAGCTACTTTTCTGATGTGGCCTAAAAGAGTTGCAATTTTTTTCAGTATTCTCTTGGTGTCAATTGATTTTTGCTTCCTGAAGAATGCAGTGCAAATTTATTTTGTCATCTTGTAATATTGCTTAATAAGCTCCCAATGCATTTGAAATAACTAGACTTTCATTAACTTTCAATTCCCCAGAAGATCTATAGGTCCAGCTAAACTGGTTGTAGTGTCATACTGCATTTCTGACAACACTTTCTACATTCTAATAAAGTGGCTGGGACAGCGATTGCCTTTTTCTAAAATTTTAGTTTGTTTTTATGTAACAACAATGTCTGAAAGACCATCCAGTATTTTTACTGTCGTTCATTGCAGTTTTATCTGGAATCTTTTGTACTGTTCGCTTCTTGCAGAGCAACTCAGACACACCTTTGCTGGTTTTGATATACAGTAATTCATCCTTCCAGCCAATTCAGTAAATCCAATTACAATAAGACTAATTGTCCCTGGGGCTTGGCCACGGATCCTGCACTCTGGACTGACAATTTTGTTGCCATCTATCTTTGTTATAACACATTCTAGGAGAACATCCTTTTTCTGCACAGCCATAAAATCAGTTTTTCTTCTCAGTCTTCTTCTGTCAGTCCACTTAAAATTAGCCACAATCTATAATTTTTTCCAAAGCCCCATGTTGTTCTTTTCCCATAAATTTATGTCCATGTATATGTTCTTGCAATCTGTCTAATGACTTGTTCTCAGGACTATATTCCTCATTTAGTTTTGTAACCAAATCTGAGATCATCCATCTCATGTTTTTGTACAATTACATACTTTTCTTCCACAGTATCTTTAATAGTTATCAGGCCACATATACGACACCTGTTCTTATCCTGATGTCTGTATACCTTACTATAAATACCTGAATTGGATGGGATAGTGGGAACCTGTGTTCAAACCAACATCGATTGACTGAAATATATTTTGCTAGTTCAACTTTGCTTTCACCAGACTCTGTAACTCCTAAACACTATTTTTTTCCAGTGTTCTTACTTCCCTCATTACAAATCTTTTTGATTCTGAAGGACTTTTAAAAGCTTTCAGTTCCCAAACCAATGTTCTTGTGCTCCTTTTTGTGCTTCTATTGCTGTAACATTTGTACAGTTCATTGAGCATCATAAGATACATGAACGGTTCAACCTGAAGGTTACTATTTTCTCTTTCAAAAATTGATAAAAAATGTGACCGCTGGAATAATATAAATTTCATTGTGACATCATAATTACTGGCTGTCTACACTAAAAGGGTGATATAAACTTCCAATTAAGAGTCATGAGGTAGCTTTCTTTAAATGCCCCAACATTGTATAGACCTGAAAAAGAGAGGCAACAAAGAACCAGAATGACAAGGAATCAGGTTGGGAAATTCTATGCTTTTATCTTCCTTTATCTGGCTTTTTACCATTATACTCAAAGCAAAGGTATATCTTAGCTATTGCATATAAATACCACAAACACTCCATAAATCTTCATCGTTTCATGCACTCTTAAAATTCACTCATGACACACTAATAGATAGCTTCATATAATCTACACAACATATGTGAAAGGATTTTCCTTCTTGAATACGTTTTTATCACTATTGTGGTGGTTTAACCCTGGCTGGAGGCCAGATGCCCACCAAAGCCAGTCTATTACTCCCCTTCTAAGTTGGACAGGGGAGAAAATATATATTAAGAGGCTTAGGAGTCAAGATAAGGACAAGAAGAGATCATTTTATCAGCAACGATACAGGCGAAACACACTCAACACAGTGCAGGAAAGAACTATTCTAATTTATTACACTACACTAAAAAGAACAGTGAAAACCAGAGTCGGGAGCACAACCAAATCTTAAAACAAATGCAACCAGATCTTAAAACACGTTCTCCCCACCACTCCCTTCTTAGCAGACTTTAATCAGAATCTTGCTCCCTTCTTTCCCTCCTGTTTGCAGTACAGGTGGGACAAGGACTGGGAAAAATGGGGTTGTCAGTAGCACCTTTCCCCTAACCCTCCATTCTAAGCAGACTTCCCTTTAGCCATGATTTTACTCCCTTCTTCTCCCCCGGCTTGCAGTACAGGGCGGGGCAGGGACTAGGAAAATAATGGGGTTCTCAGTTACTTCTTCATGAGCTGTTTTCTTTTTCCAGATCTTAAAAACACCTTTACCTGCACCCCCTCCCCCCCCCCCATCCCTTCTTAGCAGACTTCACTCTAGTCATGATTTCACTGCCTTCCTCCCCCCATAACAGCACAGGAGGGCAGGGACTGGGAGATGGGGGCTTCGGTCAGTTCCTTGCAAGTTGGCTTCCTTCTCGGGCTGGGCGGGGGGGGGGCATTCATTCCACACACCCTCCCTCTGCTGCACCATGGGGGTCCCACCCCAAGAGACAGTCCTCCATGAACTTTCTCCAATGTGAGTCTCATCAGCTGCTCTGCCTGGATCCCTGCTATGGTGGGCAGCAATCAATCACAAAGTCTCTCAGTCCCAGTCCACCATGGGGTCACCAGCCTCCTCCCAGCAAACCTGTTCCAAAGCAATTCTCTCTCTCACTTATCTCTGTAGGTTGCAAGTGCTGTCAGGGGCTTGCTTCAACGTAAGGGTCACAGTGTCTTCTCTGTGTCTCCACCTGCTCCATCCAGTGTGGAGCCCCTCCACGGGCTGCAGGTGGGGTCTTGGCCTTTTCCATGGGGTTTCTCCACGGGCTGCAGGGCATCTCTCTCTCCAGCACCTGGGGCGCCTCCTCCCCCTTCCCGGCCTTCGTGTCTACACAGCTCATTGCATCTTCTCACTCCCTTCTCCGGTGGCAAAATGCAGCTGCTTCCGTGTTGTTTTCTCCTATGTGTGATTCTCAGAGGCACTATGGCTATCTCTCATTGGCTTGGCCCTGGTCAACATTGATTCTGACCTTGGATTGTTTGCATTTTGGAGCTCCAGAGAATTCCAGCAGCTCCTCACAGCAGCCATTTTCTGCACCCCCGTTCTTTTCCAGCACCCAACCTCGCAAAACTACAACAACTATTTCTCACACTCTGCTTACCTTTAAGCATTCTCATAATTTATAGTACTGAATAAACACCATTATATTAAAAAAAATCAAAACCAAACCCTCACTCTTGAGTCTCAGAAAGTTCCTCCAGCTTATACACAAGTAATTTCTGACGTTTAAGATTTTAACGTCCTTTTCATTGTTCATTCCAATAAGCATTCCTTCTTTCCTTTTCAATTCCTGAAGAGCTATAGAAGCTCTACTTTTACTTTAGTACTTCAAAAAAATTCGTTGTCGTATACTCAGTCCTCTTTATCAAATGAGTGAAAAAGTATGCAAAAATAATTTCCAAACACTGTCATTAATTTTGCTTATAATCTCAATATCTTCAGCTGTACACAACTTCTGTGATTTACAATTGGAAGTGGTTTTTTTTTTTCTTTTTCAGGTATATTATTTGTGACCTGTCACTTTCTTCTTTACTCTTTTTTCTTTTATTTCAGCCACTGGTTCTTTCCACTGATGTCTTTCTGACTCATTTTTCACCCAATGTTCTCTAATTCTCCTTTATAGTCAGGACTACACTCTAGGCTGAGTCTTTCTAATTAATTTTTTTTAAACACTCATCCTTTAGGGCAATATATTAACAGTATAATGGCCTAAGTACCTCACAACACAGAAAATGTCCTTCTGCAATTTTCCTTAGCTCAGAAATATTTTGTCTGAGATTGTGGTACTTTCTTTTTCTCTTTCCTGTTATTGTTTTGGTTCCCATGAATGACCACCTACATTTGCAAAATGTTGCTTCAGTAATGTTGCCAGAAGCTGCACACAGTCTTCTGATGTTTCTATAGTTACTTGATGATGAGCAAGTCCCAATTTAGTAGCATGATAAAACCTGCCAAGCTGCATATTAAAAGCAACAACTTCATGAATTACCTTGCCATTTTTATGTTATTCTATTTCACTACATTGAGACTGATGTGTTAGGTGTGCAGGATTCTTGTTTCTGGGTCCAAGATCCCTTGATAACTTTGTTGTACCATTAACAGAAAAACAGAGTCTAATAGTGGTCAGAAACTATGTTTTTCTAAGGAATGTAACCTCAAAGAACTAAATATCTCTGACTTTAAGAGCGAAGAGTACAGTTGTAAAACACAGAGATATGTTATTAGCTTAATTGTAATTGTTCTTATAATTTTTCATTTAAACTGACAATTTGAAATATGTCTGTGCCAGATTCCCTGATATAGAGCCTTTTATTTCATGTTGTACATCTTCTAAGCAACACCAATTAATATTTAATCTTTAATGTGTTCATTCTTGCACCACAACTTAATTTTTTCACAAGTTATAAAAGCTTTCTTCTTGCCTTATTTTACCATCTGAGGCATCGTAGTCTATGTCTGGCACTTTTAATTATAGGATTAATTGTAAAATAAAGAAGTTGAAACAACATCTTTGGGTGCATCTGTTGAAAAAGATGACTTTCAGCTACATATTCATAAGAAGAAAAGTGTGTGGTGGTCAGTAAGTATGATTGTATCCAGAAGCTATTGGAAATGCCATTGCTTTTTCTCTGTCAGCTAATGCAGCCAAGAACAAGAGTGCAAAATCAGGGCTAGATTTTAAAACCTTTAACACTTGGCTAGTGCTGTCCAATTTAAGCAGAGGGAGCAGAATAATTTACCAGTTAACAAATGTCTGAGAGGTCTCCACTAGGCACGCTTGCTAATGACATTTTTTTGCCTGAGAAGATGCTCGCGCATGGGCTGAGGCAGCGCAGCTTGACGCCACTGTCGTATCCAAAATTTCAGGAGTATAAAATTAATCCAAGTGATTGACACTTCTAGCTCGGAACATGGATTATCTCAGTCCACTGTGATGAGCCAGATGCCAAAGTTGTGTCTAAGGCAGCAGCTGTGCTCTGGTGTTACACTGCCCTATGAAAACTTCAGGTGCATGAGCTGTGTTTCACTGTGTTGCTGTAAGATGAGCGGTTCTTTGATTTTTTAATTTAATTTTTTTTTCTTGGTGAAAAATAAAAGCCCCTGTGTGATGGACATACAGGATGAAATGTGCAAAGCCTGAATAAAATCAACTGTGGAGGGATAGCCTGCAGCTCTCTGTGAAGCAAAGCTACAGCTCTAAAGGAAAGTGGAAACTGGGCTCAAATTCTATCTCTATTTGTGCGTTGTATAAGTCACTGGGGAGAGATATTTTTATTTAAGACTCAAGGCTGGTTAGTGACCTAGCTAATGGCAACTAGATCTTTGGCAAACCTGGCAACATAATCAGACCCATAAATAGCTTTACCGAATTAGTGAAATAAGAAGACTGGGTAGGAAGAAAGAGCTTCTGTCCTTTGATTTTCTTAAGATTCTTTCAATTTATACTTTAAATATTTCTGATAAAATGTACTTCTTTATACATTAAGTGTATTTTTATAGTGCACTCTCTATTCTGAAGGGATCTGGGGAGCTGATACTCAGACATTTTGATTTAGTCTTCATAAGTTTGAATTTTGTATTGCAGGTTTTATTGGAATATTGCCGTATATCCCATTCTATTCTATTTCAAAATGACCCAGAACAATGTCCTATTTTCAGAGAAAAAGGACTTCACGAGCATACCAATTGTGGCAGTAGTCTGGGAAGATTTTTGAGATGCACAGCTTTTTGGTCTGATAGGGCCAGTCAGAGAAACCCTTCGCATGTGGGGAGTGGGGACTGAAAAGGGGGAAAGGTAGGCCAATAGTTATCAACAGCACAAGAAAGGGAGTATTGCAATATTTAAAATGAGAACTTTTTTTTACTCAGCAAATGTATTTTTCAGCAATACGTGAGAGCTTCCTGGCAGTTTGGTCTTTATTCTATGAGGACACAGCAACCAAGTTTCGAAATTCTTCGCAATAATGAAATCATCAGCCTTTGACCAGTTCTATCATGATATTTTCTAATGTATCCTGAGAAGCTGGAAAAGTCACCTAGTTATTTGCCCTGTTGGGAATGGGAACCTCTGTGGGAATAGGACTCAATGCTTTTTGTGAGTTTGGTCTCTCATAAAGTGTTATGAAATGGTTCGGTCTCTTCACTGTCTCAATCAGCTTGATGATATTTTCTGACTTTTCCTTTGTAAAATCCTGCAAATGTTTCACAGAGAAATGAACTGCACAGCTTCAGAAAATACTGTGTAGTACCAGTATACTGGGTGGATACAAAGTAAATTAAAATCAAAATAGATTAGAAAATGCAACAGGAAAAAAAAGCCCAGCCTATTGTGAGAATAATGAGTCTTTCAAAACTAAAATACTATTTAGATGTTTATATTCTGTCAAAAGTTGTTGGAATGGAAGATTTGAAAATCCCTGTCACAATCACCGATTCTGGGTTGAATTTTTATTTGGGTTTTTTTACATCTACGCTTTAGGGAGAAACTGGTTTGGTTATTTTCTGGGAAACTGTTTCAGGGTCTTGAATGGTTGATTTAAGGAAATGGGGGTTGGACTTGTAAATAGAGGAATCTTTACTTTCAGAATCCTCTTAAAAGGTATTATCTTCCCTATGCAGACTTATAACTATGAAACTACTCAAGTAATTTTTCCTCCTCCACACTTCTTGTTGAAGAGAAGACTAGCCATAATCCACATCCAGAAGAGTATCCAAGTCATAACCTAGAAATTTCACCTTAGTTAAACAGTAATGAATTTTTATTTGAATTGTAGTACTTTTGGTGGGTGAGTCTCTAAATGAGCTGTAGCACCAGGTAGTAGTTAATTAAGTGAATTGATTGTCCCTCAAAAGAAGCTGCATTTTCTTAAAACAAAATTATCTTAAAGGGGAAGGTAAATTTAGACAATTTGAACAAATTGTAATTATCTACTGCTAGGTACCTCTGGGTATAGGGGAATGATTATTTTTAATGACTTTTCTCCTTTTCAATGATGATTTAGATATTATTTAGTCATCTTTCCTCGTAGCATACTGCAAATTATATTCTTCCACAGTGATGACATTATAATTAAAAAAAGTCACATTCATATTATCCTTTGTATATTTTGACAAAGCACAATTAAAAAACTTTCTGTGGGGAACAATAAAATAAATGAAAGAAAATGTCCCACCAAATATTTCCCTTTTGGTATCCCCTGTTAATAATTTTATGAGCCTCTTAAGTTTATCTAAGAGATTTTTAATGCAGCAGGGTATGTTATTAGGTTTGTATTTTTTTGCACAATATCATACATTTCAGTCTTTATCACAGTGGGAACAATAAAATAACAGACCGCAATGCATTAGCATCATAAAGAAAATGTAATAAATGGCTTTATAACTGTAGTAAAAGTTGCATGAGCACCAGCAGCTGTAACAGAGATGTTGCTACAGCAGCATTTTATGACCTAATAGCACTCAGTGGGCTGATAATATTATGTGTGTGTGTGTAATGCCAGCAGTTTCCAAGGCCTAGATTTCAATTCAGATAAATAATTGAAAGCACTTTTAGACTTTTCCATAAAATGTTTAATAAGAGATCAAATCCTCCCTCCCTGTAGTGGAAAATTAAATAGTTTTTACAGGGATGTTTTATGATGAAACTCTAACTATTATCTGTAGGAAGACAGGGTATTGGTTTTACATTTTTTTAAATGTGGTTGTTAGAAATAAAATATGTTTGAAGGAGCTCTTGTTTGCTTTGTTTCTGAATACTGGTAACAGAATGATACTTGGTTTTGCCCTCTGTTTCCATTTCATGATATTTGGAGACAAGGACTATAATAAGAAGATTTACTGGAATACTTTGAATATGATAGTAATCATGACACAATGTGTCTGTTTTTCTGGAATGAGAAAAGAACAGGAGGGCTTCAGAAGAGTCAATCTTCAGAAAATGATGGGATTGATAATCATATAGAATAAATGTGCAATTCACCTAGGGTTCTCTAGCTTTTCTCAAAAGAAAAATGTGATAACTATTTTCCTGTCTTCTCAGAAGAGGTGAAATGCAAAATGACTGCTGGATGAAAAGATCATACAATGGTACAGTTACCATTTAAAGCACACAGAGTACATATTCTATGTTTTTTAAAAAGGATGTTGGAATTACTTCTCCTCCTCTCTCTCACAAAGGAATTATCTTTTTAAAAAGGTAAATGAAAGGGAGGGAGGGATATGTATCACATTAAGTAGTGTATTAAATGCTTTTTTTCAGCACATTAACCTGTTCTTCCTGTTCTCACTATTCTGAATACTTTCATAATACCTAATACAAAATTACTTGTTTGTCAAAGTGCTCTTTCTTTGACTATCTTGCTTCCTTTCAGTGTGTCTGAAAACATCTTTCAAACTGGTAGAGCTGGAGTGATTTTGAAAGTGTGGTTCCACTCATTTCTCACTTTGAAACTCTCTTCATCCTTTTTCTTTATCGAAAGTTAAAAGCTGGTGGTCTTGGATAAAAAAATAGATTCTCCAAATATTATTCTTTTTTCCTTGACTTCCATCCTCCCCCCACCCCCACCTTATGGTTTATTGCTATGAGCTTTATCTGCATAAAATTTTCAAGGTCACTTTAAAATAATTTATGTTTAGATTCTGGAAAGGCTGAGAGTACTTACGTAAAGGGTAATGCCCTCTGAAGCAGAGACTACAGAGAAAGAAGGGCAACAGGATATTCAGGCGTAAAACAGAAGGGAGTTGAAATATACATGTTGGATTCTTTTTGGAATTATTGCTTTAAGGTGCTTTTGAGTTTTTATATTATGAATGTTATAATAGATCATCTAGATCCTCTAAAAGGACTTCTTTATTATTTTAACTCTAAATTAATTAGTACAGTAATAAAAGGGATGGAAATATATTTTTTTTAAATTCATATATGTGTGATGAAGAATCCACATAATTATTTTTCGATGGGTCTAATACAGTTGTCGTAGAGCAAAGTAATTCCTTCATGATAATCAAATATAAGTAGGTAAGACTTGATCTCATGCACATTCAAGTGAGTTGAAAGGTTTTTACAGAGACATTCAACTTTGAAATTGAGACAAAACTTACTCCATGTGTTTACCTTTTACTGTTCTCTTTTTGCAAAATTGCGAGCCTAATTTGCTAAGAAAAAATGGATGTGATGGCAGCTTGGTTACCGTGTTTAATAGCAACATTAAATGAACAATTAAGCTGTCATTTAGTTTCAGATACTCTCAATAGAAAAGCATCTCCTATTGCCGACGGGCTCTGTGAAAAATGTCTGGTGAGAAGAGTATTGTGCTTCCTTTCGTTCCTGCTGTAGAGTTTATTTCAGCCACATCTCTGCAATGTTATAAACAACACTTGTTCTAGGGTTGCTGAAAGAATCAAAGGTAGGAAATCGCTGCATTTCACAGGTCTTTCATGAGAACTTTTAACTATTTCCAAAATAATTTGTTCCTTATGCAATATGGAACAAATACAAATTACCAGCTTGACTCTATCACCCTCTCCTGAGAGAGATGACTTCTTATGCAGTCACTGCTTTTTAAAAATCATATTTATGCTACTTTATAGGTAAAACCATTATTATAAGATACTCAGTTTTGCTATCAAAAAGGGGGGGGGCCTGCTACAGGACAGTAATAATGCTGTAGAAAACTGCAACAGGCATAAGACTTCCTATGAGCAGCCCAGAGATGTACGTGTGCTTTATTGTTCTGTCTATCTGATCCATATCTATGTACACCTTGAATTTCTTTTTTGAGGCCAATTAATATACATTTTTATTGAAAGCACAATAGATGCAGGAAGAAGCAGCAAACAGCTGTGTGATTCGTGAGACAGGAGGGAAGCACTGGACTCATAAACGCACTGTTGTGTTGTGAGACACTTAACATACAATGGGATGGTACAAACCTACAATTTCTGTTGATTGAGCTGTAATAACTGAGCACTAAATATTCATATGTCTTCAGCTAATTTAATTGGGTGAACATAGATTTCACAATTGAAAGCAGGTATTTAGATTAAACTTTAGAACGTTTTAATTATAATGGTTGAAAGGATTATGAAAGACATGGTAAGAGGTATGTTTTCCAGATTAAGGTTCTCAAGTTTTGTAATAAACACTGTATCCTCATTAAAACATTTATCTTAGTTCAATGGTTAAATATGTAAAAACTGCCAGTTCAGTTGTTACTTATCATTAAAGAAATAATCTTGTCTTTTCAGAGAGTGAGAAGATCTAACGTAGCTTAAGCTGTAAAATAAGTATATATAAGGGCTGGGGGAAAAACCCCACATAATTAGGAGCTTACTCATTCCCAGGGTTTTTTCCCCACTTCCTGGCTTATTTTCAGTCACATTCAGAGAACACTATATGAAGGCATTTGGGGTATTTGATTTTTTTTCACAGAAGCTCACAATGCTTAATTTTCTTGGGCTGAGTACAGCTTTTCATATGGTTGACTGTTGCTAGCTTTTATATTGATAATTTCCTTCTAAGCTCAATCTTAATGAAGTGGAAGCAAATGGTCTTCTGCAGTTTCGAACTTCCTTTGTAAGGTACAGACTTGTCTTGGAGAAGTGATGTTCCGGTCCCTAGAGAACTTGCCCTCCATAAGTATGGAATTGATACTTGGCTTCACCTATTTTCCTTCTGAAAATCGGTTCCTTGCCTGTATTTTCTGAGCCTGATGGTAAACCCAGGAGCATCTACAGCAGCTCACTCACACCTTCTGGGTCTTGTGACAGAGAAAGTGGTTGGGAGGTCTCTGAGGAGATTCTTTTAAAGCTTGTTTACTGTATAAGAGAGAATAAGATGCTGAGGAGAGAATGAAGTCTCCACAGAGAGTATTTGGTGTCCCAACAAAGTATTTCATGTTGCATGTCTTTCTGCCAACCTTAGTGCCCACTAGTAGATACAAATAAAGCTTTAACTATCAGCATGATATGAAGACATACACTCACAATTTCACCTAGTGTTTATTCCAAACCCTAAATTTCCTTCCAGGTGCAGATTTTGATTTATAAAAACCCACTATGGTTACTTTCTTGGTTTCCTTAGAAACCACTTCAGACTCATTCTTCATTTATATTTTATTGAAAAAGTAGGTGAAAGCACCTGAGGTTTTTGCTAAAAGAGCCTGGATGAGATCTCTGAAGGTACTGGTGACAGAGCAGCCCTTACATCAGGCAACTTTTGTGGTGTGGTTTTGTTTGGGTTTTTTTTTTCCTAAGAGGATTTACCTTAGTGGTGTTTGGAGACTGAATAACTGTAAAGCTGTCCTGTATATTTTAATTTTATCTAATGAGGCTGATAATAGAACAGATGAAATTCAATTTGTCTAACAGTGCCTAATAGTACATTGTATATATTTATATTGGTGTATTTGCTCCAGAGTAACTATGGCTTTAGTAATTAGGCTATTTAGACTATAACTTGATGTGCTTTATACTTTATTTCTGTACTGTTGATTCTTTTAATGCAAAACAAAGGTATTTGATATTTTTTCTGTGGACATTTGCCTATTTATAATATCTATGCATATTATGCTGATCTCAGTATAATGTGTAATTGAAAACAGAAAGCATTTCCCAAATACAAGCTGAAGTAGTTTTGAATTATTTTAAATTTTCTTCTCACTGTATGTATTTGCAGTAAGTAAGCAATATATACACACAAGGTACAGAATTAAGCTTCTATATATTAAGAATTGTTTCATCATATCCGATTTTTGTAACACCATTTGTATAATTTACTTTTGAGCAAAATGACATATGAAGTGTTATATTTTATATCCAAATTGATTGTGTATTATATATTTCTCTAGTGAAGCTGTATTTTATGCTCGAACCCAAATACCATTATATGTATGCTGTATTCCTCTGAGCAGAGACATTCAAGGTGGTTAGGTGGGGATAGTTCATCTTTGTTCTTTACTGTCTTTATTTCTCCAGAGAATCAGGTAAGAATTCCTGTACTGTGTATCCATATACATCCACTACATCAGGAAGGCCTTTCCGATTCAGCTGTTAGTCTGAGAAGGAAAACACTGTGAAGAACATGTAGTTATAGCTATCCCAGTGTTTTCCCTGTGCCATGCCCAAGCTCACCGCCACCCATCAGGTAGGTAGTTCCACAGTATCTGCTCTTACCCTGTATATTATATACATGAATCTAACACATGGTGTCATGTATTAATTAAGAGTTAGAAGCCCTTTTGTTAAGGGAAGTTGTGCCTTTGAAGCATTTCAATTGAGCAAAGACACTTGATCTAGTCCACCTGAATTTCCAAAAAGTATTTCATAATGCCACTCATCAAAAGGTCTTAAAGATGCTAAGCTGGACCAAGAAGTGTTGTTATTGAATAACTGGTTAAAGGGTAACAAAAGTCAGGTCTATGTCCAGCTGGAGGCTGGTGACAAGCGGTGTCCCCCAGGGATCTGTCTTAAAACCGGTTCTCTTTAACATCTTTATCAATGACATCAATAATTCGTATTGAGTGCACCCTTAGCAAGTTTGTGGATGACACCAAGCTGAGTAGTGTGGTTGATACAAGGAAAGGAAAGGAAAGGGAAAGGAAAAGGGAAAGGGAAAGGGAAAGGGAAAGGGAAAGGGAAAGGGAAAGGGAAAGGGAAAGGGAAAGGGAAAGGGAAAGGGAAAGGGAAAGGGAAAGGGAAAGGGAAAGGGAAAGGGAAAGGGAAAGGGAAAGGGAAAGGGAAAGGGAAAGAAAAGGAAAAGGAAGCCAGAGGGATCTTGGCAGGCTGGAAAGATGGGCCTGGGTGAACCTAATGAGGTTCAACACTGCCAAGGTCTTGCATGTGTGCCAGAAGAATCCCAGACATAGATACGGACTGGGAGAAGAGCTCCTTGAGAGTAGCCCTGCTGAGAAGGACTTGGGGATTCTGGTAGATGAGAAACTTAAGATGAGCCAGCAGTGTGCTCTTGCAGCTCGCAAGGCCAATGGTGTCCTGGGCTCCATCAGAAGAGGGCTGGCCAACAGGGACAGGGAGGTGATTGTCCCTCTCTACTCTGCCCTCGTGAGACCCCCATCTGGAGTACTGTGTCCAGATCTGGGGCCCCCAATACAAGAAAGGTGTTAAAATGTTGGAGAGGGTTCAGAGGAGGGCCACAAAGATGATTAGAGGGCTGGAGCACCTCCCCTACAAAGAGAGGCTGAGGCAGCTGGCTTTTCAGCCTAGAGAAGAGAAGGCTGCGGGAGGACCTCATTGCAGCCTTCCAGTACCTGAAGGGAGCATACAAACAGGAGAGGAATCAACTTTTTAAAAGGGCAGACAATGGCAGGACAAGGGGGAATGGATTAAAGCTAATGGAGGGAAAGTTTAAATTAGATCTTAGGGGGTAGTTTTTTACAGAGAGAATGGTGAGGTGCTGGAACAGGCTTCCTGAGAGAGGTGGTGGATGCCCCATCCCTGGAAGTGTTCAAGGTCAGGTTGGATGGGGCCCTGGGCAACCTTGTGTAGATCCAGGCCTGGAGGCTGGTGGCCGTGCCTGTGGCAGGGGGGTTGGAATTCTATGATCCTTGGGGTCCCTTCTAACCCATGCCATTCTGTGATTCTAAGTCATCAACCATGCCAGTGTTTAAAAAGCAAAAAAATTCCAACAAAAGACTTTGTGGAATTGTTGATCTAATCATGGTACTGAGAGACTAGACAATAAAATGGCAGATGGGATTCAGTGTCCACAGATAGAAATGGAATCCGTGGAAAAACTGTTCCAGTGACTGTGCATTCAGAAAAGATCTTTGGTGTTCATATTTTTACATTTTATGAAAAGATCAGTTTGGTGAGGTGTAACATTTACAAAGCAAAAGTTAGGATTTACAAGGAATAGAAAATATTGTTTTGGTCACAATTCTGTGTATTACTCCATGATCTCTGCCCATCTTGGCCTAATACCAGCCCTGGCTTTGCACAATCAAAAAGTCATAATTAGAAAAGTGACAGGGGGAGAAGATGGAGATGAATGAAAGCTAGTTTTCAGGAATCTTCATACTGGAGAATAAATCACTGAAGGTATTCTAGAAGTCTTTAAATTCATGAGCAATATAGAGAGATGAACAGAAACAATTGTTTCTTTTAATTTGAGGAAGAAGGTTTCAAACTACCAGCAGAATTGAATCTAGCATAAGGAGTTACTGCTCACAATGCACAGATGAGCTGCAGTGACAGCCAATGGAGTGTTGCAACTCTGACTCAAGACACTGCAAATGCTAAAAAAAAATTAAAATACATCTGTTAAAAAAAACACAAACAAACCAAACAGTGAAGCAAAGTCCTGGAATGAAAATAATTTCAGACTAAAAACACAAGAGCCTCATCCAGCTCAGGAAACACAGACTGCTGAAAGCTTGGAGGGCCTATAACCAGACAACATCCAAGAATACTTCCCGAGAATGTTTTCCTTAGGTGTCTATTGGACACCATCAGAGAAAGGATGCTGAATCCACTGAATCTTTCATCTCAACACAACATTCAACCTGATGAAATCACACCCACATTGATGCTACAAAGTTACATGTGATTTCAAAGGTTTTATCATTCTTTTCTTCTTTAGAAATTAAGCAATCGATGTGAAATTCCATACTTTTTTTTTAAAAGAGAATTTGGTAATTTTCTTTCATTTTTCATGCTTTTCTTTCTTACATCAAAAATTGTGGTTTTACTCTAAAATTTTTTTTTCTCTGATTACCATCCAGACAGATGCTAGCTTACTCTGGCAGGAGAAAAAAAAATGCATTAAAATATAATCTATTTTGTCTAAAATCTGCTAAATTAATTGAGAACTACCATCACTGAAGCAGAAAATAAGGTTGGGTTTGAGTAATGAGTGATGCCAGGCTAATGATACTGAAGACCATTAGAGCAAGTGACACACAGTTTTCTCCATATAGGCAGATTGAGGAGGGGTTAGAGTTGGCAGGAGGCTGTGAGCCTAGGTGCTGAGTGAGAAGAATATATTATTCACTGCAGAGAGCAAACAAGGAAATTCAAGAAGTTAGAAAGCAAAAGAAACTAAGAAGGTCAAAGAGGTAGAAAATTAAGAGCAAGAAAAAAAGGTGAAAACTGAGGGGAAAAAAAAGTATTGTTAGTTGTGTTTTCTGTTTCTTAGTTTGCACTTGTTTGGGATGTGTCTTGACCACACATGATACTGGTTAGGTTCCTATTTTGCATAGCAGGGCAACATCTGAATGTCAGTGTTAAGTATCTTCTTTCCCATTCAGTGGTTGGTGGGAAAGTCTTGCATAGAGTTCTTACTGAAAGATTTTGAATAAATTTAAAAGAAAAATACTTAGTCTTCTGTTTACCTATGGTAGGCCCTTTAGTTGGAGAAAACTATTCTCTGCTCTGATGAGGTATCACCTTTTAAACCGTCCTATGTGGTGTGACTGAGGTGACAAAAATGAAGTACTCTAGCTTGCTTAAATTCTATACACCATCCTCTCAATTTTTACATTTTTATGTCGTTCATTCCAATGCTTTTCTGAATCTAAAAGGGCGATGAAAAGATCAAGTGCATGTTTGACATTTTAACTCCCTTCGGAACATTATTTTTCCTCTTTTTTTTTAAGTTCAAAGCCTGGACTGTCTACAGATTTTTGGAGGAGTCTTAAGTCTTTAAAAAGCAGGCTTGAATTGCCACATCCAAAATGACAAGTTCTAGAAGCTGATGTGAAAAGAAAGTATTTTATGTCCTAATTAATATCAGAAAAATGGCCCAAACTTGAAAAAGAAATCTGTTACATATCACAATATTACTCCTGACTCCTATCATCAAGTAGGGCTAAGTAGTTTTCTGTACACTGTGAGTTAGCACCACAGATGAATTTCATTTCGATCCTGGTGCTGTCAAAGCAAAGAGATCTTTGAGTATTTGCTCCTTTTGCTTAAAATGTGTGTCCAGTTTTCAGTCTCCCTGGTTATCTTAGCTCTAGAGAGACGGACAGTGTTGCAAACTCCTACTCTGGTGGCTGTAGCTGTGTTGACCTTGCCCTTACTCATGTGTAGCACTGCAGGTTCTAGAGACAGGGCTTGTGATCCCTTGCCCTGCAGCATGGAGAGCCTTGCAAGTGTCTTTCCTCATGAGCTTTAATTAACTTGACTGTTTGTTTGGGTACAACATGTAGATTATGGGATGGGGAAACTGCAGATCCATTAAAACAGCAGCTTTTTACTTGTGTTAATTTGGTTTTTAATCTGTTCATATAAACAGGCCAGGTAGGAACAGCACAATTATGTTAAATTTGGAACTGATATTATATTTGCACATAAGACTTAACTTAAAATGCCAATTCTTCTTAGCTTTTGAGAGTTGTTGCCTTCAGTTAGCTAAATATTTTACATTTCTAGGGATGTTTATACATTTTTTTAACATTAGAGAGGTTTCTTCTTGCTTCTATGGATTTTATTCTAGAAGTATTAATGAAGCAACTATAGAAATTATTTTTATATTTTATATCTGTAAGAATAATGAAAATGAGAAAAGCCAGGCCTTTGACTGACATACAGACTTGCATGCTTGACCCACACTCTGTATCATTTTTCCTCCCTTTTTGAGAAAAGAGACAGACTATATAACTACATAGTAACTAATATACTTCTTTACAGAACTGCTAGAAAGTACAAGAACAAATGTACATTTGTCATTTTACTGAGGCAGAGAGCACTGAGGTCAAAATGACCTAAAGTTTGAGAACGGTTAGCTGCATACATTGATTGACACAGACAATTGCCCAAAAGAAGCAAGGCTTCTTTTCTTTTCCTGTGACCTTCCAACATTCTTCCCTTTCCCTTGCTAGTCAGTGCCACAAAATTATTGGGTATTCCCCTGTGTAAGAATACCTTACAAATTTTGTTCAGTGCCAGAGACTGAGAATGCGTCTTTGTGTTTCTCACTTTAGCTGAGGACATTTTATTGTAAACACGATAGGAGGTGTACAAAAAAAAACCTGGCATGACTCAGAGTTATCATTCAGAACAAAAGTGTATTGCTGGGTTGGGAAAGCAGTCTTGGATGACAGGATGTCTCTTCTCTTTACATCCAAAATTAAGCTGTTGTCAAAAACTTAATAAAAACCCCAAGAATTTGTGATGCAGAATTGTTTATGCTTTGTAAAGTCCTCTTTATACCAAATGCTCATTAAGATAAAATGATAGCACCTGCAACTAGCTGAGCATAATTTACATTTTCACTTGATCCATTTCTTGCTTAGTTTCAGTTTTATGCTAATTGAAATGTGGGCCAATATCAATGAGCACAGGCTAGAAGGCTAGTGTTGCAGAGCAATGAGCTGGAGGCCAGTGATGCATGGGATGAAGCTGGAGGCACTGGTGTGAGACATAAGGAAGACAGTTTTATGGAGTAGCCTAAGAGACTCCAGGGAGCGATGATATGCTACAAAATGTTACTGAAGTACCATAGTCTGAAAATTACTAGAGAAAGACAGATGGATGGGACGACCAATAAAGGACAGAAATCTGAAAAATGGCTGATTTGAGAGAACTGTGGGGCTGAGTCTATCAGAAAAAAAAAAAAAAGCCAAATGTGGAATCCCGAAAGGCAAGAGCTAGGAATCACTGAAATACAGCACAGGTGAGCTTTCCAAAAGCTTGATTAACAGAGCACAGCCATTGCTTTGCCTGAGTGGGTCAGCCAAAGTAAACTTTGAAAGCTAAATATGACTTGAGGTAGCCAAGAGGTTAAAATCCATGTGCTGTGTCAGGTCAAAAATGACAGACCTGGGAGAAAAAAATTGCACTCTTATTTCCATAGGCATTGTAGTGTGCTGAGACGTGGTGGTCCTGACTGTCCAACTAGCAGACCTTACTTTGTCACAGAAAAGCCATGGTGAATGAGTGGACTGGGAAGGCACTTGGTAGGTACATATTGAAGCTCGGTGTCTGAGCCACTTGGTAGGTACATATTGAAGCTCGGTGTCTGAGCAGATTTGTATGTTGTGTGGTGTACTACTGTTTTGGAGGTCACAGTGCTGCACAGCAGTGTGTCAGACACCCTTCTGCATTCGACTCAGCATCCCATGCCAAGAAACTGAATAAATTAGCCTGTAAGGAGCTGCATGCTGCAGCAGCTATTCTGCAGCAAATGCCTGAACAGAGAGCTTCCCTTACATGTGGCTTGTATAGGACTGCCTTGCACTGAAAACTATGATGCAGATCTAAACTATGAAAGAGCAATCACTGCACTTCCGTTCTATCCTGCTATATCCTCTTTTACCATCCAAAGGCTGCATTCAGAACTCAGAAAACTGGTGAGGGGTTAATATTCATTCCAGAATATTGATACAGACAGGTTCTTAACTGAGTAGTTGGATGAGATTTTTCTATTATCCTACCAATTTTCCTGTGCTTGTCCCATTATGAGAGTTTATGCCTGGAATTAGATTGCTGTGTCTTAGGAAAATAGCTATTTGTGTTTGTAAAATATTTCCCAGTTTTGTGAATGTTTTCCTGATGCTAATTTTTAAGTCCTGTAACATCAGAAAGCAATAATGTGAAAAAACCCCAGATCATAGAATAATAGACTCATAGAATGGTCTGGGCTGGAAGAGACCTCAGAGACCACCTAGTTTCAACACCCCCCCTGCCATGTGCAGGGACACCCTCCACTAACCTAGGCTGCCCAAAGCCCCATCCAACCTGGCCTTGACCATTGCCAGGGATGGGGCAGCCACATCATCTCTGGGCAACCTGTGCCAGGGTCTCACCACCTTCACAGGGAAGAATTTCTTCCTTATATCTAATATAAATCTTCCCTCCTCCAACTTAACAAATGACGATGAAATAAATAACTGAAAATAATTTTGAACATATACCGTAATTGCCCCCATTTCCTGGTTCTGTTCTTGTAACTTGAAAACATTTTGTAAAATTTACCTCATATGAAATTTTAAATTTTGGGTTTGGATTCTGGTATATTTTAAAAACTTCTAGGAAGGCAGAAAACATTTCTGAAAGTGCTCAGAATGCAGAAGGTTCCTCGTCAGTAAAAGAATGAATGAAAGTTAGTGAGGAGGTTAATAATTTTATATTATATATGATTTCTCTTTCACTCTAATGTGTGTATGCATGTCTTTTTTAATACTTGTATTTATGAGTATGTTGAGAAACAGACCAGGGGCTAGAGATTCTCCTTGATTAACAGTGTTCTAGAAAGGTATTTGAGGGAGGCTGAAATTGAATTAGGATCCAAGTTTATAATTCAATGCTATGATAATCTATAAAATAAGAAACACTATTAAATCAACAGGAAATGAAAAAGACTGCGGTTAGCCCAGCAACCATCACTCATCACAGAAGCTAAGTGATCCTTGAACTGGATGAATCAATCCAGACTGCCAAGGTGAATGAGTTGCCATAGTTGAGGAAATATGAACATATGTTGTAGGAGCCCGGCAATAAAATGAGCCGTGCTGCCATCTTTTGTTAATAAGAGTTTTATCTGATTAAGGAAGGCAGCCCATGTATCAGCGAATTTACACTAGCATTTGGTGCAAACTGACTGACAAGAGATGACCCAAAAAAGAGTTACGAAGTAGCAATGCTGCGAACTGAGCCACAGACAGCAGTTTTTCGTACACCCTTACAGCTGAAAAGTGTTTTTAACATTTAGTATGGAAAGACTTTATGTGCTACTTTATTTTCAGACAAGTTAGGCATAAAGCTGAGAAACAAAAGCATCAAGTTGTACTTATAAACACCTTTCCAGCAGCACCTGAATAGAAATACTCTTTTCACCCTTGTGCATTTTTTCTCCCATAAGTTATAGCCTCCTTTGCCTTTCAGCCTCGATCACTTCTGTCACTCTCATATCTATTTCACAAAATAGGATTTGCATAATGAACGATTTTTCAGAGATTCAAGATATAAATTAGTTTTTTCTGACACTGCAGTGAAAGAAATTTGAAAAGATTTGATCTTTGTGACTGCCAGAGTCATCAGGGGTGAAAGTTAAGTTGTGCAGAAAGCATAGCAATCATACTTTTCATTAGGACCTGCATATTTTCTCATTGATCATTCTCCGTGCATCATGCAGATGGAAGGCCAATCTCAAACATGACCCATTATAATATTTCCCACATACAAGCTTAATAATTCACTGCCTTTTCAGTTACAGTATAAGATCTTAACACTGGCTGCACTCATTTCTGTAGTCAAATAAGCCTAGTTACTAAAACACCTAGTAGTGATAATAAGCACTGAAGGGAATTACATTAGTGCCTTTACCCATTAAGAACTCTTTCCTGTTCAATTGAAATTCTGGATTATAGCATGATTATTTGAAAGAGGATGGAAGAAAAACTGTTTTAAGGCTAGTGATAAGAAATTGCAAGGCTTGCTGTTACGCAGAGAAGCCGATGAAATAGAAATTGTTCCATTATGAATGCCAGCACTTGCCATTGGTCAAAATAAAAGCACCTGCGGCACACTTCAAAATGCTTTTTCAGGAAGGTTTTCATATGTAAACGTGTGCATCTCTGAGGACTGTGACAAGAAGACAAGAGTTGCAAGAGAATCCGGTTGGTTAGCATAGATCAGCAGCGGATCTCTGATCTGAAAGAAAACTTTGGAGTTTAATACTGGTTAAAAGGGACTTGGAGCTTCAAAAGAAAAAAATCCCTTGTTCTATTGGATTTCTTCTACGATTAGGAAACTGTTTGTTTCAGGTTCTTTATAAGTAAATAGGAATGTGTAAAAGATGCGTTCAGTATTATTTTTCCTTCCCAAAGATACAACTCGTGAGACTTGGGACTTCAGATAATTCCTGAAATAGTTTTCTAACTAAGGAAACTGAGGAAATTTTCATTAATGAGCAATTTCTCCAACCAAAACCAGCAGGATGTAAAATACCTATATATATATTTTTAGCTATTATTGGTGAGCCTAAATGTCATGAGATCTATGATGTAGTGACACATTTATGATTTCTGGATACTACTGCTCTAAAGTATACACTATAGGCATATATTATAAGATGATGTGGTCAAATACTGCAAACATCCTCACTTGGTTATCAACAACAGATGTAGTAGGCTAGCTTGCAAAAATAGGTAATTTTCCTATTTAACTGATAGGCATAATTGGAAGGCTTTCAAATAAAACCTCATGGCTGCATGTGCAAAAAAATGGTTAAACACTTTTTTTTTCAGGGTATTTTTTAAAGATGATTTGAAAAATGTCATCTTTACATGCCATCAGAGATGAAAGAAAACATTACCTGGATGGAGATGGCTTCTTCTGGGAATTTACTTATCCCAGAGGAAACATTTGGCTCACCTAGATTATTTTACCAGCCCTAGAGAAGGAAAGGAACAAATCTGTGCTTCAACCAAAGGTGAAAGCACAGTGTAAGTAGGACCAACT
The DNA here is from genome assembly GCA_022605575.1 of Laterallus jamaicensis coturniculus. Classification (NCBI taxonomy): domain Eukaryota; kingdom Metazoa; phylum Chordata; class Aves; order Gruiformes; family Rallidae; genus Laterallus; species Laterallus jamaicensis. The sequence continues at coordinate 15,951,181 of JAKCOX010000005.1, read as the reverse complement.
ATTCATCTACACTGCACAAGCAGTAATAGAAATGAAGTTGATACATGAACTCCAGATCAAGCTGTGCTGGACAGAAGGTTGTCAACTTGTCATGTTTGTGGTGCCCATGCTTCGCTTGAGTGTGCCAAGCAACTGCAGTGCGGGCACACAGAATGGGCTGTCTAACGAGTGTTTCAGTAGGCATTGAGGTTGTGAGGCCTCCGTGCAAAACATTGTGTCTTCGCACCCCTTAGGAAAACAGAAAGGTTTTATAGGGATCATTTTAACAGTAATAATGGTTTTGACAGAGGGTGCTTCTTATGTTAGTTGGACTGGATGCTCTCTGGCTGTTCATAGATTTCTGGGAGATAAATTACTATGCATCCCTTAACTACCTAGTCTCTGTGTTTTAAGATCTTTCTCTAACCTGTGGTCTTCAGTGAGGCACTTGTAAAAATATTTCTTCAGAGTAGTACTGGTGAGGCTGCTTTGCATCTACAGAACTTCCTAAGCATGTACAGATGGTTCTCAGGATGATTCACATGTCTGCGCTGCCTTTGCAGCTCAAGTACCAGGCAGCAGCATGCGCTGGGAATATAAACAACCTCCAAAGATGGCCTTCTGCCAGGATGGTTTACTTCATAATCAGTATGCAAAAAAATCAACAAACCAAACATCCTATCTTCACATTTAGCATTGAATACCTATTTAGTAGTGGCGGCTCTTTAGTATTGTCAGAGAATTGCCTTTACTATTTATTTGTATATATGTAGCTGAAAGTCTATGTCTCTACTCTACTGCAACGCTTCCCATTTAATCTGTTTCAGCAACAGTCAAATGAAATTATCTTTTGAAGTTCTTTCCCAGTTACCTTTGTCTTTGATAGTCCGTGAGTGCCTGTCACCCCATCTGCCAAGCCCCTGATAGCCAGCAGCCAGCACAAGTTAGGCATTGCTTCTGCACAATGAGAGTTACTCACGATAGCTCTACTTTCAGATGATGTGTTGCAAAAAATTACTAAGAACACTCAGCAAAAGTGAGAGGCTGAATTATTCCATGCAGAAAAGGCCTGTTTATGTCACACAGGGACTTTTGTGTAGGACCACAGACACTATACAACATGTGGATATGTGAACTGAAAAAGAATAATTGATAAATTATTTCTATTGTGTTGAATTCAGGGCTTTTTTCTTGATAACAAATTCAAAACTGAAATCCTCATATACATGCAATAAAGTGGAGCATTTATGATAATAACCAAGCTCTTCTCCAATCTTTCTGCCAGTATCTTATCTGAATCCATTGCACTTCCTTAATTCTTACAGATAATGTGAAAGAGGAAGAAACATATTTGTATATTAAATTTATAGATTGTGCTTCTAAAAGGATGATCTGTTCCTGATAGCCTTATCGTAAACTTCTTCTAAAATGATTAGCACTGAAAGTTTTTAGGGACAATAATTGCAAATTTAAGAAACGAATGAAGCATAATGCTTGAAAAACAATTATGGAGAGGATAGAAGTCACTGTGACCTAGATTGAAAAGTGAAATTTATAGACAGTAGATGTTTCATGTGAAAGAAGACCAAGTTAAACACTTTTAAATGCACAAATCCGCTCTGTAAAGAATTGAGTTAGCCTACTGAATATTTTCTGTTATTTAAATAAATGTCAGACATGCTATATTCAAGTAAAAAGATCTGTCTGCAGTCAGCAGAAATTTCCTTTTCACTCTGACAAGATGGATATGCTTGATTATGGATGGGTATGGTTGATTAAGGTAGTTATGCAGTCAAAAGCAGTTCAAACTATCAATATTTTCAGTACTTTAATAAAATCTGAAACTTGAAGTACTGTTTAAAGTTGTTTGGAATGGAAATCTCTTTACATCAGTTTTAACAGCTGATGTTTAAGATAAGGTTATTAAAATGACATGTAAGCGATAATCATAAGAGACCAACATAACACATTGGAATTTCTTTTGCTGTCTTGGAAACTAAATATGTTAATTGCTGTTCTTTTTATTAGTAGAAACAGAAACCAAAACAGAAAGTCACACCAACTATTTAATGTTATTGAAAACAGGCCAAGAAAGTTTAAAATTACCCTAAAGAAAACAAGGCTTAGCACAAATAAAATAATTAAGCATGCTCATTACTGATTTAGGGGCCATAATTAAGCTTATTTATATCTGACTTAAGGCTTGTAGTTAAGCATACTCATAACTAGCTTTTATGCCAGTGGAAATTGGATCAGACTCTTAGAATACATTAATGGCCCTGTCATGCCAGCATGCTTGAGGGCAGGCTACTAATTAAAAATTACCTGGATTTTAAGAGAGGCTGAACTCTCCTCAGCCATGCTAACCTGCGTGGGGCTGTGAGAAACCTCTCCTGCACAGCTGAGGAGTGCTGGACAGGGATGGATCCTACGGCAGGGTGGGTAAGGTGTGAGAGCTGCTGTCCTGACTTCTCTCTCCCATCCTTCTTCTTTCCTGTTTTAGGACTTTCTCATGCTACTTCAGACAGAACCCAGAAAACTGGACTAAGGGCCAGGTTTCAGGCATGAATTTGTCCCTTCAAAAAAATAAATCATTAAGACTTAAAGTTCCAAAGAGACTGTCCAGGGGAGCTACATAGATAGCATAGTTCTTTAAAACACTGAAGCATTCAACATCTGTGTCTTTGGCTGAATACCCAAACTGCCTGCAAATGGACATTTACCTTATTTGAGGATCAGCGTTAGTGACTGTCTTCTCTGTTTCCCTTTTACCATCAAATGTGTAGCACTTAGATGCACTTCGTTACTAGATAGTGTCTGCACTGTAAGTATACTTACAAAACCAGCTGTCAATTGTACTTTACAACTATAAATGCTGTATTCTCAGTCCTTCTACTTTGCCTCCATCTGATGCTTCATAATTAGATTTTTTAAAAGTAATTTTTGGAGCTATTTTAATGAATATAGGGGAAAACCACTATAACCGTCACCACTTATGTCCTATGCATAGAATAATAGTTATTTGTCTAGTAAAAAAACACCACCATATTTTAAAGAACCCTCCTGAGCATATTTTTGCCAAATATTTATTTCTGAAAAATGTAAATGTGTCATCCATGCTGTTTAATCTTGTAACTTTACGGCCTGTTCCGATTTGTACATATCCCCACTGATCACTCCTACTACATCTGCTTTAGTGAACTAAAATAATAAAAAATATTATCCAAACTATTCATCTGGTCTCCTTTTCTTTTCTCCTTCCCTCTTCAGCAGGATTGTTAACTCTAACCAGTAAATTCAAATGTACATTTTATGGCTTATTGCTGTGAGAACAGGGATGCTATTGACAACACTCCAAGGTGTTTAACACGTGTCTTGGAATTAAGATTACGATCGCTGAGGGAGAGTACAAGAAGAACAGATTTACACAGTGTTAGAGGCCTAATTAAATGGAGGGGTAACGTGAAACTTCTCCTTCCCAGATGCATCAAGCTATTTGACAGCCTTCCCTGATATTTGGCAGAGTGACTTTCAAATTGCATCTTCCATGAAATGCCATATCCTAATCTCCATGCCCAAGCACAGAATCTTCAAATGTGAGACATTTTGGGGTGAGAATGAAGTGTAAACTCCTCAGTACAAGAGTTAAGAGGCAGGATCATTCAGAATTCCACCGGGGAGGGTCTTTTCATCCCAAACTTTTCTTCTGCTTTATCTCCTCAGGACAGATGTGCAATCCTCCTCCTCCCCTTCCACCCTTTTTCAAGGGGTTGCTTCAAGGAAATCTCTTGTATGAATGGCAGGGAAAAATGAGATGAGGAAGCCTTCTCTTAGTGGGGACAAAGTCTGCACTGACTTTGATAATGGAGAAGAGTGTGGTCCAGAGGAGTAAATAGTATACTTGAGAAAACAGCAAATGCTTTTTCCTCTCATGCATATACCAATACAAAGCAATCAAACAAAAATGAGATTGTGCAGCTAATAAAATCAGGCAGGCCAGGCTAGCTAGAGCCATTTACAGATGGCCGTTGAGAGTTCCCCATCACTTCTGAATGGCTACTGGCAAATATGTACCAATACTTGATCTCTCTTGGGAAGCTATTTAATTTATCTCCAAATCATCTGTCTAACTCCCGGGTGGCTGTTTATCTTGTATCAGTATGTTTCTCTTATCGCTAAAGGATTTATCTCTTGTTTGACTAGTTTTTTCCTATGTTTCCTCTTTCTTTGTAGATTGTTTATCTCTGGTTTTCTTGCTCAAGGGGATCATGTGCATAATTTGTTTGTCAATAATAAATAATGGACACATTTTATTACGTGTTACTAATGTTTCTGTGCAGGAGAACAGAAAGAAAAATCTTATAAAACTGCAAATGTGCTGGATGTGTGGTGTCTGGTGGTGCCTGGCATATATATTTGTTTGCATTTTTGTTTTTTTACTTCTACATTTAAATTTTTATCTTTCTTTAAATATAATAAATATATATATATGACAGATCATAAATTGCATGTTGGGTGGTTTAAACTTTTTCTGTGTAGAGACTGAAAGTTTCTGATTACTTCAGGAAATCAAGAAATGGTTAAAAGTTTCCCCTTTGACATCAGATCCCCATCATTTGATATACTATTTTACTGTTCCCATGACTTTCAACCTGAAAAAAAAATATTTCCTCTCTTCTTAAGTTCATAGTCTACCTATGCTTTCTTCCTTTCAAAGTCTGTCTTCAGCAGAACTTGCCTGATCTGTCTGTATTCAGCAGTCTTATAGGATCAAACCCTGTTATCTTTGCTTATTTTTGATAGCACATTGCTTTTCACCCCTGGTTTCCTTGAGGAAGCGTTATAGATTATACTGTAACCCTGTGAATTATTGGCTGTCCTCATTTTGACGAGGTCCTGTAACACCAACAGACCAGAGACGGCTTCATCAGGTTGCTTAGATAGGAGTGCAGCAAAATTTACAACAGGAACAAGGCTGATACATAGATGTATATATGTATGTATATATATACACGTGGACAAACATAAGTAAAGATACCAGGGACTGTCCTGTGGGGATTAGCATAAGTCTTGTGATGCTGTAAAATACCAGAGTCACCAATGATATGATTTTGCATTAGGGACAGAACAATCCTTCTGAAAACTTATTGAGAAGTGTTTTAAAATATTGTAGTCTTCAACCCCCTAATTGCTTTGCAGGTTTAAAATATATTCTGATTTATATGTGTACTCACAGCAATTTTATCTCCATTTGCCCTTGTTTCAGCACCACCATTGAGTTTAATATTAGTGTTTGATGTTATCCTCTTGATGAACAAAGATGAATCAGTCATTTCTTTTTTGTCCTAAGCTTCAGACTGCTGGACAAGCCCAGTCTTCTAGCATACCTTTCGAAGACATCCCTTAGTCATTCTTATCTGACATTCTTATCTGCCTGCACCGATTCCAGTCCAAATACATCTTTTGTTGTAAAGGCTCTGCACAGTGGTGCACTGAGCTCTCATCAGCTGTCTGCACAATGGATTTAAGATTTCCTAGGTTTACCTGAAAACAGCTTGATGGCTGCATTTTAAGCTTTCACTGCCTTTCATAGGCACCGCATTGATGAATTATATACATAATGTGATCAAAACAAGCACCAATTTATTTTATTCAGTCATCCTAGTCCACTATCTCCAGGCTCATTACAGAAATCAGCATTATTTTATTCTCCCAGTGTGAGGTCTTGCATTCTGTACTATTTTTGTACTATTCTATTCTACTATTCTGTACATTTCACCCCATTTTTATTTCAGATTTAAGGTGATGCTTATGCTCTTTCTGTAAAGTCTATCCTCTGTTCATAATACCTCTCTGCTTCATTCTATCAACAGATTTTGTTAGGACATACCTATATTTGTCAGGAAAATTTGACTTCTCTCTTAGCCTTGGGATTCCAGTAATGTCTTTCCAGATTATTTCCTTACACATTGTGACTCATTTCTGAAAATAAAGTCAATGGCCTATCTGATAGAAAATAGTTGTTCAACTCAAAGAGAACATTGCATTGATTTCATAGTATAAAGAATGAGCATTTCTACCCTGTACAGAATCATAGAATGGTTTGGGTTGGAAGAGACCTCAAAGATCCCCTAGTCTCAACCCCCCTGCTATGGGCAGGGACACCCTCCACTAGCTGAGGTTGCCCAAAGTGCCATCCAACGTGGCCTTGAACGCTGCCAGGGAGGGAGCAGCCACAGCTTTTCTGGGCAACCTGTGTCAGAGACTCACTGCCCTCAAAGGGAAGAATTTCTTCCTAATATCTAATCTAAATCTGCACTCTTTCAGTTTGAGGCCATTAGCCCTTGTCCTATTACTCCAAGCCCTTGTCAACATTCCCTCTTCTGTTTTCTTGTGGGTCCCCTTTAGGTACTGTAAAGCTGTTATAATCCATAATGCAAGATACATATATGTAGAGTAAACAGCTGTGGAAAATAATTTACAAATCAGGGGTGAAATATAGTATGATTACCACAGACCCAAACCAAAATTCACTGTTCAGCATAGATGTATGTCTTATTTAATTTGTGTAGGAGCAGGCTATGTGCCTTTCTACTTTTCTTGGGAATAGGGACATAGCTGCCTGTGAGTTAGGAACAGTACATCAGGCTTTCAGCGAGTAACAAGAGTAAATTCATGTTCATTATCTACTAATGAAAGAAGGATTAAATTAATGACACTCCACAGGTAAGGGTGGCATAATGAGAAAGAGGGGTAATGATAAGTGAGCTCTTCCATTTCATATTTTGTTGATAACTTCCTTAGGACTGTCATGTGGCAGGTGTTTGCTTCATTCAGTGTCTACATTCCAAGCATCCATCACATGCATTTGTACCAATGAAACAGCTGGGTCTGGATGGTTTTCAAGCATCTCTGCAAGTGACAGCTCTCCATAATATGCAAAGAGCCATTCCATCATGCTTCCTTAGCACTTAGACCAGCAGCTATGGTTCATTTGTGTGGGTGGAGAACTGTGATCTGGTTCAATCATTTCCTTCCGTCACATGGAGAATTCTGACTGATGGGATATTGCCTCTTCAGGGCTCATGTTTCTCTGAGTTCCTGCTTGTGTTTCTCCATATATTTATGAAGATACTAATGACACGGAGGGGAAGAAGTTGTTTTGGATCACCACAACTTTTAGGTGATATTTGACAGATATACAATGAAACTAAAATAATTGTAATTTATGTGTCACGGATAATGTAAAAATCATTGCACTCCTGTGAATGTGAGGAAATGGGGAAAAAAATAAACTGCCATGTGTTCTACAATTTTTAATCTTCGGTCTTGGTGCAGTCATTGAGACTGGAAAAATATTATAAACATCTATTCCCAAATCCAAGCTGAAATTCTGTAGGGCTTCAAGAATGGTGGAATTGACAGAGGCCTTGAGTGATCATGTGCAGATGTTCTCATGACTGATACCCAAAGAATGACATGGGAGCATTTATAATGATAAAGACTGTAAAGAGACTGCAATAAAGCATTTTTGAAGTAGAACAGTAGGTCCATGTCCTGTTCTTCTTTTAGAGAAGGATTATATTCAGTGAAAGATCCCTTGGGGAGGTGCTGTCTCCTCGTGACATTAGAAAAAGCTAAGCCCATTAATACATTTTCATTCACTTGGAACGTCTCTAACCCAGGCCTGCTTGTGGCTGTAAGTAGAATGTTTAATAGACTTATTTGCTTTCAAAGGCAGCTTAGATTTAGAAATTAGCCTCTTATTTCTAAGATACTCTATTTATGTTTGTATCTTTTGCAGATTTTTAGCAAATCAAAAATAAATAGGAAAATACTCTTAAAATTAAATCCATTTTTTGGTGCAGAAGGTGTATCAAAAGTCAAACTTATAGCTTAAGTACATACACCAGAGATGCTGCTGTTTAACAAGGCATGAAAGGTAATAAGATTTGTAACAATTAAGCCGCAGATATGCAATGAAAGTGGTGGGGATCTGACAGGCTTTCACAAATTAAAATATGGTTTATCCTTAAATATTTTTCAATGCCTACTTTAGAGGTTCCTGTTTTCTGGTGCACTAAATTAAGCTCTGAGCTAATTCTCAAGCATTAGTACTTTTCCACTCCATTCTATCAGATCTTCACTGGTTAGAGACAAGGGGTGAATCCCACTGACACTGAGTGTCATGCACAATAGCAGCCAGATCACTACCACAAACTTTTACATTTGTTAAACTCTTGCATATCCAGCTGCGGGACTGAAAATGCATCTCCAGGCATGAATTGTTCTGTGCTCAAAATCCAACACATTACAGTTTCTTAGTACTGGTTTGTTTTCCTGCTCAGACAGCGCGAGCTCTATTAATAATCTGTGTTCTTACAGCCACTGGCAAACCAGGAAAGTAAGTGATGTGGTGGCACAGTAGAAACAAGAGCTTTTAATCACACCAACAGTGTTGTCTGGAGGGAAAAAGAGAAAGCCAGTGCTAGATGTGCAGAGGAAGTTGAGAGAGACCAGAGCAAGCCCATGGAGAGTTTTATAATCAAGAAGTTCATTTTGCGCTGGGTTCTGAAATTAATGAGGAGCCAGTGGAGTTGTCTGACAATGGGGGTGATATGAGTTAGTGTCCAGGGATCATAGAAGTTGTTCTGAGCCCAGACATATCGAATTGTTCTTTGTTTTCTCCCACTAAACAGTCTTATAATTCAAGCACTTAATCATAAAGAATAATCACGTTCTCTCTCTCTTACTTCAGCTTTTCTGCCTTTCTCAGTGGGCTGGTCGTGCCTCAGATAATCAGACCCATCTCATCTCTCAGACTTATGTACCTGATGGTTCAGCCCGCCCCCTGTGCATGACTTCTCCTTTGTACTATGGTTCTCTTTTTTCCTTCATACCCCCTAGTTGTTACTTGCTGACTTCTTGTGTAGTTTTGTTGTAGTTATATTACAGAAATAAAGAAGGCCATAATTGCAATTCCACACCACCACCACCATATGCTATGACTTCTTACATTGTTTATCCTCATTCCTTTTCTGCTTTGTGATGCACCCTTTCAGTGACTTGTTAGCTAGAGGTGGCCATCTGAAGTTCAAATATCAGAACATTATAGATTCCACTATTCATACTTCTGTTTGTGACCTCATTATCTTGCAGATTGCATTTCCCAGCCACATCCCTGGTCATGGCAGTCCTATTGACTTGACTGAAATTCTGCCTCATGCAATTAAAGCAGATTTCCTTACAGGATAATAACAGAGAGTTTTGATCTTCTTCACTTACTCTGAATTTTAACATTAAAAAATGGAGTGCATAATGACTACAGAGTTGTACATATCAGCTGGGATTGCTACCTGATTGCACGCCTCTGTTCCATAAAAGCCTTTGACACTGCCTGATGTGAAGTGAGATGTAAGCGCGTAATAGCCATGATGAAGAACAGCTAACACTGAACAAGTAACTTCAAATTTTACTTTCCTGAGCCTAATTATTTTTCACAGAAAACAATCAAATGCAAGATGTTCAGACATTCAGATTTCTTTTTCTTAAAAACAAGTGAAAAAAGAGAAATAATCACAAAAAATTCAGAAGGCAACACACAAGTCAAATGGATTTATCTATAGAAGCAGAAGTGCATCTCTTTGGAGGTAAGAAAAAAAAGATTCTGGCCCCACTGGGCTTTAAAAAGGATAAATCTTTGGCACAAGGAAGGGCTTTTTAAAATTAAATTTTCTTTGCAACCTAGGGCTTTTTTGATTTATACTATCTAGCCCCAAGCAAGGGTCTTAATTATTTTTGATTTATTTCCTTCATTCCTGAGAAAGGTCTTTCAGTTTTTCTTTTTTATTATTATCTCATGTTTTCTTTTTCTTCTGTAGGAATATCTATATTTTCTAGCCCTTTTTTTTACTACCAAGTTTTCATGTTTTCTTTCCTTTTGAGGTGAAATACTCTGGTGAAAGCCTTCAGGTCTTACACTAATCTCAGCTTGCTTTCACAAATGTAATGCAAGATTTTAGTATTTTCTTTTTAATTTCAAGTTGTTAATATTTTTTTCTCAGAATCTCTGCTATGTTGCCATAAATGAAGTATCCTTTTAAAGTAATAATATTCCTGTTATCATTGTGTCCTGTTTTTCTTCTCAGTTGATGTTTTTAGGTAAAAGTTCCTATACAAGGTTAGCAACATTTTCCCTTAGCGATAAAATGGATTTTTATAAACTGTTTTCTTTGTGAGAAGTAATTCTGGTTTTGGTTTGGTTTTATGCATATAAATGGACAAAATTGCCTCTCTCCAACCCTGGCATGCTTTCAGGAAAATGGGAGGAAAATGTCCCTGCCCAGCACAGCTCAGTAATTAAAGCAAGCTCCAGGACGGTGAAACCCTCAGTCAGAGAAAGAAATTGAACCTTTCTCTATTCAGATGAATAAGCTGTACCTGTTGCTATATAATGGAGGATGGCTGCTATTTTCAAGTAGGTCTGTAGGTGCTTTTCCAGCCCTGCCAGGGTGGGATGTGGGGAGATGGCCTGCCTGGTAGGGTGATCCTCTTGAGCTGAGGTGTGCATGGTGCCTGCCTGGAAGAATTTTGGCATCTCCAGGATTTACTGAGTGAGAGCTATTAGTATCCTCATTTCTGGCTTCCCTTCTATGACTGACACTTCTCTTCTGTGGAAGTCCTGCTGAAAACGCCCAGGTAGCTTTTTGTGTTGCACTGCTGTCCCCATGCTAGTGTGATGAAGGAAGGGACACATTTTTAGCAAATGAGTTTAAGTATGTGTCAAAGCCAAATATATGAAAGATTATTTATATGTTACCGTGACAAAAGCTCTATAAATACCTGAATGGATTTTTCATTTGCTTTAAATCCACATATTTCCTCTATAAGTAACATTTGTAGTGAGGTGAGTTATTTTTCTTGCAATACCATTGCTAACACCTTATGTTGAAGGTTACTGTAGGCAGAAGGAGTCACACTGCAGCAGAGAAAAACTTGCCCACAACTTCTGTGCTTTCTTTATATTTTTATCATGGGAATTAGCACCCAGGTACTCACGAAAGCAAAAAAATATCTGTTTGTATCTGTCATTAGACAACAGGTTGAAACCAATTCTGCTAAGCTCTGAATTGGGTAGAAGCTTGTTTAGGGACTCTAGAAATGAAGCTACAGATTAGAAGAAAAAAAAAAATAATTGCAGTTGCTTTACAGAGCTACAATTGCTTTGCAGAGCTACTACGCTGAAGAGCTGGGACCATCAGCAAAATGGTTTACTTTTAGAGAAAAGAACTGAGTTTGGCTTCCCGCTGCACCCCTCATGCTAACTGCAGCTCGAGTTCAAATATTCGTCAAATACTCAGCAGTTACTTTTCATCCAGACCATCAGAAACATGAGTTTTCTTACGAGGGAGCACGAGAAAGTTGGGTTTTGCATTGACTGGGACTTTGACATGACTGAGTGTAATAAGTCCGCAAGCCTAAACCAAGCAGAGAATTCAATTTAGCTATAACAGTAGGAACATACATATTTAATTATTATCTTTTTTTTATTATTTTGTTTTAATGAAAAGCAACTTAACTGTATTTATAGAAACTCGTGGTCATAGTTAAGTACTTTGTGCGTACGAAATACTGGAATGTGACTTTCCTTTCCATGGGAAAAAGCGGTGGCCTTTTTTGGTTGGAACCAATACAAAGCAGGATATATTGGCAGAGCTACATGCCATTAAGGGATCAAGAGAAGCATTTTCTTTGCTGGAAGTGAATATTTGGTTTCTTTATGGACATTTATAATGCTCTAACATATGTTTTTACATTTAAAAAATCATTTTAATACATAAAAATTGCCCAGAATGAAAATTTTATTTTAAAGAAATAGATTTCAGTATTATGAAATAAATACTACTAATAAACAATATTCCTAAAGAAGTTTCTTTGCTTGTTTTAATATAAAAATCTGCATCTAGGAAAAAGTATCTATGATACATTTATTCGGTCTGTTTTCAACTTTTATCAGTCATTGTATAATTAAAGATTAGGAGAATAATTTTTGAAGCAGAAGCCTGGTAAAGCAATGCCACATATTTTGATTCCACTGCCTATCAGAGATCTCAGTTAAGGGCCGATTCAGAAGTGTAAGACACTGCCTTTGCTGAAAACAGCTATCATCTAGAAGAAAAGTCTAGCAGGTTAATTGATTAACCCAGCCTCAGACCTAAGATGGGAATGGACAATGTCCAGTTACTTGTCTTCACAGGAAATCAGAGACGTTTTCCATCACTGTAAGTGCCTAAAAAGCCAAGCAGCAAAAGAAGCAAAGCTAAATGCAGAAGAACAACTTTTTTGCCTTGTTTCCCCAGTGACTGAAAATAGATTGACAATTTCCGACCCAAGGCCTGAAGTTAACTTCAAGATTTATGGAATTGTATTTAAGCATGTTTTGATGAGTGTTGTTCAAGGCAAAAGGTCATAGGCATATATGCTGTAAGACTGCTGTAATGCTAGTGAGAAGTCAAGGCAGCAAAACAAATGCCACCAAAGTCTGTTTGTCATAGTAGGGATCCTTGGTAACATTCTAACTTTGCTAATCAAGCCATATAAGAAGGAAGGAAGAGGTTCATTTTAGTTCTGACACAGTCTCCGAACACAACAGCTGCTTTTCTAACTTTGGCAAAATAGGTAGCCGGAAGAGGAATCGTTGGCAGGAAAATAAATTGTGAGAAAAATGTATATTTTTTTGTTGATTTTCTGGCTTATCAGTCAAAGGTCTGTACAGGACACATAGACATGGCAAGCTGTCTCTCACAGCCATTCCCCATGGACTTGATGCATTTCTTTTGTCTAGTGCATTTTCTGGCTGCTCTGGTTGGTCCTTCTTCATCTGGTGGAGGTAAGTGGCCTATCTGTTCACCTGGGGGAATAATTCTGAAGATTAATAAAAATGTTAGAACAGTGAAAATAAGTGTAGAAGGAAGTCACAGAAGAGAGGATAAAGCCGGAGGGGATTCACGCTGTTTTGGTAAGGAAAGGTGAAAAGCACTCAGTTGCTCTGTACATCCTAACAGCCCAAGATCACAATACAGGGAAACCTTTGCAAAAACATAAAACCAAATTAACTTTCTCCATGAGACTGTCCAGGAGCTGTTTGACTTGTTTTGGCCCCAGAAGGACAGATGGATAGAGTAAGCAATTTTTCTTATTATCTGCTCACTAAGGTTAATTTTTAAAATAGCAGTATGATCTATTAAAATCATATTTCTTATCACTCTCTACTGTTCCTGAGATGACCACGGTCTACATGGTAACAGTGAGTCACTAATTTGCACTATGTTCATTCTATGTTTGGTATATCTGCCAGTATGAATTTTTCACAAGGTACTGTAACATTTATAAAAGTTTCACTTGCTTACCATGGGCAGGTTCAGCATTAGTAACTTTTAAAACCTGATAACAGGTAGACTAGTAGGGAATTATAGTGTAAGAACTTGAATAAGCATGTTTGACTGGGTAGGTTGTGATCTGCTTGTATCGAAGCTTTATGTGTAAGCACTGGATGAAATGAAGTTATACTTGATTTGACGACTTGCATTCCAAGCACTGAATTACACCTCCTCAGATACAGAAGGAGGAAAAGGGAAAAACAATTCTGCCAATTCAATTTTTGCCATGTAGTTGTCTTTCCTTACACCCACATTGTGATTCAATCTAAAAATCTCTATAGAATCAAGAAGAATGTTATTTATCCTCTTGCTCAAGCTCAGAAATAGCTTGGCATAGTGAGTGACGTATTACCTGAGGTACAGTTAAAATAATGTATGAGTGAGTATATTTGTCTACCTTAATTTCTGTATTTTCTGGGGGAAAAAAAAAAGAAAAAAATTGGATAGTTTCTTCAAGTGTTACAGTGTATATTAGTCCTTTCCAAAGCCATTTTGGTGGCCTAGCAGGCTTTTTTCTCTTGAAAGCCTAAACTGTGTTAAATTCGGTTTGGGTGGTCTTCAGTGAAAAGTGATTTCAAACTTAAAAACCACTTTATACATTAAAACAAATTAATATATATTTGCATATCAAAAGTATTTAAAAAAATGTAGGCCAATTACTTAATTTTAATTTTGGAAATATTTGTTCTGCCTCTGTGAAACAAAAGAAGGAATGTAAAAGGTTTATATTTTGGGGGGGATTTTTTTAACCTATAGATGTTATTTGATTCTTCTCAATATTTATCTTATTTTGCCAAAAGCAGAATAAAAATCTAATTTCTTTATCTGCCTTTCTGGGTCTTTTTTTTAAACTACAGCCATGAGAATTACTCTGCTATCAGGTAGCAGTAGCACATGTTCTTTTGTTAAGGTTATAATTAGCTTTGTAATTATTAGCCTGATTTTTTGACCTATTTATTCTGCTTAAATTCTGTAAGGCAAAACCTGCCTGCCCACGGCTCTTACCAGAGGGGAATTCTGCAGTAGCTAGAAGTTAATTGGGCTAAACTTTTTGGAGGAAAAAAGAAGAAAGGGGAAAGAAGAATAAAAAAGCAACAACCTTATACTGAAAAGTCTTCTTTTATACTGTATTGTATTCTTTGACATTTGTATGGGAGCGTGAGGGCAGAGTTCTCACTGCTGTAAAATCCCAGCACTTGAAATTCGAAGCAAAGTTTCAGAGACTCAAGCTCCGACAGGGAGCTATGAGGATATTAGTAACATGATCCTATGGCAGATTATAATAGAACATAAATATTTGATTAAGAATAAATATCTCTATGTAAAAGGAGCATAATCGTTTGTCTGGAACAAAAATAAATTTTAACACTACTAAAAATAAAATAACCTTCAAGCATGCAATCGTTAATCTTATGTATTACTTCAGAAATATTATCAAAATTCATCCTTGTTTTACACAAAACAATAAACAATTTATTAAAAAAAGATAGGAAGTCACAGAACTGATAATTCATCATTCCCCAAATAACTTAATGCTAACCTCAATTCAATGTTTCTTTTAATTATTGATCAAGTAGCCTTTTACACTCAGCCGGCATAATGCTTCTCACTGTATGCTATATCCACAAAATCTCAGTTCCCCAAAAATCCATATGTGTTACATACTAGGCACTAATTTGATGGGGAATAGCAATAGAAGGTCTCTCTTAACAACTCCAAATCAATCTGTCAAATATTAATCACTGAAAAACACTGACACCTCATTCTGTTTTCTTTCCCCTGTTTTCCAGACACAGCCCTTTTTCTGTTCCACTACTCAGCCCGTTTTCCCATTCATTCTTCAGTGTAAAACAGTGTTTACAATGCCCGGCAATACTTACCTGATTCATCTGAACCATTTGACACGGCCTAGATAGCTTACCACAGAATTCAGCCTATGACTGCATGAACTCTTGAAGGAATCAGAAACTATACTATATAGATAAGCATTATATACAAGTACTTGTTGTCATGGTTACTCAGATAGACTCACTTCTGACGTTTCCCCAGTCTTTCTGAATAGGTGATAGAGATCCAGAGAGACTTTCAAGCCTCACTCACCAGACATTCCTGCAATTTTAAACGTGTTTGTATCAAAAAAAAAAAAAAAAGTAGGTGGGCTGTAATCCACCTACTTCATCTTTTAAAATATTTATAGATTGCAGTGTAAGTCAACATAAATAAAAGAAGCCTGTACAGGTTGCACTGCATTTTTCAGAGCCAAAATAGTGTTTTGCTGCCAGGAAAATCAAAATAAAGTAGTTAAACAAAGTACTGTAGAGAAAACAGAACTGAGAAGCTGTCAATGCATTATTTCAGAAGACGTTTTAAGGAACCAGATCTGTCTGAGAAGTCCATGAGAAAAATTCTGTGTGTGGCTGTATGCAGCGAATAATAAAGAATCAACAAAACATGTGTTGCTTGTCCTTGATGAGCATGTGCTCTGTAAAAGTCCTTAACCATAACTGTTGAGTGTTTTAAGCTGAAAGGTATGTTAAACAGTGTAATTTATGACTGAGTACCTACACTCTAGAGATTGAGATGTTAAGCATATATGTAATACATAGTTGTCTCCTTACCAGACCACAAGGCTGTAATTAAATTGACTTTTATAAGTTTGCTTGACTTCCCATCTGTTGACATCAAGATTTAAATGATTTCACTGTTTACATGTTTGCACTTATTGACCTTAAGTGATTTCTAACCAGACCCAAGTGTCTGGTCTGAGAATTTTTTAAGACCTGGTATCTACCCAGCAGGCAATTATGACTTACTGTTTATGAGGTGGATTCCTGCATTTCTTTTACAATAGACTCTACTTATTGTATCCATCTGTTGAGCAGATTTGCCCCATCAGGGACTCGTTGGGTCATGTATTTGCTACTTTTCAGGACAAGTAATTAGAGGTGAAGATAAGAACTCTCAATTTCATAAACAGCACTTAATCTTAAAGCTATAAATAACCTGCACACTGAAATAACGAAAAAACCCAAAAGTTTTTAAAAAGTAAGTCATATCTGTTTTATTTAGAGTATAGGAAACATTCTGTTTGAAAGAGCAGGCTCTTTTAACTGCTGTAGACCCTGCAGGACAGCATCTGGTTTTTTTTCCTGAAAGAAGCTGTCTAATAATGCCATTATACAGAAAGAAGCTTTTAAATATTGGTGGGTTTTTTTATCTGACTTCCTGTCTCAGCAAACACCTCTGGAAAACCTGCAGGCTGCAAGTTAATACCACCTTACACCTTCTGTCTTTACAACCTAGGCTTACAAAGTTTATTTTTGGTGTGGTTAGTAGGTCGAGAGAGATTCTCCTCCCCTCTACTCCACCCTGGTAAGACTACATCTGGAATATTGTGTCCAGTTCTAGGCCCCTCAGTTCAAGAAGGACAGGGAACTACTTAAAAGAGTCCAGAGCAGGGACACTAAGATGATTACGGGAGTGGAACAACTTCCTTATGAGGAGAGGCTGAGGGAGGTGGGTCTCTTTATCTTAGAGAAGAGGAGGGTGACCTCATTAATGTCTATGAATATGTAAAAGGTGAGTGTCAGGAGGACAGAGCCAGGCTCTTCTCAGTGATGTCCAATGATAGGGCAAGGGGCAATGGGTGCAAGCTGGAGCATAGGAAGTTCCATGTGAATATAAAGAGAAACTTTTTCACTGTGAGGGTGATGGAGCACTGGAACAGGATGCCCAGAGAGGCTGTGGAGTCTCCTTCTCTGGAGACATTCAAAACCCACCCAGATGTGTTCCTGTGCAATTTAGTCTGGGTGATCCTGCTCTGGCAGGGGAGTTGAACAATGGTGTTTTGAGGTCCATTCCAATGCCTAACGTTCTGTGATTCTGTGTAATAGATTCCCAGCTACATTCCTGGTATAAAATGCACTGAGGTTTCTTAGCAATGATTACTTATACTATTTACTTTTATATTACAGATCAACTCAAGAATCTTTCTTCCTGGCATTACATAAAAATATCATGAAATCCTGGTTCCACTGAAGTCGAGTGAGAAATTTCACTGTTTTGGAAGAAGCCAGGGTTTTTTTCCCTTTTTCCATCAGGATGCTGAGACACTGAGACCTCCTTCAGTAAAATACCAAAGTGTGCAATGAACTGTCAGTAAACTGGGAGTCCTCTTTAATCACAAAGATCTCTGTTATGCAGAAACACAGGATCAAAGTTAAAACTATTTGGTCATTCATTATATTAATTTACATATATAATAGCCTCATATTTTATAAAGTATAATTATAATATTTTTCCTTATTATCTAATGATCTTATACATTTTCATGCTTTTCAATGAAAACCAGTATGCAAAATACTTTTTTCTTATTAAGATGAATATAACATGTATTTACTAATTTAACTGTGTTTCCAAGGAAGTTTCTTCTAACTTTATCCCTCGGTTGCAGTATTTTAATTAATTAATTTTCTTCCCCTTGCTTAGGTTAAATATTTATATGTATTTTTTCAGAAGAAATACTTTTTCCCCAAATTTTATCTACATGTTCAGCTGCCTGATTTCCTCTCTGTAACATAGTAATAAATTTATTTTAATGTCCAAATTACTTTGATTTTTATTTTATGTTGACTCCTGTCTCCTTTTCCTGGATTGTGATGCGCTAGCTGGTTCTTTCTGTTCTCATTTCTTTTAGCTGTGTGTAAGGTGGGGCTATCAAGTGGTGAGATAAATTCTACCCTTACAGGAAAGTCTCCAAAATGTTTGAAAAGTGCAAAACCAGAATAAAACACTTACATTGCAAAACCTAAAAAGCTAGCCAAACTTTTTTTCTTTTTTATTAGAGAGAATCAATGTGATTACTTAGCTATCTGTGTCAGCGTAGTTCAAGTAATCATGTCACAGGCTCGCTGTAAGACTGAAGAGGATGCTCTGGCTTAAAAGAGTATGAACATGATGTTATCTAGTGAAGTGGGAATTTTATATTTTTGCTCTTGTTCTCCAGGCTTTGGGCAGCAGACCATTTTGGGGATGACGTCTGAGAAAAAGTTGAATGTTGGACAATGGAAGGTCACAGTAGTACAGGCAACTCCAGAGCTTGTGCTTTCAAGCACAACTGCTTTTTGTGAAATAGGCCTTTTAGTTTATTTTGAATGTTTATTGCAGCTTTTATACACTGTCTGCAAGCTTTTTAAAAATATATTATTGTGACCTTGATGACCCTTCTCGTGATTATTCTACTTTGGGTTGCACACTTTTTCCTCTGCCTTTCTGAATGTTTCCCTTGCCTATTCTTTTATTATTTTTTCTTTCTATTTCCTGATTTTTTTTCTCACTTTGTCAGTACAGGGTTTTCATCTGATGCCTCCTGCTACACTGTGCACTCAAGCAACTTTTCAGTGGCAATCTGCTGCCTATAGTCTGGGAGATGGGATTTAATCTAAAATTGGTCAGATACTCATAATTGATTTTTTTTTAACTGAAGATTCTGCTTTCTTTGGAATGAAAAATAAACTACTGACTAAATCCTCAGTTAAGTGCTTTCCAAAATTAACGTTATATAATTTGAGGGATTTACCTTATTTTCTTGACTAGAGCTAAAATTAGTAAATATGCTTGCAGAATTGGGAATCTAGGTATTTCTTTTGGATGGATCCATTTGAGATTCATTGAAATAACCTCCAAAACAAACCAAACAATTTCGCAAGGAAAATGTGGGAGATTGCTACTCTTAAATTATATCCTGCTGGTATAACAGTTTCCTGAGATCTAAAGTATAGATTCAGGCATTTTGAATAGAGATTTTGTTTTTTAATTTCAGTAATCTGTATCCAGTGAATATTCTAAGCGTGAAAACTTAGAAGCGATAAATGAGGTTATGCTCTTTTCTGGTCTTCTTTTGGTAAAGAAAACTCAGTAGCTGTTTGGTTTTGAGAGCATTGGTAACCCCAAATTCAGGGAAAATTCTTTGGGACTTTGAATGGGTATGCAGTCTAAAATGTGAACTATCCTCTGTTCTTAGTACTTAGAGAATGATCATGCTGGTTTATTAGAATCTGAGTTTGTGTCATCCCTGTGTGTGTGAAAGCATAGATTTATTAACTTTTTTCTCTTGGAACATCTAAAACTTAGCTGCTGAGATAGCCTTTGTTACCTTTGCGTTTCTTGGGGATCTAATCTATCTGCTTACCTTCAAGTCTGTAGGACATGTCAGTCAGTGTGCTGCTCTACCAAACAGATTTGTCCAAAGCACTGTATGTTTGTTAGCATCATGCTTCTCTCAGACTAATCCACACCACTTCTGAACAAGGTTAGAAAACTGTGAGGTGATATTTTAGGACAGCTATCAACACCCATCTAGTCAGATTTGGTACCCCTCTATTGAAATGTAATGGGGGTAGGCATATCATTAATTAAGCCCATAAAATCACTCTAATTTCTGAATAAAGTTTTACCAGAAAGCCATTGACAAATTAGAGGAAAAAACATTAATTGTAGTTGCACAAACTAAAAGTTATTATTTATAGTAGTAAATGGTGTAATTATGAACAATGGAATGAAATTAAGATGCAAAATATTCAAGAGGGTATTAGGAAGTGCTCTCTGACAGCGAGATGTATGAAGTTGCAGAGCAGTTTCCAGAGAGAGGTGGTGGGACTCTCATCGCCTGGAGCACTTGAAACTATACAGAAAAAGAAATGTTAAAAATCTTGGAGAGTGTCTGTGCCTGAACTGGCAGGAGAACTGGGTGACCTTTTTCTTCTTTTATTCTGTGAATAATAAAAATGATACTTTTAAAAGACTTTAATATCCATGTCAAAAATTTTACCCACCTTTTCATGTATTTTGAGGTCTTTTATTTCTTTTTTTAATCAGTAAGGAAATGTCACTGAATACATTAAATGACACACTCTTCATCTCATTAAATTCCTGGACGCTTCTCCTTGTTAATATTGTATCTTGCTTATAGTCACCATTAATTGACTTTTCTTTATCTTTCATGATTTTCCTTTCATGTGACTTGCCAATTGCTCTTCCATCTCAGAATATTTTCAGTTTAGATGGTTGTTTAATCTTTCATCTAATGAAGATTACTCTGTGAGTTCCATTTCTCTGTATAATAGTATTGAGGTAACTAGTCCAGTTGACAAGTTATATCACAAAAATTTAACTGTTGTTTGTTCAGATTTAGATCTGCAACTGATTGTCTTTAACGATTTTTGAAGTTTCTGGTCATTCTCCAGCTCTGGTTTATGTTTCCCCAAGACCAAAATGTAGCCTATGTAGGCCTTTTTATTCTGCAATATACAGAAAGGATTTTTTTTTTCTGACTATATCTTTGATGCTTCTCACAACTCAAATAGCCTGTAGAAGCAGCCTGCAGATATGTTCTGCTGCTTGTCAGAGCCCTGATGAAGCATCCAGCACAGCAAACGTATTGGCATTAAATACTTTACCAGAAAGAGATCTGTGTTCTAAGTACTTGGTTCAATCATTTGGATCTGCAGGTAGAGTTTTCCCATTTCTACCTCCCTCCTTCCCACCCCTGGGCTTTTAAATGAGCCAAGCATATCCCTCTTAGTTCCTCTAAGGACTCTGCAGGCTGGAAAGAGTATTTCTAGGAGCTGCTGGATGTGGTTGTCCTGTGCTTGTAAAGCCAGCCTCAGGTTTCCCTTAATTTCTTATGGTTCCTTCCTTCCATAAAGTAAACAACACCATTTTAGCCGATTCTGTTTTTTCCTGGCACAGCTGTAAATTGCATCCTTTTCACCTCTGTATTTGTGTATACACTCATATTTTACTCACATATTCCATGAAAGGAGCTAAACCCAACCTGCCTCTTGCTGACTTACCTAGTGGTGACAGCATCCTGTCTGGTGTGAATCTTAAAAATATTCTTTGAATATTAACAAAGAAAAGCTGTCCCATTTCCAGCCTGTCTGACAGTCCTCTTTTGCTGAGAATTGCTTGTTGATGACTTTCCCTGAGAAAGCAAAGCTGGCCATTTTGTCTATTTTTTGGTTCTTGTGAGTGATGTAGTTCAGCATAGTCCTTTCTGTCACTCTTCCTGCCAAATTCTGGCTCTCACTATAGCGCGCTGCAAGACATGCAGGTACTTTATGTGTTTTTTGGAATTAAATTCTGAGCAAATATTGTCTTTCTAACAAAAATGTCCTTTTTTTTGAGTTAGTTTGGTTTCTTTTGTTTTGGCGGTAGTGAGTGTCCCTTCACTTTGTGCAGTCTTCATGGCAACTCATTCTGGGCTTCTAAGGGTTTCTTCTGAGTCTTCCATTAACACTACTCCTACAGTCTTTACCTTTATTGTACAAGCACCATCGGATTTCCTAATGAACTAGCTGTGACTCCTTCATTCCTCCTTTGTGCCACTTCATCACCATCATTAATGTTCTTCTGTGGTCATCTTTTTTTCAAAATACCATTGAATAAGAAAGCAAATCACCTTTATTCTTCATTTTCACAGGGAGTGCAGCACTTTCCAGACCATTAACACAGAAGTTCTTTGTTAATTTCCTCTGCCTGATTTAACTGAAAACTACTAAAACATTAAGTTGCTTCAGAAACAGCTTCTTTCAGAAATATCTTACTTGGTTTTGGCAATCTCTTCACCACAATTGCAGAATAAAGCACAGTTAATCCCTTTTTCCAGTTGTTCTCCACATTTTACACAGTTCTGGCTTTTATGCCAATAAGATTGCTGAGCTGGATATTTCTTCTCTTCCTGTACTTTTGATACATCACTTACTAAACAATCACAGAGAGCTAAGAACTGATGTCTGCTTGATCAGGGTGCTGAGTTATGCATGCCAGGTCCAATGCAATGTGAGCCTCTGCTAACTGCTGCATTAAGTACCACACACCTCCTCCAAGGAGATCATCACTTGGATTGACATGTGATATGTTATACGTGAGGGGAAAATGTTTTTCTGATATTACAGCCACATTGATAATGATGTAATAAGTGTTTTTCACCTCTTCATGGGAGGAGGTCCTAGAAATGCATATGTTCCAACTTCAAACTGGTATATTGTGTGACAGGAAGAAAGAGACTGCTTAGAGGAATAAATCTGATTATGAATTTGTCTGGTGGTGCTTGGCTCAAAGGTATTTATTAGGCAGATGCAGGAGTCATAAGAAACGAATAAAATGGCAGTTGCTCGGAGATACAACTGAGCCTTATGGATGGGTTGACTGAGTGAAGCCATTCTATGGCTTAGTGTCTAGTGCACTTAGAATCAATCTTAGAATGGTTTGGGTTGGAAAAGGCGTGAAAAGGTCATTATTGCTACTCCTCTGCAATGAGTAGGGATATCTTCAACTAGATCAGGTTGATCAAAGTCCTGTCCAGCCCAACATTGAATGTTTCCATAGGTGGGGGACCTACAAACTCTCTGTGGAACCCATTCCAGTGTTTTACCAACATTTTTCCAGTTGAAGCCAGTTGTTCCTATTTCATTTCCTCATTAACTCTCTTATATATTTCTTGGAAAGAAAATGTATGCTAAAGTTAAGTGGAACGTAATTTGAGTTATAACATTTCATATTTGATTCCACACAAAATTGTGTTACCCAACAACAATTTTTAGCCTCCTTGATCATATAAGAAAATTATTTTAGACTTTTTTGAGGGTGAAGAATTTTATATCTGTGCTGCTTGTGGGATCTTATGAAACCCTTCATAAAATTTCAGTTGACTGCTTCAGGCCTACAAATATATCTTTAAGGTAGAAGAAAATGCTTCTTAATTTCACTTCATGTTTTCCTTATCTTTCTGGAACAAAGGCCTATCTCTAGTCCTGTTCAACCAAGCATATATAAATGTGTATTTGCTGGACACTCTTTATGTGCGGCTTACAACATTGTTTCTTAAATAAGGTAAAAACACATGATGCCTTTGGTGACAGTATTCATTATATCATTTATCAGATACACAAGATTAAGCAAAGAAAAAGAGGTCAGAGCTGCTCTGACTATTTTTTTACATGTCTTACACTAGCTGCAATCATTTCCTCTGGCAAATTAAGTGGAGGTTTATTTTAAAATCTTCCTAGACAGCTCCAGTAGGCATTGTCAAGCAGCAAACTTGAAAAAAATATTGTGGTACTTAAGTTGCATAGTTTCCAACTGACCAGTTTAACCTGAAATTCATGGTATGGCACAAAGCAAAGTAAAATATCTGCACTGATTCTGGATTACAAAGTACAAAGGAATTTGTCTCCCTCAGTCTGGGCTCACACATGATATATCCGCTACCCCAGCTGAATGCTTTTTCAAGCTTCTTTGAAACATACAGAAACCTAGTGTTGGAGAAAGGTTTTTAGTCTTCTGAGAGGCTGAGCACGAAGGGAAATTATTACTATTTTATTTCACTGATTGCAAAAAAGAGCCTTGCTATGTATGCTAGAAGGCATTTGCCTTGTATGTAATCCAAAATCCATAAGGAATAAGTACTGGAAAAACTTTTATCTTGTTCAGAAATTAATGATTCTGTTTGCAGGCATTTGGATTCTGGAGGAAGTCTTGTTTCAGAAGTATAATCCTGTAGGGCCCAGGAAAATGATCTGAGAATTCTCATGGATAAGCGGAGAGTTATTTTTCAGTAAAAAGTCGAGAAAAACACAGAAGGAAGGTTGAAAAGGGCAACAAGATCTGAAGCAGCCCCACTTATACAGTTCTGTAGTGCAATAAATAGTACGATGTCCCTTTTGTCTTTCTTCCTCTGTGTTATGACATTATACTTCCTAAAACAGCATTAAGCCATTTTATTAAAGACATAGTAACATTTTAATCAGTCAGCTACATGATGGTTATGTGAGTTGAGATACAGAACTGCTTTCAGCCTGGAAGGTAGTTCTACTTCCCTCCGTTGAGGAGAAAGCTGGTACAAAGTGTATTTGACATGGTGCCTGGGAAGTGTGAGCAGTAATAGCCACATATAAAAGGTACAGTAAAGAAATCTGCATTACAAATAGTTTAATAAATGAACAGATATTGAACAGAACAGAATGAGTCCTGGAGCACTATTTTCCAGAACTTTGTTGATTGTAAAAATCTACTATTAAATTCAGCATTGTTTTCTTATATTAAATGACTGAACAAATTGTCTAATGACCAATCAAAAAACTAGATCTTTTAAAGGATGTTTCATCAAAAAAAAAAAAAAAAGACAATTTGTTGCTGCTATTGAATGGATATCAGTTGTCTTTCAACTGGAATTGATTATTGCAAGAATTTCATCATGAGGAAAAAAAGCCTACTACCTTTGTCTTTGACACAGCCCTTCCTTGCAGTAGTCAGTCAATTATACAAGCAAATATGATCAGTTATATTGTTTCCCAAGCTATCTATAGAAAAACATCCAAAAAAGGGCATTTGTACACAATCTTATTTGATTTACAACCAGCTGCTTCTAATCATATTAGTGAGTGCTTCACCATGCATCTGGACCTCGACATCTAAGTGTTTATTGAATAATTTGAATTTTCATCTCTCATAACCTTTACTGTGAAGAACTACACACAATAATCTTTCACATTCTTAAAAAGAAACTTTACCAACTGGAGAAATGTCTGGTGTTTTGGAAGCCAGAAATAATCAATCTAGAAAAGAGTCCTTTAAAATGTTCAGCACAGGGGCACGTTCTACCTTAAGTGTGCTGCTGATAAAGGAACTCTGTATCTCTAGAGATACAAAGCTTAAAAAATGATGTTGTACATCAGAGAGATAAAAGATCACTGTGCTGAAAGTAATCATCAAACTATGATTTTTTTTAAGCTTGAAAATGCATTTTTCTTCTAAAGTTTACACTGTTTCTTCTTTTTTTATTCTTCCAGGTATTTTCATAAAATAATACTATTTCCTTAGAAACAATCAAAAGTATCTAAAGAATATAGGATCATAAGTTTTTTAAGAGAACAAAACTCTATCTCAAAGATGTATTCATTTAAGGTTAAATTCTCCAGTCAGTCCACTAAACCAACAATATTTTCCTCTTAGTGAAAGATAAAAAGGGAATGTTTTTAATCTGCTGACTGTACAAAAAGGTGAGCTGACATTTTAAAGACTGGAACAGTCTCCCAGGCATACAGTTAGTCTGAATGGAAGTTCCAGTTGCTATCCTGATATAAATAAAAGATACAGTTAATTTGTTGTTCAAATTACTGGAAACGTTCCTGCCGGGGCAGCCTGAATAATTCCAGGTTTGACTGGCAGGGCATTAATGATGAGCACTTCAGGAATTTAAATCAAAGGATTGTTATGCTTTATTATACCCTTCCTGAGTGGAGCTTACTTCCACATTCCACTCCCAACCAAGACTGGCTTATTATTGGCCAACTTTGTACTGATAGAAAGTATTTATCATAATCATATCTTCTTGACTTAAATGATTTATATAATAGCCTCTCTTAAGGCAGAACAGCAGAAACAGAGCTACAGCTAAAAGGCAAGAATTTTACTGCTAACTGTGTTGATATTAATTAAAACTTGAGCACAAGTTCTGTGCAGGGAAATAGTGGTCAGTAGACTTTGTCCTCACCATAGGATCTGGTGCAAATGTTTCAAGACATTAAGCAATTCTCATGGGTGAAACTTCCTCCTCCTGACTCCCTGGGTTGCAAGTAAACACACCCTGCTGTCTACCATCTTCTGAGTGGACATACCCTCTGTCTACTATCGTCTCAGGGGGACAAAACCCCCACCCCCCACAGGAATTCATATAGGAGAGGACTGCACCAGCAAGCACCCAGATAAACCCTATCAGTATTATATTTGTTAAGTCCATGTTGCTAGAAGTTCGGTACCCACAAAATCTATGCACAAGTGTCATGGCCTGCAATGGACTCACCAGAGGCAAATCTTGAGGTCTTGGAATCTGAAAGCCCTTAAGATGAACCCTTGAATTATTTCCCCAAGTTTCACACATAATTGTTTTGTTTTCAATGGGGATGAATACTACAACCACTGAAAACTGACAGTAAGGCTCTCAGTCTGAATTTACTGTAGAGGATAGAAGTAATATAAACCATCGTTACCTTGAGTAACACAGTGACTGCCTTCTGCAAATTATGTTGCAGAAATAGGAGTTTCTGCACTAAAGATTGAAATATGAAAGCAGCAATAGAATCAAGAAGTTATATGATTTATTTTTAAAGGGTTTATGATGGCATATATCATACTGATTTTCTCATCACAAACAGCATTGTGATGCTGTACTGTTTTTCAGAGAATGAGTTGCATTCTTTATCATCCCATTTAGCCTAGTATCTTATGAGTAATAAGTGCAAAAGATTTTCTGAAGAAGCTGCATTCCTGTTTCCCATCTCTGCTTGGTAGAAACACTTTACTTTTATTCCTTATTTCTCACAAACTCATTCCGAGCACATCAGTGAAGCGTGGCAGCAGCACTCGAGTTTACAACAAACCATTTACCTGGTAGGAGGGAACGAAATTCTCATCCAAGATTTACAGTTCATCCCAGAATATTGAAATGGTTCTTAATACAAAGTCAAACTAGGCATGTCCTTAGCATTGATGGTGTATTAACAAGAATCTCTTAATCCCTGCAGCCAAGGCTGGGAAACCCATCTAAAATAGTATGCACACACTGGATTCTCCATCCAGTTAACAACTTTGAAAAACACTGATACTGCTGAGGAGAAAAAAAGGCCTCTCAATGTTAGGTAGACCTACTTAAATAGCATGTTGGTAAGAGGCCTTCCTCTTCTTTGCACATAACTTGTGAAAAGATGCAAATTTTAGAGTTTGTCTTGCTGAATATTTCTTGCTGAGAAGAGTTGGGGGATTTTTTTTCCCTACAGATGCTTTTGATCAGGAGCTGAGATCCTACAATGAAAGGCATATTATGGAATCATGGAGGACGTCAATAGTTGGTTGCCGGACTATTTTCTGTAGCTACTAGAGCCTAAAATTCATTATTTGTGTTGTGTAATTAGTCACACAAAATTGGTTCTGCACCTAAACAATTTGTAAATAAATGCGAGGACTGCCAGAAGGAGTCCTTGATACTTTTACAGCCTAATGACTTGGTGCATTTCAGTGTTTCAGCAGAAGTGAATTACACCGTCCATTTTTTTACCTTTTGCTGTTTTGTTGGGCTTTCCTCCCCCAGCCCCCCCTCCGCCCAAAGGAAAAAGTAGTAATTGTCTATACATGACAACTCGAGATGTAAAAACCTAATTCCCTTTCCATTCCAGAGAGGAAGATATATAAACTATCTTGTCTGAGCTGGCTGTTTACAAAATGTATATTCCATTTTCTTTTGTCACAGTCACAAAGAGTAATTACATTTATATGAATATAGCACTAATGGCCAAGGGTTTGGTCACTCGTCGTTGTCTCTCTTATTGGATTAATTGTTTGAATGCCAGGGTTCCCGCTGGAGGGTGTAGAGTGTTGCTGTGTCTGTATGCTGAACATTGTTTCATTTGTTTACCTAACGTACAAACTGAATCTGTTGCTCCCTTTTAATGTCACTCTGTCATAGGTTACTTTCCCCATTAATTCCCTTGATATGTATTATGGAATGAATAATCCCACAGAGTACAAAGCAACATTCAAAATTGGTTTGCTTTTTGCTTTGCTTATTGCATTTGCCTTGCTGAATGTATTTTTCTGCATAAATGGTATGGGAAGTATTTTTTTACAAATACAGTGCAACATTTGGACCTTCCTTCAACAGGTGGCAGGTATGGAGAATGAGTAAATTCTTGGTGAAAGATTTCGGTATCTGGGGAAAAAAAAATACAACTGAAATTCTTTCTGAGAAAGAGAAAATTTTAGAAAACAGGAGTCTGGACACTTAAAAGGCAATTTGAGACCTGCCAATCAATAAAGATACATGGGTGTGTCTTGGTGTGCTCTGCAGCTCCTCTTACTGGAACAGAACTCCAATGTTATATGGCTTCACCTATCCTTACATTAAATGAACATGGTAAGAGTCTTTTCTCAGCCTCTATCAGTAATGATCTTTTAAAGTGTAGCTGAAACAGGAAATGCAACATGTGGTTTTTCTTCTTAAAAGGGCCCAAAAAAATCAGCACCAAGTTGCTCACATAACAGAAATTAGGCCATGAACTCTTCGGCTTTGAAACAATTATATCTGAGATCAGAACATTTCCCAATATATGTGAGATAAGAACATTCTGGGTAAATTTTCCGCATGTTTTCTATGTCTCTCACATTGCAGAGATTACCTGAAACTAAAGTCTCTACATGTTTTTTGATAGGAGACAAGAAGGCAGGGTGAGTGAGCTGCCTGTCAGGTTAAACCATGACATCATCATGTGATACATAAGTATTGTAAGTATTGAGTATCTTTCCCAAATGCATAATACAAATATTGTAATGAAGACTTCTTTTCTTCTTCAGTATCATTGAAAAAACCCTGATATTTTTATCTAGCTGCTGGGTAATATTTTTGCTGGCATCCTTTTGATCCATATTTTCTTGGAAAAAAGCCTTTACTTTCAGTCTTAAATCTGCAAATGATTGATTTTTTTTTTTCCACTTGTAATACTCTCCTTTTTGTGTTCCGTATGAATTTTCCATCATTTCTCATGTCATGTGTGTATTCACTGTTATTACCTCAGCTATTAACTAACAACTTTCCTTTTTCTTATCTTTTAGTTAATACTTTTAAAAGTCCGTGACACCAACTTCCTTGATTATGTCACTTTTTTACTAATTTTTTTTGCCATATTTTTACTAATATTCACAAATTTCTCCTTAAAATTTTCTCCTTCTTCATTTCAACATAAGTAGTTTAGATTTTTGTGTAGTATTGCATTCATTTAATCCTGTTTACATACAACAGATACAAGTCATAATCACATATTCCCCTGTGGAACTGATGACCACCTAGTTACTAGATTTAGTTTGGTAAGCAAAAAATATTTTTGTTAATCTCATGAGGTTTCTGATGTCTACCATCTATTAAATCTCATTTCTGCATACAATGTTTTCCTACCCTTTTACTCATACTTTATCTATATATTGTTATATAAACAGGCAGAAGCCAGCCTTTTTGGGTCTATGAGACCCAAATCTGGGAGTCAGTAAATGTTGAAAACTGCTGACCTAACCAGAAGATGCACAAGATGGAACATTGCTCTATACAGCTTCAAAGCTAATGACGTTAAACCTATCAATGATTTAGAAAGCCACTCCCCACCTCTCCTCCCCTCCTCCCCCCAAAAAAGGTTCATTTTGGACAAAGGCATCCTCTTTCTTGTACTTCCTTTTGTAACAGCATATAATCACTGATTTTAATATTTGTCATTAAGCCTCCATCTTTCTGTAATTCTAATCAAGACACATATATACTGACAAATGAGCAATTCCGAGCCCTCCTATTTACTATTTATTCCCAGCAGTGGCATATAAATAGTTAATAAGTATCATTCCCTTTTCTTCCCTTATTGCCTTGGCTAATTTTGTAATCAATATCTCTTGTTTGAGCTAATTGCTCTATTCTCATTCCTCTTTGTGCCCATCTAGCCTGTGTGGTTAGTCCTCTGCAGACTGCCATCCCAGAACAACACTTCCTTTTTTAATCACAATTGTTCTTTCCCCTCACCAAAGATTCCACAAGTTTCCAAATTCTTGCGTCACTTCTTAATCAGTGGTTCATTTCCACAGTTTTTACCACATTTCCTTCATTTGTTGGACAGTCATGATTAATAGAGAAACACAAACTCAGAGTGGTAGCCTATGTAGAAAATACAATAAAAACAGTATTCATACATGTTCCCCCTTGTAGAGGGATGACTCGTGCAATTCAGTTAAAAAAAAAGATTTGCATCAGCAGGTGAAAGAATAGATATTCGGGGTTTGTTTTAGTTGAGCTGGGGATAAACATAATTTTAAATTATTTTATAATAATATAATATAATAATTTTAAATGATTTTCTCCTAAAGTTGTTTCTTGTTTTCTGAAGTTTTGTTTTGTCATAAATACAGGGAAATTGCAGGGGGAAGGCGGTATGGTGTCTGTTTCAGGATACTGTATATAGAAAGATCACAGTTCAGAGTTAGGAAAGTCAAAAAAAGAGAGAGCAAGGGACAAGAAAAAAAAATCAAAGCACTTGGGGTGGTTCTTAGTCTTTGCTTTACGAGTGATCTACCTTTCACTACCTGGTGGTTATATCATTTTCAGAGGTTTCTCTTCTGGAAGTGTCATAATTTCTGTAGTAAAGAAACATGTACATGACATTCAGAATTAAGCAATTCTGCTTACAAATAAATGTAGTTTTGTTTACGAAGATATACTTTAGCCTTAGTCAAAACCAGATGAAAAATTTCAGCTTGTGGTTCTCATTTCCCATGAGCTGATAGAATTAATCATTTCAGCTGATATAAATAATCTGTATGCTAAACCCTGGAATGAATGGAGACATCTATAAAACTAATCCCATCTCAGCAGGTACCAATACATTTCTCCTTATTTCAGCGTGAAGGACTTTGTGAAAATGTGAATTGTCATTTCACCTCATCCAGGAGCAATGTGCCAGGCTAAATTCATTGTTGATTAATTTACTGCCTAAAATGTAATGACATCCAACCTTTCCCCAGCCCAAAAACAGAACCAGTCACTGCTATGCCCTGTTTCATGACACATACCACTAATCCTACGATGCCTTTTATTTGACTGCGATGTTGAATGGCTTCTGTGGCCTCCTGACAGATTACAGTAGGTTGCAGACCCAAAAATTGCTTTCCCTTCAAGGGTTAAACTATATAATGTAATTGTGGGTTATTCTAAAAAAGCTGCTCTCCATGAGGTCAGGCAGAACACTGAGCTGCAATCATTAATAAGCCATTTTGTGTTTGCCTCTGTGATCAAAGAATTCTTGTCGAGAGTGCAGTAGCTTGTTTCCTTTGCATTTCAGCTTCAAATTTAGTTTCCAGAGAGAAGAGAGAATAAATCCTGACAATAACAATGGTGAATCTTTAATGGCACTCATTAAAGTCAATGTTTGATTTTTCAACTGTGCTACCTGAAATTCAATTTTTAGACCAAAAATGCATTTAAAAGCTTTGGGGCCTTTTGTAACAAACACCCTTTCACAAGTTATACTGATCTGCTACGTTGGATGGAAGACTATGTTATTTGTTCCATTAGTTCCTTTAATTTCTTTTATAATAGCTGAACCTTTACAGCAGTTAAAAAAAAATCTAATAGCAGCTTTGATCTTCAGATATCAGCTAGAGGGTACTCCACACTTGGATTTTAAATAATGTACTGTAGAAAGCTACCATCCAATGAAAAATCCTCAATTACTTTAAAAGCTACCCTTCACCATGCTTTTACATTTACAGGCCTTTCTCCTTTTCTGAAATTTCAACCTCCATAATACCGAGGTGCTTTAAGCAATTATTTATGATAGCATTACCTCATACTAATTTCCTACTCAGTGCATATACCAAAGTTGCATCTACTTTGTTAGAACAAGGAGCATGATCTAGCTGACACATGTTCTCCCTCTTCTCAGGCATAACTGATAAAAAATGCTCCCCAGAGACAGCAGTGCCTTTTCTCCTTGCATGGGATACAACATTCCTTTAGATATTGTTCAATAAATCCATTAATTAAAACAAAAATCCAAAGCGGACTCCTGCACTATAAGACATTACAGTTTTTTGTTTGGTTTTTTGTTTGTTTTTTTAGGATAAAAACACTCATAAATAAAGCCCTGGGTTTCATAGCCTGTATGTACCCTATTGTGTACATAGCCGGCTGTATGTAACTGATAGTGATGTTATTTGATATGTGTATGTTTGACTACATACATGCATGCATAGCCACATCTACACTTACTGGCATCTACACTGACTGTGCTGCACACAATATACAGTGTATAAGCAAATATGCTTTTGCCCTGTAGAGCAGACCTGGCTGGGAAATACTCATCAGGATTTTTAGAGGAAGTTTCAGATTTGCTGGATGAAAAAAGTATTTGACTTTGGAAGAAATCAGAAGGAAGGCTCCTGAGCAGCAAAGTCTGCCAGGTTCACCTGGTGTCACATTATTGATGGTTGTGTTGAAACAGGCAGCTCCATGTGATGTAAGCGTATTCACATGTTGTGCATAAAGTGCTGGTTTAGATTCAGAATGGGAGCCTCAATAACCAGCTCAGCACCTGTTAAATGCAAAGGAGAGGTCTCGATGTTGACTAAATGCCTGCTATTCCTTAGGATTATGAACCTCCTTCTGTCATTCGGTATCTATATCTACTTAGAACCAGGGAAATAGCTTTTGGATTAAATGTGGAGGGATTTTAAAGCCCTGGTATAGGTGATTCAGACTCAAATTCCTGTCCTGCTGGATAAGAAATGAGGCTTGCGTATTGAAACAACCAAACTGCTGGATGGTTTCTCACTCACCCACTTCCTAAAACCCTTCTGCCTTGTATTAATAATTTAACAGGCTTGAAACTGTCTTGCCACAGCCTTACTATATACAATGTCAGCTAAGCCAGTTTTTCATTCTTCCATCACTCAAAATATTTAATTTCCAGCATACAGTACTGCATTCAGTCTCCCCCATCTGAGGTGACTGCTCAAACCCCTTGACTGTTGAATGCAGATATAACATGTGCTGTCCTCAAAGTCCTACCTCCCTTCACATTTTAACTCTACTATGGGTGTGCTAGGGTGCTTCGTATCCTCATTCCTGAGATCAGAGTACTTCTGAACCTTCCAGTCCTGCTGATCTCTGTTAGGCAATTAAATTAGAGGTATGTCATAGCAGAGAGATGTGTTAAAAGGCAGTTGCTGACACGACTTATCAGATCCTGAAGCCTGCTTCCAAGAGACAGGAGTCAGATGATCCCAGACAGTTCTGAAGTTGCCCTTCTCCACTCCATTGCTTAGGGGGGGATTTGGGTTCAGCTGAAAGGTGAACCAGGAGAATGGTGACAGCACTGTCACTCCTCTGTTTCACTTCTGAAATACAATATTCCTAGTTTTCCTGGAAAAAAATAGAATTTTTCTGCCAGCTATGACTGTAAGGGTAAAGCTTTTTAACTGTCAGAACGGAATCTTCAAAGGACTAGTGAAACATAATTGTAATTAATGTTAGAGACACAGGTAGCTTTCATATTATAATTGTAAATTACTAAACATAGGGTTATCATTAAGATTGTCTGGAACACAGACTGGGTGCAGAAACAGCTGTCCATCTGTTTTCTGCCCTAAACTCAAATATCTGTAAAGAAATAGCTTCACACTTTCAGATGTGAAATGGGCTGTAAAGCTTATATTTCCTGAACTAGGGAGTAGAGGGAATAATACAATTTAATCTTTCTTCATGGGAATATTATACAATCCTTAAAGATCTCCAAAATTCAGACTCACAATATACATATAACAAGCACAGAATGCATCCAAGAAGTCCTTCCCTCAGGTCATTAAAGTACTTTCTGCAAAGTGCT
Source organism: Laterallus jamaicensis coturniculus (assembly GCA_022605575.1). Taxonomy (NCBI): domain Eukaryota; kingdom Metazoa; phylum Chordata; class Aves; order Gruiformes; family Rallidae; genus Laterallus; species Laterallus jamaicensis. The sequence goes on along the minus strand of JAKCOX010000005.1, from coordinate 15,917,292 downwards.
CCTCAAATTCTCGGACTAAAGAAAACATGGATTTGTACGGTGATGCAATTCCTTCATCAAACTCTGCAGAACTGACACAGTGCTCAACAGACTTGCTTTTTTTTTTTTTGCCTTTATTTTTTCTCCCTCCTTCAACTTTAACTGAACAGTAAATAAAATTATCAAAAGAAAATCAATACAATACATTTCTATTTATCCTCAAGAGAATGATACTGCTTTATGTTTTGTATTTCTTCCCATCCAGAGAACTAGATTTTACGCCTCTCTGCTTCTCTGAAATACAGTGAGTAATGGATGCCCAACACTAAAAAATAATTTTAAAAAATTTTGCTCTTGGCACTGTAATTGTTTACATTACCATAGCATCTTGGGGCCAAGTTTGAGATCAAGGTCCCATTTTGCTATGTTTTGATCATATAGTAGAAAATAATCCTCACTATAGAGCAGTTATAATCAAATGGAAGGTAGTGAACAGACACATGACTTGTGGGTGCTGGCTCTTTTAGGACAGCATTTAGGTGTTTCCAACCTAAAGGGCATGTGTGTTTTACTGTTGGTGGCATTTGATGGTTAGTAGTAGAGAAATGAAACCTGAAAGAGATAAGTCCAGACTTGCAATTCAAGAATATTATCAAGTATATATATAATTAATTTTTTTTCTAAATGCAACCAAATTATTCCAGCCTTGTATGAAAAAGCAGGAAAATGCATTTGCAGGAATTACTGCCCATTAAAAAATCATGTCAGGCCAAAATGGTCAGCCCAGAGTCTCTTACCTCTTCCCATCTTTTGCACATTTATTTCTTCATAATGTGTTCATCTGAGATGATAACCACAGATGACCACACTTATTTCTTGTGATGAAAACATCTTTAAGGACCATTTGTATCTGTTGTAGGATGTAGGATGATTTTTTCATGAGATGATGGGAGTTCTTGAGAACTCAAATATTAAAACACGTCTCTTTCTATACCTGCAAATCCCCAGCAAGCTGTTAAAAGTAAAGGAATTTTTTGTTTTCATTTTATTTGGAAGAAAATATTGAGGTAATTACAGCTATTTTGTTGTTACTTTTATATTATTGTATAACAAATTCCTGTATGATATTATCCTTTTTAAAAGGTGCTTTAGTATTTTGATATAGTTTCCCAACAAAACACAAAGGTGGGGGTAGGTAGACCATTCAAAATATGTCCAAACCTATACTTCAGTGATTACTGCATGAATATAACAAATCGTTGTCTATTGACAGCTATTCCAACACAAAACATCTCCTAAAACCAGGTTTGATAGACACAATCACCCATCTAACCATTGTGTTTTCTTACCATAGAAAGTGAGAAAAACAGTCTATTGCAGATAAATGCTGCTTTTTTCAGGCAATGTAAACAAATCTGCATGTAAGATGAATTCATTCTACATTGATAAAAGATTACATTTGGTCTCTTCTGTGATTTCTAATCATATGCAGCTCCTCTCTTCATTAAAGGAGTTGGTTTGAAAATTTTCCCCATGAACTGTAAACCAGTACTGTTCCTTTCTTTTGAATTTGGTTGAGGCCTTCCCTATCCCCTGTGGTTTTTCCTCAGTATCTTCCTTGGCCTTTTCAATTAATTCCCTTCCACTGTGGTTAACAGCCCTCTTCAGGGTACCCAAAACAGTTACATTTACCACAATCAGAGATACTCGTTTCTTTGATGGTATTTGAAGCTGTGCCTCCTAAAAAAAATTATTCTTGATCTATACATTAACTTGGTAGAGTCCCTTAGAACTAGTAAGTGCATCATTTGAACTCCCACTTTTTATCTATTTACCCGTTATTGTCTGTGTCTTCTTCATGTACTAGAATTACTGGTTTGGGTGTCTTGCTAACTGATGTAGCATCTTGATCTTAATTAATATTAATTTCTGTGCTTTGTATCATACCCTTTGAATGTCATGGTATTTCTGCAGTGCTCACTAGTGCTCCCATGAAGAATTGCACTGAGCTGATGATGTTCCATTTTTCTCTTACATGTGCATCATCTCTTGGTCTTGCCTACACAATCCATTATAGTTCTTGCCCTGCTTCCAGAAATTAAACACAGTCTTAATTATCTAGTTTGTCATAGGGCTTTGATTCACATTAACCAAGAAAGCAGCCGCGGAGCCCCTCTTTGCAAAAATTTTTAATTTTCATAGTAGATTTAAGAGAAATTTTTGTACTCCTGGATGCTGTGTGCTCCAGCTGTTAGTCTGATTTATTACCACGGTGGTTTGGGTTTTTTTTTTTGCTGGCATTAACACCTGGTTCATTCTCTGCTAGATGGTTAGAGGCTTCGGGCAAAGCGCAAGATGGGCCTCCACTCACCGACTCTTAGGCTGACTGTGAGCTTCCACTGCCTGCAGCTTTGTCCTCTGTTTCCAGAAGAATCACGCCTGCAGAAGAGTCATGGCTCCTTTCTGCAGAAAACCTGACCACACACCTCTCTCTGCTGGGAATTTTCTAATATCTCTCCAGGTATGAAACAGCCATTCTTTTCAGCTACATCACTAGATTCTATGCTCAACCAGTAGTAATTACTCTAACACAATTGCTTTGGCTACAGTTTCATGCTGTTTTCAAATTGTTTTATTCAAGTTCTTAATCATGGACAGGCAGCTTAAAAGGGAAGCACTTCAATATGGGCTTAGGTGGATTTGCACACTCCCCAAGATCTTGTTTGCTTTTCAGACCCTCTGATAGAAAACATATTTATCACTAAATTTAGTTTATATTTGGAATAAAAGTCTCCACACTTCTGTAATGCAGCTTCATAGTTAACCTTCTCAGCCCAGAGTTAACTGAAAATTGTTGGAACATCAAAGCTTCAAAGCCACCTATTGTTAGAAACAGCTCCCCCTCTTCCTTTTTGCTAGCACCTATTGCTAAATTGCCTTCCTTTTATTACCTTTTCAGCTGTTGTGGGTATTTAATTTGCCGCAGTTCTGGCTCAATTATCAGTCAGAGCCAAGAGCTCTGCTTCTCTGAGTGTGGAAGTTTGGCTGCGGAATCTGCAGGCTGGGTCTCTGCCCCACCACCAGATCCTACTGCCTCTGGAGTCAGGAGCAACAGAAGAATAACTCAAGAAAAAAATCGCTGTCCCGGAGAGCAGTGAGTCTGAAAGGATGGGTGCCTAAGATCAAGTATTATCTTTGCTACCAGGAGGGCGTTTAAATGCAGTGTTTATTCCAGGGGTCTCCAGAGGTCCCTTTGGTTTTTGAATGGAGAATCAAGTAACTAATCACAGATAATAGGAAAAGGCTGTACTTTTTTTTTACACAGAGAATATTGTCAGGTACAAATCCTATCTAATGATTATATATAGTACGCATGAAGAAATTGGGGGCTTAACCGTGGTATGGAACCTGAGTGGAGGGGAAAGCTATGTCAAAGAACAGGGAAAAATCAGGAGGAAATTCAGGGTATTTCTGTTTTCCAGGAGGTTTTATGAGTTTAAATTACAGACTTAGCCTTTTCTGAAGATTGATTTGGATGACAATTTCAATGTAAAAATTATATCACCGGTTCAGACTTTGTATTGAAAGCCCAATTTCACACCCATTTACACTGGAATCTATTCAACTTAAGCTGGTACTCTTGGAGTTCTTTAGATTACTCTTGTTCTTTGCAATCAAGTCCACTATTAGAGTTGTGCCAATGCAAAAAAATTGCAGCAGCCACAGTATAGGCAAACATGGGGGAAAAAAACCTCAAACAAACTAAATATAAAAAAATTAAGTGCTTTGAATTCCAAGAGGTGTAAATAAAAATGATTTGTATTAAAGGTTAAATATACCCTAAACTATAATGTTACAAGTTTTATGGGAATGATGTCTTTGTACCCTTGTGCATCATCAATCCACAGCCTAATACCACTGACACCGTACATTTTTTATCTCTACAGAACAATATTTGGATACCACTTACTTCTGAGGCAGTTCTACTGAAAATTATAAATATATTTCTTTCTTGGGATCAAAAGAAAGCACATCAAAATGAATGATGAAGCTTACAAACTGAATTTGCAGCTAGTTTAAGTAAACTGGGAGAAAGTGTAAAATTTCTTGTTCTAATTCACTATACCCAGAGTTTTGAGGGTAGAAATCTGAAAACACTACATTTTCAATATTACTTCCCTAGATGTAAGTAATTACCTTGTTCTTACCCAGTTGTATTAACGATCCTGGTGTGAGGAAGCTTAAAGTAACTCCTTGCAAAACCATGGAGCTAATTCTGCCTGGTCTGGTGAAACACAGCAGTTTACATATAGCATTACTGGAGGAAAACTTCATCTAGTTGCAAATTTGCAGTGCTCACTTTGTACCCTGTATTAACAGTACTTCATTCCTCCTGGTGATGCTGAAGACCATTACTGGCTAGAAAGTACACTGATACAGAGTTATCGTAAGCTTGCTTACTATCCCTCTTAGGACTTTGAAGGCATCGATGATGACAGCTCCCTACATGTTGGCAAAGACTCTGTAGAGATCAGTGGTCCAAAATGACTGAAAATATTTTGAAAGCTGAGCATAAACAGATAACCAATACTAATTGTAATCAATTACAAACTGAAACCGGAAGGATAGCAAAGTCAGCATATAAAAACATCTCTTGTGTACATAATGCATCTTGTAGATTCAAAGTGCAGTTTTATCACTAAACCTACTCTAAAATAATTACAATTCTTTTATTTTCAAGAGATGTGGCTTAATTTATTCCGTTCTGTTATGGGCGTTATTCTTTCATGGCACCATTAAGAGAGTATTGTGGAAATGCTGTCATTATGGATATAGTCTGCTTGGAAGGGAAGACCTAGACAATGGTCTCATATGGCTAACTTGTAATGCTTCTATCATTGTACTATTGTGTGTATATGATGACTGTCAGCTCATTAGAATTTAAATCTGCTTATAAATATTTTATATTCAATTCATTGTTAAAGAAACTTTAAGCCTTGTCTAGTCTGGTGATGTGTTTATTGTTTAAATTAAGCCCTAATATTTCACTTGCTCTAATTTTTGGATAGCAGTAGAATTTTGCAAGGGCTTAATGAGAAGAATAGGATAAGCTTGCTCTATCGTCACAAATTTTTTTTTTCCTTGTTCACTTTCCAGTCACTCTCACTGATTCTGAGATTTAATGGCTCATGTGTTCTTTTAGAAATAGTCATCTACTATAGTATGCTACTGTGACTATTTCATTATTCTGTTTCTTGTCTTCATGCCTATGTCATCAATTCAGCTATTGGTTATTCAGTTTGTTAATGAGGGAAAAGTGCAATGACCATTCAGTCAAATTACAGAATATAGAAAAGGTCAAGGTACTATAGTACATTATTCTAATTCATGGAATAAGATGATATATTTTCCATTCCCAGACAATTCATTTCATAACAAAATTATTACAAGAACATAATATGGCATAAAATTAATCCACACAAAGAACAAAGCCTGCAATTAAAATGCTAAATGGCAGAAGTTGAATCCTTTCTTTGGACAATTACTGGAGTAAGAGTAAGGATTTAATCTTGTACCACATGAAATCTTAATTTTATAGTTATCTGCCACAGGTTACTAAATATATTTTAAATCTACATCAAGATGCAGGTGCCAAAGTGCTGCCTAACCTCTACCCCTAGAAGTATCTCAGTGCAAATTAAAATCCTGCTTAGTTTCATCTAATCCTAGAAACACATGAAATCCCAAACAGCAAAGGTTTTGTTCAAGAAAAGTCAGTGATTAAGAATACAGCCAGAAATTTTTAGTCTTACAGTTTCTAAAATCACCCATGATTTTCAAGATCAGGATGACAGCCTCTTGCCAAGGATCTAAAGCAAATACTCATTGTAAAAAAAAAAAAACTGCTTTAAAACGGAAACTTCCTGGAACAGAAACTAAAATCCTATCTCCAGTCTCACAGATGATAATCACAAGACAGGGGAATTCTTGTCATTTTCTCTGGTCTGTTTGAATAATCTCTCAATTTATGTGGTGCAAAATGGAAAATTTTGAAAAAATATAGTCTTAGAAATACCTCCCCTCCTATCTCAACCATGGTGGGATTGTTGGGGTGCTTCTGGGAGGTTCCAGATACAGAATTTCATGCAGAGGAGAAATTAATTACATCTCTTACCTCTTAACAATGACTATTTTAAGGACTACAGTTTCAGAAAAAAATAAAAGGAAAGGCTAGATGTTAAATGTAATAGTGTTCCTTTTTTTTTTTTTTTTTCTCATTAAGGCCTCTCTCTCCCCCTTTCCTGGGTAGTTTCTTTTTGTCAGAAAATGTTTAGGTATGTAGTTTAAGAGTCTTCATATCAACGAAGGTAAGAACATCAATACCGAAGAGACATGCAGTTTGAAATACATTTTCTAATTTCCTAATGGATAGATATCTATATTTTTCATGTAGTTGCAAAGCTTGTGAGACATTTTGTGACTCCCTAACTTTAGCTCTGATTTAGTTTTGTATAACTTTAAAGTTATATCTGAGCATGGAACTATTTATTGGCATTTTTTACATAATTTTGCTCTTTAAGTTAATCCTGCATATCTACCTGCTTATTCCTCACATTATCCAGACCTGTTATTATTTTTATTCAGATAAATATGTAGTCTCTCATGATGGTCACATGAATTCACATATATCTGAAGCCTGTAATTTCACTTCCATTCTCTACTAAATGGAGTTAGTGATACTGTGATGAATTGAGTGATTGGACTGTGTCTCTTTCAGCTCTTTCTTGCCATTAATTACAGTCCAGTCATTAATATGACAAACTGCAAAGTTTTCACATTTGTTATTCTTTTCCTCAGTGTTCTGGAAAGTCGGTTTAGTCTTAATGAAAATTAGAGCCTGGTAGCAGATAAACTGAGAAGTTGAAAGTCAAATGGCAGGTTGGGTCAAGCCTCAATCTGCGTCAGACCTGTGCTCACAATAACTCTGAATTATGAATCAGGCTGCTTTTAACTAGGAGCTTGTTTTAAATTCAGTGCCCACTGTCACAAGTAGAATAGGATTGCTAAAGTGACCCATTAGTCTTTCTAGATTTCCATTACACATGCAAACAGCAATCACTTTGGGGCTTTTAGCCGCTTTTCACCTGTTTCAAAAGCTCTCTTTTGTCATTCATTTAGGAAAGTGTGTATGTTTAGGTAAAAATAATATTCAATTGTCATTTATTTCAGATTATTGAAATAATACTTAGGAAAAACTGTTTATATTTAAAGTTATGTATCAAAAAATGAAAGAAGAGCACCTCTGAACTTATTTCAGAGGATTGATAGTTTTGTCTGGCATATATGCTACTGGAACAATAACTGCACCTGAAAAACATCACGTTTTGCAGCCAAATCCGCTATTACAGACCTGGAAATCTGAAGGACATAATTCAGATATACTTTCAAAGTTGTCAAAGTGCACGTATCTCCATTGACACTTTTGGCTGTACTTTTTCTGTAGGGGATTTAATCATATTGAACTACCCAAGGAGAAGAAGGTTATGAATGTTTTTACACAGAAAACAGATATAAATATAAGAAAAGACCATTATTTCAATACTGGGAGGCATTTGACTGAGGACTTTCAATATTTCCAGCAACCTTTCACTTCTGCCTTTTCTGACCTGACAATATCCTTTCAACCCGTTTTCATGGGGTTTTTGCTGTCTTACATCACTTTTGTCCTTTCTTAAAAAAAATATATATATAAACCCAAATATAGTTGCCTAAAAACTTCAGAATTTATGTATGATATATATGCATAATTGTAAATTTTATGCAAATATATTAATCAAAGGGCTGAAAAAGAGTAGAGGACATGATCTCCAATAAACAAGCGACATTTTAGAGGTGAAAATGCTGCTCCTCCTACCTTTGCTGCTGTGAAATAAAAGGTTGATAATTCTCTGGAGATTCTGTGATAGCTCATGACATGTCAGTGACTCATCTGTAAATACCTATTCCCCTGAAGCTAGAAAGGAAAATTCTACAGAATGTGCTTGATAATACAAACCTCATCATGAAGCGATATACATCTTGTAATTGCACTTTAAGGGCGAAGGCCAGATTTTCTGGCAGGTGTGAACTGGCATATCTCTGCTGAAATCACAGAACTGCTGTGTTATATCAGTCTGAGAGTCTGGACCTATTTCCCGAGCTATTTTTGTCATGTCCCTAAAATCAATTCCTTGAGGACTATGGTGGTGAAGAAAGGAAATGACTCTCAACTATTAGGATATTGGCTACCACATAGGCTCTCGTCCAGTCATAAGACATTTAGGGTTTACTCTATCATAAAATATAAAATGGAATAAATCTATACAATGTGAAAAACGAAGAAAATTTTAAAAAAGAGAAAAATACAGAATATATTACTTCTTGAAAATACAGGTCAGTGCATTTTCTTTTTCAATTTGGACTATTTTGAATAATCTACTGCTGAATATGTTAAAGTAAAATCAAATTTATGAAACCAATGTTTTCTTTTCACTTATTCTAACATTCAGAGTAGGGTTAAAATTAGTTCTGTAGGATTCCATACCAAGTAACACTTAAAGATTTCTGAATGACCAGACTTTCTGAACAATCAGAGTTATTTTGTTGTGATACCTTATGGATATGTGTTCACAAATTCCCTTTTCATATTTAATAGCACAAATTACCTCATTATTTTCCATAGTCTCTGAAAAATCACAGTAACTAGTTTCGTTTTCCACATTTCATTCAGACCTCCTTATTCCATCTCCCATCCAGAGATCTTTTCTCTTTTATCCTGCCAGGGGTCTGAACCACAGTGGCAGTCTACTGCTCCTCACATGCCCTAAGGACAGTCAGTTCAGCCAGTCAGAATTGCACTAGTCTGGGTAAGACTCTAGTGTCACAGTCCTTTACACGAGATGTGTTCAGTTGGAAGATTTACACTGGTTTATGTAGTTTGTTTTGGAAATGGCTACAGCATTTTCAAGGAGAGAAAAAGCAAATTTTTTTTTGTAAGAACTGTTAAGATTATTTGATGAGTTAGTCAGAGCAAATGATAGGGAATCTGTCAGCACAAACTATGCATGAGGTGTTCAACCTCGCAGACGGTGCATTTGCCCAGATCCTTAGAGACTCTGAGAAAGTCAATAAATCCAGCCTTAGTCAGAAACCTGAAGTAGGCCCAGCTGCTTTAAGGAGTATGTCTACCTGGCACAACGGAGGAAGGATCTGAAGAGAGAAACCATAGTTCTTCCACCTTCCATTCCCTCTGCATCCCTTGGGGCAAGGAGTTAGAGGAGTTGGGTGTAAAGGTGTGATGCTGGTCATGTGGAAGTGGAGAGTAAAGGTCTTGTTTTAATGTGTGTCTGTTTTTCACTACCCAAATCTATTTTAATTTGCAATAAATTAAACTAATTTTCTCCAAAATAAGTCTGTTTTGCCTGTGACAGTAATATATAATCAATCTCCCTCTTTATCTTGATCGATGAGTTTCTCCATTCTGTTTTCCCACCCTATCCCATCAAGGAGGGGGAATGATTGAGCAGCTGGATCAGTGTTTGGCTCTTACCCAAGGGAAAACTCACCACAGATTCTTAGAAACAGATTAATTGTATGCATATAATACTTTCTCCATCCTGAATTATAATATAAGCATCTGTGTTGAGTTCTGTGCTCCTATGCAAATCTTGCATCCAGTATCAGTTGCAGGGTTTGTTTGGGTATGCCTGCGAGGCATTGGTATAGGCATAAATTAAGTTCTAGTTTCCTCACAGGTATCTTTGAGTTGCATGGATTTATTCTTCATAAAATCCTTTAAGATCTACATATGAAAACTAGTATATCTGGCCTGAGTTATTAAAATTTGTGCTGTGTGATCATAAATCATAATAGAAGAAGTCAGAAACTGACATGATGTTTGGGAATTTAATGGGGTATATTTTTTTCTTGATAGGCACATATATTTCCCATTAATGCTAATAGGAGTTAGAGAACATACCACTTTGCATGTAAATTTCACATTTTATTTTACAGAGGATATGTAACCCTATTATCACCAGAATCTTACTGCTGGCACGAAAATTTGTCCCAGCTCAGTTGGTTATAATCAAACATTAAAATGATCTAGCTGAGCCTAATTGTATTTTACCTTCCCACTACTTTTGTAATGAAAGTACTTTAATCCAAAGCATTTTCTGTGTCATGTGGATGAATAAATAGCCTTTTCTCTTGAAGTTAAGTTGTTTTTAAACTCAAGCTAATAAAACAACTTATTTCCATTTCCATCAGAGTTATAAGTACGGTTGAAAGGCTTAAACAATTTAAGTTTGAAATATTCTTCAGGAGGAGAGAGTGGTAAAAGATTATATCCTTGACTTTTGAAGGTATCTTCTAAAGCTGATAGAAAATGCCAGCTTTTATGAATCTTGTTTTTGATCTAGAAAGTGTGGGGGGTTTTTTTGCCATGCAGTTTTCAAGAACAAGGTTTGCATGTCTATGGCTGCAAATTTTAAATAGCATGGAGTTTTGTGTGGAATCTTGTGTAAAGTCTTGTGATAAAAATTCTGGTAACATTGACCGTGGCTAACAAATTGCATGAGAATTGGTGATCTCTCATATTTCTTCTCCCTTCACGATTTTCTTATTCACATGAAATTTCTTCTTTTTTCCTTTACTAACCTGTCCAGTCATACCAGAAACAACTTCCTCTTCCCTGGCACATTCAAAAGGTGACCTCCGCATTCAGGAGAATTCAAATTCAGGACTCTTGGTGTATTCAGGTACCACCTATATTTTCACTGAAAAAAAAAAAAAAAAGCAAGCAAAATGTACCCCAAAACCAATTGATGAAGTACTTGGAAACAGAAATGACCCTTTGTTGAAATTCTGGAAGAGAAAAAAATCCTCAAATGGAAAAATGTTTTCCCAAAAACTGCCATAGATAAAACTGGAAAATACAATCTGAATATAGATGAAGTGCTTTGCCTTGCTGAAAGCTTAAGAGTCTAAGAAAATGGGCTTTATATCTAGTGTCCGGAATCCCAGGATATCATATTTATGGCAAGGAGTTAGCTGGAGATTTCTGGCATGAGCCAGGACTTTCACTGCTGTCAGGCTCCATTTTCACATCAGGAAGCCTCCAAGAGATGTTTAAATCAAAACAAACCAGGATTTTGCAACAAGATTTTGCTTCATGAGTACAATTCCATCCAACTGCAGCCCAAATAGAAATCACGCTGGGGTAAAAAACAGCTAAAAATTATAAGCCATGTCAGCTGCTGGCGAGACTCAGTTGTTTCATTTCATAATTAAGCCAGAGTCATTGTAAAGGTAAAGGGGAAAGCTGCACCAATTTAGACATTGTCTGGAGAAGGTCCAAGACCCTTGCTACTGTTTGGAAATAAGAACTGATGTTTCACTTTCCATTTATAGGTGGAAAAATCCATAAAAGTTAATTTGAAATCACTAAAATTTTTTTGAATTTCATTTCCAAATCAGTGACCTGAAGCCAATGGGATATTTACCACTTACAGCCTAGGAGCAGGGTAGGCTTTATAATTTGACACAGGTATACACTTGTGATTTTGATTTCTAGCAATGTCTTCTGCTGCTTGACCTACTTTTTCTCTTGCAACTCCCTCATTCTGTTTTCCTCCCTTCTGCCTTACACTGATTTTACTTCTGAGTGCTGGTTCAGATCCTCAGAAATCAATGTAGCTGGGGTTGTTCTAGCAGAACAGCTGCTTTTGCTATACCATCAGAGTAAAACTACAGTTCTTTTTGAAAACAGCCTAAATCTTTTCTGTCCTTTGAAAGAGTTTGTGTACTTGAATGTCTTGATACGCAGAGTGCTGCTACATCTTTTTAATAAGATTTTTTAAAGAGAATAATTATAATCAATATAACAATTTGAAAAAAATATTTTCTTATTTTTTACATTAATGCTAATTAATAGTAGCTGAGATCAAGCTCCTTGTTTTGAAATATTTGTGTTTCCTATGTTGGAGACTCTTCCTTCTAGCTACGGAAGGATTCCCCTCATTAAATTCTTGGGACGCGCAAGCATTTGCGATTTTTTAATGCATATTTTCTTGCAGTTCACAGGCGGTGCTTAGACTTGGGTCTTCTGTCAGATAAGCGTCACTAGAGAAGCATTTAACAACCATAAGTCACATGAGAAGAGTCTCTGCTAAAGCTCTCACTGGTTTAGACCTAGTGTATCTCGGTATTCCAGTGCTTCTCCACTATGAACTTTGAAGCTCTTTGAGATTCACCCAAAATATCTTTTTTTCCT